>OX183133.1:46326063-48761063 GCA_945261195.1 Cryptosula pallasiana | reverse complement strand
TCCATCATTTGCGAGCCATGAGGATGAGTAGAAATGTTGAGCTGGCATACTAAACTCTCTATGGTGTACCTACATCACTGTACATTACGTACATCACTGTACATTACGTACATCACTTACGTGTGCGTGCAGTACAAAGCAGTGTGTCAATGAATGATAATGATATTGCAGCAATCTGCACTTTGTACTGGCAGCATGTGAAGTAGGAGCTGCCTCAGTTAACTCCTTTCCATCAGCGTGAGTTTCAAGTGATGCTCACTGGCAGACTCTAGCCTCATTCAATTCTCCACTTGAAAAAATTTCATTTTTGTCATTCCTAATACTCATTGCATTCAACTACCTCACTCCGAAATGGCTGCAATTATTGCGTTTAAGATATCTGCAAGAAAGATGTTTCACTTTTAAAAATTACCAATTATTGATGAGCCCTAAAAATATTACCTCTTAAACGTCAGATCAAATGCCGAAACCTCTCTGCAGATGTTTTTTGTCTTGCAAACACGATGTTGTTTCAGATAGTTGCTAGAAGCCATGAGCACAGTGTGGCCTCAGAGAGTAGTGGAGCTCTATCTAGTGATTTCTCTTCATCTGATAGCCATCTTTCATCGTGCCTTTTTGGTTGCCCACTCTAATTTGTGCATAAGACTATCTATTCATAGCTGTTAATGCTGTAATAAGTATCTTGTTTGAATATTTGGTATAATACGCAATTGTACAAGCAGACATACATACACCATAGACAGAGGTATATAAACAAAGGTATATACGCAGGTGTCCACACAAGTATAAACTCGTATGAGCCACTGAGAAGCACCAGAGGCACTCTGTGTATTTAAAGGGTACCAGTGTTACACTTGCCATTTAATATCACACTCTGACAAAATGTTGTTTTGAGCATTCGATGATGAAGTATTGTTTGCGATTAGTTGTGCTCAAGCACAGGAAACTGCTGTGTATTATTATATTAGGGGCAAAGGCAGTTATTTCCACTCAAAGTTAATGGCTTCTCTCCTCCCTAGAGATTGTGCTAACCTATTGAATGTTACCCTGTAAAGCTCTGCCCTTGGCTATCGTTTTGATGACGATCTCCAACCAGGTTGAGAAGTATTACCCTTTGCTCTTGTATGAAGGCAACTTGGGCTCTCTAAAGCCTCTGTTTATAGTCATTGTTCACTGCTCTTCATAAACAACTCTGGAAGTGACAGTTTGGCAATAGATTGCTATTTGCATGTGAAGGTACTTTATGGCCAGATATCAACAGTGCTGTTGAATGGTATCAGCTGCAAGTCTTGGTATATGTATAGATATATCATTAGATGAATTCTGGCAGCTGTATATACACATTGGTAGTGTGTATCTGCGGTGTATACCTGTAGTGTGTACCTGTGGTGTATACCTGCATGATGATCTGGTAGTCAATATATTAATGGATGCTTATGAAACGGCTACTAGACAGTACTAGCTTTCCATGTCACTACTAGACTGAAAACATCTTCTGTTCAAGTTTAGATGGATTGCGGGTAGAAGTCATGAATGGGTCTTTTACTACAAGGGAACTGCCGATATGATATGAATTAGTAGTACTACTATATAGTACTACTGTACACAAGTACTGTACAGTAGTACTACTATATAGTACTACTGTACATAAGTACTGTACAGTAGTACTATACAATAAAGTATATTGTATAGTAGTACTGTGCAATAAAGTATACTGTATAGTAGTACTGTGCAATAAAGTATACTGTATATTAGCACTGTACAATAAAGTATACTGTATATTAGCACTGTACAATAAAGTATACTGTATATTAGCACTGTACAATAAAGTATACTGTATAGTAGCACTGTACAATAAAGTATACTGTATATTAGCACTGTACAATAAAGTATACTGTATATTAACGCTGTACAATAAAGTATACTGTATATTAGCACTGTACAATAAAGTATACTGTATAGTAGCACTGTACAATAAAGTATACTGTATATTAGCACTGTACAATAAAGTATACTGTATATTAACGTTGTACAATAAAGTATACTGTTTATTAGCACTGTACAATAAAGGTATAACATAGCACATACACATGCATGAGCAGTGAGTGGGATAGAGAAGTTAGTGCAGTGATGAACAAGTTGAGTCTGTTTACATACAATGTTTGTATTGGTAGCATAATTCTCTAGTTATGATCGGCCTACAGCTGATTCCACTGGCTCATTACCACTTGACTGTACTCACATTTCATTGCATCTTACGCCACGCTACATGTATACCCACCCCTTGGCTCTGTCACAAGGCTGCCTCAAATCGCTGCCTCACATGCCTGCCTCACATAGCTGCCTGCTGAGTACTCCACTAGTTGTCACTTTTTTGGTACCTGCGTCAGGTCAATTGGCATAGCTTTACTCAAGTAAAGGGCACGCCAGTAACACCATTCATTCATTCATGTTTGCTCTGCTGTCTATGTAGTAATGTAGTGCTCAGCAAAACCTGTTTCACATCTCCCTTCCGTCTCCAGTTTATCCCTTCTACCTGATTAGATAACCTACTCATTCTAAATGTGTCCAGCAAACACTATTTTTAGTTTAGTTATGACTAGTTGTTGCAGACATTTCTTCATGCCCATGTATTTTGCAGGAAATGCTGGAATACGTGTTCCTAGTTATATTCACATTAGAATGTATCATGAAAATCATAGCCTATGGTTTTATAGCCCATCCGGGTGCATATCTACGCAGTGGGTGGAACTTTCTAGATTTTGTAATAGTAATAATAGGGTAAGTAATCACTTGTTAATGACAACACTGTGTACATGTACTCGGATATATTCATCTCTTCAGATTGTCTGTTTCTCTTTCATGTAGCCAATACAAACCATCTGGTTTCCTCTCTCTCTCTTAAGCGCCAGTTATATCAATCTTCTAGCTCAGTAAATGAAAAAAGACAGCTTATTGTCTTATCACGCTTTTTTTTGGAGAAATTCTCATTGCTTTTAGTCTTTAAGGCTTTAGCTGTAATGGCTTAAGCACTGAGTTGGGGCTATTCTATCGTCTGCTCCCATGCAATCGCTGACAGACTGTGGATCTGTCAGTGACACTGCATCGCTCAGCTCCGAGACTCTAATTGTCTAATTGTACAACAACATGTTTTTTACGTCTCATCTAATTGGCCAACATTGCCCTGTCACTGTCAGCTCATCCTTCTCTTTTTTAGTATACTAAGTACCATCCTAGGATTCCTCAACCTCGGAGGATTTGACATCAAGTCTTTGCGAGCATTTAGGGTGCTCAGACCTTTGCGACTTGTCTCAGGAGTACCGAGTGAGTAGCCAGTCACCACCTTTCACGGAGCTAGTCCTTATAGGGCCTTGGTTCACCACGAGCATAACTTTTCCTCCTAATTATTCATCTAGATAACTTTGGTTAATTTATTGCACTCTCCAAATTCTTTTGAATCAAATTTGCTATCTTGGTCCATGCTCTTACTATAATCCAATTGTACTGGTATATCTTACACATTCTGTCACCTCACAGTCCTAGCTTTTTGTCCAAGTTGTTTTGATCCAAGACTGACTTAGTTTGCTGGTGACACTGCTGGCGTTGCCCGAGGCCACTGCATGCTGTTGTTTGTGTCACAGGTCTTCAGGTCGTCATGAACTCAATATTCAGAGCCATGGTGCCTCTGCTACACATTGGCCTTCTCGTCTGCTTTGTTATTATAATCTATGCCATAGTCGGCCTTGAACTCTTCATGGGAGTGTTACATCACACGTGCCGAGACATCACCACTGGTAAGCTTTCATTTGTTTTATCCTCTGATCCACAAGATCTGACAGTACGTTGCTTGTGCTGTGCTATCAGATCTCTACAAATCCTTACTCGATTGACTTGGTCCACTCTTCGTGAGTGTGCCATTTGTTGTCTAGTCACAGCGCTCTTTGCAGTTTCTGCGCAAGCCTCTCACTTGGTCTTCCATTGCGGTTCACTGTTTTGTTCTCAACTAACAAGTTTTGTTGTGTGCTGCACTTGCTTTGTACATAAAAATATTTGCAGAGCCATCCATGAATTCACCAAGTAAACATCAACTCTGCTGAAATTGCTGAATTAAACTGGTCTTCTTATAAAGTGTCATTATTCATATTTTATTTATATGATTCCACTGGTCAAGCACTTGCCATAACTTTGTATTTGTACATTAATGTACTACATACACCTCTTTTTGCAAAAAAAATCAGGTTTAACCTAGAGGCGAAAATAGTTTTTGATTTACTGATGACCGGTGCTAGTTATTCTAAGAGTCAACTGATCAGTGCTGCTAATTAGTCTTGGCAAACAGTAGTTCCTCTTGTAGTTAACTGACGACTATCTCTAATGAGTCTGTAGTTGAATGTTTACTAGAATTCACCTGTGAAGTGCGGCCTCCTATGATTTGTTTGTGCATGCAGATGAAATTAGCGAGGCGTGCCCCTGTAACAGTAAAGGGAAACCCAAAGGATACAACTGCACAGACACGCCCAACTCATACTGTGATGATGAGCCCAATGGAATGGAGTGGATTGGCCCCAACTATGGCATCACTAGCTTCGACCACATGGGCCTGGCTATACTCACCGTATTCCAGTGCATTACAATGGAGGGATGGACACAGATCCTATACTATGTAAGTGAGTGCTGTTTGTCTCACCCCATCATAAATATATAGATGCTCCATGGCCAAGTGTTGTCTGCAGATACACATATGATACATAGTGCTTGTTACTGCTTTGACTAACCAAATGCCTTTTTCATCATAAGAGATGATATTTCCTGTTCTCTTTCTCAAGAGTGTTTCTTACACCAGTGGTTATGTGCACTGAATGCACAGACTCGCTTATCAACATAGACAAATTTGTTGCATTCACTGTGCATACAATGTACTTGTAGATGAATGACGCTTTAGGTGGTATATGGCCGTGGTTGTACTTTGTTAGCCTTATTATCATAGGTTCCTTCTTTGTGTTGAACCTCGTTCTTGGTGTACTCAGTGGGTAAGTTGTCGTATCTCTTCTTTTTTGTTCTTTTCATGTTTCCTAGCTTTCATTATACCTGGTTATCTTGTACCCGCTCTGAAATCTTTTTCATTTTTTGATAGAAGACAAATTCTCAATATCATGATTGTCGCTACAATCACTGTTCGCGTTTGGGATTTCGTTGGCACTTGTCTCTAAGTTGTTGTGACTTTGTAAATGTACAGGCTTTACGTCAATGCTCATTGGTTGCGTGGCACACATTTATGGGAACACTGAAAGCCGTACCTTTACAAAGTCACAAAGACTTAGGAACAAGTACCATTTTTTTTCCAAACATGGCAATATTTGTCATGACTTTGTTAACATACAGCTTTGATTATGCCTATCCCACAGAGAGTTTTCAAAGGAGAGGGAAAATGCTCGTAAAAGAGGCGAGTTTCAAAAGTTGAGAGAAAAAAAACAGTTGGAGGAAGATCTGAGTGGGTATTTGGACTGGATCCTACAAGCAGGTTAGTAACAGTTAGAATGGCTTGTACGTCAAGCCTTTTATTGCTCTCCCTAATGTCCGTCAGCACTGCCAGTTCCTAACTGGCAGTGCTGAACATTTCTACCGGGATGTCAGTACCTGTAAGTGTTGGTGATGGTTTAAGTCCCTGTATTGGTTTTTGGTAGACGTTGAGTGAAGGAGATGAAACAAAGCGAGAGGAAAAGTGAGATGGCAGGTTGAATGAGATGTGAGAGGGCAGGTTGGATGAGATGTCTTAGGGCAGGTTGGATGAGATGTGTTAGGGCAGGTTGGATGAGATGTGAGAGGGCAGGTTGGATGAGATGTGTTAGGGCAGGTTGCATGAGATGTGAGAGGGCAGGTTGGATGAGATGTGAGAGGGCAGGTTGAATGAGATGTGTTAGGGCAGGTTGGATGAGATGTGTGAGGGCAGGTTGGATGAGATGTGAGAGGGCTGGTTGGATGAGATGTGTTAGGGCAGGTTAAATGAGATGTGAGAGGGCAGGTTGAATGAGATGTGTTAGGGCAGGTTAAATGAGATGTGAGAGGGCAGGTTGAATGAGATGTGTTAGGGCAGGTTGAATGAGATGTGTGAGGGCAGATTGAATGAGATGTGAGAGGGCAGGTTGGATGAGATGTGTTAGGGCAGGTTGGATGAGATGTGTTAGGGCAGGTTGGATGAGATGTGAGAGGGCAGGTTGGATGAGATGTGAGAGGGCAGGTTGGATGAGATGTGTGAGGGCAGATTTAATGAGATGTGTTAGGGCAGGTTGGATGAGATGTGTTAGGGCAGGTTGGATGAGATGTGTTAGGGCAGGTTGGATGAGATGTGAGAGGGCAGGTTGAATGAGATGTGTTAGGGCAGGTTGGATGAGATGTGAGAGGGCAGGTTGGATGAGATGTGAGAGGGCAGATTGGATGAGATGTGTTAGGGCAGGTTGGATGAGATGTGAGAGGGCAGGTTGAATGAAATGTGAATTGACGGTGGGACGAATTGAAGAGGAGACAAAGTTAAGTGGTTGGTAGATTGAAAGAGGGGTGGATTGGAGGATGGGTAGATTGTCTGCATGATTCATTGGAGGAAGAGTGGATTGAAAGAGTGCGAGGAGGGTAGTTGATCTACTACACACATATTTCTGACCTTAATCACCCTAATTTGAATAATGTAATTAATACCTGCTCTGCTGTAATAATAATGGACTATTGCTCGGTGCCCCCACTAGTAGAGCGAGAAGGTGCTTGCAATTAGTGAGCCCTGAGATGGTGTGCTTTGGGTTGGGCTCATCAATGCTGTTTGAGGCAAAACTGTGCCACTGCTTTCAATACACAATCGATATAGTGCTGGCATTTAGTCCAGCTAATCACCAGTTTGTTGGTCAGACTGCAAGCCTCTTCCAGGCCTATCACCTCATTAGAGCTGCTGTATACAGCTGGCCCTGCGCTGCCTGTAGATGTGTCTGTAGAGGGTACACGGTGCAGGTGACACAGCTACAAACTAGTGCCTTCAGTTACCTGGTGGGATCTCAATGAATGAAATCAGCTGTTGTCTTGCTACCGTCTCACTCACATATCCAGTATAATGCCAGTATGTACACAACAGCACACTGTGATCTCATAAATAATGCAGGTATAATGTATATATGCCTGATCCTACATGTGCATACCACCTGTACATTATACATGCATTACAATACAATGATTGCTGTGGCTCAGGCAATTACTATATTAAGTTTGTTATGTTTATAATTACTAAATAAATAATCAGTAGCAATTGGTGGAGTTTGGCTACAGCTCTTATAGAGTTGTTTTCTCTCGGGTCCCATTTGACCTATTTCTTATTCGTCATTGCTTGTTTCTAAGTATTATATCACAACCAGTGCATTGTGAGTTGCCTGTTCACTTTAAAATGTTTCCAGTTATTTTTTTAAAGGATTACCTGGGTACACTAGTGACTGTCAACAGCAATATTCCACTGAAACGAATATTATGTCCAAAGATTTATGAAATATTTACAAACAGTTGATTGGTCGGTTGATGTCATCGATTATTCCAAGGTGCCGTAATTATTATAAATTTTGCTGTGTTCGTGGTCAGTATACAACTGGAAAGGGGGAAGATTTTCTTAGATTAGTAATACGAGGCTCTGTAGGGTGTTATAGTACGCTGTGTTCGTAGATCACATTCTAAATGAGGCTGGCAGTTAATGCCAGCTATATTTCAGTGGTGTGCTGCCTAACTGGGAATGTGTTTGAATGTCATTGATGTGCATTGGGTGCTGGTAGCGCTACTGATGATCTGTCTACCCAAGGTGTAGCCATGGGCTCTGCGCAAACTGTGGACCTGTTTACACTTATTACGAGCATTGCTGACGTCAGCATTATCTTCATTCTCAATAATACCAAACAGGGTGATTACCGATGTTTACCTGTTTGTGTGTGTCAGCGTCATCTCTCTTTTAGTCAAATAGTTGAGTTATTTTTGTATATACAGCAGGATCTTTGCAACTAGTC
Organism: Cryptosula pallasiana; assembly: GCA_945261195.1. Lineage (NCBI taxonomy): Eukaryota > Metazoa > Bryozoa > Gymnolaemata > Cheilostomatida > Cryptosulidae > Cryptosula > Cryptosula pallasiana. The sequence goes on along the minus strand of OX183133.1, from coordinate 48,753,036 downwards.
TAATCCAGTTGGTACCAATAATCATTATCAGATTCTGTACATATTATTGGTTATTTGAGGCGAAATAGAGACAGACAGACATGGTTGCCGTGCTGCTCTGTAAAAGTGCTTTATTGCTCTGCTGTACTTTCATGGCTGTTATACCGTAGGCATTTCCTTTAGTTCTACCTTTAATGGTTCTAGTAGCTGTATTTAATCATCTACTAATTATTTGCCGTTATAACTCTCTGTTTGATGATTTGGTTTTACTGGCATTCCATTCATTGCACTCAGCTGTTGTGGGCGGGCGACTCCCTGCATTCCTCAGGTGACCACCCATAACTGGCATCTGACCATACTCTACAGATTTGCTGACTGATGTGGTGGTTTAGTACTTTTAAAAGCCCCTTGTTGTGTTATATTATATCCTATTGTGTATGAACATGTGTACAGTGCCAATACATCTGAGTCTTTGATGTTTCAGAGGACCTGGATGTTGATAATGACGATAATGATGATGGTAAGTAAATCTCTATTATATAGATTTTGCTGCTGGGTTGTGGCGACTGATATAAGCCATTTTGTGGTATTCAACCTGCTGTGACTGTGTTGTATTACACATGGAAGGAAGACAACTCCTATATACGCAATCGCACCGCGTCTGTTTGTTGGTTAACCATCTTTGAAATTGATGTTTGCTCAGCCAGTTTCTCTTTCAGCTTCAGATATGTTTGTAAGTGTTTCCGTCAGGCCATAGTAGCACTGTGTAGCCCCAGGTGATTAGTTTCATACGGTAAACTTTGAGTAAGCTCTTTGTCACTTTCTTTTTCACTCGCTCCGCTTGAAGCATTTTAAAATATATCGATACTATTAGAACGTTTTTTCTAAGAAAACGTTAGACAAGATGGATGAAAGAATGGCATAGAAAGCATTTAATGACAGTGACACGTGCAGTTAATTCATCAGTTTCAACAAATAAAGGATCTCATAGAAAATGTAGAGTCTTGTTGCAAATATATTTATTGAGTCGAACGGCGCATGTTCACTTGTCATGTGTGGGGTTGCACTAATGAAACGTACTCACTAATACTTGTTCAGATACTGCTGGTGAAATCAACGCTACAGGAGACCATGAAGCGAATTCTACCAGATTACAAAGTAGATTCCAAAAACAAATGTAAGTTGTGTTCTCCTACCTACTCACCATGTCCTAATGCACAATATCTACTACTCCATACGACCTACTGTGTATTAGCTACTGTGTATCTACTACATTCTACTCACTATACATAGCATGCTAAATATACTTACTATCACTCCTATGTTGAAAGTTTTGCCACAGATTTTGCCTTACTTAAGATAGTAATAAAAGGATTTTTTAAGGACTAGTCAGTTATTCTCATATATGTAAATAGCTAATTGATTTCTGCATCAAAATTTTCACACGGGAGCGACTATGCCAGCAATGTCGCAATCGTCTGCTCGCTGTGATTTTTTTCACGCAAAATTAACTATTTATCGCTGAGCGTGCACAGGGCATCAGTCAATCGCATTCACAAACAGTGAAACCAATTTATTGTTTTCTGCAATACAAAAGTTGATCAACGATTACATATAAATTATTGTTGATTACAATTGTTCAGTTGGTTCTTGTAGCAACAATTGAATAAATTGTTGTTGCCTGTGTAGCAGAAGGCGTTTAGTATTTTCCATATTAATATATTTTTATATTAATACCATTTGTGTCAATCATGGTGTCAATGGCTAGCTGGCAAGAAATAATTATGGATTAGAAGATTGATTATGATATCTAATTGATTACAGTAAAATGATTAATAATAACAATAATCAATAATATCAGTAATAATAATTCAAAAGGCATTTACTTATCAATTCCTCGAGACTGTAGTGGGACCGCGATGAATGCTGCGCATAGTATGATTGTCAATAATGCCCAGAAAACAAGAATGTTTTTGATATAGAACTGTCTTTGTTGTGGGAGGTTAACTCTCAAGCTATTGATTGCCTTTCTTATGGCTTTGCTAACCGTAAATCTGCACACACTATATCGTACGTACAAATTCGCTCCCGTGTGGCTAAGCTGATAGATTTATAAATAAGGAAAAACATTATATCTCATAAGCAGATGGGTGTTTTTTTAGAGCACATTCTCCATGCATGTGTCTTAAGCCCTTTTCCATTGGTGTAAATTCAGATGATGCGATCCCTCATGTTGTTCATCTCTCTTGTGAGGAGATAACTCCACTTAGGATTGTACTGTTCGGGGTTATGCCAATTTTAGTGGGTTGTTTTCTCTTGCAACATATGATTTGTTTCTGACGCTGTTGTAGACAGCATTACAAGCATCGGCTTACCAAGTTTAACAAGCGATGCAAGAGAAAGTGCAGAAAAATGGTCAAATCTCAGGCATTTTATTGGCTCATTATTGTGCTAGTCTTTCTCAACACGGTGATCTTGAGCACGGAGCATTACAATCAGCCCAAGTGGCTCAGCTACTTCCAAGGTAAGTGTGCCGTGAAACGTGTCTTGTTTTACCGTGGGAGAGAGGGTAGGAGAGCAAGGCTACGGCCGAGATCATTTTTGAAGGAACCAGGTATTATAATTAGTTCTGTGTTTGTTGTAGACTACGCCAACATAACTTTCATTCTGCTCTTTACCCTGGAGATGTTTGTCAAGATGTATAGCATGGGATTGAGGGCCTACTTCTTGTCTCTGTTCAACCGATACGATTGCTTCGTCGTCATCTGCTCCATCGTAGAGAGAATTCTAGTCTTCGCTGAAGTCTTTCCTGCCATTGGAGTGTCTGTGCTCAGATGTGCCAGGTTACTTCGAGTTTTTAAAGTCACCAGGTTAGCCTCTGATCCTCAACACTTCTTTGTTGAAAAACAAGTTGAATAGGAGTAATGTAAGTTGTTAGCCACGCATTTTGTCATTGTTTCACATCACAGTTGTGTAGTGGCAGTTGTGAGAGGTGCAGAGAGCATTGCAGACAGCATTACAGACAGCATTGCAGACAGCATTGCAGACAGCATTACAGACAGCATTGCAAAGAATGTTGCAGCTAGCATTGCAGATAACAATGCAGACAGCATTGCAGCCAGTGTTGCAGACAGCATTGCAGCCAGCGTTGCAGAGAATGTTGTAGAGAGCATTGCAAACAGTGCTGCTGCCAGCTTTGCAGACAGCGTTGCAGACAGCATTGCAGCCAGCGTTGCAGAGAACGTTGTAGAGAGCATTGCAGACAGCGTTGCAGAGAATGTTGTCGAGAGCATTGCAAACAGTGCTGCTGCCAGCTTTGCAGACAGCGTTGCAGACTCTCTTGTGATTTAGAATAAGCACTGAATCTGTGCTGATTGATACTTGACCCTGAATTGATCTCTGTACTGAGCATTTCATGCATGCCTTCCTTAAACAATTTATAATTTATGCTTCATGTACATATAGCGAGATCGTGCTAGCGATTTTGCTTAGCGATTGGGGAAGTCCCTCTCCCAAATTGCGCAATTTTTCACTACTGCCAATTCTTCAGCGATTCCGGTCAAACTCGCTGTTACAAAGCATAGCCTTCAATTTATTACAGGATCGTTAATAGATCGGAGCGCTGAACATGACAAGACATTATTGGAAACAAGGGTAAAGTTTTTTTACGTTGTGATTGGCTGATCAAAGAATCCGCTAGCGATTTTTTGATCTCGATCAAAACCTGACGATAGCCTCAAATAAAATGCTTGAGATTGCTTAGCGATTTCGTAGGAAACAGAAGTTGCAAAATCACCCAATCGCTAAGGAAATCGCTTAGTAATCGCTATATGTACACGGGGTTTTATGCTAGTTTAAAATACTATATATTATCATCATTATGACAAAAAATATAGGAGTATCTGACGAGTTTTACCTTTATTAATTTTCTGTATTATAATGTGTTTAGTTGAATTACATATTATGATATTTACTACACAATGTACTGCATTAACTGCAATTTTTTGTCACAAACTGTATAATTTAAGACTCGTCATATTGCTGTCTACGCGTCCAATAGTAGTAATATTAATTATAAAATATAAGTTAGCTACAGTAGCACATACTACAGTAGCACATACTACAGTAGCACGTACTACAGTAGCACATACTACAGTAGCACGTACTACAGTAGCACATACTACAGTAGCACATACTACAGTAGCACATACTACAGTAGCACGTACTACAGTAGCACGTACTACAGTAGCACATACTACAGTAGCACATACTACAGTAGCACATACTACAGTAGCACATACTACAGTAGCACACACTACAGTAGCACACACTACAGTAGCACATACTACAGTAGCACATACTACAGTAGCACATACTACAGTAGCACACACTACAGTAGCACATACTACAGTAGCACATACTACAGTAGCACATACTACAGTAGCACACACTACAGTAGCACACACTACAGTAGCACACACTACAGTAGCACATACTACAGTAGCACATACTACAGTAGCACATACTACAGTAGCACATACTACAGTAGCACATACTACAGTAGCACATACTACAGTAGCACATACTACAGTAGCACATACTACAGTAGCACATACTACAGTAGCACATACTACAGTAGCACATACTACTTTGTTGCAGACATTGGACATCATTGAGGAATCTGGTAGCATCTCTTCTAAACTCAATGAGGTCTATAGCCAGCTTGTTGCTGCTTCTCTTCCTCTTTATTGTCATATTTGCCTTGCTCGGTATGCAAATGTTTGGGGGCAAGTTTACCTACAACAGATATGAAGAAGTTCCTCGAAGCAACTTTGATTCTTTCCTGCAAGCATTGCTCACAGTCTTCCAGGTAACGGCTTTTTCATCCACTTGGCAGTTCTCACTTGACATACACTTGTCAGTTGCTCGCATGTGGCATACACAGAAGGTGCTCTCACCCAGGCAGTTGCTCGCATGTGACTTACATTGTAGATGCTGACTCTGCGACGGATACATTTGTAATATCGCCAAACATCTTTTAATTGCGACTTACCTGCTTATCATCCTTTCATACCAATTACTCGCTCTACCAGTTGCTAAATTTTGTTTGTACGTTTGCCTGTTTCTTTTGCAAGATATTGACGGGTGAGGATTGGAATGAGGTGATGTACACGGGTATTGAGGCATATGGTGGTATCGGCACCATCATGGGTATAATACCGGTCCTCTTCTTTGTAATACTCTTCATCATCGGTAACTACATCCTTCTCAACGTCTTCTTGGCTATTGCTGTGGACAATCTGGCTGATGCCCAAGACCTCACTGACAAGGATATTGAGGAGGAAGAAGCCAGAGAGATGCAGAAGATTATTAGGTCTCAAACGCAATCACCTCAGGTGCGTCAGGTTGTATTGTAGCTGCTGCTGGGTTGATCTGCGGCCATTTGTTAACTCATCGGTTTAACCTACTTGTATTTAGTAATATTAACTGGATATCTGTCTGCTCTGCTAAATTTTAATTGAATTATTCACCCTTCAAGTATATTTTATCACAAAAATAGACTGACGTTGTATATTTATAAGACACCTGACCCATGGTGTCCTTTGTGCAGGATGAGATAGTAGAGTTTGATCAGGCTGGTGAGGAGGATGAAGACGAGATCACCAAGATTGAAATAGATGATGGCAGGAGTGATACAACAAGTGAAAACAGACCCACCAAATCTATTCTACGCTCGTAAGTCCCAACCTGCTACTCAGCAGATTATATTACTACGTAGTGTATTCACACCACACTGTCTCTTGCCAAACATGTGTATCCACATGTAGTTGGATAGAGATAAGCTACACAAACCAGAAGCCACTGTCACCTATTGATATTTTATATAGCAGAATTGGACAATAGCAAAGGGCCAATATTCTGTCCAGTTTTTGTTTAGGAAAAATTACAAGCTGTTGCCGCAACATTAAAAATTATCATTGAGCAGAATTGAGTCCCTGCAATTTGTGTGATTAATCAGTGAGAATGAAGATCAATCATTTTCGTTCTGTTTCATCTGACAGTGAGTGAGCTGTCGTGTGTGCAGAGTGAGCTGTCTTGTGTGCGGAGAGAGCTGTCTTGTGTGCAGAGAGAGCTGTCTTGTGCGCAAAGAGAGCTGTCTTGTGTGCAGAGAGAGCTGTCTTGTGTGCAGAGAGAGCTGTCTTATGTGCAGAGAGAGCTGTCTTGTGTGCAGAGAGAGCTGTGTTGTGTGGGAGAGAGCTGAGATGAATGGTAGCAAACCCAATTTAGATAGCCAAAGCGTGCTTGTTGCTTCTTATTTTGACCACCGACTATGATTGATTAAAACTACGATGGAGTTGCAGCAGACATTTTTTGTGTTGTCTAGGGAAGGTAGAGAAGATGGCATGGTCAGCGATCAGCATGTCAGGTTGGAGGTTATTAGCGAAAAGGATTCTGGTTCTCTCGATGGTGAGTGTTTTATTTATGGCTGAGTACTAGAGTGAGTGCTAGTGTGAGTACTAGAGTGAGTACTAGGGTAAGTACTAGAGTGAGTACTAGTGTGAGTGCTAGAGTGAGTGCTAGAGTGAGTACTAGGGTGAGTACTAGTGTGAGTGCTAGTGTGAGTACTAGAGTGAGTGCTAGAGTGAGTACTAGAGTGAGTACTAGTGTGAGTGCTAGAGTGAGTGCTAGGGTGAGTACTAGGGTGAGTACTAGAGTGAGTGCTAGGGTGAGTACTAGGGTGAGTACTAGAGTGAGTGCTAGGGTGAGTACTAGAGTGAGTGCTAGGGTGAGTACTAGGGTGAGTGCTAGAGTGAGTGCTAGGGTGAGTACTAGGGTGAGTACTAGAGTGAGTACTAGGGTGAGTACTAGTGTGAGTGCTAGAGTGAGTGCTAGGGTGAGTACTAGGGTGAGTGCTAGAGTGAGTGCTAGGGTGAGTACTAGGGTGAGTGCTAGTGTGAGTGCTAGGGTGAGTGCTAGGGTGAGTACTAGTGTGAGTGCTAGGGTGAGTACTAGAGTGAGTGCTAGGGTGAGTACTAGTGTGAGTACTAGTGTGAGTGCTAGTGTGAGTGCTAGAGTGAGTACTAGAGTGAGTACTAGAGTGAGTACTAGAGTGAGTACTAGAGTGAGTACTAGAGTGAGTACTAGAGTGAGTACTAGGGTGAGTACTAGAGTGAGTACTAGGGTGAGTACTAGTGTGAGTGCTAGGGTGAGTACTAGAGTGAGTGCTAGGGTGAGTACTAGGGTGAGTGCTAGAGTGAGTGCTAGGGTGAGTACTAGGGTGAGTACTAGAGTGAGTACTAGGGTGAGTACTAGTGTGAGTGCTAGAGTGAGTGCTAGGGTGAGTACTAGGGTGAGTGCTAGAGTGAGTGCTAGGGTGAGTACTAGGGTGAGTGCTAGTGTGAGTATTAGGGTGAGTACTAGGGTGAGTACTAGTGTGAGTGCTAGGGTGAGTACTAGAGTGAGTGCTAGGGTGAGTACTAGTGTGAGTACTAGTGTGAGTGCTAGTGTGAGTGCTAGAGTGAGTACTAGAGTGAGTACTAGAGTGAGTACTAGAGTGAGTACTAGAGTGAGTACTAGAGTGAGTACTAGGGTGAGTACTAGTGTGAGTACTAGAGTGAGTACTAGGGTGAGTACTAGTGTGAGTGCTAGGGTGAGTTTAATTAAAAAACTATGATACTATAGCGGACAAAGATTCAACTTTTGTCAATAGATGACGAAGATGATGAGGATATGGATGACGATGATGACAACCAGACGGCAACCACACCAACTGCCCGTCCTAGACGTTTGTCGGAGTTGAACTTGCCTACGGAGAAAAAGCCAGTTCCAAAAGACTCGTCTCTTTTTATATTCTCTTCTACTAACAAGCTGCGTGTCTTTTGTTGGAAGATCTGCAATCACTCATACTTCGGCAATTTCATCTTAGCCTGTATTCTCATAAGTAGCGCTATGTTAGCGGCCGAGGACCCTCTCAATGCCAAGTCACCACGTAACACGATCCTCAACTACTTTGACTATATATTTACTAGTATATTTACCGTCGAGATCCTAATCAAGGTACATATCATCATCTCATAGGTTCATCTCCTGTTTACCTGCACTATTCCTTCATCGGCTACTGCAGCCTCCGTACATTTTATTGGCCTTGGCTGACGTTGCCATTACCTTATCTTCTTGTAGGTCATAGCCTATGGGGTATTTCTCCACAAGGGGGCGTTCTGTAGAAGTGCTTTCAACCTGCTTGATTTACTCGTAGTTTTGGTCTCACTTGTTTCATTTGGAATTACGTAAGTTACTAATTGTTACATTCATTGAACATCTAATACTATCATTTGAGTTGGATATCCTTGCACTGTACCAAATCATCACTTTTTGTGAGAACGTTTCATTATTGCACATGTTTACCTGATATAACCAAGGCTCTACTGCCATAGCCAAGGCCCTGTTGCTATAGCCACGGCTCTACTGCTATAGCCAAGGCTTTACTGGTATAGCCAAGGCTCTGCTGGTATAGCCAAGGCCCTGCTGCTATAGCCACGGCTCTAGTGCTATAGCCAAGGCTCTACTGCTATAGCCAAGGCTCTGCAGCTATAGCCAAGGCTCTACTACTATAGCCAAGGCTTTACTGGTATAGCCAAGGTTGTGCTGGTATAGCCAAGGCTCTGCTGCTATGGCCAAGGCCCTACTGCCATAGCCAAGGCTTTACTGGTATAACCAAGGCTCTGCTGCTATAGCCAAGGCTCTGCTGCTATAGCCAATGCTCTAGTGGTATAGCCAAGGTTCCACTGCTATAGCCAATGCTCTACTGGTACAGCCAAGGTTCCACTGCTATAGCCAAGGCTCTGCTGGTGCTCAGAGCTATAGCAGATGTAGTAGCTGCCTTCTACTGTTTGCTGCGAGCTTCCCCTGTTTTACTTTTCATTCCACTTGTCATTCTTCTGGTTAGCTCCCTTCGAACTGTCTGATACTGTGTCACTTGCTGTCGCACAAGACAATTGCTGTCCCTATATGGCTGTAGTTTGGTAGCACTATCTGGTAGCCCAACAAAATTCTTACATGTGACTGTGCAAGGGCAGGCCCCGCCTACTCCCTAGCTTTTTGTTTTTTGCAATCGACAACTCTGTAATTGTTTGCTCAGAAAAAAGTGCTAGAATGCATTTGAATTGTTAAGATTGTCGGCTATTGTTAGTTAGCTAATCTGTCTCGTTAACATCTTAGAATACACTCAATACTGTATGAGTCCGGCAAGCCAATTCCTGGGTGAGTAGGAGCACTGATGTCTTTTCATTCTTTTACAGTCTGCCAGCCCTTTACCTGTACAAACTGTATAATTCATTGCCAGTCTTTTCAACTTGTCCCGTGTCACTGCCGTTGTCTCAACTGTCACACAATGACCTTGCCATGACATTATTTGCCAACTTAACCACGTCGCACTAGAACACCCTTTGCACTTTATCTCGTGTTTAACTGGGCACCATCTAGTGTCAGCTACTGGCTATTTTCCTTGTCGGCCCTTTGCAGTGGCTCTCAATGTCTTCAGTGCACAAGCCTTGTTTGATGCTGCGACCATGCGGGCCGCAATGTGGTTCTTTTGAAATGGCAGTTGTTTCCTAGCCTGAGCAACAGTATACATAATGCCAATGTTTAAACTGTCTCGTCTATTCCTTATTGTTTCCATCTTTTCCTCACTATTTTGCTCCCCACCAATCACCATACGTTCTTGTTATGTCGGAATTGCCTTATCCTGCCACTCATGTTTTAGCTTTGCTATAGCTCACCCTCTAATATCGTCAAGGTAATGCTACTCAGAACATCTAACAATATGAATGTAAAACATAGAACATGATTGGTTGATCGTAGTTGGCATAAAGATGGCTATGTGCTCACATATGCTTCTGTATGTGAGCGGCGATTGGAACTTGTAACACTCAGCTGATGTCAGCACGATCATAAATTACTTTGTGTTTTCTGTTAAATAAGTTAAAATTTGATATGCTCAAAAGCTGTTTCATCAGTTGTTATCACTTGATCCCATTGCCTTCACGTGGCTCTCCTTTAGATTGCTCTGTTAGCCTATATCTGTGTGCCAACTGCTATAATTCTTATGAAGTTGATCAGTTATCAGTAGAAACACCTGATTTTGTATGCCAGATCTTCATGTATGATTATGTCTTGTCAGTTGATTACTTTTTCTGCTCCTTACGTTCCTGTCCCACTGCGTTGCATTGGCGCTTGTATGTAGCAAAAGATCTGTTTATTTGGTAAACCTGTTACGGCTGACTTATCAGTTGTCAACTAGCTCCCATATGTGCCTGTGGAACCATGGCTTATCTGTCTCAGATCATGTGTATCTCTGCTTATTGCTTTCTTGTTTTTGGGAGTTATTTCCCCTTATCATCAAGCTTGTAAGAGGAGGATAACTCCCACCTCTTAGGTATTTGCCTCAGTACGAAAGCTGCTTTCATTTAATGATTTACTGATGTAGCATTCAAAGCTGGATGCCATGACAGAGAGCATTTGAGACTCGCCAGTACTATATTAATGTAGTTGTTTTTTTATGTTTGTTTGGAACTTTATATACCAGATCTGTTTTGTCTCGGATCTAATTACTCTGGTTTTAAAATATTCATTGCCCTAGCCTGTGATGCAGTGCCTTCTTGGATATTCACTTCCTGGTTGTTGCTAGGCATGGGTGAACTGCAGTAAATAGCCGTTCTTGATTATTATTCTTCACTTGCTACTGTTTGATTCTCGCCCATTCCTAACAGCTTGGTGAACGTGACCCTCTGAGCTATGGCGTCATGTATCCAAATGGTTTTATCTATTTTGCCTTAATAAAACATGCTGCAAGGTTTTGAAAATTTTGGAGAGCTTGACAGTGGAAGAAAAAGCCTCCAAAAAAAATCTGAGTGTGCCCTTTGATACTCATCACCAGGTCCTCACTATAAACATATATTTGTTAGCAATGGTTCACCCTTCTGTGACACATACCTGAAAGTTACTTAGTAGACGCTTGCTCTCTCCTCTATCGCATCTACGTCATTTGTCAATCGGCATATTTTTTTCAGACTCCACCTCAACAGACTAATTTTAAATGACTGTCACCTCTGTTTCTCTGTATATTACAATCGCTAGGCTACATGCGCTTTCGCACTGTAAGCGATCATCACAAAGTGACTTCTATAAATATAAAGATTGTTCTTAGATAGATCCGCTCAATCTTTCGCCCTCGTAGGCAACACAAGTTGTGTACATTGCAACAATCGATGTGGAGATAATTGCTGCAGGCTTTTGCATTCAATATTTGTTAATACTTCTGTTTTTCCTTAATGCAGGCGGGCGTTCTCTTCCATTGAACTTTGCCTGTGTAACATGTGGTACAACATTTCACCTTGCCTGTGTAATATGCAGTACCACACATTACACTTTGCCTGTGTAACATGCAGTACTACACACTACACTTTGCCTGTGCATGTGTAGTATGACGTTACAGTTTGACTGTGTAATGCGAGGTTGTACAACATTACACCTTGCTTGTGTACTGTACAACATTACACCTTGCTTGTGTACTGTACAACATTACACCTTGCTTGTGTACTGTACAACATTACACCTTGCTTGTGTACTGTACAACATTACACCTTGCTTGTGTACTGTACAACATTACACCTTGCTTGTGTACTGTACAACATTACACCTTGCTTGTGTACTGTACAAAATTTTTCTTTTAAGCTTCAAGCACTCTACCACCCACAGATAATATTTCTTTTCTCTGCTATTTCGTGTTTTATAAAGGATGTTAGGTTGCTACATCAATAACAATTGTGTGTGAGTAAACAGCGTATAAACGGTATATGTATGTATACAGTAGACGTTTGTGGTTACGACTTGATATTGTCACTTGCAAACAACTACTGCTGCTCACCTGCCGAATCAGTCAACTTGATACTGAACCTATGGCACCACATGCTCGCAGTGGCAGTGATTGTTTAACAATAGCAGCTCCTACCCACAATGCCTGTCAACTCTCTGTCAGCAGCCCTCACATCCATCAGTGCTTGCCCGACTTTGAGAGCAATTTTTTGTATTTCCAAGAAGCTGAGAGGTAAAAAGTTGGATCATTTTATTTGTCTATGCAGGAAATCGATTTCTCACTAGCTCCAGTGTACTACGTAATATGTAACTGGCTTATTAAGGCTGTTCAATTAAAATTATATTGGCAAAGTTTTACTTGGTCTCTGAGCACTGAGGGATGTTATACATGCAGCTTGTTGTTATGATCATCAGGCTATGCTGTACCTTACAGTAAGGTGTTGCTGTAGTTGTGTGCCCAGTGCTGGCCATCTGTCTTGTATGCTCTAAGTATATGATGTTTAGTAGATGCAGTAGAACTTATGGCTTGTCTGTTCACTGTAGCCGCATGTGACTGTCTATATATTGGAGTTGTGCTTCAGTAGATACATACATGTGCTATTTGCACTATGTTATATTAGTATTTGCTTTTCTAGCGCATTGTCAACTTTACCTTGATACGATTGCTTATTAGTGAGATGATTGTTCAAAAATATGGAAAAGCGCTAAGTTGAATTCACAAAATATAAATATAGTAACAGCCGTTGTATAGCTCTGTGCTATTGGTGGATGAATGTTAGACCTAACATGATTGGAGTACCTCTGTAGTTGATGGTAGTGCAGGGCTCACCTAATATTTATCAATACCACCTCACATGCAGAAAACTAATGGGCAAATTCTATTTACGAACTGTTTTCAATAATATTGATTATCACAGAAATTGATCACAATCAGGTTTTCAGTCGAATCATGAGTCAAGTACTTTTTATAATACCATGCCGGTTGATAGCAGCTGTTTGTAAAAACTTTTACTGAAAATGATTTTATCCATAAGCAGTGCTGACAAATTGAATTGTTACATTAAACGTTCTGCCTGTCGGGGTTTGTGAGATTGCAATGGTAATTTTTTCGTATATAACATTGATTTTCAGTTGTTCAAGTAAGCTATACATCATTTATATGCTATGATATGTATCCGCAAGTTTTAGTTAACAGTGGTTATGGGTCAGTTCCTTCTAGTTAGACTATCAATGAATTGTCTACCCATGGTGGACACAACTCTCAACTTTAAACAACAGTTTTGATTAATACCCTGACTTAGCATCTATTAATTGTTGTTGCTGTCAATCACAGGACTAAGGCTATTTCTGTGGTAAAAATATTGAGGGTGCTTCGTGTACTGCGTCCTCTGCGAGCTATAAATAGAGCTAAGGGACTCAAGCATGTTGTGCAGGTAAGTGCACACAAACTTGTTATACTTAGACTACACTTATGCAGAGTGATGTAATTGACGTAATATTTGTTGATTCTGCTGGCAGTGTGTCATTGTGGCCATCAAGACTATGTGGAACATACTGCTTGTCTCCTTTCTGCTCAACTTCATGTTCTCTGTGATGGGAGTACAGATATTTAAGGGCACACTTAACAGGTGTTCAGATCGTACAAAGATGACTGAAGTGGAGTGCCAGTAAGTGATCGCTCTCTGTTACTGAGTGTCAGCATGTAATACCTGTCACTGAGTGTCAGCATGTAATACTTGTCACTGAGTGTCAGCATGTAATACCTGCCCTGTCTTCGAAAGGTTGCCTCTTGAATGCACTTGTACATGTACATACTGTCACTTTTTCAGGGGCAAATATATCGAATATAAAGATGGCAACATCAACAAGCCAGTGTTGGAAGACAGGGAATGGTCCAATTACAAGTTCAACTATGACGATGTGTTTGCAGCTATGATAACCCTTTTTACAGTGCAGACATTCGAGGGCTGGCCCCCGTAAGTGATACTAGCTGATGTCATATAATGTCACCGTGAGTGGGCATCTCTGTCTATTCAACTGTCATGTGTTGCAGGTTGCTGTATGAATCTATAGACTCAAACAAACCTGATTATGGTCCCATCTACAACTACCGGCCATGGGTCGCCATATTCTACGTCATATTTATCATCATCGTAGCATTCTTCATGGTCAACATCTTTGTGGGCTTTGTTATTGTAACATTTCAGCATGAGGGAGAGCAGGAATATAAAAACTGTGAATTGGATAAAAATACTAGGAAATGTATAGGTTGGTACTGTCATTTTCTTTGTCATTATTTCAATTATTTCCCGCAATTTTATCTTAATGTCCGTTGAAGTTTATGCATTGGTCGCTCTACGTATTGGCCACTCTATGCATTGGTCACTCTATGCATTGGTCACTCTATGTATTGGTCAGTCTATGCATTGGTCACTCTACGCATTAATCATTCTATGCATTGATCACTCTACGCATTGGTCACTCTACGCATTGATCACTTTATGCATTGGTCACTCTACATATTGGCCGGTCTATGCATTGGTCAGTCTATGTATTGGTCACTCCATGCATTGGTCACTCTTTGCATTGATCACTCCACACATTGGTCACTCTACTAATTGGTCACTCTACACATTGGTCAGTCTATGCATTGGTCACTCTATGCATTGGTCAGTTTATGCATTGATCACTCTACACATTGGTCACTCTATGTATTGGTCAGTCTATGCATTGGTCAGTTTATGTATTGACCTACTTTACTATAGCTGGTTTTATGTTGCAGAATTTGCATTAAAAGCCAAGCCCCAGAGGCGGTATATACCCAAAGCGAGAGTGCAGTACAAAATCTGGTGGTTTGTTACTTCTCAGCCCTTTGAGTACGCCATATTTGTGCTGATCATGCTGAACACTGTTGCTTTAGCAATCAAGGTATGGTTACATAGGTCTTTCGACCTTACCTTGCTTGTATTGTTTGTGGTTATATTATATTGGCTAGAACAGACGATTCCATATGCTGACTTACTATTGAATATTGTGGTTGATTGAAAATAAATAATTGTATGTATGTATGTATGTATGTATGTATGTATGTATGTATGTATGTATGTATGTATGTATGTATGTATGTATGTATGTATGTATGTATGTATTGTATGTAATTATGACTAGTATATATATAACTAGAGCTTGTATCAGGGTATACCTGGCCAGGGTATTCAAAAGTATGCAGGGATGCATAGAAAATAAAAACAATTAAATTAATAATTATTATTATTGATATCCAAAGGATGACAAAAATCAGTCAAAAGTGAGGTGAGTGAAAGAGTGCTCAGCAAGAAAAAATCGCGGAGCAATTATACTAATAATAAAAAAGTGTAGTAGAAAAGGAACGAAAAGAACTCTAGTGGACAGCAAAATGTTTCATGTCTTTAAAAAAGGGGGAAAATTTGAAAACACAATCGTCATGTCGCACTGTATAAAAATGCCAGAAGCTCAGTCCCTGAACTATAGCTTGTATGTATATGTATATATAACCATAGCTTATATATATAACTGTAGCTAGTGTCAATAAAACCACAGATTGTCAATATTGGCTAAATAAATGACACTTTTATTTATCACTACAAACAAGTATGTTTCATAATAAGACTGAAAACAGTCCCATCACTCATCAGGTTAAAATACAAGTTATTATATAGTTATTATATATAGTTATATATGATTATATATATATACTAGTTACAGTTATATATGTATACTAGCTACAGTTATATATACTAGTTACAGTTACATATATACTAGCTGCAGTTATACATATATACTAGCTGCAGTTTTATATATATACTAGCTGCAGTTGTACATATCTATACTAGCTGCAGTTATATATATACTAGTTACAGTTACATATATATACTAGCTACAGTTATATATATATATATATATATATACTACTTACAGTTATATATATACTAGCTACAGTTTTATATATACTAGTTACAGTTATATATATATATATATAATTGTATCTAGTATATTTGTCACTGTGGTTAGTCTATATATATAACTGTAGCTAGTATATTTATGACTGGAGCGTGTATATGTATTATTATAACTAGTTCATATATAACCATAGCTAGTACGCAAACTGCGGACAGCAGCTGTTTCAACATTTGTTGCCTCATCAGTGCGGTACAGAGTTAAACAAGGGTGGCAACCCTCGCAATGATGCAAAGCATGTTTAAAGGATTGCCGTATATAGCTAGTATATATGACTGTATCTAGTAGATAAATAACTATTATGCATATTATATATACCTGAATGCCTAATCAGCTATTTCTCACACATATTGCTAGGATATTAGTATATCCCTATGGCTATATTATAGTTAACAAATATTAACAAATAAAGGCTTTTTACTTTTTAGATGTAGCTGATACAACTTTGCATTTTAACGACTCTACTGTCCTACAGTTTTATTGTTATATAATTCTACAGTTATGCAACACTACTGTTGTCCAGCTCTTGTTGCACAGCTTTATAGTTTGTCAACTCTACTGTATTACAACTCTCCTGCTGTACACCTCTACTGCTGTATGTCTCCACTGCTGTACATCTCTATTTCTGTACATCTCTATTTCTGTACACCTCTACTGCTGTATGTCTCCACTGCTGTACATCTCTATTTCTGTACATCTCTACTGTTGTACATCTCTATTTCTGTACTTCTCTACTGCTGTACACCTCTACTTCTGCACATCTCTACTGCTGTACATCTCTACTGCTGTACATCTCTACTGCTGTACATCTCTACTGTTTATAGCTAGTGTAGAAATGCAATCATTACCTAAAAGTAGCATTACTCAAACCTTTCTTGGTTCACCTCGAAGCTGAAGACAGATATTTTGTTGCAGTATGATAAGCCATCTGCAGAGTATGACAGCGCCCTAGACTACCTCAATATGATATTCACAGGAGTTTTTACTCTAGAGTTTGTGCTAAAGCTGTGTGCTTTCAGATTTAAGGTAAAGCGTGTGCCGTACGGTACAGATGTCGCTAGTTTCTGATGCCGTAACACCGCTCAGTGCATACAGCATTGTGTACAACCATATGTCAGCTTACAATGGTGGCATCAGGAGCTGGTGGCCAGCCAAGAGTCTACTCTGGAAAAATAAAAGTAACGACTTGAAACATGTAATAAATGAAATTGGGCGGTTAGACCATAAATTCTGAGTTGGCATGGTGAAAGTTATCTTTCCAGACAAGACTCTTGGTTGAATGAACGATGATTCTACATTTTACGATAGATAAATTTGTTTGCAGTATTATCACCAAAAGCCTGCCTACAGTGATGCATTAGACTACCTGAACATGGTATTCACGGGAGTGTTTACCGTCGAGTTTGTCCTCAAACTCTGCGCGTTCAGGTTTAAGGTAACAGCAATGTTGTACAGCTGTTGTGGTGCAAGCGCTGCTCACTGCTCGTCCTCTACCGCTACTAATTGTAATACTGTGCTGTTGTATGATCGGAGCTTACTTGTCTTGTAACACTGCCTCTTATCGTTGGCTTTTTCTCTTACTCATAGTTATGTCTTTGTACTGTGCATTGCATCGATTGCATCGATTGTAGCCTTGCCTGTAACTGAAGCTCTCCACGGCCCTTTATAACTCTAAATAACCCTACTGGTGTTAACTCTAAATAGCTCTATGACCCGTATAACTCTAAATAACTCTACTGGTGTTAATCCGTCACTCTAAATAACTCTACTGGTGTTAACTCTAAATAGCTCTATGACCCTGTATAACTCTACATAACTCAATGACCCTCTAAATCTTTAAATGACTCTATGACCCTCTAATATTCTAAATAACTTTATGAGTGTTAACTCTAAGTAATTCTATGTGTCCTAACTCTAAATAACTCTAAGGGTAAAACTCTAATCCTTTTATTTGTGGTGAGCATTCCCAGAGATTGGCAAGTCCTGTCATTACGGGTTTACTAATACATTCAATGTACAAAACCTGTATGAGATTACGTGAGCAGCTAAGGTACCGCTCGCTCGTCTTGACTCACTCTATCCAGGCTAGATAACTCTAACAGTCATGTCCGCTATGACAGCAGCCAATGACAGCACCACATTGCATCCTTTGTATACCACGTCTGTATTCTACATGTGTGCACGCCCACCTGATGAGGACAAGCTCAACATCAACTTTTTCCTCTTTACAGAACTACTTTGGTGACCCCTGGAATGTGTACGATTTTGTGATTGTGATGGGCAGCTTCATAGACATTATATTTAGTCAAGTCAATGTAAGTATTGCTCTACTTACCTTTCTGTGAAATATGCGTTCATGCATTTATAACTATGTATATCTCTAGCTACACATGGCTATAACTTGACATAGCTATAACTAGTTGTTATACATAGATATAGCACCTAGTTGTACATGTCACCTGATGTCTGCACTTGATAGCACCTGAACTTGTCACTCACTTACACTGTCACTGTCCTAGCTCACCATCAAGTTGATCTTATCAGCTCCTTATATTAGCACTAACAGTAGACACTACTAACAACTAGACAAGTCGTCTACCACTCACCTACATGTAGATGAGGGGATAGGGGAGTTTGCTGAAAACTTACGGAACGTCACGCAATTGGGACTTTGCGGAAATTGGCCTGAGCAAAGATACCTTTTTTCAATTATTTTTTCTGAGACAACCACTGGTGTGACACAAATAATTTTTGCACCATTGGATGACACAGGTCTACTGGCAAAGAACAGGAAGTCACCGGATTGACATTACCGTGGACTGATTATAACCGTATACATTGGAGATTACTACCCACTAGCGATAGCCTTGTATAACGGAACATTTGCCTATACACTAGGAAGCTCACGCTACCACTTGTTTGCTTCGGTGAACCCCGTGTGCTCTGTAAAGTGCACTAGCTACCCTCAACGGGGTACGGACCATTCGAAACTGACGTTTCGAAAATGGACACTTCGAAACTCTTTGGGGATGGGGGTATGGGATATGGGGTTGGGGGATTCAGGTTTAAGAGTTTCGAACAGTTCATTTTCGAAACGCCAGTTTCGAATCATGGCGGAATCACCCTCAACAGGTGTCGGTGAAGGCCCTATTGTTCAATACGGCACAGAAAACCTTTACAATATTCATTATACCAAGACTTTACAAAATAAAATACAAGAAGAAGGAGAATGATGATGATAAAAAAATACTGAGGCATGGTATAATAGTAGATAGTTTGGAAGAAAAATAATGTTGTTTTGTAATCGTACAAAATGCACTGATTAGGTTAAATAACATCTTACATTTTAATTATTACAATAATTCTCAATAGCAAATACCAAGCATGGATTATTAATAATATGGTTATAATAAAATAATTAATAATTATAAACTAATATAATAATATATATACTAATAGGTTTTAGCAACTATTAATAATATATAAATATAATAATCAGTATTAATAATTATTATTATGAATATCAATTATGTATTATTATTACGATTAAATGTTTGTTATTATTTATTATATTATTACTTGTTATTAATTATTATCATCTATTTTTTAATTAACTTATAACTTTTTTAATTATTATTATGATTAATTTTAGTAATAACATTATTATTAACAATTTTTTCTTAGAAATAATTAATAACTAGTATTCTTATTTAACTACCTGTAAATAAATAAATGCTTCATTGTTATCATCATCTTTATCATCATCGTCATCACCATTATTATTATAATTAAAATAATAAAACATTGATGATGATGATGATGGTGGTGGTGGTGGTGGTGGTGGTGGTGGTGGTGGTGGTGGTGGTGGTGGTGGTGGTGGTGGTGGTGGTGGTGGTGGTGGTGGTGGTGGTGGTGGTGGTGGTGGTGGTGGTGGTGGTGGTGGTGGTGGTGGTGGTGGTGGTGGTGGTGGTGGTGATGATGATGATGATGATTACATTTAGGTGCAGAACTGGCGATTTATTGCGATAATACTCTTGGGGACAAAAGGTAGACAATTTTTGTTTGTTAGATAGGAAAATAACATGGGCATCGCCGCAAAATAGGCAGTTCTGCACCTACCTCGATGATTATCATTATTATTATTATCATTGTTGTTGTCACTATTTTTTTGAAAACAGATGATGTTAGCTACCCCAATAGATCAGCTGTGACCATGAATAAAATGAATGTGAAGTGTTGTTTTTCATCCATGGCTGTGATGTGACAGTGAACAAGTGGCCTAAGAATCCATTGATGAAATATGTATTTATTTCACCCATGTAGAAAGCGCAACACGGTGAATGAGAAAGACACTGAAAGTGTCACAGAAAACGAAGACACGATAAGAAAAATATATGAAAAAGAGAGGACAACTTTTGTATTAAACAATGCCTAGGCCATTTTCCGCAAAGTCGCAATTCCGTGACAATTCCGTAAGTTTTCCGTTTTCCGCAAACTCCCCTATCCGGTAGATGAGTGATTTATTGTTGAATGAACAGCTACAAAATGGCACTATTTTTGTTACCTTTTCTTTCTTATTTTTTCTTGTTCATCTCTGTTATTTGTATTCTGTTCACAGCAAGGCCAGGTTTGTGATTGCAGCACACCCTCTATATGTATATATAGACACTGATATATTATATTATGTATTATGTATGCAAGCCACTAGATGTTAGCAGCCAGTATAATTAGTGGTAGATTCCAATAGACCGCGTCTGTCTGTATGCTTGTGCTATCAACCAGTGCCACTCTACTTTGATCAGCTCTTCTTTACACAGCACCACTTCAATCCTTCTTTGTACTAATTCAGCTGCTCAAAACACTAAGTTTGTTTGGAGTTGTCTGCTTACTTGAGTGAGTACACTTGCGCATGTGGAGGTAAACCCATTGAACTTCCATGTGCATTCATCATTCAATTTACAGTAGCTCAATAGTACACTCCATGCACAGAGATGGTCATTTGGGGTAGAAGTGTGGCTGGCTTGGCAATGTATGCTAGAGATCCAGTAGAGATACAGTAGAGATACAGTAGAGATACAGTAGCAGTAGTGGTTGTTGTTTGCTACATCTAACATACACAACTACACACATCAATATTGTAGGCCTTTCTACGCAGTGTTTGGTTGTGCCATTAGCGTACTGGACTGCCAACTAGGCTTTGTAGATGCTCTTTCGTTCACTAATCTGTCATCATGTTGATATGCCTGGCTAGAGGCTGGTCATTAGCAATGTAACATGTGCATAAACACGGAGGTTTACCCAGTGGACATAACATGCATTAAATGCTGCCTCAATGCTCTCTATGTTTAGTTCAATTGCGATAGGCGGTAACAATCCAGATTTTTGTAAAATCTCTACCGTCAGAAAAATTCCATTTGCTGCTTGCAATCTATACGCATAGAGCATACCAGAGTCAGCAACAGTTACTTCTTCACTATATCTCCAAGTTGTTTATCGCTTACATTGTATCTCAAATGGGGGGCATGTATAATATAACATGTATGTATCTGATATAATATGCGTTTATAATGATATAAATACATTGATTTCCAATTGTTTCCCTCAAACTTTATATATTTAAATAGTTTTTTTTTATATTGGAGCTAAGTTGACTTGACAAATGGAGTGACCAATAATTAGGGTGCATTTGCATACAATAAGTGATAAAGTTGGTGTCGAAACTCCATAAACTCCACAGTCATTGGCCAATCTCTCTTTAATAACAAGCAGCATAAATGAATCATTCAATTTATGCCTACAAATACTCAACAGTTGTAAGAGTATTGTTGTAGTGAACCCACTTTGTCATATTTGCCTCGCTTTACTATCATTGAGCTGATGAGTTGATGAAGTTTTCTGACAACAATAAACATTCGCAAAATAGAAATTATTCGATTGACTGAAGTTGCTTTTGCTTCAACCACGTTTGGTTAGTGCATTGCATACATGCCACTAGCGGGGAGGAAAGATCCCACAGCATTGGATAACCCTCAAGTTTTTGTCAGTTTATTTATTTGTTTGCCGCATATTAAACATTCATAGGTGTGAGATGTCTAGCATTACCGATCTGACGTCTGCAACACTTTCTTAGAGATTGTAGTTTGTTTTGACTGACCTCACAGATGCGCTGGGCTTTATCTTAAGCTTGGATGTCTTCTACCGCGCTTTGGCATCCCACCACACCCTCTCTCGCATCCACCATCTGTATGTCACATGTTGGCTGATTTTCTTGATAGGAGCAGGGCCGTGGTTTGATGAGCGTCAACTTTTTTCGTATGTCGCGCATTGGACGCATTCTCAGACTAATTTACCATGGAGAAGGTATCAGAACACTGTTATGGACATTTTTTAAGTCCTTCCAGGTGATGTAATTGTTAGAATGCCGTGATTGGCTAGCTAAGTAATCCTTCACACTCTACCTGTTGTTGTCTATCACATTCCAATTATATGTTTTATGATTTTGTTTAGGCAATTTTAAAATTTCTTTTCAATTTTTGCAGCAACTTATGTTTTGATGCGCAATGATTGCTAGACATCATTGTACACAAGTGCACATGCAGGACGCAAGACCTACCCGCGTGTCACACTTGTGTCCCTACTAACTTTCTTCTGGATATCGTTCATATAGTCTCGTTCACCCCGTCTGTCACCTCTCTCCACCTGTCACCTCTCTCCACTTGTCATCTCTCTCCACCTGTCACCTCTCTCCACTTGTCATCTCTCTCCACCTGTCACCTCCATCCAACTGTCTCCTCCCTATACCTGACACCTCTTTCCAACTGTCACCTCTCCACGCCTGTCACTTCTCTCCACCTGTCACCTCTATCTAACTGTCACCTCTCTACACCTGTCACCTCTCTCCACTTGTCACTTTTCCACACCCCTCACCTTCTTTAGATTGTATGTAGTGACCTTATCATTTCTGAATCCCCTTTCTTTTCTCCACAGCCTCAGGACGGAATAGATAAAGGGTTTAGTATCAACTTTTTCCGACTGTTCAGGGCCATGAGGCTGGTGAAAGTACTAAGCAAAGGAGAAGGAATTCGGACATTGCTGTGGACTTTTATCAAGTCCTTTCAGGTAATGAGACTGACCAATGAAAAAAGCCCTAAGTGACGGGTGACACACTCAATCAGGTGTTCCATCGAGAAATGTAAAATCTGTGGTCATGTGAGATTTTTTGAGAATATTTTAGTCAGCTGATATTAAATGGAGTTGGCAGATACTATAGATGGTTTCTTAGGTAAACAATGAGTATTACATGTTTCCTGCCCTCTGTCCCTTTTGCTGATTGGCTGTAACAGTAGTCCTTATGAGTTGAAAATTCACTCCTCGTAATATACATAGTGCACCGATTGTGTATTGTAGTGATCTGCGTATTGTGCTCCGCGCTCCTTCAAATTAACAGCATGTCGTGTTGTGGCAAATTTTCTCTTATAATTCGATTATTTTTTCTGTCTGGATTTCTTGGTTTTCATTGCAAGTTCTTGATTGTGCTGATGACGCATTGGTTTATTCTGGTCAGAACTTTTCCTTTAACTACTCAGTGTTAGCAAGCAATCTGTGAATTTACCACAAATATTTCTAATATTACATACCAGTTCCATCCACCAATCATAAAGTAGTGTAAATATGAAAATTTTGGAAACCGATGGCTCATATTTGTACTAACGAAGAAAATTCAATCATAGTGCTCGATTTCTTATGATTAGTATAATTGGTCAGAGCTGACCGATGATTTCTCTCTGCTTGCAGGCTCTACCGTATGTGGCTCTGCTCATTGTTATGTTATTCTTCATCTACGCAGTTATTGGCATGCAGGTAAGTCTACTCTGTACTAGCCGCTCTGTTCTCTATATTTTGTACAACAGTCTCTTCCACCCATAATGGAACTCTCGTTTCTCTCTTAGATGTTTGGTAAGATTGCCCTTGACCCAGATACAGAGATTACTAGAAACAACAACTTCCAGACATTTCCGCAAGCAGTGTTGGTGCTATTTAGATCTGCCACCGGTGAGGCCTGGCAGAATATCATGTTGGCTTGCAGCAATTCACCAGATGTGCTCTGCGATATCAGAGCTGATAACTGGTCGCAGGGCGAAGTCTGTGGCACCTATTTTGCCATACCCTACTTCCTTTCATTCTACATGCTCTGCTCGTTTCTGGTTAGTGGAGTTGGCATTGCGCTAATGTTCTTAGTTGAAGCTGTTGTAACTGTTTACTGTGTCACCCAACATGGAGATCACATTACACTCCTGATGGCTCTTTGCAGATTATTAATCTCTTTGTTGCCGTTATTATGGACAACTTTGACTATTTGACTCGAGATTGGTCGATACTGGGCCCTCACCACCTGGATGAGTTTGTCAGGCTATGGGCCGAGTATGATCCAGATGCCAAGTAAGTTCATCGTACAGATCGTACAAGTGTTCTTCATGATTGTCAAAGCACTTGGTTGGGGCTTTGGACTGGCTGTTCTGTGTAATACTAATGGCCATACTAGCTGCTCGTATAATTATTTAGAGGCCGCATTAAGCACTTGGATGTCGTAACACTGCTCAGGAAGATCTCTCCCCCTCTCGGTTTTGGCAAGCTCTGTCCTCACAGGGTGGCGTGCAAGGTGAGTGCTTTTGTTGTAATTATATACAATAGTTGTATAAACTTTACTGTAGGATGCAAAGATAATATATACTTTACTGTAGGATGCAAAGATAATATATACTTTACTGTAGGATGCAAAGATAATATATACTTTACTGTAGGATGCAAAGATAATATATACTTTACTGTAGGATGCAAAGATAATATATACTTTACTGTAGGATGCAAAGATAATATATACTTTACTGTAGGATGCAAAGATAATATATACTTTACTGTAGGATGCAAAGATAATATATACTTTACTGTAGGATGCTAAGACAATAAATGTCCTCATTTGTAGAGGCTTGTGTCGATGAACATGCCACTGAACAGTGATGGAACTGTCATGTTCAATGCTACACTCTTTGCCCTAGTACGCACATCTCTGAGAGTGTACACAGAGGGCAACCTCGGTAAGGCTGGTTTACAGCGTAGTAGTATAATATTATGTCCAACAGTGTGTTATGTACAACAGTGTGTTATGTACAACAGTGTGTTATGTACAACAGTGTGTTATGTACAACAGTGTGTTATGTGCAACAGTGTGTTATGTACAACAGTGTGTTATGTGCAACACGCTGTGTTATATCCTGTAGACTGTATTATAATTTTGAGTTTTGTCTGCTAACATAGATTGTAGTGTTGTGTCATAGACATAGAGTGTAGTATTGTATCATAGACATAGAGTGTACTGTTGTACCATAGACATAGAGTTGTACCATAGACATAGAGTGTAGTGTCATTTCATAGACATAGATTATAGTGTCGTGTCATAGACATAGAGTGTCGTGTTGTATCATAAACATAGAGTGTAGCGTTGTATCATAGACATAGAGTGTAATGTTGTATCATAGACATAGAGCAGTTGTTTATCTGTTGTCACTTCTGTTGTCTCTATCAAAAGATGGTGAGCAGGTTTCACCCTCACTCTGGAGAAGAGGTAAATGTGTGACTTTACATTGATCTCTACTGACTAAATCACTTCCTATTCGTAATTACTAATTGTTGATTTGACAACAAACAAAGAAATGTTCCCACCGTTATGCCAGTCATGACATCATCGTGGTTTGTTTCAAGTGTTGGAAACGCCTTTCATTTAAACGAGAGGATAACTCTTTAAAACTGCCAGTCTTACTGAAACTGTGATGCCATGTCATGACTAGTTCTACCAAGTGATTACATACATATGTGTGTATGATTTACCTACTATAGCCATATAATCTCACTTCCTGTACACATCTATGGTTCTACATAGATGTGTCATTCCCCTATTCTACACTTGATGTTATATGTTCGTGCCAACTTCTGCTCATTACATGTCTATGAATTCTACCTACATGTATGTCCTTCTTTGCCTCACTTCATGCAGAAAGTGACATTTTACATTCTGTCTCAACGCATGTTGTGTTTAAGTTTTCATGACTCGATTCACTTTCATAGACACAGTATAATTCGACATAATAACAGCAGCACTTGGGAAAATTAGGTTTTGCTTGTTTTAATATAATTTTAAAATCTTTGTTATTCTTAGCAATTGACAGAAGTTTGCATCACTAACTTTTGCTCTGCTCATTATCAGAATTGTGTTTTGCAGATGAGGCCAACGAGGAGCTGCGTTCTGTTATCAAACGCATATGGAAGAGAACGTCCAACAAACTACTAGATCAGGTGGTACCACCTGCAGGTGACGATGAGGTTACTGTAGGTAAATTCTATGCCACCTTCCTCATTCAGGACTACTTTAGACGGTTTAGAAAAAGAAAAGAACAGTTGGCTAAACTACAGCTGGGGCAGGAGACAACCAGCGCACTTCAGGCAGGCCTACGAGCTGTCCATGACCTTGGGCCAGAGATCAGACGAGCCATTTCTGGTAACCTCGATGATGACTTCAACTTTGAATCTGAAGAGCCTATGCATAGGGTGTGTGTGTGCCATCACATTTCCTTTTCTCTTTACTTACCTTCTATTAATGTATATACTATGTGTGTTATTTACTTACAGCTTGTTCGTTGCTGATACTCATTTATTTGTGTTTCAGAGAAACCACGCTCTGTTTGGAGGAAGTCTGGAGAGAAGACATTCTATAGCTAAGCTAGGAAACAGTACAAAGTTTAATGGGCCAGCTATTAATGGCGGAAGTATGCACTATGTTGACCCTTCATACAGGTACTTGTTTACTGCTCTAATGCTGCTTCTCTTTTCACTGCTGTCTGTTAGTAACGCTACCATTCTCTGACTACCAATATCTGACTACTATCTATGTCTGACTACTACCTATGTCTGACTACTACCAATATCTGACTGACTACTACCTATGTCTGACTACTACCAATATCTGACTACTACCTATGTCTGACTACTACCTATGTCTGACTACTACCTATATATGACTACTACCTATGACTGACTACTGCCTATATCTGACTACTACCTATGTCTGACTACTACCTATGTCTGACTACTACCAATATCTGACTGACTACTGCCTATGTCTGACTACTACCTATATCTGACTACTACCTATGTCTGACTACTACCTATGTCTGACTACTACCAATATCTGACTGACTACTGCCTATGTCTGACTACTACCTATATCTGACTACTACCTATGTCTGACTACTACCTATGTCTGACTACTACCTATGTCTGACTACTACCTATATCTGACTACTACCTATGTCTGACTACTATCTATATCTGACTACTACCTATGTCTGACTACTACCTATGTCTGACTACTACCTATGTCTGACTACTACCTATATCTGACTACTACCTATGTCTGACTACTACCTATGTCTGACTACTACCAATATCTGACTGACTACTGCCTATGTCTGACTACTACCTATATCTGACTACTACCTATGTCTGACTACTACCTATGTCTGACTACTACCTATGTCTGACTACTACCTATATCTGACTACTACCTATGTCTGACTACTATCTATATCTGACTACTACCTATGTCTGACTACTACCTATGTCTGACTACTACCTATGTCTGACTACTACCTATGTCTGACTACTATCTATATCTGACTACTACCTATGTGTGACTACTATCTATATCTGACTACTACCTATGTCTGACTACTACCTATGTCTGACTACTACCTATGTCTGACTACTACCTATATCTGACTACTACCTATGTCTGACTACTACCTATGTCTGACTACTACCAATATCTGACTGACTACTGCCTATGTCTGACTACTACCTATATCTGACTACTACCTATGTCTGACTACTACCTATGTCTGACTACTACCTATGTCTGACTACTACCTATGTCTGACTACTACCTATGTCTGACTACTACCAATATCTGACTGACTACTACCAATATCTGACTACTGCCTATGTCTGACTACTACCTATGTCTGACTACTACCATTATCTGACTACTACCTATATCTGACTACTACCTATATCTGACTACTACCTATGTCTGACTACTACCTATATCTGACTACTACCAATATCTGACTACTACCTATGTCTGACTACTACCTATGTCTGACTACTACCTATGTCTGACTACTACCTATGTCTGACTACTACCAATATCTGACTGACTACTGCCTATGTCTGACTACTACCTATATCTGACTACTACCTATGTCTGACTACTACCTATGTCTGACTACTACCAATATCTGACTGACTACTGCCTATGTCTGACTACTACCAATATCTGACTGACTACTACCTATGTCTGACTACTACCTATGTCTGACTACTGCCTATGACTGACTACTACCTATGACTGACTACTACCAATATCTGACTGACTACTACCTATGTCTGACTACTACCTATGTCTGACTACTACCAATATCTGACTGACTACTGCCTATATCTGACTACTACCTATGTCTGACTACTACCTATATCTGACTACTACCTATGTCTGACTACTACCTATGACTGACTACTACCTATGTCTGACTATTACCTATATCTGACTACTACCTATGTCTGACTACTACCTATGTCTGACTACTACCAATATCTGACTGACTACTGCCTATGTCTGACTACTACCTATATCTGACTACTACCTATGTCTGACTACTACCTATGTCTGACTACTACCAATATCTGACTACTACCTATATCTGACTACTACCTATGTCTGACTACTACCTATATCTGACTGACTACTGCCTATGTCTGACTACTACCTATATCTGACTACTACCTATGTCTGACTACTACCTATGTCTGACTACTACCTATATCTGACTACTACCTATGTCTGACTACTACCTATGTCTGACTACTACCTATGTCTGACTACTACTAATATCTGACTACTACCTATATCTGACTACTACCTATGTCTGACTACTACCTATATCTGACTGACTACTGCCTATGTCTGACTACTACCTATGTCTGACTACTACCTATGTCTGACTACTACCTATGTCTGACTACTGCCTATGTCTGACTACTACCTATGTCTGACTACTACCTATGTCTGACTACTGCCTATATCTGACTACTACCTATATCTGACTGACTACTGCCTATGTCTGACTACTACCTATATCTGACTACTACCTATGTCTGACTACTACCTATGTCTGACTACTACCTATATCTGACTACTACCTATGTCTGACTACTACCTATATCTGACTACTACCTATGTCTGACTACTACCTATGTCTGACTACTACCTATGTCTGACTACTACCTATGACTGACTACTACCTATGTCTGACTACTACCTATGTCTGACTACTACCTATATCTGACTACTACCTATGTCTGACTACTACCTATGTCTGACTACTACCAATATCTGACTGACTACTGCCTATGTCTGACTACTACCTATATCTGACTACTACCTATATCTGACTACTACCTATGTCTGACTACTACCTATGTCTGACTACTACCTATGACTGACTACTACCTATGTCTGACTACTACCTACGTCTGACTACTACCTATGTCCGACTACTACCAATATCTGACTACTACCTATGTCTGACTACTACCTATGTCTGACTACTACCTATGTCTGACTACTACCTATGTCTGACTACTACCTATGTCTGACTACTACCTATGTCTGACTACTACCTATGTCTGACTACTACCTATGTCTGACTACTACCTATGTCTGACTAATACCTATGTCTGACTACTACCTATATCTGACTACTACCAATATCTGACTACTACCTATGTCTGACTACTACCTATGTCTGACTACTACCTATGTCTGACTACTACCTATGACTGACTACTACCTATGTCTTACTACTACCTATGTCTGACTACTACCTATGTCTGACTACTACCTATGTCTGACTACTACCTATGTCTGACTACTACCTATGTCTGACTACTACCTATATCTGACTACTACCAATATTTGACTACTACCTATGTCTGACTACTACCTATGTCTGACTACTACCTATGTCTGACTACTACCTATGTCTGACTACTACCTATGTCTGACTACTACCTATGTCTGACTACTACCTATGTCTGACTACTACCTATGTCTGACTACTACCTATGTCTGACTACTACCTATGTCTGACTACTACCAATATCTGACTGACTACTACTTATGTCTGACTACTACCAATATCTGACTACTACCTATGTCTGACTACTACCTATGTCTGACTACTACCTATATATGACTACTACCTATGACTGACTACTGCCTATATCTGACTACTACCTATGTCTGACTACTACCTACGTCTGACTACTACCTATATCTGACTACTACCTATATCTGACTGACTACTGCCTATGTCTGACTACTACCTATAACTGACTACTACCTATATCTGACTACTACCAATATCTGACTACCACCTATATCTGATTACTGCCAATATCTGACTACTACCTATGTCTGACTACTGCCTATGTCTGACTACTACCTATGTCTGACTACTACCTATGTCTGACTACTACCTATGTCTGACTACTACCAATATCTGACTGGCTATCTATATCTGACTACTACCTATGTCTGACTACTACTTACATGTATATCTGACTACTACCATTGTCCGACTGCTATCAATGTCTGACTGCTGTCATCATCTCATTGCTGTTGAGATGAAATGTAACGTCAAGTGTTAATGCTAGCTCTTGGACAGTAGGCAATGCTGCTCTAATGTATTGGATGCAGCTGCAGAAACTGCTAGCGTGATTGGCTGATGAACCCATCAGATAAATCGCCCATCTGCTGTTTACATTAACTTTTTTAACTTGTCTCACTGGTGCTTGAAACAGTGTTGATCTTTGTGTGTGCCAACTGTAGCTTGAGGTCTTCGTTTGGTGCATGGTGTGGCTTATCTCTACCTCAGGCTATATTTGCGATTTGTAGAAGTGTTCAACATGAGTATGCTATGAACAATAATAGTGCTAGTCCTAAAAACCCCAGTACTCGACCTCTCCTAAGGTAACATATGGTTAACTGTAACCTTTGCTAATCTCTCATAACATATCACTGTCCTGTGTGTTTTGTCTTTGCTTTGGTGATATTGTTTGTGTGATTTGTCTCCTCTTTTTTTTCTAACACACGCCACACCATCTGACAGTTACAGAAATGTAATACGTATTGTAGTGAATACTACTTCTAGTAGCTCATTCTATACTATACATCAGCAATATTATGTAGGAAGAGCGTATTACATTGCTCCGGAGCGAATAAACTGTTTAGTATTTATGAGTTATCTCCCTCTAAGAGTGAGAAAAGACAACTCTATATTGCATGATATAATGTGGTATCTCTGCAATAGCTAATATAGTCTTGAGTTATGCTCAATCAAACGAGTGTTTCATTGAACTAGCCCAGTGCCCAACTGTATATGTGCGTTGTAATGTAGGCAGCATCGGTATAGCAGCGAGTCGCTCTCAGCTGACTATGAGGATGCTATACCCTCAGATCTAGCAGAGGACGGCATCCCTTTAGGGGACGTCAGCAGTGTCGACCCTGCTAGTCAGTCATTTGGGTATGCTAGGTAATACATGTGTTGTACCTACCTACGCTATGCAATCATTCTTTGTTACTGACTATTGGCTCTGTCTTTAGCCTTCATAGCATGTCTCCTTGGTCTAAGCCTGTGGTCCTTACCATTCAACCATTGGCCCATCAACTATTGGTTTATTTGTATCATCTAATCTAACCACACAGAGCTGTCCATGTTTACATTATGAGATTGCTGCCATTGTGAATAAAATAAAATACTCATTGCTGCCGCTGCTGACAGAAGAAGTCAAGGACAAATTTGTTTTTGTAAATTCCTCAAAATGTCCGCCTATATAGCGCTACAAGCCGCCATCTTCTCTGGTGGAGTTGCTACCCCCGAGACATGTCTCAGTGTTATTGTCACATTG
The DNA here is from genome assembly GCA_945261195.1 of Cryptosula pallasiana. Lineage (NCBI taxonomy): Eukaryota > Metazoa > Bryozoa > Gymnolaemata > Cheilostomatida > Cryptosulidae > Cryptosula > Cryptosula pallasiana. The sequence goes on along the minus strand of OX183133.1, from coordinate 48,721,107 downwards.
CATGGTGCTTAGAAACACGTCGCTTATAGCTAAGTGGGCAGCAATGCAGTACATAGACATGTGTATGTGCCTGTAGCCGTCAGTGCAGTACATAGACATGTGTATGTGCCTGTAGCCGTCAGTGCAGTACATAGACATGTGTATGTGCCTGTAGCCGTCAGTGCAGTACATAGACATGTGTATGTGTTTGTAGCCATCAGTGCACAGAATTTGTCCGTCTGTGCTTACTGCACATGTCAATTGCTGTCCGTGATAGGTTGGAATAGTGCATTTGCTTTCATAGTTCTGTCAGCATATAGTATAGCTCGTAGGTATTTCAACTGTTCATAATATGTTATGTCTTTGCATAGAACAACGCTTGCTGAGAATTAAGTAGATGTGTATAACAAAGCTTCCGTCACTATGTCTGTGCGTCCATGTGTGAATGTGTCTGTGTGCAGGTCAGAGGAACTGACAGACAAGTTTGATGAGGATGATCCAGTGTTGAGCAGAAAGTTGAGTAAGAAAGGTTCGGCACTCAAGCTGAAGTGCATTGGAAAGCAAGAAAGCGACGAAAACCCACTGATGCGTAGAGCTATTGCCCGCAACGCTATCCCTCCTTCGTCTCTGCCTTCTACGGGTGCTGACTCTATTAAACCGACCAATCATATCTCTTCAGGTGTGTACAAATGTGAGGTTGTAGTTGCCTGAACATGCTGATGTACCACACGTGCTGGCAGAGGCTTCATTGTCCCTTGTATGTTGCAGGTTCTTATGGTGCAATACAATATCATAATAGTGACAGACAACGAACTACTAACAACCGCAGGCCTCCCAGTGAGAGTAAATCTATAGATGAGAATGTTGTAGGCAAGGTAGGGTCAATACCCCCCCCCCCCAAATCTTTCTCTCTCCACAATTAAGTAAATTGTAGTCTATCCCCAATGTTCTAGGAAGCCTAGAGCTGTCAATTATGTGGTGAGGTCAATTTTGTGAGTTATCTACTCACAGTGGCAATTGGTGACAAGCTATTATTATGCTATGTGGTGTGATTGAATATGTCTCCAAGGCAACAGGTTATTAAGGACAGGACAAATGTCTTATTTGAGAGATTAGCTAGTTTTCCATATAGAGGAAACAACTCACAAGCTCAATAAAACTGATTCATTTTGTATTTCATTCTGAGGTCATGTGACCATCTGCATGAGTTGGATGATGTGCTTTGCAGTGTAAAAGGTGGAGCTCGGTAGCATTTCGATGTCTTTGTTTCAGCGATGAGATATTGAACTAGTAAGAATGTGATAGAGTGAGTGTACAGCCCTAGTTGGTGGACACATTTTACTATACAATAGCTTGTTGTAGGAGACTGTTAGCTATCATTACAACTTAGCTTGTGATGTTGATGAGGTGAACTCCTACCACTCACCACCCTTTGCACAATTTTAGTTCAACTATCCGTCAGCAATTGTCATTGTTGTCTATTTGTTGGCACTTCTTTTTGATGTCCATGGATGTGTATATTGTGCAGTATGCCATTGGTTGTCTATATACAGTGAAACTCAGCGGTAATAATTACTTACCATTACTTAAAACCTAATAACTAGGTCAATGAAAATTTTCTCAATTCACTTACAGGGAAATTTCCATATGATAATTAATAACTTTCATGGTTTGCTTAGGTTTGTTGCTTCAGAGAGGGTTCCACTGTATATAAATGTGTACAAGTTTATATTATAGTAAAAATTATTTATATATGAAAAATTATGCTGTTAGCTCATTCCCAGAATCTAATATTTTAGTTTCGTTTGTTAAAAAAGAGTCACAATCGTTTGTAATTCTGCAGCCTTAGAAACTGGGAGAGAGTAGCATAAACCGATTAGCTGTTTTAGTTACTTTTCCATTGCAATAGTAGAGGGGAACATGCATGTGAGACATTGGGTTAAGCTGGCACATGGAGTCTCTACTTATTAAATACGTCTGTTAGCGACATTGTTTGACAGCAGCTGCTTTGGTTTTAGCCGCATAGATCTAGCGAATACTACATTCGCAGCGTAAGTTCTTCCCTCACCTGCACTAAAGCTATCTCACCTTTCTCTCGCTTTGAACCTGCCTATTGGTTACTATCGCTGGCTCGCACATATTTTGCTCATGCAACTCTTTCTCGTGTGTTGTGCCACCCTGCCATGTAACTTACTACTGGTCGGTTTTGGTATCTTTTGAATATTTTGGAATGTAATGAGTGAAGTAGGCTTACTTATGTATGCATTTTTCTTTATTGTGTGAAGTTACCAACAGCTAGTGTTTTCTTACTTTGCATTCGCTCGCTCTCTTCTGTCTGTCGCTTTGGAGACGGATTAATGCTTCTAACAAGGCCAGTCACAGCAGCAAACATGGCATTCTTCCACCCAATCCATTAATAGATTGTAGTGATTGTGCATAATCAAGTTTGCTCATGATTAAAAAAAAAATATCAGCTGGCCACAAAATTGTCAAAAACAGTTCCCATGTATTATTACACTTAACAATCTGCTACCACAGTTTCTGACAATTTTAATTTGGTTCCAAGAACTGTTTTTCAAAGGTTAACTAACCTTGTGATGGATTGCAGGCACTAGAAAAAGAAGGACTACAGAAATATGTGTCACCAGAGGTATTAGAAAGAGAAATAGCTGAAGCCAATGACATGTCAGCTGATGCGGGCGGGGCGTCTGCTGCCCCCCACAGTCACAGGACTCACCCAACTAGTTATTCCTCTGACGAGGATGTCTTCTGTGACACAGACTCTGAGCACATGTCCTCTTTGTAACCCATCACCTGACGACCTCTCTCAGTCTAGTGTGGGCAGGCTCTTTGTCACGGATGGTACAGCTTCTCTCACTCAGTTCGCATAGGAGCTACATAAACTTGTTTTGTTTACCTAAGCACATTCTCAGACTGTTTGGGTGGTTCGTTTCACACACCAACAGCAGCAGCTTCTGTCTCTAACTGACCTCTCCATTTAGTATTTTCCTCTTGTTGTGCAGTCAGATTGGAAATATTAAAATTGTGTAGCATGGCACCAGTGGTGTGTTAATAGCAGCACTTCATATCCCTCCAACAAGACAATATCTCTCAACTCCACCCCCCTGCCCCCTTTGTTGATCCATCTCCATTTATTATATTTATGGCTAGAGTCGAGCTCCTTCACATTGTGTATATATGGATATTGCTGTGTGAATAATGCAATGTAAATATTGTCACACTCAACTCTGGTCAGTGGCTTGAGCTGCGTTTCCTTTGTGCTCTTTTACTCGCTCTATTATATGTTACATTTTAGACTTATGTTCATTCACAGACCCTGTAGAATATATCTGACAGCTGTACATGCCTGCCACTTCACATCTTTTCTCAATTAAATTTCACATCTGATCATCAGTTTTGATAAGATTTTATGAACCCAACTGTTTCTGCAAAAATTTTATCTGACTCACGCATGCAAGTTATGAGCTACAATAGTCAACATGTAGTGCCCTCTTTGTGCATGTCACAAAAGCAAACATGGTGAGTGTGTTAAAACTTGTATATATTTCTTAAGAACTGGCTGAGCGACGACTACACACTTGCATAAATTACATTGTGTTGTAACTGGAAAATGACTACTTTGTGATTGAAAAAGCACTGAAGGGCTGTGAAAAACAATTGAACATTTCAGAAGGTATATACTATATGCCTTAACATCTATGTAGGTCAACTTCTATTAGTGTGATATATTCATATCTAAAATATAGAGCGAGTGAAACAGAATACACACCCATAACGTACATTATTAAAAGCTGCTATATCTAATGTAACAATGAAAAAAAATGTAATTGTTGTATGGTATATAAAATGAATAGTATGTGCACAAAATAGACTCATTTCAGATACAATTCCATAATAAATAATATGCATGTTCAAAAACAGATCCTACACTCAAATGCTAAGACAATATTACACATCTGACTGGACACATCGACGTGTGTAAGCAGTGAACATAAAAAATTGTATGTATATGCGTGCATAAACAGCTATTGAGGCTTTATAAAAAAGGTGCACGTTCAGAGAAAGTGGGTTTACTGGGCTCAAAGACAAAAGGTGGCAAGATGCAGAAAGGTAGAGCACCCAACACCCACCTGGGAGCATACAACAGATACAAACACAATCAACATTACATTGAGTTGAAATTTAGTGCTGCATTGGCCAGTAAATGGGTTAATTAAGAATTGAAATGTTAGCGAAGAAGCATCAGCCGTTAACAGGTGGCTGGGCACTGCCAATCTGCTTGCCACTACATCTGCATCTCCATTTAGACTAGCCAATCACACGCTTGCATTGGATTATGGGAGTGCTAGCTTCATTCAACAAATCACAGCGGACACGATAGTCAACGAATGGGGGCCGAGCGGAGAATAGAGGGCTAACACTGGCACGTCATCAGCACTAAAAGATTAAATAGCATGAGTACCTGAGAGTGGTGAAGGTTAGCAATGCCAGTTAACTGTTAAGGTAGCCATAACGCAAGAGGCCATGCTTTAGGCGCTGCCACACACACGTAAAATAGACACGAAGATCGTGAGTTGCCTTCTCGACAAGTGCACGTGCCACACAGCAATTTTAAACTCTAAATAATGCGAGTGAAATGTATTCACTGCGGAGTTTATTCATAATGATAATTATAATAAGAATAATCTAATCAATTTTAATAAAAAACACAATAATAATTTATTTAATTCATAAATAAACAACAACAAGACTAAAATAAATAACTGGAGGATGTGTATTTATAAATTAAAAGCATACTTTTATTTAGACTTTATCCATTATTCTGGAGTGAGGATTTCTTGCCAATCAACCATTGTAATGTAATGAAAAAAGTGAAATTGCAGAATAATATTTATCGATAGAGATTTGTAACCGTGCGCTGTGCTGACAAAGACCCTAGAAAGCGTGCAAAGGCTTTAGCTGTGAGTGCTGACGTCGCTGCCGCAAAAACCACAGCCAATGGCAGGGCAGCACTCGTGTATCGTGTGTGTCAAAGGTCAACATGCACGACTGTTCGTATTTTGTTGAAAATTGCTCGTGAACAACTCATGACTCTACTCGTGTCTAATTGACGTGTGTGAGGCAGGACCCTTTATATATTGCAGGAGGCTGCTTGGAGCTCGAGCATGTTTGAACAGATAAGAAAAGTAGGATTTACTTTAACCGACCAATAAATTTGATGGGGAAATGTAAGTGAAGAGCCACAGCTCTCCCATCTCCAATTAGTACAGTGGTTCAAGTTGGAAGCACTCACATATAAAACTTTAGAGGTTTGTTGTAATGAAAAGTGCAAGAGACGAAACGACTGTGTAACAAACATGCTCGCCCCAGCTACCGGGCATCCTATCTAGTTATTTACAGCATGTTGACAATGTCAGTTATGAACATAATTAGTGGGCTAATTAAATAATAGAAAACAAGACAAACACGGCAACAGGAAACTACCGAACGCAACAATCAACTACCTTCCAGCAATCAATGCAAGGCCATCCAAACACAACACTAAGTCGTCGCAAGTCACCATCAGCGAGTGCTGGTGGAAGTACCATTGCATTCTGCATGCACGGCCACTTGAAAGCAAATGCACTGAAATATATCTAACTATTATGCATAGTAACTGTCAACCAAAAGGTATAATATTTAGGTACCGACTGATCAAGCAGAGGAAGCAAATATAAAATGGTTGAGAGGGGAAGCAGTGAAGCTTAATCATGACCTGTGAGCTAACGATGACCTATATATAACAGTGTTATCATCTATTGGCTGCCTTGCCAAGAAGGGCTGCTAGACGGTTCTTTCCTTCCTGGGTGACGCTACGACTGGGCGTGCCTTGACGTACGGTGATAGCTAAACCCTCCCCTCTGTTACTGACAGGCTGACTTATTGTACCTGTGCTCTCTGCACTTACTTTAGTGTGGTTGTGATAGCCACTGCTCCTTCTGTCTGTTCTATCTCTGCGCGGTTTCTCACTGCTGGACACGCCACCTCGCACCGATCTCTTTTCTCGATCGTATTCCATATCCTCTAATCTCTGGCAAAAGAAACAGACTACAAGTGGATAGCTATCCAAACAATGTCTACCATCAGCAAGCACTGCTCACAACATTGTTGGTTGGACAAGTTATCACCCTCACAAAAATAGCAGACGACTTCTCGACTCAGCTACACTGTTGTCAACAGCCATATGTTCAAGACAAAACCGCTGACACAAACCTGAGTGAGGCCAAGTTTTTGTTGTATTGCCATTCTAAGCAACGAGTTGAGAGTTTTCTTCTCTTCTTCTGCAGAAGAGAGTTGGCGTTGCAGCTGGTCTAATTGAGTGACGTATTCATCACACCTCTGTGCAAACATGGCACGCAATGACGAGAAAGTTGCCGCATCTTCCTTAAGAATCTTTAGCTCATTTCTTAATTTACCCATAGTCTGAGTGACCATGACCTGCAGGTGAAAAATTTAAGGCAGTAGAGACAGAATCTAGGATGCAACGCGCCATGTTACCAAGCAGTCCATATGATTGATATATAAAAGGTAGAATAAGTCAACTAGCCTTTTCTGTTTCGTATTTCTGTTTAAGATTGGCCAAAGCCACCTCAGCAGTACTCTTGTTGGCCTTCAATACACTTCTCAGGGTAGCAATCTGTTCCCTTTTGGTTGACAGCATTGCCTTCAGCTTCATATTCTGCTCACTGAGTTCAGCCACATCCTGGGTGTGTCCGCTTTCTGCGACAGACTGTCTGTATCTGTCTAAGGCTGTCTCTACTGACTTCTTCAAGTACTTGGCCTGGATACATTACCACAGAGTAGAACTATCAAATGGGAGAGTACAGTACTGTATCTGTTGTATAAATCACCTGATCACTTTCTCTAGATATATAACTCATCTGATCTGTTAGTATAGATATATAACTCACCTGATCTGCTACTATAGATATATAACTCACCTGATCTGCTACTATAGATATATAACTCACCTGATCTGCTACTATAGATAAATAACTCACCTGGTCTGCTACTATAGATATATAACTCACCTGATCTGCTACTATAGATATATAACTCACCTGATCTGCTACTATAGATATATAACTCACCTGATCTGCTACTATAGATATATAACTCACCTGATCTGCTACTATAGATATATAACTCACCTGATCTGTTACTATAGACACAAGTTTATTGCACAGCTCAGGGTCAACATCCTCAGCTTCAAGTGTGGAGTCAGCAGATTTAGCACCTGAAGTTTTTGACGCTGATGCATCTATAACACACTCATTAGGCTGACACAAAAGTCTAACACAATGATAAAGATGATGGTCGAAGAGTATTCTTACCAGTTACAGAATACTAGAAGTAGCACCTCACAAATTACAATGCTATCAAATATACACATATCACATGAACCGGAAAGAAACATGTCAAACACAAAGCATGGATAAAAAGTTGAAACCAGAAATGAATAAAATGAAAATTTCCGAAGTACCTAAAGTACCAAAATTGTCAAATTATTTAACGAGATGGCTACCCATCTTCAGGAGTTGTCTTCTTTATATGCAACCTAACTCTCTTGAGTTCATTGAGGAACCAAGAACATAAGTGGCTGTTTGTGTCAACTCTAAGCAATGCTATCAGACATATATAACATATAAATGTAAGTCCGTTTTTGCGGTGTAAGCTTAATACTCCGGCACTACTAAATCAATCTCAATGAAAAGTACATATTCAGAGTCGTCATTTCCTTCTTTAGGTTATTACACTGTTGCATTTCCATTTTGCTAGAAGATTGCAGCAATATTCTCAATAAAAACCTCATTCTTATCAGTTACACCAATTGATATCCAGTTTTATTTTTTTTGCCTTTCAGTTCAGTTTAATTTCTCTACATTCCGATTTACTACAGTTTTTTGATTTGTCAGCAGTGGCTACAGCAAATCAAGTATTCATATTTGTGTGTCCAAGATCATAGCTTTGCTGCTTCGTTAAATTTTATTACTGCTTTTTCAAATCACCAATGAATTGTACTTGCTTTTCTCAGTCCAGTATTATCCCATTGCTTTTGCCAGCCTAATATCGCTGTTTACCAACTTGCCTTGATGACTACCACTGAAGTAACATTAATTACTGTAACAAAAATTATAATGTAATAATGATGATGGTTTTTAGTAATAATAATAATAACAAATAATAATTGAATAATAATAACAACAGTCCAGTAGTAGGTTGTTATTCATTATCATTATTATTTATTTATTATTCATTACTTATTACTTTTTAGCTACAGTTATCGTCATTAATAATTATTATTTGTATATTGTTTAATCATGTATCTATCTGCCTGTAATAAAAAACATATTTCTAATAATAACAATAATAACTGTTACTCAGTATAATAAATATTAGCTGACGCATAAAGAAAATTAAATGTCATTATCATTAATATTATTAATAAATATATTATTATTGCTCATAATTATTAGCCTTATTATTGTTGTATGCAAATAGTTATGATTTTCTTTATGTCTCTATTTTGTTTAGGAGTTATTTTTCAGATGATAACACTGTAATTTTGCTTATTAATAATGTGTTTGGTATGGTTCATTATTATTAATACTGCTATATATATAATCTCATCTCTGTTTAATCATAACCTAATGTCCTTCTTCATATCTGTGATTGAAATGTATTGTTACTATCAATTTAATCAAACAACTTTAAAAAAAAATAAAAATCATGCGCATCGAAATTGGTGATTAAAAACCAGAGAGTATCACAACAGAGAACAATACTGCTAATACATACTGCTAATACATATTGCTAATACATACTGCTAATACATATTGCTAATACATACTGCTAATACATACTGCTAATACATACAAACTAATACATACAAACTAATACATACGGCTAATACATATTGCTAATACATACTGCTAATACATACTGCTAATACATACTGCTAATACATACAAACTAATACATACAAACTAATACATATTGCTAATACATATTGCTAATACATACTGCTAATACATACTGCTAATACATACAAACTAATACATACAAACTAATACATACTGCTAATACATACTGCTAATACATACTGCTAATACATACCGCTAATACATACCGCTAATACATACCGCTAACACATACTGCTAATACATACTGCTAATACATACTGCTAATACATACTGCTAATACATACCGCTAATACATACCGCTAATACATACCGCTAACACATACTGCTAATACATACTGCTAATACATACCGCTAATACATACCGCTAACACATACTGCTAATACATACTGCTAATACATACTGCTAATACGTACTGCTAATACATACTGCTAATACATACCGCTAATACATACCGCTAACACATACTGCTAATACATACTGCTAATACATACTGCTAATACATACTGCTAATACATACCGCTAATACATACCGCTAACACATACTGCTAATACATACCGCTAATACATACCGCTAACACATACTGCTAATACATACTGCTAATACATACTGCTAATACGTACTGCTAATACATACAAACTAATACATACAAACTAATACATACGGCTAATACATACTGCTAATACATACTGCTAATACATATTGCTAATACATACTGCTAATACATATTGCTAATACATACTGCTAATACATACAAACTAATACATACAAACTAATACATACTGCTAATACATACTGCTAATACATACTGCTAATACATACCGCTAATACATACCGCTAACACATACCGCTAATACATACCGCTAATACATACTGCTAATACATACTGCTAATACATACTGCTAATACATACTGCTAATACATACAAACTAATACATACGGCTAATACATACTGCTAATACATACTGCTAATACATATTGCTAATACATACTGCTAATACATACTGCTAATACATACTGCTAATACATACCGCTAATACATACCGCTAACACATACCGCTAATACATACCGCTAATACATACTGCTAATACATACTGCTAATACATACTGCTAATACATACCGCTAATACATACCGCTAACACATACTGCTAATACATACTGCTAATACATACTGCTAATACAAACTGCTAATACATACTGCTAATACATACCGCTAATACATACCGCTAACACATACTGCTAATACATACTGCTAATACATACTGCTAATACATACTGCTAATACATACCGCTAATACATACCGTTAACACATACTGCTAATACATACTGCTAATACATACCGCTAATACATACCGCTAACACATACTGATAATACATACTGCTAATACATACTGCTAATACGTACTGCTAATACATACAAACTAATACATACAAACTAATACATACGGCTAATACATACTGCTAATACATACTGCTAATACATATTGCTAATACATACTGCTAATACATACAAACTAATACATACGGCTAATACATACTGCTAATACATACTGCTAATACATATTGCTAATACATACTGCTAATACATACTGCTAATACATACTGCTAATACATACCGCTAATAGGGATGGAACGGGTCAGAAATTTCAGGACCGGGTCAGGACCAGGACTTTTCTGAAATTTTCAGGACCGTGTCGGGCTAAACATCGCAGCGTGGTCTATCATACAGCCCCTTTAACTCAACTTCAAACATGGATGTCATCTCATAATACATGCTAAGATGTAAATAATGCTGGATTCTGTGAGGATGTTCTTACATTTTATTAAGATAAATTGTCTGTGTAAATGTAGATGTATTTATAATTTAATGCATAATAATAATAAATAATATACGGAAAGGTTCCCAAAAGTGTCTCAAAGCCCACCAATCTTCTACTGTAGGCCTTTGTAAAATGCATTTGGATTAAACCTAGGTAACAATAATAATTTCATTAAAGTTTTTTAAAAATACTAAATCAATGGAAAGATTTATTCCATTCATAATAATATTATTATCAATTATTATTATTGATTAATATTATAATCATTCGTATTATTATTATTATTATTATTATTATTATAATAATTATAATTATAAATAATAATCATCAATTGTTTTTGTAATTAAATTATTATATCATAATAATAATCATTAATAAATATAAATAATGATTTTAAAGAAGAAGATAAATGATGATGATGATGATAATAATCATAAATAAATAATAATAATTATATTAATAATAATTATTATTATTATTTATAATTAATTAATAATAACAACAACAACAATGATAATCATAATAATAATTATCATTACTAAATAATAATACTATTAATAACAATAATAAATATTATCATTTATTACCTAACAACAAATAATATTAATAATAAAAATATTACTATAATAGTAAAAATTATGTTGATGAAAACATCGCCTGCCTGTTTTTTTTTTATTATTACCTAATATTTCATTTCACAGCACTGCCTGCGGTTGGTTGACCTTAACCATTACATGGTGTAACAGGTTAAATTTATGTTTTCAATTACCGACAGGATTTCTTACATGCTTGTTTGATGTTTTTGCTATAACTATTGACCTTGGGTTTCAAACAATAACAAATCCAACTAGCACTAACGGATCGCTCCTAAACCACGCCTTGCTATACAGGGTGTTAGTTGGTGCGTTTCTTTCTTGTACTACTTGACTGGATATTTACATCACACTAACAATAAAAAAAACGTAAAAACATTGCGAGGTTCTGCCTCTGCTCAGATGATTAACAGTAACAAACAAGTGACCAACAGATGGGAGATGTGGTTTTGCACAAGGCTATTATATTAATTGGCATGTCACGTTGTTGACTAGTAGGCTATCATCAACCACAGATTGAAATACAAGGCTGTTTGAGTGCAAATCAATTATCACCTATTATTCAGGACTTCAAAGACATCATACCCGACACGATCCGGTCCCAAACCCGAAACCACATACCCGATGTTCAGGGCCGGGTCCATTACCCGTTCCACCCCTAATGGACACTAGCCCCTCCCAGTGTCCCTAACATGTACATGGACACAAGCCCCTCCCAGTGTCCCTGACATGTGCATGGACACAAGCCCCTCCCAGTGTCCCTAACATGTGCATGGACACTAGCCCCTCCTAGTGTCCCTAACATGTGCATGGACACAAGCCCCTCCCAGTGTCCCTAACATGTGCATGGACACAAGCCCCTCCCAGTGTCCCTAACATGTGCAGGGACACAAGCCCCTCCCAGTGTCCCTGACATGTGCAGGGACACAAGCCCCTCCCAGTGTCCCTAACATGTGCATGGACACAAGCCCCTCCAAGTGTCCCTAACATGTACATGGACACAAACCCCTCCCAGTGTCCCTAACATGTGCATGGACACAAGCCCCTCCCAGTGTCCCTAACATGTGCACGGACACAAGCCCCTCCCAGTGTCCCTAACATGTACATGGACACAAACCCCTCCCAGTGTCCCTAACATGTGCATGGACACAAGCCCCTCCCAGTGTCCCTAACATGTACATGGACACAAGCCCCTCCCAGTGCCCCTAACATGTGCATGGACACAAGCCCCTCCCAGTGTCCCTAACATCAGCATTGCACTTTCTATGTTATCTGCACGAGCAACGCCAGGTAATTCTGCTAGTAGAGGCATAAAACTGGTGTCAACTCTAAGCAATGTGATCAGACATACAGATATAGCACAACTACTAACTATAAACTACTAACCATACCTTTGCATGCCTGGCTATTAACTATTATTTGTAACATTTCAGTAGCATCGGTAGTGCTCGCAGATCTGGTCAAGTTGGTACATAACTTGTCAGCTTGTACATGTTCTAGCATCACCCTACAGCATATAGTCATACAGCATATCGTATTAAACAATATATATTACTAGTTATACAATACAATATATATTACTAGTTATACAATACAATATATATTACTAGTTATACAATACAATATATATTACTAGTTATACAATACATATATTACTAGTTATACAATACAATTTATATTACCAGTTATACAATACAATATATATTACTAGTTATACAATACAATATATATTACTAGTTATACAATACAATATATATTACTAGCTATACAATACAATATATATTACTAGTTATACAATACAATATATATTACTAGTTATACAATACAATATATATTACTAGTTATACAATACAACATATATTACTAGTTATACAATACAACATATATTACTAGTTATTAAGTACCTGCTTGGGGTTTCATTGTTAGCCTCACACAGTAAATGATAGAGAGATGCTAACGACTGAGTGACAGTGACTAACGAGTCTTGTACTTGTTTCTTAATTTTAGATGATTGCTTGAGCATTTGTATTCTCTCTTCATAATCATTGACTGCGCTCTCTAGTCTGTTTATCTACAAAACACAAGCAAATCATCTATACATCTATGCAAAACTAAAGTGATACAAATATGTATATGATATAGATATAATACACTGTATACAATATATAATACACTATATATATACATAATATATAATATAAAATACCCTATAAATAATAGAGTTTATATAATACACTGTACTGTATACAACAGACACAACTCCATATAATACACTGTACTGTATACAATACACACAACTCCATATAACACACTGTACTGTATACAATACACACAACTCCATATAATACACTGTACTGTATACAATACACACAACTCCATATAATACACTGTACTGTATACAATACACACAACTCCATATAATACACTGTACTGTATACAATACACACAACTCCATATAATACACTGTACTGTATACAATACACACAACTCCATATAATACACTGTACTGTATACAATACACACAACTCCATATAATACACTGTACTGTATACAATACACACAACTCCATATAATACACTGTACTGTATACAATACACACAACTCCATATAATACACTGTACTGTATACAACAGACACAACTCCATATAATACACTGTACTGTATACAATACACACAACTCCATATAATACACTGTACTGTATACAATACACACAACTCCATATAACACACTGTACTGTATACAATACACACAACTCCATATAACACACTGTACTGTATACAATACACACAACTCCATATAATACACTGTACTGTATACAATACACACAACTCCATATACATAACAAGTAAATTCAAGCACCTGTTGCTGGCTGACAGCTGTACTCTCCTCCTCAACCTTGTCACTACCTATATCGCTCAAGTCCACCTCTCTCACCAGCCTGCTTGCCTCAGCAATGATATTGGCAGCAGACAGTTCTTCCTCCATTGCTGTCACCAATAGTAAACATCACAATATTTTGTGGGCACAAAGGTAAGATGGTTAGCATAAGATGGTCACAAACAGGGATAGGACAACTCTAAATAACAATGTCAAATAAAATTCAATTACCTTAATTGGCAAGTTGCCAAATTCAAATACCCTAATTCATATTTTTTCTAATACAATTAAAATTCAGGCCTTGTTTCCATTACGACGCTACAATGGCTTAGCATGGCAAAAATTACGATAGTATATAGAGTTGTCCAGCGTCCTAACAGCGGTGCACTTCATTGTAAAAAACATTCTGCCACCCATAGTGTTGCATCTTATATACAACGGGCTTATGACGCTTAGACGACATTTTGGTGGACATCAGCGAATATCGTGTGAAGAATGCTACTAGCAGTGACATGTAAACGATAATAAATATATAATTCTACCTTTCCTTCAAACCTTTCATGGAATAAAAACAACCAGATAAAAAAAGAAACACTAACTTGACTTCAAGCGTAAGTAAATTTATTTTAAATAAATAATAATAATTAAATATCAATGATAACAACCCCTCAAATAATGATGACAGTTACCATTTAATAATTTAACTACCAAAAATTACATGTTATACTTAGAATATATAAGTAGGTGAGAGTTGATAATAATATATGGTGTTAGAGTTTATTTCATAATCAGTGACTCACTTAGCAATGTAGGTTGTAATGTAGTTGATGTCGTTCATCTGCTAATAATCATTAATTTCATGAATCAACTGCTGTAGTGCGAGCGCGCCGAATCAATTGTAAACACTATCGCCACACAAGGCAAAGTGTTCACATTATGATTGAAAGGCAAACCCACTACGATTCGAATGATAGTCATAGTGGAAACAAAGCCTCAAATACCTTCTAAACTAAACCATCACGTCTGAATAAAAATTTGAATACCTCGACTCATATCTTTTCAAACTAAATTAAAATTTAAAAAGCCCAATTCAAATAAAATCTAACCACCTAACTGGCAAAATTTTGATTTCAAATAGTTAGTCAAACACTCTGACTAGAAATTTATTAAACTCAGACAACCATTCAAGCACCCTAACAAGATGCTGTTCAAATTCAAACATGAGTTGAAGTAACTTGTTTAGAATTTCATTAATTTAAAACCAAAGTTGGTTATGTAATACAATTACAATAGTGAAGTGTGGTAGTTGGTTATGTAATACAGTTACAATAGTGTAGCGTGGTAGTTGGTTATGTAATACAATTACAATAGTGTAGTGTGGTAGTTGGTTATGTAATACAAATACAATAGTGAAATGTGGTAGTTGGTTATGTAATACAAATACAATAGTGAAATGTGGTAGTTGGTTATGTAATACAAATACAATAGTGAAGTGTGGTAGTTGGTTATGTAATACAGTTACAATAGTGTAGCGTGGTAGTTGGTTATGTAATACAATTACAATAGTGTAGTGTGGTAGTTGGTTATGTAATACAATTACAATAGTGTAGTGTGGTAGTTGGTTATGTAATACAAATACAATAGTGAAATGTGGTAGTTGGTTATGTAATACAAATACAATAGTGAAGTGTGGTAGTTGGTTATGTAATACAGTTACAATAGTGTAGTGTGGTAGTTGGTTATGTAATACAAATACAATAGTGAAGTGTGGTAGTTGGTTATGTAATACAAATACAATAGTGAAGTGTGGTAGTTGGTTATGTAATACAAATACAATAGTGAAGTGTGGTAGTTGGTTATGTAATACAAATACAATAGTGAAATGTGGTAGTTGGTTATGTAATACAATTACAATAGTGAAATGTGGTAGTTGGTTATGTAATACAATTACAATAGTGAAGTGTGGTAGTTGGTTATGTAATACAATTACAGTAGTGTAGTGTGGTAGTTGGTTGCCTTGCAACATCCAACGTCAAAAACTTAATTTATAAAAATTAGTGAAAGTCAAAAACTAAAATATCTAGTGTCAAACAGTCATATTCAAATAAATAATTATACGAATCTAATTTCAAATATAAATACATACAAATGCGTATAAATACATATAAATGCGTATAAATACGTATAAATACATATAAATGCGTATAAATGCATATAAATGTGTATAAATACTAAGGCTGTTAATTAATCGAGTTATTTTAAAGATTAACCAGATTAATTGATTTTTAAGATCAAAAAGATTAACCTATTAAGACTCAGTTAATCTGATAAAAAGAAACCCCAGTCACGTCACTATAATACTGTTTATTATGCTGAACACATCTATCAGTTTGTCTATATGAAGAGGGAGATTCCTTTTTGTGTGTTTCGTCACATAACCTTACCTTTGTCACTAAATTTCAAATGAAAATGTCAATCTTTTCGCTTTAAACAAGTCAATTTAACTTGATGTGAATCAAGAAATTTGTAGGTGAGTGTTGTTGCAAAACGAGTAAACTATCACTATTTCTGAGGTTATTATGTTTCTGTCAATTGGAGTGCAATGGAGACCTTGAATGTTGTTATGATTCTAAACGAAATTAGTTTTGGGATCTGTTTTATTTTAGGGATCCATATTGTCATCATTACTTTGGTACACATTTTGCTACAATAAATCTCATTTTTCTCCATACAATAGAAAGTTTGCTGCTCACAAAATGCTTATAAAACACGTGGAATGCAATAAATAAATAATAATTAGAGCTTCCTAACAAAATGATGATTTTCGGTAATAATAGTAATAAAAAAAAAACTGTAATAGATATGTAAAAGTGACCAATAATAATAGTTAACAAAATATCTTCTATAATAATAACATGTAAAACGATGTAATATGGTTTATCCTTTAATTAAAACAATTTTCATATTACTGTCTTTATTCATTCTAAGAATAAGCAATTATATTTTTTTTATCAAACTGTTATTTTTATTGTTATTGTTGTTATTATTCAGCACAAACAATACAATTAATAACATATTATAACTATTATTTAAAAATTGAAACTTACCGGGCATATCATTTTTTTTAGTGTAGTATCTATTAATTATAACAATAAAATTGAATAACAACAATAAACAATTATTTGTTACTAGATTTTCGTGGTTTTATTTATTTATTACTCTAATCAAAGCTATTTATTTATCTATAAACTATTGAGCTACACTACCAAAATATATCACGATCAATTAATCAGGTTGTCAAAAATACCTAAAGCAAGTTCATTTGTGATGTTTTTATTATTTATCATGGTGTATCCAAGGGTTTCCTCTTTTTTCTCCATAGAGGTTTTTTGAGAGTAGCAGTTTTGTGAGAAAACGAAAAAATAATAGTTTTCTATGCCAGAGATAAAAGTATACTATTGTTAGGGTATTGTTCACATTCGATATTCAAGTTTCCGTTAACTTGTGTATCCAACAATTTTATTTTCTTCCAATCATGTGTGCCTACACTTTGTACCTGCCTGAACATGTACTGTAAACATCAAAACTTTAAATAGCAACTAATTTTAGTTTTTTTCCTTCCTTTTCAGTTCTGCATTCAAAAAAGGTTTTTTCACAGTTGCATACATAAATACATACATACATACATACATATTTGTTTATCATTGTGATATTTCACTATTGTGATATTATATCTGTTATTTGTTCCTGGACTGACAAATCCAAATTTAGGTTTGTTAATCTCATTCTGCAAGCATGCAGGTAGATGGATGATGACTTTAGTGCCCCATCATTGCATTTATATCACATGAGTACATAAGATTAATTTAAGATTAATGGAAAAGATTAAGATCAAAATTCTTAATCTTTGACAGCCCTAATAAATACATATAAATGCGTATAAATACGTATAAACGCATACAAATACATATAAATACGTATAAATGCCTACAAATACGTATAAATGCGTATGAATACATATAAATGAAAATATTAGAATCAAAATATTTCTTAAAATGCTTATAGTTACCAACGCTGAAATTAAAATGTAAATGAAAGCGTTTTTAGTTGCAAGCATTCGGTTCAAATATGAAGTTAGATGCCCTAAATTTTGAAAACTTTCAAATACCTGAAAATCGAAAAATACTCCATTCCAAAATTCAAATAAAACTTCAAATGCAATTAGTCCTATCTCTGGTTGCCGACAAGGAATAGAGCGCAGTTAAAATATATATTACCTGCAAGCTTTGCTGAAGCCTCATCTACTTGAGTATGCAGGCTTGCGTTGAGCTCTTTTAGTTCATCTCTCTCCTTCTCCGTCTCAGACAAAAGTTCCTCAAACTTTCTGATCTCCGACATGTGGATCTCACTGAATAGATCGCCTCCACCTCCCTGTTGCTCCATAGACATACCTACAAACACACATAGATGTATGCATACAGAGACATCTCATAGACATACCTACACACACACATAGATGTATGCATACAGAGACATCCATAGACATACCTATACACACACATAGATGTATGCATGCAGAGACATCCATAGACATACCTATACACACACATAGATGTATGCATGCAGAGACATCCATAGACATACCTATACACACACATAGATGTATGCATGCAGAGACATCCATAGACATACCTATACACACACATAGATGTATGCATATAGAGACATCCATAGACATACCTACACACACACATAGATGTATGCATACAGAGACATCCATAGACATACCTATACACATAGATGTATGCATGCAGAGACATCCATAGACATACCTATACACACATAGATGTATGCATGCAGAGACATCCATAGACATACCTATACACATAGATGTATGCATACAGAGACATCTCATAGACATACCTATACACACACATAGATGTATGCATACAGAGACATCCATAGACATACCTATACACACATAGATGTATGCATACAGAGACATCCATAGACATACCTACACACACATAGATGTATGCATGCAGAGACATCCATAGACATACCTATACACATAGATGTATGCATACAGAGACATCTCATAGACATACCTACACACACACATAGATGTATGCATACAGAGACATCTCATAGACATACCTACACACACACATAGATGTATGCATACAGAGACATCCATAGACATACCTATACACATAGATGTATGCATGCAGAGACTTCCATAGACATACCTGTACACACACATAGATGTATGCATACAGAGACTTCCATAGACATACCTATACACACACATAGATGTATGCATACAGAGACATCCATAGACATACCTACACACATACATAGATGTATGCATACAGAGACATCCATAGACATACCTATACACATACATAGACGTATATATACACAGAGATACACACATAGACACATACATTCACCACTACTTGAGTGTTCAGTAGAACCAGTAGCGGTAGAGTCATCATCTGATTGGTTCATATCAAATATATCCGAGCTGATACCAGTGAGGTGAGCCATCTTGTTAAGGGTAAATATGGCTTCCTGGGTTCTGAGTTCATCATAATCTTTTTGTAGCTGATTGCGAACCTAACAATGTGAATATGGTGAATATAGCATACATTCGTCACTAGGTGTGGAGTTATCCCCACAACAGTTGATGAGTGTAGATATTGCTAAGTGAAGTAATCAAAGTGTGGCCAACTCCCCTTGTCACGTGGTCCTCTGGAGCCAAATGCTTGAGTGACTACGCTATAACTTATAGAAAAAGGCTCATGTTCAACAGCGCATAACGCTGCAAATTGACAAGCTACAGCTTAAAACAACCATTCATATGAAAG
Organism: Cryptosula pallasiana; assembly: GCA_945261195.1. NCBI lineage: Eukaryota > Metazoa > Bryozoa > Gymnolaemata > Cheilostomatida > Cryptosulidae > Cryptosula > Cryptosula pallasiana. The sequence continues at coordinate 48,700,981 of OX183133.1, read as the reverse complement.
CTCAGGATGTCTCCCAGCCCACTGGGAATTTTAAACAAAACATCTAATTTGAAGCTAAGTACTAAGGGCCGAAATATAGTGCTTATATTACCGCTTGTATTATAAAAAATAAGAATTATAAACTATGTTTCTTGCACCATTCAACTTTCATATCAAATTTTAAATAACTAATAACCTTAGATATAAGTGATAGCCAAAAGCTAATCGTAGCATTATAATCTCAAAGTAGTTTAAATACTAATAACATAAATATTCCAAAAAAGATAATTATTTTTTACGGTACCAATAAAGTCAATCTTTTGGTTTTCAAAATGAGTATACCACTTATTTGACATTATTCATACTTCACTTCAGAGCAGTCTATTACGGGTTTTTGTTATTCAGTCAGATGTTTATCAAAAAGAAAAATAATAATAAATACCGGGAAAATAAATAACAAACAATCCACTAATTTTATTATTATTTCGTTTTTGCCACAAAACCAAGCGTCACTTTGGCATTTCGGGTGTCTGCCATATGGATGGTAACTAACGCGACTGTGCGCCATGTATACAATTACAAAAGGTTACGTATGCTCAATGGGCTGAAAGCGAACATTTTTGCATTATAGGGCACGTAATCTTGAGTAAATGTATTGAAAACTTCTCCATGTCCGGTACTGCTCAATATAGAGTTATCCCTCCAAAGGGGAGATGACTCCTTGTTTATTCTTGGCACCAGTGACAGTTAAGTTTTAAACAAAATTTTACTGCAAAATTCAACTTCATCAAATAAAAATTTGTGCTAGTTTGAAACAAAAGATATATTACATATACCACTGCAAAAAAACTTTCATTTTATGCTACAAATATTGAAAAAAATGCATAAAAACTACTTCAGCCAATGATGACTAATATGAGCTTTGTGAAATGTAGCTCCAGTGGAGTTGTCCCTATATGAAATAGCGCTGGAAACGGCTGATCACACTTTGATTACTTCACTTAGGTATTTGGGAAAGAGCTAGCTAGCTACACAGACACGCCATATACAAAAGAAAGGCTGCACTAACAACCATTAGCAATCTGAAATGGTTAAGCAAAGCTATAATCACATAAAGGGTTGTGGTACGAAATAAATAATCATTCGAGTACAATCTGACAAGTCAATGGGTGTGTATAAATAAGGCACACAATTATGCCATAATTACAATACATTTATTCCACCTAATACGATAGAATCAAAACAAAATGCTTTGAGCATTGTAAGTGACAGTTGTACAGCATATAGTGGCACTACAAGCCTTGTATACATGTCATACGATCATACGCGTGCGTACCTCTCTCTCGTGAGCTAGTGCCTTGATAGATTCTTCTAGATTATTCTGTACAATCGATCTCAAATTCTGCTGCTCCCCAACCTGTGATTTGTATAGATCAATTTCTTCCAGTAGATTGTCTCTCTGCCACTTCAACTTGTCTAATTCAACCTGTTACATAACACAGCAGCGTTAAATGTATATCTACAGGCGGTAGCAGCACCGCACAGAATGCATTGACGCTATACAGGCACTACTTCAGAATAGACGGACACCACATAGATAGCGCATAGACACTACAGAGACAAGACACACATAGCGTGTACTGCATATGATCTAACACAAAGTATATATACTGCTGTCTTCAGACGACCAATTACTTTCACAAAAAGAATAGCTAACCCAACTGTGTCCTTACAACAGGCAACCTGTGATACTGTATACAATACTGTGTCATTCCTAAAGCATTGAAGGCATAACATGTTATGGGCAGACAGGGGTGACCGGACAAGGAAGCTCACACATAACTATGATAGAAAGTATGCCAAGCCATTAGCATGTTTCAGTATTTACATAACTAGCATACACAGGATGTAATAGATTATGTATACATACAAACATCAAGTGCTGTCTCTATCTACATCTACAATATACTAATACAGCTTACCTGCTCTCGCTGTAGTTGTAGCACCTGTTTTTGTAGACTAATATTCTCCTCCTCGAGGTCTGAATAGTCACTGAGTATCCGTGACTCGCGCTGCTTACACTCTCTAATGTCTTTTCGTAACGAAACTTTTTCATTTTCAGCTTCTTCTAATCGATCCACGAAACTTAGCTGAGTAGGTTCCTCTGATTGGAAAACTTGCAGTTTCTGTTTCGTCAAACGCAGTTCGGACTGCAAACGAGACAATATCGTCCGATATTCCTCTTCTTTGGAAAGCTTTTCTAGAATCAGTTGCTCCTCCTCTATTGAGTTAATATGCTTCTCTAACTTGCTGGACACTTCATGCTTAGCTAATGCCTACATTGACCATAATATGATGTGAATAGAATGCATACCATCACACAAGCCGACAGTTGCGGATGAAACAAGTTCAATGAATCACTATCAGAAGCCTATGTTCAAAAAGCACATCTGATCTTTTTAGTAGATGCTGAAATAAGATAACCCACATAATTTTATTACCAAAGAGATGGATGTTGAAGCAATTACAAGCACTGACAACAAAATTAGTTCTTGCAATATACCTTTCTCAGTCAGCACTCATTTTTTTTTTTACTAATTACAACTAAAGTAACTAATCACAGTTTTTTTTACATGAAACAGTTTTTCATTATAATGATAATGAATTTAATATTATTATCTGATAAATTAAAATGCGATTATCATTATTATGGGTTATTATTAAAACTAGAAATAACAATGAAGCAGTTATGTTCACATTATTAGTCACATATAATACAATTGAAGATGATCATAAACTCATTCTGTAACAATTATCATCATCAACTAATGCAGTTATAGTAGGAGACTATTGAGACTGCTTCTTTTTCATAATTGAGTGAGTGTCAGGAGTAAATAATAATATTATGTAAATAATAATAATCGACAAATTATTAAAAGTTTTAATCATTGAATTTATTACAAATAATAATAATACTTCGGCCTATTTATAATAATAATCACAATAACTATTGCAATAATATTATTATGAATAAATTACAAACGAATAATAAAGTTATATGCAATATTAATAATAGTTACAGTAGTAATTACTAATAAATTTACTACTATTACTAATAATAATTTTGAATAATAATTGCCACCATAATAATAATTAATAGTTATAACAATTATTAATAATAATAATCGGATAATAATAATAATAATATTATTAATTATTATTTACTATTTAGATCTGTTTTACTACTACTACTAGAAGTAATAATAAGTCACTAATACTACTACTACCACCACTACTACTATTATTATACAATTAATTATACTATTATATTATTATTACACTACACTTACTTATTATACCCTAGAGTAGTAGTTACTGTTCTGTAACAAAAACTTGAGCTACCATAATAATTGAAAAATAATTAATATTTAATATTAATTATTTTTTCAATTATTATATATATATTAATAATAATAATATTATTATATATAATATATATATATATACTATAATAATAATACTACTACTATTCTATTATTATCATTATTATGTAGTAGTAGTAATTATTATCATTATAATTATTATTCTTTTTTATCATCATCATGATTATTATTATAATAATAATTATAATCATTATTATTATTTGATTCTTTTATTTATTTATTAATTTAATTAATTATTATTATAACTACTGTTGCTATTATTATTAAAAAAAAAATAATCGTGTATTTCAATACATTAACAAAAAACACTCTTACCTGTTTTAAATGCTGCAATTCGGTGCTTGTTTGCTCATTAACAAGTTCCAGTTGATCCAACTGCTCTTGCACTAGTTGTTTCTCTTGCAAAACTGCCAAGCCATACTCAGCAGCTTGGATTTTTTGCTGATTAGCTTCGTCTATCTCTTTTTGAAGACGAGATATTTCAATATTAAGCTCCTTCGGATTTAAACCACATCCACATTTGCTGTCCATGGTGGACCAACCACAACCACACCAGCATGAAAAAGTACCCTCTCTTCCAGCAAAAGGTTTAACTGTCTTCTTTCATCAACTAACGCAATATCTCGCCAAATTATGACAATCCGATGCTTTTGACAAAAACCCGAATGTCCGCGTTATCTTGGCAGTCTATTGTTCATTGAGCCTGAGCACAGTGATATATTAATATCACTGGGAGCCTGAGTAGTGACCCTACATGGTCACTAAGCCGGAGTTGTCTTGTTCTTGTTGCAGAAAAACCACAATGGTATTTGTTTGCGAGCAACAGGCATGGTGTCAACAATTTCGGTCAGCTGAAAAAGGATGAGCTTGGGAATATTGTTGCCTCACAATCTTGGGCCCCAGGACCAGCAAGCAGTGTCCAGTAACACCCTCAACAGAAATTGCGCTACACGGTTATTTTAGGAACGTGTCTGATTTTGTTATTGATTGTAAGCAGTGCAGTGTCGGAACATATGCTAAAAAAAGGACTACAATTGCTGGCTCCATCAACCAGGCTCTTATGTGGAATAGATGTGAACATGAAACCTTCAACTTTCTGTACAATTTTAGTAGCAAGGTCATCTATAAATTCCAGAGATGTATTGTAGAATCAAGGACTTTGATAAGACCAAATAAAATTTCTTGGTGGAACAGTTGGCACACAAATGCACCTGAACACCAACCAAACCTCAGTGGCATACCTGCTGGCTGTTAAAGCTCTCCAAACTGAAATTGTTGTGACTCTGGAGCATTAAAAGTTATAACTAAAAATATGCGTTCAGAATTCTCAAGTTACTCACTCAGGCAATGACTCACACGCCCATAATTGTGGTTTCAAATGAGATACACTTTGAAAAACGGTAGAATTGTATTAGAAATATAGGACTAATGAGAGCTGTGCAGCGGGCCCTGGGACAACTACTCCCAATCTATCTACCGCTACCAGTAAATGAACAGTTCGTGGTTTATTGGTCTGAACAACTTACAAAAAGAACACCAAGGTTGGTCATGCATTGGATGACTGCGAGGTGGCTGCACTGCCCACAAAACACAGTATCCATTTATGTGGAGTGTCCAAACGCTCTGCGGTTCACTATATGTAATATTTCACAACCCAAATAGCTTCGATCATTTCTGAATAGTTTCTTGGTCAGATGTATGCCTTGGTGTGTGTTGGGCAGGTTCAATTGACTTGTCATGTCACAGGAAGTGGTTGAGCACTACGTTCACGTAACGGTAGCTCTACTAACGAACTAGTTACTTATAAAATCCAATAAAAATTTAAGCATCCACAAACAACAATGGAAAAAGTAGACAACTTCACAAAACATTATGAAATTGAGCTATTTATGACAATGAAATGTACAGTTACATTCGAGAATGTTTACTATGATGGATGAGAGAATGCTTAGATTTAGACAATGTTCGATAGTATATCCCAGGCTATTTGATGCGTTTAGCACATTGGTCAATTACCTAAAACATTAGAACACAATGCATAGAAGAGTTGTGCTTCCTCTCATTGTACACAGCGTAGCAAAAGGATTACTATCTTACTATGTGATGCGTGTCCATTCACACACATGGGAATGTTGAGTATTTAGAGAATGAACTTTGTTGTAATTGGTTGCTAAGCAACAGTTGGTCAAATAGGAGAAGGAATGAGGTATGGTTTAATAGCCTGCTATCTGCAGTCATTCAGTCCAGCACCTGTAAAACATGCCAACAATGACACACTGCTCCATTTAATCAGCGATGCAAAGAAATTCTACTAAAACCAGAGCAAGACATATGGTAACAGTGCAGTAAACAGATTCCACACTGTTAACCCGCCCCATGTCTCCAATACTGCCGCATGGTTACAAAACAACAGCGATCAATACTTACTAGTAAAATAGGAATAACACTCACCATAGGAATGGAAGAGATGAGACTGTAAGGTAACAAATTGGACGTATAAGCAATAGTTACGACCCACGATCAGCGCTGTGGCTGTACAACTAACTACACAATAGCTAGTACTAGGGCACTGCATTAGTCAAACTACACACACCGATATAAGCATTTAAGAAAACCTGAATTTTTGCTCCACAAGTAGCAGCAGTTGGAGGCAGGGTCACTAGACACATCTGTTTAATACTCAATGCTCCTGGGCACTTCCAGTCCTGTAAGTAGCATACAGCTCATCACAAGGGGCCAATGAACTGTGCACACAGGCAGATACAGGTAGATAGATACAGGTAGATAGATACAGGTAGAGACTAAAGCATAGGGCTACACAATAGCATCTCTTCTTGTATCAATCATCAACTTGTAACGACATTCTCCTATCAAACCATCACCAAACAAACTTTGTCACCAGTAGTTGGTTATTATTTAACTAAATATTTTTCACAGAAAAAAAATATATAGAATTTATTAAAAAAGGCCAACAATCAGAGTTAAATGAATGTAGTGAGATCAAGTGCTGTAGGCACGCTAAGTAAGACTCAAGTGAATGACTTGGTGCCCCCAAGTAGCCGAGGTTGTACACCTCTCTTACCATCCAACAGTGAGAGCATGTCAGATGTAAGCCTGCGTTCATTCACACCATCAAGTCTTACTCCCTTCACTGGCCAATCAAAGCTCTGTATGGCAGTCACTGCAGTGTGGTACAGTGTGGTACAGTGTGGTACAGTGTGGTACAGTGCGTAGTGTATAGATAGATACAATAGAAATAAGACAAAACAATCAAACAGTATTTGATTCAGCTAAGATATGAGCTGTCCACCTATCACATCACAATAAGGTACACCTTGCACACAGCCGCATTATCAGCTGGTCATGTGACCAGATCATGTGACCAATGGCGAGTATATGTTGGCGAGTGTCAGTACAAGTGCTGTCCTAATGGACACAATGTAACATGTGCAGCTGTCACACTTTCTCAGCAATGAAAGAATGGGTAAGACACTGGTTAATGGTGATACGCTTGGAGGGATCTAAATGTAACATTTTATCTAGGAGGTCTCGTAGTTGAGTAACCTTCTGTAGCTGGTCCTCTGGTAGCCTGTGGGCAGTGGTTAGCTTGGTGAGCATCTGGTTATTGGCTGGGATAGTGTTCATTACAGTCACCTTCTCCTGTAACACCACCAGTGCTACAGGCTAGTATCACAGGTATCATAAGCTAGTACCACAGGCTAGTATTACAGGCTGGTATCACAGGCTAGTATCACAGGTATCATAGGCTAGTACCACAGGCTAGTATCACAGGCTAGTATCATAGGCTAGTATCACAGGCTAGTACCACAGGCTAGTATCACAGGCTAGTACCAGAGGCTAGTATCACAGGCTAGTACCACAGGCTAGTATCACAGGCTAGTATCACAGGCTAGTACCACAGGCTAATATCACAGGCTAGTATCACAGGCTAGTATCACAGGCTAGTATCACAGGCTAGTATCACAGGCTGGTATCACAGGCTGGTATCACAGGCTGGTATCACAGGCTAGTATCACAGGCTGGTATCACAGGCTAGTATCACAGGCTAGTACCACAGGCTAGTATCACAGGCTAAAGCAGAGAAGTTGCACACACTGATGACTTGTACTGGAGCAGAAGAACTCACCTTCTCAGTCACCTTGTCCACCTCACAATACAAAAAGTTGCACAGTGAGTCAAAGTGGTTGTCCTTGAAGACTCCTTTCCTTACCACCTTATTGGGTAACTTGCCCTTGAAGTCCTGCAAAGACAGCTAGTAGGCAATAGCTAGTAACTAACAGTATACTATGTGGTAGACAGTAGGTAATAGCTAGTAACTAACAGTATACTATGGTGGTAGACAGTAGGTAATAGCTAGTAACTAACAGTATACTATGGTGGTAGACCGCTAGTAGGCAATAGCTAGTAACTAACAGTATACTATGGTGGTAGACAGTAGGTAATAGCTAGTAACTAACAGTATACTATGTGGTAGACAGCTAGTAGGTAATAGCTAGTAACTAACAGTATACTATGGTGGTAGACCGCTAGTAGGCAATAGCTAGTAACTAACAGTATACTATGGTGGTAGACAGCTAGTAGGCAATAGCTAGTAACTAACAGTATACTATGATGGTAGACAGCTAGTAGGTAATAGCTAGTAACTAACAGTATACTATGGTGGTAGACGGCTAGTAGGCAATAGCTAGTAACTAACAGTATACTATGGTGGTAGACATCTAGTAGGTAATAGCTAGTAACTAACAGTATACTATGGTGGTAGACAGTAGGTAATAGCTAGTAACTAACAGTATACTATGGTGGTAGACAGTAGGTAATAGCTAGTAACTAACAGTATACTATGGTGGTAGACAGCTAGTAGGCAATAGCTAGTAACTAACAGTATACTATGGTGGTAGACATCTAGTAGGTAATAGCTAGTAACTAACAGTATACTATGGTGGTAGACAGCTAGTAGGTAATAGCTAGTAACTAACAGTATACTATGGTGGTAGACAGCTAGTAGGTAATAGCTAGTAACTAACAGTTACTATGGTGGTAGACAGCTAGTAGGTAATAGCTAGTAACTAACAGTATACTATGGTGGTAGACAGCTAGTAGGTAATAGCTAGTAACTAACAGTTACTATGGTGGTAGACAGCTAGTAGGTAATAGCTAGTAACTAACAGTATACTATGGTGGAGCTAGTAGGTGGTAGACAGGCCAGAATTTGTCACTTGAGGCTCAGTGAGAAGCTAGTGAAAAGCAAACCAAAAATACTCAGTCAGTTGATGTTAGTAGTTGTCTCCTCGCAAAAACACGCAACTTTAAGATATAGCCGAAGATGACTACACAACACAGATCTACCTACCTGTATTAACTTGAGCATCTCATTGTTTGATCTGCCAGGGAACATGATCTTGCCAGTGTATAGCTCATATATAGTCACACCAATGGCCCACAGGTCCACACCGTAGTCATACGGAAGACCAAGAACTACAAGAAAAAACAAAAATTATTATTTCTCATATGCAACCAAACCAAACCTGTAAGTGCCAATGTAATGTTCGCATAAGGCTATTAGCTATTTAATATGAAGAATCCCTTCAATGTGCTGGACGGGCTAGAACAGCAAGTGATCCCACAGATAGAAATGAAGCATGCTACAGGTGCTACAGGTGACATTACCCGACAAGCACATCCGCTGCCGTTTCAAAGCCAGCTGTAGAGGTATAGGACACTTACTGATCTCAGGGGCTCGGTAGAACCTGGACACCAGGTAAGGGGTGCTTTCGCTCTCGCCCACATGCATGGCAGAACCAAAGTCACAAAGCTTCAGCACCAGCTTGTTGCCGCTGACTAGAATGTTGTCAGGTTTGATGTCAGCGTGTATAATAGAGCAACGCTTGAGCAGCTTGAGCGCCAGCAGCAGCTGTTGACTGTATGACCTCACAGCCTATATTGGAAACAGTGGCATCACTGAGTGTGCAAATAGTAATAGTAGATATATAGACATTAGACAACCAAGTAATAGCTATATAGACAATAGGCAACCAAGTAGTAAATACATAGGTAATAGACAACTAAGTCTATTGGTAGATATATAGGTAATAGACAACTAAGTCTATTGGTAGATATATAGGTAATAGACAACTAAGTCTATTGGTAGATATATAGGTAATAGACAACTAAGTCTATTGGTAGATATATAGGTAATAGACAACCAAGTCTATTGGTAGATATATAGGTAATAGACAACTAAGTCTATTGGTAGATATATAGGTAATAGACAACCAAGTCTATTGGTAGATATATAGGTAATAGACAATTAAGTCTATTGGTAGATACATAGGTAATAGACAACTAAGTCTATTGGTAGATATATAGGTAATAGACAACCAAGTCTATTGGTAGATACATAGGTAATAGACAACTAAGTCTATTGGTAGATATATAGGTAATAGACAACCAAGTCTATTGGTAGATACATAGGTAATAGACAACTAAGTCTATTGGTAGATATATAGGTAATAGACAACCAAGTCTATTGGTAGATATATAGGTAATAGACAACCAAGTCTATTGGTAGATATATTGGTAATAGACAATTAAGTCTATTGGTAGATATACAGACAATAGACTACTAACTTTAATATGAAGTCCCACGTCTTTACCATACTTCTTTAAAAGCTCTCGAAGGTTCATGTTGAGAGATTCAAAAACCAGACACAAATGTTGCTTGTGAGTAAAACTTCTATAGAGCCTTAGACAGTGGAACCTGACAGTGATAAACGAGGCAATGGAGACGTAAACGACATGGTCAGTTCTGGCAAGTAAGGCTAATAACAGCCCTGTGTATGCATGAATATGCTACATTGATTGGTCAAAGTGTGTATTACAGTGCATTGATTGGTCAAGGCATGTAACACAATGCATTGATTGGTCAAAGCATGTATTACAGTGGATTGATTGGTCAAAGCACGTATCACAGCGCATTGATTGGTCAAAGGACGTATCACAATGCATTGATTGGTCAAAGGACGTATCACAATGCATTGATAGGTCAAAGCACACATCACAGTGCATTGATCGGTAAAAGAACCTATTACAGCGCGCCAACTGTTTTGTAAAGGCAATTAAACAAAATTCAAGCGGTTGGTCACCAACAACCAATGATGCATGAGTACCTGTCGTCAGGGTCGGCGTCATTCAACTTTTTTAGATACTCGAGCTCCTTGAGGCCAGTCTTCTGCATTAGCTCATTGTTTCTTATGATCTTAATGCACACTTCTTTGTTATCTCTGGCTGCATCACGAGCCCTCACAACACTAGAGAACACCCCATGTCCAGTGTATCCATACACAGAATAGCGCGAGTCCATCGTCTCTCCAATACGTACACCTGACGGAGAGCAAGACTTACTCTATGTAACTCAGGTCTGACTATGGGTAGTCCATAAACACTGTTGATAACTTTCTACTTACGGTAATATCCCTCGGCATCATCCCAGTTGTCTGTTAGTAGTGGGTTGTTGAGATGGTTGTCCTGGGCAGCTCGTCTAGCTGCCATTGTGGGGCTCTGTCAAATAATACAGAACGTAAGTAAACTGAAGTCAACAAGGTATACCAGTGTAGGTAACCAGGTATACCAGTGTAGGTAACCAGGTATATCAGTGTAGGTAACCAGGTATATCAGTGTAGGTAACCAGGTATATCAGTGTAGGTAACCAGGTATATCAGTGTAGGTAACCAGGTATATCAGTGTAGGTAACCAGGTATATCAGTGTAGGTAACCAGGTATACCAGTGTAGGTAACCAGGTATATCAGTGTAGGTAGAGTCCAACAAAGTCAGAAATTATTAAATAAGAATACAATTGTGAAATGGACGGATTCTTAATATCTGGTAGAGTCTGACTGCACCAATCGACTATCACAGACCGATTTCATCGTATTTCTCATCTCTGCATCAGTGAACACCTAGGTATCCAACACACTACAATCTCTACATCAGTGAACACCTAGGTATCCAACACACTACAATCTCTACATCAGTGAACACCTAGGTATCCAACACACTACAATCTCTACATCAGAGAACACCTAGGTATCCAACACACTACAATATCTACATCAGTGAACACCTAGGTATCCAACACACTACAATCTCTACATCAGAGAACACCTAGGTATCCAACACACTACAATCTCTACATCAGAGAACACCTAGGTATCCAACACACTGCAATATCTATATCAGTGAACACCTAGGTATCCAACACACTACAATCTCTACATCAGTGAACACCTAGGTATCCAACACACTACAATCTCTACATCAGTGAACACCTAGGTATCCAACACACTACAATCTCTACATCAGAGAACACCTAGGTATCCAACACACTGCAATATCTACATCAGAGAACACCTAGGTATCCAACACACTACAATCTCTACATCAGTGAACACCTAGGTATCCAACACACTACAATCTCTACATCAGTGACAGAGATGGGGGCAAATCAAAAATTTTTGACTCAAATCAAATCAAATCATTTTCAAAATGGACCAAATCAAATCAAATCAAATCAGGGACGCGAGAAATCGAGGCAAATCAAATCAAGTCAAATCAGTAAAAATTTCAAATCAAATCAAATATTTGCATTTGATTTTCAAATATTTGTTTCAAATCATTTTTCAAAACAAGCCCTGGAAGCGAAAACAAGCACACAAAAGCCATTATTTTCATCCTCTCTGCATTAATAGTGGTGGGAAAAGTGCCTAAAGTTCAAAATCCCATATAAAAGTATGTTGACATAGATGGTCACTGTTGACATTTCTGCGGCTCATGTCCAATATTATTTCGCAATTACCTTATTGTACCATATAAAAATTGAGCTCTTACAACTTATTCATGCCTTCACTAGTCAGTTACCACAGAAGTGAGGGTTGCATGCGACAGCATTGTGAACAGGCCTTTACAGCTTTGTGCACTCCTACTTCATTTAGATGTTAATGAGTCACACGAAAATAAAGTATGGAAAAAAAAGAATCTGGGTTCAAAACTATGCTCAATGCACTGATTATCTATGGAATTGGAACGAACGTAGACAGGAATGAATGCAGACACATCTGGAATGAACGTAGACACATCCAGGAATGAATGTCGACATACCTGGAACGAATGTCAACAATGCAACAAACCAGAGAATTTCGACTCTCACGCCTGGATGTGTCTACGTTCGTTCTAAGCGATATATAAAATATCATTTCGATTTTTGTTCCAAAAGTTGTCTACTTTGGGAAAAAACGGTAATTTATTTTACTCCAGTAATGAATGTTGACACTTCCTAGAATGAACATCGAATTTTTCTCTCTAACATAGTTGACTTTTATTCCAGGTCTGTCGACGTTCATTCCAGGATGTGTCTACGTTCATTTAAGCTATGTCTGCATTAATTCCTGTCGACGTTCATTCCTGCCTATGTTCGTTCCAAATTCCATTATCTATAATCTGGTAGTGGAATGCGAATGTATATTGGTATATTTTCTAAGACATGTGCATCTTTTCAAACGTTTCTTTTCTTGTTCCATCTGCAGGAGGCTGACTAATGGAAGACTTCAGATGGTTTAAAATTACGTGCATATACACCATTTCATTTCTAATTGCTTAATTACTTTCTTTAGCTGTAGTAGCTTTCACACACACTAGAAAAAACTAAACAGGTGATATGACTTAAAAATATAATGATTTGTTTTCATAATAAAAAGTATAGATAGTTCTTTTAGGTAATTTGCCACAATTTCCAATAAGTTTCATATCAGAATTAATGCAACTAAAGTAATCACTATACAAGTTTAGTATTCTGACGGATATAATGAACATATGCAATAGGATATTGAGAAGTTACGAGCTGCAAAACTACATGACGACAACCTTAGTTTAATTGGTGGTTTTTGCAGCTATCAGATATTACTTAGATGTGACACAAAATCATATAGTTTTCTTTTATATTTTTTATTGTAAAGCTAAAAAATAGAGGCTCTACAAAAACGTCATGATGTCATGTCTGCAGATCAAATAAGAGTATGCGGTGAAAATGAAGAATGAAGCTTTGTGATGTAGTTGGTTGTTGCGGGACAGTGGGTTGTATCCAATAAAAATATTGCTGATCAGCTGAGAATTACAAAACATTCCTGCCAGTGAGGCATACCATGAGATAGACGAAATTCTTTCATATACAATAGCAATAGTTCCAATTATAAACACCAGTTATTTCTTGCGGTGGTAAAAAATCACTCATTGTTCACATCAGTACATAGAGTGAACTACTTTCTAACAAGAAGATTCGAAGATATTAGAACGCTGGTTAGAGCTATACTACGCTACACTAGAACATGGTCATCACGTTTAGTACATAGATGGTTCAGGGTTAAATTCATCACAACTGTCTCTTCTATGTGAAGTGTCTTCATTCATCTTTGTATGTTTCCTCAGTAGTCCAAACTGCATGCTGGAGCACTGCATATTCAACTTCACGGAATGAGCAACTCATTTCACGGGAAGAATAACTCTTGGTGCATATGATTTGTTGAGTATTGAATCTTTTTTGACAAAAGAGATCCACAGGGTAGCCAGCACATATATCCACATCTATAACATAGCAAAGTTGAGCAATGTACAATGATGCGGGAGAATATGATAAGAGTAAATGAAATTAATTATGCTATTGCAATCTAAATCAAATAGCATAGCATATAACAACAATGCCATGGCAAATAACAATAACACTTACTAATGTTAACCTAACATGTAATAAGCACCTTTCATTGATTACCAATCAAACTATTATCAATTTATTGAGTCGAGCTGTATGAACTGCCGTACTTATGCTCTGAATGGTAAATTTAATCAATCAATAATGCCAGAAAAATATTGTTGAAAATGATAGATCATAATACAATATTCTTGAAACAGTGCCATTTGCCCAATACTGCTACAATAAAGTCAATTTATTTAATTTTTATCCACTGCTTAATTAATTGATAATAAATCATTAAAATTATCAATAATATCAATTTTTGTGGACTAATAGTAACTAACAACTATTACTATAAAGAATCTATAATCAGCACAATAAGTGCAATAACAATTAAAAATAATATTCTTATTAATTATTATATAATTAATTGTCATTTGTTTTTGTGGTGTATTGTTTTGATCACTGCTAAACTTCAATTTTTATTATTTTCATTCCACATACTTACATGGTAATTTTTTACTCTTTGCTACTAAAAACAGTAGTCTTATTTAATTATCAATATTAATTAATATAAATAATCATTAGCATCATTGAATCAATTGCCACCATGATAATTAATCATCATCATTATTTATTATTATTATTTACAGTGCTTAATAAAGTGAAGTTACTGTAACTACATTGGTGATGATAACAACAACATCAACACCACAATTTTTACAACAACAATGTTATTGTAACTAACTACTGTTATTATTATTATTATTATTATTATTATCCATAATAATATATTATTGTTGTAACAAATAATAATAACAATAATAATTAATAATAATAAGGGTTTGATATCATTGATAATAATCAATAATTATTATTATCAACTTATTCAGCCATGAATAACAATAATTATTATTATTACCATAGTTATATGGATGAATTAATGCCATGACGATTATTATTACTAATAATAATTAATTAACAATAATAATATTACAGCGATAAAATAACCACCAACGATAATAAATAACAATAATAATAATTATTATTATCATCATTCCTCATTATTATTATTTATTAATGTTGCTATTATTATTACTATCTACTATGACTATTCTATGGCATTGATTTATTCATTCATTCATTGATTCATCCAAAATAATAATAATAAATCAAACAAATGATGATGATGATAAATAAATAATTATTATAAATAAATAAATAAATGAGTAATATATAATATTATTCCACCAAGTTGTTAGTAACCAAACAAACCACTCACCTAGTACACATAGTCAAACATCCATTTGTCATGTTCGTATCAATCCTTCATTTCAGGCCATTTTTGAGTAATTGTACAGAATTAATTAGTCATCTAATATTGGCAACAACATAATTAGCTCAGCCGCCATGCCGGGATATTGCGTAACTATAGACTGTAGTTTTAGTCATGAGTTGTGGCCTCTGTTACCCCACCCAGTAATCTTTTGCTAATACTTCTAATAAAGATATTAAGATAACAAAAATATGATAATTTTTGCATTATTTATCAACAAAAAAGTTAATTTTTACCAAATGATTTGAATCTGAAAATCAAATATTTGACTCAAATCAAAAAAAAAACCAAATCAAATCAAGTCAAATCACTGAGGTAGGCAAATCAAATCAAATCAAATCAGCAAATCATCAAATCAGCTAATTTTGATTTGTTTCAAATATTCGAATACTCAAATATTCGAGTCAGCCGTGATTTGCCCCCATCTCTGATCAGTGAACACCTAGGTATCCAACACACTACAATCTCTACATCAGAGAACACCTAGGTATCCAACACACTACAATCTCTACATCAGAGAACACCTAGGTATCCAACACACTGCAATATCTACATCAGTGAACACCTAGGTATCCAACACACTACAATCTCTACATCAGTGAACACCTAGGTATCCAACACACTACAATCTCTACATCAGTGAACACCTAGGTATCCAACACACTACAATCTCTACATCAGAGAACACCTAGGTATCCAACACACTACAATCTCTACATCAGTTAACAACTAGGTAACCAACATATTACAATCTACGTCGATTTTCTTTCTGTAACTCTCTCTGATGCAGAAAATAAACAGTTGGGTACGTCATTCACCATCAACAGACACTTACATCAAAGTTTTCATTGAACATGTCAGTGTGCTCAGCGAACATGTCAAGTGCAGCAGCCGAGGCTGTTTTAGCCAACTTCTTGGGCTCCGATTCCGAGGTTTTGGAGGGAGTTACAGGTTGGGATCCTGATGGATCATCATCGAGCATCAATTTCCGTTTCTCTTTAATCGACTCTTCAAACTTGTCGCCCCACATATCCCTGGCCTCCTCCTCTTCCTCCTTCACCTAGCACCAACATACACAAGGTAAGTACCCTAGCACACAATTGTTAGTACATACTTGTCAGTAAGTACCTTAGTACATACTTGTCAGTAAGTACCTTAGTACATACTTGTCAGTAAGTACCTTAGTACATACTTGTCAGTAAGTACCTTAGTACATACTTGTCAGTAAGTACCTTAGTACATACTTGTCAGTAAGTATCTGAGCACATACTTGTCAGTAAGTACCTAAGCACATACTTGTCAGTAAGTATCTCAGTACATACTTGTCAGTAAGTATCTGGGCACATACTTGTCAGGCAATCATTATATTTCATGCACATCCTAGACTTCAATCAGACTATGCTCAAGTTGAACAAGTACATCAAACAAATAACGGTTTTTCATGTACAACAACCCACCGCCTCATCAGCAACAGCATCACTGTCAGGAGTCTGCTCACGCTGTTTAGGTGAATTGGCAGCTGTGGACGACTGAGAGTCTTCATTCACATTTTGCAATTTAAACCGTTGCAACATGGCCGCTCTTTCTTTTCTTCTCTTCTCAATAATAGCTTCTTCATCTTCATCTTCACTGGGTATGTCGATGTCAAGTCTTCAATAGACAGAGCAGTTCTCTGAATGCACAATGCAGTGCTAAGACAAACCAATATATCAAATACAGCAGTACAACATATACTGTGAGTTACAGAATGTCCAACCAACACTTTATCTGAACAACACAGCTAACAAACGATCAGCAGTTCATAATCCAAACATTTTGAATGGCACGTACTCTTCATCACTAGACTCCTTTTTCTTTTGGTCTGCATCCCGTTTCTTACCATTAGAACCACGATCAGCTCGATCTCTGCTTGGTCGACGC
Organism: Cryptosula pallasiana; assembly: GCA_945261195.1. Classification (NCBI taxonomy): domain Eukaryota; kingdom Metazoa; phylum Bryozoa; class Gymnolaemata; order Cheilostomatida; family Cryptosulidae; genus Cryptosula; species Cryptosula pallasiana. The sequence goes on along the minus strand of OX183133.1, from coordinate 48,683,543 downwards.
CCTCTTCGGTCTGGTGAATATCGACGTGATCGGGGGGACCTGCTGCGCCTGGAACGATCTCTAATGTGTCGGTCAATCCTTCGATTCATCTCACCTCGGCCAGCGCGATGATCATATGATGACCTGGAGCACATTTTATTACAATAAACCCCAGCCATAATTGTTACAAGTTGGTAATATAATTGATATGTAGAGCTATGCAATAAAACAAATACAAGAAATCTAAAACATAATACCTGTTTACATCTCTACTACTACGATCTCTGGTTTCTGCTAGATGACGACTACTCCCATGGTCTTTGCGTCTATCTCGTACATCTTTACTAGAGCTATAACGATCGACATCTTTTTTGTCCGACGCCCTAGGCAAGTCTTTTGCGCGATCGTAATCTTTTCGATCGCGCCCCGTTTTAACATCAATTCTGTCTCTACTACGTTCCCTTCGAGAACTCGACTGGACATCTCGCTTATCAGGGCTCTTTGGTCTGAATTTTTTTTCAGGTGTTTGTTGAAGGAGAGCAGACTTTTCCTTTTTACTAGGTGACTTTTCACAGGAATGTTTTTTTGAATGAACTTTTGATGATGAAGTAGGGCTTCGTGAGCGTGTTATCCGGCCTTGTGATTGATGATCGACTGCTTTTTGTTTGATCTCACTTTTTGTCTTTTCATCGTTTATCAAGTCACTTGGACTTGTCTCGGAGTTTCTACCTCCTTTCACCTTTTCCTTAAGACGCTTGCGTGCCTCTATCAGATTTTGAATGTTTGCAGCATAATCAATTTCACCATCTTCCTCGGATGGCACAGAATCATCAATAAGTTCATTGTTGGTTAGTTGATGCTTCAATAGCGCTTGTACATTTTTCAGGTCAGCTAAATCATTCTCTTCCAGCTTAATCTTTTTCTGTTTACGCTCTTCAGAATCAAGTCGTTCTAATTTATCCCTGTCACTTTTTTTGCGCTCCTTCAGAGATCTTCTATCTCCACTGATTTCTATATCATCGTCATCTTTATCTTTTGAACTTTTATGTTTTTTACTTTTAGATTTGTGTTTCTCTGATTTATGCTTGTGCTTTTTGTGCTTTGACTTTTTTTTAGGCTTGCGGGACCGATCATCATCGCTTTCACCACTTGACAAACTAAAACAAAAATAATTCAACAGCCTAGCAAAAAACCAGCGACCAACTAAACTTATACTTGCACAGTATAAAATGTATATTTTGCCTCAGCTTTGTGTCTGAAAGTTGTTCCAAATTAATTGCAGGCAAGGTTTTGCTTTCTATCCAGCATAATTAAATGTTGATTTTCAGATGCAAAAGCAACTTGTATACATAAATGTACCATTGTTAAAATAAACAGAATGTCGCAATAAAGCATATAAAAAGTTTCGTTCAAATATATTTCGTTTTATGCATTAAATTTGCGGCGTTAAAAAATACATTAAAAAATACTTACAGCGGTAATGCAATGCTTTGGTTTTTTGATTTTTCATTTCATAACTTGATTGGTAACTACTCATTCTGTGGTAAACGTGTCTTTTTTATATCTACGCAAATAATTGGTTTCCCAATATGATATAATTCAAAAATACTCTTGATGTTTCATCACAGAAAACAACAGTTTGTGGAGTTGACTTCTGTTTACAATTCATGATGAGCTCACAAACCGCAGCGATTTCTTCTAAAAATAATTATTTGTTATTAACCCCGTCCGTAATTAGGTACTATATTTTATAAACAAAATACTTTTTATTACTCAACTTTGAGGTGAACAGATTCTAAAACAGTAAACACCAACTACTAATAGCGGAAAAAAACGTGTGTTAGTGTGGAATAACTAAAATTAGATAAACTTGAAAAAAATTACAGAACAATGTGATTGCATTAAAATCAACAATGATAAAATACCACAAAGATGGCATATGACAAGAACGATTTATCGATTGTTTAACAACAATGGCACAGTCATAAGAGCTCTTGCAATGGCGATGGACTTTTACTAGTGAGCAGAAATAGTTTCAATATTGGTTTTCAGATTCCCAGCAGCATCAACTTACAAAGCTATCTCACACACCAGTGTAAAATAAAACTTCAGCTTGGCGAAAAACCAGTTGAGTGTTTCAGGTTTACATTACAGCCAGTTTCCAAAAGAAGCCATGAGCCAAAAATTAGGCATAGATAGAAAAATTTTACAAAAAATTTCTAATAAATATTAATCTAAGTGCAAAGTTTTATGCACCTAATGTGAGTTCACAATGCGAATTTTAAAAAACGAACAAACCCAAGCCGAGTGCTTCATAAAGTTCTTTTAGATATTTATGATTGGCATTTTTTGAGCAAGGGTAGAACTGAACTACTAATGGAAAGTCAACATTTTATATATATAATTAATAATTATTGTTATATAAATATTATAAAAATTAACTAATTTTTCTATTTGCATTAATAACACAATTACAAAGTTAGTTGGAGTCTGTTGGTTACTAATCAAACATGGATCACTGTGGTGATGCGATATTCAAGTAAAATTGCTAAGGCGATAGACGAATTGTCTGATCGTCGATGGTTTCCTGCTAATGTGAACATGGAATATCGTTGTCACCATAGCAACGCGGTATGATCGGGAAGGTTTCACAGTGCCAAACTTTTTTTGGTGAGGAAATAACTATGGCGATGCATGACTGTGATGAAAACCAACGCACACTGTTTTGTCAACGATAGGTCTAAGTCGACCTATAAAAATTAAGCAGTTTATTTGTCATAACCTTCCACGCTTCACCCATTGGTTTATTCTCACAAGTTATGGTGTTCAAAAAGCAAATTAACTGAGACTAAAAATAAAGATCATATCTACTTATTATTGCCTATAATTTACCAGGTAAGAAATGTCGGATTGATGTTAAAAAGTAATTACTTGTTGCTGGTCTTTCATTTTATTGCTGCTCAATGAAATTGAAGATGTTCCGATTCAGATTCATTGAATCCGAGTCGGCTGGTTTTATCAATTATTGACTGAATTGGCAAAAAATCAGAATCGGTTTGTTGCATTGTGGTTTACAGATCTTTTCACCAACAATGAATATCAAGCAAATTAGCTTCAATTACCCACGTTGTTACTGCATTGGCCTCATACAATAGCGATGCCAAATAGTACCAATGTGGCTAGGTTGCTTAAGAAATCCTTATTATGATGGGGAAAAGCATAATCTTCCATGTAATCAGCCTGTAACCCTAGAAAACTATAAAAAGATTGATCTGTGATTTTGTTGTATTTAGGTGAATAAGTATACTGAGATTAGAGACTGTTTACTCAAAATAGGACCTTTCAGCTTTGAGAATTTCAAAAAAAAAGTAGTTCATTTCTACTTCAAATTTTTTTGAATGTATTTTTATATGTAGATGCACAATATTCCCAAAAGTTGTATGTGGGTCGCCATTCATAAAAAAGTTAAAAATGTTTTGGACATTTGGATCGGTTGTAACAATTTTACAGAACGGAGAACAAAACAGGTATATTTTAAATAAATACAAAATCAACAGGCATGAAAATCGACGGACATCTCACTGAGGTAACCAGAAAAGTAGTTCAGGACTAAAAAACAGGCTGACTGTCCGCATATTGTCTGTTTGACGTGAAAATTTGTGATACCCAAAATTTATTTTCATCGAAAGCAGTAGCTATGTCCGCCAAAGCTGCATCTGTGTACAAAACCACATAAACTTTAGGCTATGATGGTGTAAGATGCTCAATACACTCACATGAGAAAAATATTGCTTGTAGCATCAGCAGATTTATAACTACTCTCATCTGTATTGTACATTGATCGGTGGTAACAAATTTTTGGAACGGAAAAGTTTCTTCCTTTTCATGTTGCATTTCAAAACCAGAGGTTTTCATGTGGTTTCTTGAGCTGTTCAGTGTTTATCTAAATGCAGTCAGATCTATAAATCCTCTATGTCAGGTCACTTGTGCATTAGATCGTTGGTAAAAACTTGTCTCAACTGAGGAAAATGTACAATGTTGTAGATATTGAAGCAGAATTGAGAATATTTGTTAATTCTGGCTTATAGTTTTGTCGTCTTTGACGAGACCGCTCGCGTTCTTTCTCCTTTCCTGCATCTTATTTTTTGCTTCCCTATATTGTTTACAGCGCTCAGAATTTGAAACTGATGCTGAATTACGGATGACTTTGGGCATCGTTGAATCTAAGTAAATATTGAGAGAGTTTTAAATATCTAAACATGAAAGAAAGCCTGACAAATTACGTTGGCAGAATCTCATGATAAAACCAAGAATAAATAGGCAAAATTATACAAGAATAAAAGGTATTATATTACTGATATTGTTTTTATAGCAAGTGAAAGAACTTGACAAAACTATTATTTGTTCAGAAGGCAGTATTATTATCAGTAAAAACTAGTTTACACTGGGATAATAACAGTGACAGATGGACAATAATAATAAGACAGTATTATAAATGTTATAATAATATTATGTCGGATTTATCATAATTATTGTGACCAATGAAAGAGGAAAAAATTACTTATCTACTCATAATAATTCATTATTATTACCATTTATTTATTCAAATGATGTTTTAATAATAATTGCTATAGATAGTAGATATGATAGTATGTACGATACTTATCCTCTATTATTATACATTCTATCTATAGCAAGCAGATATTAAATAAAACATACGTTTGATAAATTTAACTTAATAATTTACTTAATAATATCATTTCTACTTGACCTTATTCATGGTGATAAAATAATAATAAATAAATGATAAGAAAAAACAATTAATCTATTAATAATAATTAACTTAATTATAAGAATTAATAACTATAATAACAATTAGTTATCTACAGCAATTATGCACTGCAAACACTAAGTTTTAGTATTTGTGGTATAATTCAGTGGTATTAACAACTTAAAAACATTAATTTTTTAATTGATGATCGGTCGTAACTGGTCGAAACAATTGGAACGGAGATACTATTATGCTGTGCACGGACCGCAACTGGTGCACATTCTTTCGAAAAAAATATATGTGAGAAAGGTAATAAGTTGAACAACTACTCTAGCTTGAGATCCATAAAAAATTACAAAAATTGCAGCAATTGTAGTCAAATCAAGACCGGTGGTCGTAACAGCGATTAGAACGGAGGTTATGTGACAGCTACTAAACTATCATCCAGTTTCATTCTAGATCGGTATTTCCAACATTTCTTGTTATTTTCGCACAATTGTGACACTTTTCTTTCAACTTCTTGTAAGTTTTAGCTAACAATTTCATTTCCTACATCACAAAAAAACGTTTTTAAGCCAGCATGTATTTCCACGGAGGTTTTTTTTTTAGCATTAACATAATATTCAACAACAGTTTAACTTGTCACTGCTAATATTTGTCAACAGTTTTTTACTTACCAGTTGCTGCTAAGCCATTCTAGTTTCAGATTTTATTAAGTTTTTCACAATACTAATATGCGAGTCAGCTGTAATTAGCTCCGAAACATTGTGTTTTTTTTTCTTTTTATCCGTCGACACGCAAAAATAATGAAAAAAAAATATATTGTTTTTCTCATAATTTGGTTTTTATTATTTCAATCAAAAAATGAGACATCTCATATATAGAGTAGGTATCTAGAAATGAGATAATGTTGTGATCACCTTGTTATGATGTGTGTTTGCTGACTTATGAGCTCGCAAACTTTGGTACTTTTTGATATTTGAAAGGTCCTAATTTCATTGAACAGACTCATTGTTAAAAAATTACCCTCGATTTTTTTTCGTAAATTAGATCGGTTTGAATCAGAATCAGATTGACTCAATGGCAAAATTGGTAAAATCGGATCAGTGAAAATTTTGTGAATCGGAGCATCTTCAATTGAAATGATTGTTGTTATTTTTCCAAATTTCTTTTAAATCAAATTATTGGACTGTTCGTATATAAGCAAGTGCACAAAGAAAACCAAAAAAAATCTTCTTACACTATTATTATTGGAAGTAATATCAAACTATAGAGTATTTTTTGCTTACTATTCTGTTGATACAAAGCTTGTTGCCATAGCTAATATTTTTGAATTTTAAAACATTTTTTAAAACTGTACTTTTAGCTGAAAATATAATTAATGCATTCTTGTCCTGTCTCAACCGCAAGCCACAAAAAAAAAAGTTCAACCATGCGTAAAGAAAGTACAGTTCATGCGTAGCATAGTCTATTGTATAGCGTCCACAAAACCCATGCGAGTGTAGCATTTATGGAGTCGAAGCATCGATATAAAAATTTGCAACACACTTTTTTTTTCAGTTTTCAAATATTATCGAATTACTAAACATTTAATAACTTGGGATCACAGGCTGCTAGAGACAAAAATTTTAAAAGGGTTTAATAAGATACGCTTTGCCGGACCAGATTAACCAATCACTGCACCACTTAGATAGCTGTGGACTTGAAAAAAATGCTTTGAAACCACATTGTAAACGAGCAATATCCCAGTGCGCCGTGGGCCCTTATGATTTTAGTCCATGTCGTAACATCCATATATTGAGACACAGAAGAGCGTGAGCTTGAGCAATGGATAAAAGTTGGCACTCAGTATATATGTCAAAAGGACTATACCATGGATGAAATATACCAGGATTGCCAGCTGCGGCTGCGAAATGGAAATTTTGTGATGAGCCAAATGCAGCCGTTTGTGGGAACCGCCATACTGCGCCGAAATTTGCAAGACCACTTGGATCTCGTAATCAATATCGTTTTATTATTACATTTTTACACGTTAATTTCACGCCGTGGGCATACTTTGTAAGTTTTGACGATTCAAGTATTGTAACTTACAATACCATATCCGCTCCGAGAACAAAAATGAATATGCCAACGATAACATATATGTAATCTTTGGTAAGTGGCAAACTCGTTTAACAATTTATTGATTTTACGCAGCTTCTGCTCCAAAGCTAAAAAATCACAACGTCGCCTTAATAGAAATAGTCACGATTATTTTGCGAGCTGCTATAGTAGTTTATGTTTCCGCTCCGAACAACCAATTCAATATGGGCGCCATGGATGACTTCCCATTGGCCAAAATTGGCTACACCCCGTTCGGGTTTCTGGCAATCCTGGTATATTTCATCCATTGATTATACATATTCACGGTGTAATATTAATCTAATGATAGTTGTCACATGATACAAAATCCACAAGTATTGGCTATATGCATAATGTGTGAATATTGATAGATATTATTGACTATTATTATATAGCAACTAACTAATTGAATATGATATGACAATAGAAAGCATATATGAGAGTGAGAGAAGTAATAGTCAGGTGGAGACAAATCCAAGTTGTGACACATGTTATATCACTAGCCCATCAGATTACCGACCTGTTCGTTGATGTACTATCTGTTATAGATCGTTTACATCTGAAGGTATGAAAATAGATTTAATAATCAATCAATGCCCTGGGCTTTTTCAAATGAACAGAATTTTTTTTGTATAATAATTATAATATTAATTATTGTTACAACAACAATGATGATGATGATGATGAAGTAACTACCGCAAATTAATAATAATTATAATAATAATAACGTACGCTTGGTCGCGCGTCACGGATTTCACTTTAATGTATGAATAATGAGGCATAAAACTATCCTCTGTGCAAACATAAAAAAAAGTAATTTTAATAATTATTAAATAATAATAATTAGTTAATTAATAATATTATTTATTATTATTAATTATTAATAATAATTTATTTAAGTTTAATTAATAACTATTATTTTTCATTTGTTATTTATTATTATTAGCAAATTTTGTCACCAGGTCCATTGGCATCCACACTAACATTCATCACACAAACTGCTCGTACCTAATCACGTCTTTCTTGTGGGTGCCATTTTTCAATCGTCTTGGGGATATTTCTTCCGAATCAGACAAGCTAATTACATCTTCTCGTCTGTCAGTGGCAGCCATTTTTACAAAATCGTTGCGGATGCGTTGAAAATGACGAATCCACGACATCTAGACCCAAACCAACTAGACCCAGACAATTTAGACCCGCGTGACTTAGACCCAGCTACAGTAGAGCCGAAGTGTCTACACCGATAAAAACAGGCTATAAACACTCAAGTGTACTTTCGTTTTAATTATGACAATATAAGCTTAAAAAGAGGACAACTCCTAAAGCATTTAAAGCAACAGAATTATTAGTGAAAAAATATTAGTACAATGTTGGGTCTAGTAAATAATACTAGACAATGAACAAAGACCCAAACGTAAAAGCTTGCGTACTACTAGAAAACATCCAAAGGTACAAGTTTATAATCTTTTTAAGGAATCGGAAGTTTTCTCTGAGCAGAATTGTAACTAGACCCAATAAACAGCTGATCTACCAATGTATTATATATATATAGATATATATCAAGTAGTGACCGATAGAGGTTGGGTCTAGTAAGTATTACTTGACTTTGAACAAAGACCCAAACTTAAAAACTTGCATAACACTAGAAAACATCCCAGTCTACAATTTGATGACATTTTTAAAGCATCGGAAGTTTTCTCTGAGCGAGAATCGTAACTAGACCAAATAAACAGCCGAACTACCAATTTATTATATATATATCAAGTAGTGACCGATAGAGGTTGGGTCTAGTAAGTATTAATTGACTTTGAACAAAGACCCAAACTTAAAAACTTGCATAATACTAGAAAACATCCCAAGCTACAATTTGATGACAATTTTAAAGCATCAGAAGATCTCTCTGAACGAGAATCGTAACTAGACCCAATAAGCAGTTGAAGTATCAATGTAATATATATATACATCAAGTAGTGACCTATAGAGGTTGGGTCTAGTAAGTATTACTTGACTTTGAACAAAGACCCAAACTTAAAAACTTGTATGACACTAGAAAACAACCCAGGCTACAATTTGATGACATTTTTGAAGAATCAGAAGTTTTCTCTGAGCAGCAATCGTAATTAGACCCAATAAACAGCCGAACTACCAACTTATTATATATATATATCAAGTAGTGACCGATAGAGGTTGGGTCTAGAAAGTATCACTTGACTTTGAACAAAGACCCAAACTTAAAAACTTGTATGACACTAGAAAACAACCCAGGCTACAATTTGATGACATTTTTGAAGAATCGGAAGTTTTCTCTGAACGAGAATCGTAACTAGACCCAATAAAACAGCCGAACTACCAATTTTAATATATATCAAGTAGTGACCGATAGAGGTTGGGTCTAGTAAGTATTACTTGACTTTGAACAAAGACCCAAACTTAAAATTTGTATAACACTAGCAAGCACCCCAGGCTACAATTTGATAACCCTTTTAAAGAATTGGGAGCTTTCTCTGAGCAGCAATTGTAACTAGACCCAATAAACAGCTGAACTACCAACTTATTATATATATCAAGTAGTGACCGGTAGAGGTTGGGTCTAGTGAGTACTACTTGACTTTGAACAAAGACCCAAACTTAAAAACTTGTATAACACTAGAAAACATCCCAGGCTACGATTTGATGACATTTTTGAAGAATCAGAAGCTTTTTCTGAGCGAGAATCGTAACTAGACCCAATAAACAGCCGAACTACCAATTTATTATATATATATCAAGTAGTGACCGATAGAGGTTGGGTCTAGTAAGTATTACTTGACTTTGAACAAAGACCCAAACTTAAAAACTTGCATAGCACTAGAAAACACCCAAGGCTACAATTTGATGACATTTTTGAAAAATCGGAAGTTTTCTCTGAGCAAAAATCGTAACTAGACCCAATAAACAGCTGAACTACCAATTTTAAATACATATATCAAGTAGTGACCGATAGAGGTTGGGTCTAGTAAATATTACTTGACTTTGAACAAAGACCCAAACTTAAAAACTTGCATAGCACTAGAAAACAACCCAGGCTACAATTTGATGACATCTTTGAAGAATTGGAAGTTTTCTCTGAGCGAGAATCGTAACTAGACCCAATAAACAGCTGAACTACCAACTTATTATATATATATCACGTAGTGACCGATAGAGGTTTGGTCTAGTAAGTATCACTTGACTTTGAACAAAGACCCAAACTTAAAAACTTGTATGACACTAGAAAACAACCCAGGCTACAATTTGATGACATCTTTGAAGAATTGGAAGTTTTCTCTGAGCGAGAATCGTAACTAGACCCAATAAACAGCCGAACTACCAATTTATTATACATATATCAAGTAGTGACCGATAGAGGTTGGGTCTAGTAAATATTATGTGAGACAGTCCAATCTTCAATTGACTTTCACTGATTTATCAGCGGACTTTATCCCCAGTCAAAGTTAACATTCACCCAGACAGCTGGTGTCTCTCAGGATGTGCAATTGACGCCAGCTGGTCTTACACAGGATCTTACCATTCCACCCTTGTTATTTCCCTATCCATTGTTACATCTTGTGAAATGTGTCTACAATAGAAATTAGAATAATATTAAATGTAATTACAGCTGGTTTTGACTTGTTTCAGATTATCATATAATTAATATGTATAGCAGCAACCTTTCCCAACTTTACATATGCTTACATAATTAATGAGTTAGATGCCACCCTTTTGTGGCGAAACATTTGTATTCCACTATATATATGAACATTCACTATTTTGTAGTTAGTTGGTATTTTGGTTATTGAGTTAGTAATCGAGTTATTTAGAGAGTATTCAGTCAGTAGTAAGACTGTGTGGTTACTATGAAAGTAATAAAGATGTTTTAAGAAGTCTAAACTTTCAAGTGTTGAACCTTAGTGGTGCCGCCAACAGTAGGGCATCACATTTGGTGTCAGAAGTGGGATACTTCGGATTGGAGATACACATTCAGGAGAGATGTCAGAGGAACATATACCAGCGGCAGCTGAGCTGGAAGGAGAAATTAATGGCTTGAAGGAACAAATGGATGCCCGGTTCGCCGATGTGGGAGACCGGATGGATGATCGCTTTACGGAAGCGGAGAATGCTATGGAGGAGCAGATGAAGGCCATTAGCTTGGTGGAAGGGAAAGCTGATGCTATGGAGAAAGCACTAATGAAGATGAGTGCGCAGTTGGATAAACTGGTAGCAGCAAGCAGTCAAGCTGCTGATGATGGTGAGGTAACCGTCAATGTAGTGCCACAGCGAAAGCAAGTAAGTAGCTATGATACTTTGGAAAGTGAAGAATATTCCCAAAAAGATTGGGTGAAATTCGGTTTAAGATATTCGGGGAAATCGGTGGAAGAAGATTTCGATGTCTTTATAGCACAATTTGAAACGTGTTGCACGCTGCACAACGTGCCAAGAAAATCTTATTCTTTAATTTTGGGGCTTTATTTAAAAGACATTGCTGCAACATACTACAGAGATGCAGGGAAAGTTTTGGGCAAAGATGCTCCGTATGATGAAATAAAGAGGTTTTTGAAAAATAAGTTGAGCGTTACGAAAGGGGCTGAACAAGTAGCTATGCAAATATCTAGTATTAAACAGGAGAGTTCTGAATCAGTTACTGACTACTATAACCGATTTAGGAAAGCGGTAGCCAATGGGGATACGGGCCATAACAACCCATTTGTGCTTTTACATTTTCGTCTGGGACTAAAACCCGAAATACGAGTAAATGTGATGGCATTAGCTGGCAAAAGCCTTGATGAGTTACTACAAGCAGCTATTAGCGTGGAAACTGGTTTAGTCGCCACGGCTAGTGCTAGTAATCATGTGGAAGTAGCTGCCTTTGAAACCAAAAACTCAAAATTCAGGCCAGGTGGAAATCCACCCCAAAACAGACGTTTTGATGGAAAACAACCCCGTGCATGCTATAGATGTGGAGACTACTCCCATCTAGCCGCTACTTGTACAAAACCAAGAGGTGGAAACAATGGTGCTCAGAGTAGAGGACAATTTATGCGTGGGAGGGGAAATCAAAATTTCAACCAGAGAAATGGCAATTTTCCTCGGAACAATTTCAACCAAGGCTATCCTAGAGGCACCGATCGGCAATCTGAGAGAAATGGTTTTGATTCACCTGTACATTATTGTGCTCCGACAGCTAATAGTATGTCTTCGGATTCTGAGATGCCCAACTGGTTCAAGAGTTTCTTGTCCCGCCAACCTGGTTCAGGAGACCTGAGGCAATCAAGTCAGCCGCCAAATGTGTATGCATCCAGTCAGGATCAGTCACCTACAACACAAATGAGTAATGAGAGACAAGTGGTAGATAACTGTACTCTATTTGATAATGTTGCGTTTAATGTGGTTGAGGAAGAATGCCAACCATTGCCTGTAGAGGACGATGCTGTGTTTGATGAATTTATCATTGATGAAGATCTGTTTGATTCTTTTGACAATAGGCAACCAGATGAAGTTGAACCAGAACCAGAGATTAAAGTTGAGCTTGAAGAGAAGCGCGAAATACCTGAAGTAGTTGAAGATGTACTAGACATCTCATATGAGCAAGCCGTAGCTGATACAATGACAGTATGCAAAGATAAAGGCAATGTTGTTGATGTGGTCGCAAAGGAATGTCAAGCTAATCACTTGAATGACAGTAAACACAACATGATCGCAGGTGAGAAAAGCATTCAAACCTCTGCAGCAGGCAGATTACCCCCAACTTGCACTGTTGAAGGCAGAAGATGTGACACACACAAGAAACACCCACCTGAAGGACCTGACTCTGCATGTCAAGTGCCAATCGCCAATTACCATAGAGCCAGAGATATTCGCTCCACCCCAACAACACTGCTGCCTCACTGGTTGGTGATTTTGGGAATGATAAGCTGTCTGATAATACCTGCGAATAGCCAAAGACCAATGCTTTGTAGAACAGAGCAGGCGGTAGCCAATTTTAAGTTACCAATATTGGAAAATTGCATAATACCTGATACTGAAGCTGCCCATGATCCAATTCCTTTACAATTAACATTGTTTAAACCAAATTTTGTGCAGTATCGTGTGGCAGCATTCCATTGCAAAATTGTGAAAACCAAAGTTGTAACATATGCAGGATTCTTTGGGGAGAATGAGAAGCGCACTGATGACTACCTGGACCAGACAGTATCACGTGATGAATGTTATGCAATGGTGACTTGGAGAAAAAGCCCACATGGTGAACTCGTCCAGTCCAACTCCATATGGCAGACAGACAACACCGTCGACCCAATATTCCACACCGGTTTTTATTGTTGCCAAGAGAACACCTTTGAATGCTATAATTCTTACTTGTATGAATCTGTAGTGATCAAGAGACATGGTGAGGATCAGCCAGTTGAGAGCCCTGTTGGAGTTGTGAGCCATTGTGACTACCTGTCAGGATTCTGTTCACTGAAGGATGGATCAGCATTGCTGTGGTCACCTGATGCCAAGGAGGAGTGCAAGTACATACCCCACCGAACCTTTGATGGAGAGCTACAAGACAGGACATGGCTGTCAAAAGATGCACAATTGGCTCTGACATTTACAAAAACTGTTGACATTGCCCAAGGAAAAGAATGCGGAGGTGAGGTGCAATTATCTGACCAAGGCATTGCTTGTAGAAAATCAGAGAATAGTTCTCGATATAGGCGACAAATAGATGGTGCAGTTACTGATGCTGAATTAAACGCCAAGCTACAAGCATTAGAAAGTAGGATTCAGACTAATTATAACCACATTTTTCAATCATCTGCAAGAGCTACCTGTCAAGCGATGAAAGCAATAGCACAATTGTTATTAAGTTCCTTTGAGCGGCACCCCACTAATGCAGCGAGATACTTGTTGAATAATACTTACGTCTTTGCGAAATTGACACATAACTTTCTTTCCGTGTATCCATGTGAGCCAGTATCCAACTATGTTGTGCGTGCCAGTGAGCTATGCTCCACTCGTGTGCCTATACAAACATTTGTACTAGATGCTAATGTAACGATGTATATGGATACCTATGACAACATTCTGTACAGTCAACCACATGAAGATGAGTGTGCTCTGGACCATGAAATTCCAGTGGCTTTGAATGGTAGGATATACAACTATCATCACCGAACAGGAAAATTGACTGAAATTACACAATTTGACAAATTGAATCTGCTCTTTCTTAATTACTCCTCAGCTTCTCTGTCATTCAATTCAACAGTAATTCATCAACTGATTCTTTATGAATGGGATGAATTCAGGGATAAGTTGTCACTAAATGATTTGACCGGTGCAACTGCTCAACATTCCAAAATCCTCAAACATTTGGGTGTGACATCTGGTCACAGTCTTGATAGCCTGAGGCAGGCTAATGTTTTGTCTAACTCAGTGGTTAGACAAGGGACCTTCTCTTTCTTGAGTGATTATGGCGCGTTTGATGTTAAGCAAGTATGGATATTTATTTGTTGCACAATTGTCACATTTAAAATGTTTTGGAGTTGCTTTAGATTATGCTTCAGAGTGAGAAACATTGCCCAACAACCTGGTGCGTACATGCGCAGTTACCTCTTCGGGCAGCAGGCAGACAACAAGAAAGCAGGAGAAAATAACATAACAATTGCACTGAACCAGACTAATGCAGCCAAGCAAGTGACAGGAGAGGACACAACTCCCATTACAGTTGAATCCGAGGAAACTGAAGTGGTGGAGACACAAACATCTCACTCAACAAATGCCAAGGAAAACCGAGCGCTGGTCCCACAGAGAGCCAGAACCAGCACTCAGAGAGATGTGCAATATGATCGGAGAACTACGAGGCCAATCACACGTCACAAGCCAATAATTCTATATGAGGAGCCAATGCAACGTTTAGCCGCCAGGAAGCAACTACGTGTGGTAAGGAAACCACCTACTTTGGCTGATGTCATTTGCAATTTTAACAGTTCTAAACATGAGTCATTAGTAAATGCATGTATTCGTGGTCAGTGGCATAAAGTTTTAGTAGATTCAGGTGCACAGATCTCCACTATCACTATTCAACTTTGCGAAACCCTGGGACTGAAAGAGCTGATTAAGGAGACTAGCAGATCCATACGCTCAGTGAGCGGTGACATTGTGAAGGGTATTGGACAGGTCTACACGCAAGTTCAATGCGAAGGTAACCAAGCAATTGAGGCGGATCTACTTGTGATTGGTGAATGCAAATATCCAGTAATTTTAGGAGTGGATAGCTTGAGACGCATGGGTACACTGTGTATGAGCTATTCCACTGGAAGACTACAGCTACTACCACTGTCAAGGGCAACTATGAAATCTATGCAGGGTAGACAACTCCCAGATGTATGCGGTTCGACCATGAGTACAGATGGCGCAGATGAAGGTATATGTAATGTATTTGCTGACAGGGATCTCATCTTCCCTCCCATGAGTGACAATACCCTGTGTGTGGAAGCACCTAGGTTGGGTGGACAACTCCTATTTGAGCCAACATTTATAGCTGAAGGCTTGATGTTCGGGAAAACGGTAAGTCCAGCAGATGGAAAGCTGCGCTGTCGCGTAGTTAATACATCTGATGACTATCTCCAGGTTTTCAAGGGTACACCTCTTGGACGGGCTGAAGAATTACCTAAGAATAAAAGACAGGAAGTGAATGTCAGCGATATACCAGATGCAAAATCAACGGGTGATGAACAGCACCAAGATCCAATACAGAAAGTGGACTTACAGCAATCTAGTTTGTCCAAAGCGGATCAGAATAAGTTCTTATCGTTTCTACGTACCAAGGTCAAGGCCTTTGCGGTACATGACTACGATCTTGGTAGAGTTGCAGGAATGTCTGGACGAGTGTGTGACACTGGGGATGCAAACCCGATTCGTCGAGCACCATATCGTATTCCTGTAGCTCACAGACAACCTTTGGATGATGAAATCACCAATATGTTGAAGGCAGGAGTCATTGAAGAAGCGCCCCAGTCTGCATGGGCTTCACCAGTCATTCTTGTATCCAAGAAAAACTCTACAAAAATTCGGTTGGTAAACGATTATCGTAAAATCAATGCCTGTACTAACACTATCTCATTTCCTCTTCCCAGACCTGACAGTGTCAATGAGATGCTCTCTGGACAAGGTCTCTACACTACAATAGACCTACAGAAAGCGTATTGGCAGATAGCACTTGATTCTGAGGATGACCGGGATAGATCAGCATTTGTTACCTATCGTGGAGTATACAGGTATAAGGTATTACCTTTTGGTTGGAGTAATGCTCCTCAGGTATTTCAAAGATCAATCTCAACTATTTTAGCCAACCTACAGTGGACAACATGTCAATGTTTTCTGGATGACATCCTGGTATTCAGTAAAGATGATGTAGATGAGCACATCAAGAGGGTTGGAGCAGTACTGGACAGACTGATAGATCATGGTGTGAAGATTAATCCAGCTAAGACCACCTGGGCGAGAAGTGAAGTACAATATTTGGGTAATGTGTACAACCGTTCAGGAAGCAAACCAGCCTCAGCACTGGTTGATAAGATTAATCGATTCCCGGCACCAAAAGATCTGACTACACTAAGGCAATGCATCGGTATGTTAAATTATTACAAAGGCTACATTGATAACTTTAGTGAGACGGCCAAACCACTTCTAGAGTTGTTGAAAAAGAATATACCTTTTAACTGGTCAAATGAATGTGAATCAGCCTTCCAGAAGCTTAAGACCAAATTGGTGCAGTACCCTGTCCTGCGTTATCCTGAATTTGGCAGACCATTCTATCTGCACACAGATGCCAGCGGCTTTGCACTAGGAGCACAGCTTTGCCAGGAGTTTGGAGGTGAGTTACACCCAATTGGTTACCACAGTCGCGTGCTTAATACTGCAGAGAAAAATTATAGCACATATGAGAGGGAAGGACTCGCTATAGTGGATGCTTGCAAACATTTCCGGCATTTCATTCTTGGTCATGAAGTGACGGTGGTTACAGATCATGCACCCTTGCGTTGGTTGATGACATGTGATCACAAGAGCTCAAGGCTAGCAAAATTTTCATTGAAACTACAGGAATACAATCTTAAGGTTATCTACAAACCAGGTAAAACAAACCTCGTTCCAGATGCACTTTCACGGGTTACTATAGGCGACAGTTGTTTTGTAGGAGCAACCACCACTCACCTCTCTGCGGCCAGACAAGACCTCTTGACCTTCAAAGAAGAACAGCAGAAGGATCCTTTCCTGAGTGCTATCATCTCATATCTCGTCAGTAGCACCGTACCAGCAGGTCTAAACGACAGTCAACGTCGTCATCTACAGAAACAAGGTGACCATTACATGATACAAGACAATGTTTTGTATTATCTTCAACCCGACAGTGCCCGACCGTTACTATGTGTACCGGAAAGCTTGCAGCTAGATTTGTTAGCAACATATCACACAAGTTTATTTGCTTGCCATGTTGGTAGGAAACGAACATACAAGAGGCTAAGCCAAAAGTATTTTTGGTTGCATATGTCGCAGTCGGTGGCAGACTTCATAGGAGCCTGTGTACCTTGTAACCAGAGAAAAGGACCCAAAGTAAACCCAATTTACCCCCTAATGCCAATAGAATGCGAGCGCCCATTTTCTAGAGTTTCTATGGATTTGTTGGGACCATTACCGTTAACTGAACGCTCTAACAAATATTTGGTTGCATTTCAATGTAGTTTTACTAAGCTAGTGATTGCCCGACCAATTAAAGACAAGACAGCCAAGTCAGTGGCGGAGGAGTTCCTGGAGTTTGTTGTGCTGAGAGAGGGATGTCCCACGGCTATACTATCTGATGGTGGTATGGAATTCTCCTCAAAATTGCTGACCGAGCTGACTACACTTCTGAATATTGATAAGCTCACAATCACTCCGTACCACGCTGCAGGTAATGGCATGATTGAGAGATTCTTTTCCACTTTTTCCAACCTCATGTCAACCTTGCTGGACAGAAACCAAACTAACTGGGACCTGATGACCAAATATGTTTTACACGCATATAATAACACCGAACATGCAAGCACAGGGTTTACGCCAACATATCTTGCTTGTGGACGAGAAATTGACATACCATTTGAGTTGTGTGTGCCCATTACTATGCCTGTGTCCTATGCTGATGAAAAGGACAGCCTGCAAATCATGCGCGAGTCCTTGGCATCAGCTTGGGCATTGGCTAGAGACAACATTGAGGGGGCACAAGTCAATTATAAGCGTTATCACGATGCACATGTCAAGGGTCACCAATACTCTGTGAATGATGTTGTTTACATTCTTGTTCCAAGGGTTACTCCTGGACAGGTGAAAAAGTTCACACGACAATACCATGGACCCTACATGATTACCAAATTGAAGGGTTTAAATGCCTATGTGAGAGCTCTAGGTGTGACGGGTAAAGCTACAGGAGTGGAATTCATAACTCATCTGGAGCGCCTGAAAAGAGCCAAACCGCCAATAACGAATGACACACCAACAGCAAGCTACGTGTCAGTCAAGAGGGGTACCCCAGTGTTACCGGCTGACACAAGTAAACAGAAAATTGATACTACTACAACTGCGCCTCTACATGGATATAATCTGAGACACAGAAGGTAAGTGATTTTTTATTTTTTTTTATTTTTATTTATTTTTATCTTTCGTTATGATAAAAACTTCCTTGACGACGGAAAACTAATAAATCTAAACCAAGGCTACGCATATGTCTAAGTAATAATAAGTGGGTAGTGATAGTAATTAGTAATGGCTATGATTATTGGAAGTACACTACTACTATGTAAAGATATGTAATTAATAAATCAAGTTGGATTAATTGTCAACAGAAAATAGAGTATCGCTGCTATCACTAGCTATGCTAAATAGATTAATATTTGGATCAAAGTGGGGATTAATAATGTTAGTGATTAGATTGTTGTTTTGATTTCTATGCCAACGTTTGATGATGATGATTATAATAATAATAGATATAATAAGGGGAATAGAAATGCTAAGAGTAATAATCACAGTAACTTGCTGATCGTCTATAATAATGCTAGTAGTTGTTGTGGTTGTAATCATAATAGAGGAATCAGTGTTGTTGTAAGTAGAGTAATAATATGATGAATCAATTGTTGTTGTAGAATTAGTTGTTGATTTGCTGTTGTTGTTGCTGACACCATCTCCTTCTGTAATAAAAATGTTAGTGGCATGCGAATTTTGTTAGTATAACGCTCTAGTAATAATTAATAGAACTTACCAAGTGATAATAATTTATCGTAGTAAAATAATTTATTCCTTTAGTCTGTTAATAATTTACATTTTCCTTTGCAGCACGTTCAGTTTAGTTTGTGAACTTCAAAATTTGACTTAGCTTGATATCAAAATTTACGAAAATTTGACGACTGTTTATTTGCTGTGTTTTCAGTAAGACATCATTGAGTAAAAGTATGATAACTCTAAAATTTGAATTGTAAACATTGAGAAGACGACTTACCATAAATCACATGGATGTGACCGTCTTGTTGGATTTGAATATCATTGCGATTGAGGATAAGTGTTTGATTGTTCAATTGTGGATTGTTGCGTAAATCAATAAGTTTAATCAAGGAATCATTGGTAATCAAATGGGAGATAAGGGATAAATTTGTAAGATTTGGATTAGATTGGCAATCAAGACGAATCGATAAAAGGCATATGCATCCGAGAATTGCTGAAACACAGATCATCTTGGGAAATAATAATTATAGTCTGATTGTTGATAATAATAATAATAAATTGATACAAAAATAGTTATTGAAATTAATTAGATGTTATAGAGAAATAAATTGAGTGTATATAATAGATATGTTAGCAAATGTATAGATAGATAGTAATAGTGTAAAGAGTTTGTGGAAGGGCAAAAGTAACAGCAGAAAAGAAATAACTAGATAATAATCAAAAATGTCTGCTAAAAGGGAAGAGCATACCAACATGCAGTTTGGCTTGAGAAAAATTATTTGTGATTCGATCTTTGTTTATTAATTTTCAAAATTGGTCCTCCCAAAAATATTAGATTTTGTCATTCTCAGGAATTTAGAGAGTGAATTTGGTGGCCTGGTCTCACAAAATTACATTATTCCTGATTTGGTGCCCTACCTCACAGCCTTTGGCTGTGCAAAGACGTTCTCTTGTAGGTACATGGAAACACAAAATCGGGCGCAGTGCCGGCCCCCGCTGCCAGTACCCGATCTAGGGGCACCCAGGCTATGCTGGGCGTTCACCATAGCAACGAGACACATGGCAATGAGTGTAACGGAAGTTCAATAAAACGTGAGAAAACATAATATAGGACTCGCTGTTCGTAATGTAATTTCAATAATGAAAGTGGGAAAGTATAGTATGGGCCTCGCTGTTGCTGAGCGCGTTTCCGCTGTCTTGTTCGGTTGCGAGTGGCTGTTTCGGGGGGGGCCTGCTCTACGTGGTCCAATCGGAGCGCGGCAGTGCCTTTCATCTCCTTACGTTTCTGGGCGTGCAGACAGTCATTCTGATCAGTCACCTTGAATGTGAACGCCATGTAGCGCAACCTTTCCTTGATAAACGAATAATCAGTATCAGAATCAGAATCATTAATAACTGCTAAAGGAGCCAAAAGGTTCGTGTACATTTTTCTACACATTGTTTTGTCCAGGCATTATTTATTCAGCATAGTGTTGCATGTTCTGCGGTTGGCATAGTTTCAGTCATTATTACCGCGTTTCCCTTTACGTTCGTTGTATTTTGTGTGATGTCTCTGCAGACTTCACGGCTACAGTTATCCAGAATAAAGTCAGTGACTTCATCCTATGCAGTTGTTGATATGAGTAAATGAGAACAAAGACGGGTCTAGCGCCGATACGCTATAGTGAAGTCTTCAGCTCTTGAATGAGATGAAGAACCTCTAGAGAGAAGTATCCAAGTAACATTTATTATTGAGCCTTCGTGCTACCCACAGAGCTGTATAGCTACCAAAGTAACATTTACTTTTGAGCATTCTTGCTACCCACAGAGCTGTATAGCTACCCAAGTAACATTTACTTTTGAGCATTCTTGCTACCCACAGAGCTGTATAGCTACCCAAGTAACATTTACTATTGAGCATTCGTGCTACACACAGAGCTGTATAGCTACCCAAGTAACATTCACTATTGAGCCTTCTTGCTACCCACAGAGCTGTATAGCTACCCAAGTAACATTTACTTACTATTGAGCATTCTTGCTATCTACAGAGCTTTATAGCTACCAAAGTGAACTTTAATTACATAGTATAGGTATTTTTCACATACGTTGTACTTACTTTGATCAGTTTTACGATTTTACTGTTAATCAAGACGTGACTGTTCGGTGTGAGTGTCTTCCTGTGCAGAATATTCTTTCGTCCTCCTAACCACACTGCTGCGCGCCCTTTGGTCCATCTGGGTTGGTTCCCCCGGCGCTGCCTTTTGTCTCTGGGTAGATTGTCGGATTTGGCTTAGCGATCGTGTGGCCATATGTGCGAAACCACTTTCAGTAAAGTTGATATAGCTACACAATCGTAATAACATATTTTGATGTTCTCATCGGAATAGACCTTTGTTTGGTGAATTTTGTTTAGTTCACAATCATGAGTGAATCAGAGATGTCAGATTCTCAAGAATCTGTTTTAAGACAATCAAATCGCCTTAAATCAAACAGGATATCTGTAGAGTTTGCAGAGGCAGTAACAAAGTATCTTGAATCCATAGAATCATTTTTTGATACATATGACGCAGAGAAGGATTTTGAGGAATTCGCTTCCCAGTTGAATGAATGGCATGATGAGATAGAAGCCCAATATCAGGCTCTCAATGAGTTAAATGACAATAAAACACCTGAATCAACTCAAAATATGTATGATGCATTTATGAGTGAGGTAGCCGACTCTAAGACAAAACTATCACAGTTAAAAGAAAAGAAGATTGCTGAAGAAGAGTTGTCTGAAGTTCAACAACAGATAGATCAAGCTGCAGCCGCTTATGAGGAGCGACTAGCTAAGTTCAATGCTCTTATGGAGCGAAAGAAACAAAAACAAGTGCAATATGTACAAGCAAAGAGCTCGAGTTCTGATGCCACAGGGAAATCTAGTTCCACCGATTTGGATGTCATGGAGGTAGTGGACAGACTCTCCAAAAACCTCGTAACATCCATCAAATCGACCAAGCGGAATTCTCCAGAACCAGCTGTTTACAAAGGAGACCCTGTTGGCTTCCAAGACTGGGAACTTGACTTTGATGCATTCGTAGAATCAGAGGGCTTACAAGGAAAAGAGCCTCTAAGATTTCTTAAGAAGTACACAGATGGGGAAGCCAAGAGAGCTATTAGTGGCCATTTCATAACCAATACAGAGCAAGCCTATCTCGATGCAAGAAAAGAGCTGAAGACGAGATTTGGTAGCAGACATAATGTGAACAGAGCATTGAGGAAGAAGCTGGACGAATTTCGCAAGATTGGATCTAAAGACACTAAAGCCTTGAGGGAGTTTGCCGACATGCTGACACACGTCAAGTCCGCAATGGGAGACAACCCTGAACTTCAATCGTTGAGCCACAGTCAAGAAAATGAAAGATTAGCCAGCAAACTACCGGATTTTATGATCAGAAGCTGGGCACGTAAAGTAAAAGACATGAGGCACGACCAGTTTCGATATCCGTCTTACGCAGAGTTTGTTCA
This sequence comes from Cryptosula pallasiana, assembly GCA_945261195.1. Classification (NCBI taxonomy): domain Eukaryota; kingdom Metazoa; phylum Bryozoa; class Gymnolaemata; order Cheilostomatida; family Cryptosulidae; genus Cryptosula; species Cryptosula pallasiana. The sequence continues at coordinate 48,660,937 of OX183133.1, read as the reverse complement.
CTTTGTACAGGACCAAGCAGAGGTTATGGATGAACCGCTGCTGAAAAGCTTGAACAGCTCTCAAGAGACAAGAAAGCCGAGGTTGGCTCCTGCTCATCACAGATCATTCAACACAGACACACAGACACACACAGACACACATAACAAGTGTAGATGTTGTTCAAAGAACCACAGCACCACAGAGTGCCACACCATGGGGCGAATGCCAAAAGAGAAAAAAGAACAATTTGTGAGAGAAAACAGACTTTGTTTTGCTTGTCTACAGCCAGGCCATCGCTCCAAACAGTGCTCATCAAAAGCTTCATGCAGGAAATGTCAGAGAAGCCACCCCACATCACTTCACATAGAGGATTGGGTCCCGAAACCTAAGCCGCCAGACTCCGTGGTATTAAAGTCTACGGAAACCGAGGGTAATGTGAAACAGCTTGTGACTAAGGCTACCAGCATAGTCAATAAAAAGATTGTGAGTATGGCTGTTCCTGTGTATATCTCAACTGATGACAACCCGGCTGCAGAGAAATTGGTGTACGCCATTCTGGATACCCAGTCAGATACCTCCTATATCACCAAAGAAACAGCTCAGTCTATGGATCCGCCTTTCACTAATGAGACGGTGACGATCGACACTCTTGTCAGTGAATCAACCGAATCCATAAAGAAATATTATAACCTAAGAATTAGAGGCTACCAACAGAAAAGTTGTACAATGATTGATGCTTACGAGTGGAGTAAACTTACTGGTAACCCGGAACTGATTCCTAACAGTCTCACTGTAAAACAATATGATCACCTAAGAGAACACGCAGACAAGCTTCCACCACCACTGGACATACCCATTGGATTGCTGATAGGAACAGATGTTTCTGAAGTGTTCGAACCCCTGGAGACTGTAACTTCTGTGGTAAAGGGACAACCCTTTGCCCAAAGGGGAACTCTAGGATGGTCAGTCATAGGGGGTACTTGTAGTGGTGATGGTCGGAAACAGGTGAAGCGTACAAGATTGGTAGAGCCAGACGAGATAACCATGGTGTCTCAGGAGGACTTCAGATTTCTATCTTTAATGGAGGACGGCACTCATAGGAATAGTCAAGGTTCCCTTGAGATGCCATTGCCATTCAGAAGTCGACCAAAGCTACCAAACAACAAGGCACAAGCCGAAAAGAGATTACAAGGCCTAATGAGGAAACTTCGAGGAGACGAAGATTTCGACAAAGAATATCGCAAGTTCATGGATGAGTTAATCGAAAAGGGCCATGCAGAAGAGGCTAACAAAGAACCAGCACAAGGTGAGGTGTGGTACATACCACATTTCGCTGTTAAACATGCCAGGAAAAACAAGATCCGAGTGGTGTTTGATTGCAGTGCCAAATATGCTGATACTGCCTTGAACGACCATTTGCTTCAAGGACCAGATCTAACCAACAACATGTTGGGAATCCTGCTAAGGTTCAGAAAAGAGAACATCGCTGTGGCATGCGATGTCGAGAAAATGTTCTACAACTTCCATGTGAATGAGGGAGACAGAGATTACCTCCGTTTTCTATGGCTGGACGAGCATGATAACATGACAGAATACCGTATGACGGTTCATCTATTCGGTGCTACGTCTTCTCCTGCAGTCGCTACCTTTGGGTTACAGAAGCTTGCAGACGACAAGAAAGAAGAGTACCCACAAGCAGCACAGTTCATCAAACACAACTTTTACGTTGATGACGGCATCACCAGTATGGCAACAGTGCCCGAGGCCAGGAATCTCATACAATCCTCTCGCAAAGTATGTCAGGAAGGCAATCTCCGCCTGCATAAATTTATATCTAATAGCCAGACAGCTCTGGAAGAGTTACCCGACTCAGAAAGAACAGTAAAGACAGTGGACTTGCTGACTGGACAAGATACTATACAGAGGACCTTAGGACTTGAGTGGAAAGTGGGAGCTGATCATTTGACCTTCAACAGCAATGGATTTGTCCCACAACCCATGACCAGGAGAGGTGTACTTTCCACTGTGAGCCAACTCTATGACCCACTAGGCTTTCTGTCACCATACACCCTCAAAGGCAAACAACTCCTTCAGACGATCTCCAAGCACCAAGTCGAGTGGGACTCAGAGGTTTCAAAGGATCTGGTAGGTCCATGGACTGAATGGCTGTCCGACTTAGAAAAACTAGACAAAGTCAAAATAAACAGGTGTGTGAAGCCAGAAGGTTTCGGACACACCACCAGAGTTGAACTACACCATTTCAGTGACGCGAGCGCTGATGGGATTGGAGCCTGCTCATATATCCGCCTGGTCAACTCAAGACAGCAAATACACACAGCCTTACTGATAGCCAAGTCCAAGGTTGTACCAAGCAAGGGTGCGAATACGATTCCACGCTTAGAGTTACAAGGGGCCGTCATAGCAACACAGCTCAGTGCCATCCTGCGCAGAGAATTGGATATGGAGATTAACGCAGAACACTTCTGGTCGGACTCTGAGATTGTGTTAGCATATCTGGCCAACCATAAGAAGAAGTTTCACGTCTTCGTGGCCAACAGAGTAAGAGCCATCAACACGGCTACAGAAATAGAGCAGTGGCACCATGTCAATGGGACAGATAACCCTGCAGATATAGCTTCCCGGGGTATGAGTATTGAGCAACTTACACAATCAATGTGGTTTGAAGGACCTACATTCCTAAGACATCCCAATCTCGAGGGTAGACTTGAGAAGGTTCACAGGATCGACCTTCCAGAAAGTGACCCAGAGGTACAAAAACAGAGATTGACACTGGCCACAACAACAACTGCTCATATCTCGAACAAATTCATGCTTTTCGGAAACTGGAGAGCTCTGGTTAGAAGCTTTGCCATCCTCAAGAGGTGTCTGCGAGATAGGAAGTGGAGACATCCAGAATTAACAGTGTACGACCTTCAACAGTCGGAAGCATTCATCATCAAGGCCAGCCAAACTGCGGCTTACTCTACAAAGGAAAAGGTGCAAATGATCAATAGCTTACACCCAAGACTTGACAGTGAAGGCATGTGGAGGATTGGTGGGAGAATGAAGGCACAAGGACCATTAGTAATTCCCAAGAACAGTCACTTAGCAGAATTGCTGATTAGACATCACCACGCCAAAGTTCACCACCTTGGTTACCGCAGCACACTTTCAGCCGTGAGAGAGGCTGGCTACTGGATCATTAGTGGCCCAGCACATACCAAGAAGCTTCTTGGCCGATGTGTCTCTTGTAAACGACTGAGGGGTCAGACGGAAACACAATTAATGGGTAATCTGCCAAAAGAGAGAACAGAGGCATCACCCCCATTCACCCATGTGGGCATGGATTGCTTCGGTCCCTTCTATGTCAAAGAACGTCGGAGTGAACTCAAAAGATGGGGCCTTCTGGTGACCTGTCTCTATTCCAGAGCAGTTCACATTGAGGTGCTCGAAGATATGACTACTGACACACTTCTCCAAGCTCTGAGATGCTTCATGGCCCTGAGAGGCCCGATCAAGTCAATCATTTGTGACAACGGAACGAACTTCGTTGGTCTACACAACTTGTTGGAAAAGGAGACAGCAGCAGTCGCACCATGTCTGAAAGAATATCTTCTCGAGAATCAGATTGAATTCAAATTCAATTCACCAGAGGCAAGCCATCAAAATGGAGTCACAGAAAGACTGATCCGTTCCGTTCGTGCTGTATTGAACAGCATAGCACTGAAGCACAAGGGACACATTGATACCAAGACTTTGAGAACCACTTTCCATGAAGCCGCCTCTATTGTCAACGACAGACCTCTAACAGCCACCATAATCACTGATCAGGGAGAACAGGTTGTCACGCCAAGTCGTCTCATCACCATGAAGGATAAAGCTCTAGTAGCAGCACCACCCGGTAACTTTGCCAAGGAACTGTATAGTAAACAGAGATGGCGAGCTAGCCAACAACTAGCTCAAGAGTTTTGGTTAGCTTGGAAATCTGAATACCTCGACTCCCTGCAGGACAGGCAGAGATGGACTACAGTAAAGGAAAATGTCAAAGTCGGTGACATCGTCATTGTCAAGGACGACAGTCCCAGAAGCACTTGGAAGATATCACGGGTAACAGAGGTAAAGCCAGGAGACGATGGATTAGTAAGGAATGTGACAGTTCAGGTGGGCAATAGACATCTTGACGGAAATGGCATCCCCATAGAGTCCGCCACCGTTCTGCGGAGACCAGTTCAAAAACTGGTAGTACTTCTGAGATGTTAGAATGTTGAAGTAGTGACTTACAGTATATAGTTTCTTGTTAGATTTTATTTTATTGATTATCTAGAGGATTTTCTAGTATAAAAACAAAACAAAAAAAATTTGTTAGAAAATTTTGGTGGGAGTGTAACGGAAGTTCAATAAAACGTGAGAAAACATAATATAGGACTCGCTGTTCGTAATGTAATTTCAATAATGAAAGTGGGAAAGTATAGTATGGGCCTCGCTGTTGCTGAGCGCGTTTCCGCTGTCTTGTTCGGTTGCGAGTGGCTGTTTCGGGGGGGGCCTGCTCTACGTGGTCCAATCGGAGCGCGGCAGTGCCTTTCATCTCCTTACGTTTCTGGGCGTGCAGACAGTCATTCTGATCAGTCACCTTGAATGTGAACGCCATGTAGCGCAACCTTTCCTTGATAAACGAATAATCAGTATCAGAATCAGAATCATTAATAACTGCTAAAGGAGCCAAAAGGTTCGTGTACATTTTTCTACACATTGTTTTGTCCAGGCATTATTTATTCAGCATAGTGTTGCATGTTCTGCGGTTGGCATAGTTTCAGTCATTATTACCGCGTTTCCCTTTACGTTCGTTGTATTTTGTGTGATGTCTCTGCAGACTTCACGGCTACAGTTATCCAGAATAAAGTCAGTGACTTCATCCTATGCAGTTGTTGATATGAGTAAATGAGAACAAAGACGGGTCTAGCGCCGATACGCTATAATGAGCTACCACCTTATAACAGCCTAACCAGATTACTTTACGCTACAGGACTACTACCTTTATCACTCCAATGCCTACCCGAAGCTAAGTTTATTTACTTCACTGCCATAGTGTTTTCCTTCATTATGTACAATCTGCCCATTGCTTGCTGGCAGAGTACCTTTTTATTTTCAAATACTTGTTTGTTCGAAAGAAACGTTTTGCTTTTAGCAGTACGAAATATAGATATGTTATACCTTTGATGCTAAGGGGGGAGGAGAGCAATTAAAATTCAAAAAAAAATGTATTAACCCTCTCCCATATTTTATTATTATATTCTGTTTTCCCCACCAAATCAATTCTGGTGTTGATGATGTTAATGATAGTATTCACTGCATGCAGTCAACAAATGTCATTTTGAGCTATTTTATTCATTGATATGTTTCTCACCAACACTATTATGTTATTTTAGAAATTAGCAGCCTAGTATTGAACAACACAGTACATCCACCTGAAACAAGTCACAACCATTCGGCGTACAAAATTATGAGACACATTAGCGTATCTGGTAGACACGTCCCACAAGGCTTCTGAAATCAAGAAACATTCACAGAGCCATCCACAGAACCATCCACAGAGACATTCCAATCCATTTCAAGATCTCAGAACCCTATCAACACCTTGTGAGTCTAGACACAAACAATAACCATAGATTATCTTCAAGAAGCCCGCCATCCACAATTCTACGCTACGCTTCATCTTAAGAGGGGAGGTGTGAGACAGTCCAATCTTCAATTGACTTTCACTGATTTATCAGCGGACTTTATCCCCAGTCAAAGTTAACATTCACCCAGACAGCTGGTGTCTCTCAGGATGTGCAATTGACGCCAGCTGGTCTTACACAGGATCTTACCATTCCACCCTTGTTATTTCCCTATCCATTGTTACATCTTGTGAAATGTGTCTACAATAGAAATTAGAATAATATTAAATGTAATTACAGCTGGTTTTGACTTGTTTCAGATTATCATATAATTAATATGTATAGCAGCAACCTTTCCCAACTTTACATATGCTTACATAATTAATGAGTTAGATGCCACCCTTTTGTGGCGAAACATTTGTATTCCACTATATATATGAACATTCACTATTTTGTAGTTAGTTGGTATTTTGGTTATTGAGTTAGTAATCGAGTTATTTAGAGAGTATTCAGTCAGTAGTAAGACTGTGTGGTTACTATGAAAGTAATAAAGATGTTTTAAGAAGTCTAAACTTTCAAGTGTTGAACCTTAGTGGTGCCGCCAACAGTAGGGCATCACAATTACTTGACTTTGAACAAAGACCCAAACTTAAAAAGTTGTATAACACTAGAAAACATCCCAGGCTACGAGTTGAGGATTTCTTTAATCTTTTGAATGTTGTTTATTATTAACATGTGTTTTCTACATTTGTTGCTGGTCATTAACACATACGTTGTACCTTTATTGCTGGTTAGTAACACATATGTTCTCTATTTCTTGTTGGTCATCAAAAAACTCTCGTCTCGATATGATGAAGCTTGCACTTGCGTATGACAAACCTGTTAAGTGTGGAGAATGTCACAGTTGTTTGATTAAAACAATAAAGAGTTGCATAGGCCATTCCTAAATTAATTGTAAAACTCTTTAAGCGATATCTTTCAACAACTTGTGAATACGCACCAATGCAAATGCACAGTACATGCAGATGTTTTAGTACGTTTTTCAGCACAGGTTTTGAAATTGTAACCTCATTAATTTTATTTAATTGATAGGTTTTGTTTCTTTACCTATTAGCCGTTTCAACTGGTGCACAAGCAAGGCTGCTTGATAATAACTTTTATGATTAGATAATGAGGATAATACAAGAACAAAAATAGCTGCATTCAGTACTATATACAGCTGAGTGTAAAAGTCACCCCTTTGAGAGGCATTAATATTGTGTGGCGTGCGCAGCAAATCTTAAAAGTCTTTTCCAATCTCCTGATTGACGATATGTGTTTTTGGCAGTTTCTAGGCGTTTTCTTGCCATCGAGTATTTCTTTCGTTGCTTGATCATGCCACTTGGGGCAAGGCTCTCCTGCACATCTACCAGAACTGATTCACTTTTTAATATGCTAATCAGTTCATACAAATTCGGTTTCTTCCATCTAGCCTTTTGGTTGAGCCTGTGATGCCATCCTACAATAATAAAATCCTCATCAGTTCAAAATAATCTGATGAGTTATGGAAAGGAAGTACCCTCAAAGCCTCAATCACCATATAAAATAGTCGTTTGAGCCCAAAATAATCAAATATTATTACAAAATGTTTCCTAATGCAGCCATGTTATAAAGTTAGAGCTCACCTTCCATTGCATTTTTAGTGGTGACGATATCATCATACACGCACCAATCGCCAATTCGGTCCATCCAGGTATGCTGCATATAAAGAAGCAGCTCTTCTCTGCTGCAGTCTCCGGTTACTTCCCCTTGCAACCACTGGAAGGCAGCTGGAATGTCTGCCGCAGGCAAGGCGGAAAGTGCGATAACTTGCTTGCACCAATCGTGGGTGGCCTGATCAATTGTGTAGGCATTGAGCAGATCTGAATAACATGTGATGATATTAATATATAATAATTATGTGATAAGCGTATACAAACATAGTTCAGGCAACATAAGCTAATAGTGCCATCTGTGCTTGTGTTCAAGAATGACATTACAGGTATTATGTTTTATGACTTACCAGGAATGCTCTGAATCTTTCGCCATATTGCCTGCCGATGATGAAACGAGCATCCCCTTAGTACTGCTTGTAAGATTTGTCTTGCTGCGGCCCAGAGAGCTATAAATAATATACTTTTTCTTATTTCAATAAACCAATTGAACCTGTTTCAACTAAATAGGAAATAAATGGTTGAAAATCGTCTCATGAAATCGTAATGCATTGGATGTTGTGTGATTATGACCTGCGCCTGGTATGCTTGTTTGTTGCTCTATAAATGAACTAGAGTAAAACTTGTGACCATGCTAAAGTTTGGGTTGGCACAAATTTGTAAAGAATGTGGAGCCAAAAATGCACTGAAAGCTACAAACTACCTCGACAGTGTTGAAATTAACATTCCAGTTATATAAAGTAGCTTGAGATTTGAAACTTTGGAACGCGTACCAGTTAAATTTTTGTGGCTGCAAAATTGCATTTCAGGGCAGTTTGAACAATTAATAATCTTCCTTCATAAGAATAAAGCTGGTACACTTTATAACTGTAAAGGATTTTGTCGCACCTTTACCAAACAGCTACTAGAGAAGTGTACTGGTTTAGCAATGTAACAGCAATTGCTAATGAGAGCTACTTGTTTACTAGTAGTGGCTCTATTTGTAGATGAGCTATGTGTTGTGCCGTGCCGTGTGCAAGTATCCTAATACTTTTTGGCCAACTGCCAAGTGAACACACCGGGTTACAATAGCTAACACTTTATTGCTTCAAGAGACAAAAGCTTACTCAGAGTACCTCTCTTTGTAAGCGCACAATCTAATCCGCCCACTGGGCCACATGTTGACCAAGTTATGCAGTTCAATATTCTAATGAACAGTTGAAATATAACAGAACAGGATTGGTCAATAACATTAATATAGGTCAAACAAAATAGCATAAACAAGCAGGCGCAATGAAAACATATATACAGTCAATAAACATAACAATAATGCGCCAGCCAACTTCTTTAGTAAGGCGGGAAATCCCTTGCTTGAATCTTGACTCATCAGTCTCTGCGGCAGGCACGCATCCACGTCTATACTAAGGCAATCAGGCGGAGCTGAGTCTAGTATGACTAACTAGTGTTTATACACTGCATACTGGCTAGCATAGCATCAATGATAGAGGCCACCTATGCTAAATTCCATTACATAGGCCGCTTCAACTATTAGTATTGCCGTACTCATAGTTAACCAGTCATGAGGTGGCCGCTCCAAGAGAGCAGAGAGATCTACGCTTACAGCGCAACCCTTTGCACAAGTCCATGTGCGTCTACAGTAGGGGAAATCACGCCCTGCATAGTTGACAGAGGGAGTGAAGGGGGCCCACAACCAGTGGGCTAATAAAAGAGGGTGAGAAGGATAACACATCACCCGGTGGTTAATACGGTAGAAGGTACACACAACCAGTGTGACCGACTGAGAGAGGGTTGCACACAACCCGTGTGACTACCGAAGGGAGCGGAGGAATACCTTTCCTAGAACAGCTGGCCTCGCACTGTCTGTGCGGCTTGCTTTAGTTCGACTATCTCTCCCTTCAGGAGTTCTGCTTGCGCCTTTAGCCTGGCGACTTCTATCTCTGAGAGGGTGCCCGTGACCACCTTCATCCGAAGGCCCTGCAACTGAGAGTCCAGTTCAGCGGCACCCTGCTCTATCGCAGCAGCCCATCGCGCCCTGTTCTGCATAAACCGTACTGGCAGATCTACCTCAAAGACTGGGGGTTCTGCTGGTGGGAGCACGGGGGGAACACTGGGTGCGAAGGCCGGCCTACTGCAAGGGGAGCAGGGGGTGGAGAGGGAGGGGGCCCAGGGGAGACAATCATGGCCTCAGGACTTGGTACAACCACCGTGTGCGGCTTCTTTGGTATCTTATACCCGGTTAGGGGTATAGCCATCAGCGGCACAACGCCAGGGGGTGTAGGGGAGGGTCCTGGGAGGGGAGCCATGACTGCATCACACCTCGAAGGTGCTGGGGGAGGAGACTGGATCTTTCCAGTCTGGGTAGGTTGGCAGGTACCGAATGGCGCTGGATTGATCCATTCCTGGTACCTGCAGAAAGCCGAGTAACTCTCTCGGTCTACAGCATAAATATAGCCAAGGCGTTGGTGGTGATCAGTATCTTCTGAACCTCCACGCGCCCTCTGGTGGCTGTATATGCTATCTCTGCTGCTACTCGAGTATCTACAGCGGCAAAAGTAGCGTACGTGGTGCTGGTGGACATGCACCGACAGTTGCCTCATGTTCTTTGCTACGAACTTACAACTTGGGCAGGTACTGCGCCGTGCCCTCTTCAAATCTCTCTGGATGGCTTTCTCCGTCTTGGGGGCAACCCACTGCAAGAGTCGCCCGGCAATAGGAGGTTTCTGGCCTACCAGGTGAGGAGCTACCACCTCTTCCTCCACGGTTGGTGAGGAAGGGCAGGAGGCAGCAATGTCAACTAACTTGACTACAGGCGTAGACACCGAAAGAGGCGGTTCATCTACTGGCAAAGGGGAGGTGGGTACAGGTGCTGGGGGCACAGCAGGAGTCCTCGCCTTCCTCCGTGTGGGGATCAGGTCGAGGAGCGGGATCTGTCCACTGGACGCCGTGCAGCCAGGCAAGGTGATAATGGCTCGCACGGTCAGTGGAGGAGAACCTAGTGTAGAGGAGGGGGTGGCTGTAAGGGGGGAGTTACCCCGCTTAGAAGGTCCAGCCAAGAGCTCTGCTCCTCTCCTCTTACTAGGGATGATCTTCCCCAGCGTCTGCATACGCTCCCTGGTGACCGCGTGAGGCAGTCTAGTACCTATAGGTGGCTTTTCCTGTACCACTACTGTACTTAGACTCAGCCCCGGGTCCTCCCGGGTCGGGGGAGAACTGGCAGAAAGCTTCGCAACACTCTGGCTACAAGGGAGAGTGTTCGCTGCCGGCACCATGGGTACACTGGAGGGTGTGGGGGCAGCTGGGAGTGGTGGAGACTCCGTGGACTGCCACTGAAGAGGAGGTGTCTGCTGGAGTGCCAAGGGGTCACGGGAGGAGCTATGGCGGCAAACCCAATTATCCATCAACTCACTCTGACTAGTGACTCCTAAGAGCTCGTTCTCTCTCTCTTTCTTCATTCCCTCTGCGCAGGGTACCCAGTGGGTAGCCGCAATCAGCTGTGCAGGGGGTGAGGGTGTCTCGGCTACTGGGGGAGACAACTCCTGCACGTTTTGACCGTTTCTGGCTGAACCACTTGTCCGATCTTCACCAGATTTGCTGTCAACAACTGGGGGAGTGGCAGGCCTTCTTGCAACTGGCCGCTCCAAATTGGACACTGTCCTTTCTGGTGGAAGAGGCAATTCAGTCTTCAGTGGCGGTAGTTCAAACAGAGGGGACGCAGGCAGGGGAGACAGGGGTGGAGAAGATTGAACAGGAGGGGTGGAGGCAGGCATGGCAACCGCCTCGGTCGGCTCAACCTCTCCAGGGCCCGCTCCTCTGTAGTGGTCTCTCGTGCTTCCCGCCTTCAGTTCTACTGGCTGAGCAGTCGGGTTCACACACCTCACTACTTCATCTCCTTGGCTATCTGGTTTGTTCAGACTAGCAGCAATTGGAGGGCCTCCGTGTCGGGGCTCTACTAACCCAAGGGGTAGGTAACTCTGTGTGGTGTCCTTACACAGGATGGTAGACTCCTCGCCTGGAGGTAGCTGCGTGGTACGTAGGACCTGAACATTGTTCATTAGCAGTGTACCGTCCTTGTCAGTACAGCGCATCTCTTTTCCTGCTACGACAATGGCACACTCGTTGAACCTCATTCGGCAATCATGGTCGGTGAGGAAGGGCATCCCCAAAATAGCGTCTTCGTTTATGCGACTGACAACAAATGTGGCTTCAGTTTTCACACCACGGAGACGAAGGGTAGCTCTCACCGTGCCATAGAAGGGGATCTGAGTACCGTCGGCTAGGATACCATGTGGCTCACTCTCCTGTACTGACTGTCTTACTGACTCAGGTAACTGGTTAAAGACGTGCTTGGATAGGAGATTTGTGGTGCAGCCGGTATCGACTAGAAGGGTGACTGACTTGCCTTCAAGCTTCCCTGGGATGAAGTAGCTTGCCCGGTATGGCCGTTCTATCTCAGTGTTAGACAAGCAGTTAGGTTGAACCTTTGCAGTTCGGGAGGGGGGAGGCGACGCTCTACTTCTAGGGCGTGAAGGGCACTCCACTGACGGGCTGACTGGTGCAACTACTGGTTGGTGTCTCTGAGCGGGGGCAGGCTGGTCGTTCCCCGACACGGGTTTTGCTCTGCTTACGGTGGTTGTCTTAGGTTTAGACGGACAGCCTCTACTGTAGTGGCCTGTCTGTCCACAGCCCCAACACTGAGGGGGAACCAACTGTGCCGTAGCAGGCTGTGACACCGTGTGTGGAGAGATCTGTTCCATGACAGGGATGGCAGGTGAAAGGTTTGGCACCACATTAGGAGTGTAGTGGGGAACACGGACAGGAGCTTGCATCGCTGCAGGAGCAGGGTACACGCCAACAGGGGGTGTATGCATACCCGGCTGCGGCCACTGTCTCATTTGTTGCAACTCTAATGCCATGTTCTGCACTGTCTGGAGTAGATGAGTCATCACACCTTCCGACACGGGCGCTGGCTGCGGGGGTGGAGGGGAGTAGCTCATTGTGGGGTAGTTGTTAGTAACCCGACATGGGTGAGCCATCCCTCCTGGAGCCTGCGACACCATGGCAGAAGTCTGATAATGATGGAAAGGTTTCATGGAAGGCTTACTGGGTTCTTCTTCTTCTTCATCACTTTCTACAACTCGTACCCTGTATGGTTTCGAGTCAGGAACTGCCTTGATGTGGAGGAACTCGCTTCCAGCACGAACTGCGTCTTCCAGGCTCTGTGGGTCCACTGCTAACAAATGGCGTTGCAGAAATGGGTTACCCAGGGTGGAGGAAAATGTCTCTAGTATCATGCGTTCCACGTGTCTGTCTGGCAAATCTTCATAGGCTATTCGAACTAGTCTTTCCACCTCGCTAGCATGTTCTTGGAGGGAAGTCTTCGATGCCTTCTTCAAGTGTGCTACACTCTGTAGCGCCTCACGGCGTGTAAGGCCAAAGCGAGCACGAAGTGCTGTGAACACTGCTTGCAGGGTGTTGGGTCTACCACAATCCAGTGCTTCATCACGAAGTGCCTCTCTCACATGGAGCAGGGTTTGGCGAGCATTCCACTCATTTGCTTCAGCGACTTCTAGAAACCGTGTGATGAAGTACTCTACATCACCCTGCCCATTGAACTTAGGAGGTTTGAAGTCCCGTGTAGGAGCAACGGGTGGTGCAGGGTGCTGCAACACTCCTCGCAGGGTCTGTGTGAGTCTGTCTAACGCCTCAGCTTCTGCCGTGCCCACTGGCAACCGCCCAGTGCTCCTGGCTCTCTGTGTGGTCATCAACGTGGAGTATAGTCTTCACAATCAGCAGGGTCTGTCAGCACGGGAGGAGACAACTCCGTGTACCAGATGAACAGTGGAAGACTGACAGCACACCGCGTCAATGCCGTGTCAACACTAGGTTAGAAACTCTGGCCGTATATAGGCAGGACAGTTTCTAAATCACTCGGCACAGCATATGCAGGGTACACTGCAGAGCTGAGAGGGGTACCCTGCAGGGCTGAGAGGGGTACCCTGCAGAACTGAGAGGGGTACCCAGGGTTTGAAAGAGATGCCTGTACGATCTCGCGTGAGCAGTACAGCGACTACCGAGTTCACCGAGCAGGGTGACTGTAGTTCTCTTATCAAACACAGCAAGGTGAGGGGGGTGTTCTGCCGGGTGGGGGGTACCACCGGGTCAGAGCAAGGGGTGTAACAGTGTCCTTGGGTGGTAGTTTGGCTGCTACCAGGCAACTATTACGGTATAGCAAACACCAATACTCGGGGAATGAGTAGGGGTGGTGTTTGGCAGTGTACAGCTTCTCTAGTAGTGTCTAACGTTCACTAGTATCCCACCGCTGCCACCAATGTAAAGGATTTTGTCGCACCTTTACCAAACAGCTACTAGAGAAGTGTACTGGTTTAGCAATGTAACAGCAATTGCTAATGAGAGCTACTTGTTTACTAGTAGTGGCTCTATTTGTAGATGAGCTATGAGTCAATAAGCTCCGTGTTGTGCCGTGCCGTGTGCAAGTATCCTAATACTTTTTGGCCAACTGCCAAGTGAACACACCGGGTTACAATAGCTAACACTTTATTGCTTCAAGAGACAAAAGCTTACTCAGAGTACCTCTCTTTGTAAGCGCACAATCTAATCCGCCCACTGGGCCACATGTTGACCAAGTTATGCAGTTCAATATTCTAATGAACAGTTGAAATATAACAGAACAGGATTGGTCAATAACATTAATATAGGTCAAACAAAATAGCATAAACAAGCAGGCGCAATGAAAACATATATACAGTCAATAAACATAACAATAATGCGCCAGCCAACTTCTTTAGTAAGGCGGGAAATCCCTTGCTTGAATCTTGACTCATCAGTCTCTGCGGCAGGCACGCATCCACGTCTATACTAAGGCAATCAGGCGGAGCTGAGTCTAGTATGACTAACTAGTGTTTATACACTGCATACTGGCTAGCATAGCATCAATGATAGAGGCCACCTATGCTAAATTCCATTACATAACACAACTATATCAAGTCTAAATAACAGTCTCTTATGTTAGTTGTAATAAATAAATCAAATCAACCCTACAATCAATAGAAATGATATAGATGACAAACTACCCACCCAATGAATCTAGTAGTACCTTGAACCAACAACGAGACCTCAGCATGGCATGTTTTCTAGTGTTATACAAGTTTTTAAGTTTGGGTCTTTGTTCAAAGTCAAGAAGTACTTACTAGACCCAACCTCTATCGGTCACTACTTGATATATATAAAGTTGGTAGTTCAGCTGTTTATTGGGTCTAGTTACGATTCTCGCTCAGAGAAAACTTCCGATTCTTCAAAAATGTCATCAAATTGTAACCTTGGGTGTTTTCTAGTGTTATGCAAGTTTTTAAGTTTGGGTCTTTGTTCAAAGTCAAGTAATATTTACTAGACCCAACCTCTATCGGTCACTACTTGATGTATATATATATTACATTGATACTTCAACTGCTTATTGGGTCTAGTTACGATTCTCGTTCAGAGAGAACTTCCAATGCTTTAAAAATGTCATCAAATTGTAGCCTGGGATATTTTCTAGTGTTATGCAAATTTTCAAGTTTGGGTCTTTGTTCAAAGTCAAGTAACACTTACTAGACCCAACCTCTATCCGTCACTACTTGATATATATAAAATTGGTAGTTCAGCTGTTTGATGGGTCTAGTTACGATTCTCGCTCAGAGAAAACTTCCGATTCTTCAAAAATGTCATCAAATTGTAACCTTGGGTGTTTTCTAGTGTTATGCAAGTTTTTAAGTTTGGGTCTTTGTCCAAAGTCAAGTAATACTTACTAGACCCAACCTCTATCGGTCACTACTTGATATATATGTAATAAATTTGTAGTTCGGCTGTTTATTGGGTCTAGTTACGATTCTCGCTCAGAGAAAACTTCCGATGCTTTAAAAATGTCATCAAATTGTAGCCTGGGATGTTTTCTAGTGTTATACAAGTTTTCAAGTTTGGGTCTTTGTTCAAAGTCAAGTAATACTTACTAGACCCAACCTCTATCGGTCACTACTTGATGTATATATATATTACATTGATACTTCATCTGCTTATTGCGTCTAGTTACGATTCTCGTTCAGAGAGATCTTCCGATGCTTTAAAATTGTCATCAAATTGTAGCCTGGGATGTTTTCTAGTGTTATGGTAGTTTTTAAGTTTGGGTCTTTGTTCAAAGTCAAGTAATACTTACTAGACCCAACCTCTATCGGTCACTACTTGATATATATATAATAAATTGGTAGTTCGGCTGTTTATTGGGTCTAGTTACGATTCTTGCTCAGAGAAAACTTCCGATGCTTTAAAAGTATTATCAAATTATAGCCTGGGGTGTTTGCTAGTGTTATACAAATTTTCAAGTTTGGGTCTTTGTTCAAAGTCAAGTAATACTTACTAGACCCAACCTCTATCGGTCACTACTTGATGTATATAAAATTGGTAGTTCGGCTGTTTATTGGGTCTAGTTACGATTCTCGTTCAGAGAAAACTTCCGATTCTTCAAAAATGTCATCAAATCGTAGCCTGGGATGTTTTCTAGTGTTATGCAAGTTTTTGAGTTTGGGTCTTTGTTCAAAGTCAAGTAATACTTACTAGACCCAACCTCTATCGGTCACTACTTGATATATATATATAATAAGTTGGTAGTTCGGCTGTTTATTGGGTCTAGTTACGATTCTCGCTCAGAGAAAACTTCCGATGCTTTAAAAGTGTCATCAAATTGTAGACTGGGATGTTTTCTAGTGTTATGCAAGTTTTTAATTTTGGGTCTTTGTTCAAAGTCAAGTAATACTTACTAGACCCAACCTCTATCGGTCACTACTTGATGTATATATATATTACATTGATACTTCAACTGCTTATTGGGTCTAGTTACGATTCTCGTTCAGAGAGAACTTCCGATGCTTTAAAAATGTCATCAAATTGTAGCCTGGGATATTTTCTAGTGTTATGCAAATTTTCAAGTTTGGGTCTTTGTTCAAAGTCAAGTAACACTTACTAGACCCAACCTCTATCCGTCACTACTTGATATATATAAAATTGGTAGTTCAGCTGTTTATTGGGTCTAGTAACGATTCTCGCTCAGAGAAAACTTCCGATTCTTCAAAAATGTCATCAAATTGTAACCTTGGGTGTTTTCTAGTGCTATACAAGTTTTCAAGTTTGGGTCTTTGTTCAAAGTCAAGTAATACTTACTAGACCCAACCTTTATCGGTCACTACTTGATATATATATAATAAATTGGTAGTTCGGCTGTTTATTGGGTCTAGTTACGATTGTCATTCAGAGAAAACTTCTGATTCTTCAAAAAAGTCATCAAATCGTAGCCTGGGATGTTTTCTAGTGTTATACAAGTTTTTAAGTTTGGGTCTTTGTTCAAAGTCAAGTAATACTCACTAGACCCAACCTCTATCGGTCACTACTTGGTATATGTATATAAAATTGGTAGTTCAGCTGTTTATTGGGTCTAGTTACGATTGTCATTCAGAGAAAACTTCTGATTCTTCAAAAATGTCATCAAATTGTAGCCTGGGATGTTTTCTAGTGTTATACAAGTTTTTAAGTTTGGGTCTTTGTTCAAAGTCAAGTGATACTTACTAGACCCAACCTCTATCGGTAACTACTTGATCTATATATAATAAGTTGGTAGTTCGGCTGTTTATTGGGTCTAATTACGATTGCTGCTCAGAGAAAACTTCTGATTCTTCAAAAATGTCATCAAATTGTAGCCTGGGTTGTTTTCTAGTGTCATACAAGTTTTTAAGTTTGGGTCTTTGTTCAAAGTCAAGTAATACTTACTAGACCCAACCTCTATAGGTCACTACTTGATGTATATATATATTACATTGATACTTCAACTGCTTATTGGGTCTAGTTACGATTCTCGTTCAGAGAGATCTTCTGATGCTTTAAAATTGTCATCAAATTGTAGCTTGGGATGTTTTCTAGTATTATGCAAGTTTTTAAGTTTGGGTCTTTGTTCAAAGTCAAGTAATACTTACTAGACCCAACCTCTATCGGTCACTACTTGATATATATATAATAAATTGGTAGTTCGGCTGTTTATTTGGTCTAGTTACGATTCTCGCTCAGAGAAAACTTCCGATGCTTTAAAAATGTCATCAAATTGTAGACTGGGATGTTTTCTAGTGTTATGCAAGTTTTTAAGTTTGGGTCTTTGTTCAAAGTCAAGTAATACTTACTAGACCCAACCTCTATCGGTCACTACTTGATATATATCTATATATATATAATACATTGGTAGATCAGCTGTTTATTGGGTCTAGTTACAATTCTGCTCAGAGAAAACTTCCGATTCCTTAAAAAGATTATCAACTTGTACCTTTGGATGTTTTCTAGTAGTACGCAAGTTTTTACGTTTGGGTCTTTGTTCATTGTCTAGTATTATTTACTAGACCCAACATTGTACTAATATTTTCTCACTAATAATTCTGTTGCTCTAAATGCTTTAGGAGTTGTCTTCTTTTTAAGCTTATATTGTCGTAATTAAAACGAAAGTACACTTGAGTGTTTATAGCCTGTTTTTATCAGTGTAGACACTTCGGCTTTACTGTAGCTGGGTCTAAGTCACGCGGGTCTAAATCGTCTGGGTCTAGTTGGTTTGGGTCTAGTTGTCGTGATACCAAAATGACAAAACTATGCTTCTGTATCCGCAAAATAACTTAACCCGATTTCTAGATTAATCCCATAGAGTTACAGACATCTATGGCTAATCAAATCGATCAAAGCAGTGTACACAAAAAGTTGGGTCTAGCTCTATGTTCCGATGGTTCTATATTCCGGTGGGTCTATGTTCCGGTGATTTTGGCTCTATGTTTCGGCGAAATATTTTTCATAGAAAAATGCCACCATTGAGCACCGTTAAAAATGGACGCTACCTTTCGCCATGAACTATTACTAAATTATAATACAATGTAGTTTTGTTTTTTCAGTGTTTTTATTGCTAATAAAAGTAGTTTATTACTTTTTGCATAATCATAAACTATTTTAATTGAAAAAATTTTCAAACCAAGAACCAAATCAAATAATACAATCGATTTGAACTTCATTGTATTTAAATGTAAAAGACGCGCCACACTAGTCTTCTTCTATGAAAAATAATTCACCTGAACATAGAGCCAAAATCGCCGGAACATAGGCCCACCGGAATATAGAGCCACCGGAACATAGAGCGTTCGCGAAAAAGTTATTATTGTGAGGCAACTTTATACTACTGACTTCTGGTGTTAGTTTTTAGGCTTAGTAGCGGTTTCTTTTTGTACACCACCTTTTTTTTTTAGACGCGAGAAGAGGAAAATAGCCAGCATCGAAAAAGTTTGTCACAGCAGCTGCAATGATGAAAAAAACTAGCATTCTAATTTCCTCTCTTGGAAGTTTGGCAACTCGTCCATCGTTTGTGTGAGTTTTAGTAGTGTAGTAGTATTCTTTTTGAGATTGTGCAGGAATTATTTTGTCAACAGCAGTTGAGTAGTGTTGTAGTAGTAGTAGTTGTTGTTGTTGCGATTGCCTCTCCTCCTAATAAGGCTAGTAGTAGCAGTAATGGTATGGGAGTGGTAGTCACCTGCACTCCCCTCAGAAGAGCTTATAGGTCCTCGTGTTGCAGGTTGTCAACTTTTTAGCTCGCAGCAGGCTCCCTTAATCAATTGCATAATAAAATATAATAGGTAGGTATGATGATGATGATGAATGAATGCAGAATGTTGTTCTTTCTGACTAAGCCTGGCCATTGTTGTTGTTGATGATCAGCTGATTAATCTGTTCTGATGTCGTATCTCCACTGTTACTTCAACTGGTTTATATGATGTTACGCTATGGTTGCTGGGTTACTATTTTTGTGTTATTTATGCTTTATCTTGTAGGTGAATAATACTATTATTTAAACAATTAGTGATATTATTCAAGGTGCTTGCTTGTCCAAGAGATAGTAGATAGCTGTGAGAGAGAGAGTAGTTTCTTCTGTAGTTTATTTTTTCATATTATTTCTGACTGCATCTTCCTACTAGTCCGAGTGAATGAGAGGGGGGGGGGGGGGGGGGAGAGATGCAGCCAGCATATGATTATGTAATCACATTAAAATGACAAGTGGGTGCGAGGCAAAATATGATATCATTATGTATCATGCAAGTTAATAGAATGATCAAAATGTATAAAATAAAAACATAATCATGTATACACATATCCGTCCATCAGTTACTCAACAATATGATAATGAAATTGTAGTGCATGACAATGTGGTTGGTAACAATGTTTCATTTCCGGAGGTCAAATGTGAGTATAAATATCTAAAGTGTTGAGATGTGTGATGAATTTCCAGCACATTATTATTACTATTAAAAAAATTGGTATTAGTACTTATAATATAATGTCAATGTGCCATAGATCATACAGTGTTTCTCAAGTGTCAGTGTGAAGTAAAAATTATGCCAAACACACTGATGGGCGAGAAGCAGACCCGGTAGAATTTCCGCAAGTGGGCTGAAAAGAGACCCCGATGAATGTTTTTGATTGACCAGAGACAGAGCGATTTTCTACAATGGGCCGTCAAAGGTCCGGTTGAATGCCTTCCATAAACCACTAACATACCCAGTTAAATATGTATGAAACCGAAAACAGGTCCCATTGAATGTCTGTAAATGGACTGAACTGAAAACAGGCCCTTTGGATTTAAAATAATATCTTACTACGGTTATCATGCCGTATTGTTGTTTACCACCTTTACTTGTAGTAACATAGGACTCAGTGACAGTAACTGCCAACTCTAGTAGGCAATAGTAGTTCTGAACCACTATCACTGGCAGCGACATGTTTTACGGCTTAAGTGCAGCCTTGGCTGCTGAGGTCTTCACGTGCTAACCAAATACAAAAAGCTCCACATGAGACATTGCATAGACTGCGATGTCTACTCCACATCAAAGAGAAAGAGGCTGAGCACAAGCGACTACTGCACTTTGGCACCATTTCCACACAAACGAAATGAGAATCATCCTCGGTGGCCTTCCAAAAAGCAATGCGTGCGGCATTCCTCATTACGTCCAGCCACAACACTCGCGTCAAGACCATCGCTAGTTTTATCACCTAGTACAGTCTTTGTGGCGATTACAGATGGTGACATTGATCTGGCTAACTCCTGAAACCTTCTATGCTATTTGTAAACAACCGCGGCGTCTCTTTTCAGGCCCACCAACTGCTACTAAAAATTTGATTTGTTTTTGGGCCTAATTAGCATCAGCATGCCATTGGAGATTTACGTCAAGTGCAGGGTCATGCATCCTTTTTGATTTACATCAATAACAATGCACTTGCTATGATTGGATATGTGGTGTATTTTGGTGGAGCTCTGTCATGACCAGTGTCTCAGACCGACTTGTAGTTAGGGCTGATACAAGCTACAGAATGGGCCGGCAGAGTTGCCACCAAATACAAAGCATAAATGCCAGTACCGGCTCTAGGAAGGTATCCCGGGCTGGTAACAAGATGGATGCCATAGCTAGAGGAGTGGAGCATAGCCTTCAGATAGGCTCCAGTTGTCCGTATTTCAAGACCAAGGGCTCCAAAAAGACATAAGACCTCTAAAACAGTTTCCTGGAGCCATACCGACCCAGGGTCCTTTCTCACCAAAGGAGATAGTAGTTGTCAGGCCTGTAGAGGCTGACCGAGTTGCTGTACCGGCAGACAGGGTGTCTGCCTGTTTTCAGCTGTCGCAGAACCAGTTAGTGGTTCCGTTGTTTGTACGGCGGAATCCACTGCAGGTATTCATTGTTTTTTTTTAAGATGGTCATCTTATGCCCCTCACCACACAAAGTTCTATGGTCTGACAGGGTTTTTTGGTGGAAAATGCCTTTTAACACATCCAAACGCTCAGTTGGTCTCCTTTTAAAGTTTGCATAGTTTGTAGTCGACATAAAAATATCACAAAACTCTTTTGGATACTCTCTTTTAATAATTAATTAATAATAACTAATAAGAGGCCCCTAGAGCCAAGTCAATCCATGGGCTTTGTGCATCGTTTTCTATATTTTGCATCATTATTAATAAAGTCTACTGCGTACAAGACTCCATATTGCCTTGTACTTGAGTATGCATCCGAAGTTTGGGGCCCTTTGTTGAGTACGCCTGGTAAAGAATAGAGGTGCTCCAGAACAGGATGGTCTGTTTTACAGTCGATGTTTAGAGAAGCAGTTTAGTAACTAGTGGCAACGGCTTATTGTGGCTTGAACTATTGGCCACCAAAAAGAAAATACAAAGGAAGCACATTTTTACTCACATTTTGCAAGTTTCAAAAAAAATTTGCGTTAATAAATTATAAAAACTTGTCTGTGTTTACTTTTAAAAAAATTTGCACACAATACTCCATGGAGCCTGCGTTGGTAGGAGTAAAAAAATTCATAGATGCTAGTGTTTCCGATGAACAAAAGACCTTTTCCCCAAAAAAGACACCAAATTATTTACAGGGTTATTTTCTGTAAACAAGACAGCTCTGCTAAAACAATGGCTTCTGTTGTAATTATCATGTATGTGTTTCTGGTAACAAAAATAGCAAATTATTAAGAACTTCTAAGGTTGTAAAAGTATAATTTTTTCTATGAGAAAAAGTTTACTGTTGGCATTTTGAGATAGTTACTCAACTTTGGTTTTAATTATATTTAGATGGTTTAATGACAATTATTGCTATTTATTACAATAAAACCAAATCAAAATTCTATGCGTATTCAATAGCGCTAGGTACAGAGTTTCACAAGCTCTTTTCAGTACTAAATGACTTTTGAGAAAGATCGTTGCACTCCCCGTTGCAGATAGTTTCATACCACAGACAGCAAGAGATACAAAAACTTGAGATCAAATATCTTAGATTGTATGTTGTCCATGATATTGTTAGTCACACTATTATTTGTATTACTTGGTCTGTTATCAGTATTACTTCATTTTAGTTACCACAAACTTCTATAAAATATTTATCAATTTTAATTATTTAATTAAGTTCTGTTATAAAATATTAATTCACTCAGCATGTGTGGCCGGTAGTTCTAATATGACATTGCTGTTTGATCACCCACTCACTTGTATACTACAATGTACAGTTCCTCTCTATGTTATATACTGCAATGTGCAGTGCCTAGTAGTGCTTTGGGAAGGGAAATTGTTAGTGAGTCATAGTTTTGTCCAAAATGGACAAACCTCAATAGCTACTGCCCACTTGCACAGTCCCGCCCCATCATTATACTCCTATGAATATCCCTCAATAGCTACTACGCACTTGCACAGTCCCGCCCCATCATTATACTCCTATGAATATCCCTCAATAGCTACTACGCACTTGCACAGTCCCGCCCCATCATTATACTCCTATGAATGTGTCACTGATGTGCTCTGCGTGTATGATGCATAGCAGAGGCTTCAGTGCCTAAACTATTGGGTCTCTGTGATAGTCATTTATAGGAGTTGGTTTGAAGCAGCAGTTGCTGTCAATGCTCTAATAGTCGAGTCAATCACTGAGCTCTAGCCAAATCACTGCATGAACGCAAGCATGTATTCACCCAGCTTATACTTTAGATATGCATGCATGTGTTCACCCAGCTTTAGATGCCAGTTTACTCGATCGGATTAGAAAGTATTTGTCATGTTTCTCTCCCTGTTGATTTGCTTTCAGTCTTGGTTAGAAAGGGAAACAAAACCTAAAGTAAAGATCTGCTGTAATACAAGTTAATGTTACTGTGACTGTGTTGTTAGTGAGGTTGCAGTGCTACTCTAGTATTTCATTCGTGGTTACATCAGTGTAACATTACAGCAGTAGATTTCGTACCATACACACTCCGAAGGTTTCTCTCAAAGACGTATCATTTTGTTGCGTACATTTAGCCTTGGTATAGCTGCTTGCCTTTTCCTTTTCTCAGATTTGCTCATCCATCCAATCATATTTTACTAGAGTTATTTGAAGTTGATGCTGGCCGGTGGCCGGTATCATTTGGTGTATAATAAAGTAGACAACACCTTACTGCGTTTGTTGCAGGTGCTTGAAACGATCATTATATAACACAACTTATAGATTAGCCTCACACGATGCCAAATTTAATGAAGCCAAAGAGAGATTGTCAAAACTATCGGAAGATCCTGGAAATGAAGTCAAATTGAAAGTTTATGCCCTTTTTAAGCAAGCTACGGTTGGTGTAAACACCACCAAGAAACCTGGAATGATGGACTTTGTAGGAAAAGCCAAGTGGGATGCTTGGAGCTCCCTTGGCTCCATGTCACAGGTAATAATATAATTATTATTGTTTTTGTACCTTGTCATGTGTTAAATCTGCCACCTGTTGTATACCTATACATAATATACACTGTTGTAGACTACATGTACGTACTATACACTGTTGTACACTGCATATATATACTATATATACTATACACTACTGTACACTACATATATATACTATACACTACTGTACACTACATATATATACTATACACTACTGTACACTACATATACATAATATACACTCCTGTACACTGCATATATATACTATACACTACTGTACACTGCATATATATACTATACACTACTGTACACTACATATATATACTATACACTACTGTACACTGCATATACATAATATACACTCCTGTACACTGCATATATATACTATACACTACTGTACACTGCATATATATACTATACACTACTGTACACTACATATACATACGGTACATTATTGTACATTACACATACATACTATACACTACTGCTATGATTTCATTGCTCTCTGTATGCCCTTTCAACCAGGATGATGCTCAATTAGAGTACATAAAAGTAATAAATGGTTTGGTGTCTGAGGAGAGCACAACTTCCAGTTCTGAGCCAGGAGAGTATAAGACACTACTAGTCACCAATGAAAATGGAGTCTGTAGAATTCAGCTCAACAGACCAACAAAAAAGAATGCTATTAGTATCGAGGTACACGAAAAGTACTGTATTACTGCACTGTATCATATATTACTGTAATATGTCATATATTACTATATCGTATCATGTATTACTGTATGTATTGTACCATATATTACTGTATGTATTGTACCATATATTACTGTATGTATTGTACCATATATTACTGTATGTATTGTACAATATATTACTGTATGTATTGTACCATATATTACTGTATGTATTGTACCATATATTACTGTATGTATTGTACCATATATTACTGTATGTATTTTACCATATATTACTGTATGTATTGTACCATATATTACTGTATGTATTGTATCATATATTACTGTATGTGTTGTACCATATATTACTGTATGTATTGTACCATATATTACTGTATGTATTGTACCATATATTACTGTATGTATCGTACCATATATTACTGTATGTATCGTACCATATATTACTGTATGTATCGTACCATATATTACTGTATGTATCGTACCATATATTACTGTATGTATTGTATCATATATTACTGTATGTATTGTACCATATATTACTGTATGTATTGTACCATATATTACTGTATGTATTGTACCATATATTACTGTATGTATTGTATCATATATTACTGTATGTGTTGTACCATATATTACTGTATGTATTGTACTATATATTACTGTATGTATTGTACCATATATTACTGTATGTATCGTACCATATATTACTGTATGTATTGTACCATATATTACTGTATGTATCGTACCATATATTACTGTATGTATCGTACCATATATTACTGTATGTATTGTATCATATATTACTGTATGTGTTGTACCATATATTACTGTGTGTATTGTACCATATATTACTGTATGTATCGTATCATGTATTACTGTATGTATCGTACCATATATTACTGTGTGTATTGTACCATATATTACTGTATGTATTGTACCATATATTACTGTGTGTATTGTACCATATATTACTGTATGTATTGTACCATATATTACTGTATGTATCGTACCATATATTACTGTATGTATTGTACCATATATTACTGTGTGTATTGTACCATATATTACTGTATGTATTGTACCATATATTACTGTATGTATTGTACCATATATTACTGTATGTATTGTACCATATATTACTGTATGTATTGTATAATATATTACTGTGTGATCTAGTGTAACTGTTGCAGATGTACAATGAATGGGCAGCAGCATTAAATGAGGCAGAAAAAGACCCAACAGTTGCACTTGCTACAATTACCGGTATGTACAAACTCGACTGCAACACTTGCCTCGTCTGCTACAGCGTTTCCTGTTAGTCATATTATTACACTTACTACTTGTATATATTATGTGCAATGGCTATGGCTATCTGTATTAAAGTTGGTCTTTTTCTTGTTTATTTTGGTAGGATGTTGTTTGGTGCAATAATTGTATGACACTATCATATAATACTGCGTATTACACTAACATATAACACTAGCATATAACACTATCATATGACACTAAAATATAACATTAACATATAACACTAACATAAAACACTAACATATAACACTAACATATAACACTAGCATATAACACTAACATATAACACTAACGTATAACACTAACATATAACACTAACGTATAACACTAACATATGACACTAACATATAACACTAACATATAACACTAACATATAACATTAACATATAACACTAACGTATAACACTAACATAAAACACTAACATATAACACTAACATATAACACTAGCATATAACACTATCATATGACACTAACATATAACATTAACATAAAACACTAACATATAACACTAACATATAACACTAACATATAACACTAACATATAACACTAACATATAACACTAACATATAACACTAACAAATAACACTAACATATAACACTAACATATAACACTAACATATAACACTAACATATAACACTAACATATAACACTAACATATAACACTAACATATAACACTAACATATAACATTAACATATAACACTAACATATAACACTAGCATATAACACTAACATATAACACTAACGTATAACACTAACATATAACACTAACGTATAACACTAACATATGACACTAACATATAACACTAACATATAACACTAACATATAACATTAACATATAACACTAACGTATAACACTAACATAAAACACTAACATATAACACTAACATATAACACTAGCATATAACACTATCATATGACACTAACATATAACATTAACATAAAACACTAACATATAACACTAACATATAACACTAACATATAACACTAACATATAACACTAACATATAACACTAACATATAACACTAACAAATAACACTAACATATAACACTAACATATAACACTAACATATAACACTAACATATAACACTAACATATAACACTAACATATAACACTAACATATAACACTAACATATAACATTAACATATAACACTAACAAATAACACTAACATATAACACTAACATATAACACTAACATATAACACTAACATATAACACTAACATATAACACTAACATATAACACTAACATATAACACTAACATATAACACTAACATATAACACTAACATATAACACTAACATATAACACTAACATATAACACTAACATATAACACTAACATATAACATTAACATATAACACTAACAAATAACACTAACATATAACACTAACATATAACACTAACATATTACACTAACGTATAACACTATCGTATAACAATAACACTAACTTACAAAACTAATGTATAGCACTAACGTATAACACTAACGTATAGCACTAACGTATAACACTAACATATAACACTAACATATAACACTAACATATAACACTAACATATAACACTAACATATAACACTAACATATAACACTAACATATAACACTAACATATAACACTAACATATAACACTAACATATAACACTAACATATAACACTAACATATAACACTAACATATAACACTAACATATAACACTAACATATAACACTAACATATAACACTAACATATAACACTAACATATTACACTAACGTATAAAACTATCGTATAACAATAACACTAACTTACAAAACTAATGTATAGCACTAACGTATAACACTAACGTATAGCACTAACGTATAACACTAACATATAGTATTTTTGACATGAATTGCTGATATTATGCAGGTGCTGGAGATTACTTCTGCAGTGGAAACGACTTGAATAATTTTATGGGCGTTACCCCAAGTAACATGTCCAAAATGGCTCACGACTCAGCTGATCTTTTGCAGTGAGTTCTATTCATTTACACATGTTATTCTTTCATTGACTGATAACTGTACCATATACAACTGTGTGCTTGTCAGAGCAATAACTGTACCACATACAACTGTGTACTTGTCAGTGCAATAACTGTACCATATACAACTGTGTGCTTGTCAGAGCAATAACTGTACCACATACAACTGTGTACTTGTCAGTGCAATAACTGTACCACATACAACTGTGTACTTGTCAGTGCAATAACTATACCACATACAACTGTGTGCTTGTCAGTGCAATAACTGTACCATATACAACTGTGTACTTGTCAGTGCAATAACTATACCACATACAACTGTGTACTTGTCAGTGCAATAACTGTACCACATACAACTGTGTACTTGTCAGTGCAATAACTGTACCATATACAACTGTGTACTTGTCAGTGCAATAACTATACCACATACAACTGTGTACTTGTCAGTGCAATAACTGTACCACATACAACTGTGTACTTGTCAGTGCAATAACTGTACCACATACAACTGTGTACTTGTCAGTGCAATAACTGTACCACATACAACTGTGTGCTTGTCAGTGCAATAACTGTACCATATACAACTGTGTACTTGTCAGTGCAATAACTGTACCACATACAACTGTGTACTTGTCAGTGCAATAACTGTACCATATACAACTGTGTACTTGTCAGTGCAATAACTGTACCACATACAACTGTGTACTTGTCAGTGCAATAACTGTACCACATACAACTGTGTCCTTGTCAGTGCAATAACTGTACCACATACAACTGTGTACTTGTCAGTGCAATAACTGTACCATATACAACTGTGTACTTGTCAGTGCAATAACTGTACCATATACAACTGTGTACTTGTCAGTGCAATAACTGTACCACATACAACTGTGTACTTGTCAGTGCAATAACTGTACCATATACAACTGTGTACTTGTCAGTGCAATAACTGTACCATATACAACTGTGTACTTGTCAGTGCAATAACTGTACCATATACAACTGTGTACTTGTCAGTGCAATAACTGTTTGTTACTGTTCATTGTCTCTACTTCTGATGTGCTGAGGCTTTACATTCATTATATACACTATGCACCTGCAGCTCTTCTCGTCAGCAGTCATATTTGCTCATGATAATGTTTGTACATGTTACTGTTTGTACATGTTACTGTTTGTACATGTTACTGTCTGTACATGTTACTGTCTGTACATGTTACTGTTTGTACATGTTACTGTTTGTACATGTTACTGTTTGTACATGTTACTGTTTGTACATGATATGTACGTTGCGTATTTTTGTAGGAATTTCGTAGAGTCTTTTATAAACTTTTCTAAACCAATGATTGGTATAGTCAATGGGCCAGCTGTGGGAATTGCTGTAACTACTATGGGACTATATGATCTAGTATATTCCACAGACAAGGTGAGAACAGTCGGGTGAGAGCAGTTGGGTGAGAGTCTTCGGGTGAGAGTGGTCGAGTGAGAGTCTTCGGGTGAGAGTGGTCAGGTGTGAGTGGTCAGGTGTGAGTGGTCATGTGAGAGTGGTCGGGTGAGAGTGGTCAGGTGAGAGTGGTCAGGTGAGAGTGGTCAGGGGAGAGTGGTCAGTTGTGAGTGGTCGGGTGAGAGTGGTCAGTTGTGAGTGGTTGGGTGAGAGTGGTCGGACGAGAGTGGTCAGGTGAGAGTGGTCAGGTGAGAATGGTCAGGTGAGAGTGGTCAGGTGTGAGTGGTCAGGTGAGAGTGGTCAGGTGAGAGTGGTCAGGTGAGAGTGGTCAGGTGAGAGTGGTCAGGTGAGAGTGGTCAGGTGAGAGTGGTCAGGTGAGAGTGGTCAGGTGAGAGTGGTCAGGTGTGAGTGGTCAGGTGAGAGTGGTCAGGTGAGAGTGGTCAGGTGAGAGTGGTCAGGTGAGAGTGGTCAGGTGTGAGTGGTCAGGTGTGAGTGGTCAGGTGTGAGTGGTCAGGTGTGAGTGGTCGGGTGAGAGTGGTCGGGTGAGAGTGGTCGGGTGAGAGTGGTCAGGTGTGAGTGGTCAGGTGAGAGTGGTCAGGGGAGAGTGGTCAGGTGTGAGTGGTCGGGTGAGACAGTTCAAACATTACCCATTGATCATTCCTTTTCAAACACCGATCAGTAAACTGGCTGTATAGCAAGTAGTGCCACTATACAACAATGTCTATTGCATAGAATAGGAATGTCTGTGGTATATTTACAGGCCACGTTCCATACTCCGTTTAGCTCACTTGGTCAGTCACCGGAGGGTTGTTCATCTTACACCTTTCCCCGCATACTGGGACCAATGAAGGTAGACTTTGTGTGACGTTGTACTCGATGGTAATAAAGATAATATAGAACACTTTGCATGAAGTAGTGTGATTTATAATATATCATTGTGTAATATTTTGTGTTTAAGTGATCTATTGTATGAAGACATATTTTATTAATGTATTATAGTGTATCCTAACTAACGTATTGTATTATGTACTTTGGTATATTATGTAATGTCATGTATTATGTAATGTGGTATATTATGTAATGTATTATGTAATGTGATATTATGTAATGCGGTATTCACAGGCCAGTGAGATGTTACTGTTTAACAAGAAGCTAACTGCCCATGAAGCCTGTACTCAAGGGCTGGTGACTGAAGTGTTCCCAGATCACAGTTTCCAGACAGAGGTGTGGAACAGAGTAGAAGCCTATAGCAAGCTACCAAAAAGTGTAAGTAGACTCTGATCATAAAATATGCTCATCCCTGGTTGGTCTTCTCAGTTCTAGCCTCTGCAAGTGTTGCCCGTTGCAGCCTCTCAACAAGTGCACTCAGATTAATAGCTTGTAGTGTGCGTGTTCCTTGCCCCTTCAGGGGTGAACAACTCCCCATTAGTGTAGTTCCTTGCCCTTTCAGGGGTGAACAACTCCCCATTAGTGTAGTTCCTTGCCCTTTCAGGGGTGAACAACTCCCCATTAGTGTAGACACGTTTTCTCCTCTGCTTTACAGTTCTTTTCTGTTTACTAGTTGGAATGCAAATCATATGCAAGTGCTTATTTCTGTGTTTCCATTGTGTAGTGCGTTCCAAGTGTAGGGTGTGCCTTGTTAGTGATTGATGGATGAATTGATTGATTGATTGATTGTGCTATTTGCCCTGCAGAGTCTGCGCTACTCCAAGATGCTGACAAGGGATCAAGAGAGAGAGAAGCTTCTGGCTGTCAACAAGGCTGAGTGTGAGCGACTGATAGAGAGATGGCAGTCGGATGACTGCGCCAAGGCAATCATGAGCTTCTTTGCTCCCAAGTGATCGCCCGTCTCCCTCCCTCCTCTCGCAGCTCTCAGCTCCTTTTTCTCTCTTACAAGTAGCAGACCCTCCTTTTCAAGTTTCTGACTTTTCTCACGTAATCAACTACTCACGTCTTGCTGTTTCAATCCCTCTTTTACTGTCCTTGCAGGTGACGGTGGTCTGTATGGCAGCCGACCCAAACAGTATCACTGGTACCTTTCTACTGAGTCGATATTTCTCTGTTGATCTCTATTTCTTCTATCCACCACTACCTTATCGTTTTCTCTCAAAACTTAGACACCTGGGTCATCTCTCCCTCTCTACTCCCATTTCCTTTTATATCAGCTCAACCTCTCACAACTCTCAACACTACAGCACTCATTGCACTCATTGCCCATCTATGTCATTTGTGTCCTTAGTAACAGTGGATTTATATGGCTCGGCAGCCAATTATCGCTTCAACTTATTTACATATATGATATATAATGGAACTAACCAATGCAATGTGTGCCACTAACTGTATCCCGCAATGGGCAGATATTCAAACAATAAAATATGTTATGTATGGAATGGCCTCATTGTTGTGTGCTACCTTATGTTATATTCATACTGTTGTTGTTCTCTCAATGAGTCAAGCATGGAAGGAGGTTAATCTACTGTCAGATCTGAGGTGTTGGACACATGTAAACATTAGTTATAGGCTTTCCAACCTGAAAGTTGACTCTAAGGTAGTTGATATACTCTTGTGTCAATTGTACGTATTGGTTGTTCAGTATATATATATATTTGATGATGAGCTTTCTTTTACTCTAGTATCTACTGCTGCTACTACTTCTACTACTACTAGCTGTAACTGATGTTTGCATTTGTTCTAGTAGCTCCCATGAGTTCTGCCACATTTTCTGTCCCTTGACCCTGACCATTTTTTTTCCAATTTTTACAGGCATATGAAAGATTGACTCCAAGTGCATGTGGCTTTGTCGGCAACCTTTTAACAACTGCAGTGACCTCTCTATACAATGGTTTGGGGAGAGGAGTTTTGGAGGCAGGTCAGATGTTTGTTGCGGCGCAACATGATTATAAAGGCTCGCATAAAGAAGCAGATGATTACGGTTTGCTATTTACTGATGGTTTGACTGCTGTGGTGGAACTGTGGCTTGACCTTAGATACACCACCAATATGTGCATATATGACCGAACTATTTAATGCAGATCT
The DNA here is from genome assembly GCA_945261195.1 of Cryptosula pallasiana. NCBI lineage: Eukaryota > Metazoa > Bryozoa > Gymnolaemata > Cheilostomatida > Cryptosulidae > Cryptosula > Cryptosula pallasiana. The sequence goes on along the minus strand of OX183133.1, from coordinate 48,628,842 downwards.
GATATGTGACCTTTATATATACCTTAGAGGTCTATTCCTCATCATCTGTGATATTGTGTAGGAGTTCCTATGGCCGGTACTATTTATCATAATACTGGCTCTAATAAAGTACATGGCTCAAGTGACAACGGTAAGTGGAGCGGCTGTCGAAAGCTACCCTACAGAGAGCATATATCCCAACACTTCTGCCTCTGGTGACATCCTGGTGGTGCCCGAGAATGCCTCGAATTATGTCAAGCAGGTAATTATAATTTTTTAGTTTACCTATTTATTTAACGAGCTACGACATATCCTACTCCACAACTCCTCCCACCCCTTACTCTCTCACCTCCCACCCCTTACTCTCTCACCTCCCACCCCTTACTCTCCCACCCCTTACTCTCCCAGCTCCCACCCCTTACTTTCTCTCCTCCCACCCCTTACTCTCTCACCTCCCACCCCTTACTCTCTCACCTCCCACCTCTTACTGTCTCACCTCCCACCTCTTACTCTCTCACCTCCCACCCCTTACTCTGTCACCTCCCACCCCTTACTCTCCCAGCTCCCACCCCTTACTTTCTCTCCTCCCACCCCTTACTCTCTCACCTCCCACCCCTTACTCTCCCAGCTCCCACCCCTTACTCTCTCTCCTCCCACCCCTTACTCTCTCACCTCCCACCCCTTACTCTCTCACCTCCCACCCCTTACTCTCTCACCTCCCACCCCTTACTCTCTCACCTCCCACCTCTTACTCTCTCACCTCCCACCCCTTACTCTCTCACCTCCCACCCCTTACCTCTCACCTCCCACCCCTTACTCTCCCAGCTCCCACCCCTTACTCTCTCACCTCCCATCCCTTACTCTCTCACCTCCCATCCCTTACTCTCTCACCTCCCACCCCTTACTCTCTCTCCTCCCACCTCTTACTCTCTCACCTCCCACCTCTTACTTTCTCACCTGCCACCCACATCTTTGGCTACTGCTCCCTTATCTCCAACTCCTTATATTTTCCAGACAAACTGCTTGTATCAAATTGACTTCAGTGACCTGTCCAGTTGACAAAAATAAAGGATTACAAAACATGCAGTGGCCACAGCGTTAGTCAAATTTTATAATGGCAAACAGGCTGCAGATGAAATATTTTTGATTGGTAATAGGATGAGTTGTCCTAGACGCATTAACAGCTACGGATATGGTTTACTGATCACTAAATAGAATCTTTATTTAGTCTGGCTGTTTGCTAAAAGTTACATCATTTTTTCTATCAACTTGAATGGCTTTCTATCTAATAGTTTAGACTTTTGGTTGCATGTAGGTGACTAATCACACTCCACTCGACGTTATTTCTACGTCTTGTATTTGACTCGCTGCCTTTTTTGCTGGCATTGCAGTTCCTAATGGTGTAGCTCCTTGGCTTTCAAGTGCTCAGCTATTCAAGTGTTGGGATATAAAAGCTTAGCCAAGTATTCTTCTATTTGGATAGGCTGTTTCCGACTACCTCCCCAATTCATCACTCACTTTTATTGGATTATCCAACATATCAGAGGCAGAGCGCTTCTACAGAAACCGTAATGGCAGCGGAATATATGCCGGAGTGCAATTCTCTCGACTGTATGATGACTACACCATCCGTACGAGCTTTGTGGGCAGTGCCAGCCCAACAGACAGCCTCAATGCGGCCGGTGAGAGTCAGTAATAATTGCTTCTTTGTTGGCTGCCATCTTGAGTGCTTGTGTACTCTATCATTTTACTGTTTTGTGAGTCTTGTGGGCGTCTCAAAGAGTTATGTGTCAATCTTTGTTGTCTTGTTCATCAAATTGCATACAGTTTTAGCTTGTAAAGTCTCGATCGTCTAGTTTATTCATCCAGTATTACGTTTGAGGCTGAGTCTTCACCACAAAGTCACAAGAGGCTTCTGCAGTCCCTACAGAATGTCCACCTGTGCAACTGGTGCCTTAGCCTAGGACCATCTATCCTTACTATATGTGCCAACTTGTACCGATGAGCATATTTATCCATCTAGTCTAGTAGTTTGACTAGCTGTATTACTCACCAACAGTAACATTCTTGTCCATATTTGTACCCTATGTGATTGAGTTGGTAAGAAAGCTCATGCTCGCACGTTCATGCGCCACCTGCACACTACCAATTATTGGATGTCTACTGAATGGGAAATGCAGCCGTCTTTCTGAAAAGTCAAAATTTACCCCAAATTGTCGTCTACAAGCATTTCTTTATAAGGGAAAGGTTTACACTTTTGAAACCCCAGCAGTGGCTACTAATATTTTGGTTTTTTACTGAAAACGGCTATAAATTACAATTACGCTGGGAAGTACATCTACAGTGGAATAGTCTTTTCTACCCATGATAAATTTGTTTTAAAATTGGAGTTGTTATTTTTTGAGGAAATTACCACTTTGTTTGAGTAATTTGGTCGTTGGGAGTAGAAGTGTCTCCATGCGTTTGTACTCTCAAAAGCACAGGCCTCATTAGATCATTATTGATATTTGTCTCATGCGTATATGGTTATGTAATGCAGTCAATACCTTTTTGTATCCTGTGTATTGTCTGATGCGTATATGGTTATGTAATACAGTCAATACCTTTTTGTATCCTGTGTATTGTCTCATGCGTATATGGTTATGTAATACAGTCAATACCTTTTTGTATCCTGTGTATTGTCTCATGCGTATATGGTTATGGAATACAGTCAATACCTTTTTGTATCCTGTGTACTGTCTCATGCGTATATGGTTATGTAATACAGTCAATACCTTTTTGTATCCTGTGTATTGTCTCATGCGTATATGGTTATGGAATACAGTCAATACCTTTTTGTATCCTGTGTATTGTCTCATGCGTATATGGTTATGTAATACAGTCAATACCTTTTTGTATCATATGTATTGTCTCATGCATATATGGTTATGTTATACAGTCAATACTTTGTTGTATCCTATGTATTGTATCATGCATATATGGTTGTTATACAGTCAATTCATTTTTGTATTCTGGGTACTGTCTGGTGTATATTTTGGTTTTGTGATACAGTGAACTCCTTCTTGTATCCTGCATTCTGTTTTGTGTTTAGTTGGTTGCATGATACAGTCAATTTTTTTTGTATCTTGCATACGGTCTTGTGTACATTTGGTTGTGATACAGTTACTTCCTTTTTGTATTCTGCGTACTGTCTTGTGTTTATTTGGTTGTGTGATACAGTCAATTCCTTTTAGTATCGCGCGTACTGTCTCATTCATGTATATTTGGTTGTGGTACTGTATTACAGAGGACTGCCGGCCTGATTCCCCCGAATGTCTCTCCAAGTTGTACATCCACAACGGATTTCTTGCCTTGCAGTGGGCTCTCAATTGTGCGATACTCAAGGTAAGTCTCTCTATATATACTGTATATCTGTTCCAGGTAAGTCTCTATCTCTATATACCGTATATCTATTCAAGGTAAGTCTCTCTATATACTGTATATCTATTCAAGGTAGGTCTCTCTATATACTGTATATCTATACAAGGTAAGTCTCTCTATATATACTGTATATCTATTCAGGGTAAGTCTCTCTATATATACTGTATATCTATTCAAGGTAAGTCTCTCTATATATACTGTATATCTATTCAAGGTAAGTCTCTCTATATATACTGTATATCTATTCAAGGTAAGTCTCTCTATATATACTGTATATCTATTCAAAGTAAGTCTCTCAATATGTACTTTATATCTATTCAAGGTAAATCTCTCTATATATATACTGTATATCTATTCAAGGTAAGTCTCGCTATATATACTGTATATCTATTCAAGGTAAGTCTCTCAATATATACTGTATATCTATTCAAGGTAAGTCTCTCTATATATACTGTATATCTATTCAAGGTAAGTCTCTCAATATATACTGTATATCTATACAAGGTAAGTCTCTCTATATACTGTATATCTATTCAAGGTAAGTCTCTCTATATATACTGTATATCTATTCAAGGTAAGTCTCTCTATATATACTGTATATCTATTCAAGGTAAGTCTCTCAATATATACTGTATATCTATACAAGGTAAGTCTCTCTATATACTGTATATCTATTCAAGGTAAGTCTCTCTATATATACTGTATATCTATACAAGGTAAGTCTCTCTATATACTGTATATCTATTCAAGGTAAGTCTCTCTATATATACTGTATATCTATTCAAGGTAAGTCTCTCAATATATACTGTATATCTATACAAGGTAAGTCTCTCTATATACTGTATATCTATTCAAGGTAAGTCTCTCTATATATACTGTATATCTATTCAAGGTAAGTCTCTCTATATATACTGTATATCTATTCAAGGTAAGTCTCTCAATATATACTGTATATCTATACAAGGTAAGTCTCTCTATATACTGTATATCTATTCAAGGTAAGTCTCTCTATATATACTGTATATCTATTCAAGGTAAGTCTCTCTATATACTGTATATCTATTCAAGGTAAGTCTCTCTATATATACTGTATATCTATTCAAGGTAAGTCTCTCTATATATACTGTATATCTATACAAGGTAAGTCTCTCTATATATACTGTATATCTATACAAGGTAAGTCTCTCTATATACTGTATATCTATTCAAGGTAAGTCTCTCTATATATACTGTATATCTATTCAAGGTAAGTCTCTCAATATATACTGTATATCTATACAAGGTAAGTCTCTCTATATACTGTATATCTATTCAAGGTAAGTCTCTCTATATATACTGTATATCTATTCAAGGTAAGTCTCTCTATATACTGTATATCTATTCAAGGTAAGTCTCTCTATATGTATTGTATATCTATTCAAGGTAAGTCTCTCTATATACTGTATATCTATACAAGGTAAGTCTCTCCACATATACTGTATATCTATTTAAGGTAAGTCTCTCTATATACTGTATATCTATTCAAGGTAAGTCCCTCTATATATACTGTATATCTATACAAGGTAAGTCTCTCTATATATACTGTATATCTATTCAAGGTAAGTCTCTCTATATATACCGTATATCTATTCAAGGTAAGTCTCTCTATATACTGTATATCTATTCAAGGTAAGTCTCTCTATATATACTGTATATCTATACAAGGTAAGTCTCTCTATATATACCGTATATCTATTCAAGGTAAGTCTCTCTATATACTGTATATCTATTCAAGGTAAGTCCCTCTATATATACTGTATATCTATTCAAGGTAAGTCTCTCTATATATACTGTATATCTATTCAAGGTAAGTCTCGCTATATATACTGTATATCTATTCAAGGTAAGTCTCTCCACATATACTGTATATCTATTCAAGGTAAGTCTCGCTATATATACTGTATATCTATTCAAGGTAAGTCTCGCTATATATACTGTATATCTATTCAAGGTAAGTCTCGCTATATATACTGTATATGAGTGGGATATATTACTTGTTCACCTGCTGCTATCAGGCACTCGTCTATTCCTACAGGAAAAGAACCTCTCACTTCCCATTATCACTCTCCAACAGATGCCTAAACAGTCATTCATTCCTGACTCAAGTTTCCTCCGGCAGTTTGCTCCAGTCTACTATGTATATACATACTCATTCTTTGTACAGTTCCTTGTCGTAGCACTTGTTCATGAAAAGCAGAGTCGACATAAGGAAACACTCAGGATTATGGGTATGAAAGATTCAGCGTTTTGGTGAGTGCCTCACCATACTTCAATATTGTAAAGGTCTGGCTGCACACAGTTGAATTGTTAGAAGGTCACGTCCACTTATAGATTGTAGTGCTAGCAGAGACGGATCAGAGGCTAGGGATTCCCTGAATACTTACAATACAAGTTTTTGGTACTATAAGTTTCCCAATCATGAGATGTCATTAATAGACACCGAGACATAGACACCGAGACATAGACACCGAGACATAGACACCGAGACATAGACACCGAGACATAGACACCGAGACATAGACACCGAGACATAGACATCGAGACATAGACACCGAGACATAGACACCGAGACATACACACCGAGACATAGACACCGAGACATAGACACCGAGACATAGACACCGAGACATAGACACCGAGACATAGACACCGAGACATGGACGGTGTTGGTAAAGTATTTGATGATTCACCACAGTTGGCTTCTACATTGCTACAAGTGTCACCCATTGTGGCTGCAGTATTATATATAATACAGGGCTAACGGAGGCACTATCAGATGATTAATATGCAAACAGGTTTTTCTTCGCTATATTGGTCAGCTGATCTAATATGAACTAATGGGCCAGTTTTTCTATTGCTCTCTCTCTGTTTCATGTCAACCATGCCCCAAGTTGCTAACATGAATGTTCCTCTACCTCAAAATATATTGTGAGCATCTACAATTAATAGTGACCAAGACTCTACAGTTACCATCATTGGATGTTGTTCGGCCGACTTCACAGTTAGGCCCCTTGGAGAGGGCAGGAGAGATTACAGCCGACGAATACTCGACATTTAAAAAATGTCTGTTCAAAAAAAAAACTTTTTGAAACTGTGCTGATTAAAAAGAACTATAGTTAATAACGGCCAATTTTTTGCTTTGGTTCAAAGACTAAACCGTAGCTTATTTAATACTTCGTTTTTTTCACAGATAACCACTACTTGCATTTCCTGTTAAGAATAGATCATGTTCTTTCACAAGTATAATACTGAGGGGCTTTCTCCAACAATAACATCATGTTGTTATACTTTTATTTATCAACAACCAAGAAGTTAGCTCTGCTAATATTATTTTAAGTAATTTGTTCAACAAAACACTTTCAAGGTTCACTTTTTGTCAAATAATAATTACTATTTATTTACTATTTATTTACTATTTATTGTCTAAATTTTACAATTTGTTTGGTTATATAAGCAATAGCTGGTAGATACAGTTCTAGTGAGACAGTTCTAGTGAGACAGTTCTAGTGAGACAGTTCTAGTGAGACAGTTCTAGTGAGACAGTTCTAGTGAGACAGTTCTAGTGAGACAGTTCTAGTGAGACAGTTCTAGTGAGACAGTTCTAGTGAGACAGTTCTAGTGAGACAGTTCTAGTGATACAGTTCTAGTGAGACAGTTCTAGTGAGACAGTTCTAGTGAGACAGTTCTAGTGAGACAGTTCTAGTGAGACAGTTCTAGTGAGAACTAAACATGGAAAAGCCATTTGAAAAATTAGTCATTTTTGAAGAGTCCATTTTGAAATGTCTGTATCCAACGGCAAGCATCATTGCTGTGGGTGATTTTTGCCAGTTGTGGTTGCGCAGTCTAGCTCTCACATAGCCTGAGGTCTAGCTTGTGCCATGTCATACCTTCTGTAATGACATGTCAAGGTCTGTCGGAATTGAATCTAATGGAAAGTTAGGATGTTTGTGAGCCTTTAGGTGTGTTTACAAATAAAACTGTTGTGCAAGCACTTGCGGTTTACTGAGTGGCTAGTATAGAGGTCTAGTCAGCTTGTGGGATTTTGTGCCATTCCACTATCGGACACCTCCACCAACATTTAGGAACCAACTTACTGTACTGGGAGTGGTCCTCCTTCTTCACTGTGATCAACATTAGAGGAGTGCAAAATAAAAGTTTGCCTGTATACGCCCCACAAGAAGCAGGATCAATTTTGATCACAGATGGATAGATCACATGTTTGGCAGATGTCTTTGAGACAAGTGTATAGATGTCTGTGAGACCAGTGTATAGATGTCTGTGAGACAAGTGTATAGATGTCTGTGAGAGCGGTGTATAGATGTCTGTGAGATTAGTGTATATATGTCTGTGAGAAAAGTGTATAGATGTCTGTGAGACCAGTGTATAGATGTCTGTGAGACCAGTGTATAGATGTCTGTGAGACCAGTGTATAGATTTCTGTGGGACCAGTGTATAGATTTCTGTGAGCCAAATGTATAGCATAAAATTGGCTAATTGGTTAACATTCAGTTTTGAAATTTTAACCATTTCATTTTTTCCAGATGATATTTGCTACAACAGTATCTTTTTCAGCAGTAAACACTGCAGCAAATTATTTGTAGAAAAATAATTGATAAAGTCTGAAAACGTTATTTATAAATCTTTGGGTTCATACCTCATCACTGTGAAACAGAGGAAGACAACTCTCAATAGACTAAAGATATTTCCTAAACGCGGAGGGATTGATAGTGGAGTGCTAAAAAATCCCAGAAGTTTGCTACGTCCCTAGACTATAGAATTGCTTTTTATACCACATGTAATATAACACTATATCTTATACCACATGTAATATAACACTATATCTTATACCACATGTAATATAACACTATATCATATACCACATGTAATATAACACTATATCTTATACCACATGTAATATAACACTATATCTTATACCACATGTAATATAATACTATATCTTATACCACATGTAATATAACACTATATCTTATACCACATGTAATATAATACTATATCTTATACCACATGTAATATAACACTATATCTTATACCACATGTAATATAACACTATATCTTATACCACATGTAATATAACACTATATCTTATACCACATATAACACTATATCTTATACCACATGTAATATAATACTATATCTTATACCACATGTAATATAACACTATATCATATACCACATGTAATATAACACTATATCTTATACCACATGTAATATAACACTATATCATATACCACATGTAATATAACACTATATCTTATACCACATGTAATATAACACTATATCTTATACCACATATAACACTATATCTTATACCACATATAACACTATATCTTATACCACATGTAATATAATACTATATCTTATACCTCATGTAATATAACACTATATCTTATACCACATATAACACTATATCTTATACCACGTGTAATATAACACTATATCTTATACCACGTGTAATATAACACTATATCTTATACCTCATGTAATATAATACTACGTCTGTAACTCTCTCTCTGCCGTAGGTTGTCCTGGGCACTGCTCTACCTTATGATTATAATGACAGTCAGCGCCATTGCTGTCATATTTGCTGCTCTGACAACCTTCTTCAGACCTCAAAGCAACATGATAATATTCTTTATAATGCTCACTCTATACGGTCTCTCCATCATCAATATAGCCTTTGTTCTCACTCCTTTCCTCAACAGTATCCAGGTGTGTAAGCTGGGGCTGGCCTTTTGTTTGCTCTTTGCTACCGGGAGTGTGTGTGCATACAGTAATGTTAGATATATGTATACTATTGTTAGACGCTTGTACTTCACATTTTAGACGCCTACATACATCTACGCCTACATACATCTACGCCTACATACATCTACACCTACATACATCTACACCTACATACATCTACACCTACATACATCTACACCTACATACATCTACACCTACATACATCTACACCTACATACATCTACACCTACATACATCTACACCTACATACATCTACACCTACATACATCTACACCTACATACATCTACACCTTCATACATCTACACCTACATACATCTACACCTACATACATCTACACCTACATACATCTACATACATCTACACCTACATACATCTACACCTACATACATCTACACCTACATACATCTACACCTACATACATCTACACCTTCATACATCTACACCTACATACATGTACACCTACATACATCTACACCTTCATACATCTACACCTACATACATCTACACCTACATACATCTACACCTACATACATCTACACCTACATACATCTACACCTACATACATCTACACCTACATACATCTACACCTACATACATCTACACCTTCATACATCTACACCTACATACATCTACACCTACATACATCTATACCTTCATACATCTATACCTTCATACATCTACACCTACATACATCTACACCTACATACATCTACACCTTCATACATCTACACCTACATACATCTACACCTACATACATCTACACCTTCATACATCTACACCTACATACATCTACACCTACATACATCTACACCTACATACATCTACACCTACATACATCTACACCTACATACATCTACACCTACATACATCTACACCTACATACATCTACACCTACATACATCTACACCTACATACATCTACACCTACATACATCTATACCTACATACATCTATACCTTCATACATCTACACCTACATACATCTACTCCTACATACATCAAAGCCCTTTTTCTCGCTGTGTAGATAACGATGTGTAAATTCTATGATGCGTTACACTTTTTTCAATGTAGAACCTAAACTGAGGCAATCTAATACACACTTCTCGTTGACAGGTTGCTGGTCCAGTGTCTGTACTAGCTACTACTGTCGTCAGTACCTTGTTTGTTGCTGTCAGTCTCACCACTACCTATGATGCCAATGGAACTCCCTCTTCTCTGCTGCCGCTTCCTGTACAGTTACTTCTGTGTCTTCTATCTCCGACAGCGTTAAGCATCGCTATAGAAAGGGTACACAGTGAGCATTAGTCCACTTGACTTGTCTGTAAACAATCATTTATTCTGTCCTTGTTGCTCTTCTCTGTCACCTCCTAGTAGGCCAAAATTTATTGGTTTCCGGCAAACATTGAGCTATTTGGTTTTTGTTTTTTTTTCATTTCTTACAGCTATTCACTTTTTACCTCCATTCTTTTTTTCTGATTCCTTCGTTATGTCCTTCTTTTCCTTTCCCTTCACGTTCTCTTTCCTTTCATTCTATTGTACATCCTGTTCCCTCCTCTCTCAACCCCCTTTCTTCTCTCTTTCTTCCTTCCCTTTTCCTTCCCTTTCATTTTTCCTCCCATCCATTTTCCCTCTCTTCCATTTTCCCTCCCTTCCCTTTTCCCTCCCTTCCATTTTCCCTTTCTTCCATTTTCGCTTCCTTCCATTTTCCCTCCCTTCCATTTTCCCTCCCTTCCATTTTCCCTCTCTTCCATTTTCCCTCCCTTCCATTTTTCCTCCCTTTGACACTTTTTTCCCTAGTTTCATTTTTGCCTCCCCTTTATCCTGCATACTTCTCTCTCTATTTTCTTCTTTATTCCTTTTGTTGCTCATTTTTTTAATCTTTTCCTCAAATTCTTTTTTGCGTTCTTCTGTACCCTGTTATATCCACCCCTCACCCACTCCCCTCACCCACCCCCCTCTCCCCACCCCCCCCCCCTCCCCACCCCCCCCCCCCCCCCTCACCCACTCCCCCACCCCTCTCCCCTCCGCCTTCCCTCTCCCCCCACTCCCCCGTCTATTCCCTTCACCCGGTGCCCACTTTCATTTCATTTGCTCACCACTCCCATTCCTAGTTTTACCTTCCTTTCTAGTCTCCTGCTCTCTGAAGTTTGCCCACTACTTATGTTCTCTTGCAGGCGATTTACCTGGATGTAGCACAGATATATTTGACATGGAGCTCTTTGTATATTGGTGACTTTCCTCTATACATACCAATAGTTATGTTGGCTGTTGATTCTGTTCTTTACTTCCTCCTGGCCGTATGGCTTGACAAGGTGGTGCCAGGTAAAGTTACATATCAAGTCTAGATACGGTTCTACCAGGTACAGTTACATTTTCTATATCTAGATATGGTTCTACCAGGTACAGTTACATTTTATATATCTAGATACGGTTCTACCAGGTACAGTTACATTTTATATATCTAGATACGGTTCTACCAGGTACAGTTACATTTTATATATCTAGATACGGTTCTACCAGGTACAGTTACATTTTATATGTCTAGATACGGTTCTACCAGGTACAGTTATATTTTATATGTCTAAATATGGCTGTACCACGTGCAAACACCTAATGAAGTATCATTTTCTAGTGCATTTTTGCTGAAGTAACAGTGGTTTTAGTATCTAGACAGAGTTTAGATGTTACACTGAGTTTCAAACTGCTCAGATCACTTATTTGTAGGTGAATATGGAAAAAACCAGCCGTTGTGCTACTGCTTTCACCCAAGGTATTGGACCAGCAGACTAAGATATGGGACGGGTGGTAGGCGCCTCAGTGAAGATGCTGTATTTGATTGTGAGAACAGCTGTCCCCACATTGAGCCAGTGCCAGAAGAGATAAAGAGTCTTAACAAGCTGCAGTTGTTTAACATCAAGAAGACTTTTATTGTCTCGTCTAAGCCTGTCGAGGCTGTCAAAGGTGTGGACAACTCTCTTTGCAGCTGTTGTTGCGCTTGTTACTAGTTGTACATTCTCTATTAGTTATTGTTACTAGTTGTACATCCTCTATTAGTTATTGTTACTAGTTATACATCTTCTATTAGTTATTGTTACTAGTTGTACATCCTCTATTAGTTATTGTTACTAGTTGTACATCCTCTATTAGTTATTGTTACTAGTTATACATCTTCTATTAGTTATTGTTACTAGTTGTACATCTTCTATTAGTTATTGTTACTAGTTGTACATCTTCTATTAGTTATTGTTACTAGTTGTACATCCTCTATTAGTTATTGTTACTAGTTGTACATCCTCTATTAGTTATTGTTACTAGTTGTACATCCTCTATTAGTTATTGTTACTAGTTGTACATCTTCTATTAGTTATTGTTACTAGTTGTACATCTTCTATTAGTTATTGTTACTAGTTGTACATCCTCTATTAGTTATTGTTACTAGTTGTACATCCTCTATTAGTTATTGTTACTAGTTGTACATCCTCTATTAGTTATTGTTACTAGTTGTACATCCTCTATTAGTTATTGTTACTAGTTGTACATCCTCTATTAGTTATTGTTACTAGTTGTACATCCTCTATTAGTTATTGTTACTAGTTATACATCTTCTATTAGTTATTGTTACTAGTTGTACATCTTCTGTTAGTTATTGTTACTAGTTGTACATCCTCTATTAGTTATTGTTACTAGTTGTACATCCTCTATTAGTTATTGTTACTAGTTGTACATCCTCTATTAGTTATTGTTACTAGTTGTACATCCTCTATTAGTTATTGTTACTAATTGTACATCTTCTATTAGTTATTGTTACTAGTTGTACATCTTCTATTAGTTATTGTTACTAGTTGTACATCTTCTATTAGTTATTGTTACTAGTTGTACATCCTCTATTAGTTATTGTTACTAGTTGTACATCCTCTATTAGTTATTGTTACTAGTTGTACATCCTCTATTAGTTATTGTTACTAGTTGTACATCCTCTATTAGTTATTGTTACTAGTTGTACATCCTCTATTAGTTATTGTTACTAGTTGTACATCTTCTATTAGTTATTGTTACTAGTTGTACATCTTCTATTAGTTATTGTTACTAGTTGTACATCTTCTATTAGTTATTGTTACTAGTTGTACATCCTCTATTAGTTATTGTTACTAGTTGTACATTATCTATTAGTTATTGTTACTAGTTGTACATCCTCTATTAGTTATTGTTACTAGTTATACATCCTCTATTAGTTATTGTTACTAGTTGTACATCTTCTATTAGTTATTGTTACTAGTTGTACATCTTCTATTAGTTATTGTTACTAGTTGTACATCCTCTATTAGTTATTGTTACTAGTTGTACATCCTCTATTAGTTATTGTTACTAGTTGTACATCTTCTATTAGTTATTGTTACTAGTTGTACATCCTCTATTAGTTATTGTTACTAGTTGTACATCTTCTATTAGTTATTGTTACTAGTTGTACATCTTCTATTAGTTATTGTTACTAGTTGTACATCCTCTATTAGTTATTGTTACTAGTTATACATCTTCTATTAGTTATTGTTACTAGTTGTACATCTTCTATTAGTTATTGTTACTAGTTATACATCTTCTACTAGTTATTGTTACTAGTTGTACATCCTCTATTAGTTATTGTTACTAGTTGTACATCCTCTATTAGTTATTGTTACTAGTTGTACATCCTCTATTAGTTATTGTTACTAGTTGTACATCTTCTATTAGTTATTGTTACTAGTTGTACATCTTCTATTAGTTATTGTTACTAGTTGTACATCTTCTATTAGTTATTGTTACTAGTTGTACATCCTCTATTAGTTATTGTTACTAGTTGTACATTATCTATTAGTTATTGTTACTAGTTGTACATCCTCTATTAGTTATTGTTACTAGTTATACATCCTCTATTAGTTATTGTTACTAGTTGTACATCTTCTATTAGTTATTGTTACTAGTTGTACATCCTCTATTAGTTATTGTTACTAGTTGTACGTCTTCTATTAGTTATTGTTACTAGTTGTACATCCTCTATTAGTTATTGTTACTAGTTGTACATCCTCTATTAGTTATTGTTACTAGTTGTACATCCTCTATTAGTTATTGTTACTAGTTATACATCCTATATTAGTTATTGTTACTAGTTGTACATATTCTATTAGTTATTGTAGCTCTAGTAGCAGGCGTTCAGATAACCAATTGTAGGCGTACGTGTAGATCTAACCAACTGAACCCATATCATTTAATTCATGTATAGATGCAAGTGGAAGCAATTATACGAGGTCATGTGATGTAGTTTAATTGTCATCGCTGTCTATATTTCAAGTGTACACTCGCTGCAGGTATCACACTGGATATATATGAGAATGAAATAACATGCCTACTTGGTCACAATGGGGCGGGCAAAACAAGTTTAATGAATATGTTGACTGGTTTGACTCCACCTACTTCTGGTACAGCTCTCATCTATGGACTGGTAATTATGCAATGTTGTTTTTTATGTTATTTACTATCATGTGTTATATCCATACGATAGTACGTGTTATGTAACACACACAACAATACATGTTGTGTAACACACACAACAATACATGTTATGTAATACATACAATGGTACGTGTTATGTAATGCAGACAATAGTACATGTTATGTAATATATAACCGTACATGTTATGTAATACTCACAACAGACAATGTTGTATAATACATACAACAATATGTGTTATGTAATACATACAATAGTACATGTTATATAATACACATAACAGAATATGTTATATAATACATACAACAGTATGTGTTATGTAATACGTACAATAGTACATATTATATAATACATACCATACTACATGTTATGTAATACACACAACGGTACATGTTATACAAGGATATAAGAGACACATTTGACATGAGAGAACTAAGAAAGATAACTGGAGTATGTCCCCAGTACGATGTGCTAGTAGATAACATGACCTGCAGGGAGCACCTACAACTATACGCCGCACTCAGGGGCATCAAAGATGAAAACATTGCTAAAGAGGTCAGTGAACTTTCTCTCTTCTACATCTCACTGTCTAGCAAGTACTTATACATTGGTCTTACAGCTTTTACATACACACGTGTAGCCTACATGTAATATACACACACTTGTAACTTACATGTTACCTACGCACATAATGTAACATCAGGTATATGCGTATTGCATACACGTATGTTTAACACACAATTACATGTAATATGCATTGTATGTAATTTAAATGAGCATATAACAGTTACGTACCTGTAGATAGAGAAGATACTGAAAGAAGTGGATCTAGTTGATAAAACTGATTCACCCACAAAGACTCTGAGTGGGGGACAGAAGAGGAAGTTATCTGTGGGCATTGCCTTTATAGGTAACCCAAAGGTACTCCTATTTATAATATCTTTGTTATCAGTAACCCAAAGATATTACCTCTTACTTATAATGTCTTTGCTATCAGATGAGTTGTATATTATAAAATGGGTGAATGACTGGAGATATGCTTGTGCACATTTTTGGGTGTTTTCCGATGAGATAATAAATATGACGATATGATTGGCTCGCCTGAAGTCTATAGACTTGAAATGGTTACGGCAGGTTGTATTCCTGGATGAGCCATCTGCTGGAATGGATCCCAAGTCGCGTAGGCATCTTTGGTCGCTGCTAAAGAACAAAAAGTATGGAAGGGTGATACTGCTGACCACCCACTTTATGGACGAGGCTGACATCCTGGCTGACAGGAAGGCTATTGTATCGAAAGGGCGACTTCGATGTTGTGGCTCATCAATCTACCTAAAGACCAAGTTTGGTATAGGTTACAACCTCAAGTACGTGCTAGTTACTTACCTTTCTTGTGTATGTCCCAGTTATTCACATTCCTTATGTATGTACTAGTTACTTACCCTCCTTATGTATGTGCTAGTTATCTTACCTTCCTTATGTATGTACCAGTTACTTACCTTCCTTAGGTATGTACTAGTTACTTACCCTCCTTATGTATGTGCTAGTTATCTTACCTTCCTTATGTATGTACCAGTTACTTACCTTCCTTAGGTATGTACTAGTTACTTACCTTCCTTAGGTATTTACTAGTTGCTTACCTCTTTTGATCACACGAGAAAACTGGAGGAAAGGGTGTGTAAATGAGTTGTGATAGTTGAGAGACCAAGGGTTTGTTGACAGTATCAGTAAACGAGTTCACAAGAAGGATTATCATTGTTTGTGTGTCTATCCAACCATGCAGCATATTTCTGTTGCATTTAATGAGTAGGAAATTTAGGCTCGGTTCACACTAGTACGCTACGAAACACAGTAAAAATTCATAACAGCTACGGTTCGGTACTGGTTCGCACCAAAGTGCCTGTTTAGACGATCGTTTGTCTGGCGCATTCGTTTCGTATCTGTATGAAAACACCTTGGGCCCGTTTCAGTTTTGAGGCGATATGGAACCAGTATTGGTGCGAACCTATCTGAACAGCTGGCGTTTTCGCTGCGAACTTCAGTGTTCACATTTGTATGATATGCGCATAGCGTACCCGTGTGAACAGGGTCTTACATAGTGAAAAGTAAGTACTTGCGCATCTGTGATGAAAGCTGGGTTACTTGTAATAAAAATGGTGATTGAAATGTAGCAACAAAAAACATGTGAAGGGATAAAGTGATGGTAAAGGTGTTGTTAGGTGGTTGGGTGGGACAGAGGGAGCAGGGAAGGCAGAAGGAGTGCACCACTTGCAGTGGGCACTGTTGGTGGACGGGAGAGGCAGCCTGTGGAGGAGACTTTAAAAGAGGAACGTAACAGCCTGGAGCAGGGATGTGGAGGAGCTGAAGAGGGTGGGAGGAGCTGGAGAAGATGGGAGGAGCTGGAGAAGGTGGGAGGAGCTGAAGAAGGCGGGAGGAACTGGAGAAGGTGGGAGGAGATGGAGAAGGTGGGAGGCGCTGGAGAAGGTGGGAGGAGCTGGAGAAGGTGGGAGGAGCTGAAGAAGGTGGGAGGAACTGGAGAAGGTGGGAGGAGCTAGAGAAGGTTGGAGGAGATGGAGAAGGTGGGAGGAGCTGGAGAAGGTGGGAGGAGCTAGAGAAGGTGGGAGGAGCTAGAGAAGGTGGGAGGAGCTAGAGAAGGTGGGAGGAGCTAGAGAAGGTGGGAGGAGCTAGAGAAGGTGGGAGGAGCTAGAGAAGGTGAGAGGAACTGGAGAAGGTTGGAGGAGCTGGAGAAAGTCGGAGAAGTTGAAGTGGTTTTTTTTGACTCAGTTGTTTGTGATGAGAGATATTACAACATGTATTTGTGTGAAAACTTCCATACCTGAACCAAACAGCAAACACTGCTGATGAAGCTGTGAGCTCAACTTAAGTGTTTACGCTATATATTTTTCATACAAGCTATTGAGGGAAGATAATTCCTCAGCACTGAGAGTCTGGCCCGTATGCAATGTTATACGTACATTCTACAGCCTGTAATTGTCTCTACTTAATAGCCTCACAGTGAACACAAAGACTTACAGAAGTCGTGAGGTGCAATATATTGTAACAGAGAATGTACCTGGAGCAGTTCTTGCTCACTCTCATGGTATGGAGGTGTGCTTCAGTCTCCCTCTTGAACAGTCCAGCAAGTTTGCAGGTAAAGATCTCAGTCTATGTTCTTGCTTATACCCCAAAAAGCATATGACGATATACGCATGTATGCAATACAGTACATTTTAGTTACATGTGTGTGTGTATTGTAGAGCTGTTTAGGAAACTAGAAGAGCCTAGTTTTGGTGCCACTCGGGCCGCTCTGCTAGGTATTATGGGATACGGTATTTCAATGACAACATTAGAAGAGGTTTTTCTTCAACTGGCAGAGATAGCAGAAAGCGGTGAGTCTAGCATTGCTCTACGTCTGCACTGGCAGTCAGCTGTCAGCAGTCAGCTCTACGTCTGTACTGGTTGTCAGCTGTTCCACTCATTCTTTCATTCTACAATCGACTACTCAAAGCTACAAGGTGGTTTGTCTGTAACCATCAGGTACATGGTGCTAACTTAGCTATGGCATTCTGCCAATTTTTTTCTGTGGGTCCACGTTTTCTGTGAAGCAACCATGCAAAAGGGCTCGATTAGGAAAATAAATAATATATACATTACGTGTTTGAAATATTATAACCTAAATTTTTTACTTTGGCTCTTTCTTACTTTTTTAATATTTCACTATAAGGCGTCCGCCATGCACTTTAATTGCAATCAAACCGCTGATTATCTGCAGTCTTCGTTTATTAGATAAACATTGCTAAAAGTTTTCACTTATCTAATCATCTGAATATAAATTTAAACCAAAATACATTTTATATTTTTTTTTGATAAAAAGTATGGCAGATAATAGCCACCTGTTGCTTCCCGCGCATTCATGCCAGGAGGTAAACCAACAAATAATCTAGCTAGAGCATGTATGAGGGGGTGTAGCTCAAATGGAAGAGCGCTCGCTTAGCATGCGAGAGGTACCGGGATCGATACCCGGCACCTCCATATCTTTTTCCTTTATTACATTTTATATTGTCATATATTCACATGCCATCAGATATTTTGTACGCTTTATTATTCATTAATGTTGTACTTTTTTACCGATGTTCCGAAAGCTTTTGTTACTGGCACGTTCAAGTCAGTACCTCTACAACGATTGTGACTTGCAATGGTGAAGATTAGTGTTAGTTGTAAAACATTATATAGCTAAAACATTATATAGATATTTAGATATACGATATAAAAACTTGGACTAGAATATCCATGGTTGTCTATCCCATGTATCTATACCATACTGGTAGCTCTGGTAGACACAGGTGTATACCATATGGGTAGCTCTGGTAGTCACAGGTGTATACCATACGGCCTGCTCTGGTAGACACCGGTGTATACCATACGGCCTGCTCTTGTAGTCACAGGTGTATACCATACGGCCTGCTCTTGTAGTCACAGGTGTATACCATACAGCCTGCTCTGGTAGTCACAGGTGTATACCATACGGCCTGCTCTGGTAGACACAGGTGTATACCATACGGCCTCCTCTGGTAGACACAGGTGTATACCATACGGGTAGCTCTGGTAGACACAGGTGTATACCATACGGGTAGCTCTGGTAGTCACAGGTGTATACCATATGGGTAGCTCTGGTAGTCACAGGTGTATACCATACGGCCTGCTATGGTAGACACAGGTGTATACCATACGGCCTGCTCTGGTAGACACAGGTGTATACCGTACGGGTAGCTCTGGTAGACACAGGTGTATACCATACGGGTAGCTCTGGTAGACACAGGTGTATACCATATGGGTAGCTCTGGTAGACACAGGTGTATACCATACGGGTACCTCTGGTAGTCACAGGTGTATACCATACGGGTAGCTCTGGTAGACACAGGTGTATACCATACAGCCTGCTCTGGTAGTCACAGGTGTATACCATACGGCCTGCTCTGGTAGACACAGGTGTATACCATACGGCCTCCTCTGGTAGACACAGGTGTATACCATACGGGTAGCTCTGGTAGTCACAGGTGTATACCATATGGGTACCTCTGGTAGTCACAGGTGTATACCATATGGGTAGCTCTGGTAGTCACAGGTGTATACCATATGGGTAGCTCTGGTAGACACAGGTGTATACCGTACGGGTAGCTCTGGTAGACACAGGTGTATACCATATGGCCTGCTCTGGTAGTCACAGGTGTATACCGTACGGGTAGCTCTGGTAGACACAGGTGTATATCATATGGCCTGCTCTTGTAGTCACAGGTGTATACCATACGGCCTCCTCTGGTAGTCACAGGTGTATACCATATGGGTAGCTCTGGTAGACACAGGTGTATACCGTATGGGTAGCTCTGGTAGACACAGGTGTATACCATATGGGTAGCTCTGGTAGACACAGGTGTATACCGTATGGGTACCTCTGGTAGTCACTGATGCGGAGACTCTAATTATATCTGTTGGTGTATTGTAAGAGGCTGCTGAGGTAACTGACTTGAGAGGTCTTGGTGTCACCAGTTCCCATCGAATGAAGAACTCTACTTCGGCAGCAAAAAGCAAACCGCCGCTGCCTCGATTACCTCAAATACTTGAACAGTATGACAGCTCTCTCAAACCTTCAGAGTTTCACGTAAGTTAGTAGTAGTGGGAAATAGTAGCAGTTAACAGCAGTTAGTAGTAGTTAGCAGTAGTTAGTAGTAGTTAGCAGTAGTTAGCAGTAGTTAGTGGTAGTTAGTGGTAGTTAGTGGTAGTTAGCAGTAGTTAGTAGTAGTTAGTGGTAGTTAGCAGTAGTTAGTAGTAGTTAGTAGTAGTTAGCGGTAGTTAGTAGTAGTTAGCAGTAGGTAGTAGTAGTTAGCGGTAGTTAGTAGTAGTTATCAGTAGTTAGCAGTAGTTAGCGGTAGTTATCTGTAGTTAGCGGTATTTATCTGTAGTTAGCGGTAGTTAGTAGTAGTTAGCGGTAGTTAGTAGTAGTTAGCGGTAGTTAGTAGTAGTTAGCAGTAGGTAGTAGTAGTTAGCGGTAGTTAGTAGTAGTTATCAGTAGTTAGCAGTAGTTAGCGGTAGTTATCTGTAGTTAGCGGTAGTTATCTGTAGTTAGCGGTAGTTAGTAGTAGTTAGCAGTAGGTAGTAGTAGTTAGCGGTAGTTAGTAGTAGTTATCAGTAGTTAGTAGTAGTTAGTAGTAGTTAGCAGTAGTTAGCGGTAGTTAGTACTAGTTAGCAGTAGTTAGCGGTACTTATCTGTAGTTAGCGGTAGTTAGTAGTAGTTAGCAGTAGTTAGTAGTAGTTAGCAGTAGGTAGTAGTAGTTAGTAGTAGTTGGCAGTAGGTAGTAGTAGTTAGCAGTAGTTAGCAGTAGTTAGCAGTAGTTAGCGGTAGTTATCTGTAGTTAGCGGTAGTTAGTAGTAGTTAGCAGTAGTTAGTAATAGTTAGCGGTAGTTATCTGTAGTTAGCGGTAGTTAGTAGTAGTTATCAGTAGTTAGTAGTAGTTAGCGGTAGTTATCTGTAGTTAGTAGTAGTTAGCAGTAGGTAGTAGTAGTTAGCATCAGCTGGAAATTAATTTTTGTTCCGGGTTGAAATTATTAAATTATTAAAAAAGGGAACTTTGCATTGAACTTCACAGGAAGCATCACAGAACCATCCAAACACCAATGATACATACATTCTGCATTGTATTTTATGTTATATATTATGTTTTTATTCTATTGTCGAATGTTATGTTATATTGTATTGTATTGGTGGTCACAACACTACCAGCTTATTATTTATATTTAAACAATTAATTTAGATTGAGGATATTGTAAACTTTATTGGAATTGAGCTGTTAATATTCATTGCATCGATCAATTGATCACCTGAGATCTACAGAGATGGAACACTGAGTAGACACTGCAGATATATTATGTTGTGTGCACTTCTAGAAGATACTCTAGCAGTTATCTATCTTGTTTTTATTTTAGATGTTCTTGGCACTTTCAAAGGTTCGTCTACTTATATCCATGCGAGACAAGATGGCCACATTTTCAAGAGTCGTACTGCCAGTGATATTGATACTAATAAGTAACGTGGTGTTCAAATCGGGTACCATTCAGTACAACCCTCCCGTCTCTACTATTGAACTCACTGCTGTCAATGTGTTCCAAGGCTTTGGGGGAGTCTTTGCATACACTAACTTGACAGGTAAAGGCTAGTGTTGGCGATGCATGGGCACAGGATAGGCAGAGATTATCCTAAGTAAGCGACTGAGAAAGAGTTTTTAGTTTGATGCGTGAGTTTGCGGTTAGCTCTGTTTGGTTGGTTGCAGATTATGCAATGGGCATTGATGGGTCTCACATTGCTAATATCACTGGGCTCACAGCTGTCTATCTTAATGACAGCAGCCATCTAAAAGCAGATCAGTCTTACCACTTTGGCCTCCAGCTAACTGTAAGTATCCTAGATTCACACCAACTGGCTGTAGCACACAGTAGCTCATTGTGTGACTCTGTAGCTCATTGTGTCACTCTGTGTCACTCTGTAGCTCAATGTGTCACTCTGTAGCACACTGTAGCTCATTGTGTCACTCTGTAGCACACTGTAGCTCATTGTGTCACTCTGTAGTACACTGTAGCTCATTGTGTCACTCTGTAGCTCATTGTGTCACTCTGTAGCACACTGTAGCTCATTGTGTCACTCTGTAGCACACTGTATCACACTGTAGTATGCTGTAGTATGCTGTAGTATGCTACATCACACTGTCAGGTATCATGTAGGGCAATACAGTTTTTCTTTTTGTCATCAATAACCATGGCAAACCTATATAGTTAGAAGGCACAGGCCCACTGTCCGTACTTGTTCTGTACAACGATACATGGATTCACAGTCTACCAATGCTCGTTAATCTCATGTGTAACCTCATTCTTCATGATGGAGGGTTTGACATCAATGTGAGTACCTCTATGAACTCAATCATCATTTTGAGTACATCTATGATCTGTAAAC
Source organism: Cryptosula pallasiana (assembly GCA_945261195.1). Lineage (NCBI taxonomy): Eukaryota > Metazoa > Bryozoa > Gymnolaemata > Cheilostomatida > Cryptosulidae > Cryptosula > Cryptosula pallasiana. Next base: position 48,606,155 of record OX183133.1, on the reverse strand, counting down.
ATGGCTCTCTAATGTACTAATAAATAACTTTGATATAAAGAGGTATAAATACCTGTTATATAACACATACATACATGACTGTTATGTTTTCAAGCAGTTTACGTTGGACTTTTTACAACTATTTGTTATGTTATTATGGTGACTCAGAACATTTTGTGTCTTGTGTTTTAAAATATGTGAACGATTTCCAAACCATTTGATCGCTTTTGAAATAGTCTGAAGTTTTGAAAATCTTCTGAGCGCTTTGTGCAATCGTTTATACGCTTTGAAAACTCTGAGCTGCCTTGCTAGTTCACTCTATTGATCATAGATCTCCTTGCCTATTTACGATTGATAATGTTTCACTAAACACCAAATAGTTGAATTTTCTTTGAGTATATGAAAAATTGTTTTTATTTATTAAATGTTATTTGTTTTATAATATTTTTATAAATATGTACAACCTAAATTACAATTTTAAAAAAATTAATTTTGGAGCTTATATTTAGCAACAGTTTTATACAGTTAATTAATGTGCTCTATGTCTATTGATCTATGTCTATGTTGATAAAGTTGCATAGAGGCTAGAGAAAAAAAATTGATGGCGATCGCTTTTGGTTCGAAAGCCATGTGCTTTGCAAATTTTTACAACTATTTCAAAATAGTTTTGATTATTTTAAAACAGTTCAGACTATTTAAAAATAGTTCATATGGTTTGTAAATAGGTCATACTCTTTCTAAAGCGTCCATACGGTTTGTAATTTTCTAAATCATCCGAATAATTTCTAAGCCGTCTGAATTATTTGCAAAACAGCCATACGCTTTGCAAAATCTAGGATTGTTAGACAGGAAATACAGTTTTAGTGCATGAATCCCGCAACTAGTAAGGCTGACAATTTATTTATTATAACCAGCAAGCCTGCTTTAAACATAGTTTCTTGGGCTATTTTACTACAATTACCCAATTATTTTCAATGTAAAAGACGCTTTGCAAACCCTCTAGACTAACTCAAAGCAATTTATACATTTGAAAACAAAACCGCCTAAAGTTATGAGCCACCATACGTTATTGTATTATATTATTGTGTATTATTGTATTATATTATTGTGTATTATTGTATTATATTATTGTGTATTACTACATATTACATTATTGTATTATATTATTCTATAGATTGGTACATCGAGCAAGCCGTGGGGGTCTATCGCTCCTATTTATGTGTTTAATGGAGCGATCTTCACTTTTGCTCTAATGGTCGGATTTGCTCTCATATTTCTTCCATCAAGTTTTGCTCAGACTGCCGTGGTAGACAGAGTGGTAAGTTGTTGAGTCTGTTATATGTCTATTGTGGTTATGTCTATTGTGGTTATGTCTATTGTGGTTATGTCTATTGTGGTTATGTCTATTGTGGTTATGTCTATTGTGGTTATGTCTATTGTGGTTATATCTATTGTGGTTATGTCTATTGTGGTTATATCTATTGTGGTTATGTCTGTTGTGGTTATATCTATTGTGGTTATGTCTATTGTGGTTATGTCTATTGTGGTTATGTCTATTGTGGTTATGTCTATTGTGGTTATGTCTATTGTGGTTATGTCTATTGTGGTTATGTCTATTGTGGTTATGTCTATTGTGGTGAACTATTCTAGCTTTTATATGGTCATATGTTTGCTATAAAATTTCTTTTTTTATGTCTGTGTAAATATCTGTGTATTCTGAAATAATGAGATTTAGTTATTTAACTGTGTGACGGTTATTTGTCTGTCAGATTACTGTTTTGTGTGGAGTTGTCTTCCTCTTGTGATATATCACAGCTGTAACTGTTACTTACAGTCAAAGGCCAAGAGCCAGCTGCGCATTGCTGGCCTGTCACCAAAGCTCTATTGGCTATCTACGTGTGCTGTAGACTGGGCTCAGTATATATTCATCGGGTTCATACTCCTCATCTCTTTTGAAGTGTTTCAGGTACCAAGGCTATCATGACATGTTTATAATTCACTTGTACTTATCACCAGATTCTTTATCGTCACAAACTGAGACATTTTCGTTGATAAAGTGTGCCAAGTTTGGTTCGTGCTACATAAGACTGTGGTCCAGCAAGTACTACTTGACTTGCTTCCAGTAATGCAATTAAAGTTGTTACTTTTACCTATTCAAAACCAGCCAGCTGTCTCAGTGAGCCGTGCTGCTGCCAGCTGTCTCAGTGAGCCGTGCTGCTGCCAGCTGTCTCAGTGAGCCGTGCTGCTGCCAGCTGTCTCAGTGAGCCGTGCTGCTGCCAAGTGCAGTGCTAACGTCACCATCTTCATGTATATTGTTTGATAGCTAAGACCTCTGATAGAGCCAGGAGCTCTCATTGCAACATCAATCTTCCTCATACTCTACCTGCCCGTCTATATGCTCGCCCTCTACATCTTCTCTTATGCCTTTGACATCCCGTCTAGCAGCCAGGGTCTCTTACAGACAATGTGTATATTGGTGAGTCTTTTACATACACGCAATATGTGTATTGGTGAGTCTTTTACATACACGCAATATGTATATTGGTGAGTCTTTTACATATGCACAATATGTGTATTGGTGAGTCTTTTACATATGCACAATATGTGCATTGGTGAGTCTTTTACATATGCACAATATGTGTATTGGTGAGTCTTTTACATACACGCAATATGTGTATTGGTGAGTCTTTTACATATGCACAATATGTGTATTGGTGAGTCTTTTACATACACACAATATGTGTATTGGTGAGTCTTTTACATATGCACAATATGTGTATTGGTGAGTCTTTTACATATGCACAATATGTGTATTGGTGAGTCTTTTACATACACGCAATATGTGTATTGGTGAGTCTTTTACATATGCACAATATGTGTATTGGTTAGTCTTTTACATGCTTACATATAACGTATATATTGGTTAGTCTTCTACATATGTACAATGTGTATATTGGTGTGTCGACAGTTGAACATAGTGTTCTTTGTGCCCATTGGAATGACGGCCATGGTGGGAGATGATTACACGAGAAGGCTAGCTGATACACTCCATCTTGTTTTCTCATTTATTAATCCATTTTACTCAGCAAGTGGCTTCTTCATGTACCTGTTAAAGGTAAATAGTGATGGCCTTCAAGTCTAGTACTCTACAAGTGTAGTACTCTACGAGTCTAGTACTCTACAAGTCTAGTACTCTACAAGTCTAGTACTCTACAAGTCTAGTACTCTACAAGCCTAGTAATCTACGAGTCTAGTACTCTACATGTCTAGTACTCTACAAGTCTAGTACTCTACAAGTCTAGTACTCTACAAGTCTAGTACTCTACAAGTCTAGTACTCTACAAGTCTAGTACTCTACAAGTCTAGTACTCTACAAGTCTAGTACTCTACAAGTGTAGTACTCTACGAGTCTAGTACTCTACATGTCTAGTACTCTACAAGTCTAGTACTCTACAAGTCTAGTACTCTACAAGTCTAGTACTCTACAAGTCTAGTATAGATGTCCCACACATTCTATATATGCACTATTGTATGTACTACTGTATGTGTGTACCACTGCATGTACTACTGTATGTACTACTGCATGTACCACTGCATGTGCTACTGTATGTGCTACTGTATGTGCTACTGTATGTACTACTGTATGTACTACTGTGTGTACTACTGTATGTGATGCTGTATGTACTACTGCATGTTCTGTATATATGTACTACTGTATGTATGTACAGTAGTACATACATACAGTAGTAAATACATACAGTAGTAAATACATACAGTAGTACATACATACAGTAGTAAATACATACAGTAGTAAATACATACAGTAGTAAATACATACAGTAGTACATGCAAGTAGTAATGTAGGAGCAGATCTCGGTAAAAAAAGACCTGCCAACATACCCCCAAAAAAGCTTTGATTTTTAGATTTGCTGGTTTGTTTAAAGACCTGCCAAAAATGTATTTGTTAGTTTTTAGATGATTTTGGTTAGTATAATATGTATATACACAAGAAAGCAGATCTGCTAACATGCTACATTGTTGTTTTTTTGGTATAAATATTTTTACAGACCTGGTACAGTATATTTATATTGGTATGTATGTATGTTTGGGGATGTAAATGATTGTTGACATTTGTACAGAGCTGTAAGATATTTATTGATTTGTTATTTGATTATGCTGGGGTTTCCCTCCCGATATAAATCGTGGTTGACACGAGCCTTCTGTTTGTTGACTCTTGTTTTGGTAGTGGGTTAGGTATTGTTTATTCGATTAAAAAGTTAATAGCGAGCGTAATAAAGTGTATAATAAGTGTAAGAAGGCTAGGTAATATGGATAATATTTGTAAAGGAAACTAAATAATAGTAGCGTATAATGAATAAGCGTTGACTAAATAAACTGTTTGTTAGTAAATAGTTTGAATACAGCTTTACTAATCAAAACATTGCGAGTTGTAGTAGACTTTTTACTGAGACGTGGATGATAATAGTTTGTTCTTTCAGATTCCATTGTAGCTTTATTTTTTTTATATCTAAAACAAAAAGATTACTCGATAAATAAGTTATTGCAACTAAATTGAGATGAAGTATTATTTACGATTGATATATTATGTAGAAAAGATAAATCACCCACCCAGTTGTATTGGTTGTCTTGAACTTCTTGATCACAATTTTTGTCTTGTAGTTTAGGTTCTTCCGAACTGATAGAAGCGACATTTCCTGCTGAAAGCAGTAGCAGTAACACATTGTCCTTGAGAAGTTCTTCATCTGAAGCAAAGTTTTTCAACTTTTCAGACTCATCGGGTTTGTTGGTCTGGTTTTGCGCTGCTTCCATAGCTTGCATTGGTGTGAATACGACGATGTCATGTCAAAGGCTTCCAAATCCACTAACTTATCGAATTCTTTTTATGTCAGCAGCGTGTTTTTCGGGTATGTGCAAAGACCCCCATCATCAATCCGTCGTATTGCAAACCTCTGTGCCTCACTAGTAGTACGTTCATCACTGCTCCTCCATTAGGTAAAGTCAAATGACGAACTACTTGAGGAGATTCAAAACTGATTCCACTACCTACTGGAAATTGAGACAGGGTTGAGATACAGATCATGTTGAGCAACTGAGAAGGTGTTTTGCTTCTTATCAACTAGTTAATTGTTTAGCGTTTTCAGCGGTTATAGTTGCGGGAAATCTGACTGGATGAAAGATCGGTTGCTTTTTTTGATCAAATCCCATGAAGATCACCAGCCTTGGCACATTGAGTTGCAATGATCCTAACTTGTCGGCTTGCTTGTTTTTCTTCGCGATAAATCTGACTTGACATCTGTTACCAAGTTTAGACCTCGTAGTGGATAATGGGCAAGTTTTTACAGACATCCTCGATTGGTGTTTCAATGTGAGTTATCTCCAAAAGCGATGGTGTTGGATTTAGATAAAGTGGTTGAAACCTTCCAATCATTTTCCTTTCATTTATGTGACAAGAGTTCAGCATACCGGCAGCGTTTTTTGCCAAGCAGGAAAGGTTTGAATTAGAAGGATCTTTCAGAGCAAATGCACAGTCGAGTGTTTTACTTTTATTGTAATTCCATGGTTTTGGCTCAAGTTTTCTTGAACTCTTTCTTGGTATAGATGACTCGGGTGGAATATTTTCTTTTTCATGTTGGAAGTTCATCTGTTCTGATATCATCATCATTATCCATGGTATTGCGTGAGAAGTTGCACTGAAAACAAAACAAAAAAACTAGATAATAGTAGAGTTTTGATTTAATAGACTTAGCAATGTAAAAAAACATTCTCCAAAACACAAACTAGTCAAGTACTATTAATAATACATACTTAATACCCTGAAGATAACTCTCTGACACTTCACAGTGCAACTCGTTGAATTTACCAACAGGTGTTAAATAATTATTTATTAATTCTCACCTTATTGCTGAGAGTCCTCCTAGCAGTTGTAGTAGATGCTGTGTAGAGGTTGTTCCTACAGATAATGTTGGTGGAGTGTATGATTTTTGTGTAAAAACAGTGCTTCTTAAATAGTTAAAGTTGCACCGATTGGCCCAAGCTCACTCCAATGAGAGTGCTAGCGCAAAAATTTCTTAATAATATATAAAGATTTTCGCGCAAATAAAAAAAATTTTTGCGCCAAAATCTCTTTATAATGTATAAGGATCTTCGCGCGAGTAAACAAGTTTTCTTCGGCTAAAAATCCCTCTATAATATGTATGAGTTTTCGCGTGAATGAAAAAAAATTTCGTGCAAAAATCCCTTTATAATATATAAAGATTTTCGCGTGAGACTTTTTATTGGTTTCTAGGTCAATCGGTGCAATTTTAGCTATTTAAGAGCCAATGTCTCCACACAGAAAGCATCTATTCCAACAACAGCAACTGAAGAAACAACATCTACCTACTACTACAACTAACTACTAGGAGGACTTTCAGCATGAAGGTAAGAAATAATGAATCGTTATTTAACACTAGTTGAAAAACTTACCTAGTTGCGCTCTAAGAAAGATGTACTCATAAACCTATCTAGTTTGTTCTCAAATCTACTAGTCTTACGCGTTGTTAGCTTTAATAAGAGATATTTGTGAATTTTACAGTTACAATGATTTGATATTTTTATGATCGAAAGCCATCCAATCTCCACTTATCCAAAGATTACTAATGTTTTTATGTTATGTAAGTTTTTAAAACTACTTGTTTATAGTGTGGTAATAGACATTATTTATGTAGTCGTAAATCACAAACATAAACTTTACTAGCTTGTTTTATCATTTTTTACTCTAGGTTTTCAATGAGATTTAGCTTCTTCTACTTCAGTAGGAATCAATTTATATTCAAACAACTATACACAACATTCACCTAGACCAAAAAACCTTTGTTTGTAGCACGAGTCTCTATAAAAATATTGTGGCGGACGGTGCCCATGACAGTCTCATACAACACTCTATGTTTGCACTCTACTACTAATCGCTCTATGTACATTATTTATATTTCCACCTTTCACTTTTACATTCAATATTATATTAGCAACATGTGCAAGCAATCATCCATATCATTAAGCCAAGCCTACTACTTGTTCATTTGTCCAGTTCTACACATCAGGCGTGGTTTACAGTTCACTTTATTGTCTTGTCTAGTCTTGTCTTTGTTTTGTCCATATACCTGTTACATAATCAATTGTATAAATGCCAGTGTAATGCAGTCAATAAATCAGAGTTAAGCTTGCACACTCTCAGAAGTTCTTTTGTCTTACAAACAATAAACTTAACTTGCGCTGGTACATGCATGTACAATCAAAGCACCATTACTATGACTAGTAATCACTAAGCAGTACACCGCACTTCTGCTGGACGAATCTAGCCAAAGCTGATTCGGCCTTCAAAGTTTGGGCCACTGGCTTGCGCTCAGTAACAGCTAACGCAACCGACAGTTCGGCAGCAACCTGCAATGGTCGATTACTATTGCTAAGGGAGTCTGTCGATCTGTGGGCGGGTTGTATCGCTGCTAGCTATCAACAGTTCGGGGAAAGCTGTGCAGGTAGGCCAAGCTACCAAACAGTGAAATCCTGCACAATATTAATTGTAATCTATTCTAATGTGCATCAAAAAGTAAAAAATCAATTTTTAGTCCCTTCTTTGTTTTACATTATTTTTTTTATTTTAGATTATTAATTATTGAAGATGAAAAGAGAAGTTAAATTTTCAACATCAGTTCCCCTTTGAGCAATAACTGACGAGTTACTACTTGTTGTTTGTGCACAACTCAAAAATAATTCATCGTTGAATAAAATCATGTGTCGTGCATCAAACAACAAACATGTAGCGAATATTATCCACAATGAAAATGAGGATGATAAAAAAAGTCAAAAGGTCTTTGATAATGCCAAGGTTCAACCCAACACTAACTCGTTGTTTTTACGACTTTTCTTTTCCTATCGTTAACGCATTGATTTATGTCGTGGCAACTTATCTAGACAACCTCTGTAATCTACTGTCATTAAAATTACAAAGAACAATCGTGGAACTTTCCCCAAAGGACTTTATCAAGTTCATTTACGATGAGCTCTCCTTTTTTGAAAGAGAGACTTTGATGCTCGATGAGAATTATCAAAGAAAGTCATTTTTCACCAACTGGAGTCATGTAGCTAGACACTCGGGTGAAACCATGGCGATGTCTGGATTTTACGATCTCGAAAAAGGCAATAGCATTCTGTGCGCGTTCTACAGAGGGGGATTACTAAAGTGAAGGAGCGAAGACGAACATCCTACAATAGAGCATGCTAAAATGTTTCTGTTTTGTCGTTTTGTTAAAATACTACTGACTCACAATCGGGCATACCGAGCTAAAAAACTAACTGAGGAAGAAATGATACACATCTTCGTTGTCAAAAGCTATATGAACGAAGAACAACGAAATAGACAGTTGACAGGTTTGACTGCAGAAGTTTTACCTCTGGGCATCTCGATTGAATGCGCTGGTGTTATGTTTCAGATAAAAGAACGATATTGGTTTGTCTCGAGCACATGTATTTCACAGCCATTAGTTAGCTTACAGCTAGTCACTCTCTCGTCATGCTTAACTGCTACTCATATCATGTGATCATAGCCTATAGAAAGAAACCTGAGATTCTACAGCTGGTGCAGTCAGATTTGCTCCTGAATCAGCAAGAGAAGAAAGTTTGAAGCGGTGGTAGGGTAAAGTTTCTATGAAACATCTTTTCGATGCGGGTTTTTACTACACTGGTTTTCACGATAGCGTAAGATGTTTCTTTTGCTCAGGGGAACTCAAAGAATGAAAAGAGGGTGAGATACCGTGGGAGGAACACTGTCATTGGTTTCCAGACTGTTTCTTTTTTCCGTATGAGTAAGGGAGAAAAATACGTTGAAGAAATTCACAAACAAACGGAAAAGTAAAAAAAAACGTTAGCGAGAGCTTGAGTCACATCTTTGGAAAAAAAGAATCATTTGGCTCAGTTCGATGAAAAAGAGACGAAGTATATCTGCGAAAAACTGTGACATAATCAAAACGATATAGAAAAAGTCTTGATGCTTAATGGAAAGTCTTTTGAGTGAATAGGATTTATGATAGAAGCTTTAAAGGCTTTGAAAAGTACGAAAACTTCCGATGGGAGTCAGAAAAAGTTTGAACGATGATGGAACTTATGTTTTGGACGAGAGTGAATCAAGTAGCGAAGTGTGTGGTGACAAAGTTTTATTAGGCGCTAAAAAAAATAAAGACGAGAAGAAAGATGAAGACCACTCACAGCAATCCAGACTTGCTCAATGTGTATCTGAGTCATGTGAAAAAAGTCCCCACCAATCATATCTCTCGTCCATGTGGACATCTCATTTACAGCAGTGAGTGTAAATGAAGAAGATTTGCCGATTGCTCATCGGAACTAAGGCGCTGTCCAATTTATGATTGTCAAGTCGAGATTAAAGGTTTTATGAGAATCTACCTGAGCTAACGCATTATTTATCACACTTGACAAAAAAAATTAAAAAATTTTAAAGGTTAGATTCATATTCTCGCTTGACGACACAACATTCACGTTTTGTAGCTCATAGGAATAACAACAAACATGTTGCGCGTTGAAGACTTTGCTCACCAAGAGGCTTCCAAGGTTATAGGAGACAAAACTTTTTTGACTGAAGTCTTCAATGAAATGCTGAGGATGTTTTTACGGAATAATGTGTATACTGCGTATTAGGAGGTAGTTTTTACAAAAAAGCGACAAATCTATCGCTATTAAACTGTCACTGTTCGCACAACGATGAACGATGTACCATTTGTGACAGATACGTTGAGTTGGTGGAAGGTGCTGTGCCTACCAAACAAGAACTGTCAAATGCTATAGACTGGATCAACAGAAAAGTAGTTTTGAAAAAAAACGCTAAAATGGGATTGTTGGTGCATGATGAATGGATAGATGTTTTTTTGGAACTTTCCTCAAACAATTTAAAGACTGCCTTTATGCTAAAAAAAATCATGCGCACGATTAACTCCCTATCTAATACCCACATCTCAAAGCAAACTATCTTACCAGCATTAAAAAGATGGATTACTCGCAATAACAGAAGGTTATCCATATGCACTCAATATTGATGATGATGACTCAAACGACTCACTGAACAATGATGGCTCGATGACCATGGTCACAGGCTCATAAAAGAAGCGACAAAAAAAATCTACATCATATATCACTGAGCTCTAAAAGAAACATAAGTGAAAAAAGTCAAGGCTTCAAGTCAATCGCCACGCTGGCTGATTTTGTTCCCAAATTCATAGAGACCCACTCTGAGTACATTCCTTTGGAGCCCTTGGATCCTCTTTTCGTTCAACTAGTTATCGAAGAAGTATTCTACTTTGTGTTAGGACTCAACCTAGGCCGCAAGTCGATGCAAAGTAGATTTCTATGTTGTAATTGTATTTCAAGAGCAAATCTTCTCGAATACTTAAACTGTTATAGGAGCTTTGATCCGGAAGTCTGTTGTCCAGAAAACAAGACGATAGATTTTGAGGATCTAAAGAGAACAATCAAACTGATTGATGTAAAACAATGATTGGAAGACGCCGAGTTTGGTGATTTGGTAGATATTTTGATTTTAAAGGGATTATGCACATTTCAATGGACATCTTCGCATATTCTTTTGTCTCAGACACGAGTAGAACAACACTTACATTTTGCCAATAATTTTGATGGGATTGTCTCACACCTCCAAAAACAGCTGGGTGAGATGAATAAGGCAACAATCAGTTATGTATAAATGTCACGCTCATCATCGAGTAAAAGCATTTAGTTGTTGATGCTGGAAGCAAAAGCACTTCAGAGATGAGTTGCACAAACGTATTGCTATTGATGACTTTATTTCTCAATGCCAGTGGAAACTTCTACACCGACAACATTGATGAATGCATCGATGGAGCTATGGAAAGAGATGTCTTATTCTTTGCGCTGTTAGAAAGGACCGTACGATATACGGATGGAGATGACAATAACTGCGTGAGAATCTACCCCTCTGACTTTTTGTATTGCGGATTTTTCATCCCTCGAAACGCCTTTTCGATTTGCAAAAGCCAAAAGTTTACAAATGAATCATCCTGTAATACTCCGACAAAATACAGTCCAAATGGAGAGGAATGTATGTTGGGAGTTGAAAATGATTCGGAAGGACTTACCCAAAACGCAAAACTGTTTTGGAATGGGGAATTGTGTGCATTTGACTACAAAGCCTCACGCCTGATCTACCCATTGTCACAAGAATTTGAGGCATTCAACTTTGCATGAGCAAAGTGTAATTGCTCGAGCAAGACCAAACCAATTACTATCATCACTGATGTCGATGGTATCAAAGGTGTGAATTTGTCGTTTTCGAGTTTTAAAAGTCTAAAGAATGTTCAAAACAAGATCATCATTAGCATCACGTGTCGAGGAGATAACAAAGACAGATGCAATCCCGACGCCCCGCATACCAAGTTTTAATTGTGACATATTAACCGAGTGCAGCTGATGTTTGAAACAGTTAGCTCTAGACGTTGAATGCGTAAACTAGAGTGAAGAAAAGTCTCTCTCTCAAGAAAAAAAATGAAATACCCGATCTATCTCTTTTTGTTCTCTCTCCTTTTCAGACATTATCTTGCAGCGGATAATCTTTTATTTGTTTTATCTCCTCAGGCTTTGGGATGTCACCATGGAACTCTTGGTATCAGAGGTGTTCGAGTAATGGCTTATCTTTCGGATCAAACTTTAAAATATCAAATGCGATCACTCACATGTTCCATGGCTCCTGATGGCCGACTACCAAACTGCTCCAGAACCGACAGGATGAAAGAATACCAATTTGTTTGCAAAACCTATGAAGCTTTGTCATACATGCAAATATACTTGGATCGATCAAGAGCTACAACTCGGAGAACAACAACAACTACTCGCACAACGGCCACAACTACTCTTACAACGACAACAACAGCAACTACTCCGATGAGGACAACAACTCCTCATGCGATGACAACGACAGCAACTCTGCCAACTACAGATCCAACACTTCCCTTCATTTTATCTCCTCGGGCTTCAGAATGTCATCATGGAACTCTTGGTAGCAGAGGTATTCGAGTACCGGCTCATCTGTTGGATCAAACTTTGAAATATCAAATACGCTTATTCACATGATCTATGTCTGCTGATGGACAAATGCCAGACTGCCCCAGAACCGACCTGATGAATGAATACCAATTTGTTTGCAAAACCTATGATGCTTTGTTATGCATCCAAATATACTTGGAACGATCAAGAGCTACAACTCAGAGAACAACAAAAACTACAACTACTCTGACAACAACAACAACAACAACGACTCTAGCTATTACAGATCTGACAACCAACACACTTCCTGTGACTACAACCTCTACTCCAACAAAAACTAACACCACTCTGGAAGCAACTAATGATTGCAAGTGGGAAAAATAATACACCGTATGCGAAAACAATTCGATAGCAATCACAACTCTACCACCTTTTTTAGAGTTTTTAGTTACATCGAATTGGAAAATTTTTCAGGAGTGAGTCATTCAGTGAACCAAAGAATGGGAAAAAATTTTCTCATTATCATTCATCCCGAATGTGACGATGTTTCTTGCGACATCATTAAATATTTTACAAATTAAATTTTTTTCCGACTTCATACTATACTATTTTATAATATCTATTACAAGTGTTACCCACTATATCTACAATTTTCACCCTATTCTGTTATACTTTATTACATTCACTTCTTGCACTGTTATATAATACCTAACGCACTACCAAAACAAGAGTAAACAAACAAAGGGCCCATGTCAACCACGCATAAGCAAATAACAAATTGATAAATATCTTACAGCTCTGTGCAAATGTCAACTATCATTTACATTACCAAACGTACATACATACCTGTATAAATATACTGTAACAGGTCTGTAAACATATTCATACCAAAAAAACAACAATTTAGCATGTTAGCAGATCTGTTTTCTTATGCATATACGTATTATGTTGACAAAAAACATCTAAAAACTAACAAATACATTTTTGGCAGGTCTGTAAAACAATCGAACAAATCTAACAATCAAAAAAAATTTTCGGGCATGTTGGCAGGTCTTTTTTTACCGAGATCTGCTCCTACATTACTACTCACATGCACTACTGTATGTATTTACTACTGTATGTATTTACTACTGTATGTATTTATCACTGTATGTACTCCTGTGTCCACTACTGTATATACAATTGTATGGACTACAAGTTACATGTTCACGAGGCAAGAAACACGAATATTTTTTTTTACAGTTTGATGTGAAGCAAAGCTACAGTCAACAGAGTGAGGACCCTGTAATCAGAATAAAATCTTATTTTTTGTGGGAAAACAATTTGTTGCCTATATTTTTGGCTGTAAGTTGAATGAGCTATTTTCTCACCTTTTAACCACTATTTACAGTAGTACTACCACTATCACTGCTACTGCCACTGTCACGTCTACTGCCACCATCACCGCTACTATCACTGCTACTGCCACTGTCACTGCTACTGCCCCTATCACCGCCACTATCACTGCTACTGCCACTATCACTACTACTATCACTGCTACTGCAACTGTCACTGCTACTGCCACTATCACCGCCACTATCACTGCTACTGCCACTATCACTGCCACTATCACTGCCACTATCACTGCTACTACCACTACCACTGCCGCTGCTACTACTACTGTTATTATTATTGCTACTGTCACTGCTACAGTTACTACCATTGCTACTATTACTTCTGCATTTGCTACGACTACTGCTACTACTGCTGCTGCCGCTACGACCACCTCCACAACTACTACCACAACTACTATTGCCATTGCTACTAAATACTAGTACCACATCTACCAAATTGTACTATCTATAACTACCATTACCTACTGTTGCTAGCTACTACTTTGTATGACCAATAACAGTCACATCACAGTACTGTATCTCTTAGCAGGTGGTGACTCTGTACCACTATCTATTCCCCGTAAGATACCAGCGTCCGGCTCACAGCAGATGTTATTGCTGTCTTGTAGGCATTCATATGGCTACCATTACTTGTATTCTTGCTATGGACTGTTGACTCTATCAACTCTGGTAAGAGCTTCAAGTCTCAAGTCACTCGACATGCAGTGGAAGCTCCTTCCAATCACTTTGATATCGAACAAGAAGACGAGGATGTGGCCGAAGAGAGAGAAAAAGTCCAAAAAGGTGGATCGTTTCTTTCACATGAGGTAGCTCACTTTTTGTTACTAGCAGCATTTTGTAAGCATTGGCAGCATGCCCAGAGTTATGGCATCAATGAAGGCATCGCTTGTTGACCCGTTTACATGTTTATTTACAACTTTGCAGCCAGTTTTAAAAGTGAAAGGGTTGCGTAAGGTGTTTTATCGCCCAATGGCAGAAAAATCGCAAGCAAAACGGATGATTGCCGTGAAAAATCTTAGTTTCCAGGTGATGCCGGGAGAAGTGCTTGGATTGCTGGGCCCTAATGGTGCCGGAAAGTCCACTACAATGAACATGTTGACAGCAGAGATAACTCCTGATGCTGGCATGGTGAGCGATACTTAACTAATATATTGAAAGTGTACTACTTTTGTATGTATTATACTGCACACCCTCTGTACTTATTTAACCTGCACTGAACAGGTACGCACTGGCTCTACAGATATACACCAGAATCTGTCTGAGGCCTACAGGCAGCTGGGTTACTGTCCTCAGTTTGATGCTGTTTGGTCTAATATAAGCATACGAGAGCACTTGAACACGTACAGTATAGTGAGAGGGTACCACCCTGTCATGGTACCAGCAGTCACCGCTTAGTGAGTTACTTAACTAGTACCACTAATATACCATTAGATATAATAAGTTACATAACTAGTACCACTAATATACCATTAGATATAATAAGTTACATAACTAGTACCACTAATATATCATTAGATATAATAAGTTACATAACTAGTACCACTAATATACCACATCAGCGTGTCAGTGTTTGATTTGACAGTTTCATAGAGCTGCTCCAGCTCGCAGAGCACGCAGACAAGAGAGCAGGTACTTTATCTGGTGGTACCAAGAGAAAGGTTCGTTCTTTAACCTGCTATCTGGCACTTAGGCTAAGGTCTGCCCTTTTTCATTGTAAATCTATACATCTATTCTATACTATTTTATACTATGTTCTGTTTACCTTCAAGCAAGTAGATTCAACAGACTTCACCTTCATGTAACCTTGTTATTATGCTGCAGTTAAGTTTTGCTATGGCAATGCTTGGTGATCCACGGGTGGTATTGTTGGATGAGCCATCTACTGGCATGGATCCTCAGTCTAAGAGAGTGTTTTGGGATGCTATAAAGCACAGTTTTGAAGGTTCAGAAAGGGGGGCTATACTAACCACCCATTACATGGAAGAAGCTGATGCGCTATGCCACAGAATAGGAATAATGATCAACGGACAGCTCGAGTGAGTCTCTGTTCTTGCAACAGGAAGTTGATGTTTTATTTGTGTGAAAGATTACCGTGGTTTATGCATTAGGCAGTGCAATAACAGGATGCTTATTGCCAGCAATTGACAGTTTAGTAAAATGTTACTATAACCCTACGTACTGTATACTCAATGGGATAGATGCTTATTACTGATTTAGCTCAATTTAAAAAGAGAAACAATGATTTAACAAAGTTAAGCAGGAAGTAGCGTGTACTAGTGGTGTAAGGTATTGTGTAGTTAGATGTATATTACAGATGTCTGGGTACGACACAACATGTACTAGTGATGTAAGGTATTGTGTAGTTAGATGTATATTACAGATGTCTGGGTACGACACAACATGTACTAGTGATGTAAGGTATTGTGTAGTTAGATGTATATTACAGATGTCTGGGTACGACACAACATGTACTAGTGGTGTAAGGTATTGTGTAGTTAGATGTATATTACAGATGTCTGGGTACGACACAACATCTCAAGACAAGGTTTGGTCATGGTTACCAGCTGGAGATAAAGCTGGCCAGCATGAAGGAGGCTGTTCTGGTGACGGAAATTGATAAACTTCACGATTTTATATTCAGATATTTTCCTTCTAGCATTATCTTAGAACAGTTTGGCCCCAGAGTCGCCTACAAGATAGCAGCTAATGAAGTCTCATCTCTGGCCAAAAGCTTTGAGATTCTTGAGCTAGGTGAGTCACTTATAGGCTAAGATCTTATTTGGTGCAACGGGCCTGCCGCGCGAGCCAGAATACCAACCGTATTCGCCGTTCCGTCACACAAGATGGTACATCCACCACAGGATGAAGCAGAATGGACATGATCCACTTTTTATTCTGTCCGTCGTGCTGTGATTGGTTGGTTAACCCAGAGCGATTCCATTTGACTAGGTTATAATGATTTTTGCGTGTTCACAAGGATTGTAGATCTTTTTAACATGGTAGAATATATTATAGTAACATTATGGTCATTGGTGTTTATCTGAAACTAACGCAGGCATATAATTTTTTTTAAAATAATTATCGTTTTGATGAAAAAACAGTTATAGATGAATAATTAGAAGGGATGGAAGTTATAAATGATAAAGAATCATGTACCTAATAATAATACTTTATTAGTTACTTGACCAATAATGATAAACTTGGCAATAAAGAAGGTTGTAATAAAAATAAATATTACAAAAATAATTAGAAACAGGAAGCCAAGTGGAACGCACAAAATATTAACCCTGCTCTTATTTGCTCAATCGAACAATACGTCCTTCGCTCCAGTTGCCAGTCAGGCTCATGTGGCTTGCTATCCATTGCTAGACTCTGGCTTTGGGTACGGCAGACAGGCTCATGTGGCATGCCATCCATTGCTAGACTCTGGCTTTGGGTACGGGAGACAGGCTCATGTGGCAAGCGCATAAGGGGACAGTCAATGGACGAGCCCTCTTCCATAATGTTAGTGGTTAGAGATTGTAACAAAGCATTGGTTGTTGCATTCATGTCCATCAGTACTATCATGTAGTTGTTGTAGCCAAGAAAGAGGTTGACATCGGAGAATACAACTTTAGCCAGGCTACCCTAGAACAGGTAGGTTTATGAGTTTACTGGCTACACCAATGATACTATAGAATAGAGACTCGGTATATAAACAGAAATGATCTGGGTTCTGCTGTATGTTTTACTGCCTCCATTTAATTGCTCAGGTATTCCTCGAGTTTGCGAAATACCAAACAGAAATAGTCAACACTAGCGTAGAGCAGAACCATATGTCACACGAAGTGGCTCGCAGTAGAATGGTTGGTTACGTCTCTTACTCTTTTTGTCTCCTTGCCTGTCTGCTACAACATATACCTATAGTCTAGCTGACCTTATGCATGTCCTTGAACTATCCAGGTGTCGGCAATGCATTCACGCATCAATTCGTCTTCCAAACTTACTTACCAACAAGAAGACTTGAGTCAAATAGAGCAGGAGTTGAAATCTGCTGTTGAGAATTACGTTGCAGGCATAGAGGTAACTATTTACCGCTGTTTGCTCTATGATATTGTAGATCTATGACATCATGCTTTTACACAATTCTTGTCTTAAATAGCACGAATGTATAAATGTGTCAAGTGACGTATCTATAAATAGACGACGTGAATGTTGTTTGATTGTGGTTGTATGTACTACAATACTAAACGCTAAAACCTGAATCAGTTTCAATGTTTAAGATGGAGTTTTAGTAAAATCTAATGGGCTTACCGCAAGATACAGCGATGAAAGATTATTGATATTAAAGTAACAACCAAAGATGTGTATCAGTATGTTTGATTCACCGGCACTAAAACCCCATTCACACAAGACAACTTTCTTTTACTATTTACTGCTGTAACTTGTCAAAGTAATACACCATGGTGCCGTGGGCTGAAGGATGCCAACCGAGCGGTGTCGGCTTTGAGCCACAAGTAGCAGCGACTTTGTTACTATTCGTGTGTATCAACCTATCAACCTGCTGTGGCTCAGTGTTTACTTGTATTTATTAAAATGTAGATATGTTGTACACAATGATGGATCGATGTACAAGATGTATGTTGGTTACAATTGATTATTTGTTATTAACCACGTTTCTGTTTCATTCATGAAATAATGATTTAAGAAATATTGATGATAAATATTATTTTAGGCTCAGACATGAAAGAAATCTTTTGTTTTAGCCAGTTGTTATTATAAGTGTATGTAATTAACTGGAAATAGCATAAAATAATTAAATAAAAAATGCCTTTGAACTTGTAAGTAGATACTGTATAATAGAACTTGTAAGTAGCTACTATCTAATAGAACTTGTAAGTAGCTACTATCTAATAGAACTTGTAAGTAACTACTATCTGATAGAACTTGTAAGTAGCTACTATCTGATAGAACTTGTAAGTAACTACTATCTGATAGAACTTGTAAGTAACTACTATCTGATAGAACTTGTAAGTAGCTACTATCTAATAGAACTTGTAAGTAACTACTATCTGATAGAACTTGTAAGTAGCTACTATCTGATAGAACTTGTAAGTAGCTACTATCTAATAGAACTTGTAAGTAGCTACTATCTAATAGAACTTGTAAGTAACTACTATCTAATAGAACTTGTAAGTAGCTACTATCTAATAGAACTTGTAAGTAGCTACTATCTAATAGAACTTGTAAGTAGATACTATCTAATAGAACTTGTAAGTAACTACTATCTAATAGAACTTGTAAGTAGCTACTATCTGATAGAACTTGTAAGTAACTACTATCTAATAGAACTTGTAAGTAGCTACTATCTGATAGAACTTGTAAGTAGATACTATCTAATAGAACTTGTAAGTAGATACTATCTAATAGAACTTGTAAGTAGCTACTATCTAATAGAACTTGTAAGTAGATACTATCTAATAGAACTTGTAAGTAACTACTATCTAATAGAACTTGTAAGTAACTACTATCTAATAGAACTTGTAAGTAGCTACTATCTAATAGAACTTGTAAGTAGCTACTATCTAATAGAACTTGTAAGTAGATACTATCTAATAGAACTTGTAAGTAACTACTATCTAATAGAACTTGTAAGTAGCTACTATCTGATAGAACTTGTAAGTAACTACTATCTAATAGAACTTGTAAGTAGCTACTATCTGATAGAACTTGTAAGTAGATACTATCTAATAGAACTTGTAAGTAGATACTATCTAATAGAACTTGTAAGTAGCTACTATCTAATAGAACTTGTAAGTAGATACTATCTAATAGAACTTGTAAGTAGCTACTATCTGATAGAACTTGTAAGTAACTACTATCTAATAGAACTTGTAAGTAACTACTATCTAATAGAACTTGTAAGTAGATACTCTCTAATAGAACTTGTAAGTAGCTACTATCTGATAGAACTTGTAAGTAGATACTTTCTAATAGAACTTGTAAGTAACTACTATCTAATAGAACTTGTAAGTAGCTACTATCTGATAGAACTTGTAAGTAACTACTATCTAATAGAACTTGTAAGTAACTACTATCTAATAGAACTTGTAAGTAACTACTATCTAATAGAACTTGTAAGTAGATACTATCTAATAGAACTTGTAAGTAGATACTATCTAATAGAACTTGTAAGTTACTACTATCTAATAGAACTTGTAAGTAACTACTATCTAATAGAACTTGTAAGTAACTACTATCTAATAGAACTTGTAAGTAGATACTATCTAATAGAACTTGTAAGTAACTACTATCTAATAGAACTTGTAAGTAGATACTATCTAATAGAACTTGTAAGTAACTACTATCTAATAGAACTTGTAAGTAACTACTATCTAATAGAACTTGTAAGTAGATACTATCTAATAGAACTTGTAAGTTACTACTATCTAATAGAACTTGTAAGTAGCTACTATCTAATAGAACTTGTAAGTAGCTACTATCTGATAGAACTTGTAAGTAGATACTATCTAATAGAACTTGTAAGTAACTACTATCTAATAGAACTTGTAAGTAGATACTATCTAATAGAACTGTAAGTAGATACTATCTAATAGAACTTGTATCTGATAGAAGTACATTAGTTATTAAAACTTGGTAAACTCTACTGTATGAACAGGAACACACGGTAATTTTCCGCGCCATGTAAATCAGTCGACTCTACAGTCAACAAACAGAGAAATTGTATATCACTGCTGTGTGCAAGGAAAGTTACACATGCATCTGCGACCATCATTTAGATGCAGACACTCTCGTGTGAGCGCTGCTTCACTGTATCAGATATTTTGTGTTGTACTCAATCGACTATGAGGTATGCATTCTGTAGAACATGGCAAAGAGTAGTTTGCACCAGAAAGTGTTACAGCCAGATAAATATGTGGAAATGTACGCAGACAAAAGAGAGGGTGCCAAGAATCTAACCAAAGTTGGTATGTCTAGTGAGAGCGATGAGATTGAAAGTGCCACTTACAGGTTGGTCAAGCATTACATGGTATGTATTATATATTTTACATGGTATGTATTATATATGTTGTATGTTATGTATTATATATGTTATATGGTATGTATTATATATGTTACATGATATGTATTATATATTTTACATGGTATGTATTATATATGTTGTATGTTATGTATTATATATGTTATATGTTATGTATTATATAAGTTACATGGTATGTATTATATATTTTACATGTTATGTATTGTATATGTTGCATGTTATGTGTTATATATGTTACATGTTATGTATTATGAATTTTACATCTTATATAATACATAATGTGTAACATATATAATACATATGTTACATGTTATGTGTTGTATATGTTACATGGTATGTATTATATATGTTACATGGTATGTATTATATATGTTACATGGTATGTATTATATCAATATTTTGTATGCTATGTTATATACGGTGTAATTTACTCTATTAATTGGATTCTATATATTGTATGCCTTATAACCTACACCGTATACCACATACCACATATCATAGACCATATACCATACACCATATAGCACATATCATAGACCATGTATCATGCACCATATTTCACACGCCATATACCATATTTCACACGCCATATACCATATTTCACACACCATATAGCACATATCATACACCATATACTATGCACCATATGTCATACACCATATACCATGCACCATATGTCATATACCATATACCGTATGTTGCACAGGCCGGTTGACATGCTAAGCAGCCCGTTGAGCACCATCAATGCTGCTGAGTCATCCATCAAGCCTGCCATCAAATCTTCATTCAGCTATGCTGGGTCTATGCCAAGGCCACCCAAGGTGGGGCTCACAACATTCTGTGATGCTCTCTAACAATTGATAGATGTTATATATCTATTGTTAGATCGTTGCTCGGAGTTTTATTGTTTATACTTGGTAGAAAGACGGGGATAAGTCAACTGTGAAATTTGATACCATAGCTCAACCAAACCTGACTTCTCCCTCCTCCAGTCTGCGGTGGAAAAGGATTCTACTTAAAGTGCCTCGTGAAGTAAGTAAATATGTACCTGCAGTAACGGTAGGTATATGTACTAGGACTACTATATGTACCTGTGGTAACATTAGGTATATGTACTAGGACTACTATATGTACCTGTAGTAACAGTAGGTATATGTACTAGGACTACTATATGTACCTGTAGTAACAGTAGGTATATGTACTAGGACTACTATATGTACCTGTAGTAACAGTAGGTATATGTACTAGAACTACTATATGTACCTGTAGTAACAGTAGGTATATGTACTAGGACTACTATATGTACCTGTAGTAACAGTAGGTATATGTACTAGGACTACTATATGTACCTGTAGTAACAGTAGGTATATGTACTAGGACTACTATATGTACCTGTAGTAACAGTAGGTATATGTACTAGGACTACTATATGTACCTGTAGTAACAGTAGGTATATGTACTAGGACTACTATATGTACCTGTAGTAACAGTAGGTATATGTACTAGGACTACTATATGTACCTATAGTAACAGTAGGTAGATGTACTAGGACTACTATATGTACCTGTAGTAACAGTAGATATATGTACTAGGGCTACTATATGTACCTGTAGTAACAGTAGGTATATGTACTAGGACTACTATATGTACCTGCAGTAACAGTAGGTATATGTACTAGGACTACTATATGTACCTGTAGTAACAGTAGGTATATGTACTAGGACTACTATATGTACCTATAGTAACAGTAGGTAGATGTACTAGGACTACTATATGTACCTGTAGTAACAGTAGGTAGATGTACTAGGACTACTATATGTACCTATAGTAACAGTAGGTAGATGTACTAGGACTACTATATGTACCTGTAGTAACAGTAGATATATGTACTAGGGCTACTATATGTACCTGTAGTAACAGTAGGTATATGTACTAGGACTACTATATGTACCTGTAGTAACAGTAGGTATATGTACTAGGACTACTATATGTACCTGCAGTAACAGTAGGTATATGTACTAGGGCTACTATATGTACCTGTAGTAACAGTAGGTATATGTACTAGGACTACTATATGTACCTATAGTAACAGTAGGTATATGTACTAGGGCTACTATATGTACCTGCAGTAACAGTAGGTATATGTACTAGGACTACTATATGTACCTGTAGTAACAGTAGGTATATGTACTAGGACTACTATATGTACCTGTGGTAACATTAGGTATATGTACTAGGACTACTATATGTACCTGTAGTAACAGTAGGTATATGTACTAGGACTACTATATGTACCTGTAGTAACAGTAGGTATATGTACTAGGACTACTATATGTACCTGTGGTAACATTAGGTATATGTACTAGGACTACTATATGTACCTGTAGTAACAGTAGGTATATGTACTAGGACTACTATATGTACCTGTGGTAACATTAGGTATATGTACTAGGACTACTATATGTACCTGTAGTAACAGTAGGTATATGTACTAGGACTACTATATGTACCTGCAGTAACAGTAGGTATATGTACTAGGACTACTATATGTACCTGTAGTAACAGTAGGTATATGTACTAGGACTACTATATGTACCTGTAGTAACAGTAGGTATATGTACTAGGACTACTATATGTACCTGTAGTAACAGTAGGTATATGTACTAGGACTACTATATGTACCTGCAGTAACAGTAGGTATATGTACTAGGACTACTATATGTACCTGCAGTAACAGTAGGTATATGTACTAGGACTACTATATGTACCTGCAGTAACAGTAGGTATATGTACTAGGGCTACTATATGTACCTGCAGTAACAGTAGGTATATGTACTAGGGCTACTATATGTACCTGCAGTAACAGTAGGTATATGTACTAGGACTACTATATGTACCTGTAGTAACAGTAGGTATATGTACTAGGACTACTATATGTACCTGTAGTAACAGTAGGTATATGTACTAGGACTACTATATGTACCTGTAGTAACAGTAGGTATATGTACTAGGACTACTATATGTACCTGCAGTAACAGTAGGTATATGTACTAGGGCTACTACATGTACCTGCAGTAACAGTAGGTATATGTACTAGGACTACTATATGTACCTGCAGTAACAGTAGGTATATGTACTAGGACTACTATATGTACCTGCAGTAACAGTAGGTATATGTACTAGGACTACTATATGTACCTGTAGTAACAGTAGGTATATGTACTAGGACTACTATATGTACCTGTAGTAACAGTAGGTATATGTACTAGGACTACTAGTCCTGTCCTGTCATTCTATAGTCTGTATTGCCATTCGCTGACAGGCTTTCCATCCAAATATTGCAAGCAATGTGCGACGGCCGACAGATATGAAGGATGTGCGGCGGTTGACCGAGATAGAGGATGTGGGACCGCAGACCGGCACTAGGGAAACCTCAAGAACTGACTTTGATGATGCCAAATCTAGATTTTCTTCTGACAGTGAAACAGATGTGAAAGGGAATACTGTAGGCTGAAGGGTATCAGTAGATGAATGAGGGATACACCACCTTCACTTCATGCACGCACACAACTTTTACATATTGACTCAAAGTGTTCATTTTTCCTGCTATCAACGATAACTCCAGACTACATATTGTGCTCTATTACATATACACTTTGAGTGCATGTGTCTATGTACCAAGTATCTACATTGCTCAGTCATCTAACAGCTCCTACAATTAAAAAGTCAAACATTTATTCTAAATACACATTTTAGACCACCTGTACAACATCAACTGTCCTGATTGTAACATGTTTCTTTCAGTGCTAGTTTGAGTCGATGGAGGCGTGGGTGAACATCGTAGGGTTTATCCACCACTGGACATTGTATGGTTTATCCACCACTTGACATTGTAGGGCTTATCCACCACTGGACATTATATGGCTTATCCACCACTGGACATTGTATGGCTTATCCACCACTGGACATTGTATGGTTTATCCACCACTGGACATTGTATGGTTTATCCACCACTTGACATTGTATGGTTTATCCACCACTGGACATTGTATGGTTTATCCACCACTTGACATTGTATGGTTTATCCACCACTGGACATTGTATGGTTTATCCACCACTGGACATTGTATGGTTTATCCACCACTTGACATTGTATGGTTTATCCACCACTGGACATTGTATGGTTTATCCACCACTTGACATTGTATGGTTTATCCACCACTAGACATTGTATGGTTTATCCACCACTGGACATTGTATGGTTTATCCACCACTTGACATTGTATGGTTTATCCACCACTTGACATTGTATGGCTTATTCACCACTTGACATTGTATGGCTTATCCACCACTGGACATTGTATGGCTTATCCACCACTTGATATTGTATGGCTTATCCACCACTGGACATTGTATGGCTTATCCACCACTTGATATTGTATGGCTTATCCACCACTGGACATTGTATGGCTTATCCACCACTTGACATTGTAGGGTTTATCCACCACCTGATATTGCAGGGTTAACGTGATATATGATTCTAAAATAGCTTGGGTGCCTGAGTGAACAGGATTTGTTATCATACGTCCTTGGACCCCTTGAATTCAGTGCGCTCCAGTCAAATTTGAAGGTTGTTTCTTTGAAGTTGTCTTCTCATTTACGTATGTGTTCTTCAAACCACAAAAGAATATGTATGGACTTGCACCACACGCCCGAAGTGAGCCAGTTTGGAATACTGCATAACGATCGTACATTTTTACTTTCATTCTATGTATCTTATTACATCTCTATGTGTCTTATTATATTTCTATATATCTTACTATATCTCTATATATCTTACTATATATCTTATTGTATCTCTATGTATCTTACTATATCTCTATATATTACTATATATCTTACTATATCTCTATATATATTACTATATCTCTATATATATTACTATATCTCTATATATATTACTATATCTCTATATTTATTACTATATCTCTATATATATTACTATATCTCTATATTTATTACTATATCTCTATTTATCTTACTATATCTCTATATATCTTACTATATCTCTATATATCTTACTATATCTCTATATATATTACTATATCTCTATATATATTACTATATCTCTATATATATTACTATATCTCTATATATATTACTATATCTCTATATATATTACTATATCTCTATATATCTTACTATATCTCTATATATCTTACTATATCTCTATATATATTACTATATCTCTATATATATTACTATATCTCTATATATATTACTATATCTCTATATATATTACTATATCTCTATATATCTTACTATATCTCTATATATCTTACTATATCTCTATATATCTTACTATATCTCTATGTATCTTACTATATCTCTATATATCTTACTATATCTCTATATATATTACTATATCTCTATATATATTACTATATCTCTATATATATTACTATATCTCTATATATATTACTATATCTCTATATATCTTACTATATCTCTATATATCTTACTATATCTCTATATATATTACTATATCTCTATATATATTACTATATCTCTATATATATTACTATATCTCTATATATATTACTATATCTCTATATATCTTACTATATCTCTATATATCTTACTATATCTCTATATATATTACTATATCTCTATATATATTACTATATCTCTATATATATTACTATGTCTCTATATATATTACTGTATCTCTATATATCTTACTATAACTTTATATATCTTACTATATCTCTATATATATTACTATATCTCTGTATATCTTACTATATCTCTGTATATCTTACTATATCTCTATATATATTACTGTATCTCTATATATCTTACTATAACTCTATATATCTTACTATATCTCTATATATATTACTATATCTCTGTATATCTTACTATATCTCTATATATATTACTATATATCTATATATATTACTATATCTCTATATATCTTACAATATCTCTATATATATTACTATATCTCTATATATCTTACTATATCTCTATATATATTACTATATTTCTATATATATTACTATATTTCTATATATATTACTATATATCTATATATATTACTATATATCTATATATATTACTATATATCTATATATATTACTATATATCTTATTATATCTCTATATATCTTACTATATCTCCATATATATTACTATATCTCTATATATATTACTATATATCTATATATATTACTATATATCTATATATCTTATTATATCTCTATATATCTTATTATATCTCTATATATCTTACTATATCTCTATATATCTTATTATATCTCTATATATCTTACTATATCTCTATATATCTTATTATATCTCTATATATCTTACTGTATCTCTATATATCTTACTTTAAATACCTTACTATAAATTATGCAGCAGACAGGTGGGCCTGTTCACTTGATGCTAATATGAATTGATATTCCCCTGCAGGCCCTGTCCTTTTCTGTACGTTACCTAATAGAGCGTAGTTTGGTGCAGTCTATTGCTTTTTCAGTTATTTCAAAGGATAAGCTTGCGCTGTCTGTGTTGACCTAGATTGCTCTCAGTGTAAAAAATTAATAGTTAGCGTAATCACTGTTTACTCTCGTATATTGATTGTAGGCTAGATTCGTCCTAGATTTGTCAGTAGACGAACGTCTTTCCGATCAGCGTTTGCTCTTGCTGTAAGTGTAACATGTGTTATATAACATTACTGTAGAGAGTGTATACTTTATGTTATGCTTTTCATTCTACTTTACACTTTTTAAACTCTAAATTAGGTATCATTGTTTAGTGTCTGTTATTACTGTATTCACCCTGTGCGTATATGTAATCAGAAATTTACTATTTCATTTCATAATTACGGTATTATATAATAATAACAATGCGTGTGTTATGTAACAATACTGTTATACTTACATTTGTTTATAAATGCTGAATATACCTCAAGATAAATAGCAATTATTTTTGTAGAACACAGTTATTGTATAACACTAATGTTATGCATAAGCTAATGTTGGTATGATGAATTCTTTGTATTATATATTATTGTGGAACAATATTGTTATTTAATAATATGGTTATACTACTTTGTTGTGACCTAAAGTTAATGCTATCAACAATGATGTTGTATTTGCAATATTACAGTAATGTTAAAGACAAACCCATACATAGCTAGATAGGCTAGTTTAGTGGTCACGTTTAGTGCAGTAGTTGGCACAGTAGTTGGTACAGTAGGTAGTAGTGTAGGCAGTACAGTAGCTAGTATAGTAGCTATTTTAGTAGTTAGTACAGTAGATAGTACAGTACTTAGTACAGTAGATAGTACAGTAGATCATACAGTAGTTATACAGTAGATAGTACTGTAGATAGTACAGTAGATAGTACAGTAGATAGTACAGTAGTTAGTGCAGTAGATAGTACAGTAGATAGTGCAGTAGTTAGTACAGTAGATAGTGCAGTAGTTAGTACAGTAGATAGTACAGTAGTTAGTACAGTAGATCGTACAGTAGTTAGTACATTAGATAGTACAGTAGATAGTACAGTAGATAGTACAGTAGATAGTACAGTAGTTAGTACAGTAGATAGTACAGTAGTTAGTGCAGTAGATAGTACAGTAGATAGTGCAGTAGTTAGTACAGTAGATAGTACAGTAGATAGTACAGTAGATAGTACAGTAGATAGTACAGTAGATAGTACAGTAGATAGTACAGTAGATAGTACAGTAGTTAGTACAGTAGATAGTACAGTAGTTAGTGCAGTAGATAGTACAGTAGATAGTGCAGTAGTTAGTACAGTAGATAGTACAGTAGTTAGTACAGTAGTTAGTACAGTAGATAGTACAGTAGATAGTACAGTAGATAGTACAGTAGATAGTACAGTAGATAGTACAGTAGATAGTACAGCAGTTAGTACAGTAGATAGTACAGTAGTTAGTACAGTAGTTAGTACAGTAGATAGTACAGTAGATAGTACAGTAGATAGTACAGTAGATAGTACAGTAGATAGTACAGTAGTTAGTACAGTAGATAGTACAGTAGATAGTACAGTAGTTAGTACAGTAGATAGTACAGTAGATAGTACAGTAGATAGTACAGCAGTTGTGTATTACTGACTCAGCAGTGTAAGTGAATTAGAATGAAAACTGAGTAATTGGTAGATTTAAGACCATAGATCAATACTTGTAAGTGGAAGATCACCTCAGTTAATGGCCTGCATACCAGTATATATTGCATATAATACATGATACATTGTACAGTATACAACATGTTGTGTGTAAGTAATTATACAGATAGTATATGTATATATAATATATATAGAGTCGAAGGATAAGTTGGCAGCAATCGAACCAAAACTAGAGGCTAATGTTGCAGTTAATTATACCAATTCCCATGATAATTAAGCCTTGACACGGTTGTTATCTAATGAAATTGCCTGTGATGTGATATGACTGGATATTGCTGACTATCGCTGACGCTCAATCACTGATAATATTACAATACTTTTTTACATGGTGCACTGTTGTGCTTGTCACCGACTGTTACAAGGAAGCGATTTATCACTAGGTAAAACTTGATTGCTAGTTGGTTGGTACCTACTTACTGTATACTTACATGTACGTACTTACTGTATACTTACATGTACGTACTTACTGTATACTTACATGTACGTACTTACTGTACACTTACATGTACGTACTTATTGTATACTTACATGTACGTACTTACTGTATACTTACATGTACGTACTTGCTGTATACTTACATGTATGTACTTACTGTATACTTACATGTACCTACTTACTGTATACTTACATGTACCTACTTACTGTATGCATGTAAGAACTTACAATATACTAACATGTATGTACTTACTGTACAATTTAATGGATATACTCACTGTAATCTTTCATGAAAATATTTATTGTATACTTCCTGGTATGTACTTGCTGTGTGTCTATGTTGTAAGATTATACTATATGTCTGCAGTATATGTCTATACTATGTGTCTATGTTGTAAGATTGTACTATATGTCTGCAGTATATGTCTATACTATGTGTCTATGTTGTAAGATTGTACTATATGTCTGCAGTATATGTCTATACTATGTGTGTATGTTGCATGTAGTATATCCGTATTGTACATCTAGTATCAATACTATATGCCTGTATTTGGTGTTTGCTGTATGTATAATCTAGACTAGCTGTATAATATGTATATAGTATATAATATATATACAGTATATAATATATATATAGTATATTATATATTATGTATATAGTATATACAAGTATTATCTCCGTTATTTCTGTGAGAAGATATCGCTCATGAATAATAAATGCTGTGAACACTTGAGATAACTTGAGTATCAACAGACTCAAGTTGAACTTGTGCGACCACTTAGAGTGGTTAAGTGATTCTGAATATGAATCAGTAATGATTTGGGCATTTAAAAGTTTTATGAACAAGTCTCTCACCTTTGCCTGGAGAAGCTTTCATGTGTCGTCTGTTAGTTCTCAGTCTATGTTGTCTCTCACCATTGCTCGTAGAAGCTTCATGTGTCATCTGTTAGTTCTCAGTCTATGTTGTCTCTCACCATTGCCCGTAGAAAGCTTCATGTGTTGTCTGTTAGTTCTCAGTCTATGTTGTCTCTCACCATTGCCCGTAGAAGCTTTCATGTGTCGTCTGTTAGTTCTCAGTCTATGTTGTCTCTCACCATTGCCCGTAGAAGCTTTCATGTGTCGTCTGTTAGTTCTCAGTCTATGTTGAGCTCTTCATCTACTACTTAATTGTCTCACCCGGAATTAGATATCTCTTTGTACAGATGTGTATATACAAGTACACGTCTGTACAGATGTGTATATACAAGTACACGTCTGTACAGATGTGTATATACAAGTACACGTCTGTACAGATGTGTATAGACAAGTACACGTCTGTACAGATGTGTATATACATGTATATGTCGGTACAGATGGCTATATACATGTATATGTCTGGTCAGATGGCTATATACATGTATATGTCTAGTCAGATGGCTATATACATGTATATGTCGGTACAGATGGCTATATACATGTATATGTCTGGTCAGATGGCTATATACATGTATATGTCGGTACAGATGGCTATATACATGTATATGTCTAGTCAGATAGCTATATACATATATATGTCTAGTCAGATGGCTATATACATGTATATGTCTGGTCAGATGGCTATATACATATATATGTCTAGTCAGATGGCTATATACATATATATGTCTAGTCAGATGGCTATATACATGTATATGTCTAGTCAGATGGCTATATACATGTATATGTCTAGTCAGATGGCTATATACATGTATATGTCTAGTCAGATGGCTATATACATGTATATGTCTAGTCAGATGGCTATATACATGTATATGTCTAGTCAGATAGCTATATACATATATATGTCTAGTCAGATGGCTATATACATGTATATGTCTGGTCAGATGGCTATATACATATATATGTCTAGTCAGATGGCTATATACATATATATGTCTAGTCAGATGGCTATATACATGTATATGTCTAGTCAGATGGCTATATACATGTATATGTCTAGTCAGATGGCTATATACATGTATATGTCTAGTCAGATGGCTATATACATGTATATGTCTAGTCAGATGGCTATATACATGTATATGTCTAGTCAGATAGCTATATACATGTATATGTCTAGTCAGATGGCTATATACATGTATATGTCTAGTCAGATGGCTATATACATGTATATGTCTAGTCAGATGGCTATATACATGTATATGTCTAGTCAGATGGCTATATACATGTATATGTCTAGTCAGATGGCTATATACATGTATATGTCTAGTCAGATGGCTATATACATATATATGTCTAGTCAGATGGCTATATACATGTATATGTCGGTACAGATGGCTATATACATGTATATGTCTAGTCAGATGGCTATATACATGTATATGTCTAGTCAGATGGCTATATACATGTATATGTCTAGTCAGATGGCTATATACATGTATATGTCTAGTCAGATGGCTATATACATGTATATGTCTAGTCAGATGGCTATATACATATATATGTCTAGTCAGATGTGTATATACATGTATATGTCTAGTCAGATGGCTATATACATGTATATGTCTAGTCAGATGGCTATACACATGTATATGTCTAGTCAGATGGCTATATACATATATATGTCTAGTCAGATGGCTATATACATGTATATGTCTAGTCAGATGGCTATATACATGTATATGTCTAGTCAGATGGCTATATACATATATATGTCTAGTCAGATGGCTATATACATATATATGTCTAGTCAGATGGCTATATACATATATATGTCTAGTCAGATGGCTATATACATGTATATGTCTAGTCAGATAGCTATATACATGTATATGTCTAGTCAGATGGCTATATACATGTATATGTCTAGTCAGATGGCTATATACATGTATATGTCGGTACAGATGGCTATATACATGTATATGTCTAGTCAGATGGCTATATACATGTATATGTCTAGTCAGATGGCTATATACATGTATATGTCGGTACAGATGGCTATATACATGTATATGTCTAGTCAGATGGCTATATACATGTATATGTCTAGTCAGATGGCTATATACATGTATATGTCTAGTCAGATGGCTATATACATGTATGTGTCTAGTCAGATGGCTATATACATGTATATGTCTAGTCAGATGGCTATATACATATATATGTCTAGTCAGATGGCTATATACAAGTGTGCATACTTGATCAAAGTGCAGTTTAATTGATGTATCGGCAAGGCCGACAACCCACCTCCACCAATTAGCACAGATAATTGTTTGTAATTTTCACCGATACAAGTGCTGAGAAGTTGGCAGCAGTGCAGGCAGCAGCAAAGCTTGTCATGCAGCTAATAGCAAAATTGGCTTCCATTTTCATCATTATTAGCTTTCTGCTCATCACAGAGTTTGCTCGGGGCAGTTTATCTTGTAATATAGTTTGTATCCAACATGCAAATAGTACTGAAGGCTACATTCACTCAATCACACCTATATTATTTATTATACTATATCATAGCATATACATCCTTTACAGATCTTTCGTTAGTGTATGATAGATAGCTACCAACAGGTACTAACAACTAGTCAATGCGTGCTAGCAACTAGCAATTGTCAACTAACAAGTGCCAACTAGCAACTAGCAAATGTCAACTACAAGGGTCAACCAGCAACCACGTTTTGACAACCACCATTTATCAACCAACAATAATCAAAGAAGGCCATTGTTTGTATGGTTGTTAATTATGTTGTATGTTCGCTGTCAATGCCAACTGTCATCAGGCATTGGCAGCGTGAAACCTCAAACATTGATTGCCCCTGAGAATTAAAACTCACACGGATACTGTTTAATCTGGTAACACAGATCATTATGCGTTATCAATTAATTGCTGCAACCATTAGATGCTTTGCGCCGTTGAGTTGTAAAACAGTGAGATAGTTTATATAGTGTATGCCTGGGCCTTTCTAGCGCTCTATTGATGTTCTATCTACTATTCATAGACTGCTATGTGGACATATAGGACACCTTGAGTGGTATGTGATATACTTCATACTTGTATGAGACAACACAGTGATTGATTCGGGTGAGTTTCTGTTGGATGAACCTTGATATGATCTTACAATTTTGTTTTGTTGCCCCTAAATCACTGGTTGACTCGCTACAGGAGATGTGGCAAAAGATTTGAACCAGAAACATAGTCTTTTAGACTGAGAGCGCAGTCTGTTAGACTGAGAGCGCAGTCTGTTAGACTGGGAGCGCAGTCTGTTAGACTGAGAGCGCAGTCTGCTAGACTGAGAGCACAGTTTGCTGAGCGCAAGAGATGGACTACATTGGTGGTTTAGAAGTTGAACTGGAGAAGGAGTTTTACTATCCAGGGGAGACGATCAACGGCAGTGTGTTGTTGTCATCTAATGGCAATGTGAAGATTAGAGGTGAGTGTTTGGTTGATAGACATCTATGTAAGCATGCGCCGATGTCTATGTTGTGTGTCTGTTTGTATATATCTACATATGTATCAATGAATACCTATGCATGTGTCCACATGTATTTAGGCATGTGTCCACATGTAACTATGTATGTGTCCACATGTAACTATGTATGTATTTGCAGGTATATATAAATGCATTTGAATGGGTTTCCGTATGTATTTGCAGGTATTCATGTAACTCTAAGAGGAAAAGTGCAGGTACAATGGAAAGTGGTCAGAAACGGTGCCGTTTATACAGTGAAGAATTGTCATATATTGGTAGATCAGAAACAGACGGTGCTTGGATCTGGTGAGAATTTGCTTATATTACTTTGTATAACCCTAAATATACTGCGTATAGTTCTATATATGACCACACACAGTTCTATATATGACCACACACAGTTCTATATATGACCACACACAGCTCTATATATGACCACACACAGTTCTATATATGACCACACACAGTTCTATATATGACCACACACAGTTCTATATATGACCACACACAGTTCTATATATGACCACACACAGTTCTATATATGATAACCAGAAAGTAACTTTAGTGGGTGCGGGCGGTCACTGTTGTCATTTGATTTTATGAAGTTGGCAAAGTCTTATTTTGGAAATATTATGTTTTCTGTTTATCTCACTTATATCTCTATAACTACCTTCAACTCTCTATAACTCTCTATATCTATCTGCATTTATCTGTATCTATCTATCTATCTATATATCTATATATCTATATATCTATATATCTATATATCTATATATCTATATATCTATATATCTATCTATCTATCTATCTATCTATCTATCTATCTATCTATCTATCTATCTATCTATCTATCTATCTATCTATCTATCTATCTATCTATCTATCTATCTATCTATCTATCTATCTATCTATCTGCATCTATCTGTATATCTCTATGAACTTCGTACTTCTCTGCGTTTATTCACATTAGGTAATACTACATACAGCACCACATTAGGTAATACTACATACAGCAGCACATTAGGTAATACTACATACAGCAGCACATTAGGTAATACTACATACAGCACCACATTAGGTAATACTACATACAGCAGCACATTAGGTAATACTACACTCAGCAGCACATTAGGTAATACTACATACAGCACCACATTAGGTAATACTACATACAGCACCACATTAGGTAATACTACATACAGCAGCACATTAGGTAATACTACATACAGCAGCACATTAGGTAATGCTACATACAGCAGCACATTAGGTAATACTACATACAGCACCACATTAGGTAATACTACAAACAGCACCACATTAGGTAATACTACATACAGCACCACATTAGGTAATACTACATACAGCAGCACATTAGGTAATACTACATACAGCACCACATTAGGTAATACTACAAACAGCACCACATTAGGTAATACTACACACAGCACCACATTAGGTAATACTACATACAGCAGCACATTAGGTAATACTACATACAGCACCACATTAGGTAATACTACAAACAGCACCACATTAGGTAATACTACACACAGCACCACATTAGGTAATACTACATACAGCACCACATTAGGTAATACTACATACAGCACCACATTAGGTAATACTACATACAGCAGCACATTAGGTAATACTACACACAGCAGCACATTAGGTAATGCTACAAACAGCACATACTAATAGACTGCTCATTGGTCCACTCAGCTATCACCATCGACAGTCACATAACATGGACAATCCTCGATAAAACTTAAAATGAATTTCTTGCATGAAATTTTCTCACTGAAAGAAACTGCAATAGCTTTGTTCAAACCAACGAGGCATAGACTTGGATGTGTGCCGTGGGCTGCTGCTAGTTGCTACTAGTTGTGCCTGGTAACGCTACAGTGCCCACACTCTGCACTCACTCAACGGAAATATGCTGACATTTAAAGCATGAGTACATCCTGGCAGAGTGCATTGTTTAGTGGAAGATATATGTGTGACTGAATAACGTTTGAGACATTGAGAGCAGGCTCACTGCAGTGTGCCCTTCACCCTGTCTTATTTAATTATTGTCAGCGCTGCTTCACAGCCAAACTGTATCACAGTATTGATTGCTTGCTTCCACTCTTTTGCTCACTCAGCTTGTATGGACTAAAAAATGGCACAGCGCAAAGCATGGTCTCCAGTGACATGCGGTGCTACACACACATCCGGGTTGAGTTGTTGCATGCAGTACATTGTTTACAGCAGTTGACACGCAGTCACAGGTGCTCTAAACGCCTTGTATTCTGTAGTAAAATTTTCTCATGCTTTCAGCTGCATACAAACCACCATTTTACTAATGAGTTTCATTCAATCCATACTCTCTGTCAATGACACTGTTAGGAGCTGGGAGTTGTCTCCCCCTTGTACTCATTCACCTCAAGCCAATAAGTTTTGCAGGCAGCACCGATGTGACTTTAGACCTGCCGGTGTTACAAAAAGGGACTCACAGGATAAAATTCTCTTTTGTACTGAAAGACATGGAGCTGCCGAGCTCATTTGAGAGTAAACTTGGCAGCATAAGATATCTACTGCAGACAAGCGTGGATATACCCTACGCATCTCCCCCTCAAAATGTCAAACATTTCTCTGTTATCGGTCGACAGCAAGAATCTCCACCTCATGAGTGGCTGGTGAGTATAAATACTGCCTTTTGATGACTCATGATGTTTACTTCATTGTAGTGGCCATTTTCCTTTCTTGCAATGGCAGAAAGTGGACAGGCAGTACTGCGCAATCACTAATAATTGCCGCTAAGCTAGAAATAGTTTCTTAGACTCAGCTAATTTGTAAGAAAATCCGTGTTGCATGTTGGCTAAATCTACCATCACGTCCTCGGCAGACAGAATAAAGCACATGATTTTGTTCGCAGGTACCAATCACACTTGAGCGGCACAATCAGAACATGTGTATGGCGTGTAGTCACGGCTGCCTGTCACTAGAGGTCGCTCTCAACAGGACAGCTTTCTGTTGTGGGGAAAATATACCTTTACGCCTTGAAATTGTAAACGGCATCAACTTGAAAGTGTGGCCAATCATACAGCTCATTCAGGTACTATAGCCTTGGTTCTACTAGTACAGCCTGATGCTACCAGCTATGTATAGCCTTTTGTTGTAGTTGTAAATGATTACTTCAGTCTAGGACGGTTTTGTGCATGTTTGATTCTTTTGGCAGAAAGTGGATTACTGTGTAGACAAGACAGGGTTTGGTATAAGGAAGGATGTAGTACACACTGTGTGGGAATACAAAGGTCCAACAGTGCCTAAACAGTCCACAATGAAACTGGAAAATCTCAGCCAGGTAGGGCTTGGTGATAAAGGCTGTTATATTAGTCTATAGTAGATTAAGCTTGTGTGTGTTAAAGAGACTAGAATAGACTGAGCTGGTACTTGTGGGTTATATAGGCTGGGATATCAGACTATAATAGACTAAGCTTACACTTGTGGGTTATAGAGGCTGGGATATCAGTCTATAGTAGATTGAGCTACTGAATTGAATATTTTCACGAACAAAATTTTGACCAATTGTTTTGATATTATATTGTGCTAAGTATATAGCATTCTCAAATCTGCAGTGAGTAACAATACTCAATAGGAAGCAGTGAGTAACAATATGCAATAGGAAGCAGTTAGTAAAAAGCCAAAAGTATAATTCTTTACTATCATAAAATGTCTGTAAATAATTCAAAAAACTGTTAGATCATTTAACAGTGCGACACTGTCTGTTGTGGAAAGTCTTATCAGCTCTAAAGGATGTTCTGGTTCCAGTATTAAAAATCGGCCAGTCAGAAGAGGATTATCTCAACAAATTGTGAGAAGGAAAACCTGAGTTATAAATCAGTTTTGACGGTTGCGTCACACTTTAGGGATTCATAAAGAGTTTCTCACTTTGTACGTTTCGGATGAAACTCTTTGTCTGACAGTAGTCAAGTCTCAAAATTGCATTGACTCACATTTACCTACTTGGCAAAACTCCAAGACTGAAGAAAACAGCTCAAAATTCAAATTTGAAGAATAGTTAGAAAAAGTGAAGCCGAAAAAGGATTAAGTAAATTTTTGGCCAAGAAAATACCAAAAAAATGTGCGATTTGAAATGGTTAATTGTTGCTCAGCAATGATATTCACGTAAGAGTTGTCACCTCTATGAAGCACAACTCTTCGTAAATTTGCAGCAGTTTTCCACAATGTACTCGTAAGCTCTATAAAAAATGTTGTTGGAGATGAATGGAGCTGTATCAGACCCTCATTGGTTTAATCCAAACGTCTGTGGGTGATGTAGTCGGTATTCCATAGCTATCCCTTACTTTTTACTAACAACACTGGCATGTCTTTAGACTACAATATTCTCTTATGGCTAAGCCTCCATGTTACTTACCATCTGTATTAGATTACTGGACCAGGGCTACTCAACTGCACGGATATCACGTTTAACTAAGGGATGCTCTTTATTGTGATTCAAAATCAATATTTCGTTGCTCATTATTGTAGCGAAGCGGTAGTAATAGATCCACTGTTTCAAAGTCACATGCCTGTCATTTGCTTTTGACAGGTTCTGCAGGTGCCTGTAATGCCACCCACCACCAGCACATGCGATATAATACGTATTGAGTATAAATTAAAGGTTAGTACGAGAGAGAAAGTAGTAGTGTCTAGATGCTGACATGTCTACAGAAATTCCGCCAGCATAAAAAATTCTGATTATAATCTATTGAGATGCACTTTCTTCAGGTAAGCATAGTAACACTGAAGTGGGGAGAACCATTACACGTAGCATTCCCTATACTCATCACTCCATTTTATCAGAAAGAAGACAATACCAAAACACTCCTCAGTAAGTCTATTTATTTGTAGCCAATTGTTGCTGACATAGCTGTGTCCCCCCCCCCCCCAGCAATAAATAAGCATTTCTCCCCGAGCGTTTTCTTCTCCACACTCAATTACTACTCTTTACCAGAGCCCGCAATAGCTGATGTCGAGGGAGGCAACTACATCAGTCCCGAGCTACAAAGTGGGGCAGTTTATGACGGCACCGATGGTGAAGCATGGGAAACAACTCTGTACCAGCCAGTTTATGTGTGTGTACCTCACAAAGGAGTGGTAATGAAGACTCCAAGCACACCTGAGATCATACAACATCAAGCCCAATCTAACAATATAAGGTCAGTGAATACTGAGATTGAAGTGTCAGAGAGTTTAGTCTCCTCACTTTGACCCCCGCACAAGTACCAACCAGGTCAGCGGCAGCGACCTCTTGAACCAGTGGCGCCGTAACATTAACCCCTCCAACTGGTAGCAGTCAAGGCAATGATCTCTTCCCCTAGTAGAAGCCTGTAGCAACACATCACAACTAACCAGCTGGTGAATATATATACACCAGGCTAAGCTCAACTCTGCACAAGAATACCAAAATCTGACTGGAGTTGTTTGCTCTCCATACACCAACCAGCAGT
This sequence comes from Cryptosula pallasiana, assembly GCA_945261195.1. Classification (NCBI taxonomy): domain Eukaryota; kingdom Metazoa; phylum Bryozoa; class Gymnolaemata; order Cheilostomatida; family Cryptosulidae; genus Cryptosula; species Cryptosula pallasiana. Next base: position 48,567,076 of record OX183133.1, on the reverse strand, counting down.
TGGAGGTTAGGTGTGGCATGTTTATATACACATATATTATTATAATATATCCACACCATACATATAAATAATAGTAGGAAATGTATTCAGTAGAGTTTACTATACTGTAGCAGACCATGTAATTCTAGTCAATGTTTTATAATAGTAAAATGTTGTAAAAAGAGACGTGTTGTAAAAGTTGTACATAGAAGTGCGATATAACATAGCACGTTGTTATGTAGTATGTAGTAACATGTATCTATGTATATGCCATGTTCAGCATCAAATATCAAAACCTAGTCACTTTGCACTAACTCGCATCAAATAAAACAATGGAATTCTAAGATTTAATTCTCTTGCGTTTTTTCTCACTCTCAGAGTTGCGACTTTTCACGGTGACAGTTGAGGTGGATTCACCATTTAGCTGTGCCAGCGGGGCTTTGCTGTGTGTTTTTTGTGTATACCTGGTCACTGTAGAGACTCCATCAACAAACTTTGTCCTGAACAGCACATTTGCGTTCGTAAACATTCCTTCTTTTAGCGACACCACAATAAACTAAAAAAAGAATATTGAAACTGAAATGTATTGCATTTTTATCAAAATCTTTGTGTAACCATGCAGTATCTGGTCTATGGGTTATCAGACAATATCATGCATTGAAACCTGGATAATTCAATGTTGAAGGGCCACGAAAAATACATTGAATTATGGATAGTATTGAATTGTCCAAACACACCATAAGAGACTATAAATATAGATATTATAATAATAGGAAATTATATCGTAACTAATAATGTAATAATATTATGAATAATTCCAGACATTTGTTTTACTTGACTTACATTGTTAATTGACGATTATAATAATAATGACAACTTGAAAGATTGTTAATTAATGATAATTATTATTATTTTGATGCAAATCATAATAATAAACAACAATTATGATAATGAAAAATGGCCAAAAATAATAAATAACATGATCGTGTTTATTTTTTTTTTTAAAACTGTTATCAATTGGTATAATGTATCCTCACTCAAATAATGCCAATAATTATTCAAACAGTACCAACATTAGTAACTATTTTACTAATATAAGCGGCATTTTGTTATCTTGCGGCAATAATAACATGGTTGGATCGCATTGATGGGATTTGTGTGTTTTATTGCTTGTTATTAGATAGCCTTGAATCTGGGTTACACTCTGAGACCGATAACATTTCAATCATCAGAAAAAGATGGTGAAGTTTCAAATGTCACCAGTTACATTAGCCTATGATCCACGGTTGTGAAATTTCTTGCCATTCAATGCAATAGAAAAGCTCTGCTTGAGCCATGCTTTATCTAAGGCTTTTCACAGAACCTGCGAGACATTTGGTCTTAAAAATTAGAAAGCTGTAAACTTTTCTGCCGTATTAGAGATAACAATATTGAAATACATGAAGCCAGTTTTAATGGCTGATGTTCTGGACCTTCACTGTCACATTCAACAAATCGGTTTATTGATTTCCATGAAGCCAGTTTGAGTGGATTTCACTTTACACGAGGTAAGAGATAAGATTGTACCTGTACACGAGGTATGAGATAAGATTATACCTGTACACAAGGTATGAGATAAGATTGTACCTGTACACAAGGTATGAGATAAGATTGTACCTGTACACAAGGTGTGAGATAAGATTGTACCTGTACACGAGGTATGAGATAAGATTGTACCTGTACACGAGGTATGAGATAAGATTGTACCTGTACACGAGGTATGAGATAAGATTGTACCTGTACACAAGGTATGAGATAAGATTGTACCTGTACACGAGGTATGAGATAAGATTGTACCTGTACACGAGGTATGAGATAAGATTGTACCTGTACACGAGGTATGAGATAAGATTGTACCTGTACACGAGGTATGAGATAAGATTGTACCTGTACACGAGGTATGAGATAAGATTGTACCTGTACACAAGGTATGAGATAAGATTATACCTGTACACGAGGTATGAGATAAGATTATACCTGTACACGAGGTATGAGATAAGATTATACCTGTACACGAGGTATGAGATAAGATTGTACCTGTACACGAGGTAAGAGATAAGATTGTACCTGTGAATGTTTGAAATGAGTCCTGAGCATCTGGCCAATGTTCTGAGTGTGAGACAAATCCAGAGCAGCATCCACTTCGTCCAGAATATAAAGAGGAGCTGGCTTGAACAGCAGCATCGATAGTATAAGTGATAGAGCCACCAGTGACCTACAAAGTATGTGTGATGTAAGTGATAGAGTGACCTACAAAGTATATATAATACAAGTGATAGAGTGACCTACAAAGTATATATAATACAAGTGATAGAGCAACTATTAACATACTATAATGCAAGTGATGAAGCAACTCGTGACCTGAAAGTATATGAAATGCAGGCAAAGATTTGAGGAAACTAGGACATCACCCACCTTTGCCCCCCACTCAGCTCTGTAAGACTCTCCTTCCACACATCGCCAAACCCAACCTTGACCTCTAAACCATCCAAACATGATCCACCATCTCTTGGTGCTAGCTTAGACGTTGCTCCAGGCAATAGTGTAGAAAAGATGGACGTGAAGTCCTTGTTTACTTGCTTGTAGGCTTTCTCCACTGCGATGTTCTTCTTTTCATTCAACTCGGCAATTATTACAGCTGCAAAGTGCAAGCGAGTGTACAAGGAGAGGTAGATGCATAGACATAGATAACAGTGAGTGGGTCCATAGACATAGAAAACAGTGAGTGGGTCCATAGACATAGACAACAGTGAGTGGTGCCATAGACATAAATAACAGAGGGTGGTGCCATAGACATAAATAACAGAGGGTGGTGCCATAGACATAAATAACAGAGGGTGGTACCATAGACAACAGAGGGTGGTACCATAGACAACAGAGACTGGTGCCATAGACATACCCATCTTTTCTTTATCCTGTATAAGAATACGTCGTTTCCTAAGCATATCGTTGTGCTGAGCTTGCGCTTGGTCGAGCATTGTCATCGCTCTCATGTTGACGTTCCTCTCCAAGCCCTGCCTCTTATCCTTGACAACACAAAAACAAACTGCTAGACAACTGCTCCTTAGCACAGCACACCTCACTGCAGGTACAAACTCTCAGACACAAGATTACCTGCAGCTTAGAGATTTGTCTGGAGGTCTCTTTAGGGTCATTTTGTGTGAAGTCATAGGCTGAGTTAGCTTGCCCAAAGAACTTCTCTTCCTCCGATATCCAGTCATGCTTCTGCATCAAGTTCTCGACCTGAGGTTGATGCAACACCCAAATTGTATAATATCATATATTACATCGTAACCTTGCTATATTATATTACATAACATCACAACCTTGTCTATCTTATACCAGATGGCACAGGGCGCACACTCTAACCTGTTTCGCAGCAGTTTTGCCAGCGTTTTTAGTGCTGTCGATATCATGCGCACATTGCTCAATCTTTAGCGTGGTATCTGTGTGCTCCTGCTTGAGTTTCTTCTGCTCACTCACCTGCTCAACAAGTGACATGTGACAGCTCTCGGCATGTGACAGCTCATGGCATGTGACAGCTCACGACATGTGACAGCTTACGGCATGTGACAGCTCTCGGTAGTCAAGTAAGATCATATACTCACACATAAACTGACATATGGAGGTATTGGTACAAACCTTCACACTAATCTCTTTATTCCACACAGCCAACTGCTGCTTTTGGGCTTTCAGTAACCCTTCTGTTTCTTTGACAGCTGTACGAGTAGAGGCCAATTTTTCCATGAGTTCTGCAGACTTCTTCTCCAAATCCGTGATGTCTACAGAAAAGAAAGTGTGACACGATATAATACTGCAGTGATATGTACCGCCGGTACACCAACAACTGCGTTTGTTCAGTATAATACATTCAAGCTAGATAACACAGAGCCAAGTCATAACAGACATTTAACAGGGCAATTGTGAAGTTACCCTGGTGTCCTTGTCATATTGGATTGGCCTCAAACGTCAAAACAATGTGATAATATTCTAGAAAAAGTAAAAACTAATGGCCAGTACGGGACTCGAACCCGCGACATTCGTGTTATTAGCACGACGCTCTGACCAACTGAGCTAACCGGCCATGTTGTAGGGTTATAAAGCGCACTTTGTGAAAAAATCACAGAAGTTACTAAGTTCTCTGCATATTGTTGGCATTGTTCCATTTACACACAAGCTAGCACACTCATTGTAGAACGTCTCAATATCATAAGCGCACTTTAACAACAAAACACTTATGCAGGTGCTCTTAGCTGTGGCAAAAAACCAACCCAGAAGTGTTTTATTCATTAAACTGGCGGAAATTATTGCTATCAAGAGACCTGCAATAGTTTTGGATACACAATCATGCACTTGCAGTTCAAGGTCGTGTGCACACCTATATTACACGTACTGGGGCAGTTGTTCTCTCATTGAGCATAGTGAAACTATTAAAGGTGCTATGTCACTGATTTTGGACTAAATTATACATAATTTATCTATTTCTAATAATTTTCGCCAGAAAAAGTTTTTCTGAAGTTGTACTCTCGTTAATTTCATCTACAGTGTAAGCGCAGTAGATGCTGACTCGTACGCAATTTATTTTTTGATACGCAATAACTTATATATGGCCATAAAATGGAGTTGCAAAAATTCAGCTTGTTTGCATTGAAGGAGGCAGGGAAGACTAAACATGAAATGGTTATTTTTTCGTGTCCATTAAACATAAATAAACATAAAAATATTCATAATTTTAATTAATACTTAAATGGAAACTTTGAAATGAAAAAGTGGAATATGTTACATATACAGATACTCGGAAAAGATAAGTGAATTGTGAGTATTTATACGGATACTTCTGGGGAGTACAGGAGAATTTATTTATACATGTTGAAACTTAAAAAAAAGATAGATTGCATTTGGGAAAAAATTGTTGAAAAGTTTATGCGCGCTTGAATAATAAATTAACTTTTGATTGAGATTATGAAAAACTATTTAACATAATTCTCTCCAAAACCCCTTCAGCTAGAATATGTAAAGAAACTGTAAAAATGCTCATTTGTATAGTATTCAAAAAGAGAGACCAAGGTAGCTCTATGAATGTGACTGATAGAAAGACCAAGGTAGCTCTATGAATGTGACTGATCCTAAACTGAAACTTGAATGTTTTACTAATATGAGTTTTACAATTACGAAGTGGAACATGTTTATGGTTATTATACTGAACAGGTCTGCCTGCAGGGAGGGCATCCCAGTAATAGTCATTGTGCACCGACTCTCAAGAGCATAAAAGTTGGGTCCGCAATTATTTTCAGATTTTTGGAGATGCCTTAAGTGTTTTAATTTATTATTGATGGTTTGCTATTGTGTGCACACTGGCATTGATAGGATTGCCATTGTGTACACACTGGCATTGATAGGATTGCCATTGTGTACACACTGGCATTGATAAGTTTGCTATTATGTACACACTGGCATTGATAGGATTGCTATTGTGTACACACTGGCATTGATAAGTTTGCTATTATGTACACACTGGCATTGATAGGTTTGCTATTGTGTGCACACAGGCATTCATGTGATGAATTAAATGGCCAATATCTTAGAAACTAAAGCAATATTACAATTGAAAAAATTATTTCTTATCAAATAATATCAAAAGATTCAAATTATCATTGTTTAGTATTTATTTGTGAAGAAGAAAGCGCCATATTTACGTTTTTGGTGTTATCAGCAACGACAACTTGCTGCAATATCAATATTTTGCAATCACGAAAGCCTCTGCACAATGCCAATATTTAGGAGGCCCTACTTCTAAACAAACAAGCCAAAATTTTGAATATTTCGCTTTATAGCTCTATATAACTTGTGCTCTCGTGAAAAACTAGCGCCTCGGTCAGTGCTGACTGCATTTATAGGAATCGGCTTATTGGCGAGAGGGCAACTCCAGATAAGTTTTTAAAATCATTTCAAGCTGAAAAAGTTAAAATCAAATTAAATCCAATCAAAAGGCCATTTGAAGGGGACCTAATTTTCAGAGGGTAAAATTTCATTTGAGCTTTTTGAGGTTGAAATGTGTTCAAAAAAATTACCTGGAGTTGCCCTCTCACCAGTAAGACGATTCCTATAGATGCAATTAGCGCTTAGCAAGACACAATTTTTCCCAAAGACACAAAAAGTTATATAGAGTTATAAAGTGAGTTTTCAGAATTTTGGCTTGTTGTATAGAAGTAGGGCCTCCTAAATATTGGCATTGTGCAGAGACTTTTGTGATTGCAAACAAAGTTAAAAAGATTGGAGCCGTTTTCTCAAGCTAGCAACTTTTTTCATCTTTGTTAAGCTCGCTATTATGTGCACACCGGCCTTCACGTGACAGTGTTTGTGATCAAAATCCAAAAAAATTAATGGAAGATTTTTTATCAAAATAATAAATATTAGATGAAAATTATATTTCCGGCACTTTTTTTACAACAACGATAATAATTAAATCTGAAATACTGGCTATCTTTCTGAGAAAAACATTAAAATACATTAAATAATAATTAAGATTTTTAGAAGCTGATATTAAATTGAAAACTTGATAAAAATGGTACAATTATTTGATGGAATGTACTATATAGTATCATAATAGAACTGTCGCTCGCAGATGGTCCCTCTGTCGACCACGCTGTCAGAGACCTCCATAGACCTCTACAGTGATTTCACCTTTGCTGCTGCAAGTGAGTTTTCTCAGTAGTTTTGTAATGCTTGATGAGAACAATTCTATATACAAAGTGTGTCTTACAAAGCTCGTCCTAAGCCATTGATATGCAATCCCGTAGTTGGAGTTGTCTTTTCTTTAGTATCAAAGAGCGCTAAATAGTATTGACCGAAATAATAAAAATAATCATAAATTAGTTTTGCTTTATTTCTGTTACTGTATTTGAAAAGCCATTATTTATTTACAATCTATATTGTGTAACTTTTTCAGCCAAATAAAGCACAATTCAGACTTGAAAAATATTGTTGGCGTTGATTACAACAACAACACCAAAAACGTAAATATGGTGTTTTTCTTCTTCACAAATAAATACTAAATAATTATAATTTGAACCTTTTGATATTATTTGATAAGAAATAATATTTTTCAACTGTAATATTGCTTTAGTTTCTGAGATATTGGACATGTAATCCATCAAGTGAATGCCTGTGTGTACATGATAGCAAACCTATAAATAATAATGTAAAATTCTGACTTCACTAAAACATCTAAAAATAATTGCAAACCTAACTTTCTATGCTCTTGAAGTATGTGCACAATAACTGGGATGCCCTCCTTTTTATGCAAACAAGCTAAATTTTTGCAACTCTACTTCATAGCCGTAAATAAGTTGTTGCAAATCGAAAAAAAATTGCTTACAAGTCAGCAACTATTGAGCTTATACTATAGATAATATTAATGAGAGCACAACTCTGGAAAAACCTTTGTTGCCGAAAATTGCTAGAAATAGATAAACTAGGTTCAATCTAGCCCAAAATCGAAGACGGGCCCTTTAACAGAAAACTTCAGAATTAAAAACATAAGCTGTGTGACCTTGACCTAAATTATGCGAAGTTGCCTCATTTATATGACCTTGACTTACTTATATGACCTCGACTTACTTGGGTGACCTGGACTTGACTAGAGGTCAATCACTCACCTTGTGTGACCTGCTCTATCTGCACCTTGTATTCCTCTACTTCCTTCTCCAGAGTCACCACCTCCAGCTGTAGCGTCTCCGAGTCCTGCTCATTCTTGGCATACTTTCGCTCAAGATTCTCCATCTCCTTTTTAGCTTTGGCCATTTCCTGACAAAAAGACCACATCGACCATGCAAACTGGCTACTTATGCATTGCACTGTAGAATGATGCTTAAAAAACCATTCATCTTGGCTGCAGGAAAATTTGAATGCTGCACAAAACAGGAAATGATGCAAGACCATACCTGTTCCAACTGCTGAAGACGTTGTTCTCTGATCTCCTTGGCATTTGTGATCATGTGCTCTAGTTCTTTGACCTTTTTATTGCTGGAATCTTTGGTTTGCTTGGCGTTTTCTATCACCTATAAGGTATCAAAATAAACATTGGAAATTATCTGGCCGGTTAGCTCAGTTGGTTAGAGCATCGTGCTAATAACGCGAATGTTGCGGGCTCGAGCCCCGTACTGGCCAACTACTTTTGCCCATTTTTGTTGTTAAAACGTAACTGAGCATAATTTGCATTTTACACCCAATTTGATGAACAAGTATACAAGAGACCTGCTGCTCATCTGCTATCGTCTTCTCCAACATGTGGATGTGCTCTAGCTGAGCGCCGTGCGTCGTTTGCTTCAGTTTCTCCTGCAGAAGTTCAAACTCTCTCTGTTTCATGGAGAGCTGCTGCTGCAGCTTACAAAACTGCTCATAGCTCTACAACATAACTGGCCAGAGTCAGCATGCTGCCAAAGACTGGTACACTCAAAGGTGCTGAACTGAACAAGATGCCGAGTCGGCCTACCTTGGTGACAGCATGGAGTTCTCCATCCACCTGCAACAACTTCTGCTTGCATTCAGCCAGGCTCTGTGAGACCCCGTTTATGTCTGAGAGCTTGGAGAGGATGCCCGAGGATTGTGGCCGAGAGCCTCCTGTCAGGGTACCCGCTGGATCGAAAGAGTCGCCTTCCAGAGTAACTGACCTCCTCATGATCTGCCAGGAGACACCAAATGACAAACAATGTAAATATGATGGCCAAAGCCGACTGATAACAAACAGATTGATTGGCTGAGTTGCTTACAGTTAGTCACTTCGAGCATACCTGCTTGTCAAATGTTACTTTTCTTGCATCTTCAGAGTTGGTACACACAAATGTGTTACCGAATACGTGTGTCATAGCAGCCTCAACATGCTTCTCATAGCCTACAAGCTCTAGGGCTAAGCTAGCATTGGACGCACCAACCTACCAAAGCAAGAGAACAGTGTACTAGTGTGTGTGTACAGAATACTAGTGTGTGCGTACACTTGTACTAGTGTGCGCGTACACTTGTACTAGCGTGCGCGTACACTTGCACTAGCGTGCGCGTACACTTGCACTAGTGTGCGCGTACACTTGTACTAGTGTGTGCGTACACTTGTACTAGTGTGTGCGTACGCTTGTACTAGTGTGTGCGTACGCTTGTACTAGTGTGTGCGTACACTTGTACTAGTGTGTGCGTACACTTGTACTAGTGTGTGCGTACACCTGTACTAGTGTGTGCGTACACTTGTGCTAGTGTGTGCGTACACTTGTACTAGTGTGTGCGTACACTTGTACTAGTGTGTGCGTACACTTGTACTAGTGTGTGCGTACGCTTGTACTAGTGTGTGCGTACACTTGTACTAGGGCACCCAAAGAACGTTGCGGAGACCAACCAGTGACTTAGCTCTAGACACAGTTCGACTGTCGACAGCTCTGGCAGTCAGTTTGTTTAGAGGTAGTATTGTGTACTTTCTCCTCAGTTGCCCTCTGTCCAGCAAGCTTTGTGCTGTCTTGTCATCATCCACCACAATGTTATAGAGCTGTAAAAGCAATGGTAAGTGTTATATAACACTGCCCTGCCATTACTTACTTACCGGGAGTTGTCTGTCCCCTATAGGCCTACCTTCCCACCAGCCACCACCTCAAGAGCTGTCGCTGTAGACACGTCTTTGACCTGAATCAACTTGGCTACTGGACCTCGTACTTTTCTATCATCAAAGCTTCTGTCTGGTGCAGTGTAGTCGAACTGTAGACTGGGGAACCTACAACATGAAGGGGTAACATACAAACTGTAGACTGGGGAACCTACAACATGAAGGGGTAACATACAAACAGTAGACTGGGGAACCTACAACATGAAGGGGTAACATACAAACAGTAGACTGGTGTACCCATGCTGAGTTATATACGAACTTGTCTGAGAGAGTGTTGAATTCTCTTTGGAGTTGCTCCGCCTTTTTCTGAATATTTGATCTCTCCTCTCGCAATTTCTCCACGCTGCCCTCTACATACTCGGTTTTTTTCTGGTCTTCCTACAGACAAGAGCGATCAAGTGTCCAGCAGCATAAATCACGGATGATACCATACCTTACAGTGGAAGATGTACAAAGCACTCACTTCGATGCGTTTTATTTGTTTAGAAATGTTGTCTAGGGTGCTCTTGTCCTTCTCATAGTCTGTCGATGTCTTCTTCACCTCCGCTTTCCTTTTCTTCATCTCCTCTTGTGAATGCTTGATTTTCATTTGAGAGTTTTTTGTGTCAGTCTCTGCCTGACTGATGGCATTCTTGGCAGCTGTCAATCAATGTCATCATACAGTGACAGTACACAGTGACAGTACACAGTGACAGTACACAGTGACAGTACACAGTGACAGTACACAGTGACAGTACACAGTGACAGGACATATCTATAGTTAGCCTGAGCCCACCTATGAGTTGGTCATTGAGGGTGGCATCCTCTCCATCCTCATTGGTCGCTAGACCAGCTGATTCTGTCTGAAACTTCTTCTGCGCGGCAGCAAATGCCTCTTTCACATCCTGTCGTTGCTTAACGGCATTAGCATTATCAGCTGTGTTACGCTCCAATTCTAGCTTTTTCTTGGCGAGAACAGATTCATCCTAAATCATTACATAACTGTACACGTTGTATACTATATATTTATACTCTGCCTTCAAAACTGACTTTACCGCCTGATCTCTCCATCCACCCATTATATTCCCCTGAGTTGACAACATGCAGTGGATACATGAGCTGACCCGGTTATTATCTGATATTTTAGTTTGTGTCCAATATAAGATACAAAAGATATTCCACATCAATGATAAGCATCATATTAATAAATAATAATGATTATTTACTATGATAATGATGTAATAATTACAAGGCGTTATACCAATAACCAGTTGTATTACCCATGTTTGGATATACACAAACAACAGTTATGCTCTGTTGAATGACTCATTGTAAGGCACACACAAACAACAGTTATGCTCTGTTGAATGACTCATTGTAAGGCACACACAAACAACAGTTACGCTCTGTTGAATGACTCATTGTAAGGCACACACAAACAACAGTTACGCTCTGTTGAATGACTCATTGTAAGGCACACACAAACAACAGTTATGCTCTGTTGAATGACTCATTGTAAGGCACACACAAACAACAGTTATGCTCTGTTGAATGACTCATTGTAAGGCACACACAAACAACAGTTACGCTCTGTTGAATGACTCATTGTAAGGCACACACAAACAACAGTTATGCTCTGTTGAATGACTCATTGTAAGGCACACACAAACAACAGTTACGCTCTGTTGAATGACTCATTGTAAGGCACACACAAACAACAGTTATGCTCTGTTGAATGACTCATTGTAAGGCACACACAAACAACAGTTATGCTCTGTTGAATGACTCATTGTAAGGCACACACAAACAACAGTTATGCTCTGTTGAATGACTCATTGTAAGGCACACACAAACAACAGTTATGCTCTGTTGAATGACTCATTGTAAGGCACACACAAACAACAGTTATGCTCTGTTGAATGACTCATTGTAAGGCACACACAAACAACAGTTACGCTCTGTTGAATGACTCATTGTAAGGCACACACAAACAACAGTTATGCTCTGTTGAATGACTCATTGTAAGGCACACACAAACAACAGTTATGCTCTGTTGAATGACTCATTGTAAGGCACACACAAACAACAGTTACGCTCTGTTGAATGACTCATTGTAAGGCACACACAAACAACAGTTACGCTCTGTTGAATGACTCATTGTAAGGCACACACAAACAACAGTTATGCTCTGTTGAATGACTCATTGTAAGGCACACACAAACAACAGTTACGCTCTGTTGAATGACTCATTGTAAGGCACACACAAACAACAGTTATGCTCTGTTGAATGACTCATTGTAAGGCACACACAAACAACAGTTATGCTCTGTTGAATGACTCATTGTAAGGCACACACAAACAACAGTTATGCTCTGTTGAATGACTCATTGTAAGGCACCCTGCGGTTCGAGTTTAAGTCGCTGTAACTCGTTATTTGAAGTCAAAGCGCTGAGTTGGTGCGATGCAGTTTGTTCACAACAAATATACGTTTGTCGGCTACAAATCGCTTTTGTAAACTTTAAAAATAAAATTGTCTTGTTTAAATGCAGCTTTAGCGTATGCTAATATCACAGCATACGTAGCTTTAGCGTATGCCAATGTTACAGCATACGTAGCTTTAGCGTATGCCAATATTACAGCATATGTAGCTTTAGCGTATGCTAATATCACAGCATACGTAGCTTTAGCGTATGCCAATGTTACAGCATACGTAGCTTTAGCGTATGCCAATATTAAAGCATATGTAGCTTTAGCGTATGCTAATATCACAGCATACGTAGCTTTAGCGTATGCCAATATTACAGCATACGTAGCTTTAGCGTATGCCAATGTCACAGCATACGTAGCTTTAGCGTATGCCAATGTTACAGCATACGTAGCTTTAGCGTATGCCAATATTACAGCATATGTAGCTCTAGCGTATGCTAATATCACAGCATACGTAGCTTTAGCGTATGCCAATATTACAGCATACGTAGCTTTAGCGTATGCCAATGTCACAGCATACCTCAAGGAAAAAGACTACATAATGAGACATTGACCGAGTGGGGCTAGAACTGCTGGCTGCCTGCACACAGATCACCCCTCTGACCGCTGGACCACCTGTCTTCAGAGCTAAAAGCTGCATTTTGTAACATACTTGACGACTTATTTAGCCAGATAAATCATGGAAATGTTTTGCTCCTGGGCTCCTACTTCTGACATAGAAACAAAACTTTCGCCATAACACCATCTGGTTCAACTGTTATAATCTTACAGAATTGTGAAACTGTGCATGGACTAGAAGCATGCTACTGCCTATAGAGACGAACATACAGACAGGCAGAGAGAAAGAGAGAAGATATGATCTTCACGTGGTATACATACATCCTTGAGATGTTTTGATATCTCTTTCAGCTTTTTCTGCTGTGATTTGATTTCCTTAACTGACTGGTCATAGTTGGAGGTTGCTATAGTGTCGGACTGCTGCTTATCGTGTAACTTCTTCTCTAACTCCACCAGCACGTCTGCCTCATTCTAACCAACAAACATGTAGTGTGCTAGTGATATATAGTGTTCTAATGGCATATAGTGCAATTATGTCTCACAGACTGTAAGTTATACACAACTTACTCCTTCAATCTGTTTATGCAGGTTTGCTATCTCTGTGTCCAAACCTTTAACGAGGAGACTGATCTCAGCACATCTGTTCTGTAGCTCTTTGACCGAGTCCTGCAGCTTGGCCAACTCATCAACTGAGTTTGCTTGGTCCTTCTGTGCACTTACAAACTACACGAGACAAGCATAACGTGTGCTACATAGTGCCAACTGATAGTGGATGTTATACAGTAACTAGCCAACCAGCAACTAGTAGAGGTTATACAGTAACTAACCAACTAGCTATTAGTAGATGTTATACAGTAACTAACCAACCAGCTACTAGTAGAGGTTATACAGTAACTAACCAGCTACTAGTAGAGGTTGTACAGTAACTAACCAGCTACTAGTAGAGGTTGTACAGTAACTAACCAGCTACTAGTAGATGTTGTACAGTAACCAACCAGCTACTAGTAGAGGTTGTACAGTAACCAACCTGCCAGGCAACATATAATTTATTGAGGTGATCGATCTCTCTCACAATCTTCTGATACTCAATATACGAGTCCCTTTCCTTTTTGAGGCGCTCTAGCTTGGGTCCCGTCTCTTCTTCCATAAGCTACAAAAGATCCTCAACTATGAAACATCAGCTGATAGCTGCATTTTGCAAATACAATTAAATATGACTAGCACACTTGTACAACCAAACAGAATGTATGCTTCATGTGAATTGTCTTCCCACTGCACCAACATTTCTGTACTTACTGAGTCAACCTCTCTCAGTTTACTTTCTTTCTTTTCTATCGTCTTTTCAGCGTTCTCTCTTTTTGACTCGTACAATCTTGTACCTGCGGCCTCCTCTATCATAGACAGAATCTAGACAAACACCAGGTATTCTATAAGCGCCTATCAGGTATGCATTAGTGCACTATTTTCACTTGTTTACACATTTTCATGTTGGCATTTCTAATGTAGAAACTGCCTTTTTTCTAATGTATAACATTGCACCAGTTACATACACTTACCTCTCACATGTATAGACATACACTTACCTCTCACATGTATAGACATACACTTACCTCTCACATATATAGACATACACTTACCTCTCACAGGTAAACATACACTTACCTCTCACATGTATAGACATACACTTACCTCTCACATATATAGACATACACTTACCTCTCACAGGTAAACATACACTTACCTCTCACATGTATAGACATACACTTACCTCTCACATATATGTGTGAGGTGAGCAGATGTAGTAAAGTTTACCAAGATGCACACTTACCTCTGGGGGTTTCATGTTTAACACTTTGGTGATTCTTCCTTGCATTATCAAGAAATGTGGATTATTGATGTTGAGAGAGACTGATTTAAAGAGATCGGCGACCTTCTGGTTGGTGGCAGTCGTACCGTTAATCATGTACTTGTTTCTTCCCCCAACGATAACCTGAAGTACAAACAAAATACGACATGATCTGCAGCAGTTGTCTTTGGATTTCCATGGCCAGAGAGAAGACAACTTGACCTATCTTTTTATTTACTGGCTAGAGAAAAATACGCTCTATCACAGAAGTCCAATCGCTAAAGGTAAGAAAACTCCATATATAACTCAGGTCCATAGGCTAGAGATAAGACAACTCCTTATATAAATAAAGCACTATGGCCATAGTTAAAACAACGCTATATAAAAGCGTTATTAATGGAAAGAAAAGGAATTACACACTACCTATCGCTCAATTCCAATGGCCAGTGATCAGACAACTCCATATACTACTGAAGTGTAAAGCTCCACCCACCTGCCTAGTGACGACAATCTCATCATACTGACTGTATCCAAACGGACACTGATCTGCATCTCTGTTGTCAAATGTGATGCTAACAGTGGCTTTGGTTATACCTGCCTGTCCATTCTTGTACACCAACTCCTGCAGATTGGTTGCTCGAACCTACAGCAAAAGATTGCACGATGATGGCTTATTATTCAAGACATTTCACGGTGATTGAGGAAACAATTGTGATAAGAGTAGCAGCTAAAATCTTAATATGTGCCTCAACGAAAAAAGAGACAAAATTGAGTACAGATGTAATACGTTACTCTCAAAATAATAGTTATCAGTATAGCCTACAAGCAAGTGAAAGTTATTTTTTTGAATAAACAACAACAGCTGGCAGTTGTTGCAGTTTCTAATATATCTGGCAACCATGTATAACATCAATATAAGTGAAAATAAAATCGTTGAATGAACAAAAAACTCAGTTTCATTTCAGTCTTTACTTCGGACGGACCATCAAGAGTTATTGCTGTCTACATGACAGCACCTGATGCTGGCCAACTGGGTTCAGTCATTGAAAATGGCTTCACATGTTGCAATATATCATCTCCAGATTGATCGAAAAACTTGAAGATTTTTCAATTTTAAAACCGATTGTCATGCAGATTTTATGAAAAGCCTTAGATAAAGGGTCGTGTTTGCAAGCAGAGTCCTTCTATTGTAATGAATAGCAGAGGTTTTGTCAGCCATAGATTGCACGTTATTTGAATCACATGGTCAAAGAATTATCTCCTTGGGTAACTGACAAAAGTTTTTAAATGTACTCACTATGATGCCTGACCAACTTGAACACATTAGTTCGTGATTACTGAAATTTATTCAATCTTGGAACGTAAGAAATCACTAATCTCATCAAGTCAATGCGATCTAAACAAGCTATTTAAATCATAGAGTTGTCTCCTCTCGTGACTGACAAAAATTTCGAAACGTCTGAGCAAAATATCTTCAACATGTAAATTTTCAATTACTGAAACGTATTCAATCTTGGAATGTAACAAAGATCCAAGGCTATCTATCAACTACCAATAAAGGAAAAACATGCATCTTATCAAATCAACGCGAACTAAACATATTATTTCTGCAAGATAACAAAGAGCGCAGCTGATATCGGTAAATTGGTAATTATTGTTGGTAATTTTTTGAATGATCATTGCCATTAATTGATAAAACATTACACCAATTGATAATGATTTTAAGAAATAGACAAGGCAAACATAATTATTTCTTATTATTATCATTAGCATAAAAATAACTATTATTAGAATAATAATGATCATTGTTAATTAACGATAGCTGAAGTTGTCATTATTATTATTAAAAATAAATCACAACGTAAATGAAGCTAAAGAAATGTCTGGAAGTATCCATATTATTCATAATATAATTATATTATTAGTTACAATATAATTTATCACAATTATATTATATCTATATTTTATAGTCTCCTAAGGTATGTTCAGGCACTTCAATAATATTCATAATTAGAAGTATTGTTCTTGGCCCTTTGATATTTAACATTCTGGGTTTCACTGTATTTGTTGCGCCTGATCTTTACATATATGTTACAAATTCCAACTGGGCATCTAGGACTTGTGAGCCATCTGGCCTGTTTTAAGTTGCCGAGTATTTTGTCTTTTACGAAGAAAAGTTGTACCAGGGGTGGTTAAGTCAAGAGAAAAACTCAAGAAAAAATATTAAGTATTGTCTACACAGCGTTTCACATGAAAAACATTAGGTATGGCAGTATTGTGATGACACCAACATGTTAAACAAATTTTTGGTTACGAACCACAAAATATTATATGAATAAATACTTCAATTAATGTTTTTTGCTACATTGTTGCCATATAAACTGTGTCTTTGATCAACGAGGACTGCAATTGCCTTTCTCAAAAAACCATCAGTGTCCGCAACAGCTAGTGAATATCAGTAAATATATTTAAAACTTTGACTTGGTTCAACTATAATGAATAGCAGTATCAATCTTTCAACCAGTTATTTTGATAAAGCATCAATACAATAAAAGAAGTTACAGTATAATGAATAATATTATTTCTTAAATGCCAACATCTTCAATAACGTTGTTGCTGATGTAGCGTGAAGTAATTTTTGTACACTTTCGCTAATAATTATAATAGTGTAGTGGAAATGATTTGTGCCTACGGTGGCATCTGAAACAAGGGAAGTTAACTATCATTGTTTAATAACTCTATGCAGCCATATTAGTACCAAGCAAACTCATGCGATGTAGCTGCAATATAGGCAGCCTTTGTTTGCATCTATGCCCTCTTATATATTTAAGCAATCAACCTACTCTTTTGATGTCAGCCCCTAGGGCTGGCAGCTTATGTCACAAAGAATTGTTATTTAATCCATTTTATATATAAACTGGCTGAAGTTCCCTGTAAATCAGAGCAGGTGAAGAGCTCAGCCAGGCGTTATCTCGAATAAAAAATATAGAACTCTACCTTACTTCTCCTTGATCACAAGCGCTGAAAGATACCTGCTCTGCAATCGCCTAGTACGACCCAAGGAGTGCTGGCCGGTAAAGGCCCAATACTCTAGACAATCTACTAACCAGCTAGCCTGACGGCAGCTACAAACTGTCTGACTATGCTGGGCAGGCATTGCTAAAATTGGTTCAGCATTCGCGCACAAGTCAACAGCCTGAAGTAGTCTGGTACAGGTGAATGCTACCAGCATCTTCTCGCTACCCTACTCAGAAATCCTGTACAATGAAGTAGATTAGGGAAAAATGATAACAAACAAGCAACAATGTGTATGTTGTTGTGAGACAAAATTAAATAAATTATACAAAATTAATAATAACAAAACAACATAATAATTAATAAATAATATAATTACTATTATTTATTTATTATTATAATTATTTATCTATCAATCAATAATAATTAATTATAATAATTAATTATTATTGATTGATAGATAAATAATTATAATAATTATTATTAATAAAAAATAAATAACAAAAACAACAATTACAATAATAATAATAATAATTAGTAAATACTATACTACTACTAATAATATAATAAAAAATAACATGATGATGATTATCATATCCTATGACCTAACAATGTAATAATAAGAAATGGTCAAGTCTATGTAAGTAATGAGCGACTAAAATATGTCATTTATTATGAATGATATGACTTACGTGGTGGAGATTGGAAATTCCCAAAACAAAGCAAATTGAATCGAGAACATTAGATTTTCCACTGCCGTTCAAACCAGTTATGGCGTTAAACATAGAATCAAAACCTGTTATTTCGGTTCGTTGGGCATATGACTTGAAGCCATCAAGAACTATGGACTTGATAAACATATCAAACAAATGAAATAACTATGAAAAAACAACACGATTAAAATTTCCTACACACAGCCCATATCCAAATCATAACATTTAACTTGGCGCTCAATTTGCTAACCTGTGTATGTAGTCTTTTTTGTTAAAAGAGCGCAGCAGTTGTTTAGACTGGGTGCTCGCAGTGCGTCTTTTGCTTAGATTGTGTGTTTTGTTGTTGATCGGGTTTGATTCACCGCCACGTGTAATTTTTTGGAACTCAAGCACTTCAACTGGGTTGCACACCATGTGCAATAATAATAGATAATTATTATTATAATTATTATGTTGTACAAAATTATAATAAAGTTTAATTTTCATCACAGACAGTTGTTAGTTGTTGTATAGCAGTTTCATTTGCATGTTTTTTTAATAATAACATAAAGAAATAATAGTTTTTTTACGTTATTTTAACAACATGCAAATGAAACTGCTATAAATATTATAATAATTATTATTATTATTATTATAATTATAATAAATAAATGATAATAATAATAATAGAATAATAATAATAATAGCACAAGAACAAATTATTCAACTAACAACAACAACTGTTGTCTGTGGTTTTAATTATTATTATTATTAAATTATTTTTATGAAGTAATGTATTATTATTATTTATTATCTATCTATGTACTAGTTAGTTAGTAGCTGTTAGTAGTAGTTGCAGAATCTGAGGTTTTTTCCAGTAGTACTAGTAGGCGAGGCTCACATGATGATAACGATGTCCGTAGCAGTTGAGAATGACAGGAGTGTGACTATCTGTAAGTTAACTAATAATGGCTGTTAAATACATGTACTCAAGACAAATCAACAATATTCTTTTATCTGAAACATACAGACTTGCCAACCTAAAGTGAGGGGTCAAGATTGAGACTTGGAAAAAGGGGAAAAAAGCGCGTGAAATCAAGCCAAATGGGGAAAATGTGTTACTGAGTGATTTTTGATAAAATGCTGGAAAATAAAACCTTATATCATGCTAGCTGCAGAAACATCAATTAATGCAATGAACAAAGGGGTATGGTCAATGAATAGCATGAGATGGTGGACCGAGAGCAGGGGATGGTTGATAGATGGAGAGCAGGAGGTGGTTGATAGATAGAGAACAGGAGATGGTGGATGCAGAGCAAGAGAGGGTAGATGTAGAGCAGGAGATGGTAGATGGAGAGCAGATGATTATGGATTGAGAGCAGGAAGAGGTAGATAGAAAATAGGATACAGTGAATGAAGAGCAGCATATAATGAATGGAGAGCATATTATGATGGATGCAGTGCAGGAGATGATGGATGGAGAGCAGGAGATTATAGATGGAGAGTGTAGGAGATGATAGGTAGAGAGCAAGGAGATAGGGATGGAGAGCAGGAGTTAGATGGAAAGCTGGATATGGTGGATGGAGGGCAGGGTATAGTGGATGGAGAGTTGGATTTGGTAAATGGAAAGCAGGAGATGATGAATGCAAAGCAGGATTTGATGTAAATAGAGCAGGAGATGGCAGATGGAGAGCAGGAGGAGGTAACTGGAAAGCAGAGCATGGTGGTTGTACAGCAGAGCATAGTGGATGAAGAGTATGATATGGTGGATGCAGAGCAGGAGATGATAGGTGGAGAACAGGAGATGATATGTGGATAGCAAGGAGATCGGGGACGGAGAGCAGGAGATAGATGGAAAGTAGGGTATGGTGGACGAAGAGCAGGAGATGATGAATGCAGAACAGAATATGGTGTATGTAGAGCAAAAGAAATGGTGGATGGAGGGCGGAAGGAGGTAGTTAGAGAGCAGAGCATGGTAGATGTAAAGCAGGATATAATGGATGGAGAATATGGTATGGTGGATGCAGAGCAGGAGATGATAGATCGAGAGCAAGGAGATCTGGATGGAGAGCAGGAATAGTGGATAGAAAATGGGAGATGATGGATACAGAGCAGCAGATGATAGATGAAGAGCAGGGAACTGTGGGTGGTGAACATGGGATGGTGGATGGCCAGTAGAAGATGGTAGATGAGGAGCAAAAAATTGTGGATGGAGAGCAGGAGATGGTAGACAGGGTTGGAAAAACCAAAAAAAAACATTTATTTCTGGTTTATACCGGTTTTTATGGATTAAACCGCTTTTAATTGTGAAAATGGTGCACTCAATGCAGTCAATAAAAAGAGTTTATGATTTACTGAATGGTCAAAGGAATGGCTCTCGATATGTAGCATTCAGCTTGTTAAAAAAAATGTTTAATGTTTATCTCCAAATAAGGCAACTGTGTGGTATGTACAACATGGCATCTGTATCTAAATAAATGACTGATTGTATAATAGAACCACATAAAATAGAAAACATATACACTCAAACTTCAACAACTAAATGGCATTACCGTAGTAAGACACAAGATCATCTGTATCTTTTTTAGTATTAAGCAATGGAGAGGCAATAAATAAAATTGTCCTTCTTTTGAGCGCCAAGTCGATTTCATAGTTTAGAGTGTACTATCCCCAACGTAAAGTTATATAAATTATATATGTGGCGCATCTTTTTTCAATAAACATCCTTCAATTCTCTGTTGTAGTAACTAGCTGAAAACTTTGATTTATCATTTTAGATTTTTAGAATAACCAAGAGAATGAGACATGGCATGAGTGGATGCTGTGAAGCAGATAACCTGCCAGCTTAGCTGTGAAAGAATGGAAATATTTGTTGAACTAATGAAAAAATCATAAAAACCGAAATTTCAGAAATTTGACTAGTTTAAACCGAGCCAACCCTGGTGGATAGACAGTAGGAGATGGTAGATGAAGGGCAGTGGATTGTGGATGGAGAGCAGAAGGTGAATGAAAAGCAGGTGGAGGTAGATCAAGATCAGCAGGGGGCCAGGACATGGTGAATGGAGAGCAAGATATAGTGAATGTAGAGTATGATGAATGCAGAGCAGGAGATGAAGGATGGAAACCAGGAGAGGATGGTTGGAAAGTGGGATATGGTGGAGGCAAAGAGGGAGTTGATGGATGGGGAGAAAGGAGATGGGAATAGAGCGCAAAAAAATGGTAGATGGAGAGAGTAGGAGGTAGACAAAAAGCAGGGTATAATGGATGGAGAAGAGGATATAGTTGATGAAGAGCAGGAGATGGTGAATGGAGAACGTCATATGGTGGATGGAGAACAGAAGCTTGTGGATAACTATTCTCACGAAAAAATACAGATAACACCAACCTTGAAAGTAAAATAACAATAATTCTTTTGATAACTATTCTCATGAAAATTAAATTTGCTAAAAATTATTATAACACACAATATACCATTGAAATAATGATTAACTCATCATTTTGATATATAAAAGCAACAAAAATACTTGTTAACTGCTACCATTGATAATAAAACAAAAAATGTTAAAGAATGTTGGGCTTGAGAACAAAAGAGCAATAACAATAATAATATGTAGGTAATATATGTTTTATCATTTTTAATAACCATTTATTTATTAATGATAATTAATTAATTGTTAGTAAAATGATTATCAGTAACAACTATTATTATCAATTATTATTAATGATACAGCTGCAATAAATAATAGTAATAATAATAGCAATAATAATACTTGATATTTAAATAATAAATATTATTATTATTATTTCTAATTTATTATTATTACTGTATGAAAATCATACGTATTAGGTAGTAATTAATAAATGAATGGACCTCACATGACAGCTTTAATAATAAAATGAATTGACATCAACAATAACACAGCAATGGAGTGCTACAATTCTGTTTTGACTGGCTCTCTCTAAGAATGTTACAGAAGTTTTGAAATAATAAATGTGTTTATTATTAGTTTGGTCTCTCTTTGCTTCTGCTACTCCTTGTTATGCGGATCGTTTTTTTAGACTGTGTATCCTAGTAACCTGAATTGATAGTGTGGGTAATATAGCATTTACCCTCACAACACAAGTATAAAAGTGGTCAATTAACAGCTGTTATAATTATCTTTTTTTACTTTGTCTAATCTGAATCCTGTAGTGCTTTATTGTATGATATCAGCATCTTCTATGTCGATGTTTACTTTGACTAGTTAGTTGTTGGAAGCAAAATAAACACATTATAACTGCTAGAAAAAACTGAAATATAAGATGGGGAAATATCAATACAAACAATTTTAGTATAATATTTAATAATTGTTATTAATTAATAAATTTAATAATAAAAACACAACTTTTTTCCCCAACACAGGGGAAATGCGTGAGACATGCGTGAGAAACAGGGAAATGCGTGTTTCTCACGCCCAATGCGTGACAGTTGGCAAGTCTGGAAACATAACATTAGTTAGTTGGCACTAACTATGTTAGTTTTACTTTATAAAGGATCAGGTATATATATATAATATTAGTTGTTTCTCTGTGAATGATGATGAATCGACTTTGCATGATGATGTAGTATTAATAATTGTTGTCTGGTTGGTTTTGGGTAGACTGTTCAAGAAATCTAGTCCGGGTTGTTGTTAAAACTAAAAAGAATCAATGAAAACATTTATTAATTATATTTTCAACTCCAATTCAAAATACAAAAGGTAAAATAATGTACTACAAACCTTGAATAACAACATGTTGTACTTTGATAAAAACCCACAAGACAGTAGTAAATAATAAGAAAACTAAAAAAGTTAACAAAATTTTAATATAGTTACAGTAGTAGTTACATTAGTGGTACACTAAGCCACGCTTAGTCACAATTGCTAAATAAATAGCTTTAACTTGAACATTAACTGTGCCTACAAGATTAAAAATTCTCCGATTCACAAAATTTTTACAGATTCGATCCCGATTTTCCCATTGATCATCTAATTCTGGTTCAATTCGATTGAATTTATGAAAAAATTGTGGTAAATTTGTGCAAATAAATTCATTGTACTTATTCACTTGAATACAAATAAATCACAGATCAATCATTTTATAATTGTTCGGAATTACGAGCTAACTACATGGCAGATAATGCATTTTCTCATTATAATAGGCTGGGGGTCGCTCAAGCAACCTAGCCACATTGGTACTACTTGGCATTGCTAATGTATATGGCTAATGCGGTCACAACATGGGTAGTTGAAGCTAGTCTGCTTGCTATTGATTGTTGGTAAAAAGATCTGTAAACAACAATGCAAGCAAAGCCGTTCCAAGTTTTTGCCAGTTCAGTGAAGAGTTACCTAATTAAATCGGCCAATTCAGATTCAATGAATCTGAATCGGAGCATCTCTAAACAGGATTTGTCCTGTCCATGTATATAGCAAAACAGAAACTGGAGACTAGTCAAGAAAGAAGTTATATAAGAATAGAAAATATGCGAAAACAGGATATTGAGAGATGTTTCAAAAACCATAAAATTTGCACCATATGGCAAACATTTATAAGAGAAGTCTGAGAAATAAGGTGACATCTCATCTCTGGTCATGGGTGAAAATACATATCTTACCGTAAAAATAGTACAAAAGTTGTGTTAACTGCATACATGAAAATTCCACTTATCAGTGTCATGGAGTCCAATTTCATTAATATATAGTAAGCGTACAGATGGCTACCAGAGCAACCCTAGGCGGCAAAGTAGTGCCTGGTACAGGCAAGTCTCGATAAATGTGTCGGTTCATCAGTAGCTGGTTACTGGGATGGCTTATATGGGTATTGTTCTCGGTCAACCTTGTGTCGAGAATTGTCTTCTTCTTAGCTCTCTGAATAGTACATGGAATAGCGAGACGTAAGTAGTAAATGTCAGCTGAGCATGACTGGTCTTCACACAATAATATCCTCCTGACCACTATTTTTTCTCTGGCACAGCAGACAAGTGCGGCCAAAGCAAAAGAGCTGCATGGCACTTTGAATAATTAAATTTCTACAGTTTGTTATTATTAATTAATAATAATAATTTTCATAATAGTCGATAATACCAAATTGCCCGAAGGTTTTAAAAAGTAGCATAAATGCAATCCATGGATGTTCTACTATGGCATTTATTAATGTGGAACCCAACACCAAATACACCCTCAATGACACCAAACTCAAAAGTCTTCCTGCTGCCAGGTGTCTTGAAGTAATAGTCCAGTCAGAACTAAATTTCCGCAAACATGTGTTAAGCAAAATAAAAGATGTCAATAAAATTCTGAACTGTACTAAACACCAGCTGTATGTTGCACCTGCCAGAGCCAGACTAGCTGCCTATAATGATACTCCTTGCCTATGCCATCCGATTGTTGAGTTGCTGCTGCAGTATGGTACCCTAGTAACAAACAGCAGATGCATGATATAAAATATGATAAAAAACGGTATTCTTAGATTCATTCACAACCTAAAATGATGTGATTACATTACAAGTGCATATGAAATGCTTGGATGGCAAACTCTAACAAAGAAAAGAAAACCCCACAGATTGTTTTTGCTAATGCGAATCCTCTCTAATGAAGAACAAAGGTAAATCCTCTCATCAGAATATGACCAACTAACCAGAAGTTGTGGTCGATCTACTTTTAAAACAAGAGCTTCAACATGGGAGAGCCAAACTCAATATGTGCATCAGAACAGGCCTTTTACCATAGCTATTTACCTCATACTACCGGGGATATGTATTTTAGCTTACTTGATACCCAAACAATAAAAACTTTGATCGGCTGTAATATCGAATACTCATTGCTGTACATACCATAAATAAGCAAATAAAAGCACATCCCTTACATCATATTGTTGATCTAGTGTGCAATAACAAAGCCGAAGTAATCAATCAACTTGGGATTTCTTTTTTAGTATCTCTCGCTACCTAATGAAACAAATTACTACTACTTCACCTTTTCTATTCAGCTACTAATGAATAATTATTGTTATAATTTTATAAGTGGTGAAATACGTTAATTTCCTTTCTAGTAATTGATTATGGTAATAATATTATGAAAATCAGGTGGTTTTTTACATTTGAAATTAAACAGAAATAATGAAACAATAGGTAAAAACGTGCAACATGAGAAAGTTTTCTAATAGAGAAAAACGCGCAACCTGAGAAAGTTTTCAAACATTGGGGAATACCCAATTAATAACGGGGATTTCCGGATCTTTTCCATTGTTTTTTATAAGCCCGCAATAATTATTTTTGGGGTTTCCCCGTAATAAAATTTTTGCACAAGTTTTGCGTTTTTCTCTATTATCTATCATAAGCCTAGTAGTCATTAGATAGCACATGACTTACATGTAGAATTACTATTATGGTAGGTAGCTAGCTCACATATCTAGGTAGGTAGATATGCGAGGTACGTAGTTAGGTAGCTACTACGTAGGTAGGTAGCTAGCTAGGTAGCTACTACTAGGTAGGTAGCTACTAGGTAGTTACTACTAGGTAGGTAGCTACTAGGTAGGTAGCTACTACGTAGGTAGGTAGCTACTACTAGGTAGGTAGCTACTAGTTAGGTAGCTACTACGTAGGTAGGTAGCTAGCTAGGTAGCTACTACTAGGTAGGTAGCTACTAGGTAGGTAGATATTCGAGCGGGCAGGTAGTTAGATGCTGCTATATATCCATGGAAGTGCCGAGCCTGGGCTCAGTATTACTCATTGTATGATTTATTCTTGATCAAACGTTCTCCTAATGCATATCAGGAGTGTTTAACGGAGCCGCTGTCAACATGGCTCATTTTGCTTTTTTCGTGCATCATATTATTATATTTTATAATTCTATTCAACTTGTAATATAAAATGTAGTGTAATGAATGTGCAGACCATCCATGCTCATAATGTACAACTGGTCTAGTGGCTTTGCTATCAACTGTTTGAGTTTAATGAGCTGTAACAACTATTGTTTGTCTTTGATTAGAACGATAATGACGAGTGATGCTTCCTTCTTTGGTGATGGTTCGAAGGCTATACAAACAACTATTGATGTGCAGGAGAACCCTAGAGCTGCATTTGCTGTAGATGAGTATTATGAGCTGCCCAGATGCGTTGACTGGCTGAATAGTTGTGCAAGCGCATCGAGGGTACGTAAAAACAAACTTCAATTACATTTCGAAAAAGGCAATGGGTGATTTACTTCAGTTGCTTTATCTTCCTTCGTTCCGCTCATCGACGGTATTGACCTTCACCATTCTCTACTAGGTGGCGTTGCAGTTCCCAGATGAGCTACTCGCCGACAGTGTACAAGTAATTGGTAGGTTACAAGGTCTCCTACCCTGCATGTCCTTCTACATACTTGCTGACACATCTTACGGCAGCTGCTGTGTTGACCTCGTTGCTGCCCAACACTACAAGTAGGTAACTTGTTTAAAGACTGCCATTGCTGTAGCTTTGTGACATTACCAGCACAGGATTTACACTGTGCACTGTTATATGTATTGTACAGTTGAATACAACTCTGTGCGCTACTACATTTATGATGTCCAGGTAATGAGATTTTGTGAGATATCTCACTTGACCAGCCCTATGTGTGTCTCTTACCCATCTAGTTGATTATAGCACCTGTTATAACCATTGCTGCCATTGTATGTAGAGCTGATGCCTTGATCCACTTTGGCAACAGCTGTCTGAGCCCAGCCTCAGGCCCTCCAGTATTGTGGGTGTTTGGTAGGGCCCCCGTTGACGTCACTGACTGCTGTCACAAAGTGGGGCAGGTGGTGAGCAGTGACAATGCTGAGGGTAGGAGTTATGTGCTCATGTATGATGTCTGCTATCACTACATTGCAGGTAAGTCCACAGAGTTGCTTGTTTCATTATGACTAATACGTACAGCCTTTTGTACATACGAGCACCTGTATGCACCTGCTATGTCTATTGTATGCACCTGCTATGTCTATTGTATGCACCTGCTATGTCTATTGTATGCACCTGCTATGTCTATTGTATGCACCTGCTATGTCTATTGTATGCACCTGCTATGTCTATTGTATGCACCTGCTATGTCTATTGTATGCACCTGCTGTCTATTGTATGCACCAGCTATGTCTATTGTATGCACCTGCTATGTCTATTGTATGCACCTTCTATGTCTATTGTATGCACCTGCTATGTCTATTGTATGCACCTTCTATGTCTATTGTTGCACCAGCTATGTCTATTGTATGCACCTGCTATGTCTATTGTATGCACCTGCTATGTCTATTGTATGCACCTGCTATGTCTATTGTATGCACCTGCTGTCTATTGTATGCACCTGCTATGTCTATTGTATGCACCTTCTATGTCTATTGTATGCACCTTCTATGTCTATTGTATGCACCTGCTATGTCTATTGTATGCACCTGCTATGTCTATTGTATGCACCTGCTATGTCTATTGTATGCACCTGCTATGTCTATTGTATGCACCTGCTATGTCTATTGTATGCACCTGCTATGTCTATTGTATGCACCTGCTATGTCTATTGTATGCACCTGCTATGTCTATTGTATGCACCTGCTATGTCTATTGTATGCACCTGCTATGTCTATTGTATGCACCTGCTATGTCTATTGTATGCACCTGCTATGTCTATTGTATGCACCTGCTATGTCTATTGTATGCACCTTCTATGTCTATTGTATGCACCTGCTATGTCTATTGTATGCACCTGCTATGTCTATTGTATGCACCTGCTATGTCTATTGTATGCACCTGCTATGTCTATTGTATGCACCTGCTATGTCTATTGTATGCACCTGCTATGTCTATTGTATGCACCTTCTATGTCTATTGTATGCACCTGCTATGTCTATTGTATGCACCTGCTATGTCTATTGTATGCACCTGCTATGTCTATTGTACAGAGGAAGTATTTAAGTCTCTGGTCGATAAACTGCCTAATCTCGTGGCTTCTCATCTGAGAACTCAGTCTGACGTAGAGGATACCACCAAGGCCATGGAGAGTCCCTGTCTCAAGGTCAATGGAAGGTCGTGGAGCAATAATGCTGGCAAACAAACCTCAGATTATGATGTGGTTTATATTGGTGAAGAGGGGCGTACCCTTACCAACCTGATGCTTGTTATGAACAGCAGTAAGTTTGTGAGCTATAGCCCTAGGAGTGGGGTATGCAGGCAGGAATCAGTCAACGTTAACAGAGCGCTGATGAAGAGGATGTACCTTATAGAGAGAGCCAAAGATGCTAATATTATTGGCATCATTGTGGGCACACTTGCTGTCTCTAATTATATATCTATACATAACAGGCTCAAGGAACTTGTGAAGAAAGCAGGTACGCTTGTATATGAACCTGTATATTTTATCATTGTGACAATAAGTGTGGAGAGCATGGGCACACAACTCCAATATGATAGTGGCAACCATGTGGTGTTATTCTTTTGATAAGCTGAAGGAAGTTATTATTGTTGATAGGTTTATACCTGCCAACCGCGTAATAGGGTCAACTGGTTCTCCTTGACACTTGCATGTATGTACGCACCTGTCCTGTTTGTCCCATGTGAGGGGGCACAACTCCCAGCTTAGTGTTTGTATTGTCTGCAGGCAGAAAGTCATACACAATAGTGGTGGGGAAGCTAAACACAGCCAAATTAGCTAACTTTATGGAGGTGGACATTTTTGTGTTGGTGGGTTGTGCAGAGAACACTTTAATAGATTGCACAGAGTACTACAAGCCTGTGGTCACTCCCTATGAGCTGGAGTTGGCCTACAACACCAACAGGTACGCTTGCTTTGGTTGTTTTCCTGTCAATTAATACAGCCTAGTCTACCTGTCCATCCATTCTCTGTACTTTACAGGCAATGGAATGGGGACTATGTGACAGATTTCCAATCACTACTGCCTGAGGGCAGCCTGTACCACGCTCTGCCTGACACAGTACCTGTAGAGACTGACGTGTCACTCGTTACTGGTGCCATGAGGACTATTGGTGTCACTCAAGACTTTTCTGATGTGAGCAAGCAGGTGGCTGTGAGGAGCACTGCTACTGATGTGTCAACTTTGGCATCAGCCAAGACAGCAGGTATAGTGTTAGAGGATTGGTTGAAGAGCATGCAATTCCGTACTCCGTTGCTTGTGAGCAGCACACTTTATATGATAAACTTGCATGAACTTCTTTGGCACTACGCTCAATTGTCAAAGTTAAGAATACAGTGTGTCTTTGAAGGTGAGTTCCTGGCTGGAAGATCTTGGACTGGCCTGAAGCAAGAACTTGGCAGCACGCCAGTGGAGAAAGCCAAGCAGGGCCAGACTGGTATCGCTATGGGCTACGACGGTGAACCGAGCTGATTGACACAAAGCGGAAGTTGGGGTGAAGAAAGCTGCTTGCGCTGTGCATTGTGGGAAGAAAGTTTGATGTTGTACGAGGAGTAATGACAACCAAAGACATACATAGGATCAGACATTGTGGACTCTGGACCAAACAATAACCATAGTTATATATATTAAATTATATATTATAATATATAGCGTGTAACACTACCATGATTGCAATCTGACATGTAACACCAATTTTGCATATAAAATAAATTCAAAAATTGTAAACCATGGTTGTTAAAAACTAACATGGAAGCATGCGACACCATGGAAATTACATTAATAATACTATAATACAAGAATTTGCAAAATAAAGTAAAACTGGATAATAAAATATACTATGATTAAAAAAAATGGTGATAAAATCTGAATGATGTAATTGGTGGTAGTTTGATTGGGAAGTATCAAGGAAAGGTGATTGTAACGGTTATAAAGCTTGCGTAGCTAACATCTCATACAGTTGAGCAAATAATATCAAATACATTTCATAAGGAAGGTTGCTAGCTGCATATTCACACATACATCACATTATGTAATTGCTAAATGAGACCTTAGGTTAATGGACCCATCTATGGCACAGCAGACACCACGAATACTGATAGTTGGTCGTTATGGCGCCACATGATGGACCCTGTATCAAGTTATACCTCTAGTGACAAATGTGAATGCTGGACAGTCTGTTACTGCATTGAAACTCTTAATTGGGTGACATTCTTAGTTGAGTTCTTCATAAATCTCTTCATCTGAAATATATATTACAGAATACATAGATAGGTGCAGCCTGCTAAATGTAGGGAGTTGCTTACTCATCACAATTGACCAACAGTTTTTATTTTCCAAATTGATCAAAATAACAATGTGGAACAATCAAACACAGACGTATATAATTGTATACAGAATATACCAATAATCTGGGTTAGATTAGTCTAAAAGCCTCAGTCGTTTTAGTGTGCATTAGTGAGATGGCTGATGAGTGGACAAGAACCTACCCCCTGTAAAGCCAGGTACTCCGCTATTTCCATTAGTAGTCACTTCCTCCAAATCCTTCATGTTACTGGCTTCAACGAGGCCAACTGCAAGTGAAGAACATACAATATTTCACAGACTGTAGCATCGCCGTCAGTGAATGTACAGTGTAACTTAAAAACACAAAAAGCCAAACCAAGTCATTTACTCACTTTGGTCAGTGTGAGGATTCCTCACTATCCACTTGCCATCGGGACAACCAGTCTTTCGGATCAACTGAAGTTTCTCTTTGGCTTTGACTGCAAGGGTAGTTTTACTTCCAGAGGCGGAGTTGATCGCTTCAACATAGTGACTTGTCACCACTTCCTCCTCACTGATCTACAAGTAATAATGATATGTCAATGTATGCTAGAGGCTGGGCTGGGGCATGCATCTGTGATATGTTGATAGTACTACTGTGTACTTGCATCTAGCTCTCACCATCTCTCACAACGTACCTTGTATTTCTTAAGAAATGCTTCTCTCTCTTTTGCCTCTTTCAAGCGTTGCTACGGATATACAGGTATACAGGTACAGGTATACAGATATAAAGGTACAGGTATACAGATATATATCTGCTGGCGAGGAAAACAATATTAAAGTATAGCATGACGATTAGGGATGCTTCGATTCACAAAATTGTAACAAATCCAATTTCGATCCTGATTTTAGCATTAAACCAATGGGGTTTCGGCAGAGTAGTTTCACTTTAAAGTTGCAACCGGAAGTAGCTTAGTCGATCGTTGAACTTATCATTAGAAATCACGACTTGCTTGACTATTATTCTGATGTGAGGAAATTTGAGCAAATAATATGACAAAAATGATCGTGTTGAGAAAGCTAAAAGAATCAATAAATCCTTTAGATGTTCTTTTTTGAAAAAAATTTGGTTTATTCAGTTAAAAAAAATAATTAAATATCATGTTCACGAGTGGAACCATAGTTTCGTATTTCGGGTTTAATTGAGCTTGCCAACGTAAACTAACAACAGCGCGACGTTGAACGATCACTGTGGTTTGCTTTTACAGTGCCATTGTAGTTTTACAATTTATATTGATGGCGCATCGTCAGTATTGTATACCCCAAACTTATCAGCCGTCGTGAATAAAAAATGTTTCTTTAGTAATTGTTAAAATGAAGTGACTTTCGTTTTAATACTATTGTTGATGAAAAGCGGGCTTCCGGTTTCTTTAATAATAGCTCCGCACAAAAATCTGTCGGGACCTCATTAGATTCAAACCGATTGAGTTTACGAAATAAATTGAGGTCAACTTTGCATCATCATATTAGTTAGTATACTACCAACTAGAGCGAATATGCCAGGCCAATTGCCAACAATACTCACAAGAGGGGTGTAAAAATTTGTCTGGTGTGTCAGTCTCATAAAAAACCCATTTCCTAGAGCTTAAAAAGTAAGCTAATAATACTATGAGGTCAAGGCAGTCACTACATCGGTAATTGACTTTAATCTGACCTTAATCTGCCAGCTGTTTATTGTCGATGAGAAGATCTGTTAACAACAATGCAAGTAAACAATTCTGATTGTTGGGATTCATTAAGTAGTTAAGAGACTCTGCCAACTCCGATACAGTGAATCCGAGTTGGAGCATCTCTAACGACGATAGGCAGAGAGAGTCATTTTATTACCTTCTCCTTTTCTTTGGCCAATTTCTCTTGCTTCTGTTTCTCTTTTTTCTCTTTTTCCTTATCAGCCTTGGAGATTTTTTGGGTTGGCTCGGGAGAGGGAGTTGGAAGAGGTTGAGGAGGTGCAGGATGAGTTCTGCAAACAAACAAAATCATCTAATATGTACTTCCAGCAGAGACTGGCCAATGGTTGGTGGGATAGCAAGAGTTCTGGTGATTACCTGCTGGGCATGGGTGGGGGTAGTACCTCATCAAACTCCTCGTAGAGTTCTTGTCCATCCTCGGCCACACTCTTGTCTACCTCACCATCTCCGTACATCTCCTCAATCGATGGATCTAACACAACATAATGTAGAAGTCATTGACCTTATCATATAGCTAAAGAGATCAATGGTATTACCAAATACTACAAGCATGTTTAATGGCCTTATCGTATTATGAAGAAAGGTCAAAGACCTTTCCGTATAACACAGACGGGTCAGTGACCTTACTGTGTAGTGCAGACGGGTCAGTAACCTGAACATATAGTGCAGACAGGTCAGTGACCTTAATATAGTGCAGGCAGGTCAGTGACCTTACTGTGTAGTGCAGACGGGTCAGTGACCTTACTGTGTAGTGCAGACGGGTCAGTGACCTTACTGTGTAGTGCAGACGGGTCAGTGACCTTACTGTGTAGTGCAGACGGGTCAGTGACCTTACTGTGTAGTGCAGACGGGTCAGTGACCTTACTGTGTAGTGCAGACGGGTCAGTGACCTTACTGTGTAGTGCAGACGGGTCAGTGGCCTTACCATATAGTGCAGACAGGTCAGTGACCTTACCATATACTGCAGAGATCAATGATATTACCATGTGCTGTAGAAGTCAATGATGATATCATCATATAGTGCAGAGATCAATGATACCATATAGTGCAGAGATCAATGATACCATATAGTGCAGAGATCAATGATACCATATAGTGCAGAGATCAATGATACCATATAGTGCAGAGATCAATGATACCATATAGTGCAGAGATCAATGATATTACCATGTGCTGTAGAAGTCAATGATGATATCATATAGTGCAGAGATCAATGATACCATACCGACAATTAATAAAACAAAAGTGTCTATCAAGAAACTCAAAAAGATGCTAGATAAAGGAGGTTGCATGCACAAGCAGCTCTCGGCCCTGACGTTTGGTAGAAAAGGAAGTAAGAGAGCACATGGCTATTTATTGACAAACATTGGCAATCAAGTTATAAGTGTTTCTGTTCACTGCTCAGCGGCAGCATACCAATGGCATCAATCAGTTAGGAAGAGGTGGGGGACAGCGAACTCCAGCTAACACAGCTTTCTGCATATTGCTGTCATCAGGAGTTGTCTACTCACTGCTACTATAGCATTCATACATGAGATAGACTCTGAGAGAGCAATAAGCTAGCAGGGCACCATAGCTGACGTACCTACTACTGTTGAAGCAGGCTCTGGGGGTGGAGGTGGAAGCCCCCGTTTCCCAATATTAGTGCCCAGAGGATGAGGAGTGGCTGGCAGAGCCGGCGCTCTAAAACCTTGCTCCTCAAACTCGTCTTCCTCTGTCATCGATTGGCTGAAGATCATAAATAAATGTAGGAAACGCAGTCGCTAAATGCCCAAAAAGCAGCAATCGGTTATCATGTACTCACATTTTGAAGCTTTCGCTGTCTTGTTTCGCCCGCCCAGCATTTATTCGTTGCTCTACTCCAGTAGCGATGTCTGTATACTGCACTATGGGAAGAGCTGCCGCGTCCAAAGAAGGCGGTTTTGAAGGCTTTCCAGGTTTTCTCTCAAATGTCAATTTTTTAAATTTGTTCCCACCCTTGGTGACTGCTATAGTACTGTCATCGGCCGCTTCCTCTGCTACATCGTCTGATAACTGAGACTCCCGCTTGTTCACAAACTTGAGTGATCTCTTACGCACCTGCAGGTCTTGTAAGTTGACAGTTGGTGATTTATTGGTTATGGCCGCCGCAAGCGCAGCGGCAGGCGTCGAAGGCTTACTAGATATGGGGGGTTTGTTCAAAAATGGCTTTTTTATGTTATTGTTCGTAGAGCCTTCCGACGTATTTTTGGGATTCCATGCAGATTGCTTGAGAGGAAAACCCTTGCTTATTGGTGGCTCGTTCTGCAAAACATAATATAGCCTGAGTACCAAGTTGTCACACACAAAACATAATATAGCCTGGGTACCATGTTGTCTCACACAAAACATAATATAGCCTGGGTACCAAGTTGTCTCACTTAACACATAATATAGCCTGGGTACCAAGTTGTCACACACAAAACTTGTGAGCAGTATAGCCTGGGTACCAAGTTGTCACATCTAAACCCACAAGTGCTTACAACTCCTCATATTGTTTGTCAAGTGAGCAGGAACTGGCAGCCTGCCAACAACTCATGCAATAAATGTGGATAAGAAACGACCCAAGAACTAGGAAGTGACATAGAAATATAGAAAAAGTGTCAAGCCATGGTTGGAGCAGCTGTCACAGCCAGAGCATGCAGGCTATGTACTCACACAGCTATTTCTAACTCACCATAAACAATGGCTACAAATGCATATTGCTGCTACAGACTTGGTTTTGCTGTTATCGCGAGCGACACATATATGGACTTCATGCATAAGCTATCATATATTGAAAAGCTGGCAGTTCTAATGATCGGACAACTCCCACGACAGAAAAACATTCATAGTGAGAAGTGAATAAGAAATGCTGCCAAATTTTTATGTCAGCAGGTGGAGTGCACAACATTGCGCCGATGTAAATGTGAGAATGCATGGCAAACAGCGTAGAGTTTTAGCATACATGACGCAACATGCATGCATATTCATACAAACTTTTGGCAGCTTTATTCATCCTCAGAGATTTGCAAATACGCAGAGAATCGTGGGAATTTTATCTTAGGGTATTTGCTAGCGAGAGAGACAAGACTTACATTTTTTGCCTGTAGC
The DNA here is from genome assembly GCA_945261195.1 of Cryptosula pallasiana. NCBI lineage: Eukaryota > Metazoa > Bryozoa > Gymnolaemata > Cheilostomatida > Cryptosulidae > Cryptosula > Cryptosula pallasiana. The sequence continues at coordinate 48,531,811 of OX183133.1, read as the reverse complement.
ATGGCTAACCTCTCTTTCACAGTCATGCTTGCTGATTGGCCATTGGCGGGTGGAATTATTGGTTTTTTCTGTGGCAGAGGTGATTTGTCAGGTTTTGCTTTGTCTATTATAGTCATTGGCTTGCCCAAGTCTGGTGTAATACCCACAGAGGCCTCATCATACAATTCCTCATCCATCTCCTCACTGCAACAGTACAATGAACGTTTACAAGAGGGCACAAGCTTCATCCAGTCGTCTACCACGCCACTTCAGAGAGACAATGCATTCAGTGAGAGGCCTGAATGAACCAATGAATGAGCTTACAGGAATTTGGGCACACTGGCCTAGATAGCAAAGTATAGTACAATCATAAGTCAACTAGCAACTAAATCAACGTAGCTTCCTGCAAAGACTTTAATATATAACGCTAAGTAGTGTGACATTAGATAAAATGTGAGATAAGGTCTTCTTAGCATTACAGCTGCCACAGGGAATATATGGTACTATCAGTACTACAGCTGTACACAAGTGTATATGGTACTATCAGTATTACAGCTGTACACAAGTATATATGGTACTATAAGTATTACAGCTGTACACAAGTATATATGGTACTATAAGTATTACAGCTGTACACAAGTATATATGGTACTATAAGTATTACAGCTGTACACAAGTATATATGGTACTATAAGTATTACAGCTGTACACAAGTATATATGGTACTATAAGTATTCCAGCTGTACACAAGTATATATGGTACTATAGGTACTACAGCTGTACACAAGTATATATGGTACTATAAGTATTACAGCTGTACACAAGTATATATGGTACTATAAGTATTACAGCTGTACACAAGTATATATGGTACTATCAGTATTACAGCTGTACACAAGTGTATATGGTACTATCAGTATTACAGCTGTACACAAGTGTATATGGTACTATAAGTATTACAGCTGTACACAAGTGTGTCTCAGTGCTTCACTTTGTAACCAGCATACACAAGGCAACAACAAAGATACAAATAGCACTACTTTGGGTTCACACCTCAGCAGACACTTTCACAAGTAGTAAGTAACAACACGCTAGTACTAAGTACTACCACAGTAGCAGTATTGTCAGTAACAACACACTAGTACTAAGTACTACCACAGTAGCAGTATTGTCAGTAACAACACACTAGTACTAAGTACTATCACAGTAGCAATATTGTCAATAACAACACACTAGTACTAAGTACTACCACAGTAGCAGTATTGTCAGTAACAACACACTAGTACTAAGTACTACCACAGTATCAGTATTGTCAATAACAACACAACACAGGATGGTCTACACACATTTGTGTCAATAAAACAATTTATGCCGTTAACTGCTCAGTTGATCAGCTGCTAACCACTGCATGATATAATATATAATATGCTGTGCATGAGTGGATCCACTAAAACTTCTTATTCACAGAATGTGTGAATAAATCATTAACTTAGCAATTAATCTTTATGATATGAGCCTTTCAAAACTTCTACTACTTCCTGTAGCGAAAAGAATTGTGCTATCAGATAAGCTAGCAGTAAGTATCAAATGACAGATTTAGCGTTAGTATGCAGAAATTGCAATGTTGGGTGTCCAAAAAAACATGGCCGCACAAGGAATGTTTATGTCAAGGATGCGAAATGACAAGTGAGATTAGGAGGGTGGTGGTGGAATGAAACAGTTCTCAGCTCAGCACCGAAAGCCATTATGAACTTATGTTATTTAGAAAGAGTTAAATTACTTTTCATTCTCCCGGTCTCAAAACCTAATAACTCTATGAAAACAGACAGCAATATTATCATAAATAGTTTTCTTGATAAGAAATCACTTGCTTATCTCACTTCAGCAATAGATGGTGGCAAAAACACATCTCTGTTCATAGTATAGTTGTAACTTTCACTAAACGGGACCCTTCGATGAGGCACCGATAAGTCTCAGTGATTATTCTATGCTTGGCAAATCCAAAAACACATTCAAACTATGAAATGTGGGAAGTTTGTGAATAACTAAATTCAGGCGTCTGCTGCTTTACGCTAAAACTAGTGGAATTCACACTCGTGTACAGCAAAGTACATCGAACCAAACTCTACGGTTTAATCAAAAGAAGGATGAAGGCTGACAAAAAGCTAACTATCTATTTTCTTTGAAGTGAGATTATAGGCGGTCGGAGCAGTTTGTTTTTGAGGAGAAACTTCACAATACCAGCGAGAAGTGAACATGAGAACAGTATACAATATCTAGGGTTAATCAATTAATGAATCAGTACTTCCTTGTAAATGAACTATGTAGGCATGGTCAAACGAAAGCAGCCTGAGAACAACCTGCAATTGGGGCATAATAATACATTCAACATTAGCAGGCAGATCATAGGAGCAGAGAAACATGTTGAGATCGATGGTACAGCCATCTCCTCAGGTGGTCAGTCATTGCACAGGCCTCCGATTAGATAATACAGTAAAGTATTCACAGAAAAAGAAACTTATAAATCATTCTTGTATCAATCATCACAGCGCACTTTAGAAGTAGAGACTGATGTTACTACTGATGTTACACTACTAGGCAACACTGTGATAGTTTGGTGAGACAATATAATTGTTTTATCAGACAGCGCAAGAGGATGTAAAGTCACCACAACCTTCATGTACTTCCTTCTACATACAACGCTTATACTTGTTTGCTCTTATCAAACGCTCTTCAGAAACTTGTTTTATCATACCTATATAATACTCATGTAAAAGATGAAGACTTTTGTTGAATAAAGTCCATGAAAGTTTTAAAACTAGAAGTTTCTCAAACGGATTAGAATAAGTAGGAAGGAACATTGACAAACTACATTGTAGCACGTGTTGACTATGCAATTATCCGAAACATTTTGACATTCATTTTAGGGTGTCTAAGACTCATTTCGCCAATATACAAACTGCCATTTTTAGGTTATTCCAAGAGTTGGTGAAAACGGTGAAAATTGACATTTCTAGAACAAATGTGAAAATAGTGTTTTCCATGATATCAGGAAGAAATTCAACATTTTGCAGAAGTACCATCAAAATGTTCTTATTATATAGCCTACACTTATTGCAGGTGTGCTGACGTTTATCTTAGGAGGTGTCTATTTTGATTCCTGGTTTGTCTGCATTCATTTCTGTTGAGGCTCATTTCTGTTTACGTTAATTCCAATAAACTGTTTCAACCATATTCTCCTTGATTTGAGTTATGGAATACGAGTAAGGCGATAATGCTGTAACTCAGCCTTGTATGGTTGAATTGGCAGAAAATCACAAAAAAACTGAAACCATTTCCTTCCTTTGTTAAACAAAATATAGTCGGTTGCATAAAGGAGAATGCAAAGTTATTAAGATTAAAAAAAATTGACAGTTACACTTAACACTGGGTAACGAGTGAAAACATAACAACAGGATATATTAATACTTTGATACATGTTTCCTTTTTTTATTGGCGATAGGTTTGTTTCCTTAATGATTCAACAATTACAACTACAAGAAAATTACATTATTGGATGGATAAATATCCCACTTAATTACAAATAATAAATAATAATTAATCAGAAGTGCATTTTAGCAATTTTATCATTGCTACTACTATAACATTCCAATTAATATTATCAAGAAGTGGTTGTGAGACAAAAAAGAGGCAGTTGAGTATTACGATTGTCCATTATTATGATTATAATAGTAACAACAGCAACAACAACATCATAATAATAATAAGTAGCATTTCTCGATTTTATCATCATCATGTTGAGCAAAGTAGAGAACGTGGACATATCAGCATGTTGGTGTTGAGAATTATCATGACTGTTCAATCAATGATGATGATACATGTACATAACATATATTAATTGATATAATAATAATCCCTGTTGTGAAAGGAGCACTTGGAGCAGTGGCAAAGTTAGAAGAATATCTGGGGATGAGAGATTTACAGCAGAAGGAAGTAGACAGGATTTAATTTTCTGCTCTACGAGGAACGGCTACTATACTGAGGAAAGTGTTGGATGTCTCAGGTTAGGGGTTCTAACCAGACACCAATTCACACCGCCTGCAGAGCTGAGGAAATCAACAAGAGCAATAATAATAATAGTAGTAGTATATGGTGGCTCAGAACGTTTTGCCTTTTGTGTTTTAGTAGTAGTATGTATAATAATAAATAATAATCATAATTATTATCATCATTATTAACAAAAATAATATTACATCATTAATATCAAAATAAAACTCTATTATTATTAAATTATTATTTTATCAATAATAAAAATACATATATATATAAAAATAAATACATAAATAAATAATAATAAATTTGATATAATAATAATAATAATGATTATTATTATTATAATAATAACACTAACAAAATAATAATGATAGTAATTATTATTAAACTCATTACAACAATAATTATTATTTCTTTATTATTATAGTAATAATTGATAAGAAGAAAAAAGAAGTAATTGATGAAAATTAATTAAATAATAATAATTATTAATAATAATTATTATTAATTAAATTAAATAAATAAATAAAAAATTACCCTCTTCTTTTTGCATCAATGATAAAAGAAGTGGTAACTAAAATTTTAATTGCGTCACAATTTCTAAACAGGCACAAAGAGTTGCATTTACTATTGTTATTATTAAACATACATACATACCGTGAAAACTTCTACCAAAAGTCACAGTGTTGCTTAGAAATCCTTCTATTCATTTGATTGATTCATATATATTATGATGATAACGTCTTGCAAAACCAATGCTGAATCTTTTTGTGATCACACGCTAAGGGCAAAAAGTTCAGCTCTAACCAATGATATGTGCTAAACAACTACTCTTGACCAATAGAAATCCAAAGGTAATTAAATGAAAAAAATAAATGAAAAACTTCCTTCGTGACGTCTAATATTTTTATCAAATATAATATCGATAAATGCAAAAATCGGAAAAGACCACATACAAACTAGAATAGCTATTTCACCGATCCGAATTCAACTCATTCTGATTTTATTTTGATCTCGGACAATAATTATTATGGAGATAGGCTCATTACAGTAATACAGACACATTACAGTAGTGGCTAGTATTATCTTTTTACATCCTATATCTTCTTCGGTAGAACATACTAGAGCCAGTTTCGGCAAGATGTACGCCTCATATATTAACTGTTTTTATTTTTGGATTAGACTAGTTCAACAGTTTGTCGCTATAATAATTAATAATAATTAATATATATTATTTATTATTATTAGCGTTCGAAGAAGATCGGTGTCATTGATTATTATTATTATTATTGTAGCATGTTGGATTTGAACTCACATACTGTTCTTGGTAAAAAAAAAAACTGTTATGACATATAGAGGTCTTACCATATATAGTGGGAGAATCCCCTCTTCCAGCAGCTCTTGTAATTGTTGTTGTACCCAATATTTCATTCCTTAGCTCATCATAGGTCGGTGTCAGTAGTAGTAAGTAAGTAGTAAGTGGACCATGATTTTTTTCGGAGGAGAGCGGACGCATAAGAACTTGAAGAGACTTGTAATAATTATTATTTTAGTTATTGTTAATTTAATTTGCTCTAAGACTAATGTGATTGAATTAACATTTATTATAAATATCATGCTTTTATAATAAAGTGCCACCAATTGTTGAAAAAAATATTTGGGCTATGGTCAAAAATTGATATTTCTTTATTATTAATTTAATAAATAATGTGAAGGACCGGCGCCATTACGAAGGTTCTATCTATGGTATACAGTTCTATGCTTACACTTACCTTATGCCTACACGCATCTATTCCAGTACTGTCTACATGTCGCAATTCTATGCCCGCGCTTTAGGGCAAGTAGTTCTATGCATATCAATTATTATTTTCTATTTACATGCAAACTTATATATTTGCCATGTGAGTTTAGCCATGCATTCACTGATGTACCACCTCTTATATCTTATAGGCGCACTCTAGCCAATTGCTGTGCTAGGTGTGGCCACCTTTTGTCTGTCACTTGTTTATCACTTTTTATTATGTAACAGTGTATATAAATATGGAAGTTTTAATCAATAAAATCAGAGTCAGCTTGCACACTCTCAGAAGTCTCTTTGTTTCTAAACAAATAACTTCACTGCGCACCATTACTCAAGTAGTAATATACAAGCAGATCAGTGTGAACCTCTGCTGGCCGAACTTAGCCTTGCCTAATTCGCCTTCAATGTTCGACCTCTGCACTGCACTGAAATAGATTAGCCGAACCTCTGCTGGCCGAACCTAGCTTGACTAGTTCGCCCTTCAAAGTTCGGCCCTTGCTTACACACTGATAACAGCTAACGCAATCGGCAGCTCGCTGGTAACTGGGATGGTCAATCACCATTTTCCAGACTACTAAGTCGACCTGTGGGAGGATTGTATTGCGAGAGCATTAGACACAGTTGCCATCACAGTTCGGGAGGTTGTGCAGGTAGGCCGAGCTACCACTCACACCCCCACAGTGAAATCCTGCACAATAATATTATTATTTATTATTGATTGAATATATTTATTTATAATAACATTCCATCTAGAACTTGTTTAATAATAAATAATGATTATTATTATTCTAATAATAACTGGTTTATTTCTAATTATTAATAATAATAATAAATTGACTAGAATAATTTTATTTAATATAAATTAATTATAATAATAATAATGATGATGGTAAGTTTAACAATAAATTAATAATGATAATACTACTAATATATATTAAACGTTGTTGTGGTCTGTTATCATTTATTAATATTGTAAAGGATTTAAGCGTGGTTTGCAACAGAGCCTTTACCGACACCTGTTAAAGGATAGCTGGTGTACCGTACAGAGTACACGGGGTGCACTAGAGCAATTAGTGGTAGCGTAGCTGCTCAGTGACAAGGCAACGATCCGTTATACAAGACTACTAACCCTGTAGTAGTAACTCCGATGTATACGGTAATGATCAGTCTATGTCTATATTGATCCGGAGACTTACTGTTCTCTTTCAGCTGAGATTTGTTTAATTACGCACAGATCCGGTTTCACTTTATATTCACAAATTACTTGCAAGCATGTGTATAGTTCACAATAACGTGTTAGGCAACTTCGTGACAATGTCCAAGAGTGTATAGTTATCTCTAAGAATGCGTTATCGACAATGTAATACTGTAGGCAAGGCAATGACAGTATGAGAAGAGCTGTAGATTTATCAACAATAATGTATTGAACGAGAAAATACAAAACCTTACAAACGAGAGAAGTTTCGAAGCGTACAATAGCTGACGATAATTAGATCCCACCAATAATCCAGTCCAGACTATAAGAATACACGACGTTAACACTAACATACCCTAGTGCATTCACTCTACGACTACTACTAACTCTAGCTACTGGGCGACCTGCCCTTCTATTTATACAGCATGCTAACAGTTGAAAATCACAAGATATAATTGGTTAATGAAATATAATATGATTGGTGGATGAAAAACATGCGCATTGCTAACTATACATAATAGTGCCAAAACATAGACATATATAATATAAAAGACAAGCGGGCGTTTATCCGCCAGGTTAATGAAACATATATACAACGATGCAATCAGATAAGCGGGCGCTTCTCCACCAGGTTAAACAGTAATAATTAATTAATTATATAAGTCAAGATGGCTACCGGAACTGTTAGCTTAGCTCCTCTAGCTTGATCCTTACGGCTGCGCCTTCCTCTGCTGGTAAGAACGGAGGGTCCTCAGGTTGCTAAGCTTCCAAGGGTAATACATCTGCTTCTTATAGGTAAGACAACTCTGGCTCGTCTGTCCACACACTGTCACTCGCACAATTCTATTACAATATTTATATTATTATCAGAGTTGTTATTGTAATATTATTATTATTACAGCTGTAAAAAAGTTTCCGTATGTATTGTATTATTTATATTATTATTATATCATTGTTGTTATTAATTTTTCTTTCATTTATTATTCAAACTGTATTGTAAAATTTTCTCAATTTTTTCTAGATATTTCTTCTTTTTGACTGTAGCATTTTTTTTTATAGAAAGCATGACATCTGTATGACATGATAATCTAATCACCCTATTAAATAAAGTTAATAATAATAATATTGTGTTACTTGATAGATTATTGATCGATTGATTGATGAATAATAATTGACAGAAAAAATAATTTGTCGACTTCACCATTGTTGTTGATGATGCAATTATTATTCAGTTGCATGATGAGGGTGTTGATTATTATTGTTATAATTATATTATTTTTTTAGATTTGACATTATTGTTTAATTTTACTGTTAGTTTTACACAGCAAAGAATGAAAATGCTGAAAGGAATGCGGGTGATCATTGGAAAAAAAGCTGAATTGGTGATTGCTTTGAACCTTGGCTGTTGATTCTGACTTGACTCTGACGCTTAACTGTGTAGAATAAGTTGGCAAGTCTCTATCTGTTGATGGATATTTTGCAATAACAAAATTGTCACTGGGGTATATATACATAGGTGTATATCAGCAGCAAAAAATGGGATGAACTAATAAACTACTGCTCCCTGGTGACAATGGTGACCTTAAGATTGATTAAAAACGAAGAGTTGGTAACAGTATTTGCCTCATTCGGAGTGTACCATAACAGTCTTCTATCTAAATAATACGATTATCTGCACCACAAACTGCTTAGTTATTAAACTTCAGATATTATTAAGACAATTGTCTTCTAAAGAAATCTGAGCGAACTGCTCACACTCGTGGCTCAGTACACAGAAAATGATTAATACATACGACACTTCTCTGGCATGTTGATCGAGAGCTTTTTTTACATATTCGTGTAAGTAAGCAGTTTCCAAAGTATGTATTTTTGTGAAAATAGTTTGACTGCTCAACAAGTTGGAAAGAAAATCATTAACGGTAGCAGGACCAATCATGTTATAATATGCAATCTACTGCAAAAATGTTGAAAAACAAAAAAGAGGAAATGAGGGAAAAGGAAATCCCTGTTTGAAGAAGACTTATTTACCTTGGAACACCAAGGGCTCAGTACTGTACGCCAATGTTAAAGATTCAATGTAGTCAAGTAGCATTTTCTTACCAGACACACATGAGTACCCGAGGTGTACATATCACTGCTTTTGACTTTATTGTGTCAGTTTTTAGTGATGTTACTACCATTTTTCTTGCTCTTCTCTTTAGGTGTAGCACCTAATAAACTCAAGCCAGTGTTGTCAGTCGTCTCAGTCACTTGTCATGTTTTTGTGTACAAGAACTGTGCTTTTTTACCTTTTGTCTTTTGTTTCAGTCAAGTTGATTAACTATTGGCTGTATCTTACATCTCATTAAATAAATTTAAAAGAAGACTCATTTCATCAGTTCATGCTCCAACAAAGTTTCCTATGATTAGAGGGTCGCTCATATTAACAATAAACATTAATTTTTATAGTTTAACATCAAAACACTCTTCATAGTAGTTGGGATACACGATTTAGTTTCCCTGAGTATCCTGCATTACATGATGTAATTCTCATTTCCGAGTTGTGAAAGTCTTTTGGCTGATTGATGTATATTTGATAGCTAAACTCTGCGCATGTCATGTTTGCCCATATGGTCTGAGTGCCTCAGGCAGAACTTGAGTCTTGAGATTCATGTACAGGTTCATACATATTAATTTTTTGTATAATGAATTATGAGTACTTAGTGTCTTTTAAAATGTAAAGAAATACAAAACGCCTTTTTGTTCGAAAGTCTTCATTTATGATGAACGATCCTAAATTTTTTATCACACTCCAGTGACATCATCAGGAACTGTTTCATCTGTATTTAAATAAAATTTTGCAACAAAAATGCGTTTTTTTTATTTCTTTTCGTTATAAGATTACCAGTCCACATCAATATTCTTGCTTTATTGTCATTTCCAACCAAATAGCTAGAAGATTTTTTATTAAATGTGTATTGTTTTTTGTCACAGGTATTCAGACCCTGATGGTAGATGAAACTTTTGTTATTTCAAACATTATGTGACAACATTGCACAAAACTCTTTAGTAGTGAGCACATTGATAATCAATTTTGCTTTCATAATTCTATATTCCAACTCAAAATAGCATTATTGAGTGATACACAACACACACATATATAAACAGATGTATATATCCAGTGAAGCCCCCATAAATCGACCAGTAGAAATCAATAATCCAGCTTATTCAATGTCACAGTTGAAAATGGCTTCAAATGTTTCAATATTGTCATTTCTAATACAACAGAAAATTTGTCATGCAGATTCCCTGGAAAGCCTTAGATAAAGCATGGCGTTTGCAAACAGAGCTCTTTTGTTTCAGTGAATAGCTGAGCTTTTGTCAATTGTAGATCGCAGGCTATTTAAATCAGATAATCAAAGATTTGTCTCCTTTTGTGACTAACAAGGATTTTTAAATGTACTTATTACGATGCCTGATCAAATTCACCATTTGGGTTTTTGATTACTGAAATGTAGTCAATCCGGAAATTTAACAATTATCCAAGACTATCTATCAGCCAGCAATAAAAAATTATGGATTTTATCAAGACAATCGATCTAAATAATGTTATTTTTGCAAGGTTACAAAAGAATGCAGCTGATATTGATAAATTAGTAATTATGGTTGGTACTTTTTTTAATGATTATTGCCAATAATTGATGAAGCATTAATTATTAATAATTATTTTTTATTATCTTTCATTAATGATTAGTATCAAAATAATAGCTATTAAAATAGCAATGAATATTAATAATTCAAAACGATAGATCAGCTTGTCACTATTATTGAATTTATTCACAATGTAAGTCAAGTAAAACAAATGTCTGGAATTATTCATAATATTATTATATTATATTATTAGTTACAATATAATTTCCTATTATTATATCTATATTTGTAGTCTCTTATGTTGTGTTTGGACGATTCAATACTATCCATAATTCAATGTATTTTTCTTGGCCCTTCTACCTTGAGTTATTCAGGTTTCACTGTAACTACTGTGCATTTATGCACACACACACCCAAATACATGTCAGTGTCTTTAAATGCAGTTGGTTATGGCAAGAGTAGACAATCAGTGCATAAATCGTCGAGTGACGGACATTATGGAAATTATACGTGCCAGGCCTAGCTACCTTAATGATAAACGTAAGTGTCTAGCTATGAGTGTCCACATCTCTCTATCTCCTTCTTCTCCATATGCTGCCCCCATCGCTCTAATCAGCTCAACAAATCTCCCACTAATATCCTGTCCATATTCCCAACCCTGATCCCATTATCCACCCCTCCTTTTTTTCTCATCCTCTCCCTCTATTACGTTCTGTTGTTTGCATGTGGCTGCTATCGCTCGTGAGACACAGCATGTATGAGACGACTTTATTGCAGAAGCAGTAGAAACCTTAACCAAAGCTGTTGTCGAAGGCAATAAATTGAAACGAGAAAGTTCAGATGAAGGGATTAAGTCTACCTCTGCTACCAACAGTTTGATATTTGGCTATGTTCAGGTACTAGAACCAACTACATACAGAATGCTTCTTTTATCGTACAAACATGTAGTGTGACTTCCTGTATCGTACAAACATGTAGTGTGACTTCCTGTATCATACAAACATGTAGTGTGACTTCCTGTATCGTACAAACATGTAGTGTGACTTCCTGTATCGTACAAACATGTAGTGTGACTTCCTGTATCATACAAACATGTAATGTGACTTCCTGTATCATACAAACATGTAATGTGACTTCCTGTATCATACAAACATGTAGTGTGACTTCCTGTATCATACAAACATGTAATGTGACTTCCTGTATCATACAAACATGTAATGTGACTTCCTGTATCAAACATGTAATGTGACTTCCTGTATCATACAAACATGTAATGTGACTTCCTGTATCATACAAACATATAATGTGACTTCCTGTATCATACAAACATGTAATGTGACTTCCTGTATCATACAAACATGTAATGTGACTTCCTGTATCATACAAACATGTAATGTGACTTCCTGTATCATACAAACATGTAATGTGACTTCCTGTATCATACAAACATGTAGTGTGACTTCCTGTATCATACAAACATGTAGTGTGACTTCCTGTATCATACAAACATGTAATGTGAAGTTGTTTGATTTATATTGTTTCAGTTTCTGTTACATTTCTCGTTTGCTATCGAACTGAAACTGGTGGCTGATGATTTTGTGAAGGAACAGAGAGAGTTTGTTGGCACCGTTATTGGTAGGTAACACAATATATAGTAAGTAACACAGTCTATAGTAAGTAACACAGTCTATAGTAAGTAACACAGTCTATAGTAAGTAACACAGTCTATAGTAAGTAACACAGTCTATAGTAAGTAACACAGTCTATAGTAAGTAACACAGTCTATAGTAAGTAACACAGTATATAGTAAGTAACACAGTCTATAGTAAGTAACACAGTCTATAGTAAGTAATAGTGTGCGTTACCTTGTATAGCAAGTAACAACATGTACCTGTACATTACTTGGCAATGCAATCTCGCCATTCTTTAGTTTACCTGGATGAGATAGTTTCGCTACTCCAACCTCTCCGCGGGTCCGTTCTCTCAGCAAGTGATGACTCCAAATTAAAAGAGCTCCTAGAGTGCACCTACTGGAGGAAAGGAGCTCTACTGTATATGCTCTGTCACACCCTATACAACCAGCCGCGAAATCTTGACCATGCCTCCCATAGATCAGAGTTTATCTCATATTGTAAAGGAGGTAGGTACACATGCTGTATGACTGTACATCTCTATGACTTGTATATATCTTCGTATTACTTGTATAACTTTGGGGCTGTGAAATTTAGTCATGATTAATCTTATTTTTTACACAAAATTAATCTCTTGTGATACCTCTAATTAGCTTCAGTTCTCCAATATATAATTATAAGCATGGGATTGCATCGTGGTGGGTTGGAATTCATTCTGAGTCATAGAAATGGGAAACAAACGATAATAATAATAAATACCGTTGGTCAAACAAAATTGCGATCGCCAAGTTGAAAAAATAAAATAAAAAAGTCACTCTTAATGGCGATTAGTTGAAACATGATTTTTAATCGAGTTAGTCTTTTGTGGAAATTGTTCGCATTAATCGTAAAAATAAATTGATTAAACCACAGACTGATGTAACATGTACATACAATTGTTACTTTCATGTCTACGTATCTACACATCGCATGCATGTTTGTAGGAGTTATCTCCCTCGCGCAAGATATGAGGGCAGTACGACATCGGGATGCCCAGTTGCAGTACACTGCCAGCGACGCACAACTCATAGAACTTGTAAAAGAAGGTACATTTGCTGTCTTACTCGCTGAGCCCAATGAGCACCTGCATTGATGTGATAATTAGGGAAAGACAACTCCTTAGATTTGGGAGGCACATTTTTGTAGTATTTTGGTGAATGTACACTTGATATATTGAGTATTAAATAAATGTTGTTATTGACAGGTATATTCAGTGACACTAACATGCTAGCTATCATGTACGCAGCTGAGATGTGCTACTGGATAGACCTAACCAAAGATGAAGACATACACGTAGATTTAGACGCTCGCAGTCTTGGGGAGCAGCTCGCTAATCAATATATAAGAATAGCTGAGGGGCCGCTGAAAGACACTAAATGGAACACCTCACAAGCTCATGTTATATTAAAACACTGCAGACAGTGATAACGAGCGGTGCTTGTTTTGTGCTCCCCTTGTTTCTCTTGCTCAATCTTCTATTTTTATTTACTTCTGTTTCTATCACTGCATGTGTACTTGTACAGGGCAAAATTTCTTAATTGAGTTGATTTGAAACATGCATATAAAAGGTAGGAAACTAATCAGATAGTTAGTTTTCTGTTCTCTAGTAATTTCTTTTTCAATTGCTGAGTGGGAAAGCTTCACTTATTAGTGGAGTTGCTTCCTCTTTGTGCAGGAAATGACTTCTTTACCGTGAAGTGTTGGCTAGCCAAGTAGTTGTATTAGAGGTTCTAATTAAACTCCTTGGATAGATCTACATATTCTTTATAGGATTTCAACATTCTATTTTCATGCTTCTTGAGCATTTGAGCAGTACTTTAAATTTTCTTGCTTGTTGGTAGAACTGGTCCACCTGATCTGAACGGAAATGTGGGGAATTAATGTCTCACCTTGTGCACTTATTGTGAGCGGTATTCCCTCAGATCAACGTCTGCGGAATGTCATATAGAATTAGGTTCCGGTCTAGCCGTGAATAGTTAGTCTCTGGTTAAGTGTCTATGTAGTCAGTATCATCTGCAGGTAGATATTAGCCCCTGTAGGTACAAGCTGCAACACCAAAGGTAGATTATTCTATACTTGAGTTCGTGTGTCTGTTGACACGGTTGTCTCTATCTCCCACTCTTGTATGTACACCGACTCATTGATGGCTATAGGGGCAGGCAGTGCTGTAGAATACCTATATGAATTACATGCTAGCAGATTCAATAATACCAAGATATATAGAAAAGAGTGTTTTGAGTAAGATGTTGTCTGTTCAATAGCTATGCGTAGACTGACTGTATAAAAATCTATTACTATTCTTTAAACTGGAAGAATTGTTGGAGTTATGTTCTCAAAGCAATTTAGTTAGATAAAAGCAGACAACTCCAATATGATAATTTGATATTTATTCTTTGGTCTAATTCTGGTCACAACACACCCAAGCTGTTTTGCTGTGTAGAGTATTTTACTTCATGCACTTGTAATTGTGCAATGTAAGCTACATAGTTACCCGTTAGGCTCCATTAATAAATCATATACACAAAATTCCATCGTTTATTTTTCCCAAACCAAATGTGTGTTTTCTTTCAACCTCCTGATCATAAAGTTTAAAAAGATGCACTCATTGAATTATGCTTTGGTTTGGGTTCAATTGCTTTTTTCAATGGCATCTCTTCTCATGCATAGTGGATATGCTACTTTAGGGGGGTGTTTTGCCCAATGAACCAAGTGTTACATGTGACACTCTATGGTTGTAAAGCGTTCTCAATTCCAGGATACGCACTAAATTGGCATGCCGTCACATATTCAAACACATCCAGGTACATGTAGAGTATTTATTATGCTCATAACCCATGCTAACATCATACAGTGGGATGTGGGTCACCAAGTGTTTAGGGGGTGTGGGCTGGACTGACAACCAAGTGGATAGTGGTACATTTTGTAAGTATTGGCCTAGCCAAGTGGGTATATTTGAAGGAGTATCAGCCCTGGGTATTGAAGATCAATTCCTATAGATAGGAGCTATTATTTTGGCCACTATTAAAAAGTGGCCAAAATTAGAATAGGGATTTGGATATGCCTAAGTGCAGAAATTTCTGCACTTAGGATATGCTCTTTTCTCGTAAGTGAGAGTTGTTTGCTCATGCATGTCTCCTTACAGAAGCGGTCCTAAATAAAGATTTTTTATAAATATCATATAATATAATAATCACCAAAAAAAATACCAATCTCCCAAAATATTTTTTCATCTTATTTGAGTGTTTTTAAATAATACTATGACACCACTCCGATATTCCGGACACAAAATGGTAGAAATACTATTTTGTATACACTCGATCAATACAAAACTTTGTACGTAAAATAGTATCGATTGTTGTTGGAGGTATTATTATTTTATTATTATTATTGTTTCTTGACTTAGAATAAGTTGTTTTTATATTACTGCAAAGTTTCAACTAAGAGTATTTTTAGTGATATTTTTTACGGTTTTGTGTAATAACGAATAATAATAATTTGTGTTAATAATAATAATAAATAATAATTAATTAATAAAAAATATAATAATAATAATTATAATAATTAATAATAATAATAATATAATAATAAGTAGTTTAGTTTTACTTGCTGATGATCATGATGGTATTATGATGGCAATCGATTGATTGATAATGTAGATTATGATGATGATTGATTAGTGATGATAAATAATAAATAAATGATAAAAAAAGTAAGTTGATCGATGACGAAAATAATAATAATAATAATTAATAATTTAATAATAATAATCATCTTATAAATAATGAATGATGTAAGACTTAAAATGGTAGAAGACGATGCAATGATGATGATTAATCATAAAAAATTATAAGAAAAATAAATACATAATAATAATAATAATGAGTTGATTAATTAATGTATTATTTTTTATTATTAAAAATATATTTATTATTATTATTTTTAATTATCATCATGATTGATGGTTGGTAGTTGATGTAATAAACCGGCATAATAATATTTGTTAGTGATCAGTCGTAGTCGTCAGGGAAAAAATAATAATGTTTTTACTACTACAAAATAAAAAGTGGTATCTATTATTATTATTTATATGACTGGCTGGGAATTTAACCCGAGATTTTTTCAACATCATCGCCTAGCCCTGTTGTGTCCAGACACATTTAAACTATTACTCCAGTTAGTCATTTTTTTACAAAAGTGTTCTATTGGCGAATGCAAGTTGGGTGTTGGACCAGCTGGACACAAGGTATTCAACTGCTTTGGCCACCTAGCTTGTATTATTATGATATAACTTGCGTTTTTAGTGGCTATTTTGTTGTTGTTAGATAGATAAATAATATATATTTTTGGCCCAGATGCTAAAAGTTTTTGAAAAGGCAGAGCCCAAAAATGAATGTTTTATAGGAACTGGTTTATTATTTTTATTTATTTATAGATCTGATTAAAATATAGTTACCGAAATACGAAAGCCAGAGCAGCTGTTAGATACTTCTAGTTGTAAGCTTGAATATATTATTTAATCTTTCGTTGGATGAAGTTATTGAAACTTGAATTAGTATAGAGAGTAACAGGTATCCCCTCATTCTGCACACGATACTCGATTGTAGTTTATTAAAAAAAGTTGTTAGCGTAATGGGGTATGGTGATTACTATGTTAAAAAAATTATAATAATAATGCTGAATGAGGTTTGAAGCTAAAGTCAATAGGAATGAGCCAAGCGGGAACAAATTCTGACCTCTGAAATTAATGGACACATCGTTTTAAAACATGAGTCAACATATATAGAAACAATGTTTGCTAAGCCATGGCGACATTCATTTGCGGTAGTGTGCACTTGCATGAAATTTATGGATAAATATTTGTCTGTACGGCCTAGCAAGCGTTGTTCCAGGTATGTCATCATTTATTTTAAGATGTGCGTGTGTATGCTTATATTGGGTTTGTTTTTATTAGCTTTCAATCCTCTTTGCTTGCAATCCTGTCGACATACTTCACAGCATGTATGCCACACATTAATGATGTGTTGATATCCATTATTGGTTGTAGATAACATCATTCTCATCATGTATAATAGTATAAGTATTCAAAATAAAAAGTACCTTTTGGAGCTACAAAATAAAATCCTAATTTACTAATCTTTGCTTTTTGTTAAAGATGTTTGGCTTAATATTTGCGATCATTTTGTTTCTTGGGTTTTTAGTCTTTCTAAGTTCTAAAAATTCTCGGATAGCCATGATCATGTATCGTAAAAGACATGCGTTGTGACATCGCTTTGCTGCATTTAATATTACTCAGCAAACCTCGAGTTTTGTACATTGTTTGCTGCTGATGATCAATTCCAAGAAAGGCTGGTACCACTCGACCGATCTCTCTAGATTAAGAATTGTCTCAAAAGGTTTAGTTCTTTATGTCAATTTAAATACTCTTTTGTATTTGTTCCCAGTATCACTAGCTTGTGCATTATCTATTTTATAAATCTATGTATCGGATGAGCTCAGTGCTCTACGCTAACCTTAGTCATCTCTTGGTGTAAAAATTTTTATTTACTAAAGAAATTGGCTCTCTTCCAAAAAACCATATTAGCTGTGTTTGTCTATGACCCATATATATATGTTCCTATGGCCCATGCATGAGTCTATAGCTCATGTGTAAGTCTATGGCCATTGTGTGTGTCTATGGCCCATGTGTAAGTCTATGACCCTTGCGTGTGTCTATGGCCCATGCTCGAACGCATGACCCTAATCTAAGCGTGTAGTGAAGGTCTATTCAGTATATTTTATTTGTAACTTGTAGCGGAGACTGCTACCAACTACCGTGAGGGATTGTTTCTATTTCCACCTTGTGCTTTCGTCTCCTCTTCATGTGCATCTTTGTTTCGTGTCTCATTGCGAATTGGACTGCCTAACTAGCTACATTCAAAGTTCTGATTTATTGTCTGCAATCTCAACGCAACAAAATGTTTAATAATGTTCCTGGTGGTAACCTTTTAAATAATATTGGTGGAAACCTCTCAAACCTGGGGGACAAGGTGAGCCCAGGTGGAGCGCTTGGTAATATCGGCTCAAAGCTTCCTGGAAACTTAAATAGCCTAAATCCTACAAACATCGCCGGAAATTTCACCGGGACTGCTGGAACGGGCGAGGTATATTTGTGTTGCGGAGTTGCCAGTAGTTTATTTGTTGTAGGCATGTAATAGGCACTGATTGGTTACTTGCACTTATCCTACACCTCGTTGCTTTTCTACTCTCATTGTTAGCTAGCGATTACATTTTTTTTATTTTATCATCATCTCATTTCCTGTACTGCCTCTCACTCTCTCATTTGTAGATAGTTGAGTTGATGAATGTGTTTTGTTTATTCTATTGGTGTTGTCGAGCGTGCCCAATAGCTTTCTTTTATTCACCCTAGTATTTAGTGCTGCACTGCTCTCCACGCTAACATCTATCATTGTCAATAAATGCGTTAATTTGCTGTTCTATTTGCAAGCGTCATAAGTAATGGAAATCAATCAGATACATACATGTATGTCGGACGCATTAGCTTCTCTGGCGTTAAGTAGATGCTGGTCACAGCTACTGAATCCACTGCGGTTACTTACATGGGTTCTAGCACATATTAAATTGGTATAAAATATGTTCTTTTACCAAACACGCAATTGCTTTCTGTAGACTCCTGTACCTCAGGCACGTGCAAACTTTGGTGGAGCAGGTCCTGGCATGGACATGAGTTCGTCTGCAGGCCAAACAGATGGTAAATGGCAGAAAGATGCAGCTGATCAGAACTTTGACTACATGTTCAAGTTGCTCATTATTGGTAACTCCAGCGTGGGCAAAACCAGTTTTCTATTTAGATACGCAGACGATTCGTTCACATCAGCTTTTGTAAGCACAGTTGGCATCGACTTCAAAGTGAAAACAGTGTTTAGAAATGAAAAACGAGTGAAACTTCAGATCTGGGTAAGGACACTGGCTTGTGTTTGCCGGTGGTACATCCGATGCATCAGTTGAGGTCAATTGATGGTTTGTGTGATAGCCTGTGCATTTGTGGACACTTTCTATATCTCAGGATACAGCGGGCCAGGAGAGATATAGGACTATAACTACCGCCTACTACAGAGGTGCCATGGGCTTTATACTCATGTATGATGTCACCAATGAGGAATCATTTAACGCTGTACAAGATTGGTAAGTATTTCACCCGCTTTTTCATACATTAATTATATGTGTCAACGAAAGACCTGCTGTTTGTTTTCACTCATCCACTCACCTGGACGAGTACAGGGATCAACAAACCAACTGTCTTATCTAAATTGATGGCAAATATGTAAGCCATTTAGGATTAGTTCATTAATGAGCATACATAACAACCTCCTGCTATCTGTCAATGATTTTATGATAGGCTTACAAACATACAGACTCATGCGTGGCCCAATACCTCTGTAGTTCTTTGTGGCAATAAATGTGACATGGAAGACCAGCGTGTTGTCCCCGAGCAAACTGGATCACAGCTGGCAGAAAAACTAGGTAACAGCGGCAGTGGTGACTGTTCATTTCTGTTGGGGACGTGTCCTTGAATACCTCACACATGGTGGTTGGGTTGTGTTAGGTACCCAGGTTAATAGATAGATTGATTTGTCTCATTGGCGATCAGAGCTTGTGCTAACGAAGTGCTTGTACCAGCATTTCGAGATCTCACAGCATCACTAAACTCTTTCCTTCATCACTCAAATGTTGGCAAGAATAACATACACAGTTCAGCCATGGTTTGATGAATCACACTCATCCCTTGCAACTCCACTAACACTCAACCAGTAAGAGGGGACAACTTGTGCAAGCAGCCAGTTATCTAACCTTTGCATATCGCTCTAATCCATAGAGTTATATTATACATTAGGTGCACCCAGATAAAGATGTACTCGTGGGACAATGCACAAGTTGTTTTGGTCGGTAACAAATGTGACTTGGAGGAAGAGAGAGTAGTTACCACCGATAGAGGGCAAAAGCTAGCAGAGCGACTTGGTAACCCTCCTTCACTCTCAGTTGTGATCGGTGTTGTCACTTTACTTGCACTTCTCGCAGCACTAGCTATTAGTTGTACTGCCTCCTAGTCGTACTGCCTCCTAGTCGTACTGCCTCCTAGTTGTACTGCCTACTAGTCATACTGCCTACTAGTCGTGCTATCTACTAGTTGTACTATCTACTAGTTGTACTATCTACTAGTTTTACTATCTACTAGTTGTACTATCTACTAGTTGTACTATCTACTAGTTGTACTATCTACTAGTTGTACTATCTGCTAGTTGTACCATCTACTAGTTGTACTATCTACTAGTTGTACTATCTACTAGTTGTACTATCTACTAGTTGTACTATCTACTAGTTGTACCATCTACTAGTTGTACCATCTACTAGTTGTACCATCGACTAGTTGTACCATCTACTAGTTGTACCATCTACTAGTTGTACTATCTACTAGTTGTACTATCTACTAGTTGTACTATCTACTAGTTGTACCATCTACTAGTTGTACTATCTACTAGTTGTACTATCTACTAGTTGTACTATCTACTAGTTGTACCATCTACTAGTTGTACCATCTGCTAGTTGTACCATCTACTAGTTGTACTATCTACTAGTTGTACTATCTACTAGTTGTACTATCTACTAGTTGTACCATCTACTAGTTGTACTATCTACTAGTTGTACTGCCTACTAGTTGTACTATCTACTAGTTGTACCATCTACTAGTTGTACTATATACTAGTTGTACCATCTACTAGTTGTACTATCTACTAGTTGTACCATCTACTAGTTGTACCATCTACTAGTTGTACCATCTACTAGTTGTACCATCTACTAGTTGTACTATCTACTAGTTGTACTATATACTAGTTGTACCATCTACTAGTTGTACTATCTACTAGTTGTACTATCTACTAGTTGTACTATCTACTAGTTGTACCATCTACTAGTTGTACCATCTACTAGTTTTTCTTCCATTCACTAGCATCCGTTCCATTTCCACTTCAGTATTGCTTAGCTCACTCTTATGAAACACTTTGATCGACAATTTTAGATTTTTGTTTTCCGAGTTACTCGTTTGGGTTCTCTGAGAAAAGTTTCATTTATTTGAGGAGTTTCGGATGCAGCAAGTAGGGATGTTAACGACATGAGTAGAAACCATACCCCAGCTAGATAAAACTGCGTTTTGGCTTCGTTTGATCAGTATTCATATGATAGACCTGTCAGGTACTCTTTAGACTTGTATAAATACCATGCCACACACAGCATCTGGCAGCTAGATGACACAGTTAATGCTTTCTTCTGAATCATTGCTTGGTGTAAGAATTATAGCCAGGCCTGACCCACACACATGCACACGCGTTCATAAATCAATAAATATGCTTCCCAATCTAAGCGACTCGGCACACAGTTCACACAATTGGTATACACTACTATAAGTGTACATTGCTCCTACGTGATTGATGTTTGCTACGGCTAGCGGATATGGCTACGGCTATGGCTGGTGTGAAGCACTGGCCTGCTTTTACCATCCGATATACATAATCAATAACCTAGCTGTTAACTTCGACTAATGCTTTCTTGTGCAGGCCCAATGACTTCTTCTGTTGCATCCATTCGTAGTAAATATGTCTATACCTGAGTGTGCTGTAGAGGCCTTTAGCTGTCAATTATAAATGCATTTCATTGGTTGTATGGTTCAGCTCTTTCTGCTTCAGACTTGGGGCTTTTTGATCTTCACTTGTCCGTCATTTGCATAATTCCTCTCGTTTTACTCTTCATTCTCTATATAGAGTAGGCTGCTCTCTGCACCTACTATGCATTATGGGATATATTTTGGTTGCACAAATTAGACTTTTCGCTTTGCATGTCTAACTTTGTTGTACCAATGCTTTATGTTTTGTTGTATACTTTGATTTCACCTATCCGTGTATTATTGTGTTGCATGCTTATGTTTATGAGTTGTCTACCCATGACTTGTATCTAATCTATCCCTCCAACGTTACTGCAATTGCTCTAACCACATTGTATATATCGCACCTTCGAATTTCTGCCCATGTGAACCAACTATTAAATGCTTTATAGGAACAAGTGATGATAAATATTTCCATGAGTTTTGTTGAGAAACCAAAAAGCTGGCCCATAAATCATTCATGTTCCAACCAAGTCATTACTTATATGCTAATTTGTAGGTTTGCAGTTTTTTGAAACCTCTGCCAAAGACAACATAAACGTGAAGGCTGTGTTTGAGAGGCTGGTTGATATCATCTGTGACAAAATGGCTGAAAGCCTCGACTCTGATCCAAATATGATTCCCAACCAGCAGAAAGGTGCTTGAACTTATCTGGCCTACGATTGGATGATACTCATTAATTATAATTTACTATATTACATCATTTGGTACAATATACAACATGCGCTATAGGTGTAGGCTTTGTATATAACAGAATATTTCTTCATGTCGGTTGATCAGGTACATTAAAAGAGGATAACTCCACATTTAAGTATGTTATACCAATGCAGATTGTTGTATGCTGTAGGCACAAGACTAACTGACCAACCTGGTCAACAGAAGCAAGGTGGCTGCTGCTAAAGCCTCCACAGACAATTGACACAAGCGACTGGTGTGAGGCTCTCACAGTACCCTGGCAACACTTCTGCAGTACTCCACTAGTCAAACCTCGGGCTGCTGTCGACAGCACAGCTCACACATGCAGAGTGGCGCTTGCTTTTCTCTAATCATTGTTCCTTATTTTCTCTCCAATCTTACCAATGACTCATCTGCTATCAACATACAATGCTAGGGCCATTCAGTTGGCTACATAACTGTTGCTAAAGACACTAGTACACGCAGCCTGTCTAGGCTCTAGTGTCATTATTAGCCTCACTCTGCACATGATGGTAGCTTTAGTATTATTTTTGTAGTAGATTGACTGGCTGAGCCTGCTGCTGAGTGAATTGTCTCCTCTCTTTGTTGTTAGTTTAGTAGATTTTAGCTGTGACTTTGTCAACGCATCAAGTTTGAGCTTACACAGTTTTGATTATTTTTTATCTGAGATGTTTAAATGGATTTAGTTTGTTTTTATTTATCTATTGAAATATAGATCGTTTGTGAGAGTATCTGGTAAAAAATGCTGACAGTACAAAACTAACATTCTTGTATGTTATAAAACAGACTTGAAATAGCTACAAAATTATGCATAGAAACAGATCAAGTGGCGGGGTGGAGGGACGGAGATTGCCATGCAGAGTAACAGTAAAAAAGCATGTTTGGTGTAATTGTACAGTAGCTAGGCACTAAGTGAAGTATACTCCGTGCAGTAGTAGACCGATAGCCAGTATTTAATTAAATAAATAATCTTTTAAAACAAGTTGGGTAGACGATGTGACAGGAATGGAGTCAGTTTACCACTCTTTGTCTACTCCCCATCTTCGCGTTTCTCCTCATCAAGTTCGTCTGCACTGTGAGTTTCGGTAGCTACAGGACTGCTATGACTTGCAAGACTACTAGGACCTGCAGGACTACTAGTAGCTGGAGGTTGATGTACTGTTACAAGAGGACCCTCAGTAAGTTCTCTCCCTCGTGACAGAGCCGTAGAGGGCCTGAAAAATATATAGCAATGAGTGAAAGCTGACACAAATGCATTACCTGCATTATATAAGAATACGTGTGCAAATGGCAGCACTTGGCATGCTTCCAACCACAGCCACCCAATATTTGTCTCACCTAGCGGGAGACATGGTAGCAGCAGATGCCAAAGCAGATCTATTTGGTATGCCAGCCATCATTGCATCCACATCTAGTGAATCATCATCACTCAGTGGTATATAGTTCTACAACAAGTGCATGCGTAGACATAGTATTAGATTTTGTTACACTACAAGTTGAACTCAATATCTACGTATGTGTGAAGAGGGCAGGTATAGTATATAAGCAGGTGACATGCTGACATGATGCCAATTTAATTAGATATGTAAAATATACAAGTGCTGACATTAAAGGTCTCTCTATAATCACAAACCTCTTCTAGACTTAGGACCTCTACATCATATAGTGGTTCAGCAGGGGCGTGCACTATGTCTCCCACCCTAGGTCCTATTTCTCTCTCGGGCTGCAGTATACCCAAATAGTCTACTGACTGTTTTGTCTTCACTCTCTCTTCATTCCAAACTTTATTTAGGGCTGCTTCATTCAGTTTCTTCATTTCTACTTTCTTCGCTCGTCCATTCAGGAACATACCTGTGATGCACTTGCATTGGCTTATATATGTATATTGTGGTACATAAGTGAGGGGGACTGAGAGAGTGCTAACTCTTGTATGTATATGTATGTTATAGGCGAGTACAGGTAAAATCTGCATAATTAATCCCTAAAAAGCTGGAACACTCAAAAATTTTTAACTAATAACAACTCCTTGCACAGAATAGAAAAATTGTGTCGGGTAATGACTGAAATCTGATAATGAACAAATGGTTGAGAAGTTGTCAGCTCCACAGCAAGAAAAAGCAACTCCCAAGGTACCTGGACAGTGTATGAAACCAAGGAAGGGTATGTACTTACCCATACAGTAGAGCTTAAGAAGGACTCGCCGTTTCACAGGAGATACAAGTAACATATCATATTCCCTCTGAGCCAACCGTTTCACAAACATGGGCATTACTCTCATAAGATCTGCAGCTGTGGTCCTTATGCTATCTTTTACGCTGTCTGAGAATAGAGAGCGAGGGGCTATTTGAGCGTGTACCTGTAACACATGCACAGATGTATTTACTGTTGTACACACACTTACAGTTGTATATGTACTTACTGTTGTACACATACTTACTGTTGTACATACACTTACTGTTGTACATACACTTACTGTTGTACATACACTTACTGTTGTACATACACTTACTGTTGTACCTGTACTTACTGTTGTACATACACTTACTGTTGTATATGCACTTACTGTTGTACATACACTTACTGTTGTACATACACTTACTGTTGTACATACACTTACTGTTGTACATACACTTATTGTTGTATATGCACTTACTGTTGTACATACACTTACTGTTGTACATACACTTACTGTTGTACATACACTTACTGTTGTACATACACTTACTGTTGTACATACACTTACTGTTGTACATACACTTACTGTTGTATATGCACTTACTGTTGTAAATGGACTTACCTCTATGAGCTCATCAAGCAGATGCCAAAGAGTATCCTGCAGTGGGTCGTCTAACAGCTCAGCCTCTCGACAATAAGCATTTATTATTTGTATTTGCCTGGAGAGCTCATGGGCGGGTGCAAACAGAGGTGGCAGACTCATTGATTTCTCTAGAGATATGCACATAAATAATGATTTCTAACAAGAGCTCAAAGATCATCGCAACATGTTTGCGTGGCTTAACAAAAATTATTGGTGAAGAGCAAAATTTTTTTGGCTTATTCTCTACTCGCTAATTCAGGAGAATGTAATCTAGGACACATGGAGTTATCCACTACATGTGCAGATAACTCCATTAAACACAAAGTACCAGTGAACTTACTAACCGATAATGTGGCGAGCTTTGAGCACTCCTTTCATAAACTTTTTTGTCTGCTCATCTAGTTTGTCGACTCCCTCAGATGTGAGAGTCGGCCATATTGGTTTACGGAAGACATTGAACTGATGCAGCAACAAATAGACCAAGGCACAGACAGTGATAAATAACCATAGGCCATTAACGCCCATGATAACACTCAGTGTGTACTGCGGAGTAAACCATACGGATCTCAGGCTACAAACAGCAAAAAACAAATGGGTTGAAATGAACAAGGATTCTAGCCAGCACAGAAGTATAATGTAATTGATAAACAGAAAAACCCAAACCTGTAGGCATCAAAGGAAGTTCTGAGGACTCCAGTGATGAGGTTCACCACAAGAAAGAAGGTGTTCAGGACAAGCATAATGTTGAATAGTTTAACCCTGAAAGGTCTTTGTATGGCGAAGGCAACAAAGTACACCAGCACTAGACAAGTCAACATCAATGTCTAAAATAGATTAATAATATACAAACACAGAGTAGTTATACAATACAAACATAGACATAGAGTATACATATAA
Organism: Cryptosula pallasiana; assembly: GCA_945261195.1. Lineage (NCBI taxonomy): Eukaryota > Metazoa > Bryozoa > Gymnolaemata > Cheilostomatida > Cryptosulidae > Cryptosula > Cryptosula pallasiana. The sequence continues at coordinate 48,505,360 of OX183133.1, read as the reverse complement.
CATAGACATAGACAAGTGTATGCTCACCTGTAGGAAGTTATAGTTAAGCAGAGCTGCATAGAGTACAATGGCTGCAAACTTGAGCAGATGCATGGCAGCTCTAAAATGGGCCGCCTTTAGTTTGAAGGAGGAGAAGATGTGGAATCCACTGACTTTATAGACCACGTCTAGTCCTTGTACGTATTCTGTCTCCTTTAGCTGTAGGTAAGCCTCGTGACCTGCAGTGTATATAATGTCACCCTTTCATCGTACACAGCACTGTATACTATACATTGTACACAGCACTGTATACTATACATTGTACACAGCACTGTATACTATACATCGTACACAGCACTGTATGCTATACATCGCACACAGCACTGTATACTATACATCGTACACAGCACTGTATACTATACACCGTACACAGCACTGTATACTATACATCGTACACAGCACTGTATACTATACATCGCACACAGCACTGTATACTATACATCGTACACAGCACTGTATACTATACATCGTACACAGCACTGTATACTATACATCGTACACAGCACTGTATACTATGCAGCTGACTGCTGCCGGCACTGTATACTATACAACTGACTGCTGCCGACACTAGCACAAGACGGCTGGAACTCCATCACTCACCCGCTGCATGGCTAAATATGAGTTCCAACTTGGTACGTTTGATGAGCCAAACAGGAAACAGGATGTAGACGGCTACAGCAAGTCCTATCGCAGCTGCAGCATAGGCCCATTGCTGGTTGGCAAAGCAAGTTTGTGTATTATCCACATACATGAGCAATATTTCACCCTTGCTGTCTGGTACGCAGTGGAATATCTTTCCCAGAGCCACTCCAATTGGTAATGCCAGCAGCTGTACATACAAAAGGGTAGACATGATGTGATATACAGCAAACACTGTCGCATCTAACTATGTCTTACTACTATATCTTACCTGGCATAAGATGATGTAAGCCCTCTGCATGTTGGATATCTTAACCATAAGATATGGGTCGTCTCTCTTAGACAGCACTGTATATGCTACCAGATAGCCAATAACAATAACCACTAGTAGAACAAGCAAAGCTACTAGCAAGTGCCAATAAGCAAATGGCATCAACGTCGAGTCTGACGAGAAAAGCTGCACACTTTTGTATGTCCTGTTGTTAGAAACCTTTACTATCTCCCATAGGTCAAGGTTGAATGCAAATATCCAACTCATTTTACGAATCCAATCTTCAGGCCATGGCCAGCGTAACGCTAGTGATTGAATCTGCAATCAAACATGGCCACCAAAGTAGAGCATATATAATATTTAGTAGATACAGATACTGCGCAGTAATTGTGTGTGAAGTATTACCATAGCTAGCCATTGTAAGTACTCTATAGTTAGAATAGCAAAATCATTCCAAATGAGGTTTGATCCACGTTTCTTGCCATCAGCAAACAATATTCTCTCTTCATCAAAATCATCTTCCCAGTATTCTTTCTCTATAACCACATCCTCTATATCCATGTGGTAGCCCACATTGTGCACACTATACAACATAGAGTTATTGGTACAAATCAACACATGCAACAACAACAGCAAGTAACATGAACAGGAGACAATAAAACAATTACAATTTATCTCAACAGATGCTACAGTCTATGACATGTTTGTAATACAAGAAGGATGAGCAAAAACGCATGAGACTTACCCTCTCTTGGCACTTTTTTTCATGACCAGGTCGTCTGCATCCAGCAAGGGATGAGCTTCAGGCAACAAACTCTCTGGCATTCTGCTTCATTGAGACAGCCACCAATCAAACTTATCTGTGATGATTAGGCATGTACAATGTTGTGTGTGTTAGTCTTTTATCACAGGGAAAATTATTAAAAACATTCCTGAAGTCAACATGTTAATACATAAAATAGTAATCTGAAAGAAAAAACAAAAAGAAACAATATCATAGTTGCAGATATATCATTTAGATCTACCCAAAGCAGTAATACTAAGTTTACTGATACAAAAAAAGTTGTCCCGTTCTCCATAATTATTAATTGGCCGTAACTGATCATATTGACAAAAAGGTCTGGAACAAAGCCAAACCGATAAATATGGTCGCTTATAACGTTAGACGGTTTCGTTTTCAAAGCGTATGAACGAATTTTAAATAGTCTAGATGGTTTGCAAAGCGTCTTTTACATTGAAAATAATTGGGTAATTGTAGTAAAATAGCCCAAGAAACTAGGTTTAAAAACAGGCTTGTTAGTTATAATAAGTAAATCGTCGGCCTTAGCAGCTGCGGGATTCATGCACTAAAACTGTATTTCCTGTTTAACAATCGTAAATTTTGCAAAGCGTATAGTTGTTTTCCAAATAATTCAGACAGTTTAGAAATGTTCCAGATGATTTAGAAAATTACAGACCGTATGAACACTTTAGAAAGAGTATGAACTATTTACAAACCGTATGAACTATTCTGAAATAGTCTGAGCTTCTTCAAAATAATCTAAACTATTTTGAAATAGCTGGAAAAGTTTGCAAAGCACACAGCTTTCAAACCAAAAGCAATCGTCATCATTTTATTTGTAGCATGTATGCAACTTTACCAACATAGACGTAGATCAATAGACATAGAGCAAATTAATTATTTGTACAAAACTGTTGTTGAATATAATCTCTAAAATTAATTTTTTACAATTATATTATTAGATTGTATATATAATTTAAAATTATATAAAACAAATAATATTTAATAAATAAAAACAATGTTTTTATTTATTCAAAGAAAATTCAACCATTCGGTGTTTACGGAAAACATAATCTATTGTAAATAAACTGTAGATCTATGATCAACAGAGCAAACCAGCAAATCGGCTCGGATTTCCAAAGCCCACGAACAATTTCACAAAGCGTTCAGAAGATTTTCAGAACTTTAGACTATTTCAAAAGCGTTCAAACGATTTGGAAATCGTTCAGATATTTTAAAACACAAAACGTTCTGAGCCACCATAGATAAAGCTTCTCAATGTCAACTGCCAATCAGCCACCTGAGGTGATAATAGCTATGGAAACCTGACTGAAACTATACATCTTTGATGCTGAACTTGATTGAGATGACTTTACAACCTACAGTAAAGAGAGTACACACACACACCATTGGAGGAGGTGTGATTGTTGCCGTTCACAAGTCCATCAACTCCACAGAGAAATGAATACAATGACTCTGTGATCCCTCTGGGTGCAGGTAATGCTCATTGGCCAACAGCACATAACAGTCAGTTGGTACCTGTTACCACCCTAATGCCAATGAGGACCAAAATTGAGATACACGAAACTCACGAGAGAATGTCAACAACAGTCATGTACAGAGCACACTCTTTACGTTGAGAACCTACTCACGGACGAAGGCAAACAAAGTTTTGCTAGATAGAAGTTTTGTTTCCACCTCAGGAACAAACACGGAGACAGCTGTGAAATTGGAACTCTCCTGGACAATGGCAAACTAGTCATCGACTCAAATGAGAAAAGTGAAGTTCTCAACAGGCGACTCCATTCAGCCTTTAACCCACCATCACCTGACAAAATTATCCATCATGAACCTACAGGAACCACCATGCCTAACTTCGATATCAGTACTGAGGGAGTTTTGGTGCAGTTACAGAAACTCAATACTACAAAGCCACAGGACTTGACAATATCGGCCCCTGGATACTCAAAGAACTCTCAGCAGTGCTTGCTCAACCACTGGCTTAACTGTTCCAGAGATCCATGGATCTAGCAAGAAGTACTTGACTGACGACTGGAAAGAGGCTTGTGTCAAACCTCACTTCAAGAAAGAAGACAAGATACTCGAACGTACTGTAACCAGTCAATTGACCAGGCATCTAAAGACAACCAACAAGTTAAACAACCGTCAGCATGGATTCAGATCTCACTGAAATTGTAAAAGCCAATTAACCTGATAAGCTGATTAGTGACATCTCTAGAAAAATTGATAATGTAAAAGAGGTCAATGCTATCTTTTTTGTACTTGTCGATGGCTGTCCGTCATAACCCTGCAGGGTAACATTCGGGGTACCACAGGGGTCTGTAACAGGCCATCTGGTATATATAAATAACCTCCCAACTTTATTATATTTTCCACTCGCCCAATTGCTGATGACACAGTCATATACAACAACAGTGAAAGCAGAAGACAGCTACAGGACAACCTGAAGGGATAGGAAAAAATGGGTAGCCACTTGGAAGATAGAGTTCAACCCACGAAAGTGGGAATTTGTTAAATTCACAAGGACACTGAGAACTGACTGCTATCGCTATATCCTCCACAATATCGAGACCCCAAAGTCAAATGGAGCAAAATATCTCGAAGTAAAACTGGAGGGCAGCTGAAGACGGAAGTATAATACCACTTACACTGTCAACAAGGCTCCAAGTTGACTGGGTTACATACGACGGATCATTCCATCCAGCCTGCATCATCTAAGATGCAAGGCATACACATCCTTAGTCCCATCAATCCTAGAGTACTCCTCCACAGTGGGGGTGGTAGCCTCACTCACACCCAATGCATCAATATTGAGGCTGTCCAAAGACGTGCAGCGTGAATCATTCACAACATACCAGGAACCGACCATACCACCAGCACATGTCTTAATGACTAACTAGAATGGCAGACCTTAGACGGGAGAAGACAACGCCGCGAACTGGGCCCCTTCCGTGCCATATACTTTGGAGAGGTTGCTGTTAACAGCAACCACATGAATCTACACCTTCATCCAGGAAGCACAAGAAGTCATGATCAGCAGTTTTTTATATCACACTGCAAGACTAAAGTCAACAAAAACGATTTCTTTATTGCTACTGCTAAGCTGTGGAATAACCTTCCCCCTTCTAGTTCACTTCTTGTTGGTCCACCAGTGGCAGGCTAGACGGTTTCAGCAAGACATGTTGTGATAAACAGTAGTAAACCAGGAACATTACATGGACTGACGAACTTGCCACATCACTGGAACTTTCTGAGAAGCAGCGATAACTCTTCAAGTATCAAGTAAGTAGATAAACTAATGATAATAATGAGCCTGTAGTAATGTACAAAAACTGTAATAGTTTGATGCTATTAGCTTTCTATCAACACAGTGAGTTAGAGACTTCACTTGTTAACACATTATTTGCGTTAAGTTGATAAATATCAAGATTATCAGAGAGTGGTGGTAGATAAACCAGTGTAAGTAGTAATAAGTATTAATTATGAATGAAGCTATTATTTTTAAGTATTACTGTATCATAGATCATGATCATCATCATTATTATCAAAATAATAAGACCAAAAAATTGAATAGCTCTTACTCATTTATGAGAAGATTAAGCCGAAGAAGACTAATAATAATTTATAATGATATCTACAATAATGGTTTATTTATTTTTATTATTATAAAATAATAATAATTACAATAATGATAATAATATATAAATAATAATGATCCATTATTATCTATCTCTATCTATCTATACATTTATTTATTATTATTTAATTAGGGATAATAATACTAATATTGTAGTTATTAAATTGAAGCCATCCCATGAAGGATCAGCCAATCAATACCAGAAAAATTAAATTAAAAGATGGGAGTCAGGATAAATATTGCACTTACAAGCGAGCGGAAATCAATTTATTGTGTATATTTAATTATATGGCAAATATTTCTTCTTCTGGAACCATTAGCAGCCATAGTGTAAATAAAGTTCTCGCGGTGCCTAGAGACTCGCGAGACATAGATTTACCATTTTCATTTGTGTTAATTTAATAGCATAACACATCGATTCCAATGTCTGTGAAATCTATTCTAGCCTTAGCGTAAACTTTAAGTTAATCTTGCCACAAATTTGAACGTTACACAAAACACGTAGTTTGAAATTACAGGCTGTAGACCTTGACCCATTCTTTGCATAGAGGCGATCAAACATTTTTGTTTGCGTTTATTGTAAATTTAGCAATCAAGTCATTTTTTTAGGATGCCTATAGTCATAAAAGACTACAATTGGGAAGAAACTCCGACAACAGTGGCAATCAATGTGCCTCTCAAAGGTGTTAAAAAAAACAAAGTAGATATATTCTCAACTGATGAGTTTCTTAAGGTTGGTTGTTGATGTGTTTCATTTTTATTGATCATCATCATCATATCAATCATCATCATTATTTATTATTATTGGTTTTGTCACAGCATGAGCTGGTGTCGTTTCCTACCATCGGCCTAGTTCCACTAGGCTGGGATGGATAGGACCTTCCTTAAAATTTTAGCTGATCCTAACAGGGCTGCCTGCTGAATGATTGTGTATCCTAGTACTTTTCTATTTTCTCTGTTTCTTTCATCTTTACTCGGAAATCACCAGGGACAGCTATATCAATGATCATTGTTTCAGAGTTCACCTTATCGACTACTACAATATCAGGCCCCCTAGTTTCTATAACCCTGTCTGTGTGTATGTTGAAATCTCACAAGATTTTAACATCATTATTTTCCATAACTGATTCAGCCCGGTGGTCAAACCAGTTTTTGCTCCTCTGGAATCCATGGATATTACACAGTTCCCAGTGAATGATTGAAGCAGCACGGTCATGTCTCTTCCTGTATTCCCCTTGTGCTAACTTCTCACATTCACTGAGTACATGCATCACCGTTTCATCCCCTTCGCCACATATCCGACACTTCTTACTGCCTTGCCCCTTCCTTATGGCAACCTTATAGTTCCTGGTTGGGAGTTCCTGATCTTGGGCAGCTAATATCATTCCTTCTGTTTGTTTCTTCAACTCTCCAGATCTCAACCAATTCCAAGAGGGTGTTTTCATTTCCTCAACTTTCCTGGGGTACTGTCTGTGAAGATTTTTTTTGTTCCACCCATCAGTCCTCTCCGTCACGGTCTTCTTCTTAAGCTCTGCCGCAGTTTTGTCTTTGATGAAACTATCCAAAACTGTATCGTCATTCCTCTCTGACAAACTGCATTCTTCAATCCTTACACATTCCTCAATTGACACCATCCCTCTTCCTTCTTCATTCCTGCTAACATACAGCCTGTCCACATATGCTGTTGCGTGTGGCGCTCGATTAATCGTCATCAACTTTCTTGTCTTCTATCCATCTCTATTAACTCATTAACAGTCCAATCAAGTATCCCAGCCATGTCACGCACTGCTGCAGCTACCCACGTGTTCATTGGTTTTATCACATTCCCTCCATACAGTTTCGACTCTAGCACTTTCCTTATCCTTCGATAATACTCCTTTCTGACCTTCTCTTTTACCTCTTCCATCTTTATCCTGCCAGCCTCTAGTATTCCTAGATACTTGTAGGATTTCTCTCCAAGGTTTTTGTAATAACTGTCCATCGGGCATACTAATTCCTTCATTCTCGATCTTCTTTCTTCTTCCCATTACTAATGTGGTGCACTTTTGCAATCCAAACTTCATCCGTATATCACTTGTAAAGATTCTGATAGTATTCACCAGGGCCTCTAGTTCCGTTTTAGACTTTCCATAAAGCTTCAGGTCATCCATATATATAGTAGGTGGTTAACCTTTCGGCCTTGTCGGAACTTGCAACTCTGAACTGCTTCCCTCATAGGAATTGAGAGTGGGGCCAGTGCAGTCACAAAGAGGAGGGTAGACAACGAGTTTACTTGGAAGATTCCCCTCTATCTATATCTGCCTTCACAATCTTTTCACCGATGTATTCCTTCTGTGTTCCAAGACCGCATACTGTTTCTTATCAGCTCAGTTACATTCTTGGCTATTCTAGTTATTTCCATCGTTTCCAGAATCCATGAGTGTGGTAGCATGTCATATGCTTTCTGATAATCTATTCTACATATAGCTAAGTTAGTGATTCTTTTTTTCGAGCCATGCAGTATAGCCTTATTCAATATTAGGTGATCTTTAGTGCCCCTTGATTTTCTAATACAATCTTTGTGCTTCTCTCCAATAACATCCTGGTCAGACAGGTGTTCATGCAGTTTGTCAGCCACAATACCTGTCAGTGCCTTGCACATAAGTGGTAGACATGTGATAAGCTGGTAGTTTACGGGTTGTCTCCATTTGGCTGAGTCTTTCATGATCAATGCTGTTCTTCCTGATGTCATCCATTCAGGGACATTTCCATCATCCAAACACTTCTGTGAATGACTCTGTAGCAGTTGATGCAAACTCATAAAGCTCTTGATCCAAAATCCTTGAACTCCAACTAGCCCAGGTGATTTCCAGTTGGGAACCCTGCCTATCATCTTCTTTTCATCATCCACAGATCATCATCATATCATTATTATCATTATTATTGTTATCATTATCAATCGATGATAATAATAATCTTAGTCTATCAAGTAAAGATTTTCTTATGATTTTTAAGCAAGTAATTGAAACCAGCAGGACATGAAAATGATGGAAAATGTAATTGTGAAGAAGAGGATTTTTTGTCATAGAAAAGTGAAGTACCTGAATGGTTATGACCATAAAACAATTGCTCAACCAATGACTGTCTATTCAACTTGGTCGACTAGTGATAGTTATAATAAGAATAACAACAACAAAAAATAATAATACTAGTAATGATAATAAACTCCATTGCTTGTTGTTGCATAATAGAAGTAATTAGCAAATTCATTCATCTGTCATTGCTATATGTATTGGAAGAGTTGAAAATTTTGATTTGATCTTGAAGGTAAACCAGAACTGTTTCATCACCGCCGCAGTATAGGAACGGCTGAATTAAATTTCAAAATTCAGAGGATGTAAATTCCTTATAAGTATAAATAATGAGCAGATATAGAGCAATAGTAGACCAGGAGTTGAACAAAAAATAATGTTCATGAAAAAGAATTTTGTGATAAATTGTCATTTGTGAACCGTAAATGCATCTTTTTGCCCAGAAAATTATATCTGTGCACCAAATTTTTTAGAGTTGTAGATTTTTTACTGAACATCAATTGAAACTTTCTATGGTAAAATTTTTTTAAAAGAAATGATATTAAATTAAGCGGCTTGTATTTTCATTCACTGCAGGCCAGTTTCCCTCCGTACATATTTGAGCTATTACTATATGATTCACTGCAGGCCAGTTTCCCTCCGTACATATTTGAGATATTACTATATGATTCACTGCAGGCCAGTTTCCCTCCGTACATATTTGAGCTATTACTATATGATTCACTGCAGGCCAGTTTCCCTCCGTACATATTTGAGATATTACTATATCATTCACTGCAGGCCAGTTTCCCTCCGTACATATTTGAGCTATTACTATATGATGTTGTGGATGAAGAAACGAGTGTGGCTCGCATTGAGAATGGTATGATTCTGTTTACACTGCAGAAGAAGACTGAGGCTGTGTGGGGTCAGCTTTGCTCACCAATCATGGGTGAATATTATATATGACATGCTGCCTGTGTGTGTACAAGTGATTCAGTCCATATGCCTTGGGTTTTGTATCACACAAGTGGGCGGCTCATTGTAGAGGACAAACCTGCATACAGAAGAAAAATTGAGGAAAATCTAGTCAAGGCTCAAGAAAGAACAGAAGAAGAAATTAAAAAGAGAAATGAGAAGAAAAGAGAAAATGATAAATATGTGCTGAGGAAGGCGATGGATGTAGGTCAAAGTATAATATGTGCTAAGGAAGGCGATGGATGTAGGTCAAAGTATAATATGTGCTAAGGAAGGCGATGGATGTAGGTCAAAGTATAATATGTGCTAAGGAAGGCGATGGATGTAGGTCAAAGTATAATATGTGCTAAGGAAGGCGATGGATGTAGGTCAAAGTATAATATGTGCTAAGGAAGGCGATGGATGTAGGTCAAAGTATAATATGTTCTAAGGAAGGCGATGGATGTAGGTCAAAGTATAATATGTTCTAAGGAAGGCGATGGATGTAGGTCAAAGTATGGTTGTAGACTTGTCTTGTGGTGTGAATGGACCCGTTAGCTGTGGGTATTATTGTTGTGTTACTGTTTAGCTGTGGGTGTATTATTGTTGTGTTACTGTTTAGCTGTGGGTGTATTATTGTTGTGTCACTGTTTAGCTGTGGGTGTATTATTGTTGTGTTACTGTTTAGCTGTGGGTGTATTATTGTTGTGTTACTGTTTAGCTGTGGGTGTATTATTGTTGTGTTACTGTTTGGCTGTGGGTGTATTATTGTAGTGTTAGTGTTTAGCTGTGGGTGTACTATTGTTGTGTTACTGTTTAGCTGTGGGTGTATTGTTGTTGTGTCTCTGTTTAGCTGTGGGTGTATTATTGTTGTGTTACTGTTTAGCTGTGGGTGTATTATCGTTGTGTCACTGTTTATGTTCAGTTGGACCAGGAGGAAAGAGACAGAATCTCTTCAATCAAAGAGGAGGAGAAAAGAAAGGCAACAGAAGAGCTGGAGAAATGGAAGGAGCAGCAAAGACAGGCAGCATTGCTGGTACGCTGCCCCCCGTAATGTTTGATGCAGCAGCACTCCACAGCTAACTGTGACATATTGTAACTCCTACGGTAGACAGATGGTGTGTGTTATAATGCTTGTTGTTTTTTTTGCAGGAAAAGGAGCGTTTGATGGAGGAGGCAAGAAAGGAGCGTGAGTTAAAGGAAACGGAACTGAGAAGACAAAAATTGTTGGAGAAAGCCAAAAATAAAAGTAAGTCCGTATATACCAACAGGATATAACAGCAATATATTGTGTATATCAACAGTATATTGTGTATATCAACTGTATATTGTGTATATCAACTCTATATTGTATACAACAGTATATTGTATATATCAACAGTATATTGTGTATATCAACAGTATATTGTGTATATCAACTGTATATTGTGTATATCAACAGTATATTGTGTATATCAGCAGTATATTGCGTATATCAACTGTATATTGTGTATATCAACTGTATATTGTGTATATCAACAGTATATTGTGTATATCAACAGTATATTGTGTATATCAACTGTATATTGTGTATATCAACTGTATATTGTGTATATCAACAGTATATTGTGTATATCAGCAGTATATTGCGTATATCAACTGTATATTGTGTATATCAACTGTATATATCAACAGTATATTGTGTATATCAACAGTATATTGTGTATATCAACTGTATATTGTGTATATCAACAGTATATTGTGTATATCAACAGTATATTGTGTATATCAACTGTATATATCAACAGTATATTGTGTATATCAACAGTATATTGTGTATATCAACTGTATATATCAACAGTATATTGTGTATATCAACAGTATATTGTGTATATCAACTGTATATTGTGTATATCAACAGTATATTGTGTATATCAACAGTATATTGTGTATATCAACTGTATATATCAACAGTATATTGTGTATATCAACAGTATATTGTGTATATCAACTGTATATTGTGTATATCAACAGTATATTGTGTATATCAACAGTATATTGTGTATATCAACAGTATATTGTGTATATCAACAGTATATTGTGTATATCAACAGTATATTGTGTATATCAACAGTATATTGTGTATATCAACTGTATATTGTGTATATCAACAGTATATTGTGTATATCAACAGTATATTGTGTATATCAACTGTATGTTGTGTATATCAACAGTATATTGTGTATATCGACAGTATATTGTGTATATCAACAGTATATTGTGTATATCAACAGTATATTGTGTATATCAACAGTATATTGTGTATATCAACTGTATATATCAACAGTATATTGTGTATATCAACAGTATATTGTATATATCAACTGTATATTGTGTATATCAACTGTATATTGTGTATATCAGCAGTATATTGTGTATATCAACTGTATATTGTGTATATCAACTGTATATTGTGTATATCAACTGTATATTGTGTATATCAACAGTATATTGTGTATATCAACTGTATATTGTGTATATCAACAGTATATTGTGTATATCAACTGTATATTGTGTATATCAACAGTATATTGTGTATATCAACAGTATATTGTGTATATCAACAGTATATTGTGTATATCAACAGTATATTGTGTATATCAACAGTATATTGTGTATATCAACTGTATATTGTATATATCAACTGTATATTGTGTATATCAACTGTATATTGTGTATATCAGCAGTATATTGTGTATATCAACTGTATATTGTATATATCAACTGTATATTGTGTATATCAACTGTATATTGTGTATATCAGCAGTATATTGTGTATATCAACTGTATATTGTGTATATCAACTGTATATTGTGTATATCAACTGTATATTGTGTATATCAACAGTATATTGTGTATATCAACTGTATATTGTGTATATCAACAGTATGTTGTGTATATCAACAGTATGTTGTGTATATCAACTGTATGTTGTGTATATCAACAGTATGTTGTGTATATCAACAGTATGTTGTGTATATCAACTGTATGTTGTGTATATCAACAGTATATTGTGTATATCAACTGTATATTGTGTATATCAACAGTATATTGTGTATAACAACAGTATAATGTATGCAGTATACTGTACAGTGTACACAATACATACACCTACAGATAACGTGTTTGAAACCAGCGAAGAGGACTCAGTAAGGTCATCAGGTAAAATAGAAGTGACCTTCACCCCAAGAGTATTTCCCACTGCAATGAGGGAGTCTACCAAACATTTAGAAGAGGAGGTGAGACAACTCTACATTTTGTATACATGTATGTTGCGACAGGGCCGAGCTGTATTATATGTGAATTCATTTGCAATTAATTGTGTCAACTTAGAGAATTAATCTAAAATGCACACTACATTGAATTGAAATTTCATCAAAATTAGTATTTTGTTTTCCGAAAAACAGATATAAATATATAATACTTTACTATATGGTCCAGTGCTGTACTGTACAATAATGTATTGTATTATATTGTATTGTATTAGATGATAACATAAAGTATAATATAAAAAATATAAAAGATATATAATAATACATTCAGTATGTTAAAAGGTGCCAATGAAATGAAAGTACGTTAGTTAGCAGTATGAAGTTGAAGTTAATTGCTGGATTTATCATTTGTAAAAGTGCTGAACGCGTATGTTATTTCTCATGATGTTTGCTATAGCTTGTTGTTACAGCAAGTGTAGGCTGTGCAGGTGGGGGTGTAGCTCAAATGGGAGAGCGCTCGCTTAGCATGCGAGAGGTACCGGGATCGATACCCGGCACCTCCAACTCATGTTTTGTCACTAATTTTGCGATTATACCAAGGCTTCAGTTCATTATCTCTTGTACATAGTCAAGTGTCTGCTATTCTACCATTCCTTCATATAAACTATTCTGTATTATAAAAACTAATACAAGTGGGTGTCAGCGAAGACGCATTAGATCAACCAATGACCATTTTGCCTGCTCAAGAGTTGACACGTCTTGCGCTATCAGAAGTTGCGGGCTTGGGTCTTTTGATAGTGCAAGGCGTGACAACTCCTGAGCAGGCAACAAAGTCATTGGTTGATCTAGGTATGCGTATTCATGCAAATTGTCTATAGCGATATGCTGCAAGTCAAGGTTAAAATGTTTTTAGTGGCTGCAAAAACAAGCTGCTGCTCGTAGAACAGCTGAAATACAGGATGCCGATCTGAGTGAAGAGGAGCGAAATCCAATGTTTATGAAAGAGAAAGGGGAGTAAGTAGACAACCCCATCTAGATGTGACAGTAGTAGCTAGTAGCTAACCATACTATTCTGTACCATCTCTGGTGCTGTTGTAGTAAGTTCTTTAAGGGAGGTGACTACCAATCTGCAGTGAATGCCTACACTCACGCCATCAGGCTCTCTGCTGGCAAGATGCCATCGTATCCTTTACTAGCTCAACATAGCATATACTAGTGAGTATGACTTGTAGGCAGCATTGTTTGTAGACAGCATTGCTTGTAGGTAGCATTGCTTGTAGGTAGCATTGCTTGCAGGTAGCATTGCTTGTAGGTAGCATTGCTTGCAGGTAGCATTGCTTGTAGGTAGCATTGCTTGTAGACAGCATTCCTTGTAGGTAGCATTGCTTGCAGGTAGCATTGCTTGTAGATAGCATTGCTTGTAGGTAGCATTGCTTGTAGACAGCATTGCTTGTAGGTAGCATTGCTTGTAGGTAGCATTGCTTGTAGGTAGCATTGCTTGTAGGCAGCATTGCTTGTAGGCAGCATTGCTTGTAGACAGCATTGCTTGTAGGTAGCATTCCTTGTAGGTAGCATTGCTTGTAGGTAGCATTGCTTGTAGGTAGCATTGCTTGTAGGTAGCATTGCTTGTAGGCAGCATTGCTTGTAGACAGCATTGCTTGTAGGTAGCATTGCTTGTAGGCAGCATTGCTTGTAGGCAGCATTGCTTGTAGGTAGCATTGCTTGTAGGTAGCATTGCTTGTAGGCAGCATTGCTTGTAGGCAGCATTGCTTGTAGGCAGCATTGCTTGCAGGTAGGATTGCTTGTAGGTAGCATTGCTTGTAGACAGCATTGCTTGTAGGTAGCATTCCTTGTAGGTAGCATTGCTTGTAGGTAGCATTGCTTGTAGGTAGCATTGCTTGTAGGTAGCATTGCTTGTAGGCAGCATTGCTTGTAGACAGCATTGCTTGTAGGTAGCATTGCTTGTAGGCAGCATTGCTTGTAGGCAGCATTGCTTGTAGGTAGCATTGCTTGTAGGTAGCATTGCTTGTAGGCAGCATTGCTTGTAGGCAGCATTGCTTGTAGGCAGCATTGCTTGCAGGTAGGATTGCTTGTAGGTAGCATTGCTTGCAGGTAGGATTGCTTGTAGGTAGCATTGCTTACAGGTAGGATTGCTTGTAGGTAGCATTGCTTGTAGGCAGCATTGCTTGCAGGTAGCATTGCTTGTAGGTAGCATTGCTTGCAGGTAGGATTGCTTGTAGGTAGCATTGCTTGTAGGCAGCATTGCTTGTAGGCAGCATTGCTTGTAGGCAGCATTGCTTGTAGGTAGCATTGCTTGTAGGTAGCATTGCTTGTAGGTAGCATTGCTTGTAGGTAGCATTGCTTGTAGGCAGCATTGCTTGCAGGTAGGATTGCTTGTAGGTAGCATTGCTTGTAGGCAGCATTGCTTGTAGGCAGCATTGCTTGTAGGCAGCATTGCTTGCAGGTAGGATTGCTTGTAGGTAGCATTGCTTGTATGTAGCATTGCTTGTAGGCAGCATTGCTTGTAGACAACAGTAGGCTTGGCTGACAAGCACTAGCGGTATCACCTATCAGTCCTACCTATTGGTATATCCGTAGATAGCAGAGATACACGAACTGTAGGTTATGTCCTTGACTAGTATAACAGTTTGTACTCCAACAGAGCTGCCTGCCATCTCAAGTTAAGGAATCTCATCAAGGCAGTGGAAGACTCGTCTAAGGTAGCCATATGTAGTGTAACTAGTAGTCAACTACTAGCTACTAGTTGTATAACATACTAGATATGTGTGCGTGTGCTGTAGGCACTGGAGTTGCTTACCCCTGCGGTACAACAGAATGCAGACAGCAGATGCAAGGCACATGTTAGACGTGGTACAGCTTTTTGTGAGCTTGAACTCTATGTAGAAGGTACGTTGTACATCGTACCACTCAGATTACTAGTAGAACACAGTCTAGGCTACTGATTGGCTGATGGTTACTTATCAGATCATTTTGATTGGTTGAAAGGGTTACAAGACTATCAGGCAGCCCTTAAGATCTACCCAGACAATGAGCAGCTCCAGCAGGACACTGAGAGAATTAGACTTATAATCCAACAAAGTAATGGATGAGGTGCAGGTCGGGGGTGTTAGAACAGCCCACATTGATGGTAGAAACTTGCTACCCATCTGGGTACAACAACTTTGGAGAATTTTTATATTTTCTTATTTTCATTGTTAACATTTTTGAGCACATTAAGGAATTATTTAAAAACTCAGGCCCCTGTACAATTTTTGTTCATCTTGTTTAGCTTTTCACATATGTCATCAAGTTTTATTTAATGTATTCTGTGAATGATACTGTGAATACCACATACATTCAATGCATGCATCACATGTATTGCTGGTCATCTGGCTCCATAGACGGCTCCACAAGATGCACTCCATTTAGGTTGCTCACATCACTTGGTATTTCTATTAAATAATACAATATAATATTCATACTCAACACAAGTCTGTGGCTAGGCATACCATGTGTCTTGGCAGCATGCCAACATTTCACTACAACAGCTTCTTACTATAGTAAGCTACAAAACTTATGTTTCCTTCCAAGTGTCAATTTCTCATAAATTATGTGTCAGATCTGATTTGGAACTGTTGTAATGAATAAGGAGTTGTCCACTCAATTAGGAGAGAACTGCATTTGCATGACTAGTGTGTAAAAACCACCATTATTGCGATCCTAAAATTTTGTGGCCAGCGTGATTCCTACCTTCTGGGGTGAAGTAGTCTTTCCAGTGAAACTTTTCAGCATCGTGAAAGCAGTAAATATCCTTGAGGTTCTCCTGCTCGTCAGTGGAATACATGAAGTAGAAGTTGCACATCTCATCGTGGTTGGTTGCCCTTAAAACAGTCATAGAATATATAAGATATCTACTTGTTAGACTGCACAAACAGATGAAGTACTTGTTGGTATAGTTCACCCAATATGCGTTGGTTGGGTCCTACTCATGCTGTTCATGGTACATCTAGCGGCCAGGACATCTCCTCGTTGGATGTCCATACCAGGATGTGTGACATCATAAAACATCTCTGGCTGCTGAGGAGACATCCTGCCAATCTCTGTCCATACTTTGTCTCTTATTCTGTATGCAGCAGTTACTCTCCCTGAAATGTGCCATTGATGTTTGTGATATAGTACCACATTACCTACAGCTATATTCACTTCACACTGGCTCTCTTGACTCTGCAGTTTGTTAGTCTAGGTATGCTGTGGATAGACTCTGCACACTGACCTAAGTTGTGTGAATGCGTCCTGTAGCCAAATGGGTAGATAGTGGAGTTACTTCCCCACTGACAGGCTGACTCTGAGTGAAACTCTGTAATAGACAGAAAATAGCAAACTTGATAAAACTTCCCTTTCATGTAAGAAATTTCCTAAAAGAGAAGGAAACAACTCCAGTGTCTATCTCATAAGCTGCTAGTTAAAAAATATAAGTAGAGGAAGCAACTCCAAAGTTTCACTCTAGATTCAGTTAGCATTAGCTAACTTGTAAGCCAGCTTTTTTATCATCCCCAACATTGAGAAATTGCCACAAGCCAGACCAGAAGTATTATTTAGTGCTAATCCACTTGTTATCCCCTACCCCTCACTCCTCCAATGGGCACAAAACAAAAAGAATAGATGAACAACTAAAAGAAAAATGAAACCACTGGAAACAGAAAACATTGACAAAAACGAAGCCTCATTTTTTCTGTAACCCATTTCTAAAATATTTTTTTCTAAGTCCCAAAACAGAATTGTGGACATGCAACAGATTTTTTATTGCGCAAAGCTTTAAATTAAAAGGAAAAGTCATCCTAACGATTGAAAACCATGAACCTAAAATCGTACTTTACACAAAAAAGCTGTAGATGTGCTATTTGTCTGTAGGCCTGCATAGAAGAGGGCGATATAGTCACTTAGATGAACAGGTGATTACATATAACAATTATTAATGCTGTAATTGCCTGTCACCCACATGTGTGGAGATGGAGTAAGAAATTTATTGGAGTTGTCTATGAAGATGGTTTGTGTTAGTTACTAGTTATTAACCTTTGGTTTTTGGTGGAATGTAGCCCCAGTTTCCAAGGATATAGAAGCCCATTTGACTTGCTTGCCTACAATACAACATGAGAAGGAATGAGGGTGGAGACAATGATACAAGTTACAAGAAATAAATACAATTTACCTCTCTTGGGTCATCCTCAGCGACACTCCACTGCGATCGACTTGACCCGCTACAACCAATAAATGTGAATGCCAGTTATGAGCGGCATACAACTACGGTAGTTGTTGAAACGTATAAAATTATTTTACCCCAAAATATCAAACTTTCAAATTAATTATATTATATTATTTTTATAACAAATCTTAAATTTTGTAAAAATTTAGATATCATGAATGTTTAGTGAGTCGTAACAAGATGGACACCTGGAAAAGCATTCTTGTAATGAAGCTGTAGCACCATGTATTGTATGTTTGTGTCCCCGCCCACTCTTAAACCCACTCCTTCTGGTAGTTTCTTTCTGGGAGCATCCAGTGCCCAAGCATAGACTATCCTTCTATTCATAGCTTTCCCTGTACCACCGCACACGTCTGCTTCATCTCTTTCCATTCCACCGCACTTCCTCAAATACCAAAACAACATTCAAGTGCATCCTGTGCCTACTAATCATTGCACTGCGGGACGTGCTCTGGCCTGACGCATCAATGCAGAGTAGTTCAGGCTACAGTTTCATTTTGTTTTGTGTTCTGTTACGCAATAATACCAGCACTATCCATTGGTTTTGTCAGAGAATAAAAAAAATGTGAGAGTTATCTGCCCAATAAAAAGACTATTCCAAATATAATTATGCTTACCACACTTCGGCTAATGAGCCTGGATTTTCGCATCCATATATCATCATGTGATGTGCCACGTTACTGGTAGCCTTAGGTACATACTCTACTGCAATACAACAATGTTGTAGCCTTGGATATTATAGCACGCTATCACCCGGATGATTGTAAGATGAAAATTTGGCTACACCACTAAATGGTTACTTACAAATGTACTGGTAGTTGGAGGGGTCTAGTTTTAGTGAGTGACATATCAGGTCATCAGGCTAAAAAATTCAAACAACAAGTGAAAAGTACCGCTTGACTAGTAGACAATGCTCAAAGATAGAAGAGTATACTAACCTTAGAGGAAACCGCTCCCGGCATGAAAAAATCCACCTGCTGATGCTTGCCATCACAGACCACACAAGCAGTGAGCACACACACTGCACACACCCATGTGTGTATATTCATTATAGCTGGCTTTATGTCTGTTACAAAGTCCCAACTGAATGAGAGAGCTACCACAAGCAGTAGATGAAGTTACTTGGTCAGTTTGTTATATCTTGATAGTGGGAAACAACAGTTGTTTAGCTGGATAAGCCACAGACATGTAAACCTGTTTTTATGCACCACACCAATGTGACCAAACCATTACAGTATTGTGATGTCTTTGAGCAACAGGAATGTTGAGCAGTCATTGGTAGCTATGACAGCTGGAGACATACGCATATATACTCTATTTTCCTGTGTTTATCAAGTTGTCAGAAAGTTCAGCGTTAAATACAGACATAGCTTACTGTGTCAGTCTAGCGCAGGTCATACAGCCTATTGCGGGTCTTTTGTAAAAACTGTTTGTTTTGGACACAGTCAAAGTACACTTCCTCCATAGCCCTAGAAACAGTTTGTGGAGCAAAATATTGAAAATTTGGAAACCGCTAAGTCGGTTTTATTTCAATAAACACAATATTTGATTATTGACAGGTTTGATGAAGTGTCAAAACAAAAGTTGAATCACCTGTTTCAAACTGTCAACACAAATGTTCTGTTATGGGAAATAAATTTGTAGTTTTACAGTCCCAGAACCTCCAACATACTTGTAGCTATCAGAAACGGTTGTACATACAGCAATTATGGCAGTAATAATTGATTTTAGCAACATTGTTATTTTGCTCCAATAAAGTTTGGAGTTGTTTTCTTTTGAGAAAGCAACTATTTTGCTTTATTTATTTCACCCTGGAAAAATATGGGGGTTCTTGCACTTTGTTTGTGCAGACCCATCGAGCGCAGCAACCGTGAACCAACTGGTAGGTACAAAACGAATTACTGATCTTTGGGATTGGGTGTGGTGATGGTGTGCTATGCCTTATCTCTCAGCCCATTCCACGTATCAAATAATACTGTGGATATATAATTGCACAATTGGACAATCCTTTTGTTATCTGTTGCAGCTATCACTTCTGCATCAAAATTTACAGCTGATTCATGAAAACAGCGGCAGCAAGTATGACAAGCCCATGGCGTAGTGAAGCGCAGGCTTACTTCTCTCTTGATTCCTTCCGTCTACTTCTGATTACTTCCCTTGCCTACCATCTATTGACCTCTTGTAGCAACTTACTTGGAGCTACCTGCTACGATACTTATATTGACTGCTTAAATTCGAATTTATAGAATTCCCTGCCTTATTTGTATTGTGTGCACTTGGCAGCTGATGTCAAAAAATTTTAGTTAGAATTTCAGGTGATAATGTTTCTCTCTGTGACAATAGTTGTTTACTGGAAACACAATGCAATGCTAACACAATCATCAGTCGTGATATTCGATATCTCATCTCAATGAGGCCGTAATGGCAAACTTATTATGTTCATTTTGTATTATTGTTTGTATAGCGCTTTGTGGTATGTACGGATAAATGGGTAACTACTAACGAAAACATTTTTTTATAATTTAATAAAACAATCAATTATTTTGTTGTTAATAACCAGTATAAAAGCTTATTACCGGTAATCTTGTTATAAAATTTTTAAGAAGAAATTTTTAATTCAAAGTTATCATATTCAGTTATTAATTTATTTTTGCTAAATGAAGAATCTTCGTTGTTTTTTTGCTAGTAGGTAAGTAGCGGTTTTGCTATACGATGTTCATTGGTAGCGTAGCATTGGTTGGACTAAAGTCGTATCTGCATTGACAGGTGTTGGTTAATGTGCAACATAAGGTTATCCACCACCTCTACCTACTACTATAACTATTATTAGCTCGTTGGCTAGCTGCTCAATCCTGTGAACAGCTGCCAATACATAGGAACAGGCAGCTGCAGAAAAGTATGTCTTTGTATGCAATGGAGTAATAATATTCTTACTGTTTATGACTACTACTACGACTACTACTAGTACTACTACGACTACTACCACTTGTTGTAGCATGATGATGATCATGCATAGCACAGTGAGCCATGTATGATTGGTAACAAACTGGAGTGGTAATAAAAAATAATTAAAAAAAAAATTACAATAATAATATATAATAATACAGTATTACAGTATACAGTATTATTATATATTATTATTGTAAATTTTTTTTTAATTATTTTTTATTACCACTCCAGTTTGTTACCAATCATACATGGCCAACTGTGATGCATAGTAGTAGCGTTGTGAGTGTTAGTTAGTTACTAGTAGTAGTTAGTAAGTAATGGTTGTATTTGTAGTATTTCTTAGTAGTAGGTAATAAGTAGTAGTGTAAATAATAATAGTAGTGGAAGCAGTTGTAGAAGTAGTAGTTAAAGTCACAGTGCATCAGTTTTATTAGTATTAATAATCAGTAGTAAGTTGTTTGTGACTACTAAGGAAAATTGTTGGTACTGGTTAGTAGTGGTACTACTACAGTACTACTACTTATTTGGTGATAATTATTTCTTTTTAATAGTTAAACAACCAAGAAACAAAAATAAGTACTAATAATAATGATAATAACGATGATTGATAGTAGTAACTTCAAGTAAAAACTGACGTGTATGTATGTATTTGGGATTGAGTTACATTTTCCCACTAAGTTATTTTCTTCATTTCCAATTGTTGGCTGCAGATAGTTGAGTGTTATTGCAAGCATTCACATGAATTTTGACTCGATATCAATATTATTAGGAGACCAGTACCACGGATAATCATTTTAGCACAATATTTTGCAGCATTTGTGTTTCCTTGTGTTGTTCAGCAGTCTTTGATGTGAATAAAATAAGCTGATGGTAGAAGCTGTAGCATTTACTACTGTATTATTCTACAACCAACAAAAAATTATTCATAACGCAGTTTTTTTTATTTATGACCTGTCATTTCCCATCAAAGTGTATCTCTGTATATATTTATTTATCTATCCATGGAACTTTTTCAACTGCAGTCATGTGTAAGACACTGTAGAAGCTACAGTTATGTGTAAGATACTGTAGAAGCTACAGTTATGTGTAAGATACTGTAGAAGCTACAGTTATGTGTATGGTACAGTAGAAGCTACAGTTATGTGTAAGGTACAGTAGAAGCTGCAGTTGTGTGTGAGATACTGTAGAAGCTACAGTTATGTGTAAGGTACCGTAGAAGCTACAGTTATGTGTAAGGTACTGTAGAAGCTACAGTTATGTGTAAGGTACTGTAGAAGCTACAGTTATGTGTACAATACTGTAGAAGCTACAGTTATGTGTAAGGTACTGTAGAAGCTACAGTTATGTGTAAAGCGTTGCTCTTTGAATGTTTTCAGTTGGTCTGAGTGAAGAGCCTCTTACTCATTTCATTGCTTTCCCAGAGAATAACAAAAGATAAGAGAGACAACTGGCTATGGACGAGGTATGTGAATGTTCAGTCGCTGCATTTCAGGAAGTCTGCACCTAGTTTTATATCTCAGGGATGACAAGTCAAAGCTTTGGATTTGTAGTGTGCCCCTCTCCCATCCTTTCTTCCCCCCTCTCCCATCCTTCCTTCCCCCCTCTCCCATCCTTCCTTCCCCCCTCCATTCCTACTCCTGTTACCTTTCCTTATCAAGTCATTTCCTTTAGGAATGAGGCCAGAAATTATTATCATTCTCCAACCTTTTTTTAAAAGAAACATAGAACCAATTTACGTTGTGTGACTGTGCTGTATAATCTATTGCTTTTTATGGTCACATATACGTAGTTTTTGACTTTGCCACGATCGTTTGCGATCACAGAGTATGGGCAACTCCAAACACTACTGGTGCTTGCAGGGTGCCGTACGAACTCCCAAGACATGTATAGAGATCAGCCCAAAGCATTTGTTCTTTCCTCATAAAACTAAACAATATCCATATTATTGGAGTAAATTGCTGTACATGACTGGTCCATTCAAAGTATGTCGTCCCTGCTCGCTGTGTAGCCAAACTGTCTAGTTATTGTAATTTAATACGCGTTTGTTTTTGTTGTAAAAGATTGATCACTGGTGTGTTTACATTGTGATGGCTGCATTCTGTACTCCTGCAGCGAAGAGCTAACCAAACTATTGCCTATATTTTGGTTTCTCAATTGTTAATATTTATCCTAAACCAGCTTTGATTGTGAATAGCTTTGGCGATAAAGAGCGCAGTGCGTGTCAATAGTAAGTAAGCAGTCACTGAGTTAGCCAGTAAGTCAGTCGAATGAAATACCCTTTTATTTATTTGACTTATTCTATCTACGCAGCGTTCCATTCACACTTCTTTTTACTATTACAATCGGCGTACTACTGCGCATTCTACAACTATTGTGTTTGAGCAATTCCTTCAGTGCAGCAGAGTTGAGAGCGGGTCATTTGATAGTGGGTTTGTGTGGGGTTTGAGATGGCACCCAGTTGTGAGGCAGGTCCATCCTTGCATGTGTTGATTGCTAGTTGAGTAGCAGCAGTAATAGAGGAAGTGAGCAGTGACAGATGCTGCCTTGTGACTAGGCTATGTAGATAGAGCGCTCATAGACATGAGAATGCATGCATTATGTCTTATCTACATATTTATTATCTCTATTAGCGCAGGTTTTATCTGACTTTTGTATAATTATTGTGATATCAACCATATCAATAATAATCTCTGATCATAAAGTGTGACACAGCAAGGGGAGGATGGACAGGGCCTCATAACTCCAGCAATTAATGTAGCCTCAACTCCCCAATTATGCAATTATGCTGCATATCCAGTGGGTGTCATTGGCCAATTAGCTTGTCAGCGCTAAGAACTATCAGCGTATGAGAGCATAGCTGTATTGCATGAACATTCAATGGTGAATACCAAGTCTCTATGTTCTGCGAGACATCCACGGATGGTTTACCCTCTCAGCCTTCTCTGGTGGTCTTTGATCAGCTGATGACAGGCTAATGTTTATGTATGGCAGTAATTGTGGCACATTACATCTGGTGCCTGGTAATGCATTTCTAATTGATTTGTAGAGCTATTGCAGTGCAGACGAGGGGACAACTTCTCAGACTTCTCACAGCAATGATGATGCTGTAAATGACTCTGCAATAGAAGCTCTGCCGGTGAGTCAGCATGCTGCTTGCTGCCAACTAGTCTACTATATCAGGCCTCATCTCATTATCTATGGTGAAGTGCCAGCACTGACTGCATCCTCTGCGCATTAATAATGTCTCTTGACATCTCCCTAGTGTTTACGTTGATTTTAAACACCAAGAATGTTATTTTCATTTTTCTTGAGTGTACCTGTCAGAGGTTGTTGTGAGCTTGTCATTACTTGAGGTGTAAGCTGGCTAGCTTTCATTTACCTCCGCTATATATATATATGGGTGTTTCTAGCGGGTCATGGCAGGTATAAGTTATAAACATGCAACCAAATGGTTGGGTTTATCCATGAGATTACAAGCTTGTCACCATATCTGGTATGTTAACTGTAAACTGATGTGTGTGCGTAGCAAGGAGATTTGCTCTGCAATGAACATGGCCGAGATAAAGTGGCCGTGATGAGACGTAACATCGCTGGCCGTAAGAAGCCCACACGCCAGGGACTCAGGGACAGTCTGCTCAAGTCTATGGACGAATCTGGTTGGTTGCACAATTAAGCCTTGTTTAGTGCAGTAGACTCAATGGTGCTAGGGCTAGCTAATTGTGCTGTTGAAGTCTCTCTCATATCTTCTTATCTCAGTTATTCATAACTGTTATCTAACATCCACGACCTGTTCCATCTATTATGTAAACAGTTGTACCTGTGTTAGTCTTATTTGGCACCTTTTGTTTACTATTAGAATTACAGAGCA
Source organism: Cryptosula pallasiana (assembly GCA_945261195.1). NCBI lineage: Eukaryota > Metazoa > Bryozoa > Gymnolaemata > Cheilostomatida > Cryptosulidae > Cryptosula > Cryptosula pallasiana. Next base: position 48,480,634 of record OX183133.1, on the reverse strand, counting down.
TTCTTGCTGACGTAAGCATCAAGGAGGACGATGAGTCAACTTCTGTGGCAGCAGCATCAGTGCAGAGTCCAACAGCATCAGAGCAGAGTCCGCCTGCTGCTGCTCGCACTGACGTATGTTGATTTCTTTTCTTATGTCTGTTTTTGTGATAGTAGAGTTGTCTACTCGGCATACTTTGGCCTCTGTTACATCTACCTCCCTCTTGTCTCTACATATATTACATCTACCTCCCTCTTATCTTTACATATATTACATCTACCTCCCTCTTGTCTCTACATATATTACATCTACCTCCCTCTTATCTTTACATATATTACATCTACCTCCCTCTTGTCTCTACATATATTACATCTACCTCCCTCTTATCTCTACATATATTACATCTACCTCCCTCTTATCTCTACATATATTACATCTACCTCCCTCTTATCTCTACATATATTACATCTACCTCCCTCTTATCTCTACATATATTACATCTACCTCCCTCTTATCTCTACATATATTACATCTACCTCCCTCTTATCTCTACATATATTACATCTACCTCCCTCTTATCTCTACATATATTACATCTACCTCCCTCTTGCTCTCACTGATATTTTTTTAGAGCTTCAAAAGTCCTCTAATGTCCAGTTTCAACAGTGACTTGACTAACGTTCTGAAGCGCCGACAGAGCAAGAAGGTTTGCCCTAAAGAGACAGACGAAGAAAGTAAACCTGAAGGAGAAGCTACATCTGACAGTGGCACTGCATTCACTAATACTGCAGGTATTACAAGCAGTTAATCCTTGTTTATTACTAGCTTACATATCTATAATCCCTAGTGCTTGCAGACTGGCTGTTGTCTGCTTATAGCGATCAGTTAACTAGCTTTATCTAATGTGATCGCTCTATGAATATGTGCTCTATGGATATATGCACTTGGCAGCTCTATGGATATACGCATGCTGTAGCTGTTTGGATATACAGTACGCATGTGATAGCTCTATGGATGTATGCATGTCACCGCTCCATGGATCTATGCATGTAACAGCTCTATGGATATATGCATCTGTCAGCTCTATTGATGTGTGACATCTCTATGGATGTATGCGTATGACATCTCTATGGATGTATGAATGTGACAGCTCATAGATCTATGACATTTTGAAAACTTAGTTTGGTAACTTTGTGTTCTTATAACAGATACTCATAAAAACAAAGAAAAGAGCTTGGAGTTGCCCCCCATTGATGGAGGCAAGAAACCAAAGGTAAGCTTACAATGCAGTCATTCTCACTCAAATGTGGTTGCTTGAAACTGTCTGTTGATGGATGTAATGAGTGTTAGGAGCTATTGCATTGTGGTAATAGCGTGTCCATTTGATTACTTTGTAATCATTGCAGCGTATCAGCCAGACTTTATTTATGCCAAAACATATAATTACTACATGGCATTGTATCACACGTATAACCTAGTTGGCTACCCTCTACTGTTTGCTGTGATTCTTGCAGGTGACCCAACCAATTCCTGATGTCATTCCACAAGAAAAGTTACCAGACCTCACCATTGGCTCTGATGTGCTCAGCTCTGAGATGGACACAAGCCCTGAGCATAGAGCTACTCCATCTCAACCATTTATAAAGCCGCCGCTCCGGCCAATATCTCTCAGTAGAAGACCTTCAAAAGAGAATGAGCAGAACCCCACCCCATGGGTTCCTAAGCTAAATAAAGTGCAGCGGACCCCAGCCAAAGACTCACAAGCCAGCAATAACGATGAACCTTCAACAGCTCCGTGGTGTCCAAAGTTGAGAAAAGTTGAAATTCCTAAAAAGCATGTTGCTAGTCTAGATGAGAATCCACCAGTATTGCCCCCCAAACCAAAGTTACGTCCAATTTCTGTCGATCAGAATATGGTTCTAGCACAAGATGACAGCATGTCTGGCAGTCTTGTACTGCAACAGCAGACTGTGCCTATAGCCTCTCTTCCTAGCAAAACTGTTCAGTCTCCAACCTCAACTCATCCTAAGTTTGTGAAACCACAGTCTTCAGAAAAGAATGAGTCAACTAGATTGCCAGGTGAATTGTCATTGATGGAGCAGAGGCTAGCTACTGTTACAATGCATGCTTACTAATATACTTAATTGATAGCATGTACTAACCCTTGACTGCACCTTTCCATGCATGTGCTTGCAGACGAAATACTAAACCAACGTAGTTTGAAGCCCGTGGCGGACTCGCCGAAGATGAGGAAACCTCAGACTGCCACAAACAGTCAGCCCGATTGGATAAAACAGGCAGCTGAAAAGCGCAAACGAGCATCAGTGCTAATAGAGCAAGGTGTCCTCATATTTTTTTGTACTAACTTGTATATCTACTACTAGTTACTAACTTGTATATATCTACTATTAGTTACTAACTTGTATATATCTACTACTAGTTACTAACTTGTATATATCCACTACTAGTTACTAACTTGTATATATCTACTACTAGTTACTAACTTGTATATATCTACTACTAGTTACTAACTTGTATATATCTACTATTAGTTACTAACTTGTATATATCTACTACTAGTTACTAACTTGTATATATCCACTACTAGTTACTAACTTGTATATATCTACTACTAGTTACTAACTTGTATATATCTACTACTAGTTACTAACTTGTATATATCTACTACTAGTTAATAACTTGTATATATCTACTTCTAGTTACTAACTTGTATATATCTACTACTAGTTACTAACTTGTATATATCTACTACTAGTTACTAACTTGTATATATCTACTATTAGTTACTAACTTGTATATATCTACTACTAGTTACTAACTTGTATATATCCACTACTAGTTACTAACTTGTATATATCTACTACTAGTTACTAACTTGTATATATCTACTACTAGTTACTAACTTGTATATATCTACTACTAGTTAATAACTTGTATATATCTACTTCTAGTTACTAACTTGTATATATCTACTACTAGTTACTAACTTGTATATATCTACTACTAGTTACTAACTTGTATATATCTTATGCCAGCTACTATTTGGATTGAAAATCAATCAAGAATTGATGTTGGTAGGAATTAGATTAATGCCATGAAATTCTAACTCTCACAGTTTGTCTGACAATTGCGTCTAGATAATTTGGAACATTATTCGTTTTTGTTACTTTCAGTTGTGAGTTTTACTGTTGTAGCTGAAGCTCTAGCCAATCTATCAAAAGGTGATGGAGATGCCTCTAACAGCCCAATAACTGATCAATCTGTAGATTCTTTTGTACAACTTAGACATCCCAGTGAGTCTTTTAGATTTTGATGTTTATAGAGTGCAACGAATCTCTACTATGAGCCATCATTTTATTCTCTCTATCTCTATGCAGACAAAACTAGCAGAAGTTCTAGCATAGACTCTGATTCCACCATAAGCTCTCAGCATAGCGAAGCCTCAGTCCCTCCTTGGAAGCGAGAACTCAACCATCAGAACTCTCTCAGGCGTATTGAGAGGTGAGTGGTACGTCTCCTCCCACTTCCCTATCAATGTGGATGACTAGAGACTCTCCGCAATGTAAGAGTTCTAGCTTGCCTGAACATAGGTTAGCTGGCAGCATCTGGTTATAACTTTTGTTAGCTATGTGGCACCCACCATACATATATCAGGCGTTGCATACAGAGCTACCTAGTTGCCTTATTGTTGTCATATGTTGTTGTTGTCATGTGCTATGTTGTTGTCATATGTTGTTCTCATGTGTTGTTGCAATTATGTGTTGTGTTGTTGTCGTGTGGTTGTCATATGTTGTTGTTGTCATGTGTTATGTTGTTGTCATGTGTTGTGTGGTTGTCATGTGTTGTGTGGTTGTGCTGTTGCCAGAAGGAAAAAGACCCAGTCAGCTATAGAGCCTTCCATGTCCTCATTTGAATCCGGGAAGGAGAATAGAGAAGACACTTCTATTCCAGCTTGGAAAAAAGGGCTCAAAGCTTTCTCAAGAGGTTTGACCAACCCTATATCTTGGTTGAATTAGTATTGTTTGTTATATGTTAGTTGTACTAGTATTGTTTGTTATATATTAGTTGTACTAGTATTGTTTGTTATATATTAGTTGTACTAGTATTGTTATATATTAGTTGTACTAGTATTGTTATATATTAGTTGTATTAGTATTGTTATATATTAGTTGGACTAGTATTGTTATATATTAGTTGTACTAGTATTGTTATATATTAGTTGTACTAGTATTGTTTGTTATATGTTGGTTGAACTAGTATTGTTTGTTATATGTTGGTTGAACTAGTATTGTTTGTTATATGTTAGTTGTACTAGTATTGTTTGTTATATGTTGGTTGAACTAGTATTGTTTGTTATATGTTGGTTGAACTAGTATTGTTTGTTATATGTTGGTTGAACTAGTATTGTTTGTTATATGTTAGTTGTACTAGTATTGTTTGTTATATGTTGGTTGAACTAGTATTGTTTGTTATATGTTGGTTGAACTAGTATTGTTATATATTAGTTGTACTAGTATTGTTATATATTAGTTGTACTAGTATTGTTATATATTAGTTGTACTAGTATTGTTATATATTAGTTGTATTAGTATTGTTATATATGAGTTGTACTAGTATTGTTTGTTATATATTAGTTGTACTAGTATTGTTATATATTAGTTGGACTAGTATTGTTATATATTAGTTGGACTAGTATTGTTATATATTAGTTGTACTAGTATTGTTATATATTAGTTGTACTAGTATTGTTTGTTATATGTTGGTTGAACTAGTATTGTTATATATTAGTTGTATTAGTATTGTTATATATTAGTTGGACTAGTATTGTTATATATTAGTTGTACTAGTATTGTTATATATTAGTTGTACTAGTATTGTTTGTTATATGTTGGTTGAACTAGTATTGTTTGTTATATGTTGGTTGAACTAGTATTGTTTGTTATATGTTAGTTGTACTAGTATTGTTTGTTATATGTTGGTTGAACTAGTATTGTTTGTTATATGTTGGTTGAACTAGTATTGTTATATATTAGTTGTACTAGTATTGTTATATATTAGTTGTACTAGTATTGTTATATATTAGTTGTACTAGTATTGTTATATATTAGTTGTATTAGTATTGTTATATATTAGTTGTACTAGTATTGTTTGTTATATATTAGTTGTACTAGTATTGTTATATATTAGTTGGACTAGTATTGTTATATATTAGTTGGACTAGTATTGTTATATATTAGTTGTACTAGTATTGTTATATATTAGTTGTACTAGTATTGTTTGTTATATGTTGGTTGAACTAGTATTGTTATATATTAGTTGTACTAGTATTGTTTGTTATATGTTGGTTGAACTAGTATTGTTATATATTAGTTGTACTAGTATTGTTTGTTATATGTTGGTTGAACTAGTATTGTTTGTTATATATTAGTTGTATTAGTATTGTTATATATTAGTTGTATTAGTATTGTTATATATTAGTTGTACTAGTATTGTTATATATTAGTTGTACTAGTATTGTTATATATTAGTTGTATTAGTATTGTTATATATTAGTTGGACTAGTATTGTTATATATTAGTTGTACTAGTATTGTTATATATTAGTTGTATTAGTATTGTTATATATTAGTTGTACTAGTATTGTTATATATTAGTTGTATTAGTATTGTTATATATTAGTTGTACTAGTATTGTTATATATTAGTTGTATTAGTCTTGTTATATATTAGTTGTACTAGTATTGTTATATATTAGTTGTATTAGTATTGTTATATATTAGTTGTATTAGTATTGTTATATATTAGTTGTACTAGTATTGTTATATATTAGTTGTATTAGTATTGTTATATATTAGTTGTACTAGTATTGTTATATATTAGTTGTATTAGTATTGTTATATATTAGTTGTACTAGTATTGTTATATATTAGTTGTATTAGTATTGTTATATATTAGTTGTACTAGTATTGTTATATATTAGTTGTACTAGTATTGTTATATATTAGTTGTATTAGTATTGTTATATATTAGTTGTACTAGTATTGTTATATATTAGTTGTATTAGTATTGTTATATATTAGTTGTACTAGTATTGTTATATATTAGTTGTATTAGTATTGTTATATATTAGTTGTACTAGTATTGTTATATATTAGTTGTATTAGTATTGTTATATATTAGTTGTATTAGTATTGTTATATATTAGTTGTACTAGTATTGTTATATATTAGTTGTATTAGTATTGTTATATATTAGTTGTACTAGTATTGTTATATATTAGTTGTATTAGTATTGTTATATATTAGTTGTACTAGTATTGTTATATATTAGTTGTATTAGTATTGTTATATATTAGTTGTACTAGTATTGTTATATATTAGTTGTACTAGTATTGTTATATATTAGTTGTACTAGTATTGTTATATATTAGTTGTACTAGTATTGTTATATATTAGTTGTACTAGTATTGTTATATATTAGTTGTATTAGTATTGTTATATATTAGTTGTACTAGTATTGTTATATATTAGTTGTATTAGTATTGTTATATATTAGTTGTATTAGTATTGTTATATATTAGTTGTATTAGTATTGTTATATATTAGTTGTATTAGTATTGTTATATATTAGTTGTACTAGTATTGTTATATATTAGTTGTATTAGTATTGTTATATATTAGTTGTATTAGTATTGTTATATATTAGTTGTATTAGTATTGTTATATATTAGTTGTATTAGTATTGTTATATATTAGTTGTACTAGTATTGTTATATATTAGTTGAACTAGTATTGTTATATATTAGTTGTATTAGTATTGTTATATATTAGTTGTACTAGTATTGTTATATATTAGTTGTATTAGTATTGTTATATATTAGTTGTACTAGTATTGTTATATATTAGTTGTATTAGTATTGTTATATATTAGTTGTACTAGTATTGTTATATATTAGTTGTATTAGTATTGTTATATATTAGTTGTACTAGTATTGTTATATATTAGTTGAACTAGTATTGTTATATATTAGTTGTATTAGTATTGTTATATATTAGTTGTATTAGTATTGTTATATATTAGTTGTACTAGTATTGTTATATATTAGTTGTATTAGTATTGTTATATATTAGTTGTACTAGTATTGTTATATATTAGTTGTACTAGTATTGTTATATATTAGTTGTACTAGTATTGTTATATATTAGTTGTACTAGTATTGTTATATATTAGTTGTACTAGTATTGTTATATATTAGTTGTATTAGTATTGTTATATATTAGTTGTACTAGTATTGTTATATATTAGTTGTACTAGTATTGTTATATATTAGTTGTACTAGTATTGTTATATATTAGTTGTACTAGTATTGTTTGTTATATGTTGGTTGAACTAGTATTGTTTGTTATATGTTAGTTGTACTAGTATTGTTTGTTATATGTTGGTTGAACTAGTATTGTTTGTTATATGTTAGTTGTACTAGTATTGTTTGTTATATGTTGGTTGAACTAGTATTGTTTGTTATATGTTGGTTGAACTAGTATTGTTTGTTATATATTAGTTGAACTAGTATTGTTTGTTATATATTAGTTGTACTAGTATTGTTATATATTAGTTGTATTAGTATTGTTATATATTAGTTGTATTAGTATTGTTATATATTAGTTGTACTAGTATTGCTATATATTAGTTGTACTAGTATTGTTATATATTAGTTGTATTAGTATTGTTATATATTAGTTGTACTAGTATTGTTATATATTAGTTGAACTAGTATTGTTTGTTATATGTTGGTTGAACTAGTATTGTTTGTTATATGTTGGTTGAACTAGTATTGTTTGTTATATATTAGTTGAACTAGTATTGTTTGTTATATATTAGTTGTACTAGTATTGTTATATATTAGTTGTATTAGTATTGTTATATATTAGTTGTATTAGTATTGTTATATATTAGTTGTACTAGTATTGCTATATATTAGTTGTACTAGTATTGTTATATATTAGTTGTATTAGTATTGTTATATATTAGTTGTACTAGTATTGTTATATATTAGTTGAACTAGTATTGTTTGTTATATGTTGGTTGAACTAGTATTGTTTGTTATATGTTGGTTGAACTAGTATTGTTTGTTATATATTAGTTGAACTAGTATTGTTATATATTAGTTGTATTAGTATTGTTATATATTAGTTGTACTAGTATTGTTATATATTAGTTGTATTAGTATTGTTATATATTAGTTGTACTAGTATTGTTATATATTAGTTGAACTAGTATTGTTTGTTATATGTTGGTTGAACTAGTATTGTTTGTTATATGTTGGTTGAACTAGTATTGTTTGTTATTAGTTGTACTAGTATTGTTTGTTATATGTTGGTTGAACTAGTATTGTTTGTTATATGTTGGTTGAACTAGTATTGTTATATATTAGTTGTACTAGTATTGTTATATATTAGTTGTACTAGTATTGTTATATATTAGTTGTACTAGTATTGTTATATATTAGTTGTATTAGTATTGTTATATATTAGTTGTATTAGTATTGTTATATATTAGTTGTACTAGTATTGTTATATATTAGTTGAACTAGTATTGTTTGTTATATGTTGGTTGAACTAGTATTGTTTGTTATATGTTGGTTGAACTAGTATTGTTTGTTATATATTAGTTGTATTAGTATTGTTATATATTAGTTGTACTAGTATTGTTATATATTAGTTGTATTAGTATTGTTATATATTAGTTGTACTAGTATTGTTATATATTAGTTGAACTAGTATTGTTTGTTATATGTTGGTTGAACTAGTATTGTTTGTTATATGTTGGTTGAACTAGTATTGTTTGTTATATGTTGGTTGAACTAGTATTGTTTGTTATATGTTGGTTGAACTAGTATTGTTTGTTATTAGTTGTACTAGTATTGTTTGTTATATATTAGTTGTACTAGTATTGTTATATATTAGTTGTACTAGTATTGTTATATATTAGTTGTACTAGTATTGTTATATATTAGTTGAACTAGTATTGTTTGTTATATGTTGGTTGAACTAGTATTGTTTGTTATATGTTGGTTGAACTAGTATTGTTTGTTATATATTAGTTGTATTAGTATTGTTATATATTAGTTGTACTAGTATTGTTATATATTAGTTGTATTAGTATTGTTATATATTAGTTGTACTAGTATTGTTATATATTAGTTGAACTAGTATTGTTTGTTATATGTTGGTTGAACTAGTATTGTTTGTTATATGTTGGTTGAACTAGTATTGTTTGTTATATGTTGGTTGAACTAGTATTGTTTGTTATATGTTGGTTGAACTAGTATTGTTATATATTAGTTGAACTAGTATTGTTATATATTAGTTGTACTAGTATTGTTTGTTATATGTTGGTTGAACTAGTATTGTTTGTTATATATTAGTTGTATTAGTATTGTTTGTTATATGTTGGTTGAACTAGTATTGTTTGTTATATATTAGTTGTACTAGTATTGTTATATATTAGTTGTACTAGTATTGTTATATATTAGTTGTATTAGTATTGTTATATATTAGTTGTACTAGTATTGTTATATATTAGTTGTATTAGTATTGTTATATATTAGTTGTACTAGTATTGTTATATATTAGTTGTATTAGTATTGTTATATATTAGTTGTACTAGTATTGTTATATATTAGTTGTACTAGTATTGTTATATATTAGTTGTACTAGTATTGTTTGTTATATGTTGGTTGAACTAGTATTGTTTGTTATATATTAGTTGTATTAGTATTGTTATATATTAGTTGTATTAGTATTGTTATATATTAGTTGTACTAGTATTGTTATATATTAGTTGTACTAGTATTGTTATATATTAGTTGGACTAGTATTGTTATATATTAGTTGTACTAGTATTGTTATATATTAGTTGTACTAGTATTGTTATATATTAGTTGTACTAGTATTGTTTGTTATATGTTGGTTGAACTAGTATTGTTATATATTAGTTGTACTAGTATTGTTTGTTATATGTTGGTTGAACTAGTATTGTTTGTTATATATTAGTTGTATTAGTATTGTTATATATTAGTTGTATTAGTATTGTTATATATTAGTTGTACTAGTATTGTTATATATTAGTTGTACTAGTATTGTTATATATTAGTTGTACTAGTATTGTTTGTTATATGTTAGTTGTACTAGTATTGTTTGTTATATGTTGGTTGAACTAGTATTGTTTGTTATATATTAATTGAACTAGTATTGTTTGTTATATATTAGTTGTACTAGTATTGTTATATATTAGTTGTACTAGTATTGTTATATATTAGTTGTACTAGTATTGTTTGTTATATGTTGGTTGAACTAGTATTGTTTGTTATATGTTGGTTGAACTAGTATTGTTTGTTATATATTAGTTGTACTAGTATTGTTTGTTATATGTTGGTTGAACTAGTATTGTTTGTTATATGTTGGTTGAACTAGTATTGTTTGTTATATATTAGTTGAACTAGTATTGTTTGTTATATGTTGGTTGTACTAGTATTGTTTGTTATATGTTGGTTGAACTAGTATTGTTTGTTATATGTTGGTTGAACTAGTATTGTTTGTTATATGTTAGTTGTACTAGTATTGTTTGTTATATGTTGGCTGAACTAGTATTGTTTGTTATATGTTAGTTGTACTAGTATTGTTTGTTATATGTTGGCTGAACTAGTATTGTTTGTTATATATTAGTTGAACTAGTATTGTTTGTTATATATTAGTTGAACTAGTATTGTTTGTTATATATTAGTTGTACTAGTATTGTTATATATTAGTTGTACTAGTATTGTTATATATTAGTTGTACTAGTATTGTTATATATTAGTTGTACTAGTATTGTTTGTTATATGTTAGTTGTACTAGTATTGTTTGTTATATGTTGGTTGAACTAGTATTGTTTGTTATATATTAGTTGTACTAGTATTGTTATATATTAGTTGTACTAGTATTGTTATATATTAGTTGTACTAGTATTGTTATATATTAGTTGTACTAGTATTGTTATATATTAGTTGTACTAGTATTGTTATATATTAGTTGTACTAGTATTGTTATATATTAGTTGTACTAGTATTGTTATATATTAGTTGTACTAGTATTGTTATATATTAGTTGTACTAGTATTGTTATATATTAGTTGTACTAGTATTGTTATATATTAGTTGTACTAGTATTGTTATATATTAGTTGTACTAGTATTGTTATATATTAGTTGTACTAGTATTGTTATATATTAGTTGTACTAGTATTGTTATATATTAGTTGTACTAGTATTGTTATATATTAGTTGTACTAGTATTGTTATATATTAGTTGTACTAGTATTGTTATATATTAGTTGTACTAGTATTGTTATATATTAGTTGTACTAGTATTGTTATATGTTAGTTGTACTAGTATTGTTATATATTAGTTGTACTAGTATTGTTATATATTAGTTGTACTAGTATTGTTATATATTAGTTGTACTAGTATTGTTATATATTAGTTGTATTAGTATTGTTATATATTAGTTGTACTAGTATTGTTATATATTAGTTGTACTAGTATTGTTATATATTAGTTGTACTAGTATTGTTATATATTAGTTGTACTAGTATTGTTATATATTAGTTGTACTAGTATTGTTATATATTAGTTGTATTAGTATTGTTATATATTAGTTGTATTAGTATTGTTATATATTAGTTGTACTAGTATTGTTATATATTAGTTGTACTAGTATTGTTATATATTAGTTGTATTAGTATTGTTATATATTAGTTGTATTAGTATTGTTATATATTAGTTGTACTAGTATTGTTATATATTAGTTGTACTAGTATTGTTATATATTAGTTGTACTAGTATTGTTATATATTAGTTGTATTAGTATTGTTATATATTAGTTGTATTAGTATTGTTATATATTAGTTGTACTAGTATTGTTATATATTAGTTGTATTAGTATTGTTATATATTAGTTGTATTAGTATTGTTATATATTAGTTGTACTAGTATTGTTATATATTAGTTGTACTAGTATTGTTATATATTAGTTGTACTAGTATTGTTATATATTAGTTGTATTAGTATTGTTATATATTAGTTGTATTAGTATTGTTATATATTAGTTGTACTAGTATTGTTATATATTAGTTGTACTAGTATTGTTATATATTAGTTGTACTAGTATTGTTATATATTAGTTGTATTAGTATTGTTATATATTAGTTGTACTAGTATTGTTATATATTAGTTGTACTAGTATTGTTATATATTAGTTGTATTAGTATTGTTATATATTAGTTGTATTAGTATTGTTATATATTAGTTGTATTAGTATTGTTATATATTAGTTGTACTAGTATTGTTATATATTAGTTGTACTAGTATTGTTATATATTAGTTGTATTAGTATTGTTATATATTAGTTGTATTAGTATTGTTATATATTAGTTGTATTAGTATTGTTATATATTAGTTGTACTAGTATTGTTATATATTAGTTGTACTAGTATTGTTATATATTAGTTGGACTAGTATTGTTATATATTAGTTGTATTAGTATTGTTATATATTAGTTGTATTAGTATTGTTATATATTAGTTGTACTAGTATTGTTATATATTAGTTGTACTAGTATTGTTATATATTAGTTGGACTAGTATTGTTATATATTAGTTGTATTAGTATTGTTATATATTAGTTGTATTAGTATTGTTATATATTAGTTGTACTAGTATTGTTATATATTAGTTGTACTAGTATTGTTATATATTAGTTGTATTAGTATTGTTATATATTAGTTGTATTAGTATTGTTATATATTAGTTGTACTAGTATTGTTATATATTAGTTGTACTAGTATTGTTATATATTAGTTGTATTAGTATTGTTATATATTAGTTGTATTAGTATTGTTATATATTAGTTGTATTAGTATTGTTATATATTAGTTGTACTAGTATTGTTATATATTAGTTGTACTAGTATTGTTATATATTAGTTGTATTAGTATTGTTATATATTAGTTGTATTAGTATTGTTATATATTAGTTGTATTAGTATTGTTATATATTAGTTGTATTAGTATTGTTATATATTAGTTGTACTAGTATTGTTATATATTAGTTGTATTAGTATTGTTATATATTAGTTGTATTAGTATTGTTATATATTAGTTGTACTAGTATTGTTATATATTAGTTGTACTAGTATTGTTATATATTAGTTGTACTAGTATTGTTATATATTAGTTGTATTAGTATTGTTATATATTAGTTGTATTAGTATTGTTATATATTAGTTGTATTAGTATTGTTATATATTAGTTGTACTAGTATTGTTATATATTAGTTGTACTAGTATTGTTATATATTAGTTGTATTAGTATTGTTATATATTAGTTGTATTAGTATTGTTATATATTAGTTGTATTAGTATTGTTATATATTAGTTGTACTAGTATTGTTATATATTAGTTGTACTAGTATTGTTATATATTAGTTGTACTAGTATTGTTATATATTAGTTGTACTAGTATTGTTATATATTAGTTGTACTAGTATTGTTATATATTAGTTGTATTAGTATTGTTATATATTAGTTGTATTAGTATTGTTATATATTAGTTGTATTAGTATTGTTATATATTAGTTGTACTAGTATTGTTATATATTAGTTGTACTAGTATTGTTATATATTAGTTGTATTAGTATTGTTATATATTAGTTGTATTAGTATTGTTATATATTAGTTGTACTAGTATTGTTATATATTAGTTGTATTAGTATTGTTATATATTAGTTGTATTAGTATTGTTATATATTAGTTGTACTAGTATTGTTATATATTAGTTGTACTAGTATTGTTATATATTAGTTGTACTAGTATTGTTATATATTAGTTGTATTAGTATTGTTATATTAGTTGTATTAGTATTGTTATATATTAGTTGTATTAGTATTGTTATATATTAGTTGTACTAGTATTGTTATATATTAGTTGTACTAGTATTGTTATATATTAGTTGTACTAGTATTGTTATATATTAGTTGTATTAGTATTGTTATATATTAGTTGTATTAGTATTGTTATATATTAGTTGTATTAGTATTGTTATATATTAGTTGTACTAGTATTGTTATATATTAGTTGTACTAGTATTGTTATATATTAGTTGTACTAGTATTGTTATATATTAGTTGTATTAGTATTGTTATATATTAGTTGTACTAGTATTGTTATATATTAGTTGTACTAGTATTGTTATATATTAGTTGTATTAGTATTGTTATATATTAGTTGTATTATTATTGTTATATATTAGTTGTATTAGTATTGTTATATATTAGTTGTATTAGTATTGTTATATATTAGTTGTACTAGTATTGTTATATATTAGTTGTATTAGTATTGTTATATATTAGTTGTATTATTATTGTTATATATTAGTTGTATTAGTATTGTTATATATTAGTTGTATTATTATTGTTATATATTAGTTGTACTAGTATTGTTATATATTAGTTGTACTAGTATTGTTTGTTATATATTAGTTGTACTAGTATTGTTATATATTAGTTGTATTAGTATTGTTATATATTAGTTGTATTATTATTGTTATATATTAGTTGTATTAGTATTGTTATATATTAGTTGTATTAGTATTGTTATATATTAGTTGTACTAGTATTGTTATATATTAGTTGTATTAGTATTGTTATATATTAGTTGTATTATTATTGTTATATATTAGTTGTATTAGTATTGTTATATATTAGTTGTACTAGTATTGTTATATATTAGTTGTATTAGTATTGTTATATATTAGTTGTACTAGTATTGTTATATATTAGTTGTATTAGTATTGTTATATATTAGTTGTATTAGTATTGTTATATATTAGTTGTACTAGTATTGTTATATATTAGTTGTATTAGTATTGTTATATATTAGTTGTATTATTATTGTTATATATTAGTTGTATTAGTATTGTTATATATTAGTTGTACTAGTATTGTTATATATTAGTTGTATTAGTATTGTTATATATTAGTTGTACTAGTATTGTTATATATTAGTTGTACTAGTATTGTTATATATTAGTTGTATTAGTATTGTTATATATTAGTTGTACTAGTATTGTTATATATTAGTTGTATTAGTATTGTTATATATTAGTTGTACTAGTATTGTTATATATTAGTTGTATTAGTATTGTTATATATTAGTTGTATTATTATTGTTATATATTAGTTGTATTAGTATTGTTATATATTAGTTGTACTAGTATTGTTATATATTAGTTGTACTAGTATTGTTATATATTAGTTGTATTAGTATTGTTATATATTAGTTGTACTAGTATTGTTATATATTAGTTGTATTAGTATTGTTATATATTAGTTGTATTAGTATTGTTATATATTAGTTGTATTAGTATTGTTATATATTAGTTGTACTAGTATTGTTATATATTAGTTGTACTAGTATTGTTATATATTAGTTGTACTAGTATTGTTATATATTAGTTGTATTAGTATTGTTATATATTAGTTGTACTAGTATTGTTATATATTAGTTGTATTAGTATTGTTATATATTAGTTGTACTAGTATTGTTATATATTAGTTGTATTAGTATTGTTATATATTAGTTGTACTAGTATTGTTATATATTAGTTGTATTAGTATTGTTATCTATTAGTTGTACTAGTATTGTTATATATTAGTTGTACTAGTATTGTTATATATTAGTTGTACTAGTATTGTTATATAAAACTGTCACCAAGTGTTACTCGTTACTTGTATATTAGTTGTCTTCTCTTGTGTACAGTACCGCTAGCTCTATATTATTTTGGGTGTGAGTTGTCTGCACATGTTACACATTGATGTAGTTATGTACCTTGGTGTACACATTGTTGTAGTCATGTACCATACTGTACACATTGTTGTAGTCATGTACCATACTGTACACATTGTTGTAGTTATGTACCACACTGTACACATTGTTGCAGTCATGTACCACACTGTCTTAATCATCTAGCGCACTGTTGTAGTCATGTACCACACTGTACACATTGTTGTAGTCATATATCGCACTGTACACATTGATGTAGTCTTGTACCACACCGTATACAATGTTGTAGTCATGTACCACACTGTAGGCAATGTTGTAGTCATGTACCACACTGTACGCATTGTTGTAGTCATGTACCACACTGCACACAATATTGTAGTTATATACCACACTGTTGTAGTTATGTACCACACTGTACACAATGTTGTAGTTATGTCCCACACTGTACACAATGTTGTAGTCATGTACCACAATGTTGTCAGGTTCAGTTATTGAGATTAAGGAGGATGAAGCAGGCGGAGGCGCTGAGCCAGAGTTCATCAAAATGTTTAAAAAGAGACAGGAGAGGTTGAAAAAAACTGGTACATAGTCTTATTTTACCTGTGATTACTGATTCTTATTATTTGGCTAAGGTCAGTTACCTGCAGTTGGTGCGCATGATCAGGCTATTGTGATGACTTTAGGTTCTCAGTTGATTGAGATGGAGTGAGACATGCGCTGTGCCAGCTATTCCCACTGACCTACACATGACAGACTCCAGTGTTTGTTAGCTTCGTACTAGCCAGTACTGCTACGTACATTGATACTTTGACTGTTTGACAAAGCATTCTATGTGGTGCCTTACACCACTATTGATTTGATATTCCACCAATACTTATTAATATTATGTATCGCCATTTCACCTATTTTGCCACAAAAGATATAAAATATTATATAAACATTCTATACAGTTGTATATTGTACACGCCTAATGCTTACCACAGCCCCTTATTTATATATTTTATACTATTTAATCATCACTCGATGATTTCAAGATGTTTTTATTTCAGCTGTTGCTCAATTTTTTTTTAATTAAATAATTTCCAGTAGGACCATGCAATGTTATTTTTGTTTAATTTATTACAAATGAATTGTTATGATTTGATGTCATTGTGTTGTTTGTGACACATGAGCAAGGCATTAGATTCCTTAGACCATATTATGCACCTGTGAAGGTATGACATTAGAATACTGGTGCCTGGTACACAATATACCAGTACACAGTATACCAGTACACAGTATACCAGTACACTGTATACCAGTACACAATATACCAGTACACAATATACCAGTACACTGTATACCAGTACACAGTATACCAGCGCACAGTATACCAGCGCACAGTATACCAGCGCACAGTATACCAGTACACAGTATACCAGTACACAATATACCAGTACACTGCATACCAGTACACAATATACCAGTACACAGTATACCAGTACACAGTATACCAGTACACAATATACCAGTACACAGTATACCAGTACACAGTATACCAGTACACAGTATACCAGTACACAATATACCAGTACACAGTATACCAGTACACAGTATACCAGTACACTGCATACCAGTACACAATATACCAGTACACAATATACCAGTACACAGTATACCAGTACACAGTATACCAGTACACAGTATACCAGTACACAGTATACCAGTACACAATATACCAGTACACAATATACCAGTACACTGTATACCAGTACACAGTATACCAGCGCACAGTATACCAGCGCACAGTATACCGGTACACTGTATACCGGTACACTGCATACGGTATACCTAATGTCTGTGAATGAGGCACCAAACCCACATCATTAGGAGGCTACTACAGCAGGTATTGAGTCAAATGTACAAAAATATAGTAATGAGCCTGTACAACAAGGTCCATCATATGTCACATTATATGTCACAGCTCCCAACAAGGTCCATCATATGTCACATTATATGTCACGGCTCTCAACACATAACATGTATATAAAGAGTGAAGGTATCTCATGCAGCATCCTCTGCAGTGAGTCTGTCTATTGTATCCACCACTTGTTTAGCAGCGTCAGGGATTCTACTGCCAGGACCAAACACCAGGTGCACACCAGCGTTGTACAGGAACTCGTAGTCCTGAGACGGGATAACTCCACCCACTACTATCACCATATCGCTGTAAGCAACAGATACTGACACACTCACTACGCAATATCATATCTCTAATAAAACACCAATCAGCTTGAAGGTAGTGCAGTAACCAACCAATCAGCTTCAAGCTAGTGCACTAACCAACCAATCAGCTACAAGATATTGCACTAACCAACCAATCAGCTCTAAGCTATTACAATAACCAACTAATCACCTTCAAGCTATTGCAATAAACAATAAAACCAGCTTCAAACTATTGCAGTAACCAACCAATCAGCTTCAAGCTACCGCAGCAACCAACCAATGGGATCTTTGATGTTTACCTTCTCCCCATAGCATCCAGTGCCTTCACCACCTCAGGCACGAGAGTTTTGTGTCCCGCAGCAAGTGTGCTGATTCCCACCGCATGAACGTCTGCATCTACTGCCTGCTGAGCTACCTCTTCGGGCGTCTGCACGAGAGACATCATTCTTTGCATAGTGTATACCGGACAGACCGCACATCGTTATTAATATAATATTGTATAGTACATCGTATATGATATGAATCAGATTACATACCGAGAAAAGAGGTCCGATATCCACATCAAATCCCATGTCTGCAAAGCCTGTGGCTATGACCTTGGCCCCTCTATCATGTCCATCCTGCCCTGTCTTTGCTACAAGAATTCTTGGCCGACGACCTTCCTTCTTTTGGAATGCCTGCAGGGCAAACAAAGACCAGAGACAATAGGGACATAGGATGTATTCACATACAGCTTTAACATCGGTACATGACAGCTATATATCATTCAGACTAGATGGTATATTAGTCACTGTATACTAAATGGTATATTAGTCACTGTATACTAAATGATATATTAGTCACTGTATACTAAATGATATATTGGCCATTGTAGACTAAATGGTGTACTGGTCACTGTATACTAAACGGTATATTTTCACTTTATACCAGATGGTATATTAGTCTTTATATACTAATTGGTATATTAGTCATTTGATAGTAAATAGCATATTAGTCATTCTATATGAAATGATTGGTATTTATTGCATACTAAATTTATTAGTCATTCAATGCTAAATGGCATATTCGTCACTGTACACTAAATGGTGTATTAGTCACTGATTAACACATTCACTGCAAAGTACAAAATCAAATTGCAGTGGATGAAGGAAAACCAACCACACTAACCTCCACACGTTTTATGACTTCATCGATCTCTTTAGACTGACCATAAGTATTTGCATAGGCACCACTAACCATCCTGTCTACGGCTACATGACGTCCCCAAACCTGCGTAAGGATGATAGTAAAAATGAGAAATGGTTTTTGATACAAAGCTGAGGGTATTGACAGCTGAAGAGATCAAGTTGTATATATTTATATAGTTAGCTTAGACTACTACCTTCTCCATGGCATCAGTGATCTCTCCAACAGAACACCTAGCGCGAGCTGCTTTCACTGACAGATCCAGCAGGTTGCCTTCCAATTGCTTATCACAACATTGAGTGATTGCTTGCAATGCTTTTTCAGCCTACAAAGCACAAAATTACATCTAGATTTTCCCTCAGCATGCGCTGCAGACAGTGACTGCAGACAGTGACTGCAGACAGTGACTGCAGACAGTGACTGCAGACAGTGACTGCAGACAGTGACTGCAGACAGTGACTGCAGACAGTGACTGCTGTGCAGAGAGCAGCAGATGCCTTTCCCATCACTTTTGTGGTTTGATAAATTAATTGTCAGACCTGACATTCTCGTATCAATTTATCAACCGGAAAGAGCTCCATTTCATTAAAAATCACAAACCTATGACCATAGGCTATTTTTGAGTTCTACGGTTTGTTTAGTTTAGCTTCTGGTTGCATAGCAACCTGCAATAGTGCTGTCTGGTCTGCAGAAAAATATTAGGTTGTTTTACCCAAGCTTTGTTTGTTAAAGAAAGTTTTTGAGCGAGTCATGTTTAAAAGCTGAGAATGCATCATTTTCTTCTGAAAAAATCATCAACTTTTGAGAATATTCTATCAGATCGGAGTTATAACCCATCAGAAAAAATTACTGAAATATTAAATTTTGTCATGAAGGTGAATATATTTATGAAACTGACTGCCTAGCATGACTAGGACAAGTTTTATGAATATTGAAATAAAAAAGTCACTTTGTTAATTATTTTCACTTTTATTTATTTTTAATAATTATTTCTAGAAGTGCAATTAATTTCAGAACTGTTTTGTTTTAGTCTCAGCAATTATTTAAGGCTAATGAAATATAATTCTGGAAATCAACAATGTATTTCTCGAGAGAATGTTTTTAATTTTATAGAAACGACAAAGCTGCCTTCCTCAGAAAGTATTTGTTCTTACAGATGACCAAACCATCAAACAAATGGATACAACAACAGAACAAAGTTTATGCTGTGGTTTGTAATTTTATGTTTTTAGGTTTAATGCGGAAGAGGGTAATAGTTATTGCGTCTAAGATGAAACTTCATTCTCTTTTCATTCATGCGAACTATTTGATGAGTATATCTAAAGTCGTGTTATTAAATATGCATTCAATGCATTGCACTCACTGCTAGAGCTTCCATTTATATCGCATTCACGAGCAAAGAATATTATATAATACAATTATATTACATAATACAATTATATTACAAAATACAATTATTTTACACATGCGGATAACAAACAATATTACATAATACAATTAAATTACCCATGCAGATAAGAAACAATATTATATTACACATGCAGATAACAAACAACACTATTTAATACAATTATATTACACATGCAGATAACAAACAACATTACATAACACAAACAATATTATATAACACAAACAATATTATATAATACAAGAATATTACACATGCCGATAATTTTAGAGCAAATATTTCTTTTGACAAAAGTTATATTACTGTAGCACACTGAAAAAGCAGACAGGAAGCTACGAAATGTAGCAGGCTGAAAGAGCAGACAGGAAGCTAAAAAAGCATGCAGTTTTAATGAAGTTGTTCAGTCGCAAACGTGTTTTAACAACGATTGAAGCAGACTCACCTCCTCAGGATTTCTTTGCTTTCGTAGAGTCTCCAATTTCTTGATTTGTTCTACCAAAACTAGAGTGTTATCTACAACTCTTACGTCAATCGGCTGTTCGTGATCTAAACGGAACTTGTTCACTCCAACAATTGTTTCTGGGAAACAAAATGAAACAGGCCGTGTTATATATAAGATATATCTACATACAAGTGATGTTGTATATAAGATATATCTACATACAACTGATGTTGTATATAAGATATATACACATACAAGTGATGTTGTATATAAGATATATCTACATACAAGTGATGTTGTATATAAGATATATCTACATACAACTGATGTTGTATATAAGATATATACACATACAAGTGATGTTATATATAAGATATATCTACATACAAATGATGTTGTATATAAGATATATACACATACAAGTGATGTTATATATAAGATATATCTACATACAACTGATGTTGTATATAAGATATATCTACATACAAGTGATGTTGTATATAAGATATATCTACATATAACTGATGTTGTATATAAGATATATACACATACAAGTGATGTTATATATAAGAGATATACACATACAAGTGATGTTGTATATAAGATATATCTACATACAAGTGATGTTGTATATAAGATATATCTACATATAACTGATGTTGTATATAAGATATATACACATACAAGTGATGTTATATATAAGAGATATACACATACAAGTGATGTTGTATATAAGATATATCTACATACAACTGATGTTGTATATAAGATATATCTACATACAAGTGATGTTGTATATAAGATATATACGCATACAAGTGATGTTGTATATAAGATATATCTACATACAACTGATGTTGTGTATAAGATATATACACATACAAGTGATGTTGTATATAAGATATATCTACATACAAGTGATGTTGTATATAAGATATATCTACATACAACTGATGTTGTGTATAAGATATATCTACATACAAGTGATGTTGTATATAAGATATATCTACATACAACTGATGTTGTGTATAAGATATATACACATACAAGTGATGTTGTATATAAGATATATCTACATACAAGTGATGTTGTATATAAGATATATCTACATACAACTGATGTTGTGTATAAGATATATACACATACAAGTGATGTTGTATATAAGATATATACACATACAAGTGATGTTGTATATAAGATATATCTACATACAAGTGATGTTATATATAAGATATATACACATACAAGTGATGTTGTATATAAGATATATCTACATACAAGTGATGTTGTATATAAGATATATCTACATACAAGTGATGTTGTATATAAGATATATACATATACAAGTGATGTTATAATAAGATATATCAGCGCAGGAACAAACCTGATCCAGAGTCAATTCTTGCCTGTCTCTTTGCTGCCTGCTCCTCAATTCTAAGCTTTGGCAGTCCAGCTTCTACAGCCTTCGCCATCCCTCCCATCTCCTCTATCTAAGAAAATAAGACAATTATCTATATCTAAGTACAATAGAACTAACACACAGATATGACAAGTATAGAGTGCTTATACAATAGAACTAACACATAGATATGACAAGTATAGAGTGCTTATACAATAGAACTAACACATAGATATGACAAATATAGAGCGCTCATACAATAGACGTATATTCACCTCATTGAATACATTCAGCGCGGACTGATAAATATCGTCAGTTAGAGATTCCATCATGTAAGAGCCACCCCATGGATCAGCCACCTGCCAACACATGTCAAGAGGCACATCAAACGTGCCATCTATCACACACTAACATGGAGAGATGGTACTGTAAGTGCAATAACATACATGTAAGTACCTTTGGTATACCTGTAAGTGCAGTAACATACATGTAAGTACCTTTGGTATACCTGTAAGTACAGTAACATACATGTAAGTACCTTTGGTATACCTGTAAGTGCAATAACATACATGTAAGTACCTTTGGTATACCTGTAAGTGCAGTAACATACATGTAAGTACCTTTGGTATACCTGTAAGTGCAATAACATACATGTAAGTACCTTTGGTATACCTGTAAGTGCAATAACATACATGTAAGTACCTTTGGTATACCTGTAAGTGCAATAACATACATGTAAGTACCTTTGTTATACCTGTAAGTGCAGTAACATACATGTAAGTACCTTTGGTATACCTGTAAGTGCAGTAACATACATGTAAGTACCTTTGGTATACCTGTAAGTGCAATAACATACATGTAAGTACCTTTGTTATACCTGTAAGTGCAGTAACATACATGTAAGTACCTTTGGTATACCTGTAAGTGCAGTAACATACATGTAAGTGCCTTTGGTATACCTGTAAGTGCAGTAACATACATGTAAGTACCTTTGGTATACCTGTAAGTGCAATAACATACATGTAAGTACCTTTGGTATACCTGTAAATGCAGTAACATACATGTAAGTACCTTTGGTATACCTGTAAGTGCAATAACATACATGTAAGTACCTTTGGTATACCTGTAAGTGCAGTAACATACATGTAAGTACCTTTGGTATACCTGTAAGTACAATAACATACATGTAAGTACCTTTGTTATACCTGTAAGTGCAATAACATACATGTAAGTACCTTCGGTATACCAGACTCCTCCTGTAGAATGATCTGAGTATTTCTGGCTATTCTAGCGGCAAACTCTGTTGGCAGGGCAATGGCTTCATCGAATGAATTGGTGTGTAGAGACTGGGTGCCTCCAAATACAGCGGCCATCGCCTCAATCGTGGTTCTATAACAGAACTGAAGCTTTGCATTGAGGAGTGATCAAGCAACGGGCAACATTGTAAGAGAAATAACATAGACCTATGAAATACAAACCTGACTATGTTATTGTATGGGTCTTGCTCTGTGAGTGACCACCCAGAAGTCTGTGAGTGCGTACGTAACAACAGTGACTTCGGATTTTGCGGGTTAAACAAATTTTTCATCAAATTTGCCCAAAGTTTTCGAGCTGCTCGCATCTTTGCTATTTCCTGTAGAAATGGAAGTAGAGACGATAATTATAAAAAAATAACTTAGGTTGTGTATTCAGTATAACACTAGTGGACAGACTTGTATAGATAGAAGGATGTATATACACTAGTGGACAGACTTGTATAGATAGAAGGATGTATATACAGTATAACACTAGTAGACAGACTTGTATAGATAGAAGGATGTATATACACTAGTAGACAGACTTGTATAGATAGAAGGATGTATATACAGTATAACACTAGTAGACAGAATTGTATAGATAGAAGGATGTATATACACTAGTAGACAGACTTGTATAGATAGAAGGATGTATATACAGTATAACACTAGTAGACAGACTTGTATAGATAGAAGGATGTATATACAGTATAACACTAGTAGACAGACTTGTATAGATAGAAGGATGTATATACAGTATAACACTAGTAGACAGACTTGTATAGATAGAAGGATGTATATACAGTATAACACTAGTAGACAGACTTGTATAGATAGACTTGCACACACAACATACCATGTAGAAATTCATTCCAATACCCCAGAAGAAGGAAAGTCGAGGAGCGAATTCATCAATGGACAGACCTGCCTCTACTCCTGTAACAAGCCACAGCAGAACTGATGGTGTGCTGGCAGGGACATCAACAGAATATATTAAGTGACTCGAGTGCATACATTGTGAGTGAGCCAACTAACCTGTACGACAGTACTGTATGCCATCAGCAATGGTGAATGCCATCTCAGTGACTGCATCAGCACCTGCCTCTTGTATGTGATATCCAGATATGGATATAGAGTTGAACTTGGGCATGTTCTGTAAGTAGTGAGAGCTTGATCAAATCACTTTTACTTACTACCAGCTAGCTGTTGCTACAGCTACTTCTATTACTACTGCTATTGCTGCTACTACTACTACTGCTACTACTACAACTACTATTACTACTACTACTGCTGTTGCTGCTGCTACTGCTACTACTACAACTACCAATGTTATACAACTGTTGCATGTAAGTGATACACTCACCTTCGCAGTGAAAGCAAATATATCAGAGATAATTCTCATAGAAGGGGCTGGAGGGAAGATGTAGGTATTCCTGACCATAAACTCCTTCAGTATATCATTCTGTATAGTGCCAGCCATCTGGTTGAGGGCCACTCCCTGCTCCTCTGCTGCCACTATGTACATGGCCAGCACTGGCAGCACCGCTCCATTCATTGTCATAGATGTAGAGAGCTTCCCCAGTGGAATTTCATCAAACAGTTGCTATAACACACTCACATCAATGAACGAATAACCAACGCAATGCACGCAGAAGGCGTAGTAGTAGTAATAGGGAAGACAACTACGCAGAGAGAGATACCTTCATGTCCTCTACAGAGTCAATAGCTACACCAGCCATACCCACATCACCCTTCACTCTGGGGTTGTCTGAGTCGTATCTACCATAATACAGGTAATTCTATCAATCTACCATAATACAGGTAATTCTATCAATCTACCATAATACAGGTAATTCTATCAATCTACCATAATACAGGTAATTCTATCAATCTACCATAATACAGGTAATTCTATCAATCTACCATAATACAGGTAATTCTATCAATCTACCATAATACAGGTAATTCTATCAATCTACCATAATACATGCTTTGATCAAAGACCTTCATACAAAATGATATACTTTGGCGAAAGGTTAGTGCTCACCCTCGATGAGTGGCAAGATCAAAGGCTACACTTAGACCTTGCTGTCCTGCTGCAATGTTAGCTTTATAGAATCTGTTACTCTCTTCTACTGTACTGAATCCTGCGTACTACAACGAGCAGTACTGACATACTACAACGAGCAGTACTGACATACTACAATGAGCAGTACTGACATACTACAATGAGCAGTACTGATGTACTACAATGAGCAGTACTGACATACTACAATGAGCAGTACTGACATACTACAATGAGCAGTACTGACGTACTACAACGAGCAGTACTGACGTACTACAACAAGCAGTACTGACGTACTACAATGAGCAGTACTGACGTACTACAACGAGCAGTACTGACATACTACAACGAGCAGTACTGACATACTACAACGAGCAGTACTGACGTACTACAACGAGCAGTACTGATATACTACAAGTGTTCATACCTATATGTTTATTGCTGCACCAAGTGTTAGCTAGAGGGCTCAATGGTATATTCATTTAGGCCATGCACATGTTGGTTTATAACATGTATTGCAGTGATAGTCAATTTGAAGGCAAAGTTGTCTCCTATTGATAGTCGTAGAAAAAGGAATGACAACTCAAAAACTAAAACGTTAGTATAATATGGATCTGACACACCTAGACGAATTACTGGTATTAATAAATAACTGCACTAAATGTTACGGTTCAACAATGAGACATCATCGTAATATAACCCCGAATTAAATACAATGCCCACACACGCACACAAACATCCACACGCACATATACCTGTCTTATAGTCCAAGGTCTCTGTGTATACATGGTTGGATAGGGTCCCCTAGTGTATGGATACTTTCCAGGAAGTTCAAGGTCAATATTTTTAGTATCATCTTTTGTATATACAGGATTGACAGCGATTCCCTGCATTTAATACACAACAAAAGTCGTATGTAATAGATAGATACATGACTGACTGTAAGCAATAAATAGAGCAATGAATAGAGCGGGCATAGAGCAATGAATACAGCGAGGCATAGAGAGAGGCATAGAGCGAGGCATAGAGAGAGGCATAGAGCAATGAATAAAGCAAGGTATAGAGCGAGGCATAGAGAGAGGCATAGAGCGAGGCATAGAGCGAGGCATAGAGAGAGGCATAGAGCAATGAATAAAGCAAGGCATAGAGCGAGGCATAGAGCAATGAATAAAGCAAGGCATAGAGCGAAGCATAGAGCGAGGCATAGATCAATGAATAAAGCAAGGCATAGAGCGAGGCATAGAGCAATGAATAAAGCAAGGCATAGAGCGAAGCATAGAGCGAGGCATAGAGCAATGAATAAAGCAAGGTATAGAGCGAGGCATAGAGCGAGGCATAGAGCAATGAATAAAGCAAGGCATAGAGCGAGGCATAGAGCAATGAATAAAGCAAGGCATAGAGCGAAGTATAGAGCGAGGCATAGAGCAATGAATAAAGCAAGGCATAGAGCGAGGCATAGAGCAATGAATAAAGCAAGGCATAGAGCGAAGCATAGAGCGAGGCATAGAGCAATGAATAAAGCAAGGTATAGAGCGAGGCATAGAGCGAGGCATAGAGCGAGGCATAGAGCGAGGCATAGAGCGAGGCATAGAGCGAGGCATAGAGCGAGGCATAGAGCAATGAATAAAGCAAGGCATAGAGCGAGGCATAGAGCAATGAATAAAGCAAGGCATAGAGCGAAGTATAGAGCGAGGCATAGAGCAATGAATAAAGCAAGGCATAGAGCGAGGCATAGAGCAATGAATAAAGCAAGGCATAGAGCGAAGTATAGAGCGAGGCATAGAGCAATGAATAAAGCAAGGCATAGAGCGAGTCATAGAGCGAGGCATAGAGCAAGGCATAGAGCGAAGCATAGAGCGAGGCATAGAGCAATGAATAAAGCAAGGTATAGAGCGAGGCATAGAGCGAGGCATAGAGCGAGGTATAGAGCGAGGCATGGACAAAGGCATAGAGCGAGGCATAGAGCGAGGCATAGAGAGAGGCATAGAGAGAGGCATAGAGCGAGGCATAGAGAGAGGCATAGAGCGAGGCATAGAGCGAGGTATAGAGCGAGGCATAGAGAGAGAGGCATAGAGCGAGGCATAGAGCGAGGCATAGAGAGAGGCATAGAGAGAGGCATAGAGCGAGGCATAGAGAGAGGCATAGAGCGAGGCATAGAGCGAGGCATAGAGCGAGGCATAGAGCGAAGCATAGAGCGAGGCATAGAGCGAAGCATAGAGAGAGGCATACTTCTGCTGTGTGCCATGTCAACCTCTCAGCAGGGTCGGCACCCTTCAGCTGTTTCCTAGCAAGTTCCTCCCACTCACTGTTCAGTGGTTTACTGCTGAGACATCTCAATGGGTTTACAACCTAAGCATCCAACAACCAGCAACAGTTCTTCATGGCACATTGCACACCCAACAAGTACGTACGTGAAAAACAAGTATTTTGTATTGTTACCTGCCGAGATGAACTGAGCTGATATTCTCTAGCTAGGAACAACAATTTTCTGCTTTGGAAAAGCCTCATTGTCTCAGTATATAGCTCTCATCTGTGAAATATTGTAGCAGTCTCGTCAAGAACCAAATAAGTCAAATGAACTAAAAGTGACAAAAGCGACCCTAGCTATTTAGTCATGTGAAATAGCTAGCAGTAATAGTAACTGAAAGTGTGTGCATAACAAATTACTGGTGAAGACAAATTACTTATGGGATGACAAGTTTAAAACACACACTGTTTTTTACTACATCACTTTCCTCTGATGTTAGCATTGGATTATGGCTCGCAATTTAATCAGTTAGCCTTATCAGTAAAAGAAATGATGCAAAATATATTTATGCTAGAGGCTTATAGGTTAGATGGTTATTGCATATAATGAGGCTAATGATTATTTTATTTTGTATCCATGTTCTAACTTGTTTGACAGATTTTTTTAATCGGTCATACAGATTCAGATAATTTCTAGAGGCTGATTACTCTCAAAGGATTATTCTAGATTTTACCTGAACTTCTTCAAAAAAACACTTTTTAGTTTATGCTCAAGCTTAACAGTTAATGCAGATCATTTATTGTTGAAAATTGAATTTTTTAGCCAAAAATAACTTTATCTGACAAATTATTTTTGTGAAATCAATAAAGAAATACCAAGTAGGTATTGCCTTGGTTAAATAGAACACAGGTAAGTTTATTCGACAAGTTTGATGATACCATACGAAGTTATCTATGATCCAGTTTTATCACCAATGAACTAGCTTTGTTCTGTTTGTGCCAAAAACATCTAGGATATTGCTACGAGCATATGTAGCTTGTCTTACAAATATCTGCGAACGATGGTTGTGCAAATTCTTCAAAACATTAAATATGGAATTTTAGTATTTTGTAGCTAATTAAATAATTGATATATTTTGACTGTCTATGCCTTCCGTATTACAAACATCAGCGATTGAAACATTAGGTGGTAGTATTAGGTGGTAGTATTAGGTGGTAGTATTAGGTGGTAGTATTAGGTGGTAGTATTAGGTGATAGTATTAGGTGGTAGTATTAGGTGGTAGTATTAGGTGGTAGTATTAGGTGGTAGTGGGTAGTAATGGAATTTGTCTAACAGCTCTAGAAACTTTCAAACTGTTTAACTTTTTTGTGAAACTCGATAATTTCAAATAGTTCAAACAGATTGAAAAAGTACAAACCATGTGAGCGGTTTAGAAATAGTATGAACTACTTACAAACCAAATAAATTATTTTGAAATTGTCAATCCTGTTTCAAAATCATCTCAAACATTTTGGGAAGGTTGAGAGGTCGGAAAAAAGCATACTCAGCAATTAATTTTTCAAATGTTTCACCAGTAACCACAGAATATCTTTAATAAAAAGGATTGCAGTAACAAGCTAACCAAGAATCTCTTGATCCGCTACAAGAAAAGTGCCGGACAACAACAGTTTCTTATTTACACACCAATTATTATTGTATGGAAAATTCAATTGGGTAATAGTCTCTGCACACAATATTAATACCTGCAGACCAAAACAAGGATAGATTTACCTCCCACTATAATCGAAAGCTACTTCACTGTGCATAACAATAGTCATTCATTGGCTAGTCATGTTTACTTTTACTTTTATTGATAACTAACAGAAGAGCAGCCTCGTGGAAAATGGTCAGCGATTATAGATTATAGATAAAACTCAATTTATATGTTTAAGTTTTGTTGGAAAAGCTGTGTTCACTTATTATACCTTAAAGCTAAATAAGCAGAACTATAGTTCAAACCGAGATAGCCCAGCCCCATTCAACCAAAATGATCGACATAATAAATACTTCTTGATTCAACACAGTTTACAAAGTTTGATTATTTAAATATTTGTAGCTACAGTGTAGTGTAACCAGGTGCAACCTTTCTTTCAATGACACTTAATAACCATATCAATGACAAGCATTCATCAGAATAATTTGAATGTTATATTTACTATTTATTTATTAATTATTAAGATAATAATGATGATTACATCAATAACAATATGAATAATGTGAGTCAGATTACACAATACACGCTCAGGACGATGTGTGTATTTCCAAACTAAAAAACAAATAGTTATAAAATTTACTTCCGTTTTAAATGAAACAATAATAATGTGCAGGAATTTGTGGTGACCTCTTACAGGACACACCATAGATAGCGCAACCTGCACTTACTACCCTGATCGTTTCGACCCTCAGGCTACAGTCCGCCGTCTCTTGCCCGCAATGCGCAGTGGACAGGTCTGATCAGCAGCAGTTCCTTAGCATGACTGGCATAGGCTGACTGCTGATCGTCTTTGTCTGTTGCTGGACAAGCTGGAAGCGGTGGCCGGGAATTGGAACGAACGTAGACAGGAATGAACGTCGACAGGAATGAATGCAGACATACCTGGAATGAACGTAGACACATCCTGGAATGAACGTCGACAGACCTGGAACGAATGTTGACTATGCAACATACAAAAGAATTTCAACTTTCATTCCCGGATGTGTCTACGTTCGTTCTTGGCAATATATAAAATGTCATTTCGACTTTCATTCCAGGAGTTATCTACTTTGGGAAAAAAACGATAATTTATTTCATTCCTGAAACGAATGTCGAAACGAAGCTTTATATGTTGCCAGGAATGAATGTCGACACTTTTTAGAATGAACGTTGAAATTTTCTTCTCTCTAACATAGTCAACTTTCATTCCAGGTATGTCGACGTTCATTCCAGGGTGTGTCTACGTTCATTCCAGCTATGTCTGCATTCATTCCTGTCAACGTTCGTTCCAAATTCCCGGTGGCCTTCACCACCTATTCCACTACTGTCGAGTCCACCCTGCAAGAATGGCTCTATTGTGCTTATTCAACTGATTGAATGGCTGACTCCACTCTATTGTCTGCTTATCCAATACAGAGAGAGAGAGGGAGGGGGAGGGGCAGGAGGAGAGGTGTATGAATAGTGTATTTGTTCAAAGAACTTAATCTTCTCCTAAATACAGTCAAAACAACTCTGGCTACTAAAGATACTGCGCCAGTATTTATACTGTCAAGGAATAGGTTACACCAAGTGTGAAAACATCAGACAAAAGATATCCAGTCATGCATGATAGCAATAATAGATAGATGATTGCAAACACATAGTAAGTTGATTGTGAGGGAATTGTCTCCACATAGCACCTGTTACAGATTGTTCGTAGTTGTGTTCCTCTACAATAATAATATTAATCGATTTTTTTTATTGAAAAAAAAGTGTTGGTCATGTATGTACTTATTTATTGTCATTATTACTACTATAAATAATTATTTTTTAATATTAAATAATTAATTTATTATATTATTAAAATAATAATAATATATTAATAATATTTATTATTAATTAGTAGTTATTTATTATTATTAATTATTATTAGGAGCAGAATAATAATAATTTATTTATAATAATAGTAATAATCATAATAATAATAATGGCTATATATGTAATGTATGTTACTTGTAAGTTGTAATGCCTTATAAAACTAAGGATTTGCTTACTTAATGCTCATGTAAGGACAAATAGCTTTCGCTTTGTCAAATAAATGATAAGATATTGGTAAAAGTCTCAAGTTTCATTGAATTGTTGTTACTGTTTTTTAGTATGCAAACAAATGCTTTGCAGATATTATTATGGATGTAGTAGGAGAGCATAGACCTATAACTCCCCAAGTTATAGGTCTATGTAGGAGAGTAACCTGCAGACGTAGTAAAGTATCCTGATGATTATGATTGGATAAACACAAAAATAAAAACTTCCTATTGGTGCAGTTTTACTTTTGGCGAATCAACTTGAGTGCTTTAAAATAGACATCATAGGCCTGAAGTATGCTATAGTATTCCTCATAATATGCATATCTACCTCTATTATGTTTATTTATTGTCACCACGTAACGAGTCCATTCAAGCAGTTAGAAATAATATCAGGAAAACAAATCATGGATGATGTACAGCCCCTCTCTCTGTCTGAGGATGACTTTTTCTCCGATATGGGTGGCGATGAGCCTGATATTCGAAACGCATCAGTTGGCACCGGTAGTAGGCTTGTAATAGGAGTAGATAACAATGAAATGCTGCCACGAAGTCCCCGGACAAATCCATTTGGTGGGACAGAAATTCGGTCTAGAATTAACACTACTACTCACCACAACAACAACAGCAGCATTGATCATAATAGTAGTGGTGGTGCTAATAATAGTAGTAACTCCGGTTCAGTAGCAAGCAATGGAGCTGGAACAGATATACTAATGGAAAAGCCTTTGGGACATTCTACTATTCCGAAGATTTCGGGTGCTGTACTAAACAATCATAATAATGTTGAAGTTACCACAACAACCAATAATCATTATTCTTCTGCAACTGGTGGTGCAACCAATGGGAGCCATAGCCTAAACGGTGTAAGTTCCCATTGCCATGTGCCTCATGAGCATGAAAAGGATAACACAGTCCGGAATCAGTTGATTGCTATATCAATTTTTACAACAGCCTTTGGTTGCGGAGAAGTAGTTGGTACGTAGCATTATTATTATGATGATAATTAATAGTAGTAGTAGTAATAATAATTATTTTTATTCTTATCTACACAATGCATGATCATGATAGGTCGACTATTAGTGTATATTTAACTAGAAGAAATAATGTCAAAAACAACAAAATTAACCACAACTTCTTGAAAGAATTGTACTTTTTTATGTATGAGAGTTCTTTTGACTAATTCAGTGATCATGATTGTTATGTTTCCATTTTTTGTATCCAAAAGATCAGGGGCGGCTGTATACACCAATTCAACACCAGCCACTTTGGGTGGGAGGGGAGGGGGTGCGGGGGAGGGGTGGGGTGCAGGGCACCCCTCCCCCGCATATGCCCCGCGCTAGCGGAAAATTCAGGAAGCATGCTCTCTCAGGTGCTTGGAAATGAGTTTTGAGCGGCAATAAGCACCAGTAACAACATGCTCATAATTACCACTTGGTTTTATAGCTTGTTACTTTTTTGTGTTATGTTTCTGCCAACTTCATGAATATTTTACATAGTAAAGTTCAACTTGTGATTAAGAACGCTGGGGTGGCATAGCTTACATTTTCAAATCTTTCTGCTATGAAACTGGTTTATCATATAAGCTATATTTAACTGCTGCAATGAGATGTCCAATTTTAGTAGCACTTACGTTTCACGAAAATGTTTATACATTTACTATCGGTCTGTTGCACGATTTATTCAAGTAAACTACCTAAGAATGTAATCTATCAACTATCAATTATGTACACAGATACTGTCCATGAAGATTCAAGTCAGTGTTAGAGAATGTTTCCTCAAATAAGGTAACTGGAGGATTTGTAGCAAAGCATCTGTAGTTCGCCTGAGGTGGTGTTCAACTCAGCTGCAATAGAATAAGTGTTAAAATTTAAAATAGCTGGAGGAATATTGATAGCTTCGTCTCTAAAGCAAATTCAAGCAATGTCAACTTCTGTAGTAAACTAAACTGTCTGTTATTTTTTAAATTCGTGGTCCTGCTAACCACGTTATACTTTTTAGTATGAACAAGAAATTACATAAGGAGAGTCTTTACCATGCACTGATTGCCAGTGTTGAATATATAAACTTCAAATATAAACTGCACTACTCTGTTTGGCTGTTTCTAATACAAATACTGAAAATCCAATGTATTTTAATATTGATTATTCTGGCTAAACTGTATAGTCAGTAAACTAAAAACTGCACAGTCAACCTGCCCACTATTTACATACGTAGGATGCAACCATATATGTAATGGAAATGAAGCAAGAAAACAAAAGCTGGTGAGAATTGCCACAATATTTACTCAGGAAAGCTGGAAATAAATTACTCACATGGAAAGCCTTGATATTTTGTTCACAAACTCTTGAACGACTTCATTTTTGTTAATTGTCACATCTCTGTGCATTTGGAGCGCAGCAAGAGAGTTGAGCCTTCAGAAAGTATTAAAATATCACTTCAATAACTTTGCCATGACATCAGTTTTTAAAACTGCCACGGAAGCCGATCTCATCTCAAAACACAGATCTCGTCTCAAAACATAGATGTTAGCTGTGGTGAAAGCGGTAATTTTTATATATTAAGCTTATGTGTATAACTTGAAACAGCTATGCATCCCCTTCGAACACGACAAGATAAATCATCTTTTGCATAAAATATTCTTGGTAATTTTTCTTGTTATGAAAAAGAAGTAAATAAAAATCAATAGTCATTTGTTATGTTTGTCGTCGTTTATCGTCATACCTCTTTTCCAACATAACGCTGCCAAGACTTGACTTCAGCAATTTCAGTCCAGAGAAAGCCCTCTCCACTTCACAACTCGTAATGGGCAGAGTCATGGCTATGCGCAAAACTGTGCTGATGTTACTTTGCTGCATTTGGAGGGCAGTGGAGAATGCCTCCTGTAATGAGTCTGTAACTGCACACTCTCCTTTGTTCTTCTCATCCCACCTGATGATTAAAACCATGAATATTAATTAACAATACCTAAAACACAATTGGTTGCAACCAGACTACTACATATTTTCTATGCTAAAAAGTAGCCTCATATCTCCAAGAACATGGAAAAAAACACTTATTAATTTAATATAAATCAGCCACAACTTGAATGTCACCTTATGCAAATAGTAAAAAACAACGATGATAAACAACTAAATTAAAAGCAAAATTTATCATCAGTGGTATGGCATAAGCAGAGTTGTAACGTAACAATCCAGTGAAAGAAATTTTCTTTCGTGCTAACTCGGTTCTACAACCATAGTAAGATAAATGATCTTTCACACTTGAACTAGACTATTAACCTAATAACAATAATAATAAATTAATATGGGCACTTGCAAGTTTTACGTAGTAGTTCAAGCACTGCTACTAGTGATAGCAAGCTTCCTGTAGTTATTATTGGTAATAAAACCCATAACATGATATGACTACACCACCCACCAATATAATTATTCACAATTAATGAAGTAGAGTTTTCTATTACAAGTATAACATATTGTACAGGAAGAACTGTGAACACTCTGTAAATAGAAACAAGAGACAGTAACGATTCTAATTATTACATTTGTTCTATGCTATCGTGTACATACAACAATCGCTGTTATAGTCTCGATGCCAATTTATTATTTTATCACATGTTATCCTTTTATTACGAGGCTGTATTTTCTTAAGCACCGCCTCCTGTGTATATAAACACGTTTTAGTCTCCTCACAAGGTAGTATCCCTGGGGAGACTCAACTGGTTTTATTCTATTCAGAATACAAGCAGCATTTACTCTTTCAAGCTTATACTTGATACACTATAACAGACGACTATACTACTGCTCACAAGATAACCGCTCCTACGACCCACAGGTCCAAGTAGCATTCAGAGTTATTTAACGACAGTAGTCAGACGATAACAGCTGTTCGGCAGGTAGTGACCTCCAGTGCTCTTCCCTCTCAGCTGACATGCTGATGGGTGGACGCTAGTAAGCATACCTGACCGACAGACTGTTGAGACAGACGAGTAGCTCTCTTGCCTAGAGGTAGTGCAGGTAGCTACCGATATAACTACTGAACAGTTATAGAAAAATCCTGCACAATATCAACGATTTTGAAATTAATACTGAAAAATAATGGGTAATTATTATCATTAATAATAAATAATAATAATAAAAATCGAATGCATAAAACTATTAAATGCTAATTTTAATGAATACTGTATATAAATAAAATTACTACTAGTAAGCATTATTTGATCAGTTAGAAATTCATTAATATTATTAAACAGCAACTTAAATAAATAATTAGGAACAACAAAAATTGAAACTCACTATCATCATAATTACTAAATCTTTAGGTTTCAATACTACTACCCACATGGAATAATAACATAATAATAAAAATAATTGAAAATAAATAATAATGATGTATCACCTTTAATAACAACAACAGCAATAATAATAATAACAATAATAATAATAGAAGCGCGAAGACCGGACCTCATATTAGAAAATAAAGAGACCAGCGAATGTCAGATTATAGATATAGCAATACCTGGGGACACAAGAGTGATAAAGAAAGAAGAGAAGATTGATAAGTATAAAGATCTAGCATTTGAGATTGGACGACTGTGGAAAGTGAAACCTAAGGTGATACCGATAGTGATAGGAGCACTTGGGACAATATCCAGCCGTTTGATATCTTACATGGCTGAGATTGGGGTACAGCTATCATTTGAAACAATTCAAAAGACTGCCCTGTTGGGTACGGCCCAGATTCTACGAAAGGCTCTACAGTGAAACGGAATAGTGATAACCCTTTGGCTCTTAGCTAGGGCCCGGGCTCACTTTACACCAACCGTCAGGTTGTGAAATTTACTTCCATAATAACAACAATAATAATAATAATTAATTGATAGTAATAATAAAAATTGTCATTAATGGTGATAATAATTATAGGGTTTTTAATAATAATGATTAATAATGTTGGATAACATGAAAAATAGTTGAAATAAATATTTAATAGTAGTAGTAAACTAAGTTGTATATATAATAAGAAAATAACTATGATAAATAAATAATAATAAATAAATAAGAGAAGAAAGCAGATCATCAATGATATTTTTCTTAGTAGGTAGATATAATAATAAATTTAATAATAATTACTAATAATAGTTACAGTAGTAGTAGTAGATAGATGGATAACATTTTGATAGATGGTGGTAAACAGAAAAAAACTGTTTCTGACAGTTGATAATATTTGTACTAACCTTTTTTGGCTTTTGACTTTTCGGACTTTGCTGCAGCCCATAAACCAGTGAGGGTAGGCTGGCTAGCAGATTTTTTGTTTTTTAGTTGGTTCTATTATTATCTCAATTAATTATTATCACTGACTGTACCAGCAAAGCACGAGATGGCCTGTCTACAATGCTACTACTAAGCAACCACCCATCAGTGTTTCCGTTGGCCAATGGTAGACAGTAGTTAGCCAATTTGACCAATAGGAATGCATGCACAGCGAGTGAGTTTGTCTCTTTTTTAAATTGCATTGCTCTCTTTGGCCGAAATTGTACAATTTTGTCAAGATTTCAAAAGATCTCATGCATATGCTATTGGAATTTCCAACTGATTTTATTGACTGATATTTTACTAACGCCTTGGCGTGCATTGAGCATGAAATTCAACACCCGCCTAGGCGTCTTGGCGGGTGTGATATAGCCGCCACTGCAAAAGATTCACCGAGAGAAACTGTCCCAAGGTTACCCTGCTATAAACCTAAATATTATTTTGTTCCAAATTAACTTTCAGAAAAAAAGCAGTAGCTGGCTTTCTACACCATATAGCATTGGTTTCATTGTATCATATGATTTCGGTGTATATCGTATAATTTATCAGTGTGATCTGTAGGAGCTGTCTTCTCCAAAAGCATTGCCATTGGTACTGATGTGATGCACTTGTGCAGTGATTTACTAAGTTTCATTATAAGTTTGTGCGCTGTCTATCTTGCAAAGAGACATCCGACTGCTCGTCTTCCTTGGGGATTTCACCGTGCCGGTGAGTGTGGTACATGCATATTTGTTGATATATATATATATTACTTTATTGGCATCAATATGATTTTACAGAAATGTTTTTCATAAAGTGCCATAGCTCGAGGAAAAAGAAAAACTCAGAAGGGTTAATGCACTGTCTTTGTAAGTAACTCTTGACTAGTTCGCAGTGCTTTATTTGTAGAAGTACTTGGTGCTCTACTCAGTGTTTTTATAATATGGGTGGTGACAGGAGTGTTGGTGTATCTGGCTGCCCAGAGAGTCTACAATAAAACTTACGGAGATATTGATCCAGATAAGATGCTCTATACGTCAATAGCAGGAGTGGTGTTCAACATCATGTATGTCTTTTGTCTGATGTTCATATATTCTGTATAGTCTGTATAGTCTGTGGTACATACATACCATTTATAGCCTGTGGTACATTTCATGCCATCTATAGTCTGTGGTACATTACATACCATCTATAGTCTGTGGTACATTACATACCATTTATAGTCTGTGGTACATACATACCATTTATAGTCTGTGGTACATTACATGCCATCTATAGCCTGTGGTACATTTCATACCATCTATAGTCTGTGGTACATACATACCATCTATAGCCTGTGGTACATTACATACCATCTATAGCCTGTGGTACATTACATACCATCTATAGCCTGTGGTACATACATACCATTTATAGTCTGTGGTACATTACATACCATCTATAGCCTGTGGTACATTACATACCATCTATAGCCTGTGGTACATTACATACCATCTATAGCCTGTGGTACATACATACCATCTATAGCCTGTAGTACATTACATACCATCTATAGCCTGTAGT
Source organism: Cryptosula pallasiana (assembly GCA_945261195.1). Lineage (NCBI taxonomy): Eukaryota > Metazoa > Bryozoa > Gymnolaemata > Cheilostomatida > Cryptosulidae > Cryptosula > Cryptosula pallasiana. The sequence goes on along the minus strand of OX183133.1, from coordinate 48,441,868 downwards.
ACATTACATACCATCTATTAGCCTGTAGTACATTACAGGCCGTCTATAGCTTGTGGTACATTACATACCATCTATAGCCTGTGGTACATACATACCATCTACAGCCTGTGATATGTATATATCACCTGTAGCCTGTGGCACATACATAACATCTATAGCTTGTGGTAGATAATTTTGGTATTGTGTAATGTCATTGACAGTATGGCAGTGGTGCTCAACGTTGACATCTTTAAGTGCAAAGTCTCCCACGGACACAGCCACGGCGGAGATGGTCATGGGCACAGTCACAGGGCAACAGGTCAAAGACACAGCCACGGCCATCTACCACTCTCGCAGAGACGAAATGGAGAATATGAACAGTTAACAACCAATGAAGATGATGCCGACGTAGGTGAGAATAATTTGTTTTTTACAAAAGTCCATGCTTGTAGCTTTTCTTAGTGTCTGAATCCAGTGTAGTTAGTGCGAGAGATTTAGGAGGTCCGTTTATTATATCGGCCTTCATCAGCTTCTTTGCTATCCTAAAGTTACCTGTAAAGTTACCTGTAAAGTTACCTGTAAAGTTACCTGTAAAGTTACCTGTAAAGTCTAACAGAAAAACATAGACAAGTACACTATAGTCAGCTATCATAACTTGGCAGCAAATAGTAGTCATAATACTGGCAGCAAACAATGGCTATAGCAAGCTATTTAGACAACTGTATGACAAGGTGAGAAGTGGTGAATGGCTAATGTATATGTAACATTGTGCAGAACTGTTGCCTGCTCCAGTGCTGTTCTATAGTCAGCAGCTCATGTGTTACATGCAGTGTGCTGCCTGACTGAGTTAGCGAGCTTATACTGTGCTGTAGATGACGGCAGCACAGCCAATGATGCCAACAGCAACAGAGAGAAGAATATAGTGATTAGAGCCGCCTTTGTACATGTCATTGGAGACCTTGTACAGAGCATTGGTGTTCTTGTAGCTGCACTGATTATTAAGTTCAAAGTAAGTGGAGATTATATATACGTGCAGCAGTATGTCTATGTCTATGTATGCCTTCCATTTACCCCGGCAGTTTAATGTTATATTACTGTGTTGTGGTGTATGTGCAGTGTATGTGTGGTGTAGTGTATGTGTGGTGTAGTGTATGTGTGGTGTAGTGTATGTGTGGTGTAGTGTATGTGTAGTGTATGTGTGGTGTAGTGTATGTGTGGTGCAGTGTATGTGTGGTGTAGTGTATGTGTGGTGTATGTGTGGTGTAGTTTATGTGTGGTGTAGTGTATGTGTGGTGTAGTTTATGTGTGGTGTAGTGTATGTGTGGTGTAGTGTATGTGTGGTGTAGTGTATGTGTGGTGTAGTGTATGTGTGGTGTAGTGTATGTGTGGTGTAGTGTATGTGTGGTGTAGTGTATGTGTGGTGTAGTGTATGTGTGGTGTAGTGTATGTGTGGTGTAGTGTATGTGTGGTGTAGTGTATGTGTGGTGTAGTGTATGTGTGGTGTAGTGTATGTGTGGTGTAGTGTATGTGTGGTGTAGTGTATGTGTAGTGTAGTGTATGTGTGGTGCAGTGTATGTGTGGTGTAGTGTATGTGTGGTGTTGTGCATGTGTGGTGTAGTGTATGTGTGGTGTAGTGTATGTGTGGTGTAGTGTATGTGTGGTGTATGTGTATGTGTGGTGTAGTGTATGTGTGGTGTAGTGTATGTGTGGTGTAGTGTATGTGTGGTGTAGTGTATGTGTGGTGTAGTGTATGTGTAGTGTAGTGTATGTGTGGTGCAGTGTATGTGTGGTGTAGTGTATGTGTGGTGTAGTGTATGTGTGGTGTATGTGTAGTGTAGTGTATGTGTGGTGTAGTGTATGTGTGGTGTAGTGTATGTGTGGTGTAGTGTATGTGTGGTGTAGTGTATGTGTGGTGTAGTGTATGTGTGGTGTAGTGTATGTGTAGTGTATGTGTGGTGTAGTGTATGTGTATGTGTGGTGTAGTGTATGTGTGGTGTAGTGTATGTGTGGTGTAGTGTATGTGTGGTGTAGTGTATGTGTGGTGTAGTGTATGTGTGGTGTAGTGTATGTGTGGTGTAGTGTATGTGTGGTGTAGTGTATGTGTGGTGTAGTGTATGTGTGGTGTAGTGTATGTGTGGTGTAGTGTATGTGTGGTGTAGTGTATGTGTGGTGTAGTGTATGTGTGGTGTAGTGTATGTGTGGTGTAGTGTATGTGTAGTGTAGTGTATGTGTGGTGCAGTGTATGTGTGGTGTAGTGTATGTGTGGTGTTGTGCATGTGTGGTGTAGTGTATGTGTGGTGTAGTGTATGTGTGGTGTAGTGTATGTGTGGTGTATGTGTATGTGTGGTGTAGTGTATGTGTGGTGTAGTGTATGTGTGGTGTAGTGTATGTGTGGTGTAGTGTATGTGTGGTGTAGTGTATGTGTGGTGTAGTGTATGTGTGGTGTAGTGTATGTGTGGTGTAGTGTATGTGTGGTGTAGTGTATGTGTGGTGTAGTGTATGTGTGGTGTAGTGTATGTGTGGTGCAGTGTATGTGTGGTGTAGTGTATGTGTGGTGTAGTGTATGTGTGGTGTAGTGTATGTGTGGTGTATGTGTGGTGTAGTGTATGTGTGGTGTAGTGTATGTGTGGTGTATGTGTATGTGTGGTGTAGTGTTATCATGTATATTACCTGTGCTAGTTACCTCCATGCATTTATTATAGTTTGCTCGAGGTATCCTACTGTATGTATTATATGTTAGTGTCTTCTTGGTACACCCTCTCCACCTTTTTCCTCACTGTTATATAGGATCCCTGGTTATAGTATGTCAGTTAACTCCCTTGTACAAGCCTTAGTCTCTTATCTCTCACATGGCTGGGTGCCTGTTCTTGGTGCATTCATTATCTCAAGTGATGTTAAGTAGGTGCTTAGCCTAAACCATTTGTGGTACGTCATTTATCAGCTTTTATGGCTTTAGATAAGCTACATATGCTACTATGTGGTTGTCTTTCTATCTCTCGCAACCAAATACACTCATATACCTGTCTTGTCCACTGCACCTCATTTTTCTGTTCTTTACACCCTTTCTCCATAGGAATGCAATGCTAGTGTATGTGATGTATGTGCATAGCACCATCGATGGTGTATTGTCCCAGCCAAACCAATTACTTTAGGTTGCTTTAGTTTGAAGTTTTATGTATTCGTTTGGGTGTCTCCATCTACAACAGCTCTGTGTCTTCGTCTGCAGCAGCCCTTCTCTATTGTGTCTTCATCTACAGCAGCCCTTTTCTACTGTGTCTTCATCTACAGCAGCCCTTTTCCACTGTGTCTTCATCTACAGCAGCCCTTTTCCACTGTGTCTTCATCTGCAGCAGCCCTTATCTACTGTGTCTTCGTCTACAGCAACCCTTTTCTACTATGTGTTCATCTACAGCAACCCTTTTTCTACTGTGTCTTCATCTACAGCAGCCCTTTTCTACTGCGTCTTCATCTACAGCAACCCTTTTTCTACTGTGTCTTCATCTACAGCAGCCCTTTTCTACTGCGTCTTCATCTATAGCAGCCCTTTTCTACTGTGTCTTCATCTACAGCAGCCCTTTTCCACTGTGTCTTCATCTACAGCAGCCCTTTTCTACTGCGTCTTCATCTACAGCAGCCCTTCTTTACAGTGTTTCCACAACAACAATTTTTGTTCTTTCCATACACATTGCACAAGTAGAGATAATATGACAGCCAAATAGTTTTAAGCAGATATTTGATAGGGCCAATATACTTTGTGATGCTTGCAGGGAGCTGATGACCACTCACTGTATCGTCTGGCTGATCCAATATGTACGTTTACCTTCTCTGTGTTGGTACTTATTACAACTCTCACAGTCATCAGAGATGCCTTCTTTATATTAATGGAAGGTGAGCCTGTGTCTATTGCACCTGCGTGGTCTACCCTCTCTAAGTGTTTTGTATTCTATCCATATATCATTTACTATATGTATTGTTTGTTCTATAAATAACCATACATGTACGCATCGCTCAACCCATTGCATCAGTTAATATGTACATCTATATAAATATACAGTCATATAGCACGCAGTATGCAATGTTTGTACATGTCTGTGTGTATGTAATGTTTGTACATGTCTGTGTGTATGTAATGTTTGTACATGTCTGTGTGTATGTAATGTTTGTACATGTCTGTGTGTATGTAATGTTTGTACATGTCTGTGTGTATGTAATGTTTGTACATGTCTGTGTGTATGTAATGTTTGTACATGTCTGTGTGTATGTAATGTTTGTACATGTCTGTGTGTATGTAATGTTTGTACATGTCTGTGTGTATGTAATGTTTGTACATGTCTGTGTGTATGTAATGTTTGTACATGTCTGTGTGTATGTAATGTTTGTACATGTCTGTGTGTATGTAATGTTTGTACATGTCTGTGTGTATGTAATGGTTGTACATGTCTGTGTGTATGTAATGTTTGTACATGTCTGTGTGTATGTAATGTTTGTACATGTCTGTGTGTATGTAATGTTTGTACATGTCTGTGTGTATGTAATGTTTGTACATGTCTGTGTGTATGTAATGTTTGTACATGTCTGTGTGTATGTAATGTTTGTACATGTCTGTGTGTATATAATACAAGTGTACCTTCTGTTCCCTTTACTTAATGGTTCCCTACATATTTATCTATATATAATATACATCTACATGTATATGCAATATACATCTAATCAAACTGTGGACAGCAGCTTTTTTGACATTTGCTGCCTCATCAGCGCAGTACAGAGTTAAGTAAGGCTGACAATTTATATGTATGGTGTATATATACTATATAATGTATGTCTATATAGTATATATATGTATATATTACATATGTATATAGTATATATGTATATAGTATATATGTATATAGTATATATGTATATAGTATATATGTATGTAGTATATATGTATATAGTATATATGTATGTAGTACATATGTTCATGTGTCTCAGGCGCTCCATCTAAAGTCGACTACGATGAAGTACACACGCAGTTGTTGGAGCTAGAGGGAGTACGGTCTGTTCACAGTCTAAAGATTTGGTCATTGACCTCTAACGAAGTGAATGCCTCTGTACACCTTGCTGTTGGTATGTATCCGTAGATCTCTTATTTGTGATGTACATTGCTCCAGTAGGGTATTCTACAGGGTTAGCCCTTACATATGTTTCTTCAAGTTAGTTCATAGAGTTGCTCCTAGAATTTGCTAGTAGATGTGGTTTAAGACTGTACTAGTAAATCACTGGCCATGTTTGCTAATGCTTCAAATATGATCTCTTGTTTGAGGGCAAGTTTGCAGCCAATCATGAAATATAAACCTAGATCTCAACCACAAACAAACAATTACTGCGGCAATCATTGCACACTCGTTCATTGATCAGTGTCCGTTCATTGATCAGTGTTCGTTTATTGATCAGTGTCCGGTATCAGATTTACGGTTACAGTCAATCTCGTGATCAACGATTATATTATTATAATCAATCGTTGTCTTAACAAAGTCAATAAAATCAAACAATAATATTTTGTTTATGTTTTGATTTTTATTTGTTATTTATCATCATATTTTATTACTAATAATTGTAATATTAACTAGTTATTCATTTAATATGATTTCAATTAATGATGATAATAATAGACCATGTCGGCAAGCAACAATAACATCTCCATTATGAGCCTTTCCCCATCACAAGAATTGTACCAACCTTTGTGGTAATCGGAAGGGCAACTCTTTAAAAAGATGGAGTCATTGTTGCGTCAAATAGGAACACTAGAATTGTCACATTAGAATTGGCACACTAGAAGTGTCACACTAGAATCGATAAAGCCATCATGAGTCGGCCATTCTCTTCTCATGGAAGATCTTGCTCAATTTTTAACTCACGAAAACTGTTATAGCGCAAAAAAATAAGAATGATAGCAAATATTATTACTTATTGATACGTATCATTAAAATGAAGCAAATCAGTGATACAGATATTTATTGGCATGCTTTCTTGATCATGTGCTCTATTTATCAGTTGAATTTTAATAATGATAAAAATAACATAAATAATTATTTATTCTTTTTGTTATATTATCCTTTTTATTATCTTGTTTAAACGTTACAAAAGACTTTTTGGCTCGTGTGCTGATAGGTCAAGGTTTTATTACAACAACAGCAAGTAAAGTTTTTATTGCACAGCTGAAACGTAGCATCGTAGATCGTTCCTTTCTTGCCTGCTCATGCAGGAAAACTTTATTATTAATATTAGTACGATATCTGCCCAGATCATTTAATGAGCTTTATTTTAGCAATTCGTAGCTGCTTAGCTATTGATACTCCAGATAACTTGAGAGAAATATAGTTTCTCCAGTGTTTACACTACCCAAAATAGTTTTTATGCATGTATAAACTGAGCTTAAAGGCTGTAAAAATCTGATGTTGGTAACCATAGTTATATACTGATGCTACTGGTGTATTGTGGGTGTTACTGGTGTATTGTGGGTGCTACTAGTGTATTGTGGGTGCTACTAGTGTATTGTGGGTACTACTAGTGTATTGTGGGTACTACTGGTGTATTGTGGGTGCTACTAGTGTATTGTGGGTGCTACTGGCGTATTGTGGGTGCTACTAGTGTATTGTGGGTGCTACTGGTGTATTGTGGGTACTACTAGTGTATTGTGGGTGCTACAGGTGTATTGTGGATACTCCTGGTGTATTGTGGGTGCTACTGGTGTATTGTGGGTACTACTAGTGTATTGTGGGTGCTACTGGCGTATTGTGGGTGCTACTAGTGTATTGTGGGTACTACTGGTGTATTGTGGGTGCTACTGGTGTATTGTGGGTAATAATAGTGTATTGTGGGTGCTACTGGTGTATTGTGGATACTCCTGGTGTATTGTGGGTTCTACTGGTGTATTGTGGGTACTACTAGTGTATTGTGGGTGCTACTGGTGTATTGTGGGTACTACTGGTGTATTGTGGGTACTACTAGTGTATTGTGGGTGCAACTGGTGTATTGTGGGTGCTACTGGTGTATTGTGGGTACTACTGGTGTATTATGGGTACTACTAGTGTATTGTGGGTACTACTAGTGTATTGTGGGTACTACTAGTGTATTGTGGGTGCAACTGGTGTATTGTGGGTGCTACTAGTGTATTGTGGGTACTACTAGTGTATTGTGGGTACTACTAGTGTATTGTGGGTACTACTAGTGTATTGTGGGTGCTACTGGTGTATTGTGGGTGCTACTGGTGTATTGTGGGTACCGTTTGGTTCCATTGACATAGTTGTTCTATTCGTTTAGATGCCGGCCACCCGTTTCCCTTTGAGTTGGTGTCCAAGGCTAATAAGATACTGAGAGGTGGAGACATAGTAAACCGTTGCTCTGTACAGATAGAGTTATATGATGAAGTCAATGCAAAGTTATGCACCCAGTGTCTACACCCTCGGCCTTCTACCCAGTCTCTTGTTATCTAGTGCTCTCTATGTCTATGTATGTCCATGTGTGCACCGTTATGATATTATACCTCTATATATATATATCACTGCTAACTGGCATATAAATGTGCTACCCTGCCATCAGTCATGTAGAGGTGCTATGTGTATTCTACCACAAGATAGCCACTGTGCTAGTGTGAAGTATGGTATATTTGTACTTTAGTGAGTTGTCTACTCTTGTGACTTTATCTATCCTGCTCGGAACATCACTGCTGCTGTTGTATCTTCAGCTCTACCAACTCTGTCAGTGCTGCTGTCTAGTGTGGCTGCAACTTTGCTGTGAGAGTGGTCCTCTCTATGTCTATTTTGGTTAGACAACTCTTACAAGTTTGAAATCTTTATTCCTACCTGATTCTGTGAGAAAAATTGTGTCCAAAACTTTTTACTATTGCTAAATGAGTACACCCTTCATTCATTCCAGCTAAACTGCTTTCTCACTCTTTGTTTGTTTCGACTTCTTCGCTCCCACCCCTTTACCGTAATATAGAGCCACCTCACCGACTTGTGTTATTGTCATTGAATGCAGACATGTTACTGCAGCATTGCTGACTTGACCAAACAACACAATACATGCGTTGAGTGCACTCTATGGTTTTTGTGTGACTGACTAATGCCTCATGTTATTTCCATGGCTAATTAATACTCAAGCTACAGCTAGTTCTTTGAGCTACAGCTATTTCAGCGAGCTACAACTAGTTCAGTGAGCTACAGCTAGTTCAGTGGACTTGTTGTACCTACAAAATCATTATTCTCCGTGTTATTTAGCAATTTCTGTTGCACAATGGCTACTGTGTGACCACCCTCATGTTTTTGGCCATTTGACACACTGATTATCCGTGTTGTAATTGCGCTGCAATACTTGTGCTATAATCGTAATCAAAGTAATATTTATATACTATTTTTATTATACTAGCTGAAGAATTGGTGATATACAATCCTCTCACACTGATTAACATATATTAAACATACCTGGATGTTCTCAATTGTCTTAGCATAAATATTTTCTTACTAGATACACAAGTTTATAGAAATTATTTTCTCATTGGAAATAATATAATATACAAATTAATGGAGCTGTTTTGACTCTTATTCCTAGCTTAGATTATTGTTCCTCAAACGCAATAGAAAGAAACCATAAATGTAACACAAACCTTACTGCAAGGTGTTGGCGATTTTGGTATACATCTTTGTTGAAGTCAAGTGATTCATTGATTATCTTGATGTAGTATACCAACAAATGCATCAATATTCTATGCCTGTGTCAGTAGCGGGCAAAATTATCTGGCTTTTCAGTTCTTTTTTGGCAGTTTTCGAGCGAAATTGTCATATTCTGATGAATCGACTACTATCTGGTTTCCGTGGTATTTGTTGATTGCTTGAAGGCTATATCCTTGTGAGGGGCATTTCTTTTTACCATTGGTTGTAAGACCTGAACTACGTAATGCTTTGCAATTATTCATTACATCTGCCAGTTGTGTTAAACTTGGGATCACAGGCTTCCTAACGCACGGATCACTTCCTGTCACCTCAAGGTCGCTTACACTGCTCGTCGAAAGGTAGGTGGTCATTGAGGCAGATGTGGTTGATCTTTGGTTTCGCTGTTGACTCTTTTTGTCCATGACTTCAGGGAAACGAACTTTCTCTGATTGGTCGCTTGGTTTGTTTGCTACAATTTGAGCTGATTTCCCTGTATCACCCATGCTTACTGCTAGGCTGGTATGTGATTCAGACTTCAACGTGGAACTTGTTTTCCTCACTACTGGCCTCTGTATGGCTATTGAAACAGTCTGGACGTCTCTGACTCTCTGGCGCTGGTCTAATGTACACTTGCCTCCTTTTATCTCTTCGTCAAACTGGTATGATGAAAGATAATCGGCTTCCATCTCTACTGGCGAGTTGGCCTGAACACTAGGCAAGTTAGTTGGCAGCGGCTTATTGTTTCTACTCATGGCAGCGATTGTTGAAGGCCTCGTTGTGAGAGATTCAGAGTTGGTTATGAGAAAGTCTGCTTCTCTCTTGGCACTACTGCATTTGAGACAAGTCCGCTGCAGCGGACGTCTGATCAGGTCTACCGTCTGTGACACGTTATAATAGTCGTCAGATGTTTTGTTAGACGGAATTCCTAAAGATCTGCTGATATCGAATGCGGTTGCTCGACGACCAACCTCTTTCCTAGCGTGCCTTCTAGCTATCGACCCTGACCACAACTTGCTTTTCCTCTGATACAGATGCCGCAGATGTGCTGTCTTAAATGTCCTGCAGTTCGTCGTTGGAAAGTTAGCATTACTATCCGTTACTTTAGCGGAAGGCGTTTCCTTACAGGACAGTTTGTCTAACTGATCTTTTGTCAGTTTCTCTCGAATTTCTTTTGGCATGCGATTAGTTTCTAAGAAAACATATCTCCTCTCTCGAAAGTCGTCTGTTGGTAAAAACAGCTCAAAGTTACTCTCACTTTTAAGTCTATCCCTTTCGGTCTGCATGACTTGGCTTTAACTTGCTCCTACACCTGTGTAATATCCGTTACAACCAAGTGTCACTGGCATGAAATGCACTTGAAAGTTGATGTGGAAAAAAATGTCAAACCTTTGGCTACTTACATGACACTAAATAATCATACTGAATTGCCTGTGTTTGTATTTTTGTCTCAAATTCTCCTACTGCTCACCTTGACATATCTCACATGTCGGTTAGAGAAAACATTAGAACAGAAGCTAACCACACAGTTGTTCGTAACGGTTAGTTACAAGTATTACTGAAGTCTGTCACGCTGTGTGTTTAGACTGAACCTAGCTTACAAGGAGTTCAGCCATTTATATTGCTAATAAAATACATTACTGAAAGAGACTTAACAGTATAAGCACCTTAAATTTTGAATTAAATTATAACAGAAATATAACAATAAAACAATTTATAAATACCTGGATAGGTTCCATACTCACTAAATAATGTTTTGTATAATGAAACGAGGGTCAATAACCTGATGGCAGAGAAACCTATGTTTCAGGAGTTGTCTAACTACGCTAATTGCTCATCTTTAATCCATATCTAATACCTACTTCTATGTAACTTGAGCGAATGAAGATGTCAATAAAACAGTTAAGTTGTTTACAAAACAATTTAACTGTTTTGTTTACCTGAATAGTAGGCTTGACAGGTGTTTGCTGTCTAGGATTTAAACAGACAAGCAGCGAGAAGGTACTGATAAGGCAGTAATGATATTCAGATACTGAATGGATCACTTCGCTGCATGTATGCAAACATTTGTATTTAATTCAAATCCATTAGCCATGATTTATGCTGTCTAGAAGGGCGTACAATTGTTGAAGTAAGAAAAGGAGCATTATTGTACAGCAATTAGCTGTGTTTTAAACACGCATAATGAAGAGATAACATAGATCAATAGCTAGCTCATACAATTATATAGGGGTTTACATTCACTGTAGCATGTCAATGTACTGGTAAAAACCTTCCGCCAATAAGTTAATGTCTTCACCGCCCAATTGTCATATCATAATTGCTCACAAATGGTTTGCTTTTGTGCGGGTTTGCAATGTATATTTGCAAGGGTATAGACATTGCCCGATGAGACAGTCAACTGGTTACTAAACATTTTTTAAATGATAAAGATAATTCTTCACTGCTGTTGTTGTACATACAATCGAGAGTCTAATTGACTTGGTAGATCTACAATAGTAACTGTTGTATTGTTAGAGTGAAATGCTTTGTGTGTGGTGTTGTGTTTGTATTGTCTATAGTGTTAAGTGGGACACAGCTGGAGAGAGGTGAGTCAGTTTGGATCTGCCTTTCAATAAATTTTGGTTATTTGAAGCAAACAAGTAATTTGGAAGAAGTATACCAAACAGCTGGTGTACCAAAGGTATTTGTCTGCCCCTGTTTTTTATAGTCAAAACAATAATGAAATGGTGTACTAAGTTGAAGGAACACAACTCGTAGTCTGCAAGTGCTAAGACCTCTAAATTTGTTGCACAATCAGTCTATGGTGATTCACTTGAAAATTGAAGTTGTGTCCCCAATCTTTGACATACCTTATTTGTTTTGCTGCTATTATCATCAGCCATTATTATTATTAGTTATAGAATAGGGGGATTGGTTCCTTAGACTAATCTCTGTGGTTGAAGTTTTATTTATTTGAGCTTTTACTTCAGCAAGCATGGAAATACAACTCCTTCTGCTACTGTATAGTATTCCTAAACAACTATTGAGTACACAACTCCCTATGTCACACCACTGCAAAATTGATCCAGAAACAATTATTAACTTTGGTGATAGTTTTGCCATCAACAGCTGCAATCAACTGGCTCATTCTTTGTCTGTGTTAGTAACAACAGTTGGTACTAGTTTCGTCTCTGACTAATGGTCTAGTAAGCTACAAGATTAATCTTTGTTAAAAACAATGCATTGTCTCGCCTGCTGTGGTTCTTCAGCAGCTTTACTCTTTTGGTGTCTCTACTAATTCTATCACACAACAGTCAACCAATGGCATAGGAGGTTTTTATTGCTCTATCGACATACAAATTGTTAAATAAAATAACATGTACAAGCAAACGCGGTGTAGATTTTAGGTATAACTTGGAATTATCAGCACATGTGGAAGTTTACATTCATAAGTTCAGTTAAGCATACAGCTGCGCTCCTGATTGGCTACTTTCAATCTGAATCTTTGACCAAGTCTTCCTGTGTGTGTTCAAAGCCATCTGCAACATGAGAGCATGTTTTTAGTTCTGCAGTGGCAAATAGCAGGGAGAGAGGGCAACTCTCAACATAGAAAATCTTTAAATGCAAGCAAACGAATCATTAGCGTTGTAATTATTTTAACTCATATTTCAAAGTTAGCTGAATGCACTACCTAAAACGTTTAGCGATACAAAAAGAAGTGGTGTGCTAAAAATGGAAAAGCTGGGTGTGAACTTTGAGTGAACTGTGAGGCTTACCTCTGCGATGTCTACTTTCCTTTCCCAACTTTTAACTTTTTTGTTTAGTTCATACAGATCGGCTTTTTCCGTTACATACTCCATCACCTCTGGCACCTAAAAGGACATGAGTGCAGTCGTAGGAACCTCATAGAAAACTTCGCAGTTTGTCCGCCATTTTAATAATAATGATCAACTTTGTTACGATCAATGTAAAAATAATATTTGGAGTTGTACACACCTAGAAATCTGTGTAGATAATATATACCTTGTAATCACTCAGCTGCTGTCTGTATCTTTTGTTAATCTGTTCAGCCTTAGCTCTCTCTTCCTCAACCATTCTAGTCTCAGCATCTATTCTGGTTAGCAGCTCGGCTCGGGACCCAGTCTCTTGCTTCAGTCTATCAGACTCCAACGTCAGTGTGTGCAGCTTTTTCTATGTAAACAAAAGTTTAAACTGTTAACACTTCATCCAGCATGGCATTTGATTTTTTTCCATATGCTTTTGGAGATATACCTTTTACCTGTCTATGAGTTAGAATGTAAAATATTACCTGTTTTCTTCAACTACTTACTAAATATATTGAATAATAAGTCAGCTACAATTGTGGCCTACTTTGGAAATTAATTTTTCTTTTGTCAATATTTCATAAGTTGTCTCTTGCATTGACATACAACATGTTCATTCCTCGGTGTTGCCAACAGAACACAGGCTGTTACAAGTACAAACAAACTGGTAGCATGCAATGACAAATGATCATTTAACCTTGTAGGAGTTGAGAACTTGAAGTGTGTTTGTTGCCATCAGCTTGAGTCTCAGTAAATCTTGATTTCTCTCTTCAATTTTCTCCAGGTATTGGCTGTTTTCTATTTTGAGTTGCTGAAAGTCTACTTCATTTAGGACCTCCCCCATCTCCTCCTTCTGTTTCAGCTGCATATGCAACTTCTTCTTTTGAACTTTGAGGGTTGAATTCTTGAGACGAAGCTTTCCCACTAAGGTTTCCTGCACAAATCATAGCATGCCATTATTGACCTTCATGTGACCTTCGTACAATAGCTTGCCACTTTTTATGGTGTGTGAATGCTTTTTGTAAATATCAGTCATGAAACAAGGAACAAAAGCTAATGTAATCCACAAAAAGAACAAAAGCCAAGAATACCTCTTTTCTCATAGTCTGGTTTCAAGCTACAAGACAAAATCTAAATAATTTAATTTGATACGATAGTAATGCGTCTGGTAGTCTATTTAACAGCTCAAACTCTTACCCTTCCTCTCAGTTTGTCTTCAAAGTAACGGCTGACTTTCTCAGCTACCACTTTGTTAGTCTGAGTATTGACAGCTCCTTTAACTATGTCCCTGTCGAACTCGTAATGAGATTTTCTTATCTCTCCTAGTCGAAGCTCAGCTTCTTCCATTTCAGCCTGTTGAGCACAATCAATGATCCATTAATGCATCACTCAATGGGGCAGACAACTGAGCAACGAGCATCTATACTTACTTTGTAGTTGTCTACCACCTTTTCTGACTCATCTTCATGTCTGGTCTTGTCTTCTTTTATTTCTTCGATCTCTCTCTGAGCGATGTCGCATTTCTGTTCAGCTCGTAATTGCATTTTATCTGTGTGTGATGGCCTTGACCTTGATCGTTTCCTTTAACGTAAAATTTATTCACTTGAGAGCAGTGCAGATTACACTGAATACATGACCAATACACAGTGATTAGTGATGATGTAATTGTAACGCACCTGTTGCCTCTGCCGGCAGGTAAATCCTGTCCTGTTGCTGATCCTTGTGGGAGCCCTGGACCAGTAGCTTGACTTGGGCCCAAATCTTTGGGTTCTATTCTCTTCATATATTTATCGAACATGAATGTTTCAGCTTTCAATATTTCGTTTGAACGCCTAAAGATAATATGTCAGCTGCCATAAAGAATAACCTAGGATTTATTTGCCTGCTGTTGTCTGTCATAAGCCTTGGCTATGTTTGTGGAAAAAATCAATTAAAAGAGAAAAAACAAATGAATACTGTTTATTTGTTAGTCTTAATTAATAATCACATGGTAGGGTACAGGCTATCTTCATTTTGCACCCAAATACTGGAAGGTGAAAGTAACTTTAAAACACTGTTTGTGCATTTAATTTTTTCAAATTTTTTGGCAAGCTCAGCTTATTTGTTGCAACGTAAAAAGTAGAGTTTACCATGGCAACTAGCTATCTCACCGACTTGTTTGCACGGTAAAACCTTTGTATTGGTTAGTAGAAAGTCACATATGACTAATGGGCTCTTAACCACCTAACGACCTAGAGGATGGTAAAACCGCTCCTACATTTACAAACATGCATCTCTAAAAAACAATGAGAGATAAGGTATGTGTAAGTACATATAGAATTATTAAAAAGCGAAGATAATCGTGGTCATATAATCAAGTGTTGATGTTTTAAAACATCTCCAAAGTAAAAAAAAAGTATCTGTATTTGTTTGGTGCAAGAGCTAGCTAAGGAAGGAGTGTATATTATTGCTTGGGCTAATAGCTTACAATGTGCTCTCTACCAGCTCTTCTAACTTGTCGTACGAAAGATCTTGCAGTGGATCATCCTGAGCTTCATTGCTCGTGTCTATGCTCATTGTTTCTGACTCAGCCATTTTGTCAATCAACGCTTTTGCACCATAAAAGCAGTAGCGGACAGTTTATCGAAACAGGATGCGTTATTACGTTGGCATAACAACTAGCCGGAAATTCATGATAGCCTTAAATAGTCACAATTAAATGGAAAATCAAAACTAAAAACAAACTTTGGATGCACAAAAGCCCAGTATAAACTATAAAGAAACATTTTTGTATGACATGTTATTATTTATATTGACAATTGTTTCTTTTTAAGAAAAAAAGAACGTTATTTTGATACATTTCCTCGTGCTGACCTCGTTATCGCGTCAATCCCGGGTGGTCGCCATTTCTGTCACGACGACATAAGAAATATTGTGGTAGTTTTTCAAAATACAATATTGGACATTCATTAATTCACATACACACCACTCTTAGCACTAGGTACATATATAAATCCATTGTTGACACAATCCCATATCTTAAATCTTACTTTGTTTTTAATTTGGAACGATAATATATTTATTTTTGGAACAGAACTGCTTGTTTTTGTTCGTCGTTCGTTGGTTTTTGTTGTTTGTTGAACAACTGTAAGTTGTTGTTAGTAAGTAATTAATAATGATTATAATCATGATAAATGTTTATTATCATCGTCATCAATATTTAAGATTATAATAAAAGTGCTAGCTGGATTTGATAACTGCGGTAGAAAAGAATTCATTCATTCAAATCGGTGATGGATGATAATAATCAGAGGTGGGAATAAGTCGGACTAAGTCAAGTCATCTTAGAGTCAAGTCATAGGTCATAACTTGACTTGACTTAGTTGAGCAGTGTCTTGACTCTGACTTGATGCCTCATCTGACTCGACTTAACTCGAAAAGTTTCATGACTTGACTCGACTTCATAATACGGATGACTTTATTACAGTCATCATCAAGTCATTTGGAGTCAATCTCGCAGAGTTGTCTGCTCCTACCACAATTTCCTAAATTAACAGAATACCCGTGTGTCATTGCTGTATGTATTTCCTGTTTGGTTATCGGAACCAGAGGTGTTATTTAGTGCACAACCCAGCTAATAGCCAACTGTATGCTTGCTGGAGTATGGTGATCAGAAAATTACATTAGGCCTTCCGTTCAAATGCTTTCTACCAGAAAAAAAGATAGAATAATTGATGATTTTCTACCGTTTAAAAATATAAGAAGACAAGAAGAAGGTGCATATGCAGAATACTGTTTGTTTTGTCAACTAGAAATGTACTAAAAATAATTAATGCACTCTGATTAGGAAAGTTTGTGAAATGGGGAAGACTTTTTTTCAGTAGGGTTGTTGTTTTTAATGCGCCTTCTCGTCAACTGCATGTAGGTCAAATTCCCTGCTGGAAAAAAAAGTTGATTGCAACTTGTAAAATTCCTAATGTTTTTTGACTTTATTAACACATTCATTACAGGGTGCTTTCTGTGGTTTTCGTGGTTTTCCGCTTACTTTCATTATTTTTTAGCGGCCCACTCGATGCAGCTACAACAGTGAAACAAATACCAAAAGAACGATAAGATTCTCCTTAAAAATTATAGGGGCATTATCATGGACACAGAAAAAACCAAAAAAATTTTCCCCGCCTACCCTTTTGGGCCATTATTGCGACATAGCAAGTAACCACGAAGCTAGGCCGAGGGGAGGCCAATGTATGGATTTGCATTTTACACGAGAAATATTTGTCCTAGACACAAAAAAATTGCAGCAATGAAAAGGTGGCAAAATTTTGTTCTAAAATGATTATTTATTTCCTAGGTTAGGCTTTGAAAAAAAAAATCCTCAAAACCTCAATCAAAAACCACAAAACCACAAGAATGCCATTGCGCAACATCTGTAATGGCTTATTGATTGGTTTTTGTGAACTAGAGAAAAAAATACTTATAATGCTTGAAAGTCAACAAAAGACTGCCAAGACAATGTTTCAGTGGTTATCTCTCAAATTTACGTTTTATTTTGCCAATGGAACCCTGTTAAATACTTTAATTATTTGTCCCAAAATGATGTTGTGGGTAATAATAATAAAAAAAGATGGCTACTATTGATAAATAATTAACAACCTTATATTGTTTTGATATTCATAGAAACTGGTGTATATGATCAGAAGACCATGGGGATTCTGAATATTAAAAGTATTTTGACAGCCGCTACCGTTTTGATGGGAAAAATTAGCTCCGAAAACAAGTCCGTTTTCGGTAATAATTATTATAAATAACGAAAAGTTAAAAAAATTCATAAGTCAGCCGAAACTTGTCCAATCAGTATGAAACTTGGTGAATATGAGCGCTAGGATGTCTATTTCCTTCGTTTTACAAAAAATTGTGCTAAATATCTTAAATAAGAAAAATAATTACAATGAAAAAAATGACGATTTTGGTAATAATAAATAATTATTAATTATTATTACAATGAGTGAGAAACTACACTTACCGTGCTCGAAATTTCACCAAAACTGGTCACTATGCTCAAAACATGGTGCTTTCACTATCCTGATATTTAGTTTTTTGAAAATCTATCTATTAAAAAAAAAATTCTGAAAAACAAAAGCAACCGCATGCACCAAAAATCTGTGCGCCATTGCTGGTTGCTAAGGAACAAAAACCAAAAATAAAAAATTGTAAAAGTCAAAACTAGCCTAAGGCCATGTATTAAAGATAATTTAGAATTATACAGCAAATGATTCTGAATAGAATGATACCAAAATGTAAGACCTTACTCTTACTTTGCTCACATGGAAATTGTGAACAGACAATTACCGGTTTACTGTACTCATTCCGAGTGGGCTCGTGTCATGTAAGAGATGTGTTAAACATGTGTTTCAAAATTTATTGCACAACTTTACTGCAGAGATTTTTTGACAGAAAATGAAAAAGAACAAGTAATTTTACAAAATTAAGTTACTAAAATAAAATGGTGACCTTTTTTTCAAGTAGGGAAGGAGGAAAAACAACTGCCATGCAAGGAATAGGGTTAAACCATTTAACTCACTGTGAAGTGTCTACTGCTTGAACTGTGAACAGAATATTTTATTGGCTGCAACATTCTACTGGTTCTGGCTTTCCATAAGTACATATGCTATACTGCCAGATTATTGTTCTGAACCACTGATTTATCATTGCCAATATTTTTGTCATCTGTTGCTGTTAGGGAAATCTTTCAATAAAAATCATCTGATTTCTGTGAAAGTTTTGTATTAGTCATCTATTAGACATCTACATTACCCCCACTGAAATCTGCTGATCACGATGATGTTTTTGATAATGCTATACGACCAATAGACTCTGAGATATTCAAGTGACTTGATATTTGACTTGTAAGTCATTTGAGTCAGACTTGACTTAAAATTTTTCATTACTCAACTCGACTTGACTCAACAATGTTTGTGACTTTACTTGACTTGACTCAGCTGAACCTCAGAATGGCTGCGACTTGACTCGACTCACAAAGTTCATGACTTGACTTGACTCGACTTTAAAGTCATTTTCTCCCACCCCTGATAATAATCAATAATAATTATAAATAAATTTAATTATCACAATGTATAGCCAGTGCAAATGGACTTTTCAAATCAGCCTTGGGACGTTAAAAAACATATCATGGCATAGAATCATATCTTGCAGTCACAATAGTGGTAAACATTTTTGTCTTTCACTGATAGCAACAGTAGATGATGCAAAAAAAAATTTCAAGTTCTGAAAATTTTTTAAATAGTTCAAGTGGGTAGAAAAATATGTTGTGGATACAATCGTAAGAACGAATTTGCTATTGTCACCTCAATAGTTAACTGTTAAAACAGGTTTTACCAAATGTACTTTTAGTTCCAAAAATACTTTGTCCATTGTCCCAATTCCAGGCAATAATTAGTGTTGACGCGTATTATATATATATATATGTCATGCGTACACCTCAATAATCATACATAATACATATGTAACAATTATTATAAATGCTTTGTATTGGCTTCTCAATTGTATAACATTTTTTGTAGAAGTAGCCACAGACAACAACAAGTACTATATCTCAGTTGATATAAACAGGTGTCATCATCAGAAATCTTGTAATTAATAAGTAATAATCATAAATAAATAATATTTCAATAATAATTAATAAATAAATAATAAAAATTGATGGCATTGCATTTTGCTATATCATATTTATTACCACTAGCAGTTATCATTCAGTGATGTTTTTTTTTATTAACAGATATAATATAAGATTAATTATGAACCAGAATAAAGTAAAATTAAAGCACTAATGATGACAAATAAATAGCCATGATACCCAATATACGCTATACTAATGACTACTAATCACCATTAACCTTAGCGTTTGTGGTAATCCCATTATTCACCTAAAACACTCGGCGCATATGATAAACCTGCGATGCGTTTGCAATAATTGTAGTTAGGCTAATTTATAAATGGCTGAGATGAAATCGGGGGCGTCTTTGAAAAACCTTCCCTTTATCAAAATACATGGAACACCCTACAATAATTATACACCATCCAAATTCTAACTTCACAGTCTATTTGTAGACCTATAACAATATGTCGATGCCCTTCAGGAACCTGGTGGATTTCTCAAGTCTCTGAGTGACGTGAGAAAAAGGTTCATAATCAGATGCACGTGCGGTAGACTGCTCTAGCTATAGCAATTGGATTTTTGTCTCTACGAGCTTTAGTTTAAACGATATGAAAAGAAATGTGATTTTTATAACAAAGCTTTCGCTGGTATTACACGGCGACCATGACAGTTTTGCACTATCTAGTAACAGTCACAGAGGAAATCAGTTTTAAAAATTACTCTCTCTACACCAAAATTGCTTTGTTTTATGTTTGCACAGCGGATAGTTTTACGCCTCATTATTGATACATTATAGTAAAATTTATTAATTTGCGGTAATTACTAATTACGTAATTGTAATATATAAAAATAAAATTACGTTTTTATTTGGAAATAGCATTATTAAATCTATTTTCATACCTTCAGATGTAAATGATCTATAACAAGTAGTAAATCAACAGGTTGGTAATCTGATAGGCTAGTGATATAAAATGGACAAAATCATATGGGCCCACGGTGCCCTGGGATATTGCTCGTTTACAACGTGGTTTCAAAACATTTTTTCAAGTCCACAGCTATGTAAGCCGTGCAGTTATTGGTTCATCTGGTCCGGTGAAGTGTATCCTATCAAACCCTTTTAAAAATTTGTCTCTAGCAGCCTGTGGTCCCAAGTTACTGAAGATTTATTAATTTGATAATATTTGAAAACTGAAAAAACCGTGTGCTACAAATTTATATATCAATGCTTTGACTCCATAAACGCTACGCAACCATGGGGTTTGTGGACGCTACACAATGCTGCTCCACAACAATTGCCTGATATATTCCATTTATATATATACTACTTCAACTGTACATTCAACCACTGCCTCAACGTTTTCCAACCCTTTTGTGGCTTCGATGCTTTCTTTTATAATGTCAGACAATGCAATGAATGGAGATTTGTTGTTGATGAGTTTCTGGTTCTGTATAATTGGTGGGTAGATGTAACTGATTCATTCTTGTGTCCGGGTTAGGATTATTACTTCATGAGCGGTGACTAGTTAAAGTTAGTTTGAAAATTTTTGGTCCGAGACAGGTGTTTAATTTGTCCTACAAACAACAACAAACTTTAGTTTGTTGTTGTGGGACAAATTAAACACTTGTCTCTGGCCAAAAATTTTCAAGCCAAGTTTAACTGGTCACCGCTTGTTATATTATTATCATTGTTATTATACAGGAATTACTCAGTAAGACTCAAAGTAAGTGTTAGTATATTAGTGATATCATATTGACAAGCACTAGCAATCAAATAGGCTTCTCAGCATTGACACTATTCAAAAAACCGTAAATTGTACATAGTATAGAGAAAACACGTTTGAGCTAACAAGTTGGTCGTTAGGTAGTACAAGCAATCCATTGTGAAGTGGGAAATCTCTCCCTTTAAATTTTGAAGTGACAATTGTCAATTTTTTGGACTTGCTGTCAGAATATTTCAAATGACTTAGGACTCAATGCCAGTAGACACAAAATTGAAACTCCGTTGAACAGTTACATTTTCACTAGAGAGAAGAGGTTTTTCTGATCATTTTGTTATATGGAAGTAGTGCGTAGGGTAACTAGAAATACATAAAAACAACGTTTTTTTATACAGAAGAACAATAAGAAATAGGCTGTCTGTTTAATTGTAACACGACTGTATACTTTTCTTCTTTCTACTAGCTGTTTTAATCTACTTTTATACAACTAACAACTGTGCTATCATTATCGTTGGTTCAATTGTGATGCTTTTATTTTATTCTGTTCATTACCAATTCCCACCAATTCAAATACTATTGGTTTTATTTATTTACTGTCAAAATAGATGTTTTCAACGGTATATTACTGAATCATTTTTGTTTGTAACATAGTATGTGATGTTATAATATTCATAAGTGGTAAAGATTAGCCAGTAAGATGTGCTGCTTATTATAAATCGATCAGGTAATAACATGCATATGTATTATACTTGGTGTTCAGTTGGTATCGCACATCTATTGATGTGAAAGAGCTCTCGAAGCACCAAATCCACTTTTATGCTGCTTAGAAATTTCGCTAGTCGGATCGTATGACGAAGATATTTTCTTTGGCCAAAGAGTTATTAATGGAAATATATGGCAATTTTAACAAAAATTATTTTAATACATAATAACGGAGATGGTCAAAAGCACTACTTCTAGTATTCTTAAAATTTGGTCATGTCATTTCTAGCTAACCTGTTGTATCATTATCATGCTTCTCTAACCTTTATTAGTTTTCATGACAACAAAAATCTTCGAAAAATTGCAGTTTCCATAATAATATAAGAAATACAAATAACTTAATTGGTTAACCACACTAGCCCTGTCAAAACACTTCCAAAAATTAAACCATATTCACAAAACATGATACTTTCTACTTTTAAACATTTTGTTCAAATAATTTTTTTTTCATGAACATATCTGATTATCGACTGAAGACCAGGCATGCCCTGCTGGTTGTTAGTGGCAAAAGGTGCGGAATAAAGAGACGGTTAAAGTAAAAAAAAGCCTGTGACCCTAGGGTTTATGAACATTTAGACAGTGAAGCTAATTTTGATCGATAGATGAAAGAATGTAACATCTTTTTTGTTACTAAATGGCAAAATTACAAATTAAGACTGTGTAAGTTAGCAGCTCAGGAAGCTATAGTTAATTTATTGTTTAAAACTGCATGTAGCAGTACAGCAGCTGAAGTTTGGCGATGGTACATTCAAATTGTGGCACAACTGCTTGTTCAGATGAGTAGTTTTCTGATTTGTAGGTGAAGAATAAATCCTCCATGTAAGAGTTGCTGAAGCAGTTTAGGCTGCTGTGGTTGTTAGGTGCAAAAAATAGCTTGAGGCAAGGTACTGTTTGGAGTAGCACTATCACAGGATTCAGTCGTGGTTGTGTCAAAATGGCCCCGCGGCCCAGCACGGCACGTGTTTATGCTGACGTCAACATGCATAGACCTAGAGAATATTGGGATTATGAGTCATATGTTGTAGAATGGAGGTATGTCATCCTGTTCTGCCTTCTCTCAAAGTTCCTAGTTAACAATTTTTGTATGAAGAATTGTATAAAATGTTCTTTACAACAGTAAATTTAAACCATAATAGGTCACAAGATGACTTTCAGCTGGTGAGGAAGCTTGGTCGTGGCAAATACAGTGAAGTGTTTGAATCGTACAACATAACCAATGGAGACAAATGTGTGTCAAAAATTCTCAAGGTTTGTTGAAATTTTATATCCTTTCATATTGCCAGCTAGTTGATTGGTGAAGGTAATATAGCACTGGTGTAGTTACTGGTATTACTATGACGGTTCACTAGTTGGTATCAGATAGGGGGCTTCTCGCTTCACTGATGGAGAGTATATATTGTGAAGGATTACCAACAAACAGTCCAGGATTATCTCTGACAGTTTGCCCCATCTATCATGTTTATTGTCATTCAGCAAACATATCCTTGCTTGTATGAGAAACAAGGGCTGACATCAACCTTTTAGAAAATGCTGTGATCTATGCATATTTACGCTGTTTTTGTTTGCTCCTTCTAGCCCGTGAAAAAGAAGAAAATTAAAAGAGAAATTAAAATTTTAGAAAATTTACGTGGAGGAACCAATATAATTCGCCTGTACGCTATAGTCAAAGACCCAGTGGTAGGTTTTAGTTCCTATTTGATGTATTCTCGTATTTGCCAGGACTTGTTAATGGCCCGTTATCTAATTGGTCCTATGAATTACCATCATATGAATCCCCAGCATTGTGTTAAACATGTTGATGAATTTCATTACAATTTCACCCTAAGGAGTGTTGGATATTAGATTAAAGATTTGTTCATCGGCCATCAGCGAGTGATGACTGTTCGGTATAACTTGAGAAGCTTGTATGCTGGCAGTTGCAGTTGGAAGTGCTATAATTACCTTGTATGACAGATAGAGCTCCTTTACTGTTTAGTTACTCTATACATACCGAACTCGTTTCTTGTAGTCCAGAACTCCAGCACTAGTATTTGAACACGTCAATAATACAGATTTTAAGGTGAGTCAATCAATGCTAGTTCGGTTAACTGTAGACAGTTGTGATTCCATAGTAAACCACCACATGTCTATAGTATAACTGCTGTATGCGTTTTATGTCTATAATAGACAGCTGTATGGATATAATAGTCTGCTGTATGTCTTTAGTAGATTGCTGTATGTCTATAATAGATCGCCATAAGACTATACTAGATTGCTGTATGTCTTTAGTAGATCGCTGTATGTCTATAATAGTTTGCTCTGTCTTTAGTAGTTTGCTCTATGTCTTTGATAGATTGCTTTATGTCTATAATAGTTTGCTCTATGTCTATGATAGATCGCTGTATGTCTATTAACATAGTGCTGATACATGTTTACAGCGTAATACAAGCTTCTGAGTGTAATTATGTGGCAGAAATTGATTTTCTGCCTATTCGGTGATTGCTGCTGTATTTGATGGTGTTTTGCCAATAGTGATAAGATCGGCACTGCTCAATTCATTGCTTCAATATATTCGTAGCTGTATTTGTGTATGTATGTTGTAGCAATTGTATCAAACTCTTACAGACTTTGACATTAGATTCTACATATATGAACTCCTAAAGGTTGGTAGTGCCTTGATCATACTTATTGTCTCTTTCACCCATCAAGTGCTGTTGGCTTACTGCGTATTGTTGTATCCTTCACCGTGTCTGTCCAGTTAGCTAAGGCAACTGATGGGTAAATGTACATACCAGTGAATAAAGCTGGCTATGGTTTGCTCATGTTGATGCATTTGTTGTGTATTTTAGGCACTAGACTTTTGCCATAGCATGGGTATAATGCACAGAGACGTCAAACCACACAACGTCATGATAGACCATGAAAACAGAAAGGTTTGTATCTTGGCTTGACTCCATCAGCTCATGTTGTCAGCATTTTACGGCAAGTGTGTATTACTCATGTGTGTATTACAGTTGCGTCTCATAGACTGGGGTCTTGCAGAGTTTTACCATACAGGGCAAGAATATAACGTTAGAGTTGCCTCCCGGTACTTCAAAGGTCCCGAATTACTACTAGATTATCAGGTGAGTTAGCTAAAAATAATGGGTTGCGTTCTTCATGGTAATAGTGTCTGGAGGAAGGGTATTTGCAAGGTTTTTGTGGAGCCCAATGTGGAGTGAAACTGGCTACTACATGTCATTACTCCTGCTCGCCTATTCCTTCCAGATGTATGACTATTCGCTGGACATGTGGAGTTTAGGCTGCATGTTTGCCAGCATGATCTTTAGGAAGGAGCCCTTCTTTCACGGACATGATAATTATGACCAACTAGTCCGCATAGCTAAAGTGCTTGGCACTGACGAGCTGTATGACTACATAGAGAAATACCAAATAGAGCTTGATCCGAGGTTTAATGACATTCTTGGCAGGTGAGTGCGCCTCATGCGAACATTGCAAATGTCTATGTAACTCGGGTTTGAGCCTCTTGTTTGTTTCTATTTAGAAGTTGATTGGTGAAAAGTCTAAACTTAGTTTGGTTTGTAGGCATTCAAGGAAACGATGGGAAAGGTTTGTGCATGGTGAAAACCAGCATTTAGTCTCCCCTGAGTCTCTAGATTTCTTAGATAAGCTCTTGCGCTATGATCACATGGAGAGATTAACTGCAAAAGAAGCTATGGACCATCCATATTTCTGTATGTATGAACGTTGTTATCTTGGCTGTTCGCTGATAAGTGTTATTTACTGCATAGTTTGCCAGTTTGCAGTTCTCTCTATCATCTTTGCTGGTTATATAGATCTGTGTCATTGTATGGTGTTTGTCTATTTGTAGACCCAGTTGTGAAGGAGCAGGCGTCAAGAGTGAAGTCAGATGCAGGCAACCACAGCTCATCGCCAGGACCTGCTAGCAATCAGGGTTCAGTCGGCGGAAGCAGCTCTCATGGAGTTGTAGCTGAATAGCTAGTATAAGCCGATAAACACATACTTTTGTACTACCACTTAAGAAGTGCTCTCCGTCTCTCTCTGTTGTTAGCCACATGAAGACAACCAGCTAGACAACCAGCTAACATTGCATGTTCTGCTCAGTGGTAGAGAGGTGCACTTTCAGACATTCGTGCAGCTACCACTGAGCTCAGTCCACATCATTTCCAGCGTTGCCTCATTTATCTATGTCCATCTGGGTGTACAAGGAAATATACTTACAGCTTTATATACATAACATGTGCACACAATCTCCAGATATTATCTATGATTATATACCTTTCGTTGCGTTTGTCTTTACTAGACAAATTGTTGATGTTAAGCAACATACTAATTTTTTGTCTTTGTTTGACTTTTAGCAGGCTATACTATATATTACTGTACATAGACCAACACAACTTCTTTACATTAAATTTGTATTCCGAAACGTTAGATTTGAGTTCACTCTGATCATTTTGTATTTCAGTTAGCGCAGTTGTGAGAGTAGCATATATATTGGTCACAGACTAGAGAAATGTTGTTGCACACCAGTGTTATTTCATTAACCCTTCTACTGCAGTAAAGGGTTAATATACAAGTATGGAAGTGAGGGTGAACACAAGGAGTTTCCAATCAAACTCCTTAGTTAATCAACCATACACCGATGTTTGCCAATTGTTCATTCCAAGCTAAACTTGCGTTAAAAACTTGTATTTTGATAATAAGTCCACAATAGGGCAGTCATATTCTTTATTTTTCTCTTCTCGATGCTGTGCCGCTGATTCACATCGAAAACGTGCAAAGAAGAAGATGAGCTGTAAACAAATTGTGCAGAGAAGAAAATGCGCCACAACTGTACATCATTGAAGATCGTATGGACAGTAACCGTATGACTACCTCTAAAACCGAGCAGTGATAGATTGGCTGCAGAATGAATTTTGAAATTGAAAGTGCAGAAAATCAATAATGCAGAAAGCATTCCAAAACTTTTTTGTCCAAAAAAGTTATGAAATGGGTTATTTATTGATTGTGCAGAACGCATTTTTGAAGTCAAAAGTGCAGAAACTGTAGGAAACGTCTTTGTCCAAAAATGTGTTTTTTTGGGGTACACACCACAGTTATGCCTCCATCCCACCTCCAGTTGACACATCACTTCTATTCTAGTCACTTTCTGTTTCGCTACTCTCACCACTGGCACATGATTTTTTTTAAAACGGATGCAGATCTCAAATGATTTTTGTGATAGTTTTTTGAGGTGCATTCGATAGCTCTCACATGAGTTTATTTTACTTCTATATTTCGAAGTTCATAACATGGAGCTGATCCTCAATATTATCACATGTTTACACATGAATGGCTCTTGATAAACAAGAAAGTTGAAGAACTTTATCTGCATTTTCTCCACTGTTGATTTTTCTGCACTTTCGATTTCAAAAATAGGTTCTGCACAATTAACCCAGAACATTTTTGTCCAAAAAAGTGATGAAAAAGCCTTACATATGAGTTGGTGACTGTGCAAAACACATTTTTTGAAATCGAAAGTGCAGAAAAAGTTCCAAAACTTTGTTTGTCCAAAAAAGATGAAAAAGCACTACCCATGGGTTATTGACGGCATAGAATGCATTTTTGAAGTCAAAAAAACAGAAAACGTTCGGAAAATTTGTTTGTCTCAAAAATGATTGAAAAAACATACTTTATTGACTGAGCGCACCGCATTTTTGAAGTCGAAAGTGCAGAAATATCGACAGTGCAGAAAACG
Source organism: Cryptosula pallasiana (assembly GCA_945261195.1). NCBI lineage: Eukaryota > Metazoa > Bryozoa > Gymnolaemata > Cheilostomatida > Cryptosulidae > Cryptosula > Cryptosula pallasiana. The sequence goes on along the minus strand of OX183133.1, from coordinate 48,414,518 downwards.
TTCCAAAATGTTTTTTGTCTCAAGAATAGATGAAAAAGTAATTCGCTTGGGTTATTGACTGTCCAGAATGCAGTTTTGAAGCCAAAAGAGCAAAAAAATCAACAGTGCAGAAAACTTTCCAAACATTTCTTTGCCTCAAGAATTGATACTGCCCAATAGCAACAAAATTAGAGCATCCATGGCATAGACTATTGGCTAATCTGACCAAATTAAAGGACAATTAAAATAGTGAACCTGTGGTGAAGTAATAATTTTTTCCCCAGGCATTGCATTACCTATTGAGTATAAATATTCAACTTATCGGTTGAAGGATTACACAAAATCGAACTTATCGCTCACATCGCTGCAAGAAGAGCACAAAAAATAAATATCTTCTCTTTTAAATAAGCCAAAAAATTTTGGCTTTGCCAAACACTTGTAATGAATCCAGCACAAGCAACAAAAACAGTTCACCCAATCGCCAGCAGAATCAGTAGAGCAAACTGAACAAAACATGCTCACTCGACTTGGAAAACTGTACTGGATAGCAGAGCCAACTTTTAACAGGAAATGTGATGGTCCAATTACAGCTCTCGTAATAGCTAAGGGCAGTGTATTAGGAGATGATCTCACATACAAAATGTGATATTTTTTTGAGGTACACATCACAGTTATGCCTCAATCCTACATCCAGTTGACACATCACTTCTAGTCACTTTCTGTATCGCTACTCCCTCCACTGGCACATGATTTTTTTTAAAATAGAAGCAGATCTCAAATAACTTTTGTGATACTTTTTTGAGGTGCACTCAATAGCTCTCACATGAGTTTATTTGACTTATACATTTCAAAGTTCATACCATGGAGCTGATCCTCAATATTATCACATGATGGACAAAAAGGCTGAGGAACGTTTTCTGCATTTTTTGCATTGTTGATTTTTCTGCACTTTCGATTTCTAAAATGCGTTCTGCACAATTAGTAACCCATGGGTAGTGCTTTTTCATCAACTTTTTTGGACAAGAACGCTTCAGAACGTTTTCCGCATTTTCTGCACTGCTGATCTTTCCGAACTTTTGATTTCAAAAACGCATTCTGCACAGTCAATAACCCATATGTAATGCTTTTCATCAACTTTTTGAAATTTTACAGCGTTTTGTGCATTATCTGCATTGTTGATTTGTCTGCACTTTCAATTTCAAAATTCATTCTGCAGTCAATCTATCGCTGCTTGGTTTTAGAGGTAGTCATACGGTTACTGTACTCTGTACATACATACGATCTGCAATAATGTACATTTGTGGTGCGTTTCCTTCCTTGCTCATTTTGTTCTTTGCTCATTTTGTTCTTTGCACATTTTGTTCTCAGCTCATTTTCTTCCTGGCACAATTTCAATGGAACCTGTGCTGCGGTAAACTGTTAATAGTATGAACATGAGAAAAATACCTGTAAGAGAAACTCTGGTTATTCTTATTCTATTTTGGTGTTACACATGCCACCAACCACGACGCTACCAGGACCGTATATTTAGACATGCGGTTTTGGATGCTAGTAAAAATGGCAATAAAATCCAGCACAGCAATCTAGTTTCTAAAATACTAGAAATGACATTCTGCTGCATGAATAAAATGGTGTTCTCTATAAATTCTGCAACTATTGCAGAATCAATTACTATATTCCACCCTGTTGAGCGTAGGCAATTTGTTGGTAGTTGAGAACAGTCCTGAGCATGTTAGTAGTAATATATGAGCAGATCTCCCTACCAAGTGTGAGAACAGTCCTGAGCATGTTGGAAATGAACATAATTTACTTTATCCATAGTTTTAATTCTAAATCGTGTTTCTGCTGCTCTTCTTTGGTGTTCATGGCTGAAATAGTCATACTGTCATGGTGGCTTGTGAAAAAAGGAAATATTTTACACTTGTTGCTTCATGTCGTCATAACTGGGTTTAAGGGGATAGATGCCCGATAGATGGGTTGATTGTGCAGATGAGAAGTCAATAATTGTTCATTTATTAGTTCAACAAACTAAATGCTCAGTTTAATGCAACCTAACTTTGGGATACAGACACAGTACAAAAATTGCTATGTCGAACAAACAAAAGCTATGTGTGGAAGGACAGTGTGAAAACAATGTCCAGCCTGAGCCATCTCAAAGTTGGTTTTTTGCTCAAAAGAAAATTAACAGCAGAGTTTGCTGGAAGTCTTTGAGAGGGTATGAAAATTTCAGGATTTTTAGGGAGTTCAGCAGTTTTTAGGAGTAGGGAAAATTTATATTAAAAATCAGGTGGGTCCCTGAAAAATCGGGAGACATGACAGTTATGGATCTGTCATTTACAATAGTATTATATACTCAAAATGAGTAAACAAGAGTTGTCTTTCTATAGAGAAGATAACCACTTACATGGTTCGGGTTTGCTGAGTCGCAAGTGTAAATGTTGGATTAGCTACATTTCAGATTAACTGTTTTCACTTTATGCGCTCGCAACAACATTATTACAAAAATATAAATGAGTCATCATTTGATCAATGTTTTACACATAAAACAATTTTTTTAAATTCTACAAAGCGTTTATACACCCATTCGACAAATTTTTTTGTACCTATTTGTTATAAATCACTTTTGTTTTTCTTCCTAGCAACCAAATATCATTGCGCCATAACGACTCCACATTTTATTGTACACACAAAACCCATTAACGCGAGGCAGTCATCAGAAATAATATTAAATAATAGTAATTTAAAAAAAACATCGAGTTCACTTCATTTTATCGTTGTCTGTCAGTGATAACTAGCCATGTTTAAAAACACGTTTCAAAGTGGTTTTTTGTCTATATTGTATAGCATAGGAAGCAAACCATTACAAATATGGGATAAAAAGGTAAGTATTATTATTATTATTAATTATTATTATTAATAATAATAATTAATTATTATTATTATTAATTAATAATTATTATAGTAATAATTATTATTATGTATTTATTATAATAATAATAATAATAATAATATAATAATAAATTAAATAATTGTTATTATTATTATTATTACTACTACTTATTAATTATTATTACCACATTATTATTATTACTATTACAACACTGCTACTACTGTGACCCACTACTACTTGACTACTATTATTATTATAATACTCATAATAATAAGACTCATAATAATAATACTGCTGTTGTAAATAAATGTAAGTACAACAGCAACTAACTACTACTATTATTATTATTACCACCACTGCTACAAATTATTTTAATATTACTAAAAAAATAATAAGTATTATTATTTATTTTGATAAAAAAATAATCTAGTATAATAATAATAGCAGTGTTTGCTTGTTGCTATTAATCAAGTTTACTTATTATTAATTGTTATTTAAGAAAAAAAGATGGTGACTAATGGATGATAAATAATAATTAATGCTAAAAAAAGTGTAATAATAATATATAGTAATAATAATTGCTAATAATAATAACAACAATGCGTAAATAAATAAGTATATGGGCTTAATAGCACTGACAATGAATAAAGATAATAATTAATTAGTCATTCTTACTAACATACTATTTATTATTAGTAATATTAATTATGAATGATAATGATTTGAAGTGCATGAGTTCACAGGCGGCTCCAATCTTCTACTGGCCTGGTGGTGGATAGGTGAGTGCGTTTGAGTGTATAGAGATACTCTCTTTAGCTATCCTCCCCACCACTAGGCCAGTAGATTGAAGCCGCCTGTGCATGAGCTATACCCGGAGTATTATTAATTATTATATGAATTCGTTGCATATAAGCACTTAGAAAGAATATAAACCTGAATACATTTTTGGTATACAACAATAGTTATATAATTACGATTGTATCAATATTTAGATTATTTGTAGGTGGATATTATTACATCATCAAATTATTATATCATATCCAGTCAATCTATACGGTTACTGCATTTTTACTCTCAAATACATATAGCTTGCTTTCTGTTATTTACTCACTTGCTAGACTTCGCTTGAACTCTCAAGCCGACTATTCTCATTCAGTATATTATAACTTTGTGCGCTTAACAGGTGAGAAATGGGCACATCAAGCGTATCACAGACACTGATATACAGTCATTGGTTTTAGAGCTGGCTGGAACAAATGTTAGGTGAGTGTGAGATTGTAATACAACATATATTAGCATGTGCAATATTATGATAAAACATATTACTTGTGTTATGTTGTGGTACAGTATATATTACTTGTGTTATGTTGTAGTACAACATATATCACTTGTCCAGCTGACCCAAAGAAGACTTTAGGTATTAAGCTACCTTTTCTTGTTATGATCATAAAGAATCTGAAAAAGTACTTCACATTTGAAGTGCAGGTAGGTTTGCTTGCTTCTGAATAGTGTCTGTGTTATGTAGCTCTGCTTGCAGCGGCGTTGAACATTGTGTATGTACACCATTGATGTACTCTGATGACAACTCTTCCCTTATCTAATATATTCTTAGTCACAGTTTGCTAGAATCAACTGGTTTGAAAAAGTTTATTTGGTGATCAGTCTGCTTAAAGAGGAGTCGTCTTTCTCTTCTATATGCTTATTGTAGTGGATTAATAGTTTATTCATATTTTAGATGGATTATCTCATTAATTGAATTATCTCAGATAAAAAGATAAAAATTTACTAGACAGGCAAAGTTCAGAAATATTAATGAAGTTGGATGCTTAAGTAAACATTTTTAATCTAAAGTTTGAACTAAACAGATCGCATTTGTTAGAGTTATCTGCTCTTGAAATCAAATGAGTTACGCAGTTTGTTTTATTAACATCTTATCCTCTCTCGACTCTGCCATGGGATGTATCTTTTGGATGTACTTGTGAGCAAAATGTTCTCTAGATTGTTGACTAAAATTCACAATAGGCAGCTTATCGAACTCTCCACAGAGCTACATAGTACTAGCAGTTCCAGTTTATCATTTAGCTATTCGCCAAAAATTGAAATTGCCATTTAGATTTACACCATCATGTTAAGTAGTGTAGATCAGCACCAAAATTGCAGAGAGTTACAGCTATCATTAAGTGTGTAACTTTTTACACTGACTGACAACTACCAACAAGTGTCTAGCTTTGTACTATGACAACTGTTAACAAGTGTCTAGCTTTGTACTATGACAGCTGCATCATTTGTGTGACACTTATAGGTCCTTGATGACAAAAATGTGAGGCGGCGTTTCCGTGCAAGTAACTACCAAAGTACAACTAGGGTGAAGCCATTTATTTGTACGATGCCTATGAGGTTGGATGACGGATGGAATCAGATTCAGTTTAATTTGTCTGACTTCACAAGAAGAGCTTACGGAACCAACTACATAGAAACACTACGAGTTCAGGTGTGTATTCTCTATTTTGTCCTTGTGCGAGTAGGAGTTGTCTCTCCCCTACTGGTTGGTGGCTTGCACACTCAAATTGTTACCCAAGAAGGATATCGCAGCTACATAGACTAGACAACATCTCTTCAGTATTTGTGTGTACATTGACAAACGAAGTGCGGAAGACTAACAGTTACTGATGTCATCTCACGACTACCTACATTTTGTTCTTTACAGATTCACGCCAACTGTAGAATTCGCAGAGTGTACTTCTCAGACAGACTTTACTCAGAAGACGAGCTGCCGCCAGAGTTTAAGCTCTACCTGCCTGTGCAGAAGAACAAGTAGACCAAATTATAGGACAAGGTCAAGGACAAGTTGCTCATGCAAGATTGTACATACAGTGTGTTATTCCATCAGTGTACTACATGTATCTTACACGGGTTGTCTTGTATATATTATGCTCCCTCCATATTCACTTGCTGTATAATATAGTTACATAACCAAACATTATCCTAGCATACATGCACATTACTGTTTGATTGTTCGTGCTTTGTGTAAGCGTTCCCTCTCCTTAGCCAATTTGTTCTCTTCTTGTTTCAGTTTAGACATTTCTTTGCTGATAGCCCAATGCTTGTAAATCTCTTTAGCCAACTGTTTCTTTTTCTCAATTTCTGTCTGTTTTAATCTCTCTTCCTCTTGCTTCTTTAGCTTCATCTTCTTTTCTTTAGCGAGCTGCTCGTCTTTGCGCCGTCTCCAGTAGTCGAATGTGCCGACCTCATCTTTCAGCTCCTGAATCCATTCCTCAAAATCTTTCTTCTGTTTTTCCTCTTTCTTCTGTAGCATGTGTTGTTGGTTTATTCTTTTAGTAGCTGCTTCTAGCCAAGTCTGATAGTCTATGCGCTTAACAAGATGTTCTTTAGAATTGGTAGCTTTCTCCCCCTTGTTATTGTCATTCCTGCGATGAGGTTTGGTAGATACCCACTGCTCATAAGTTAGAGGATCTATGAATGTGGCAGTGGTGGTAGGGTTAGTTGCAGAGCTGTGCTGAGCTTGCTCTTTATATGCCTGGTATGCTCTTATATACTGCTCTGGCTCACTGACTGATGCCTCTCCTCTAGATGTGTCCCCTATCAGCAACAGCTCCCCCAGTCCTTCCCCTATCGATTTCTTTGTTGTATACGGAGATATTGTCAGTTTGGCTCGTTCTTCCTGTTTTTTAAGATGTTGCTTTTTATTCCAACGTTTGATGGCTTTTTTGTTAGCAAGCTCTCTGGCTCTCTCCTCACCACTATCGCTGTCAGAACACTCGTGGACAACTCCTGTCTGCTTGAACATTCTTTTGAATATTCTCTCATTGCGCTTCATCTGATCATCGAATGACCTGCCAAGGATCACAAGTGGTTCATTTAAATCACTAGATCCTATGTACATGTACCTCAATTAAAACAACACGGATAATTTTTGAAGTTATCCTCTCATGGTGGAGACAACTGCTTCTATCTTACCTTGTGTCTTTAGGTTCTTCTGCTTGCTCAGGGAATATGTCAGCGAAGTAGTCCTCCTCTACTATCCCAGTGGAACTTTTGATATATTGCAGGTACTGAGGCTTTGTCACTTTGAATCTTTGCTTTTTGTTCTCTTGTTCTACTTTAGCTGGAGTTTGCTTGTTATTTACTACTTTACATAAACGCTGGCTTCTCACCTCAGAGTTTAGTGGCGGTGCGCTTCTCACACGAGATGATCTTTCTCTCCTTTTATCAACAGATGCTTTGGGCATGGGATGGTTTATTGCAGACATACGACTTCTGGTGCTGGTCTGTGTGGTAGGTCTCTGGTGCAGATGACTTGCTGTAGACGGTCTGACTGGGCACCTGTCACTGATATAGTGGTTAGGTGCCTCATGCGTAGTATAGGGTTTTGTGGGAGATCTCTGTTCCGTTGTATTATGAGTTTCTGCCTTTCCATTGGGCAGCAGATCAGCTGAAGCTGGTTGGTGATTATTTTGATGCTGCTCTGACGCTCTCTCAAATGTTTGAGAATATTTTGTTTCACTCGTCATTTTTTCTCTTCTTCTAGTCCATTGAGACAACCTAAAACAATGAAACCATTTGCAGCTTTCCTAACAATCATTTCATCCATCAAGCTAACTTTTCTGCAATAGTAACACTTTGTGCTAAAAACAATGCAACAAAAAACTAAGTTACAGATAGGAGTTAGTAGGTATCCATAATTGATACCTCTGCGTACCTGGTGAGTTGACACAAACCATTCAAACAAGCCAATAACTGGTGATTACTCTAGTCAACCTTAAACTACAGCTTGCACTAAGGAACAGCATGCACTGAGCACCCAATGACTCGTGCGTATTCAACTATGTCAACACTACAGATAGTACAACTACCTGAGCCTGCGCTCACATGTGAATGAGCTAAACTCGAGGGCCACATCAAGTGGAGTATCTCCATGTTTGTTCTTTTGATAGATGTCTGCTCCTAGCTGGCACAGTTCCATTGCTGTCTCTACCTGGTCTCTGGCAGCGGCAGCATGCAGACATGTGTTACCGTTGGGTGTTGTGGCTGATACTGATGTATCTGTAAATGTTGACAGAACGTGTTACCATGACTACCACATCTGTAATAAAGCTGATGAAGAGTAATAATGAATAGTATTAACGATAATGATAATGATATAGAACCCAGTATAGATGGTCAGTAAGTTACCAAACGTTGATTGGAGAGTTCTGAGCAGCTGCAGCTGGCCATAGTAACCACACATAAACATAATATTAAATGCTTCCTCTTGGGTTAAACCTTCATGTGCGTTTACTAAGTCTGAGATCGATGAATGTTTAGAAGTTATCCCCTCATGCACTCTGTCATACGGATGTTGGAGGCGTAACTTTAACACTTCGTTTTCACACATGTTATCGTCGACTCTGAAAACAAAAGACGTAAAAAGTTTTTTAGACCGACAACATTATGGATCAGCACCAAGGAGGCAGACGGTTACAGCTATCAATAAGTGTGTAACTTTTTACACTGACAGGTATCAGCAAGTGTCTAGCTTCGTACAAAGATAGCTTCCAACAATTTAAAGCATGACAGCTGCCAACAAGTGCCCAACTTTGTGCTATCATAGCTACAAAAAGTGCCCAACTTACACCATGACAGCTGCCATCAAGTGTCTAATTTTTTCTCATGACAGTCTTAGTTTTTTCACGACACCTGGTGGTCTATACTGACACAATACCAAACTGACAGCAATTGTAATGAAATTATAAGTCTACATTGCAGGGTTCACAGCCCATCTCTACTATTCTGGCAGCATGGCCAACCACTACCATCAGGTCTCATGTATAGATTAAATCAATAGACCACACAATAATAGACCACACAAAAACACATTCATATCCCACCGATAGTGTGAATGTGTACAACTGACTCACCTGAGAGTACCAAGGTCATCTAGAGGTATTTCTTCCACATTATACAGCTTGTAAGTGGCCGGAGCAAAGCCTGTTAGTAATTCCAACTTTCTCTTCACCTTTTAAACCAAACAATAGAATATGCTGCGCATAAATATCAACTGAAGTTCAAACACTGACATTGCTCAGGTGTAATTTGCTACACAATGCATGTCCTAACAAAATGTATGTAGTTCCAGTGGAGCTATAACAAAGCTTTGGTTACTGTGAGTGAGGGTTGACATACATCAAATCAATCTGAATATTTTACTTGATTATTTGTAGTTTGAGAATAATACACCTTTCTGTCTAATAGATACCACATGTTTAGCATCTCTTGTTGGAAAAAAGACACTTTCAACACTGGAATTTTTAAATCAGCAGTTACAACAGAAGAAACTTAGAATAAATTAAAATGAAACACCAAACAATTAAAAGAACCCACAAAATATTTTGGGTATTTATTCCATGTAAGTAGGATAAGAGTATTCCCAACATTGACTGTAGAGTGGAGTTAAAGCTTACTAACATGCCGAAGGGAGGAGCCATCTTTAATGTTCCGTATCCTCAAAACTTCTTCTCCAGGAAGGCGGACGATGAGACTGAACTTTTCTGTGCTCTGTTTTTTAATCTCATAGGATGGTTGATACGAGTGATAGGCGGTAGATGATGGAAGATACATCGTTGTTGCTGCAGCCATTTTTATTCATTAAGATGAGCAAACTTTGTGATACTTTGACGAGTGTTTGCTTTTGACTAGCGCTATAATATTTACTAGCTGTCAATGAGTATTGATGTCTCCACCGACAAACATTACCTCAGGAAACAAGTGAAAGTTACAGTATTGGCTGTTTAGATCTAACTGTGAGATCAAACGTTTACACGGTTTAATGTTCAGCGTAGCAATAACATAAATTTGTGACGCGTTGCTACATAATAGCGGTTGTATGAACATTGTTCAAAGAGTAAAAGGTTAGCTGGCATTGAAAAGGAGAGCAAAGAGTTGAATGTTTGCAAGAAAGAGTTTGTTGATTACACAAACATTTTATACAATGCCTCACATTGTGGTCTCTCAGAGAAACAACACTGCTGCTTACTTAATGAAACTGTTATGTATACTTCGTTGTTAATTAATAGCTTACAAAAGGGCACAACATTCTGTAGTGAAGGGATAGATATTATATTATCCTATTTGCTGATTTCAATTTTTTTATGTAAACTAAATTTTGCAATAGAAAAGTTTATAAAAGTTTTACATTGCTGTTTCATGAAAGCTCGAAAATAATCATTTTATACAGTTAGGGTTAGCAAAAAACTAGTTGAAAAGAAAAAACATCCAAAGAGAATATTTCTCTTCTATTTCATTGCTACGCAGCACAAAGTTTAAAAGCGAGATTATTACGTGACAGTTTAGAATAGATGTCTGTGTCTGCTTCTACATGTTAATATTAATACATCTAACTAACTTCTGTAGCACCAAATTAAATTATCAAACTAAATTACTAAACTCTTTTCTACACTTGGGGAGTTTGTTCCTTAAATTTATATGTCATAGACTCTGCTAACCGCCGGCGCCTATCCCAACATTTAATATTAATACGAGCGGAAGGAATGGCTCCTGGTTGGAGGTGTAGGTTGCCTAGTAGCAGCAGTAAATTTTATTTATTCATTTCAGACTATACATATATGTTATCGCATGATTGTAAGTAATAGTAATACTACCAGTTGATAAACCACATGAAATAAAATGGTTTGTAATTAAAAATTATTGGAGTTTTGTTATCAGTAATGTATACACAACTCCAATATAACACTTAGATCGCTGGTTTTGTTTTATCGTACTGAGGTTACAATGAGGTATATATCATATTAAAGCGTTTTGAAAAAATTTTATTATTACCTAATTTCTAGACGTCAAATTATTGACCTTGTTTTGAGTAGTTTTTTTAAAAAGCTCTTGAGCTTCAAACGGGGATCCTACCAGACTTCCACAATTAAAAGGTAAAGAATGAACTAAGGCTGTGGGCGGTATAGCGTGTAAATTGTAATTATTATTTTGGACCATGCTGTTTTGTTAGTCAAGTCAACTACTATTCAACTACAAAAACTTGTTGTTATAATTTGAGTCAATTCATGTGTTATACGTGATTTGGAAAGTGCTCAATTTTCATACGACAGAGTAATGATATATTTAATTATTATACTGTTTATCTCGAGTTGAAGATATCTATCAGCATAATATTATTATCAAAAACAACAATCATTTTAATCATCATCATTCATGATTAATTAAGAATAATAATTATTATTATTAATTATTATTATTATTATTATTATTATTATTATTATTATTATTATTATTATTATTATTATTATTATTATTATTATTATTATTATTATTATTATTATTATTATTATTATTATAATAATATAAATAAAAATTGTTTTTAATAATTAATAATAATTATATATATAATAGTAAGTAAGTACAAGTTGTTGTAGTAGGTAGTTGTTGTTGTTGATAGTATAATAATGATAATAAATATAATAGTATAGTAGTAGTAATATTGTGAAGGACCGGCGCCATTACGAACGTTCTATGGTATACAGTTCTATGCTTACACTTACCTTATTATGCCTACACACATCTATTCCAGTACTGTCTACATGTCGCAATTCTATGCCCGCGCTTTAGGGCAAGTAACTCTATCTATGTATATTAATTATTATTTTCTATTTTACATGCAAACTTATATGTTACCCATGTGGATTCAGTCATGCAATCACTTTAGTACAACCTCTTATATTCTATTCGCACACGCTGGCCAATCATTTGTGCCAGGTGTGGCCTCTTTTGTCTAAACACTTGTCTATCACTTTGTTATGTAACAGTGTACATAAATATGGATGTTTTGGTATCAATAAATCAGAGTCAGCTTGCACACTCTCAGAAGTTTCTTTGTTCTAACAAATAACTTCACTGCGCACCATTACTCGAGTAGTAATATACAGGCAGATCAGTCTGGACCTCTGCTGGCCGAACTTAGCTTTGTCTAACTTCGCCTTCAATGTTCGACCTCTGCACAGCACTGCAATAAGACAGCCGAACCTCTGCTGGCCGAACCTAGTTTAACTAGTTCGCCCTTCCAAGTTCGAACTTGCTATACACACTGATAACAGCTAACGCAATCGGCAGCTCACTAGTAACTGAGATGGTTAGTCACCATTCCTCAGCATACTAAGTCGACCTGTGGAAGGGTTGTATTGCTAGAGCATTAGACACAGTTGCCATTACAGTTCGGGAGGTTGTGCAGGTAGGCCGAGCTACCACCTCACACCCCCACAGTGAAATCCTGCACAATATTATTATTATTATATTTAATATTATTATTTAAATTAAAACTTGGTAGGGTTGTGTATCATTGTATCAATCAATCATCATCAATGATGGTTAATTGTCATAATAATAATTATAATACAAATTGTTATGATGATCATCGTGCTGCTGTCAGGATGAAAATCATCATCATAATAATTATTATTATTTATGCTATGAAGTAAAATTATGCCGATTCTCTACCAAGACCAAAATCGGGCCCAGTTAGTTAGTCGTCTGTGAATGGACCGAAAACAGGCCCAGTTGATAGTCTGCAGGTGGACCGAAAACAGGCCCGGTAGATAGTTGAAGGACCGAAAACAGGCTCGGTTGATATTCTAAACTGTTCTTATGATTTAACTTGCCGTTTAATTAATCACCACCTCTAGTAGCAGTAATACAGGCAGAGGTTTGCTTAACAACGAACTAATAGTCACTGTAACTTGCAGTGTCAATAGTCTTGCCCGGCTAAACTAGTGTTAGTGCAGTGACTACTATGAGAGGTAGATTTTTATAACTGCCACGCAGTAGAGTGGGTGCTGAGGCCTATTTAGCTACAAGCTCTATCTCTAACTCCAGCGCAACTACTAACTTATAAACTTGCCCGGCTAAACTAGTGTTTATGCAGTTACTTCTATGAGACGTAGGTTTTATAACTGCCATGTAGTAGGGTGGGTGCAGAGGCTTACAGTTAGATTTGAGAGCTGCAGAATTCTTTAAAGTATGAGCACAACTTTATTCACTGCCAACTCTGGCACAAATAAAAATAATTCAAGCTTATACATGTATAGTAGTAGTACTCGAAATTATGTCCCTGATTGGACAAAACTTTAATAGGTCAACTACTTACGTTTTTACACAGCCTCTGACAGTAATTATTTGCACCAGAACTGATTAAATAATACTCATAATAATTTTTAAACATCCGCAACACAAATTTGTAACTTGTAGTAATAATAAAATAATAATATTTAATAGAAAATAATTACAACAATGGAGCATTATACAACAATGCAAAGAGCAGATTACTTTAGACAGCGCTCGCTATTGAAGACTTATTTTACCAGTCCGTTCGCTTTGATGCTATAAAACCGCTGACACATCTTAGCAGCATCAGTGCTGAGCGGCTACCACTAGCAGCAAGATGTTCTTTTTCTACGAGTGCAGCTTTTCACGCAGAGGTCTCCGGGAGTTGGCAAAGCGTGAGCGAGTCCACCGAAGGAGAGGTCGTTGTGTAGCCTGCGATGTCCACTTCACCTCTAAAGAGATGGAGGCTGAGCATAAGTGCCTCTTCCACAACGGCCCTTTTCAGGGCCACCAACCATTACTAAAGAGTTAAATTGTTCTTGTCCTTGGTTTGTTTGTATTAACATTCCACAGCAGGTTTACTTCAGCTATAGTAATAATTATTATTATAATATAACAATTGAACAACAGGACTTCAGTATTTATTACTGTGGGGGCTGACATACGTAATAATTTTAATAAAATCAATCTGAATATTTTACTTTACTGTTTGTTGTTTAAGAAATAGCAGACTTTGAGTCGATATATCTTAATTAAAAAATAAACTTCCAGCATTTTTATTTATGATCATCATAATTGTGATGATGATGATGATGACGACGACGACGACGACGACGACGATGATGATGATGAAGAAGACAACACTAATTATTATTGTCATACCAACCAGTACTTGTGTGAAGCAAATGGTTCTTATTACTATTATTATTACGGTTAAACTACTGTTTATTATTATACTGAATTATTCTTATTATATCATGATGATCATCATCATTAATATTAATATTATCAGTCATCATCATCATTTTTTTTCCTTCTGGCAAATGTTCAAGTTTATGTTTACTTACTCACCGAGTGACTCATTCTTGGTGCCTCATAACGTAGAAGCTTTTGCTTCCAAAATTATACAAACAGTTTTGAAACAATCCAGATGCTTTTAAAAGTGTTTTTTTACTTTTGGAATAATGGAATAAATGCAGTAAAATACCCAATGAACAAACGGTATCTCAAAACAGGCTTAGTGCTCTTAATAAACAAATATCCACGTGAGGTGATATTAATTTATCATACTGTAAGAAAGTTTGCAACTACCTAAGCCGGGCCTTGGTAGCTGCGAACTTTCATGCAGTATGATAAATTAATGGAGAAAGCACAGTAAATAGTCTAATAAACTACATCATAACAAGAGCGGTTGCTAGATGCTGAGCTTCACCCAATAACCCTCTATGTTTTATCCAACCACGGTGAAAATTTTGAAAACATCTCGTCGATTTTCATATCCAGTCACCTCCGAAGTAATTTAGATGATTTGGGAATGTTCGAATCAGATGAATGTTTTACTAATGAACAAATTATGAGTAACTTTAAAACCACTAGACGTTTTCAAGTTTCTAATGTAATTAAACAGGAAATGTAGTTTTATTGTATTAAACTGTAAATCTAGCCAGGGTGCTGTGACTCTCAGTCTATCCCCCCAACTTATTTCAATGTACCCATTCAGACACTTTCGAGAAGAGGACTGTCTGTGTTATGAGCCACCATATCTCGCTGCATATTCATTAGCTACCAGTTATACCATATGTTTAGAGAATGTAGAAGGACTGCGGCACTAATTGCATGAGAGCACAACTTCAAGCACTATATGTAGGCAGCCACAGATAACCAGTGTGGTACATGTGAAAAGACTAACGCAGTAGATGGGTGCAATGATGTTCATATAGAATATCATAATATACTTGAACTGTTTAGCATTGCAACTGGTAGCGTTGTTGTCTTGTAGAGTTGTCATACCTTAGTAGTGAATCTACTTGATGTTTTGTAGAGATGCTGGAGCCAAGGTGTTGTATGTGATGTAAAGGCTTTAGCTCTATTGTATACACCATGCCATCTGCATCCAGGTCAGTGACTGTATTATTTCCTTACTGGAGTAAAACTCGTCAAGTGAATTGCTTTTGGTTTAGCATCCCATCTACTGTCACTCCCATAGTTATATGCCAGAAGAAATTTTGTAACTGGCTTCTGAACAGAGTATTTGAAAAAATGTAAAAATTGGTATAAATTAGTATCCTTTTTGCACTGGGTGTGTGTTATCATTTAATTGCGAATTTTTTTGGCCTGTGTACCCCAATGCATCGATACCCATAATGTGGCTATGGTACTGTGTGCAATGAGTGTCTCCACTTTATTTCTAGATTTGATGTTTTATGTCTCCAAACTGGTTTCTCATTCAAAACTGTTTGATGAAATGTGTATAAACTGATGTTATAGACACCGTACACTCTTTTGATCGTTACAGACCTGGAGGTTTGAGACGTGTACAGAGCCATCACATCTCTCCTGTGTTGTACAAGCCAATATGCTCAGGCAAGCTTTGGCCTCAGGCTAAGCTTGCAGTCAAGGTCAGTTCTTATATAAATACACAACTTTCCACCGATGTTGTCTCTCTGCACTGCACTACACCTGCTTTAGGTGATGCTTTGCATTTATTTAGTCACTTGCTGAAACTTTTTAATCGGGTTAATCTTCACTGTTAAAGTTTTTAATCTTTAATTAACGAGTTAACTGTTCTTGGATTAAATAACGTCTATGACCAGCCCGTTTACATTTATTTAGGAAGATCACTTGTAAATCGAAAGTACTGACCTTTATTTTTATCGATAGCTGAATGTATTTTGTGTTGTGATTGTATTTGAATGTAATATTGCAAATAGCGTAAACTGTAAAATTTTCTCTTACAAAAATTGTTGCATAGCTGTATTCCCGGTTTGTTCTATGCAAAGCTTTTACCTTTAGGCAAGCTCATACTATGATAGTCTTCTCCCGACAAACCAAGAAGCCAAAAATATATTCTTCATTTTAATCCCTACCATTAAATAATGTTATTTCCAGAATAAGATTAATTTTGCACAAAGTAATCTTAATCCTAAAATAAAATTTTTGATTTGTAATTAACTCGATGAAAAGCTTACACTAATCTAGTTATTTTGGTAAATTGGTTTTTTGCATTTATTAATGCTGAGTTTTGAGAAATACTTTTATGACAACACGTTTGGGTAAATTTTTAGATATTTCAAATGTTAGTTGCTAGTTGGCCTCAGAAAACATATACATTTGAGGTGTCACTGATTGGTTTCTTTTGTCAGGCAATAATTATCCTGTCAGTTTGGTGTGAGAGAGTCAACCAGTTCTGGCAGTTAAACTTGTCACAGAATGTAACAGTCTTTGTTGTCTTATCAGCTGATGAATTGTTGAAGGGATTATCCACCCTTTGTGTTTATAATTTGCAACTTATTGTCTCTGCATGGATTGTACACCAAAGTCTGATTGCTCTGCACCAGTCACTCTGCACCCAATTAGCTGGAATAACTACACAAACAATTAGCTGAAAGTAACGCGTAACAATTACCTCTCCCAGTCACACTGTCCCTTCTCAGTTACCAGTTCTCTTTCTCTCCCGTCTCATTTACTCTCTGAGACTCGCAGTGTGAGGTTGGTCTCTCGACAAGATCTTTTATTATTTTCATAATTATTTTTGAACATGGTAAGTAGATATTTGTTTGGTGTGTATTAGCCAGCATTTGGTGTGTATTAGCCAGCATTTGGTGTGTATTAGCCAGCATTTGGTGTGTGTTAGCCAGCATTTGGTGTGTATTAGCCAGCATTTGGTGTGTATTAGCCAGCATTTGGTGTGTATTAGCCAGCATTTGGTGTGTATTAGCCAGTATTTGGTGTGTGTTAGCCAGCATTTGGTGTGTGTTAGCCAGCATTTGGTCTGTGTTAGCCAGCATTTGGTGTGTATTAGCCAGCATTTGGTGTGTGTTAGCCAGCATTTGGTGTGTGTTAGCCAGCATTTGGTGTGTGTTAGCCAGCATTTGGTGTGTGTTAGCCAGCATTTGGTGTGTGTTAGCCAGCATTTGGTGTGTGTTAGCCAGCATTTGGTGTGTGTTAGCCAGCATTTGGTGTGTGTTAGCCAGCATTTGGTGTGTATTAGCCAGCATTTGGTGTGGCTAGTTTACTTGTTGGTATTTTATTTTGTTATCAATTAACATCCAAAGACTTTTCAAGGTTTTAGGTTTCTCTTGCAGAAATTAGTAAAAAATGTGGTGGTGGTCCTGTTTCAAAATTTGGTGGATTGTTCGATTCATATCAAAAATATTTTCCCCTGAACGAACAAAACCATCTTGAGCTCTGTGTAGACTGTTATTACATAATACAGGCTGAAGGAGGTCACGCTCCTTGGAGTATAGCTGGACCCAATGCGCTGTCAGAGGCCGCAGGGGGTTCCTTTCAGGAGCAGATAAACGTACAAGTAAGTGTAACTGTCTACCTATTTGGTATTGTACATTTTTATCCAAGTCAGTACTAGAGGGGAAATAACTCCAACCAAGGGTTGTATCATTTATTGTAACCACTGGGGCATATTGCAGAGGGAGAATATATATGGCTCTAACTGGCTAGAATACAGCACACAACCAACTGACTGCTACTGGACTTCTCAGCTAGTTGGTGGGGGTGGTGTATACCATCCCAATATGGTGGTGAGTACTCGCGCAATAAAAAGTGTGAGTTTATTTTAAATCTAATAAGAAGTTTGTCGGCCATTTTTTATTACAATTCTATAAAACTAACTCAGATTTATAAATAAAACTGTTATTTCTATCTTATGTTTTTATTGCAGTAGTAGTTTTGTTTGTATATTTCGTACTTGGTGACTGTTTAAGTGTATTGAGGTTATAGCTATTCCATTTTGAAACCATTTTGTATGTAGTAGCAATGCTGCCTTGGCATTATGTAATATGTATATATGTTTATCTGTACCTGATGCTGTTTATTGGTAGGATACAAGCAGCAGCACGCGGGCTGCCAGTGGTGGATTGATTGCTGGAGGGATACAGGGTATAGGACACGCCCTTCAGGAAGAACTTCTGGTGAGTGCCAAATATATACCAAATCACACTCAAGAATGTTCTATGATGGGTATTTAATCTTAATGAGTGGATTGATAGATATGGTACTCGCCAATGTTATACTGTTGTTATTTCAACTGTTGTATTGGATGTAGTGGCAGCGTTCAGTTGTTTACTCTATTGTGCTTTCGACGTAAGGTTGTCAGCGGCACCTGTAGAGTAATTTTAGTTGTCAGGTTTTCATTGTGTGAAGGCTTTGCTTTAAACACCTTTCATACTGTGATGGTGTGCAAACTAATCTGTACCATGTATCTGTTAGGCAGCGCACTCTACAGTTTCTGCTGATCCAAATGGGAATTCACAGACAGCAGGCATTACATGGGAAGAACATTATCAACAGATGCGGGTATGTGACTCATTTATTGTTGCATGGCATGTGGGAGTTGTCTTCTCTAATAACCATTATATACCTCTGTAGTAGTAATATTAGATCACACCAATGGCAAGTTTGTTCTGCAGTGTTATTTTTATAATCGATTTCTTAAATTTTTCTACCAACCAATTATATTCCTTTATTATTGCCAGGAAGTGGCAAGCTAGTTTTTACCCTGTATTACTTATAACTGTGGAGGTAATGATCATATTGACCTGCTGGATATGTTTCAAGGCTAACATTGGTTTCGTTACAGTCTCTAGACTATAGCTCCCCTGGAGATGCAGATAGCTCCCCTGGTGAACCAGGTAGCTCCCCTGGTGAAACAGGTAGCTCTTCTGATGATGCAGGTAGCTCCCCTGGTGATACAGAT
The DNA here is from genome assembly GCA_945261195.1 of Cryptosula pallasiana. NCBI lineage: Eukaryota > Metazoa > Bryozoa > Gymnolaemata > Cheilostomatida > Cryptosulidae > Cryptosula > Cryptosula pallasiana. The sequence continues at coordinate 48,395,598 of OX183133.1, read as the reverse complement.
AGCTCCCCTGGTGATACAGGTAGCTCCCCTGGTGATACAGGTAGCTGTTCGAGCGCCGAAGGTAGTTTGATGCAAGAATCATTGGCTACAGTCTCATCCACTTCATCCACAGTATGTTTAATTTATCAATGAGTAAATCCTGTACGGTGTGGTTGGGCTGGTTATACCTCCCACAAATATAGCCCCAGAAGTGCACCTAGTGCCTGTGTTGTAGATAACCGCTAATTCCTCCTACAACAGGGTCTGGTCAGTCCAAAAGATATTGAGCTTTACCCCGGAGCCTGTATCATCTGACGTAAGTGGGCGTGTTTAGCTTAGGAATAGCTTACTATTTAAGTAGCATCTACACCGGAAAGCTTAAGGATCAGTGCATAGCCCAACGTTGTTTCCTTTATATATACCGAGATATCTGTTCTACTTTAGGCTAGGTGCAGAGTCTTTCCCTGGAGTATGAGCTGTCGGCAGCGTGAGCACAGCGTCTTAGCTCCGCAACACACCCAGTCTGACATCCAACAACAGGTGATTGCACTTATACTTGGAGTTGTGTCCCTGACAACGTGGACATAACTCTAGCTTGTCATCCATACTTGAAGTACTTGTGCAGAGATTGTTTGATTTAAACTATAATTTTTGCGGTGTTCTTATTGTAACCTTGTTAGAGTTGCCTCTCTTGCTTCATGTTGTCAGCAGCAACAGCCGTTGACCTATATTAGTTTGGTAAGCTAACCAATAGATACCTGGATGCGCAGTAGATTTTATACACATTACATGTCTATGTCTGTAGACACACTTGGCACTAGTTACATAACCTACTATTGCTCTACTCACTATAGTTAATGTATTGTAGGGGGAATGCAGTGGCTACCATGTCATGGCTGGCAGCAGTCAGCAGTTTATGCAGGCTAATCAACAGAGTCAGCCTACTGACGGACAGCAACAGGTGCCAACACAGGTTAGTGTGGTGTCAGCGCTGCCTCTATTTCTCAAAACTATCCCTTCTTCTCGATTTCCACTCGCTCTTCTCTCCATTTTCTATTCGGGTTCTTGGTATCAGCTTTAAATGTAGGACATGTTAGTTTCTATTCGCATCCTAATGCTTGGTGAGTTGTGATGTATTTTATCGACGTTTTATCTCACTTCCTGTAAAGAATAGATATGTTTGTGTATAACGTGGCATGGTGTTTTTATTTCTTCAATGGTTGTAATTCCTTGAATGGAAGGATTAGGTTATATCGCATTTCTAGAGTGAGATGTGATGAAATCTTTGGCTACCACATGTTGTGGAGTTGTGTTCTCCCGTGATATCTTGTCATTGTTGTAAGGAGTTTTATTACTTTTTGTGAGATACTTTTATCTCTGGGGCAGTATAACAGATTTTCATAGCTATATATCCCTGTGCACCACTTCATGGTAAGTGATGCGCACCATTTCTTAGTGCTGTTTGTGAGTAATAAAGTTTCTCGCTATGGCTAGTGAAGCAATTACAGCACTTGAGTTTGATGTAACATCTATTGATAAATGAATAGTAGTAGATTACTAACAATACATGGACAGTAATTTTATCATCTTCCAACCTATCATAAGCTAATTGTTATATAACTACTGTGTTATATAACCACTGTGTTATATAACTACTGTGTTATATAACTACTGTGTTATATAACTACTGTGTTATATAACTACTGTGTTATATAACTACTGTGTTATATAACTACTGTGTTATATAACTACTGTGTTATATAACTACTGTGCTATATAGCACAGTAGTTATATAACTACTGTGTTATATAACTACTGTGTTATATAACTACTGTGTTATATAACTACTGTGTTATATAACACAGTAGTTATATAGCACAGTAGTTATATAACTACTGTGTTAGCACAGTAGTTATATAACTACTGTGTTATATAAATACTGTTTTATATAACTACTGTGTTATATAACTACTGTGCTATATAACTGTAGTATAATATAATTTTGGGGAATAATGAAAGTAGCAGATAGATGATATAAAAGTTGTTTCCAGGTATAAAATGTTTTATCTTACCTGTAACAGAGCAATAGACGACTCACAACGTGGTCTGTAGCCGGTGTATATGTCTATGTGTATATGTCTATGCTCTGCAGTCTGCTAGCTAGATTTCTGTTGGCCACAATGTATTAGATGTATGTTTGTTGAATACTCCATTGGTACAATGTATTAGATGTATGTTTGTTGAATACTCCATTGGTACAATGTATTAGATGTATGTTTGTTGAATACTCTATTGGTACAATGTATTAGATGTATGTTTGTTGAATACTCCATTGGTACAATGTATTAGATGTATGTTTGTTGGATACTCCATTGGTACAATGTATTAGATGTATGTTTGTTGAATACTCCATTGGTACAATGTATTAGATGTATGTTTGTTGAATACTCCATTGGTACAATGTATTAGATGTATGTTTGTTGGATACTCCATTGGTACAATGTATTAGATGTATGTTTGTTGAATACTTCATTGGTACAATGTATTAGATGTATGTTTGTTGAATACTCCATTGGTACAATGTATTATATGTATGTTTGTTGAATACTCCATTGGTACAATGTATTAGATGTATGTTTGTTGAATACTCCATTGGTACAATGTATTAGATGTATGTTTGTTGAATACTCCATTGGTACAATGTATTAGATGTATGTTTGTTGAATACTCCATTGGTACAATGTATTAGATGTATGTTTGTTGAATACTCCATTGGTACAATGTATTAGATGTCAATTATATGATTTATGTCTATAGTTGAGCAATCATCTATACTGCATTGTGTACAAGGCGACGCTGTCTCATTGGGGGTTGTATTCTCTCTCATCACCAGTTCTCACTTATGTACGCTAGAGCCTTTGTAGTATATATTATAACTGTCTTCTTGTATACTTGTTCTGACCAAAATGAGATATTACTGTTTGGTCAACAGGTAATTGAGTTCCACCCTCAGGGTCAGCTAACAATCAGCTCTCATCTGAATGCTTTCCTTCCTCTAATTTGTTCTGTGTGTCTGTTGTGCAAGTTGTGAGAAAGTCAGTGGGTGAATAGAAAACTTTACTATTTTATAATGCAAATAGTTGTAGAGTGGAGTTAGCTAGGTGGTTGTACCAGAGGCTAGGTGGTTGTACCAGAGGCTAGGTGGTTGTACCAGAGGCTAGGTGGTTGTACCAGAGGCTAGGTAGTTGTACCAGAGGCCAGATGGTTGTACCAGAGGCTAGATGGTTGCACCACAGGCTAGGTGGTTGTACCAGAGGCTAGGTGGTTGTACAACAGGCTAGGTGGTTGTACCACAGGCTAGGTGGTTGTGCCACAGGCTAGGTGGTTGTACCAGAGGCTAGGTGGTTGTACCAGAGGCTAGGTGGTTGTACCAGAGGCTAGGTGGTTGTACCAGAGGCTAGGTGGTTGTACCAGAGGCTAGGTGGTTGTACCAGAGGCTAGGTGGTTGTACCAGAGGCTAGGTGGTTGTACCAGAGGCTAGGTGGTTGTACCAGAGGCTAGGTGGTTGTACCACGGGCTAGGTGGTTGTACCAGAGGCTAGGTGGTTGTACCAGAGGCTAGGTGGTTGTACCAGAGGCTAGGTGGTTGTACCAGAGGCTAGGTGGTTGTACCACAGGCTAGGTGGTTGTGCCACAGGCTAGGTGGTTGTGCCACAGGCTAGGTGGTTGTGCCACAGGCTAGGTGGTTGTGCCACAGGCTAGGTGGTTGTACCACAGGCTAGGTGGTTGTACCACAGGCTGGGTGGTTGTACCACAGGCTGGGTGGTTGTACCACAAGCAAGGCCGTCTACTGTAGTATGACATACAAGGGACCTGTAAACGTTTGACCCAGTCATACAACAACCCGTGTGATATACACAATCATTCATTAAATGGCGTTTGTGAAATATTTTATCTCATAATATACACCGAGTCGGTTGTTAGCTTATGATGAAATGTCTTTGTATAGCGGCCAAACAACAAATAACCTCTCTATTTTCAAACAATACCGTTACTATGGGGCTTCAAATTAAATGACGCTAAAATAATTTTAGATGGCTTGGGTTTTAAATGTACTCAAATATGCATAAACTCGATTCATTTGTTTACTGGCTTATCTCAGGCGTGCATTACCTGCGCTGCTAGCTTATGTCATCAGTAATGTGTTGAATGGTCAGTCAATTATAGCTAGCTGTAGCACTAACACATAGCTACAGTTATAGGGACTCTATTGCTGACTTCTATACTGACTGTATCGCTGACTTGTATATTATTGTACAACTGGACATGATTGAGGATATAGCAGATATCTGTTGTGAAGTGGTTATTGGTGACATTGTAGAGGAAGCTTGCCTCATATCTCAGGTATACAGCGGTGGAGTGTGTGACTGTCAGGTATCTCTTGTATTTGTTTTTGGCATAGAAGGATAAAGTCTCTTTGTTGAAGAAAGTTCATTCATGATATTGAAGACGTTTATGGAATATAAGTTTCATTAGAACTGTTTGGTATATCTATATTGCCACATGTCAACTGTTAGGTATATCTATATTGCCATATGTCAATTGTTAGTTATATCTATAATGTCCCATGTCAGCTGTTTGGTATATCTATATTGCCACATGTCAATTGTTAGTTATATCTATAATGTCCCATGTCAGCTGTTAGGTATATCTATATTGCCACATGTCAATTGTTAGTTATATCTATAATGTCCCATGTCAGCTGTTTGGTATATCTATATTGTCACATGTCAACTGTTAGTTATATCTATAATGTCACATGTCAGCTGTTAGTTATATCTGTAATGTCACATGTCAGCTGTTGAGTATACCCATAATGTCCCATATAAACTGTTAGTTATATCTATAATGTAACCTAAGCTAAGAGCAGGTTGATGCAGTGGTTAGAAAGTAATAAGATATACTTGTGCAGTTGATATCTTCTGTGCTTGTCATTTACTGTTGCTGCTGTTTAAGCATATAATTACCTGAATCGAGTTACCGTTTTTGCTGCCAAAATCCGTGTAGAATATCAAGTGTGCTTCCTCTAGCACGGTGCAAAGTGTACACATTGTATTGTTGTTTCGCTTTACTGCCATTGTTCACTTTTAATATTGTATGTTTTGAGGTTAGTTCATATTTAATGCATGGCTAGTGACAGCTTATTGTGTGCAATAGATCTCCCTTCACAGCGTATGAATATTAAGTGGCTTGGCTCGCTCTCTCAATGAATGCACTGTAAACCCTTGTAAAACATGTATAAATGTTTCATATAAGAGCGGTATATATACAGTGTGTAGTGAACTGGGGCGGTATACATACAGTTTGTAGTGAACTAGGGCGGTATATATACAGTGTGTAGTGAACTGGGGCGGTATATATACAGTGTGTAGTGAACTGGGGCGGTATATATACAGTGTGTAGTGAACTGGGGCGGTATATATACAGTGTGTAGTGAACTGGGGCGGTATATATACAGTGTGTAGTGAACTGGGGCGGTATATATACAGTGTGTAGTGAACTAGGGCGGTATATATACAGTGTGTAGTGAACTAGGGCGGTATATATACAGTGTGTAGTGAACTGGGGCGGTATATATACAGTGTGTAGTGAACTGGGGCGGTATATATACAGTGTGTAGTGAACTGGGGCGGTATATATACAGTGTGTAGTGAACTGGGGCGGTATATATACAGTGTGTAGTGAACTGGGGCGGTATATATACAGTGTGTAGTGAACTAGGGCGGTATATATACAGTGTGTAGTGAACTGGGGCGGTATATATACAGTGTGTAGTGAACTGGGGCGGTATATATACAGTGTGTAGTGAACTGGGGCGGTATATATACAGTGTGTAGTGAACTGGGGCGGTATATATACAGTGTGTAGTGAACTGGGGCGGTATACATACAGTTTGTAGTGAACTAGGGCGGTATATATACAGTGTGTAGTGAACTGGGGCGGTATATATACAGTGTGTAGTGAACTGGGGCGGTATATATACAGTGTGTAGTGAACTGGGGCGGTATATATACAGTGTGTAGTGAACTGGGGCGGTATATATACAGTGTGTAGTGAACTGGGGCGGTATATATACAGTGTGTAGTGAACTGGGGCGGTATATATACAGTGTGTAGTGAACTGGGGCGGTATATATACAGTGTGTAGTGAACTAGGGCGGTATATATACAGTGTGTAGTGAACTGGGGCGGTATATATACAGTGTGTAGTGAACTGGGGCGGTATATATACAGTGTGTAGTGAACTGGGGCGGTATATATACAGTGTGTAGTGAACTGGGGCGGTATATATACAGTGTGTAGTGAACTGGGGCGGTATATATACAGTGTGTAGTGAACTGGGGCGGTATATATACAGTGTGTAGTGAACTGGGGCGGTATATATACAGTGTGTAGTGAACTGGGGCGGTATATATACAGTGTGTAGTGAACTGGGGCGGTATATATACAGTGTGTAGTGAACTAGGCGGTATATATACAGTGTGTAGTGAACTGGGGCGGTATATATACAGTGTGTAGTGAACTGGGGCGGTATATATACAGTGTGTAGTGAACTGGGGCGGTATATATACAGTGTGTAGTGAACTAGGGCGGTATATATACAGTGTGTAGTGAACTAGGCGGTATATATACAGTGTGTAGTGAACTGGGGCGGTATATATACAGTGTGTAGTGAACTAGAGCGGTATATATACAGTGTGTAGTGAACTGGGTCGGTATATATACAGTGTGTAGTGAACTGGGGCGGTATATATACAGTGTGTAGTGAACTGGGGCGGTATATATACAGTGTGTAGTGAACTGGGGCGGTATATATACAGTGTGTGGTGAACTGGGGCGGTATATATACAGTGTGTAGTGAACTAGGCGGTATATATACAGTGTGTAGTGAACTAGGCGGTATATATACAGTGTGTAGTGAACTGGGGCGGTATATATACAGTGTGTAGTGAACTAGGCGGTATATATACAGTGTGTAGTGAACTGGGGCGGTATATATACAGTGTGTAGTGAACTAGGGCGGTATATATACAGTGTGTAGTGAACTAGGGCGGTATATATACAGTGTGTAGTGAACTGGGCGTACAATATCTATCAATAATATTATTCTTGATGATTGTTAAACCTATTACAACGGAGAGAGTTAGCTAATGTGGTTATGTAACAGTAAACATGTACAATTGACTTGCTTTCATTTCTCTCTCCATCTCTGCACCTCTCTCACATCATTCTATATGTATGTCTGTGATATATTATACACCTATATATATGTGTATGTCTGTGATATATTATACACCTATATATATGTGTATGTCTGTGATACATTATACACCTGTGTATGTATGTATGTCTGTGATATATTATACACCTATATATATGTGTATGTCTGTGATATATTATACACCTATATATATGTGTATGTCTGTGATATATTATACACCTATATATATATGTATGTCTGTGATATATTATACACCTATACATATGTGTATGTCTGTGATATATTATACACCTATATATATGTGTATGTCTGTGATATATTATACACCTATATATATGTGTATGTCTGTGATACATTATACACCTATATATATGTGTGTCTGTGATATATTATACACCTATATATATGTATGTCTGTGATATATTATACACCTATATATGTGTGTATGTCTGTGATACATTATACACCTATATATATGTGTATGTCTGTGATACATTATACACCTGTATATGTATGTATGTCTGTGATGCATTATACACCTATATATATGTATGTCTGTGATATATTATACACCTATATATGTGTATGTCTGTGATATATTATACACCTATATATATGTGTGTCTGTGATATATTATACACCTGTATATGTATATGATATCTCACCCATATTACCTATCAACTCACAGGCCCCACATGGATATTACTCTGGGATTGATGAAGTGGATTCATGCTGCCCGATGTTATCCAATCCTCAGCTGCCTTCCTTCATGGAGCCGAGCATTACTCCTGTACAACCTCACAGTCCTGCTTGTCCCTTGGATTATACCAGCTTACACCCGCGGAAAAACTACAGAAGTGGTTTCAAGTTTAGCAACCATTTTATCAACAGAAATGCATCCTACAGCTGTCCTATGCCTCAGCTTACGTGGGGTGACCCTGATGATGTGTTTGGAGTAAGTATATGATTATATATTTGTGTGCTGTACTGTTGTATATACCTTTGTGTACTGTACTGTTGTATATATATGTGTACTGTACTGTTGTATATATCTGTGTGCTGTACTGTTGTATATATCTGTGTACTGTACTGTTGTATATATCTGTGTACTGTACTGTTGTATATATCTGTGTACTGTACTGTTGTATATATCTGTGTACTGTACTGTTGTATATATCTGTGTACTGTACTGTTGTATATATATCTGTGTACTGTACTGTTGTATAAATCTGTGTACTGTACTGTTGTATATATCTGTGTACTGTACTGTTGTATATATATCTGTGTACTGTACTGTTGTATATATATCTGTGTACTGTACTGTTGTATATATCTGTGTGCTGTACTGTTGTATATATATCTGTGTACTGTACTGTTGTATATATATCTGTGTACTGTACTGTTGTATATATCTGTGTGCTGTACTATTGTATATATATATGTGTACTGTACTGTTGTATATATATATGTGTGCTGTACTGTTGTATATATCTGTGTACTGTACTGTTGTATATATGTGTGTGCTGTACTGTTGTATATACCTTTGTGTACTGTACTGTTGTATATACCTTTGTGTACTGTACTGTTGTATATATCTGTGTACTGTACTGTTGTATATATATCTGTGTACTGTACTGTTGTATATATATCTGTGTACTGTACTGTTGTATATATCTGTGTACTGTACTGTTGTATATATCTGTGTACTGTAATGTTGTATATATCTGTGTACTGTAATGTTGTATATATCTGTGTACTGTACTGTTGTATACACCTTTGTGTACTGTACTGTTGTATATATCTGTGTACTGTACTGTTGTATATATCTGTGTACTGTACTGTTGTATATATCTGTGTACTGTACTGTTGTATATATCTGTGTACTGTACTGTTGTATATATCTGTGTACTGTACTGTTGTATATATCTGTGTACTGTACTGTTGTATATATCTGTGTACTGTACTGTTGTATATATCTGTGTACTGTACTGTTGTATATATATCTGTGTACTGTACTGTTGTATATATCTGTGTACTGTACTGTTGTATATATCTGTGTACTGTACTGTTGTATATATCTGTGTGCTGTACTGTTGTATATATCTGTGTACTGTACTGTTGTATATATATATGTGTACTGTACTGTTGTATATATCTGTGTACTGTACTGTTGTATATATCTGTGTACTGTACTGTTGTATATATATCTGTGTACTGTACTGTTGTATATATCTGTGTACTGTACTGTTGTATATATCTGTGTGCTGTACTGTTGTATATATCTGTGTGCTGTACTGTTGTATATATCTGTGTACTGTACTGTTGTATATATCTGTGTACTGTACTGTTGTATATATCTATGTACTGTACTGTTGTATATATATCTGTGTACTGTACTGTTGTATATATATCTGTGTACTGTACTGTTGTATATATATCTGTGTACTGTACTGTTGTATATATATCTGTGTGCCGTACTGTTGTATATATATATATATGTGTACCGTACTGTTGTATATATCTGTGTACTGTACTGTTGTATATATCTGTGTACTGTACTGTTGTATATACCTTTGTGTACTGTTGTATACACCTTTGTGTACTGTTTTATACACATTTGTGTACTGCTACTTGCAGGCAATGAAGAAAAAGGATTTATCCCACTACAGAGATGCTCACTGGCTAAATAGACATCCAGATTTGAATGCAAATGTACGATCTATAATACTTCACTGGCTGCTGGAGGTACGAGTTCCTGTATGTATGTGTGTGGCATATACAAGGTACTGTTGTAGGTGTATGATATATACAAGGTAATGTTGTAGGTATATGATATATACAAGGTAATGCTGTAGGTATATGATATATACAAGGTAATGCTGTAGGTATATGATATATACAAGGTATTGTTGTAGGTATGTGATATATACAAGGTAATGTTGTAGGTGTATGATATATACAAGGTACTGTTGTAGGTGTATGATATATACAAGGTATTGTTGTAGGTATATGATATATACAAGGTAATGCTGTAGGTATATGATATATACAAGGTATTGTTGTAGGTATGTGATATATACAAGGTAATGTTGTAGGTATATGATATATACAAGGTACTGTTGTAGGTATATGATGTATACAAGGTACTGTTGTAGGTATGTGATATATACAAGGTAACATAGGTGTGTGGTGTATACAAGGTAATGTTATAGGTATGTGACGCATACAAAATGCACAGAATGACCTTCCACTTGGCCGTAGACTTCTTCGACAGATGTATGGGCAAGTTAATCAACATCAGTAGAGGTCAGATACAGATGATAGGAGTAACTGCTCTTTTCAGTGCCTCCAAAGTAGAGGTGGGTACAGTATGCGTTTGTCTTCTCTTAGCATTTGCAGTGGGGACAACTCTCACAGGCCGTATGGTTTATGTAATGGTTGGTCATATAATCGCTGCCAGTCTTCGTTATGTATTTGTTGCCAAAATGTCGCGACTAGCCAATGAGCCGTTTGTATATCACAGGAGATTTATCCTCCCAAGGCTGCTGACTTTGCTGACATGACAGATGGTTTGTGCACAGAAAAAGATATTATTAACCAGGAAATGATTTTATTAAAGGTAAGTGGCGGCTACAGTCTGACAATTGCTGTCACTGTAGCTGTTGGCAGCACTGTCAGGCGACTGCTTGCATGTAACGAGAGAATAGACAAACAGTGACTGTTGTTTGTGAGGATATTGTTGGCTTCACTCGGTCTCTGTCTCTCACTTTATTGTTTGCATATTCAATATCTCTTGTTTAGTCCTGTTTCTACTTGTGTAAATATATCGCTAAACAGATACATAATCCACTGCTATCCATCTCTTAGCTCTAATATGACTTTTTAAATACTGCTATTGATTGTGTGTTATAGACCCGAGTGCCGGTCAATTGTGCCTGAGTACCTAATAATATGTAGCCTTTGATCCCTTATTGTGTGTAATAAATTACTAAATAGGTATTACATTCCCCATGTTTGAGCTTAGAGTCCCGGGCAAAAGTAATTCTCCTACATTAGGAACTCTGTTAATTTATGAGCTTCCTCAAAGCTGAATACATGCAAATCTTGCAAAACATGTAGCCGTGCAGAAAATCGGATTTAGTAAGTTGCCTTCTCTTAAAAACAAGCAAAAATAAAATTTCATAATAATAGAACAATAAAAAAATAATATACATTTTTATTATAGTAAATAATTAATTCTTTACTCGCATTGTGACGGCTCATTGTTTTTGTTGCTGTATCCACGGAATAAGATTCTTATCAACGATTATATATAATCTTGGATCCTTATTCCGTGGCTGTATCCAAAACGGAAATATTGATTGCCATAAAATGGTTCTGTGTCTAATCGTATTGTATAAATACAGAAAAGACAACTCCTAATTTTCAAACCAGCGTTGTTTCTCGCAAACACCCTGGCACTAATTTTTTGTGAAGCCACAGCGTGAAAAATGCAATATTGTCCTTGCCGACAGAAGAAAAATTCGCTCATTTGTCACAATTGTGACTTGGCGTTGTCTTAGCCGAAAGTGTCTATTATCCTTGCTCCATATGCCAAATTAGCATGTGAACTTCCTACTTGCAGACACTGGGCTGGGAGCTCAACCCCCTCACTGCTAACAGTTTTTTGGAGCTATACATGCAGCTGATATTCCACAAGCTAAGAAATCCCATCAGCTGTGAGGAGGCCAGCCTACAGGACCCTCTCTTTACAGGACAGAAGTTTGTTGAGCTGGCAAGGGTAGGTAACTCCTTCCCTGGTGTAAACAACTTGTATTATAACTTGTGTGTATATCATCTACGGATTGTGTTATAACTTGTGTGTATATCGTCTACAGATTGTGTTATAACTTGTGTGTATATCGTCTACAGATTGTGTTATAACTTGTGTGTATATCGTCTACAGATTGTGTTATAACTTGTGTGTATATCGTCTACAGATTGTGTTATACCTTGTGTGTATATTATATATAGTCTATATTGTACACTTACATGTATACTATATATAGTTTATACTGTACACTTACATGTATACTATATATAGTTTATACTGTACACTTACATGTATACTATATATAGTATATACTGTACACTTACATGTATACTATATATAGTCTGTACTGTACACTTACATGTATACTATATATAGTTTATACTGTACACTTATATGTATACTATATATAGTTTGTACTGTACACTTACATGTATACTATATATAGTTTATACTGTACACTTACATGTATACTATATATAGTATATACTGTACACTTACATGTATACTATATATAGTTTATACTGTACACTTACATCTATACTATATATAGTCTGTACTGTACACTTACATGTATACTATATATAGTTTATACTGTACACTTACATGTATACTATATATAGTTTATACTGTACACTTACATCTATACTATATATAGTCTGTACTGTACACTTACATGTATACTATATATAGTTTATACTGTACACTTACATGTATACTATATATAGTTTATACTGTACACTTACATGTATACTATATATAGTTTATACTGTACACTTACATGTATACTATATATAGTTTATACTGTACACTTACATGTATACTATATATAGTTTGTACTGTACACTTACATGTATACTATATATAGTTTATACTGTACACTTACATCTATACTATATATAGTCTGTACTGTACACTTACATGTATACTATATATAGTTTATACTGTACACTTACATGTATACTATATATAGTTTATACTGTACACTTACATGTATACTATATATAGTTTATACTGTACACTTACATGTATACTATATATAGTTTATACTGTACACTTACATGTATACTATATATAGTTTATACTGTACACTTACATCTATACTATATATAGTCTGTACTGTACACTTAGACGTTGTGTTGTAGCTGGTGGAGTTGTGTTTACTGGATGCCGGAAGCCTTCAGTTCTCATATGGTATGCTGGCAGCTGCTGTCGTCTATTACTTCACCGATGAATACAGAGCATGTGAGGTCTCAGGTAAGTTATCATTTCTTCGGCTTCCGCAGCAGTTATCAGAAACATCACAAGATTTATACTTGAGGAACAAACAATTGCTGTAGGTTTCACTTTCGCACAGCTTCTACCGTGCATTCGCTGGGCCCTACCATTCCATATGGCTGTGCAGTCGATGGGTCCAGTTGACTTGAAGACATTCGAGAATGTACCTTCCGCAGATTATCACACAATACAGACCCTAGAAGTGAACCTTGCTCTTCTAGTAAGTAGTAGTGATAGAGCTGATGTCTATGGCAGATAAGATACGTCTGCACTGACTTACAACTGCACGTATCCTACATAACGTCCTGCACTAGTTGTACATTGTGACTGTCTTGTAGGAAGTGGCCCAGGTAAAGGCCAAGGAGCTGGACAGGATACAACCTCAATCCAGTCCTGCTTTACCAGATTCTCTGCTAACCCCACCCACCAAACCATCTGTGCTTAGATCTTAAGGTGCTGCAGAATCTTGAGGTGCTACTAGATACATCTACATTCTCCAGCTTCCAAATCTTAACTGCCGTCCTTTCTCGCGGATCTCTTTATTCCATGTACAGCTATAATATCGTGTTTTATGCAACTATATGCTCGTGTGCAGCTGCAATATCAGGCTTTGCTTTGATTTATTTGATGTATTTTTTTAGTGTAGAAGTGAACTGATCTAACCAACTACTGTCTTGTCCACTCACTCTAGTTTGTATGCAATAGCTGTTACACTGTACAAGCAACGTCTGCAGTTGTCTCCCCAATCAATAAGATTTATCTAGCTTAGTTAACTTATAATTATTTATGACTGTTGTGGGCGGAGGGAGCGGGGATGGGGCTCCCTTGCTCGCAGTGCTTCTATTTTTTGTAAAAGAGTTTATAATGTACGCAATATTAGCAATTAGGTTCTAGATTCTTTTTGATATTTTTATTATTATTATTAAAAAAAGCAGAACTATTTCTCTATATTTGTATTTTCTTGACACGCAATAATATAAATAAAATAATTGTACTAAACAACTTAACCACTGCACATAATTATACAAATAGAGGGGGTGCGGGGTCGTCCCGTACGGACTGTTGCATCAGCATGAGCAACCCTGTCTGTCTGTTCCTCATGCTTAGTAAGAAGGGCTGTGTGTAAACACTGACTCAACATCTCGTGTAGCTTCAATGGTAAATCATCCATGCTAGGAGTTGTCTCCACATGTATTCGCGTACTATATATCAATTTTTCCAAATCTGCCGGTTTCTGGTGTGGGGGGAGGTACTTACCCCCTTGCGCTGCAGGTTTATGTACACATCAAATGATTGTGACTGTTTAAGGCTATGCTGATAAGGCTAATGTAACTGATAAAGCAGACGTATATATAGCCGGTGCATGACTCGCAGTCACATTTCTGCAGAGTAAACTCTACTTGTAACATGTATTCCCTACTAATCATAGCCCTAGCTCTATCGGTAGCAGGCACCTTGTCTTCCCCTACTAAAGTATGTGCTCCTGCACAATGGAAGGCTAGCCTGGTTGGATCTATAGGACAACTGGCTGGTGGGAAAATCGCATATGTTTCCTCCAGGTGAGTTATATAGGAGGTGCAGGAGGTTAAGGCAGTCATCAGCTTATGCAGTAATTGTATATTATATAATATATTATTATGTATATATTACATATCTGTAGAGGCTTCACGGCTATTGATTACATGAGCCAAAAGGAAGCGGTAGTGCAAAACTTGACATATGAAGGGCAACCGATGGCTATTCGACAGGTTACTGATTTCAAAGAGGTAAGAACAAGTAAATCAAACACATATTATGAATGCGAGTTGTCTACTCTCTCTCTCAATTGTAATCACATGTACATTAAAGGACAACTCTTTAACTTCTCAGCTTTGATGTCTTTTTAGTAGTTTCATTTCTGTTTGTAATATTTCATAAATAGCAGTGTTTACATTTGTTAGATGAAATCTTACGAAATAGATTTAATGAAGAGAACTTGTACAGAGAGATCCTTACCTTCGACTGCTAAGTTGACTCGATACTGCGAGGGAGACGGTAAGTTTAGTCTGAAGTCATAGCCTTAGGGACAGTATGAGCATTCGTTACAAAGCGTTTTGCTCACAAAATATTCCAGAAGTTTTTGTGTTACACTACGGATGTTGTAGCTGGACTAAAAGTTGTGGGAAGGCTGACCATTGGAGGGAAGCAGGCGTTCACCTACGCAGCAGACACCACATTGGGTAATTCTACAGTGTACGTTACTGTATTTAAAGATTCTTTCACTCCGGTGTCTATGGTAGTGCAACAGATCTACAATGGAAGTAAGTGTCATTCCATGGATTGCATGCACCACAGAAATATTTCACCGAGTACCAACATTGTGACTATTTATGTCTGATATTTTCTAGTACCTCAAATGATAGCCTATCAGCTAGGCAATGTGTCAGTTAAACCTTTAGACCAGAGAATCTTTGAGTTGCCGAGCTATTGTAAGTCTCCCAGCCCTGCTCCTGCCAAAAGGGTCTGTTCACCCGCTCAATATGAGACTAGTACTCTGGGACAAGTCGGTGAGGTGGTGCAGGGGAAGCCGATGACTTTCTCACTGCGTTTAAAGTTCTATATGGATTACACCAATAAAATTGAAGCTTCCATCACTAATGTCTCCACTGAGCAAGGCGTTCTAACAACTAAAAGGGTCACCAAGTGGAATGAGGTTGGTGCAGCTCCTTCACTTTGCACTTACGTTTCAGTTTTGTCTAAAGCTTCTTCCATATTAAGCTGCGTTGTTCTATATACCAACAACCGATGTAGTATTTACTTGTCATCTCAGGCTATTTATTGTAGTTCGTGGATCTTTCATTTTAATACTTGTATTACGTATTTTATTTTTATAGAAAAAGACTTACACCGTCAATTTAAACTCCAAGACATGCGAAGTAAGCCCCACCCCACTTCCTGACATGGTGCGATTCTGTTCTGACACCAGTAAGTGTATGCCAGTCAGTGGTTGCTTAGCAACTAGCTAACGAGTGAGACGGTCATAACGCATCACAAAATAACCCAAAATAATGGAAAGACGTCCATGCATATGATTTACATGGACAACACACCCTAAAGTGTTGGTATATCAAATCTAATTACCGCATTGTGAAATCTTTGATGTAAAAGCTGTGGAGCTCATTCTATACTTTATTTATGTCTGTGGTTTCTCAGATGAGGACGGGCAACTCCTAACAGCAACTAGTGTAATGATTATGGATCAAACATATTGGTTGATCGTAGAATGATCTAATGTGAAGTCTGTTGCAATGCTGAATATGTTTCTATTGTGACACAATGTTTCTGCTGCCTTTGGCTCTGTCAGTGTTACATTTAGGTTTTGTAAAGAAACTAAATAATTTTCACAGACTTTGTCGGAAATGAAGATGTTTATGGTTTAAAGCACAAATAACAACGGTTAAATGACGGCCATGATGAGCCCTCAACGACTGATCAACATCTGCCCTACGCGTAGGGTATACGAAAGCACCCTTACTTTGGTCTTGGCACATCCGAGTTTCTTCAAAACTTGTTACTACCTGCACATCTACATTAATGTTGGTTTCTTACAGAGGGTTCTACGCTCGTAGACTCATTCAAGATTGATGGCAAAATGGCTGATATCTATGAATTCAAACTTGCAAACATTGACCAAGTCACAACTGTATACAGAGAAACATTTGAGATTATTAGTTCTACGACTCATCAAACATATGAAAACAGTGAGTATAACTCATAGACTCATGAATGTACATCGTTTACTGCTCCTCAAGCCGATATTTATGTCTATGTAGCTGTAGCCGAGTATTATTCTGTATTCTTGTAGCTTCTCAGCTGTTAGCACTTCAGTACGGTAATATGACCTTGGGAATCGGTGACCGTAACGTTTTCAACCTTCCTGATTACTGCCAGAAGGATGCTATTGTTGGATAAAAGCTTACACTAGTGGAGCAGATGTTCGTCTGCACATCATTGGATATGTCTGCACAGTAGCTGCAGCAGATATCTCTGGGCATAACATACTTCTGCTGCCTTTGGTCTTACTTATTGTGTTTCCATGGTTGTTTGGTTTCTGTCTCTGCCCGGCACCGTCAATGTCTGTTGACCTGATCACTTTTGTGTGCAGCACAAAAATAAAATATATAAATATCCAGCGAAGAAACCATCTCCTCTCTGTTTATCAGCGTTTCAACAAAAAATTAAGACAATTACATAGGAATGTCTGTGAGGCAGCTGCAGCGCCCCCCCAAAGTTACTATGGACAATGTGTTTGAAATAATGACCAAGTTTAGCTCAAATTCAGTGGTACTGTTCAGACAGAAGCTTTGTTACTCACCAGGATATATATACATATTTGTGTCTGCTCAATCTGCCACTCCTTTCACACCAGCATGTTGCCTAGCCTGGGTACCTATGGGGCATGTTAGATGTATATATATAGTATTGTCACAAAGTGAGCCAACAGCATGGATGATGTGTAACAAGATTGCCAGCTGCGCCCTCATAATATAACTTTCGCCAGGATTGGAATGTTGTAGTTATGGGAGTCAATAGACATGGCAGTGGAATTTTAAACAATATCCAGTTGCCATATTGCAATTTTCAAAACGGCGTTGAGTTGTCTTGTCATTAGAGAAGACAACTACTCAAACTTACATAGAAATGTGAGGTGGTTCTGGTAAGTAAACAGGTTGCTGCCCCTTACTATAGCATGTATCCCTTACTATAGCATGTATCCCTTACTATAGCATGTATCCCTTACTATAGCATGTATCCCTTACTATAGCATGTATTCCTTACTATAGCATGTACCCCTTACTATAGCATGTATTCCTTACTATAGCATGTACCCCTTACTATAGCATGTATCCCTTACTATAGCATGTATCCCTTACTATAGCATGTATCCCTTACTATAGCATGTATCCCTTACTATAGCATGTATCCCTTACTATAGCATGTATCCCTTACTATAGCATGTATCCCTTACTATAGCATGTATCCCTTACTATAGCATGTATCCCTTACTATAGCATGTATCTCTTACTATAGCATGTATCCCGACTTGGTTCTGTCGTGTTAGTCAAGATCACAGTCTATATCCAGTACGGATTTGACATTAAAGATTGGACACACCTGGCAGGGTTCTGCTGGCAATTCTGTTATACTTCATCCATGGTCAGCAGAGAATGCCTGCAGAGCAGAGCTACTACAGGCTGTTGCATCACATTATCACTTTTTGTTATCAAAAACTGACTGCTCCCGAAATTTCATCAGCATTGCCTACTAACAGGGTCCCGGCAGAGTAGTTTCACTTTAGCGATGCAACCGGTAGTAGCCTAGTCGATCGTTGAACTTATCATTAGAAATCACGACTTGCTTGACTATTATTCTGATGTGAGGAAATTGGAGCAAATAATATGACAAAAATGATGCTGTTGAGAAAGCTCAAAGAATCAATAAAGCTTTTGAAGTTCTTTTTTGAAAAGAATTTGGTTTACTCAGTTAAAAAAAATAATAAAATATCATGTTCACGGGTAGAACCATAGTTTCGTATTTCGGGTTTAATTGAGCTTGCCAACGTAAACTAATGAAAGCGCGCCCTTGAACAATTACCATGGTTTGCTTTCACAGTGCCGTTGTAGTTTTACAATTTATGTTGATGGCGCATCGTCAGCATTATATACCCCAAACTTATCAGCCGCCGTGAATAAAAAAATGTTTCTTTAGTAATTACTAAAATGACGTGACTTTTGTTTTAGTAGTATTGCTGGTGGAAAGCCGGCTTCCGGTTTTTTTAATAATAGCTCCGCCGCAAAAAATCTGCCAAGACCCCATTGCTAACGAGGATAATAAAAGTAGGAATTGAGGGTGGGAGTGGAGTAGCCCCATCCTAAAATGTTTCCATATTTTCAACATTACTTAACTATTTATCGTAGCTGTTGAGAAAGCTTGGCAAAACCCCAAAAGGGAAAGTAATGACATTGTGCACATGGTGCTATGGTGTGGTACATGACTTGCAGTCACACTGATCACATGGTGATATGGTACATGGCTTGCAGCCACACTGATCACATGGTGATATAGTATGGTGTGTGAATTGCAGCCACATTGATCACATGGCGATATGGTATGGTACATGAATTGCAGCCGCACTGTCCACATGGTATATTCTTTCGGTCGTACTTTCTGAGGTTGTGTTTTATCGCTGCATCAGGTAACGTTGTTGTGTTTCAGTAGTTGTGGAAACATGTTCTACTTGACTAACCACAAATAAATATGACTAACAGCAAAAAAGTTTTCACACAAAGTAGCTACAAAATGTATAACAGCAAGTGTTAATAATCAATTAATATTTGATAAACTTGTTTGCTTTAAGCAGTGGTCGTTCCTGTGAGGAACGTTTTTTTATGGGGAGGGGGGGGAATGGTTTGTATTTTTATATTCTCCTAGCCTCTGGGGTGGCAGCCTTGAGGGTGACAGCCTTGGGGGTGGCAGCCTTGGGGGTGGCAGCCTTGGGGGTGGCAGCCTTGGAGGTGGCAGCCTTGGGGGTGGCAGCCTTGGGGGTGGCAGCCTTGGGGGTGGCAGCCTTGAGGGTGACAGCCTTGGCGGTGGCAGCCTTGGGGGTGGCAGCCTTGGGGGTGGCAGCCTTGGGGGTGGCAGCCTTGGGGGTGGCAGCCTTGGGGGTGGCAGCCTTGGGGGTGGCAGCCTTGGGGGTGACAGCCTTGGAGGTGGCAGCCTTGGGGGTGGCAGCCGTGGAGGTGGCATATGCTCTATATGCCAAATTAGCATGTGAACCTCCTGCTTGCAGACACTGGGCTGGGAGCTCAACCCCCTCACTGCTAACAGTTTTTTGTAGCTATACATATAGCTGATATTCCACAAGCTAAGAAATCCCATCAGCTGTGGGGAGGCCAGCCTACAGGACCCTCTCTTTACAGGACAAAAGTTTGTTGAGCTGGCAAGGGTAGGTAACTCCTTCCTTGGTGTAAACAGCTTGTATTATAACTTGTGTGTATATTATCTACAGATTGTATTATAACTTGTGTGTATATCGTCTACAGATTGTGCTATAACTTGTGTGTATATCGTCTACAGATTGTGTTATAACTTGTGTGTATATCGTCTACAGATTGTGTTATAACTTGTGTGTATGTCGTCTACAGATTGTGTTATAACTTGTGTGTATATCGTCTACAGATTGTGTTATAACTTGTGTGTATATCGTCTACAGATTGTGTTATAACTTGTGTGTATATCGTCTACAGATTGTGTTATAACTTGTGTGTATATCGTCTACAGATTGTGTTATAACTTGTGTGTATATCGTCTACAGATTGTGTTATAACTTGTGTGTATATTATATGTAGTTTATACTGTACACTTACATGTATACTATATATAGTTTATACTGTACACTTACATGTATACTATATATAGTTTATACTGTACACTTACATGTATACTATATATAGTATATACTGTACACTTACATGTATACTATATATAGTTTATACTGTACACTTACATGTATACTATATATAGTCTGTACTGTACACTTACATGTATACTATATATAGTATATACTGTACACTTACATGTATACTATATATAGTTTATACTGTACACTTACATGTATACTATATATAGTTTATACTGTACACTTACATGTATACTATATATAGTTTATACTGTACACTTACATGTATACTATATATAGTCTGTACTGTACACTGTATACTGTCCAGTTGACTTGAAGACATTTGAGAATGTACCTTCCGCAGATTATCACACAATACAGACCCTAGAAGTGAACCTTGCTCTACTAGTAAGTAGTAGTGATAGAGCTGATGTCTATGGCAGATAAGATACGTCTGCACTGACTTACAACTGTACGTATCCTACATAACGTCCTGCACTAGTTGTACATTGTGACTGTCTTGTAGGAAGTGGCCCAGGTAAAGGCCAAGGAGCTGGACAGGATACAACCTCAATCCATTCCTGCTTTAACAGATTCTCTGCTAACTCCGCCCACCAAACCATCTGTGCTTAGATCTTAAGGTGCTACAGGATCTTGAGGTGCTACTGGATACATTTACATAAAAATTCTCCAACTTCCAAATCTTAACTGCCGTCCTTTCTCGCGGATCTCTTTATTCCATGTACAGCTATAATATCGTGTTTTATGAAACTTTATGCTAGTGTGCAGCTGCAATATCAGGCTTTGCTTTGATTTATTTGATGTATTTTTTAGTGTAGAAGTGAACTGATTTAACCAACTACTGTCTTGTCCACTCACTCTAGTTTGTATGCAATAGCTGTTACACTGTACAAGCAATCTCTGCAGTTGTCTCCCCAATCAATAATAATTATCTAGTTTAGTTAACTTATAATTATTTATGACTCGCGTGGGCCGAGGGGGGGGGGGTGCTCCCTTGCTCGCAGTGCTTCTATTTTTTGTAAAAGAGTTTATAATGTAAGCAATATTAGCAATTAGGTTCTAGAATCTTCTTGATATTTTTATTATAAAAAAAAGCAGAACTATTTCTCTATGTTTGTATTTTCTTGACACGCAATAATATAAATAAAATAATTGTACTAAACAACTTAACCACTGCACATAATTATACAGATAGAGGGGGTGCGGAGTCGTCCCGTACGGACTGTTGTATCAGCATGAGCAGCTCTGCCTGTCTGTTACTCATGCTTGGTAAGAAGGGCTGTATGTAAACACTGACTCATCATCTCGTGTAGCTGCAATGGTAAATCGTCCATGCTAGGAGTTGTCTCCACATGTTTTCACGTACTATATATCAATTTTTCCAAATCTGCCGGTTTTTGGTGTGGGGGGAGGTACTTACCCCCTTGCGCTGCAGGTTTATGTACACATCATATGACTGTTTAAGGCTATGCTGATAAGGCTAATATAACTGATAAAGCAGACGTATATATAGCTGGTGTATGACTCGCAGTCACATTTCTGACTAGTAAACTCTACTTGTAACATGTATTCCCTACTAATCATAGCCCTAGCTCTATCGGTAGCAGGTATCTTGTCTTCCCCTACTAAAGTATGTGCTCCTGCACAATGGAAGGCTGGCTTGGTTGGATCTATAGGACAACTAGCTGGTGGGAAAATTGCATATGTTTCATCCAGGTGAGTTATACGGGAGGTACAGGGGGTTAAGGCAGTCATCAGCTTATGCAGTAATTGTATGTTATATAATATATTATTATGTATATATTACATATCTGTAGAGGCTTCACGGCTACTGACTACATGAGCCAAAAGGAAGCAGTAGTGCAAAACTTGACATATGAAGGGCAACCAGGGGCTATTCGACAGGTTACCGATTTCAAAGAGGTAAGAACAATTAAATCAAACACACATATTATGAATGCGAGTTGTCTACTCTCTCTCTCAGTGGTGATCACATGTACATTAAAGGACAACTCCTTAACTTCTCAGCTTTGATGTCTATTTAGTAGTTTCATTTCTGTGTGTAATATTTCATAAATAGCAGTGTTTACATTTGTTAGATGAAATCTTACGAAATAGATTTAATGAAGAGAACTTGTACAGAGAGATCATTGCCTTCGACTGCTAAGTTGACTCGATACTGCGAGGGAGACGGTAAGTTTAGTCTGAAGTCATAGCCTTAGAGACAGTATGAGCATTCGTTACAAAGCGTTTTGCTCACAAAGTATTCCAGAAGTTTTTGTGTTACACTACGGATGTTGTAGCTGGACTAAAAGTTGTGGGAAGGCTGACCATTGGAGGGAAGCAGGCATTCACCTACGCAGCAGACACCACATTGGGTAATTCTACAGTGTACGTTACTGTATTGAAAGATTCTTTCATTCCGGTGTCTATGGTAGTGCAACAGATCTACAATGGAAGTAAGTGTCATTCCATGGATTGCATGCACCACACCAATATTTCACCGAGTACCAACATTGTGACTATTTATGTCTGATATTTTCTAGTACCTCAAATGATAGCCTATCAGCTAGGCAATGTGTCAGTTAAACCTTTAGACCAGAGAATCTTTGAGTTGCCGAGCTATTGTAAGTCTCCCAGCCCTGCTCCCGCCAAAAGGGTCTGTTCACCCGCTCAGTTTGAGACTAATGCTCTGGGACAACTCGGTGAGGTGGTGCAGGGGAAGCCGATGACTTTCTCACTGCATTTAAAGCTCTATAGAGATTACACCAATAAAATTGAAGCTTCCATCACTAATGTCTCCACTGAAGAAGGAATTATAACAACTAAAACGGTCACCAAGTGGAATGAGGTTGGTGCAGCTCCTTCACTTTGCACTTACGTTTCAGTTTTGTCTAAAGCTTCTTCCATATCAAGCTGTAGCTGGCCTCCTGCGTTCTTCTATATACCAACAACCGATGTAGTATTTACTTGTCATCTCAGGCTATTTATTGTAGTTCGTGGATCTTTCATTTTAATACTTGTATGCGTATTTTATTTTTATAGAAAAAGACTTACATCGCCAACTTAAACTCCAAGACATGCAAAGTGAGCCCCACCCCACTTCCTGCCATGGAGCGATTCTGTTCTGACTCCAGTAAGTGTATGCCAGTCAGTGGTTGCTTAGCAACTAGCTAACGAGTGAGACGGTCATAACGCATCACAAAATAACCCAAAATAATGGAAAGAAGTCCATGCATATGTTTTACATGGACAACACTCCCTAAAGTGTTGGTATATCAAATCTAATTACAGCTTTGTGAAATCTTTGATGTAAAAGCTGTGGAGCTGATTCTGTACTTTATTTATGTCTGTGGTTTCTCGGATGAGGACGGGCAACTCCTAAGAGCAACTAGTGTAATGATTATGGATCAAACATATTGGTTGATCGTAGAATGATCTAATGTGAAGTCTGTTGCAATGCTGAATATTTATTCATTGGTGACACAATGTTTCTGCTGCCTTTGGCTCTGTCAGTGTTATATTTAGGTTTTGTAAAGAAACTAAAGTGGGCTCGCTTTAGCTAAATAATTTTCACAGACGTTGTCGGAAATAAAGATGTTTATGGTTTAAAGCACAAATAACTTCCGTTAAATGACGGATATGATGAGCTCTCAACGACTGTTCAACATCTGCCCTACGCGTAGGGTATACGAAAGCACCCTTACTTTGGTCTTGGCACATCCGAGTTTCTTCAAAACTTGTTATTACCTGCACATCTACATTAATGTTGGTATTTTACAGAGGGTTCTACGCTCGTAGACTCATTCAAGATTGATGGAAAAATGGCTGATATCTATGAATTCAAACTTGCAAACATTGACCAAGTCATAACTGTTTACAGAGAAACATTTGAGATTATTAGTTCTACGACTCGTCAAACATATGAAAACAGTGAGTATAGCTCCTAGACTCATGAATGTACATCACTTACTGCTCCTCAAGCCGATATTTATGTCTATGTAGCTGGGGTCTGAGTATTATTCTGCATTCTTGTAGTTCCTCAGCTGTTAGCACTTCAGTACGGTAATATGACCTTGGGAATCGGTGACCGTAATGTTTTCAACCTTCCTGATTACTGCCAGAAGGATGCTATTGTTGGATAAAAGCTGACACTAGTGCAGCAGATGTTCGTCTGCACATCATTGGATATGTCTGCAGAGTAGCTGCAGCAGATATCTCTGGGCATAACATCTTCTGTTGCCTTTGATCTTACTTATTGTGCTTTCATGGTTGTTTGATTTCAGTCTCTGCCCGGCACCGTCAATGTCTGTTGACCTGATCACTTTTGTGTTCACCACAAAAATAAAATATATAAATATCTAGCGAAGAAACCATCTCCTCTCTGTTTATCAGCGTTTCAACAAAAATTAAAACAATTACATAGGAATGTCTTTGAGGCAACTGCAGCGCCCCCGCAAGTTACTATTGACAATGTGTTTGAAATATTGACCAAGTTTTAGCTCAAATTCAGTGGTACTGTTCAGACAGAAGTTTTGCTACTCACCAGGCTATATATACATATTTGTGTCTGCTCAATCTGCCACTCCTTTCACACCAGCATGTTGCGTAGCCTGGGTACCTTTGGGGCATGTTAGATGTATGTATATAGTATTGTCACAAAGTGAGCCAACAGCATGGATAAAAAGATTGCCAGCTGCGCCCTCATAATATAACTTTCGCCACGATTGGAATGTTGTAGTTATAGGAGTCACTAGACATGGTAGTAGAATTTTACACAATATCCAGTTCCCATATTGCAAATTGTCAAAACAGCATCAAGTTGTCTTGTCATTATAGAAGACAACTACTTAAAAGTGCTTTGAAATGTGACGTGGTTCCGGTATGTAAACAGGTTGCTGCCCCTTACTATAGCATGTATCCCTTACTATAGCATGTATCCCGACTTGGTTCTGTCGTGTAAGTCACAATCACAGTCTATATCCAGTACGGATTTGACATTAAAGATTGGACACACCTGGCAGGGTACAGCTCACAGTTCTGTTATACTTCATCTATTGTCAGCAGAGAATGCCTGCAGAGCAGAGCTACTACAGGCTGTTGTCTGCAGAGCAGAGCTACCACAGGGTGTTGCATCACATTATCACTTTTTGTTATCAAAAACTGACTGCTCCCAAAATTTCATCAGCATTGCCCACTAATAGCTAACGATAATAAGAGTAGGAATTGAGGGTGGGAGTGGAGTAGCCCCATCCTAAAATGTTTCCATATTTGCAACATTACTTAACTATTTTTCATAGCTGTAGATAAAGCTTGGCAGAACCCTAAAAGAGAAAGTAATGATATTGTGCACATGGTGATATGGTATGGTACATGACTTGCAGTCACATGATCACATGGTGGTATGGTATGGTACATGACTTGCAGCTACACTGATCACATGGTGCTATGGTATGGTACATGACTTGCAGTCACACTGATCACATGGTGATATGGTGTGGTACATGACTTACAGCCACACTGATCACATGGTGCTATGGTATGGTACATGACTTGCAGTCACACTGATCACATGGTGATATGGTATGGTACATGGCTTGCAGTCACATGATCACATGGTGCTATGGTATGGTACATGACTTGCAGTCACACTGATCACATGGTGATATGGTATGGTACATGACTTGCAGCCACACTGATCACATGGTGCTATGGTATGGTACATGACTTGCAGTCACACTGATCACATGGTGATATGGTATGGTACATGGCTTGCAGTCACATGATCACATGGTGCTATGGTATGGTACATGACTTGCAGTCACACTGATCACATGGTGATATGGTATGGTACATGACTTGCAGCCACACTGATCACATGGTGATATGATATGGTACATTACTTGCAGTCACACTGATCACATGGTGATATGGTATGCAGTCACACCATTGCAGAGTCAACATCTACTTTTATAATATTCTATTTAAATACTACGTTACAAGTTTTATTACTAATAAAACAGTAATTTCCAACTGACCTTGAAGATGGTTTCAAAAGCAGCAGAGGCCTGTGAAGAAGGCAAGTTTTATACCAAAGTATTTCTTATATTAATTGGGACCATTTATAAAATTTATACCATCCCAACATACAATATCATGAGAACATTTTTGAGCCAAGAATATTCACTTGTGGCCAGTCAGACAAAAAGCTTTCCACAACAGCCGAAAGGTTTCATCTATCTGGGGGATTGCGTGCTGACTCAAGGTTTTAGGGTAACACCACCTAACCCAAAGGTCAGACACAGTAGCCATCACACCAACTAGGCATCCATAAAGGAGCTTCACCAGTGAATGGTGTCTGTGCCTTGGACCAACTGCACATGAGACATACAAATATGGCCACCTACACAGTATGTATAATTTCTTGGTATATTGGTATATAAAAACTGGTATATTCTTTCGGTCGAACTTTCTAAGGTTGTGTTTTATCGCTGCATCAGGTAACGCTGTTGGGTTTCAGTAGCTGTGGAAATATGTTCTACTTGACTAACCACAAATAGATATGACTGGCAGCTAGAAAGTATCGACAAAATGTATAACAGCAAGTGTTAATAATTAATTAATATTTGATGAACTTGTTTGCTTAAGCAGTGGTCGGTCCTGTGAGGAATGTTTTTTTATATGGGGGGGGGGGGGGGGTTTGTATTCTTATATTCTTTAGTCTTAGGGGTGGCAGCCTTAGGGGTGGCAGCCTTGGGGATGGCAGCCTTGGGGGTGGCAGCCTTGGGGGTGGCAGCCTTGGGGGTGGCAGCCTTGGGGGTGGCAGCCTTGGGGGTGGCAATCTTGGGGGTGGCAGCCTTTGGGGTGGCAGCCTTGGGGGTGACAGCCTTGGAGGTGGCAGCCTTGGGGGTGGCAGCCTTGGGGGTGGCAGCCTTGGGGGTGGCAGCCTTGGGGGTGGCAGCCTTGGGGGTGGCAGCCTTGGGGGTGGCAGCCTTGGGGGTGGCAGCCTTGGGGGTGGCAATCTTGGGGGTGGCAGCCTTTGGGGTGGCAGCCTTGGGGGTGACAGCCTTGGAGGTGGCAGCCTTGGGGGTGGCAGCCTTGGGGGTGGCAGCCTTTGGGGTGGCAGCCTTGGGGGTGGCAGCCTTGGGGGTGGCAGCCTTGGGGGTGGCAGCCTTGGGGGTGGCAGCCTTGGGGGTGGCAATCTTGGGGGTGGCAGCCTTTGGGGTGGCAGCCTTGGGGGTGACAGCCTTGGAGGTGGCAGCCTTGGGGGTGGCAGCCTTGGGGGTGGCAGCCTTGGGGGTGGCAGCATCGGGGTGGCAGCATTGGGGTAGCAGCATTGGGGGTGGCAGCATTGGGAGACCCTTAATTAAAGACATAATTATAAAGTCATGAGAGCTTAGTATAGTCTGTGGAGAGGTCTACTAGATATCAACCACACAGTGGATAAGTATACCTCTAACATACATGTAATACTTGCTATCAAATAGAATATAATAGAAATTAGACAAGATCAAATGAAGCTACACTGACCAACTGCAGCTTATAACAGAGCAACAAAAAAACAAAAAAACATAGTCTCTTTTCATAATTCAAAGTGGGAAAACTGAAGTACTGTCTTTGCTTTCTATTTATACTAAAGATTCTCGTGATAGCTATTATATAGCCTAAGGACTACACTGATGGTGGACCCCTCGCACAGCCACTAAACACAACAAAACACATGCGCTATCAATGATTCTTGAAAAATGAACACATTTTTCTCTCATTAGTAGTTTCTACCAATTAGCACATTGTGCATTGTTTTATGTGCATTGCTCATTGTGCATTGTTCATTGTGCATTGCTCATTGTGCACTGCTCATTGTGCACTGCTCATTGTGCACTGCTCATTGTGCATTGCTCATTGTGCACTGCTCGTTGTGCACTGTTCATTGTGCATTGCTTATTGTGCACTGCTCATTGTGCATTGCTCATTGTCCACTGCTCAATGTGCATTGCTTATTGCGCATTGCTTATTGTGTACTGCTCATTGTACATTGCTCATTGTGCATTGCTCATTGTGCATTGCTCACTAATTTCAAGAAATGCCATCTCATCGTCAGTCTTGTATCAATAAATCTGATGGGCTAAAACAGTATTATGTCCCATTTTTGTCATCAATATAGTTTTAACTTCCAAGCAGCAATAAGGCTGCCATATAATGGCATAAAGCACCATTTGGTAAGATCGAGGGAGATAATCTGTTTATGAGATACCCCTAATGCCTAGATATAAAACCTTGATTGCAAGAGATTAAATGTGGGTGTTTTGTTTGTTTGGTTGCTGATAAGTGAAAGCTGTAGCAGTATAAGTTATGTAATATGTCATAACAAAGTTACACCTCTGACAGCCCGGCAGAGAAATGTTTAAGATTTGTTTTACTCTCAGTGTTGTAGGCATAGTTGTGGCTTTACCATCGATAGCTCCAGCCGACCACAAAGATAACGTTTGTGCGCCAATTCAATGGAGTGCACACATGTATGGTGAAACGTTCTCTCAAGACAATGTTACACCAGTCATTAGGGGTGTGAGGTATGTTGTCCTGTATATCATCTCTCTTTAACTTGGTTGTAATTTTTTTTCCGCAGGTATTTTTTTATTGTGACATGAATGTTTGATGCGCGGAGAATTGATTTTTTCTCTCAATTTTATATTAAAATGGAGTTTTTTGTTTCAATTAACCTGGAATAAACTTAGTACAACTTGTTGTATGGCAGGTAAGCAAGACCAGGCATATATGCTACTCATAATCATTTGTTTGTCTACAACCCAGGGCCAGACATTACGTAGACTACTCAGCTAATATTGAAGCATTCCAGAGGGAGTTTACCATCAAAGGGGAGACAAGTACGATTCATTACATAGCGAACTTCAATGAAGTAAGCACAACGATATATTTAGTGCTATATCTATAATGTATATACAAGCTGCCTGTGAGATTTTTGTTAGCTGATATAGGAGTTGTCTGCACCAGATTGTTACATTAATGCAGGAGTTATCTGCACTACAGCATTATGTTGTGTATATCTATATAGATGAGAATTTATGAACTTGATTTGAACAAAAGAAGTTGCACAATCAAAGACATTCCAATGGATGGTAAACTCAAGAGGTTTTGCGAAGGAGATCGTAAGCACTCCGACAGATTTGATGTGTCGTATATTTTATTTCTATTAAACCTACCCACGCTCATTCACAGTTACCTAAAAGTGTACAATACCTGTATCTGTATATCTCTTCCGCCTGTATCTCTGCCGCCACTTCTATATTTACTTACAGCTGACCTAAAACTCATCAAGTCCATAACAATCGGAGGTAAAATGGCGGACATTTACGAAGTCATCTTTCAAAATGAAAAAACTCGAATGACGGTGATGAGAGGGAGTTTTTCCCCGGTTACTGCAGTCATTCCAGAAACAACCCAGCAATGTGAGTGCTTTATTTTTGTCTGAATTGTTCAGATAATTGCAATTGCCTTTATGTAAAGTAGAGTCAACATAGAGTTAGCATAGAGTTAACATAGAGTTAACATAAAGTTTACATAGAGTTAACATAGAGTTAGCATATAGTTGACATACAGTTAGCATAGAATTAGCATAGAGTAGCATAGAGTTAACATAGAGTTAGCATCAAGTTAACATAGAGTTAACATAGAGTTAACATAGAGTTAACATAGAGTTAGCATATAGTTAACATACAGTTAGCATAGAATTAGCATAGAGTAGCATAGAGTTAACATAGAGTTAGCATAGAGTTAACATAGAGTTAGAATAGAATTAGCATAGAGTAGCATAGAGTTAACATAGAGTTCATAGAGTTAACATAGAGTTAACATAGAGTTCATAGAGTTAACATAGAGTTCATAGAGTTAACATAGAGTTAGCATAGAGTTAGCATAGAGTTAACATAGAGTTAGCATAGAGCTAGCAAGAAGTTAACCAGATGTTGCATAAGATTCAGCATACAGTTCCTGCATGTACATGTCTATCTACAGCAGTGAAGGTGACAGCATACCAGTATGGCAATGTGTCCGCAGGAATAGCAGATAGTAGTGTGTTCCATATACCAAGCTACTGCCTGCCACCCCCTCAGCTAAACCGAGTCTGTATTGCAGAGCAGTTCGAAGTGTTTTCATTCTCTCAGGTAGTTGATAAATATTCGATTTCTGATAAAAAGCTTCATCAGGCCAGAGATTTCATAAACAAAAAAGAAATAGCCATTTCTTTTACCGACAACGACAAGAAAAGGGCAACCGTGATTCTCTTTGATTGGAAAAATGTAAGACTATAGCTTGTGTATTCATTGGTTGATGTGCATTTGTCTTTTATTCAAATATGTTTCAGTTTTAAAATTTTTATGTAATTTTTTAGCAAACAATGTACAGAATCTATCCAGACTTGAAACAGTGTGTTGTCTCCCCTTTACCAGTCCCAGAAATGTTAGAAATGTGCTCAGATTCCAGTAAGTTTGATTCATGTTATAAGATTGCGCTGGCCAAATAAAGCACGCCGTAGGCTGCTGTACCAACCAGGCAACTTCCTGTCTACTTTTATGTAAAACAGAGCACCTCAAGTGGCGGCGTTCATTCTCTGTTGATGGAAAGATGGCCGATGAGTACAACATGGTATTTAGTGACACCTTGACAGCAACTATCAGAGTATTTAGGGACACATTCGAGCTCATCTCTGCCATCAATCTTTCTACCTACGGTGCGTTTCCCCCATGCTTATTGTCCATGTATTAGCACGTGACGCTGAGTGTTTGTTCTAGTCGGGTATTATGATTTCTCCCACTGATCTACATTAGTTTGTTGCAGAAAACAACCCGCTGCAATGGACGCCACTACAGTATGGTAACATGACACAAGGAATCAAAGATCCAGCCATGTTTGACATTCCAGATTATTGTTTCACAGGGGCCGATAATTCTTACTAAATATTTGACCAGTCCTACCTAACCATTCACTTGGACTACCAAACCATTCACTTGGACTACCAACGCTGTGGTACAGGGATACATTTAAGCATTGAACAAGCTCATTCTAATCTTAATGAAAGATTTTTAATCGTTAAAATAAAAATTTTTGCCAATACACTCTTGTTAGTAATCGAAACACCAAGTGAAAAAAATCATAGAGTAGTGAAGAATTGTCTCCCCCTTATCATAGAGTGATTTTTGTACGACAACTTCAGCAATGCAAAATAGCAAGCTTTTTAGCTGAAATTTTTGGAACATTCTAGAACATTCTGAACACGCCTGTATTACTGTGGCTGTATATAGTTGAACATTGACTTCTTATCTACATGCTACAGTCTATCAATAGACTTCAATGCACTGTGCTCTCAAATCACCATGTCTAATTGTAGCTAATCTTGTGGGTTGAAAGCTTGCTTGTGTCAAGCTATCAAAATTGTCTCTCTAATCCTCTCCTGTTAGATTCTGCCCAGCCAGTGCTGCTGCTGTGTTTTGTTACAAAGCTGCAGTTCTTCATATTATTTCTGTTTATTATTTATGTTTAATCAAGCAGTTAGTTGTTGTCAATTTGATTGAGAAATGTTAAAATTTATTTGGTGAGAACATGACAGCAAGCATATATAACTTTACACAGCTGAAGTGAGAACCAATACGGCAGCGAGAGCAGCACCCCTTGTTCTCTAACCTTGTGCATTGTGTTAGCTCAATCAGCTGCAGATTTACTCTACCAATCTCTGTTGTTGCTGCCACTCCTGCTGTCAAATTATGTCTGACAAACAAAAAATTATAAACAACTTTTGTAATAGACGACCAATTGATACTACTGTTTTGATAGAACGCAAAGATCCAACTTTTACACAGCAGCGACAAAATACCAAGGTGATAATAGCCTGCTTGCTCTGCAATGGCCGTGTATACCAACTCTCATTAACAACCTTTTGTCTCAATATATAAATGATTAGGTAGCTATCAATTAATATCTCTCAATCTACGGCTATTGTATCTACGTCTATTGTGCTCGCTGGCCGTAACAATACAAGGTGAGGTGGTTCGGCGCCCCATGCAGTTATATACAGCGAAGTGAGCAGCACTTGCATACAGGTGTTATATGTACAGACAGCGTACAGGTAGCATGCACTAACTGTCTCACACCAACACCATGAGGTAAGCTCCAGTTTGTTACGTTTTGTTTATGTAATTTCTCAAGTTTAATAGAAAAATTTTTAAACCTTTTATTTGAAAAGAAAGCTTTTAAGCTAGAGAGGAATTTTAATTTAACATCTATATATAATTTTTGGTAGAGTAGCCAAATATTGGCAATGGGTGGTGAACAAATAATTGCAGTAATATCATAGTTTGTGCGTTTTATCTCTTGGAAATGAAAGTCAAAATTTATGGCACTGTGCCAAAGAGTGTGACGCAGCAGAAAAGTATGTCATGCCATAAAATGATAAAACAAATGAATTCTCGACCAAATGTTATTTATTTTACAACAACAACAAAAATACCGAAGTTGAAAAAATTTGAAACAAAAATTGTGTGAGAGACAGGCGTTGTTTGGATGTTTTATTTATCTTCTAAAAGTCTGGCGGAAACTTCCATGTCTAATATTTATATTTACAGGCTGATCTACGTATACTTGTTGGTGGTATATTTGGAGTGTGCCAGGGTTGGTTGCATAGACTTGAGTGAGTACCACTATATATAATATTACATAAAAACTCTTTACCTATTGCTCATAATTCTGTCACCTTCTAGTCAAGTTAAAATGTGAATTTCTTGCAATCAGTTGCCGCATGTCATTTTAACTCAAATAGTTTTATAATTATGTCTTTTTTTGATGTCTTCAAAACAATAGGGTGCATTAAAATAATCACTTCTTTCATCTTAAACGCCTATTTCTTGTTTACCAGCTATTGTTCTAAATATTTCTAGCCATACATACCAGTGCATACTTAAATTAGCTTTGGTGAGGATAAGATTGGTGGAAGGTTTGTTTTAATTAAAGATGTAAGATTATGTGTGAGACAATCCCCCGCAGGCTCAGCTATCTGGCTAATCTCGCACCTCTGAAATGTCAGTATAACATTGTTTGTGTACCTTCAAGTGCAAACCTATCAGAGACGATGAAATGTACAGAGTGTTACGGCTAGTTGTTTGTGATGGCTCTTTCGCTTCAGTGATGTAATCAGCTGCTGCTCTCAAGAGCCCAGTCACATATAAATAAGTTTTTGATAAGCCCTGCTGACAGATCAAACTTCAAAGCTTACTTAGCGTAAGACCGAGCATGAGAAGGCAATCTTACATTACAAGCTTACAGACAACATAGCAGTTCTCAATAATCGATGCTGCCGCTGCTGTCTCTGTAATATAATTGATTTACTGCTCTTGATGTCCACTTTGTCCTTGATGTTCACTTTGTCCTTGATGTCCGCTTTGTCCTTGATGTCCATCTACGCCAGTTTTTCCCAAGATAATGTGACAGCCCGGAGCTGTCGCCGCTAACAAGTAATGGTAAGTTTCATATTTCTTTCTGTAGGCTCTTCGTGCAACATGGCGCGCTATTTAGCCGTGTTTGGTGGTGGATTTGTCCCCACATGCAGGCCTGATGGCAGCTATGAAGAAATACAATGTTATGACAGCTCATGCTGGTGTGTAGATGTCAATGGTCAGGAAAGGAAAAATACAAGAATATCATCTCCAAGCAAACCCGACTGCGAATGTAAGTAAAGTTACATCAAAAACAAAACTCCTTTTTACACAAATTATTTATTAAAAATTTTGAAATGTGTAATTTTAATTTTTCCTGGAAAGAGCTCCACCTTCACTCTGGTCTGCGCTGTCTACAATATAGTAACTGTTTGTTTACAGTCTAGTGTACCTGGCACCATCCCTAATGCTTTACACTCAAAAACTCGCAGTCCGCACAAAGGAAATGCCTGAATTGCATTGTTTGCTAACAAAACTTCGCAAACTTCAATTTTGCCGACACTATGCTGTAAGATGTGGTACTAATTTTGCTTTTTGTTTTTGTTCACAATAATCCTTGAGGGCGATATCCCCACTAATCCCACTCATTAATCCTTTGACTGACCTTGCTCTATAATCGTTAACTCATATTGAATTGAATTGTAACATAAATATTTCGACCAAGCATCAACAAGGCTCATGAGTAAGAACTTGACAGGCGATGACCGTACAATCAATAATGTCGAACCAATTCTGGAAGGTTTCTACTATTGACTCTGTTGGAGGAGGTAGAAATGTTAACTCATTCACCTCGGATAGACTATTGTATTGTTGACTTCCCATTGTTTGACTAACTTCATTCAGTTGAGTGGACACTGTGTGTCTGTACTGGACACTGTATGTCTATACTGGACACTGTATGACTATACTGGACACTGTATGTCTGTACTGGACACTGTATGACTATACTGGACACTGTATGTCTATACTGGACACTGTATGTCTGTACTGGACACTGTATGACTATACTGGACACTGTATGTCTGTACTAGACACTGTATGTCTGTACTGGACACTGTATGACTATACTGGACACTGTATGTCTGTATTGGACACTGTATGACTATACTGGACACTGTATGTCTATACTGGACACTGTATGACTATACTGGACACTGTATGTCTGTACTAGACACTGTATGTCTATATTGGACACTGTATGACTATACTGGACACTGTATGTCTATACTGGACACTGTATGTCTATACTGGACACTGTATGTCTATACTGGACACTGTATGTCTGTATTGGACACTGTATGTCTATATTGGACACTGTATGTCTGTATTGGACACTCTATATCTGTATTGGACCCCTATCATACACTGAACAGGTGCTCTCTACACTGGATACCCAATACTAGATGCCGAGTTGATTGTTATGTAGATGCTGCCTTCGCTGCCACAGAAGTAGATATTATCCGGGTGATTGCGGAAGAGAAAGGAGATGAAATAGAACTGCTAGCAGATGCATTTATGAGCAAACCCGCATACCATTTCCCCCCATCCACTAGTGTCAACACAAAGGTGATTGGTTTACCCTCAGTCGTACAACAACAGTAGTAATATATGAGCAGATCTCCCTACCAAGTGTTTTTTTGTGGGGTCATAATCTGGGGTGATGCGATGGGTTACGGCGTTGGATGAATTCGCCGAGTTTATATTGTATTTTACTTGAGGGGTACTTGAGTGGCATTTGAATGGCATTTAAGTGGCATTTGAGTTTTGATTATTTTTTTACTTGATTTGAACTCATATGGCAACTAGATTTTGAATGTATGGCATTTAAGTTTTGATAATTTTTTTACATAACTCGAACTCATATAGCATCTTGAGACAGAGGAGAGAGGAGATACATCTACCTTGAATAAATTCATTGATTAAAAGCGAATCAATGTATGGCTATATACATTTATTACATAATAAGTAGGGGTAAAATCTCCTCATATAATATAGCTAGATACATAATTCGAACTCATATATACATTGAATGCTATAAAATATATCAGATGATAAAGTTAAATATTCATCTATTCTTTATCGATATTTATAAGGATGATGAAAGATTTTTTGTATTTTATATACATATATAGTTATAGTAACTGTGGTAAAAGAAGTCTATTATGAAGGTTTTTATTTAAGCCAAAGTAGGCTCGGTAGATACTCCATCAGAACACACTCGTCTTTTAGCATAAAAATATGTGAGTCCTCGTTTTATTTGGTTGTATGTCAACATTTTTTGATCCTTTACTACAAATCCTCGATTTTTACCCATAAACGACTTTTTTGTGTTCAATACATTTAGATAACTGTCTTTGTTCAATTGATTAATTCGTTTGTTCAAACCTTTTGAGCTAAACTTGTTTCCTTTTTCTCCCCAGCAGTAATAGGATTTAGAGTTAAGTGCAACAATTCCATCTCCGGTAAATTCCTCTTTAAACAGCCCAGGTGTTCTTTTTCCGTGTTTTAGTACTTTTTCACAACAGTCTTGCATGCTCCATTCTAAACCCATTGTTTTGATTCTTAAAAACTCATCCCTATGTTTGTCACAGTATGGGCGTGGAAACCAATCACCATATCCATTGTAAAACTCTTTTTTCATACTTGGTTTTACCAGTGTTTCTAATGTTCCGCTCAACGCCATGTATGCGCTATCTGTATCCATTTCAACATATTGGAAATCACTTCTGTCAATATATCTATAAATAAAAAGTTTGTTTCGATTTCAATTATTTGGAAGTTTTACTTACTTACACATAATAATGGTAGGGAATTAGGTTTCACTTACTTATCCATAAAGTCGTAGTAAAACTGTAGCATTCTCAGTTTAGCATACTGTAGCACGGAGAAACCCAAGTGTACTGGAACATTCATAGTTAGCTGAAATGATGGTGATACTGATTAGCAAAGTAAACTTGTGGAATATAAATTTTGAATTGCAAAATAATTGTTTTAAAACTTACTAGCTTTTTACAGGTTACGATTTCATAAAAATCATCTGCTATCTCTTCCATGGCGATAAATTTGTTTCCTCTGATACGAAATGAAGCTTTTCTGGCGCCTTCGATGAACTTGATGGTGGTATGTTTTTCTTTATCAGTGATTGTTTTTCCATAAGCAGCATTTCCTACCAACTTGCTAGTAGTAGCGAGTAATTCTTGACTAGGGTCTGCATCTCCCATTCTCCTAGCGTCTGAAACCGATGTTCCAAAAGCTTCAAAAGCTTTTCTAGGAATATATTCTATTAGCTGATAAACTTTGGTGACTTTCAATCCTTGTTTCAAGTACCATTTCAACAAAGGACTCATTAGCAATATCTTATCTCCGTACATACTTCCAACTAATGAGCGTTGAGGAGTCTTTAAAAACCCTTCGGCTTCAGCAAAGACTTTCATTTCATCGCTCAAGTGTTCTCTGGTTAACATCGTATTTTTAAAAATCGGAGGCATTTCGGAGAACTTTTCTTCCTCTTCCTCAGGAACTTCGATGTCACATTCAACAAATCCGAAGAATTCTTCTGATTGAACTCTCTCCAACACTTCTTCTTGATTCAGCTTTTTTTCAAGTATTTTAGGGTAGAAAGAATTGTAAAACGTGTTGACAAATTTTTGTAAATTTGTATGAGTTTTTACACGCTTCATCCAGTCACACTCCCAAATCGAGATTACAGTGTAACCTAATGCTCGAAGATATTCTTCATTTTCCATCGTAGTTTTAAACAGATTTGCTTTTGATTTTCTTCCAGTAGCTTGAAGCTCTTGTTCTTTAGCGTTGTTATAAGAGCAGTCGTGTCCATGCCAAAAACATCCGTGGAATTGAAAGACATGACGATTTTCAACACAGAAACCATCAACTGGTAATCCTCGCTGTCCGAGAGTAACTTCTCCTCCATTGAGCTGATGTCTGATATTGATTTTTTTTGAGAACATTTGGAACTGTAACCAGCTATGAGCTATCTTGCTAAATTTTACTGGTTCAGCGACAAAGGAGTTTTCGATTTTTCTTCTTCGAGGATAGCCAGTAGGCATTGATTGCATCATACACCATAAATAGAGCGCATTTGCATCAACTCCATAGATTCTATCACAAATCTTTGCTTCTTTTCCCAACCAATGTTCTCTAATTTTAGTTATACCTTTTTCGTGATATCTATGCATCACTAGACTTGGTCCACCAACTATATTTTTCTTTATTAGAGGATAAAGTTCTGCATTGCAGTTGTCAAGCAGACAAATTGGGAGAGTCTGACGAAACGAGTTACCAAGTTCATCAAAATTCAAGTATGTAGAGAGGTATGGAGGGGGTGGTTGAGGTGCTTTGTTAAACATCCATCGAATCGCTAATCCTGGTAAAGATATACCATCTTTTAACATATCAATCCCATGCTCTCTGTAGATTGATCTTTGTCTTTCCAACGCTTGAACAAATGGTTTTACATCCAAGTTGTTGTACCATTTTAAAAAATCCCTCATTGTCTTCATGTCGTTATTTTTCCATGCTTCTTGACAAATTATGTACTCTTCTTCACTGATATTCTTTTGTTTTAAAGAACTGTAAAAAGCTTCTCTTGGAGGTAGATGTTCTTGATTAAGTTGTTCCAAGTCTTTCATCCATTCATAAGGAAAAAATCCTTTTCCGGCTTCACATTTGTATGCTTTGAGATACATTTCATAGCTATATCCAGGAGCAATGAAGTTTGTGCAATCTAAAAACAAAAAAGATCCTATTCCGATAACGGGCATCTTGGTTCCTTTTTTTATAACAAAATCAAAATCTGTGTCGGAGACATCTTTCAATTTTTGAAGCAGTTTTCCTTTCATCACATTGACATCATAAGTCTGTGAATTGAAACCTAGAATAGGGAGTTTTTTCATATAGCTGTACAAATCATCCAGAACTTTTTCAGCTCCTGTTCTACGTCTGAAAC
The DNA here is from genome assembly GCA_945261195.1 of Cryptosula pallasiana. Lineage (NCBI taxonomy): Eukaryota > Metazoa > Bryozoa > Gymnolaemata > Cheilostomatida > Cryptosulidae > Cryptosula > Cryptosula pallasiana. The sequence goes on along the minus strand of OX183133.1, from coordinate 48,356,324 downwards.
GATTTTTTTCAAAATCACTACGAAACTTTTCTTCAGCTTCTTCCAGTCGTTCTAATTCACCTTCTATCTGTTTTATGATTCGCGAAAACTGTTTTTCCAATCGGCTATATGATTCTTCACTAATATCATCCAAGTATTCAATGAACTTTCCAACGCATTCATCATCATCCCCATTATTGACAATACAACGCGGGTTGTTGAAGCCCGGTACGTTTGAACAAATTGAAATACTTAAAAGTTTATGCTCATTCGTGTAAATGGTTGTGTCTGTATCTCGATCTTTTTCGCAATTAGGTAACAAACACTCTATGTCAAATGTTGCAAAAAACGGATAGTATCTCAAGGAATCATCTGACCCGATATCTATCCCGAATTGAACCTTCAGTTTGTCGAATATTGTAGCAGTAGGACTGTATTGCCCTCCAGAAAACTGCATAGTTGTTGCCTCTGAGATTGAACATCTGTGTCTTTTCAGATTCCCCAATCTATCATAACAAGTAGAACAGGTTGGACATCTGTAGGCTTTGACATATCCTTCCAAGTTTGTAATAAGACTGAAGTGATTGATATAAAGATCCAAATATAGATTCTCCTTATAACTGGAGTTTGAATTCCAAATAACTGTTGAAGTCATATCATCATTTAAAGAAAACACTGTTATCTTCAGTTGAAATGCTCGCTCCAAAAGCAATAAATCAGCTTCTGTCACTCCTTTCCCATCACACCTTTTACCACTATCACCATAGATGAAACTATGATATTGTTGTTGGTACTCCTTCACCTCCTTAATTATCGGATCTTTTGCAATTCCACCGTTTTTTTGTAGTTCTTTGTGTAATGCTAGACATCTAAAAAAACAAAGATTGTCGGTAATTCGTTTTCCTTTTGTGTTTTTTAACATGGTTCGTATGTGTCTGTTGTTAAGGAGGTGAGAGGGTAAATGCTCTGGTGGTGATCCAACTTTTCCCATTCCGAGTAGTTTGTAGAAATAAAACGAAATGTTTGTGATCAACATCAATCTCCAAGTCGTATTTGGTCTCCGTCTCAAGCTATTTGTACGATGATCAGTCTCCATAACATCAACAAAGAAGTCATCAAGATCTCCTTCAGTTTCAATCAGTTTAGCTTTTGGATATACAGTAGCATTGTTTGATGATGAGTGAAAGTATCGGAGTTCACCATCATTTTTATTTTCTAGTATACAACCTACACTACAGTTGACTTTTGCTCTCGAGCTCAATTGTCTCCAAACTTTTTTTAGCAATTCTAACACTCTTGAATCATGATAGTCATTTTGGTAGGTATCAGCTTGGTCTCTTGGAATCCCATCCCAAAGTCTTACATTTAAAAGCTCTATGACTTTTCCAGCTCTATGTTTCGTTTTCATAGCTCCCCAATATCTAGCTATCAAATCATCCCATTCTTCATCTTGAAAAGTTGGAGCTGTGCTATCATCAACAATACCTAGGGTTGATGCTCGGGTAGGTCTTTCAATATTTAAATCTTCCATTTCTTCTTCTTGTTCTTCCTCTTGGGCTTCTTCATCTTCTTCTTCTTCTTCTTCTTCTTCTTCTTCATTTTCTATCATTGGATCATTCTCATTTTCTTCAACTATCTCCTCCACAACCGGCTCTATATCTTGAGCTATTATGCTAGTCTTTGGTGGTGAAGGCTCAGCACCAAAGCCTATTTGATTGATTGTTTCATCGGGTAAACGAAAACAAATGAGATTTTCTTCTAACCATTTCCAATTGGGGGAAATTTCAGGGTTTTTTTCTTCTACATTCTCCTCCTGATAATTTAAACTTTGTCTACAATAGAAATGTTAACACATAATAGTTGTTCTATAAAACATTCACATACATTTTACATAAAATGTAACAGAAGAAAAAAATGACTTAAACACTATTATCAATTAATTTTTAAAATGGAATTAGGAAAAAAGACTCAAACATTATTATTAGTTAAGTTTTTAAAAACTTACTGTGTACTATGACATGAATTCCTAACTCCCTCTTTTACATTAATTCTCTGATATTCTGAGTCCTGTCTACAATAAAAAGATAACGCATTATTTTTGCTGATTCATGAGATAGGTATAAGAAAAAAGCAAAAAAATTACTCTACTAATGTTATTAATTTATGATTTTAAAAACTTACTGCTTATCAAAGGCTATTGTATTTTCAGTAGTTGCTGAAACTTGAAAAGTCGAAGGTTTGTCTTGAAAAGCATTTTCAAGTTCCATCTCCATTTCATTTTCATATTCAGTATTGCTTTCATCATTCATGTATTCATTATCAGCGTTTGAAAAACCGATATCATTTTGATTTTTCATGAGCCATTCCCATTCCTTATGTATGTCTACATCAGTATCATCCTCTTCTGTTTCCATAGCACTATAATAACAATAAAATCATTACTTTTTAATAGAAGTGACAATAGCACATAAAAAGGTAAGTTAAATGTCTCAGCTAATATATTTTACCTTGTGAATAAAACTCCTAGTAGTCGGTTGGTATATTATATAGTAGATGTTGAGGCTTCAGTTACTGTTGTTAGAACGAGTGATTTATTATGTGAAAGCATTACTTTTTAAGTAGACAAAAACTTAAGTGAGATAATTAAGGCGGATAATTAAGTCTTAGCTTCAATGAAAATTTTCAAATTCACACAGAAAAACTTTTAATAGTCGTTGGATGTAGTAGTAGATGTTGCTCCTCCGATCACTGTTGTAGAACTGGATGCTTTCTGTGTGAAAACAGTGGCTCTTAAATAGGTAAAGTTGCACTGGTTGAACTCTATGAATACCAACCTTCTTTATAATATAACTATGATTCAGAATTTTGTCCACGCGAAAACCAATGCTTTCGCGGGAATAAATAATTTATTTTCACGCGAATAGAAACTGTTGCTTTCGCGGGAATATAAATTTTATTTTCACGCGGATACAAACCAATGCTTTCGCGGGAATAAAAACTTTATTTTCACGCGAATGGAAACAGTTGTTTTCGCGGGAATAAATACTTTATTTTCACGCGAATGGAAACTGTTGCTTTCGCGGGAGTACAAATTTTATTTTCACGCGGATACAAACCAATGCTTTCGCGGGAATAAAAACTTTATTTTCACGCGAATGGAAACAGTTGTTTTCGCGGGAATAAATATTTTATTTTCACGCGAATGGAAATAGTTGTTTTCGCGGGAATAAATAATTTATTTTCACGCGAATAGAAACTGTTGCTTTCGCGGGAATACAAATTTTATTTTCACGCGGATACAAACCAATGCTTTCGCGGGAATAAATACTTTATTTTCACGCGAATGGAAACGGTTGTTTTCGCGGGAATAAATAATTTATTTTCACGCGAATACAAACTGTTGCTTTCGCGGGAATACAAATTTTATTTTCACGCGGATACAAACCAATGCTTTCGCGGGAATAAAAACTTTATTTTCACGCGAATGGAAACAGTTGTTTTCGCGGGAATAAAGACTTTATTTTCACGCGAATACAAACTGTTGCTTTCGCGGGAATGCAAATTTTATTTTCACGCGGATACAAACCAATGCTTTCGCGTGAAAATAAATTATTTATTCCCGCGAAAACAACGATTTTCATTCGCGTGAAAATAAAATCTTTATTCCCGCGAAAACATTGGATTGTATCCGCGTGAAAATAAAATTTGTATTCCCGCGAAAGCAACAGTTTCTATTCGCGTGAAAATAAAGTCTTTATTCCCGCGAAAGCAACAGTTTGTATTCGTGTGAAAATAAATTATTTATTCCCGCGAAAGCATTGGTTTGTATCCGCGTGAAAATAAAATTTGTATTCCCGCGAAAGCAACAGTTTGTATTCGCGTGAAAATAAATTATTTATTCCCGCGAAAACAACCGTTTCCATTCGCGTGAAAATAAAGTATTTATTCCCGCGAAAGCATTGGTTTGTATCCGCGTGAAAATAAAATTTGTATTCCCGCGAAAGCAACAGTTTCTATTCGCGTGAAAATAAATTATTTATTCCCGCGAAAACAACTATTTCCATTCGCGTGAAAATAAAATATTTATTCCCGCGAAAACAACTGTTTCCATTCGCGTGAAAATAAAGTTTTTATTCCCGCGAAAGCATTGGTTTGTATCCGCGTGAAAATAAAATTTGTATTCCCGCGAAAGCAACAGTTTCTATTCGCGTGAAAATAAATTATTTATTCCCGCGAAAACAACTATTTCCATTCGTGTGAAAATAAAATATTTATTCCCGCGAAAACAACTGTTTCCATTCGCGTGAAAATAAAGTTTTTATTCCCGCGAAAGCATTGGTTTGTATCCGCGTGAAAATAAAATTTGTATTCCCGCGAAAGCAACAGTTTCTATTCGCGTGAAAATAAATTATTTATTCCCGCGAAAGCATTGGTTTTCGCGTGGACAAAATTCTGAATCATAGTTATATTATAAAGAAGGTTGGTATTCATAGAGTTCAACCAGTGCAACTTTAGCTATTTAAGAGCCACTGTTTTCACACAGAAAGCATCCAGTTCTACAACAGTGATCAGAGGAGCAACATCTACTACACTTTCCATTGCAACTACTAGAAACTTTCTCTTTATAAAAGGTAAAATTTAAAACTTATTATTCCCTACCTAACAAAGATCAAAATTAGTTTAGCTATAATGTAAAGTATGAAATAAATAATCTTTTAGTTCCACGTGAAAAGCTGAATTATATGTTATTTCTTTCTTTTTTAGAACACTATGGAGGATTTTTCTGCTTCTTACACGAATTTAAAGCCAATCGAAAACAAACAAAAAACGTTCAAAACACCCAAAAGAAAAAACTCTAACTCTGCCACAAAAGAAGCAGCGATAAAGAAACGAGCTCTTCCAAAACTGGTTTTACCCACAACATCAAACAATATGGAACAAAAAGAATTGCTCACTGATGCTGACAGAGCTCTCCAGATGGCCAAATCTCTCCAAAAATGGAAGGCATGCGATTTGAAAAAGATTGGAGGGTTTCTTACACTAGCATCACTTCCTGTTCCATCAGTTTTGCAAATCGTTTCTATTGAGCAGAGTACTGGTGCATACGGAAACTACTACATTCTCACTTATCTTGATAATTCAACTGGAGCGAATTTTCAAAAAGTCGTTTGTCCAAGTAGAGTAGTTGAAAGCTTCAATGTTGATAACTACCCATTACCTTTCAACATTTTGTACTTGGGTGAGATGGAAAACTCAAAAAAACCGGAGACTACTTACTACAATGTCAAACGTATCAGTACAAAACGATTAACCACAATGGAAGCTACTGCTGAAGCTGAAAAACTGAGAAAAATGAGTGAAGAAGAACTCAAACTCGCTTACGACATCGATTATCTCAGTAATTTCAAAGATTGTTCCATTTTTGCTTACATCGAAGTTGTAGAAAGATTCATTCCTTTCCGATTCAATGGAGAAGAATCCATTGTAAATTGCATTCGCTATGTCACTGAAAAGAATGGAAAAAGAGAGACGAGAACGCTTTTACTACCAATCAGATATAACGAGGAAGCTAAAAGATGTGCACCTGGTGTGATGATTTACAAAGGAAAAAAACAGAGTAAGAATGGAAATCCTATTCCATACCACAATGTTGTCTTCATTTCTTCAACCAACGCTAGTGATTGGGAGCAATATTGCACACAAACAAGCTCCAATGAGGTGCTAACAAAAACGAATAATGAGGATGAAGTTCTTAAGGAATTCCTAGAAAACGAATTGCAAGATTTTGATGAACCACTTGGTGTTGATGGTATGTAAACTCAATATCAAATGCTGACAACAGGTAGTCTCAAGCGGATAATGAATGAATAAAAAAAAGCCTGTGTATTCATTGACATTACAAGTTGTACTGTTTTGTATTACTTACTATTTACCGACTCTAACTATATTATATGGAAAGATTTTCCCTACTTATTATACAATAAGTCTATATAATCATATAATAATTCATAGAAAAGTCTAAAGGTTCTCAGGTGATTAACTCACCAAAAGTTCCGGTTTTGCAAAACATTTGAAGATCTTCCTATTTTCCCTACTTATTATACAATAAATGTATATAATCATATATTGATTCATAGAAAAGTCTAAAGGTTCTCAAGTGATTGACTCACCAAATGTTCCGGTTTGCAAAACATTTGAAGATCTTCCTATTCCAAGCATTATACGAGTGACTGGTGTGATACATCCATCAAGTAAGGAGAAGTGTAGATATTCTCAAGTTTGCTACCATGATCCTTCAGATATAAATGAACTCGAACCCAAAATACTTTTTTGTCCAGTTGAAATAGCTAAAACCTTCAGCTGTGATGATTACCCCCCTCCGTTTAACGTTGTATATTTGGGTAGAAAGGGAAAACCGAAAAATAAAAGTGTTCTTTGGTATGATGTCAGACGTGTTACCACACCTCATTTGAGGATTTTTTAAGATACGACGTAAAGGAAAGGACTTTGCATTGATTATCATTACAAGACCTGGTGCTTTGTATTTCTTAGTCTTTACTAATATATTTGTTCAATGTAGATATACCTCCTCTCTCTATGTAGATATAAATATAGCCATAAATATGTACATAACTAACCATATATACATGAATGTATAGAAAACTAAAAAATCTCTCTCCTCTCTCATCTCCCATCTCTCCTCTCTCCTCTCTCCTCTCCCCTCTCTCTCAAGATACCATATGAGTTCGAGTTATGTAAAAAAGTTATCAAAACTTGAATGCCATACATTCAAAATCTATATGCCATATAAGTTCAAATTAAGTAAAAAACTAATCAAAACTCAAATGCCACTCAAATGCCATTCAAATGCCACTCAAGTACCCCTCAAGTAAAATACAATATAAACTCGGCGAATTCATCCAACGCCGTAACCCATTGTCTCAACTCCAAGGTCAGATCCACAAAAAAACACTTGGTAGGGAGATCTGCTCATATATTACTACTAACAACAACAGGTTTACACCTTCCATGAACCGTAGAAGGTTCTTTGGGTTCACTGAAACCAACTGTAAAAACTTGAAGTACAATTTTGATATTTACAGTTGGCGTGCCATCAATGAGTTCTAAAAGTTATATTGATTTAAAACAAAGTATTTTTGTCCGGTTTCACTATGATGATGCAGTGCTGCAATAGCAGTAATATTATTTTTGCAGAAAAGCAACGTTATTTTGCCACAAAATCTCATTTGACAGCAGGTATTATATCACAGCCGTGCTTTTGTTAAAGATAGTTGTATGTTTTGTGGTGTTGCAGCTTAAGAAGTACTTCCCTCCAATATTGTGGAAGGACTTCTCTATACTAGTCACAGTCAACCCAGCAGACATAACTGGTGGCTTTATATACGCTATAATGGATTCCTGGGAGTCTGTGGTACAGTTTGGAGTTAGCCTCTCTCAAGGAGAGAATGACTACACACAAATTATTGAACTGTGGTACACAGAAAATATGCAAATGGTTCGTGCATTTTTCCTTCAATGAATAGCCGTGTGTAATGCATAGTTGGTGTTTAATATCTAACCTAAATGATAAAAATTGAACGCGAGAAAAGTTTGTAATAATTATTTATAATTTCTGTAGGGATCGTCAAAACTGACAGAATTTATCATTCCGGCAATGGTCGGCAGGTGGTCCAAGTTCTCTATATCTGTATCCGGAGATGAAATTGATCTCTTTATGTACTGCCACAACTACACAATGACATCTGTGGAAAGAATGTCCGAAAGGCTCAAGTTTGCGGACGACAGTCTTTTACTTGTCGGCCATGCTGGAAACGTGCTTCAGCAACAGTTCAAGGTAAGAAAACAAAACGAGTCGAGCTTTAAAGAGATTTCTGTTGTGTACAATTTAATTATAACATGAGATAATATTGGCAGGGAGATATCCAAGAAATACTGCTAACCAACAATCCAGATGATGCTGCTATGCAGTGCGATGAATCATTTCAAAGAGAGGTAAGGCATCGAATAAAAAAATTCAATAATTGCTAAATTTTGTTAAGTGTATCAGCTGCGATGCTGTTGCGTTCAGACAGCAAGTGACGTGATATTTCTATGACTGAGCACAAGCACTGGCAGTAGGCAGGGGGTACGTTACAATGCACTTCATCGCATATGAGTATATTGTGTAAATATGAAACAAGATGATAATTGAGTGCTTGTCTTTGATACGCAGGAGTAAACTGTTGTACAATAGTCGCTAATGATGGGCCTAATTAGCGCTGACTGGTGGGGCACCTGCCCCCTTATGGCAACAGTAATACACAATATATTTATGCACAAAACAACAATATTTGTACTCACTACGCTGTACCTATCCCTAATACTACAGCCTCTAGCTATAGCTATAGCATCGACCGATTAGATAAAAATAATGATTAGGAGGGTGAGAAGCCTTTGAATGCACCTGATAAACCAGTAACGGGATTATAAGCTGCGACATGGTATGCTTTAGGCCTTAATTTTAGTTAATTGGCCTTGTTAGACTGGCTTTTTTATTGTATTGCTGCCGGAAGAAGTGTGGCAGCAAGCTGTTGTTTCAAATGAGGTGATTTATATTTATTGTTAGAGACAAGAATCAGCATTGGTAGATGAGTATAATGTACAGATGGGATATTCTGGTGACCTTGACACCGAGGTGAGTGGTTATACATGGTGTGGTATAGAAAGTTCTAGAAAATTTAATAAATAAAAAGCATTCGGTTAATTTTATTCTACAGCATATTTCTTGTAAACAGAAAATTAAATTTGCTTTTTTAATTATTTTGTTAATATGTTTTCAAGATTTAAACTGAAAGTTTTAAAATTTTAAATAACAAAACTTTTAAACAAAAACTTATTTTCAAGTTTTATGTTCCAATTTTGTTTAAAACTAGCCTCAGTTGAATGAATACTACCCGGGGCATCGATCTGTCACATGTACATGTATGTATTTGTGAAACTTCTGTCTGTAGGAAGAAGATGTGGCATTCTCTGGTGAAATGGAGGGTGATGAGCAGCCAACTGTTATACCATTAGAAAAAGGAGACAACTCTCACATCATGCCTTCTACTGTACGCCCAATTCCTGGTGATTTGGGGAGCCCAACTCTCGCGTTATTGAGTGATGGCAATCTGGATGACTCAAGAGAGCAGCTGCCGATGGAACCTGTAAATGTTGTGCCGTATGCACCTGCTGTCACTGGTAAGTTAAGTCATCAATTTATAGAAAGAAGTTCCAAATATTTATTTAAATAGATTTCAACTTCAGCTGGGCTGCCACAATACTATTTGATCAGAAATTAATGAAATGTTTTAAAATATACTATGGCAGCTACAAAAGGAGAGAAAGGTGAAATGGGAGAGCCAGGATTACCTGGCACTCACGGTGTAAATGGAATACCTGGACAAATGGGAGAAATAGGACCTCAAGGACCTTCAGGGCTTAAGGTATAGATGCAAGTTAAACAATTGTTTAAAGAGTTGTCTACCCATTCCTATATATTGGCGTCTATTAGTTGATGTTATTTCAAGTGCCAATAATTTAGGGAGATAAAGGTGATATGGGTGTAGGGACTCCAGGTGAGAAAGGTGCTCCTGGTGCAGAAGGTAGAGACGGAGTAAAAGGACAAAAAGGAGAAGCGGTAAGTGTGTAGCCACAAACATAGAATTAAGTGTGATATATATAATAAGTCATACTGCATATTACATAATACTAATATTTGTTCTGTTGTATGTTACGTAACATATAATATATGTTCTGTTGCAGGGAATTTCTGTGGTTGGGCCCCAAGGACCTCCTGGTGCCAGTTTCTTTGACCAATTGGGAGAAATGGACTCGCTAGTTGACAATAGCGTCATCTCCAGTTTAAAGGAGCTAAAATCTTTTATTGGTCAAAAAGGTAAAGCCAGCAGCGTTTTTGTCAGCAGGTTTAAATGCACCAGGCAGTTTCACTCTGACTACAGTTTCGCTAACAGTTATCAATGTGAGAGTTGTGTACCCATTTAAAGAGCAGATAACTCTAATAGTGTTAAACCTAAGGCTCTCTCTGACTCCAATTAGAGATACAGCTAAGATATTTTCACTTTTCTAGGTGAACCCGGAGAGTGCAAAAACATTTCTGGAAGGCCAGGAGCGGACGGGAGAGATGGACTTATTGGAATGCCAGGTTTTCCGGTAAGTAAAGCAGACAATTCTCTTTTTCACCTGGAAACAGCGAGGCAGAAATATCTTAGCAGTGATTGAATATTTTGTTCATGATTGATGTATTGTTTGCTATTGTAGGGTGTTCGTGGAAGGCCAGGAATGCAAGGAGAAAGAGGGTATCCAGGACTCCCAGGCCTATCGGTAATATACATTCAAGTGTTATAAACCTCAAGTTGGCAGATATTCATTTACAACAGCTTAGGAAATGTAAGCTGAATTGCGTCAAACAATTAAAACATGTGTATTTTTATAATGCAGGGTGAGCCAGGGTTGAAAGGAGAACCAGGAGATGCAGGAGCAACAGGTGCTAAAGGAGAACAAGGAGACACAGGACCACAAGGAATACAAGGAGCACCTGGTGAACCAGGGAAACTTATAACAGTATGTAATCAGTAATAAGATCTTGGAGTGATTAATGGATAACCATCTTGCTAAAGTTCATCAACAAATAATAACCTCTGTGGGTTGCCTACACCTCTAGGGCAATAACGAAGATGTTATCCTTTTACCTGGACCTAAAGGAAAGCAAGGTTTAGATGGTAAGAGAGGTCACAAAGGGGATGAGGGAAAAAGAGGAGAGAGAGGAGTAGCAGGACCTCCTGGCCCACAAGGTATTTAGCACAAATACATCGCAGTTTGTGCCTTAACGAGTCTGGGATTAACTCATTAGAATATTTTATAAATGTCTCTTACAGGTGCAATGGGAGTACCTGGTCCACAAGGACTACCTGGATTTGAAGGACTGCCTGGTTTTGATGGACTACCTGGTGCACCAGGTAAAAAAGGCAAACCAGGTTAGTTACTGCATAATTAGTTATTACCGCTGCATTGTGGTGACATTGTCACTCGCTGTATTAGCACATTCGGTGTGATTAGGAAATGATGGCGATAAAGGTGAAAAGGGAGACCCAGGAGTAGGTTTACCAGGACCTCCAGGACCTCCTGGTAACTCTGTAGGAAAGCCTTTCTTTGGGGCTGAGTGGTTTGATGAGGATGCAGGTGAACAGCTATCTAAAATAAAGGTAAGCGTTTCAGTCTGTGACTAGAACTACAGCCTTGTTCTGCTGACACGCAGTTGAATGAAGACATCGTTGAATGCTTATAGAAATCATACCTCAGTTTCGTTGAGGATAAAATGAGAACTTGGGTAAATATTCAAGTACCATACAATAAGCCAAAGTATTGCTAGGCCATTAATTCCTTAGAGACAAAAGCTTAGAGGCAACGCTATGGGGGAGCTCGATGCTTTGCTTAGTTAGATTGCTACCTCTCAGCTTTGTTATCATCTGTCACTATTTTGTTATCGCAGGGAGAAACAGGTGCCAAAGGAGATAAAGGTGAAGCTGGCACACAAGGCGCTGTTTCGTATGAAGAATTAGAAAGGCTAATTCCACTATTTGTGACCAAGGTAGCGTTTCCTCCACCAGACCCTGACTGGCACAATACTAGCTACTATAGCATGCCTCACTCAGCAGACAAACACAATACTCTGGTCATGTGATGTGATCATGTGATGCTGTGCACAACAGATACATTTGCTGATACCTAGTATAACATTATGATGTTTTAATTTATTCCACTTACAGGGTGAAAAAGGAGAGTCTGGTAATTCTGGAGATGATGAAAGATGTACCAGTTGTAAAGGAATGAAAGGTTCACAAGGAGATAGAGGTACACCTGGTAAAAAAGGTTCGCGTGGTACTAAAGGTGATATAGGAATGGCTGGGTTTCCTGTAAGTGGTTTTATATTGGATTAAACATGTTTTGTGATGTTTTTTTTGTCATTATAGAAATTTAATCTGAACATGATCAAAATCATTGATAATCGTGTCCCGAGTTTGATATATGCAAGTTCTTTCATTGTAGGGCGTAGACGGCATTCCAGGAAAGCCGGGCAGTCCTGGATCTTCCATAAGGGGACCTAAAGGAGAACCAGGTGAATGTTTAAAGCATCATTGCTCTGGTGCTGGACAAAAAGGAAAAGCTGGATCAGATGGGTACCCAGGTATGCAATCATTTTCTAGTAGGACAATGCCTCTTTTACAGGAAGTTAAATGAATGCAGAAAACCAATAAAAAATGTTTGCTTTTTTATAGGTTTACCTGGTTTGAGTGGTCCAAAGGGCGCCAAAGGAAATGAAGGAGAAAAAGGAGACAAAGGGTCTCCAGGGCCCCCAGGAGTTGTGACAAATGCAGAGCAACTGAAGTCTATTCCTGGACCACCTGGGCCTACAGGACCTCCGGTATACATGGCGCAAATCATCCCTCTTGCTACCAGATCATACTAGACACACAGTTTACTTACCTTACACTTACATCTAACTTACCTTACACTTACAGTTAACTTACCTTACACTTACATCTAACTTACCTTACACTTACAGTTAACTTACCTTACACTTACATCTAACTTACCTTACACTTACATCTAACTTACCTTACACTTACAGTTAACTTACCTTACACTTACATCTAACTTACCTTACACTTACATCTAACTTACCTTACACTTACAGTTAACTTACCTTACACTTACATCTAACTTACCTTACACTTACATCTAACTTACCTTACACTTACAGTTAAGTTACCTTACACTTACATCTAACTTACCTTACACTTACATCTAACTTACCTTACACTTACATCTAACTTACCTTACACTTACAGTTAAGTTACCTTACACTTACAGTTAAGTTACCTTACACTTACAGTTAAGTTACCTTACACTTACAGTTAAGTTACCTTACACTTACAGTTAAGTTACCTTACACTTACAGTTAATTCATCTTACACTTATCAGATATCTCGCTACTGTAGGGACTTCCTGGCCAGACTATTGTTGGGTTACAAGGTCCTCCAGGACCTCCTGGTTCGCCTGGACTACCGGGGCGAGATGGAGCTAGTCTTGGAAGCGAACCAGTTCAAAGTTCATATTCCCATGGGGTAAGTAGCCCGTGCCTGCATATATCCAAACTGTTTTCTCTTCAGCATCTAATGGTTTCTCATCAAGTGGATTTTTGTGCCAATAGTATAAATACAGTGGAACTGATGCTGCAATGCACAGTTATGTGTTATGTGCATTAGATCTCATCAGTGTAGTAGTTACTAGTAGAAGTAGTTACTAGTAGAAGTAGTTACTAGTAGAAGTAGTTACTAGTAGAAGTAGTTACTAGTAGAAATATTTACTATTAGCGAAATTTGTTAAATTTTAGTACAGCAAATCAGAATCAGGTGTAAGTACAAGCATGCTTGCATTGCACTTGGTTTGGAGTTGTCTCTACACATGAGTTTATCACCAGTTTGTATTCTTTATATATCTGTTGGTCAACTAGTTGTGTTATACAGCTCTGGTACTACTCACTCTCTACCAACTCTACTCTACCCCACTCACTACCAACTCTACTCTACCACACTCACTACCAACTCTACTCTACCACACTCACTACCAACTCTACTCAACCACACTCTCTACCAACTCTACTCTAACTCACTCTCTACCAACTCTACTCTAACTCACTCACTACCAACTCTACTCTACCTCACTCACTACCAACTCTACTCAACCTCACTCTCTACCAACTCTACTCTAACTCACTCACTACCAACTCTACTCAACCACACTCTCTACCAACTCTACTCTACCTCACTCACTACCAACTCTACTCTACCACACTCACTACCAACTCTACTCAACCACACTCTCTACCAACTCTACTCTAACTCACTCACTACCAACTCTACTCTACCTCACTCACTACCAACTCTACTCAACCACACTCTCTACCAACTCTACTCTAACTCACTCTCTACCAACTCTACTCTAACTCACTCACTACCAACTCTACTCTACCTCACTCACTACCAACTCTACTCAACCTCACTCTCTACCAACTCTACTCAACCACACTCTCTACCAACTCTACTCTAACTCACTCTCTACCAACTCTACTCTAACTCACTCACTACCAACTCTACTCTACCTCACTCACTACCAACTCTACTCAACCTCACTCTCTACCAACTCTACTCTAACTCACTCACTACCAACTCTACTCAACCACACTCTCTACCAACTCTACTCTACCTCACTCACTACCAACTCTACTCTACCACACTCACTACCAACTCTACTCAACCACACTCTCTACCAACTCTACTCTAACTCACTCACTACCAACTCTACTCTACCTCACTCACTACCAACTCTACTCAACCACACTCTCTACCAACTCTACTCTAACTCACTCTCTACCAACTCTACTCTAACTCACTCACTACCAACTCTACTCTACCTCACTCACTACCAACTCTACTCAACCTCACTCACTACCAACTCTACTCAACCATACTCTCTACCAACTCTACTCTACCTCACTCACTACCAACTCTACTCTACCTCACTCACTACCAACTCTACTCAACCTCACTCTCTACCAACTCTACTCAACCTCACTCACTACCAACTCTACTTTAATTCACTCACTACCAACTCTACTCTACCACACTCACTACCAACTCTACTCTACCTCACTCACTACCAACTCTACTCTAACTCACTCTCTACCAACTCTACTCTACCTCACTCACTACCAACTCTACTTTAATTCACTCACTACCAACTCTACTCTACCTCACTCACTACCAACTCTACTCTAACTCACTCACTACCAACTCTACTCTACCACACTCTCTACCAACTCTACTCTACCTCACTCACTACCAACTCTACTCTAACTCACTCACTACCAACTCTACTCTACCACACTCTCTACCAACTCTACTCTACCACACTCACTACCAACTCTACTCTACCACACTCTCTACCAACTCTACTCTACCTCACTCACTACCAACTCTACTCTACCTCACTCACTACCAACTCTACTCTACCTCCCTCACTACCAACTCTACTTTAATTCACTCACTACCAACTCTACTCTACCTCACTCACTACCAACTCTACTCTAACTCACTCACTACCAACTCTACTCTACCACACTCTCTACCAACTCTACTCTACCTCACTCACTACCAACTCTACTCTACCTCACTCACTACCAACTCTACTCTACCTCCCTCACTACCAACTCTACTCTACCACACTCACTACCAACTCTACTCTAACTCACTCACTACCAACTCTACTCTACCTCCCTCACTACCAGCTCTACTTTACCTCACTCACTACCAACTCTACTCAAACCCACTGCTGACTCTAACTCACTCGTGGCACATGACTACACATATGTTCATGCAAAGACACGGGCACTCACATAATGGCGGTATATGCAGCACCAAAGCTCCGAAAGCACACCACATCCTGTCAAGAGCTTTTACTAAAGTTGACTTTCATAAGTTATAAATGATGTTGTTTGCTAACTAAACCAAGCCTGCTGATGAGACTTTGTCTGTTGAAGGTCTTACTCTTCACTAACCAAGATGACATGTCAAGGGCTTCACTGGCTATCCCTATCGGTACTCTAGGTTACGTATCCACCCAACAAAAGTTGTATCTACGGGTGCCATTAGGGTGGCAGGCTGTGCAGGTGAGTTATAAGGAGTTACTTGTCCATTGTTGGGATGACAACTCTTACTTGTAATAATCTGTGTTAGCTTGGGAATTGGTGAACTGCTTGGAACGATTAGACGCAGCTGTATATCATATTACAATATGATAACAAGAATCATTGGTAGACCAGCTGTATTACATGGTGTTGTAGATGGGATACGTTGTACCTCTACTGGAGTCAGAGATGGCAAACATCATACCAATGTGGATGGATGCCCCGGCGCCTGTTGAACCACCTGTTCAAAGATTTAAAGATGGCAGTCCAGCGGTAGGCCCTGCAATACATCAGACTACATCTCGCTCTCTGCTAAGCAAGCTGTTCATCAGGCTAAAGTGCAATGAATAGCAGTTGCATACTACTGTGGTACTCAACATATAGTCCGCAGAAATGCGAGAGATAGAGCATGATGACTAAAATTTAATCCAAGTCTGAAAATATGCCCCTATTTTAAAGTTTGCTTTAGATGAAGTGTATTTCGAAATCACTCATCAATTTGCTGACAAAATTGTGAAAAAATACCTGGTTTGTTATTTTTGTCTCATTCTTACAGCTGAAGTTATTTGCCTTAAATGAGCCAATGAATGGAAACCTTGGAGGTATCGCAGGAGCAGACGGACATTGCTACAGGCATGCTACCAAGTCTGGGATGAGTGGAGAGTTTAGAGCTATTCTAACCTCAAGGCTGCAGGATATTGAAACAATTGTCTTTTCTAAATACAGAGATCTGCCGGTGATAAACAGTAAGGTGAGAAAGCTGCATAGCAAAAGATAGTCAGTGGTTCTATTACATGTGGTACCAGCCATTGACTAGCCATGTATTGTAGGGTGAATATCTACTCAACTCTTGGAGCTCAGTCTCAGATGGCAAGAGTGACTTCATAAAAAATGCACCAATATACACTTTTGATGGAACTAATATTAACACAGATGATAGATGGTAGGTCACAAGCCTTTAGAAGTTGTCTTTTCTTTATGAGCTGATAACTCCCTATATTTTACGAAAACCACTATTATCTTGCAGGCGTAAGAAATATTTATGGCATGGGGCCCAAAGAACTGGACAAGTGGCAGTGAATGAGTATTGTCAGGCATGGACAAGTGATAGAGCGAGGGAACTAGGGGCAACTAGTTCATTCACACAAGGCCAGCTGTTAGACCAATTCTCTCACACGTGTGACACGCCCCTTGCTGTACTCTGTATACAGATACATATATAATAAGTGCCACAAAGATTCTCTACGAAATCATATCATATCTGTTTATGCATATTTTTTCAAAAACAAACAATAGTTGTGCAGCACATATTAAACAGTATATATATATGTATATAGAGGATGGAATCTAAGGCTATGTCTGTTAGACATAGTAAAAACAGATACATATTATTTATACATCATTCTCTCAATATCACAGCTATATTTTTGTGAACTGTTTGGATAACCTACAGATTGTGGCTGTATAATCACACAACAATATACATACACTTTAATTTCACAACAAAAAATTAATAATAAAATGTAAAGCGAGATGTACGAGGATTGTCATATTATGGAATGTATATAATAAAATATCAAAATGATATCTTCAAAAATGCATATAAAATAAAAACATGGATGATAAAATCAAGAGATTTAGCAAAGAGATCTTTGACATTAGAGGTAACTCGATGTTGTATGAATATTTGAGGTCACTTCTGGAGATCATGTGACCAATATAGTGTCTATAGATGCACGCTACCGCTGTTGTAGGCGCTGCTTACCTGTTCACCTTGCACACCTCCAATGATAGCGAGCACCAGTATGGCAGTGAACAGGCACATCGTGAAGGAAAGGATGAGCAGCTTGTGCAGCAACAACGCTCGTTTGTTGCACTCCGAGAGGTCGCCTAGACAACAATACAAAGCTGTCTCATTTATTATTACACCAATACACAATATGTATGATAAAATTTATATACAAAAAAAATCAAAAGCAAAATCATTTCATATAAGAGATTATATTAAATAGATTTCATAATAAACTGAAAGCAAACCTTTCTCTAATCCTCGATAAAAATCTTCCTTCAGTTTCATAGCCTGCCAGTAAGCTGGTATACCCAAAGGAAAGAATGCAATAATAGCAAATATTGATATAATCTTGTATAGCTTGAGGTTCTTCTCCTTCACCGGTTTCTGTCTATCCCTCCAATATTGAAGGCTGTCGTGATATGCAGCTTGGCTATTTCCCTGTCATAGATATTTTTTTCTGCGCATAATAAATAACTTGGTTCTGTAAACTGCAGAGACAAAACAGTTGTGTATGGGGTTACCTGCTGGTTAGCAGTACCAGAGCTACTAGTTGTGTAGCTGATTGCTTGTCCACTAATCTCTACGGAGGGTCCATCATTGCTAGGTTTGTCACCTTCACTAGTTACACTGTCATTAGATGTGGTTTTTTCACCAACCACAACATGATCAGCAGACAAACCCTGGGGCTCCATTTTGCTTAGTTTGTCAGACGTCTACTTATCATCCATTACCTACAGCTGAGAGAAATTACCCAATATTATACATGTATATGGGAACACACCACGTGCAACTTAATTATTTACCACTACAATTAAGAAACTGAAATATAATTTTATCTATTATATATCAAATGAACAGAAAGCTTTCCTATTCCTATAATTTTTCTCTGAATAAATTTTTCAATCGTACCATGTCACGGTGTGGGGTAATTGTTGGAGAAGAAGGTTTTGTAAAAAAATTGTATAATAATACATCATCGCTCACATGCTCTTCAGCAAGTTTAACTGCGTACACTACAAAAATATATTTTAATCGCCTCTTGGCCCTCTGATAAGTTTCGCTTTAAGTTCTGTTGTAACCATGAAGAAGGGCAGTTTTAAAACTTTTGATTGTGACAGCATAATATAAAGCAGTCAAAAATGCTTCAAAATCTTGCAAATCTATTTTCTATTCCACAATATCACTGAAACTGTTAAATATCCTGCTGACTATATTATTCTGTTGCAATAAAAATAAATACAGAATTTTTACATTCTGTGTTAGCACCAGAAAAATTTGCGCTCTTGTGAGACCACTGAGTACACTCAGTGAAGTTCTTTAATGTAAACAAGAAGCACAATTAATTAATAAATCATCAAAAGCTATTTTGACAAAATAATAGTAATAAAAATTAATAAAAAAAAAGTTGGTGACAGTGTGAGTGATAACGATTACAATAAGTAAGTAGTGTCAGTGCAGTGTATAAAAACTACGCTCAATAATACCACATCGAGTCATGTAACAAACTGGTGCAGCAAAAAAAAAACATTATTATTTATTCATTGTTGTTGTATTAATTTTTTTTTAATTTTTTTTATTATCATAATAATATTTAATAACATATTATAATTATTTATAAGTGTTAATTATTACCATTTATAATATATTATAACATATTATTACATATTATAAGTTATTTAATAACATATTATAATTATTTATAATTATTAATTTATTTATTAATTAATTAATAATTATTATTATTATTATTATTATTACAATTAATTAATAACTGTTTTACAATATTTATAATACTGTGATTAGCACAATCGGTATTATTATCAAAAGAGTGGGCAAAAATTGCAAGAGCATCTTTGGAAATTCTACATTACTGTCTTTATCATTACATATTTCTTTTTACGACGAATATCTCTATTTCCTTAGAGAAAATGAAAAAGTAATTTCTTTGTTTATGTCTGTGGTATGGCAGTACAACATCTACTTGCTGAGCATTTCCGGAAAATTCCAACATCTCTTTGAAAAATACGTATCATTCATATCTATCTAAATTCTGCTGCACAAAACCATATATACATTCATGCCATTAAAATTTTTAGAGCAAACTTTTGAATAAAGAGTCATTTTGAAACAAGTGTTTCAATTTGTAAAAGTGCTATTGTGTCACCTCACAATAGAAGAGGAGGATGTTGGATACATGATCATGATCATCTGAGGTGAGATGATGATAGTAAGTAGGAGCTTATAAAACGTTTTTTGCTGTATTTTGTTACCTGAAATGACATTTATTGCGAGTCAGTTTTGCTAGCTGAAGTAAGATGTCATTGTATGTGTATTTGTTTAAATGCTACCCATATTATAATAATTATGGCAAATAATAGTTTGAAAGTAGTAGTTTGGGTAGCTACTACTAACTAACTAATTAATAATAAATAATAATAATAAATAAATAATATATATATATATATTATTATAAATAAAAAAATAATTATAATAATTAATAATAAAAAAATAATAATAATTGTTATTATTAATTATTATTATGACAACAATTAGTATTATCTATTTTTTTTAAATAATAATAATTTAGTAATTCTAATAATAATAATTATAATAATAATAATAAGTATTGTTTATTTATAAATAATTGTTTGATTATTTATTTTATAATAATAACAATAATTAATTACATTAAATTTAGTGCAACTACTACTACTATTATTATTTATCACAATACTAATAATAATAATAACGAACGAATAATTTAAATGAATTAATAGTAATAAAAAGTAAATAAATAATAAATAATAATTTAAACACTGATGGTGGGTTAGGCTTACTATTATTATAATTATTATAATTGTCAATAGTTTTTTGTTCAATATAATTATTATATCATCATCAAAATAATAAATTATTTAATGTATATAATTAATAATCAATGAATCATTATCATTGATTATTATAATAATAAATAACAATAATCATAATATTGTTATTTATTTTTATAATGATAATGATTCATTTCCCTTGAGAACCATTATTATAATGGTTCTCAAGGGGAGCCATTCAACTGAAATTATTAACGGTCCTAATAGTAGTAGTTGGTTATTATTATTTATTTATGGTAATTAAATAGTAATAATAATCAATCATCATCATCAGAGGCTTGTCATTTATTAGAATTGATTTTATCAGAGAAAAACTGATGAACAGCTGTGTACAAAAACCAATTGTGTTTTTGTAGCTAACAAATTTCATTGTTAATCAATATCAATACTCAATATCAATACCAATAAATGTATCATCAAGCAAGCTGCTTATTAGGCCTACTATTTTTTTGTCCTTCATTGTCCAAACATAGTCAATTATCGAGCCAATTTGCTTTATAATTCAACTACTGGTCTAAAAGTTTTCACCGGTCAAATCGTTTTTTTTACCAGGCTATCTTTCATTTTTTGAAAAAATCATTTATAGCCTACCCATGGCACATTATGATAATGAATTGTATAGAACCTGTCATTTTAAGTAGAAGTTATAGCAATTATATGTGGTTAAATTGTTTGCTGCTGCATACAATATCTACACACCACTGCTACATACATAAGACTGATACATACATAAGACTGATACATACATAAGATATACTATTGCTACATACCTGCAACTGCCTGCTACATACAGCTGCTATATGTTTTTGCTACATGCAACTGCTACATATGACTGACTGATACATACATACAACAGTGGTTTACGACTGAAATTGAATAATCTGACACACTGTTTTGAATCCCTAACCTAGTCAACTCTGTTCTGTAGTATTTCTGAAAGATGAGCTCAGCAGAGAGTCTCCCACCCCTTATCGTGGTTGAAAGCGATGACAGTGGTGGGGATATAGACGATGTGGAGGAAGGCACGGAGCCAGGGGCACTCTCCGAGCACTATCTAGTCAATGTAGAACCAATGGATGAATATGACAGTGAAAGTGATTCACGGAGTAAAAGAGCTTCTAGCTTACATGGAGCACGTTCTCGTAGCCATTCAAAACACAACAGTACAATTAAACAAATCAAAAAAGATATAAGAAAGGAACGAGCATCTAGCACTCTGTCTGCAACCTTGCAAAGTAGAGACTCCTTTGTGTCTGATGACGCTGGGGCCAGCAGCTCTGCCAGTGCAAATCTCTCAGAAACAGACTCCGATTGTGACTTTGGCCAACCGAATGATGGAGAAAATTCGTCTTCAAAGGTTTTTTCTTTTTGAGCTGCATAAATTGTATTATTGGGGTTTAACAGATAGTTAAACAGTTAGTTTATTGCTTTGCTATGTATCTTTGCTGAACAAAATTACGCTAAAAAATTGGTTATTTTAGTCAGGATGTTAGTCTCACAGGTATCAGCTGGTCTCACAGGTATCAGCTGGTCTCACAGGTACCAGCTGGTCTCACAGGTATCAGCTGGTCTCCCAGGTATCAGCTGGTCTCACAGGTATCAGCTGGTCACCCAGGTACCAGCTGGTCTCCCAGGTATCAACTGGTCTCCCAGGTACCAGCTGGTCTCCCAGGTATCAGCTGGTCTCCCAGGTACCAGCTGGTCTCCCAGGTACCAGCTGGTCTCCCAGGTTCCAGCTGGTCTCCCAGGTTCCAGCTGGTCTCCCAGGTATCAACTGGTCTCCCAGGTACCAGCTGGTCTCCCAGGTATCAGCTGGTCTCTCAGGTACCAGCTGGTCTCCCAGGTATCAGCTGGTCTCGCAGGAATCAGCTGGTCTCGCAGGTACCAGCTGGTCTCGAAGGTACCAGTTGTGCTCTCATTATTTTCATCCATAGCACAATAGATGCTGACTAGGACCCAATTTTTTCCCATACGCAACAACTTATATATTTTTTCCCATATGCAGCAACTTATATAAAGTCACAACGCAGAGTTGCAAAAATTTAGCTTGTTTGCATAGAAAGAGGGCATCTCAATAATGGTCATTGTGCACAGCAGAGCATAGCAAATTAGGTTTGCAATTATTTTCAGCCTTTTTGGAGATATTTTAGTTGAGTCAGCATTTTAATTTATTATTGATAGAATTGCTATTGTGTACACACTGGCAATCATGTGATGATTTTCATGGCAAATTCTCAAAAACTAAGGCAGTATTACAGTTGAAAAAATAATTTTTAAATTAAATAATATCAAAAGATTCTAATAAGCATGTTTTCTATTCTGACTTGGACTTTAACGTTATTTGACTGAATAAAAGTTACACAATATAGATTGTAAATAAATAATGAATTTCAGATACAGTAAAAGAAAATAAGACGAAACTAATTTATGATTATTTTTAGTATTTTGGTCGAGACTATTTAGCACTCTTTGTCACTAAAGAAAAGAAAACTCCAATTATTGAATTGCGTGTCAAACAGTGACACGGCACGTTTAGCTAGTCTTGTAGGTATCAACTGCACAACTTTGTCTATTCAAGGTTATTCATACCATCACAGAGTCTGTTCAGAAAATGAGAATTGAGAGGACTGAGTCTGTATCGTCAGATGTGGATGCTGAACTAGAATTTGTACAGAGTGACGAGTGGAAGTTTAAAAGAAAACACGTGTTTGTATTGAGTCAGTCTGGGAAACCGATATATAGCAGGTGAGATGGTTGTTTGTATCTAACTGTTGTATATAGCAAACTGTTGTATATAGCAAACTGTTGTATATAACAAACTGTTGTATATAACAAACTGTTGTATATAACAAACTGTTGTGTATACATGTGTACGTTGTGTATACACGTGTACGTTGTGTGTACATGCGTACGTTGTGTATACATGTGTACGTTGTGTGTACATGTGTGCGTTGCGTGTACATGTGTACGTTGTGTATAATACATGTGTACGTTGTGTATATATACATGTGTACGTTGTGTATATATACATGTGTACGTTGTGTATACATGTGCACGTTGTGTATACATGTGTATGTTGTGTATACATGTGTACGTTGTGTATACACGTGTACGTTGTGTATACACGTGTACGTTGTGTATACATGTGTACGTTGTGTGTACATGTGTGCGTTGTGTGTACATGTGTACGTTGTGTATAATACATGTGTACGTTGTGTATACATGTGTACGTTGTGTATACATGTACACGTTGTGTATACATGTGTATGTTATGTATACATGTGTATGTTGTGTATACATGTGTACGTTGCAGATACGGTAACGAAGACAAGCTTGTCACACTATACGGTGTGATGCAAGCTCTTGTCTCTTTCCTCACTCACAGCGAACAAAAAGATACACTTAAGACAATAGTAGCTGGTGACAGGAAGTTTGTTTTCCTCATCAAAGAACACCTGATACTAGTCGCTATAAGCAGGTCAGTTCACTTGAATCACCGATTGAGTTAGCTAGATCAGCCATTGATAACTTTGTCTGCTTAGGAGTTGTCCCTCCTTGAACTACTCGATTTATGAGTACAAGATGGGACAACCCCTAAACAGATAAAGTGATCATCCTTGCCTTTATTTCCTGTTGTCCCTTGACTGTTGTTGCTGCTGCTTTAGCGGTGAGGAATGTCCAAGACATCTACAGTTACAGCTCAACTACGTGTATAGCCAGATATTAAGTGTTCTTACCTTGACCTCTCTAAATAAAATATACAAAGATCGAGTGAACTTTGACTTGAGACGAATGTTGAGCGGTACAGAGAAGTTTATAGACAACATATTATCTGTGATGGATGAGGACATTAGCTATATATTAGGCTCCGTTCAGTGTCTGCCTTTGCTCAGTTCAATACGGGACAACATAACATCCACCCTCCAACAGTGCTGCTCTAAGGTCAAGGTCAGTGCCTTAGCAGTAGTTTGTTGGTATTTCATTGATCTACGGAGCAATGTCTCTTTGTAAGGTTATAGTTTACAGACAACATGTAGATGTCTATGGTGTTACAGGATCTAGTGTTTGCTATTATTATCAGTAATAATCAGCTCGTCTCGTTAGTTCGTATGAGAAAGTTCCCACTGCACCCTCAGGATCTCCATTTGCTCCTCAACATGGTGCAGTCTTCAGACTCCTTCAAGAATGCTCAAACATGGCTGCCAGTTTGCCTGCCAAAGTTTGACAGCAGGTCAGTTGGCATTTCTTTGCATCTGCATTCTAACTCTGTGCATTTCTGTATCAGACTTTTGTATGCTACGGAAATCAGTGCGTTGAAAGTCCCAAACGCTAGCTCAGCACCTAAAGGGGTAAGGTTGTGTATTCGAATTCTTTTTTCTTATTTCTCAAAGAAGCGACAACATGGATCTTTGATTGAATCTAGGATATCTAACGAACGTTGTAGATGATAGAGAAGTGGAGGCGTAATAAAGTTATACAAATAAGTTAATCTTTTACACAAGATTGACTACTTCATATTATTTTTTATATAGCTGACGATTCCCATCTGCTGCCCATTATCCACTCACCACGTCCACAGCATACCCTCTGCCCACACTATCCACACACCATGTCCACAGCATACCCCCTGCCCCTCCCAGTGATATGTGTGGTACTGTATGTTACGTATGGTACTGTATGTTACGTGTGGTACTGTATGTTACATGTGGTACTGTATGTTACATGTGGTACTGTATGTTACATGTGGTACTGTATGTTACATGTGCTACTGTATGTTACATGTGGTACTGTATGTTACATGTGCTACTGTATGTTACATGTGCTACTGTATGTTACATGTGCTACTGTATGTTAAGTGTAGTACTGTATGTTGCAGTGGATTTCTCTATGCCTATGTATCCTATCTGGATGAGATGTGTAATTCGTGCCTGCTGCTCCTCACGGTAGATAGCGAACAGTTTCCCATACTATCTGAATGTAAGACTCGCATAGTGGAGGTAAGAATAT
Organism: Cryptosula pallasiana; assembly: GCA_945261195.1. Lineage (NCBI taxonomy): Eukaryota > Metazoa > Bryozoa > Gymnolaemata > Cheilostomatida > Cryptosulidae > Cryptosula > Cryptosula pallasiana. The sequence goes on along the minus strand of OX183133.1, from coordinate 48,330,850 downwards.
CTCTCTCCATCAGCTACATTAGTAGTTGGCTCGATTTTAGTTTACTTTTAGTTTTCAATCACTAACCGGTGTGAATGTTTTATTTTGTTTTGTAGCGTCTAAACAAGCACAGTTGTTTGCAGGCCATTGCTGAGTCTGTAGCAACTAAAGGTTACAACACACAGCAGGTAAGTTATTTGTGTATATACGTGCAGGTATGTACTATGTGTATGTACGTGTTAGTACTGTGTGTGTATATACATTTATGTATGTACTATGTGTATGTACATGGAAGCATGTGTATGTACGTGGAAGTACGTACTATGTGCCTGTACGTGTAGGTACTATGTATGTGTACTTATAGCTATGTACTATGTATGTACTATGCATTTATCTGTAAGTATGATTATGCATAGGTTGGACTACCAGAGTTGTGGCACTTTGTATATAAGTCAAAGACAACAGCGCAGTTCAGCAGTCCAGAGATAGGTGCACCGTACATGACTACAGTACAGAGAGACAGGCTGCATGCTCTATACCTACGGGTACACGGTAGGATGCACAACTCTGCCCGTCCCTTACAGATCCTCTATCAGACTACTGAATATGAGGCTATCCTTGGTTGGGTACGTACTGCCACCCTCCCTTACCTCTAAATAGCCCACTCTGTTCACTACCGCAGTTAGTCCTGTACATACATTGATGTCTATGCAGGTAACCAAAGCCTTTGAGCTATATTCAGTGTTCAGCCCTCTCATCACCAAACAGTCAGCCATTAACAGTGTAAAGAAATTGCTAACCTGGATGAAGCGCGAGGACTCCCGCTTATTTATAAATGGCCAGACGACCTTCTAGCATGACCTTCTGATAGCCTTTTACTATTTATTAATTGCGATGACCCACACAAGCAGTGACGGCTGAGACGGAGTAGAGTGGCTGTTGGTAGAAGAGAGCAACTTTCGCATATCACAGCAACCCTTATCTCTACTACGTAATAGTAGTATCATTGCATTTGCTGCTGCTCATCACTCTGCCGGTGGTTCGATGCATATAAACTTATAAAATGTACTTTTTAAAAAAGTGTCCAGCTTTTTGCTGAGCAAAATAACCTACTACTGTATAGGAAATGATTATATATCATTGTAGGTAATCTATGCAGCACTTGATTAGTCCAGTGTTGACAACCCTCCAGCAATCACCCCAACAACTGTGTATTTTCACCTACCTTAGTCTTCTGTACTGGGTACTTATTTTTCCTTTTCAGTAAAAATTTAAAATTTTTCTTAGTTTTCTACTTTATTTAATACAAAAGCAAAGCAGTAGATAGCTGGAAAGTGGAGAGTTTCGTAAAGCAAGTCTAATTGTAGTCCACACAGCTCCACAAGCTTATAACCTAGTGATAAAATTTGTGCTGTCAAGTCTTTTTGTGCCATTTTGTCGCCGGTCTATCTGTTCAAATACTTGATGTCTTTTTAAATAATAGTATGAGATTTCAATACAGTCTCAGACCAAGGCGTACATACTAGGGACTGCACAGAGTGCCCACTTAAAGATTATTGGAGGCTTGAGATCGAAGGAAGTTTTTAGAGGGAGTTAGAAGACGAATAATTGGCCAGTCAAGTCTCGATTGCGATCCATAATAACAGATGCAACAGTTTTCCCGATGACATTCACAATGGGTGCCTAAAAAAATAAGCTGATCTTTACATGCATAAAATGCAGTTTAATCACAGGAAGTTAGTTGAAGGCACTAACAGTAATATAAGACACACATAATTAGTATTAGCATAACACAGGGATTGAAGAGGCAGTTTCACATCAAACAAACAAGGAATTGTCTCACCTTGTTAATGGAGCAAATGCCAAACACGACCACACTCTTTTCAAGCACATGCTTGGCTATGAGCTGTAATTGGTTCCTAAGCTCTCCAATAGTCTTTTCTGTCTCACAGCCAGCCATTATCACTATTATAGTGCAGTTGATCATACAGTATCTGGTAAAGTACTCCACCACATCCTTGGTGTCCATTGTGAGGGCACTGGGGCTGAACTTGTTGTAGCACAGTATCACATTCCTTATAGTGGGCTTTGGTATAGCACTCACTGTATCACACACGCATGAGTCCTGCAGCACATTCAGTGATAATTGCTCTCTATGTTTGTGTGCATAGAATGGTGCATGCATACAGTGTAATAGGTTACCTATACTATTCTATTTTATACCATACAAATAATGTTTCAGATTTATTACTAATACAAAATCTGACAATTGTGGGACTAAAAAATCTCATCAAGCGATGATACACAGCAGGCTGGATACAAATTAGTAGACCTAGTGACAGAACACAGCAGGTTGAGCATATATACCGTAGACTTGGTGACTGCATGTAACAAGTTTCTCCAAGCAATCTCCTCAGGTCCAACAAACACCATGTGGCTGTTATTCTCTACAACAGTCGAAGGTAACATGTTGGCATGGCCTCCAGACACACAATGTACACACAGCAGGCACACAATGTACACTGCTATATAAGACAAAACATAGTTTACTAGTAGCAAGTGTTCAATAATTCAAGGGTAGCAATACAATGTTTTATGTTCGCTGTGCAATCCCATTGTAATGCCTTTGAATAAAAAAAATCAATAACTATTTATCATTGACAGACCTGATGTATAGATGCTTATATCTATGATTTCATTCACATGTCTATGGACATCAGCCATAAGTATCATGAAACCTTGTATGCATCGTCATTTAACGCGATTTATAATTTTTTTAGAGTTGTCTTCTCATAAATGAAGTGCATTTTAGGAGAAGGCAACTTCTAAGCAGTTATCAAAGCAGAACATAAGTTTGAACAGAAAGTATAGGGAACTAATCGATCGAGTTACTAGAAATGTGAGTGGGTTAGTGTCAACAACACAAACAAATGTAGAGTACAAGCAGCTAACTGAGGTATAACTGAGGTGCAATGAATTATTTTGGCTGCTGTACCAGGCACCACTTGCCTCTCCGGGAAGGCAGCCGTGACAAGGACAGCAGCTGATACAATGCATTTGCAGGCATTTTGTAATGAGACTCACACATTGCATGAAGTAAAGAACTTGCAGCTGTACAACATATATGGCTATCTATGACATAAGCTTTCAGGTGCTTGTTGTTACCCTTGACAGTTCCTATAGCTGCATAGATATCTTTTTGGTAGGTCACCTTCCACAGGTGCTCGGGCCCCTCCACTAGTTTAACTCTAGCAGTCAAGCAGTGCTTTTTAACCAGCAGCAGGCACTCAGTACCGTGTTGTATGTCCTGTGCAGTGGCCTATAGGTACAAATATGTAGCTGTAGTGTGTGTATGAGTAGTGTGTGCCAGCAGGTAAACAGCTAGTACACTCACTAACACTCACCGACTCGTACGCCTCCTTTATATGTTCATACTTGAACGCCTGAGGCATTTCGCTAGCGTAACAACGAGATCTATCGAAAACTTCATGTAGGAGTCCTTCCCTATCTTTGGTCACCACAGTAGACACCAATGGGCGTATGAAACCTGCTGCCTAAAGTAGAGCAACAAATAGCCTGGGAACTTATCTCACATCCTTGTAGGCACGGGTGAGGTATGAGCACAAGATGTGACAAGGTAGAGACGAACAAGCAAGGTCAAGGTAACATACCCCATTCTTGAATGCCTCCGTAGCAATAGTGTTGAGATCTTTGTCTTGTACAAACATTCTGCACCCGTCATGTACGATAACTATGTCTGGGGGCATTTCATCTACAGGACACATATAGCTACGCTTACTATACCCAGTATACCAACTATTACATAGTACATACCTGTACTACATACATAGTACATACCTGTACTACATACATAGTACACACATCTATTACACATATAGTACATACATCTACTACATACATAGTACATACCTGTACTACATACATAGTACATACCTGTACTACATACATAGTACATACCTGTACTACATACATAGTACACACATCTACTACACATTTAGTACACACATCTACTACATACATAGTACATACCTGTACTACATACATAGTACACACATCTACTTCATACACAGTACACACATACACTACTACATACATAGTACACACATCTACTACATACATAGCGCACACATCTACTACATACATAACGCACACATCTACTACATACACAGTACACACATCTACTACACACATAGTACACACATACACTACTACATACATAGTACACACATCTACTATATACATACTACACACATACACTACATACATAGTACACACATCTACTACATACATAGTACACACATCTACTACATACATAGTACACACATACACTACTACATACATAGTACACACATCTACTATATACATACTACACACATACACTACATACATAGTACACACATCTACTACATACATAGTACACACATCTACTACATACATAGTACACACATCTACTATATACATAGTACACACATACACTACTACATACACAGTACACACATCTACTATATACATAGTACACACATACACTACTACATACATAGTACACACATCTACTATATACATAGTACACACATACACTACTACATACATAGCACACACATGTACTACATACATAGTACATACATCTACTACATACATAGCACACACATACACTACATACATAGTACATACATCTACTATATAGATAGTACACACATACACTACTTACTGTGGCCAGAGTTCATGTACTTGATGCCATTAAAGATGGAGCCGTGCCGCGTCGCCTCTCCCGGGACAAGAACTACCTTGTCCGTGTGATTGTGTCTCTTGAGTATTTTTCTCATTTTCTCAAATTCATCCACAGAAACAACAACTATCACCTTTTCCATCCACATCATACTACAGGATAAATACATGCATTGTATCATTGCTACACAATACATACATTATACCATTGCTACACAATACATACATTATACCATTGCTACACAATACATGCATTGTACCATTGCTACACAATACATACATTATACCATTGCTACACAATACATACATTGTACCATTGCTACACAATACATACATTATACCATTGCTACACAATACATGCATTGGTTCCATTGCTACACAATACATACATTGTATCATTGCTACACAATACATGCATTGTACCATTGCTACACAATACATGCATTGGTTCCATTGCTACACAATACATACATTGTATCATTGCTACACAATACAAACATTGTACCATTGCTACACAATACATGCATTATACCATTGCTACACAATACATATATTGTACCATTGCTACACAATACATACATTGTATCATTGCTACACAATACAAACATTGTACCATTGCTACACAATACATGCATTATACCATTGCTACACAATACATATATTGTACCATTGCTACACAATACATACATTGTATCATTGCTACACAATACATGCATTGTACCATTGCTACACAATACATGCATTGTACCATTGCTACACAATACATACATTATACCATTGCTACACAATACATGCATTATACCATTGCTACACAATACATATATTGTACCATTGCTACACAATACATACATTGTATCATTGCTACACAATACATGCATTGTACCATTGCTACACAATACATACATTATACCATTGCTACACAATACATACATTATACCATTGCTACACAATACATGCATTGTACCATTGCTACACGATACATACATTGTATCATTGCTACACAATACATGCATTGTACCATTGCTACACAATACATGCATTGTACCATTGCTACTCAATACATACATTTTAGCATTGCTACACAATACATACATTGTACCATTGCTACACAATACATACATTGTATCATTGCTACACAATACATGCATTGTACCATTGCTACACAATACATACATTGTACCATTGCTACTCAATACATGCATTGTACCATTGCTACACAATACATGCATTGTACCATTGCTACACAATACATACATTGTATCATTGCTACACAATACATGCATTGTACCATTGCTACTCAATACATGCTGCCAGTTCTCTTCAAGCTGTTATCACAATAACTTCACTCATAGCTTCAAAGCAGAGTCCACTGATGTAGGCCACGTTTGTTCGTAATGATTACCAGCAGGATTGCATTCTTACTTTTGACATTCATACGCATTTTATGAAAAAAGAATAAAATCTGCATCATGGATGTCTATAAGGATAATTTAACATGAAAAGCAGAGTCCGACTGTGCTCAGTGTCCGAGTGTGCTCATGTTGAACACTAAAGTGAGAAAAGATGAAATAGTCCACTATTCCTGTATAAAGTCGGCTAATACTCAAAAACCTGAATAGCGACAAAGTTGGATGGGCTGGCCACAACTTTGAAGAGTTGGTCCACTAGAGTACCTCGATATCAACAAGAGTTTGTAGCAATCATTGTCATATTTGGCAACAATTTCTGGCTATAAAACTCGACAGTGGAGGACAACACTCATTTTTTATTACCCTGTCAAAACCTAAAAATTGCTGGAGTCAAAATATTTTCTTTTCACGCACGCACATTATATGCAGCAAGCACAACTCTATTTCTTTTAGTAAACCCAGTATGTGAACACATTCACTCTACTAAAAATAATTCTAAATGCTGTATATGAGTACCAAAATGATGATATATGTATATGGCATGGATGTATGTACAGTAACAAAACAAGTGAATAGAAATGGGAAGAGGATAAAAATTGGTAGTTGTACCCTCTTGATAGTGTAGGCAACTCCACATTTCATGTCCAACAACAACAATAGATAACACGTAAATAATATTTCTTGCGCGCCACAACTGATGGAGGTCGGAATTGTATTATAAGCTAACAAGTATTCATCCAATAAGTCAGTCTTTTAACTCACTTATTCCGTTTCACATATATTTCGATTGCAGAAAAAGAAGCTAAAACATAATTGAATGAACTTGAGTACAATTTACTTTTGCATGGATAACTTCAAGTCTAGGCGAGTTGACGATCTGGTTGAAATTGCAGACAGGCAACCCGACTTTAACACCCACTACGTTGTCGCCATTCAACAACCATTTTAGATCTCATTCACGTCACATTGAGCCAAGTTTGATCCGTAACAAACTGGCGTTGCACGAACAATTTGTTTTTAATTTTTTTTCTGAATACAATATAGATAATAATGACTATAAGTGTGGACACTTTATTCGCATTCTAATCCGGCGCTTTCTCAATAAATGGCCGAAAACATTTAAAAGAGCAGCCTGAATCACGCACTTTGCACTAATTTTTCAAGCTCAATTGGATGTATAGACTATAATTTGATTAAGATTTTGTTAGTAATTAATTATTGATCAAGTTTTACCCAACCCGTTAAAGTTGTTAGAGTTTGGGCATTAACTTCTCATTGGCCATGAGTAGCTTATTACAGGAATGAAGTTACTCATGGCCAAGCAAAAGTTAGTGTCCAATTTCTAACAACTCTAACGGGTTCGTACAAGTCCCCATAAACAATGTCAATTCAAATTTGCGGCATTGGCTTGCAACGTTATCTTGGGAGCCAGCGTCAAGAAAACTTCAGTATGGCCAGTAGCAGTTGAATATTTGAGGAAGACATTACATCCGTTAGAACTAGCGGCCATGAGCAAAAATTTGGGCATAAAATTATCAACTTTATTGATAATTAACAACAAAAGTCGATCGGAATGCAAAGTCTCATGCACCAAAAGTGAGCGTAGAGTGTCCTCTTTTAGAAAAGCAGGCCAAGGTGTGTGATTCATAGCGCTTTTTTAAACATTTTTGACATTAACTGAGAGAGCACTGGACCGAAATGCAAATGAAGTGTTCACACTTTTAGTATTGTATATATTATATAATAAAACAGTTTTTGTATTTTTCTATTACAACATCAGTTTGTTACTAATCATATATGGCTCATAAAGTTAGAACGAATGTAGACAGGAACGAAAGTCGGCAGGAATGAATGCAGACATAGCTGAAATGAATGTAGACACATCCTGGAATGAATGTTGACAGGCTTGAAATGAAAGTCGACTATGTTAGAGAGAAGAAAAATTTGACATTCATTCTAGGAAGTGTCGACATTCATTCCTGGCGACATATAAACTTTCGTTTCAACCTCCGTTCCAAGAATAAAATAATTTATCGCTTTTTTCTTAAAGTAGACAGCTCCTGGAATAAAAGACGAAATGATATTTTATATATTGCCGAGAACAAACGTAGACACATCCGGGAATGAAAATCGAAATTATCTTGTTTGTTGCATATCCAGGTCTGTCGACGTTCCTTCCAGGATGTGTCATTGTTCATTCCAGCTGTGTCTTCGTTCATTCCTGTCGATGTTCATTCCTGTCAATGTTCATTCCTGTCTATGTTCGTGCCAATTGCCTGGCTCACTGCGGCTTATATACCATTTTTTCTATCTTTCATCCAATTTTTATGAATGTAATAAATGCTTTGGTATATCTAATTATATTAGTAATAATAGCGTTGATGATAATAAAAACATTAATATTATCATTATTTATTTACATTATTTATTAATGTTATGATAGTAATGATAATAATCAGCACTATTCTGGTTCTGGTTGAACGAGAGCATCTAAACCATCAGAGAGTAGAAGCGTAGGTGTTGAAAAACTTGAAAAATGAGAGAGATTAAAATATAGAAATAATAACTAAAATCATAAATCAAAACATATATATGATCAAGACCTCATATATCTTGCAGTTCTAGGGACAAAACTGTTAAAACCTGTCCTGGGGTTGAAGTAAAGGTCATCAGGTAGCCCTTTAGACTGTGATTGAGTATTGTGTGCAGAATATTTAAAATAGTTCATGGCAAAATTATATAATTCACTACTAAAACAGGGATTTTCTGACTCTTGCAAGATTCGAGAAAACTTCTTTATTCGTATTTATTTTTTTTCTGGAAGCCAGTAATTCTAGTCCCAATAAACTTTTGCTTTTACACTATTATTATTATACTACATTTAATATTACTAACAATTATTATTTTGCAATCCTCTAATTTTTTCGCTAATTACTCATACCAATCAACAAGCCAATAAATAATGATAAATAATTGCTATTATTATTATAATCGAATATTATATTATTATTATCTATTATATATATATTACCTACTTAACTTATTAATAATTAATAAACTAAATGCTAATAATAATAATAATACTAAGAACTCTTGTAAATTATTATTATTCAACAATTTTTTTGTTCATCATTAGTATTATTATTAATAATTAATTGTTATTATTATTATCATATTAATTATATTATTGTTATCACTTGTGACAATAATAATGTGTAAAATAATAATAACAATTAATTAATAATAATAATAATAATGGTTATTATTAATTATTATCACTACTACTATCTACTATGCTATTGGTTTGTTATTATTAATAGTATAATAATAATAATTAATATACTATTATAAATCATAATTATTATTTCATTTTATTTATTATTATAATAATAAAATTATAATTATTATTATTTATTTACTTATTTATTATTATTATTTTAATTTTATTATTTTAATTATTATTATTATTATTATTTACCTTTCAAAACAGGATATTGTATATGATATTATGGGCTTGTCTTCAATGAGTTGAAACTGTTTTGGTGGAAACATATTCAACCTCTGCCCGGTTCCAGCAGCGGGTAGTACAGCAAAGACTCGAAACATGACTATCTGTCTGGCAATAGCGAATATTTAAACTGCTGGCGATGACAAAATAGTTTGGCAAAAATTATATCAAAAATACTCGTAGTCTGAGATCGTTGGCATCTCTTTGACATTGATGACGTATCTATTAATGGTGGTATAACTACCTGCGCTTTATGGTAAAGGACTGCAACAGACGTCCTTAACCAGTATTCTAACAGTTTATTTATTTTATTAATCACGAGTGGGTGTGCTGAAAAGTCTTTAGTTTTGTAGGTGCAACAGGCTATTTTAGTTCAGCTTCCGCTCAATATTTCCATTATGGATATTGACGATGGTTCTACTGCGTGCCAAGTTATCAGTGACGAAAACACCCCTCCACAAGTAACCGAAGAGTTTTTAGTAGGAAAGATTCTCCAATTTGCTAAGCTTGACTTGAACACGCTAAACAGCAATGTTCAACAATTGTATTTTGCGCCCAGTTTGTTACAAAATGACATTAAACTATTGGAACTCAATCCCAGTGTGGAACAGCATATAAAAGAAAATGGCGGGAAACTTGTTTTGAAAGGTAACTCTTCTGAAAATTGCGTATTATGCACCCAAAATCAGACTTTTGAGGTGAAAGACACCGAGATATCAAATTCGTTGTTATTAGTGCCTGGCACCCGACTGGAATTTCAAAAAGATGACAAAATAATTTCTGACCCGGTTTTTGCTGGTGAAAAAGACCTGCACCCCGCTCTGTCACTGTCTGAGATTTACGTTGATTCAGTTTGTCATTCATATTTGGAGTTGCGCGCAGTACAACCCAAGATTAATCAATTGTTGACGTTGCTGGAGCCTAGCTCCTACGACGGTCCTGGCATGGAAGATCCAGACGTCAGAAAGTTTACATTGGAAGAGATATTTACGGAAACTTCTGCCAGTGATGGTGAGATTCGAAATACTCTCTTTCAACAACACGCTGTCGAGTTAGACGGACACATCAGGTTAATTAACTTTGACTACATGTCACGTGTTATTGGGTGTATAACGGATCTTATAGATGAGAACTCGTGGCATTTTAGCAGTTTTAGTTATGACATCACACTGAACACTTTATCGGATATTTATCCTAAAGAAATCGTTAAACATCTACTCCAGTCGTACGGATCTGCAGTATCAACAACTGACTCAGAAACTAGTGATATCTGGTGCCTCAATGAAGCTAAGGTATTTCTATTGCTGTAAGTTTGTGCTTTCATTTTTTTCAAATGTGCATAAATCAAATTTTTCATCTCAATTTTCTGCAGGTTTGCCGCTATTTTGCTGAGATGTTGCTTAAACCGACCCGAAAGTTTAACCTGGGAGAATTTATGGATGCGTGGAAGGACAGCGTACCGGAAGGAATGCTTACCTGCTTGTCACAACTGGATGGTTTGTTTTTGTTTCGTTCTTTCAACTCTCACACACATTGCATTGTACAGGAACTAGCTCCATCCGTGTTAATAGTGAAGACTTTCATTTTGAAAGTTTTTTAACAATAGCGTTGTGTAGCGATTTTTGCTGTTAACTTCTCTTTAACCAATCAGATATCTGCTACTAGTTGTAGTGCAATGAAGTCCATAAGCAGTTGTGTGACTCTTTCAGGAATGGCTATAGCTGATGAGAGCAGTGAGCCTGCTGTGATGAGGTACTTCCCGGTTGAACAGCTCTCTGAGGATGTTAAGACCAGATTTGAACAACTGTTTGGTGTGAAGAGGGCATGGACCCTGGAGCAGATAACTCCATATGTGAAACCCTTGTGTATCGGCAAACTGACTGTTACTGTTCTTGTAATGAAGAATGCAAGAGCATTTACTAAGGGGGGTACTAAATACTTCACATCTAAGTATATTAAGAACTAAAGCTATGTTTAACCATCATTTTTTATCTAATCAACTTCATTTATTCCATTGGTGCAGTGTTTATTCTTTGTGGGATGTGGCGGTCTATCCAACAAAAGTGATTGTAATGAAAATATATAGTTTATTTATAATATATGTTGTGTGAATGCGCCCCATAATGGCATACAAGAATTTGATATATGGTTGGACAAGGTATTGTCACCTATTGGGAGTTGTCTGTCTACGTGAATGATGGGGACAAAACTCCCACTTACATTAAGATAGATAAAATGGTGAACATCTAATACAATTGGTCAACAATAGAAATGTAACGAACAAATGATGATAAATATATAAACAATGTGCAGACATTCAATGTACATCGGTATGTAACTATACATGATATATTAGGTAAGTATTTGACTAGATGAAGGATTGGTACATTGCACAATGAATGTACCAACTTAAAACACTAACCACTAATACTGTAACTCTAAGGTAACCAGTCACAGCAATGCAACTACTGTATGTCACATTGGGCTATTTGTATATAACAATGCTGTATGCCACTTTGGACTACACATCAAGCATAGTGAACTGTTGGCATTCTCTATTCTCTAACGTTCTGCTGTTATTGTTGTAGGGACTGTCTGGGGCTAAATAGTTGCACAATAAGTCATGAATCTCAGACATTGTCATTCGTTGGGAGGGCTGGGTATGCCAGCAGCCCAACATCAATTCATATAATTCATCTGTGCAGTCATCGGGCTTTTTCAATAATTTGCCATCTTTGATATGTTCTATGACCTAAAAACACGAGAATAAATTATGGATAAATGGAGTTGTGTGCACAATGTAATCTTATTTTTATAAAAGATAGATTAGCACCTTTTCAATTAGTATTTATTTTTTTACAAAACTTTAAGGTGAATTTTAATAGCATCTGATTTTTACCTCTATGTTGGAGAGTTCGAACCATGGCTGCCGACCGTAGTTAAATATCTCCCACAGCACTACACCAAAGCTCCACACATCTGATTCTATGGTGAACTTTCTGTAGAGAACACTTTCTGGAGGCATCCACCTAATAGGTAGCATTGTCTGACCTCCGACCTAGTGAATACAATACATCTGCATGAAGGTCTCAATTCAATAGCATCTGATGGACACACTGCATTCCTTACTTTTATTAGCTTGCCAAACCTGCGTTTATAAATATTAACAGCGTGAGAAAATTCTAGAAGAGGAAGCAGTAGCGCAATGAGATGATTACCTTGTAGTAATCTGTACTGTATATATCTCTACTCATACCAAAGTCTCCAATCTTAACGATGTGTTTCTCTCCAACTAGACAATTCCTGGTGGCCAAGTCTCTGTGCACAAAGTGTCGTGTTGCTAGGTAACTCATGCCTACAATAGCATTCATTGGCTGCTCTCAGAACTTCGATATGATTCAAACAGAGTAAATGGAGTTATTTCCCCATACAGTACTCCCAACTCATCTCTGAGGGAAAGGACAGGGTGACGGTAGCAGGATTACCTGCGGAGATCTGTTTGGCAATGTATAGCAGGTCATATATGAATAGAGTATTGCTGTTCCATGTGGGGTAGCCTAGAGACGAGGCATCGGGGCCATTACTCCTGCAAAAGTTGTTTATGATGTTTTGTTAGCAGTTTGAAAACTGAGTTGCTGGTCAGAAAACTACTTAGACCAACCTATTAATGAAATGCAGATTATTGTTTATTTTACGAACAAAATAAAGAGCATGAGAAAACAACTCCACATAATGATTGTATCACCTTAGATAGTTGTTGAGGTCTTTATTCTCCATGTACTCAAATATCATCATGAGACTCTCTCCATTGTAGCTGATTCCGTAGAAGGATACGATGTTCTCGTGGCTCACTTCAGCCATCAGCTCTGCCTCGTGCTCAAAATCTCTCAGAGCTTCCTCGGTCACTGATGTCTTCAATGTCTTTATTGCCACCATAGTTCTATCATCGCCTGAATATACAACAGCAGAGATGTCAATGCATACAACAGGAAGTGACACGTGCTGTAGTAATATTGATAAAAATAGATGGACATACCAGTGAAGAGGTTAATGCATGAGCCCAGGTACACTCTACCAAAGGCCCCCTCTCCCAGCTCTTTGATGAAAATCAACTCTTTTACATTGATCACTCGCAATTCTACAATAGCACAAGTTCTACAATAGCACAAGTTCTCCAATAGCACAAGTTCTACAATAGCACAAGTTCTCCAATAGCACAAGTTCTATAATAGCGCAAGTTCTACATTCACTTGAGCTCCACAATAGTGCAAGTTCTATAAAATACAATTTAGATGAATTTGAGAATTGACAAACAGTATGAGACCATCCATAGACATGGATTGGTGTAATGACGTACTTTGTGATGACTGCTTTGATAGCAAGTGATAGTGAGGGTTATCCAACATATCTGGAATCTGTGTGAGTCGGGCCATCTCTTGACCGTCCCCATCTAAACCTGTGATTATAATATATAAACTTGTTTATATATCAAATACCTTAGCTAGCAGGTATTGTGCATGTGTGCTAGTACCAATAGTTTCTACTAACCTATGGTAACGTGCTTAGCCTTTTTGAAGCCTTTGCGCCTGTAGTTGCAATAGACTCCCATTAGAAGTAAAGCTAACACGCCGACTACAGCAGCTATCACCGGGGCAACCACATGCGCGTATGGCTACAAAGTACAATGTTCAAGCAATAAGTATTACATAGTACTGTTGATGTCTGTGAGAAACCAACGATGCAACAAAAGAAGTTACCGTATCACTATAGTCAGGCTCAGTAACGACTGCGCTAGGTGGTAGAGAATCATAGTTCACAGATGGATAGATGCTGAATATCGGAAATGATGACAAATTGGAACTTGTCAGCGAAACCATTGTACTTTTATTGTCAGAGCCAAAAGCATTGAAGGCCGACATTCTGTATATGCCTCCTGTCTTTCCGGTCTTCCATCTCATGCACCCTTTCTGCTTGTGATATTCATACGCTGTACAACTTGGATCTTTGCATACTTCATCCAGCCAAAAGCTGTCATCTATAGAGAACAGGCGTGTTTAAGTCACAGCTACCAAATCAATTCAGCAAAACCAAGTCTATAAGCTGTCAAAAGTTTAATATATCAACCGACCTGAAGACAGCGGCTGTCCGTCGCGTTCCCACGAAGTGTTAAATGGTGGAGTACCAGATATGATGTAAGCAAGGCAGTTTCCTGGCTGAAAGTAGCCCAACTCTTCGATTTGAACCGCCACTAAAACAGTTTGCAACAGTTGGCTGAATGCCATCACACAAGCAGAGGGGGGGGGGGGCCGGACCACCGGCAGTGAGAGCTTGGGTGGTCCATCTCTGAGAAATGTTAGACGTTATGAAATGTTAATAGCTTACAATTAATTTGAAGTAACGTTTTCTTTTTACTCCTCCAGACAGTGTTTTTTCCATAGCAGCTGATATGTCCATCGTCTTCTCTGGACAGATTTCTTATGTGTATAATCACTTCACTAGGGCTCACTTCTGTCAGCGTATAATTACTTTTGGGATTGCTTGGAGCCCAAATTACCTGTACAAGCGAGCAGAAGTTCATATTTTATATGTGTGTGCGTGCTATGTGAATTGCTGACAAAAAAAAAAAATTTCAAACTACTGGCCACAGGAAGAGATAAGGAATAAGTAGACGATTCTCTATGCAGTTTAAGTGATGAAATGATTGAAAGCTCACCCGGGGTGTTGGCACTCCACTGGCGTTGCATGACAGGGTCACATCATCTCCAATACTGAGCCCAGTCGTCGCTGAGTGCTCATATATATCTGTCTTGGGCTCCTCTACAGCACAAACATTAGAAGTTGTCTTCTCTTATGTTTAGCGGCATGTAGTGTGAGAGCACAACTCCCACAAAAACTTATAGTACTCACCACAGTTGGGCAGAGAAAGTGTTTTGAGGGGTACATGGCGGTCACACTTTGGTTCACCGCTGATTATACTGATGTTGTGGTCCTCAAGCACAGATAGCCACATCATAGAGCAGTTGCACACAAATGGATTGCTCAACAGGTTTCTATGGAACAAAATGTCAAATAACCAGCGTGATTGAATATTAATAATTTCAAACACGTAACGAAAATGGCACAAGACATAGATCGTAGACTTACATGGAGGAGGGGTGTCTGATGTTTAATATAGTCTCATATCCAATGATACTGAGGTTGTTGTTAGACACGTCCCTGCAATGTGATGAGTAAATAAAGGCTATGGCGAGAGGAAGGTCAGGTATTATATATAGATTAGTGTGACATAAGAGTATTACATCTCTCATGGCTGTTTCCAGTCGTCTGATGCCTACTGATCAATTGGCTCAATCAATTATTCTTCTAGACTATTTGACGGCCACTTCAACGTTTACTCATTATAAATTAATTTTGTGAAAACAGTTCTTGTAGAACATTCTGGAAAGAGCGGCCTATGTTTCAGTACCTGTCTTTTATCCAATAACCAATAATCAGCAATATTTGCCAAAAAAATACAGCGTTGACTCGCTATCAAGGGTAACTCACAAGTAAACACCTGGATGTGGTATAGAGCGCAATGTAAAGAGGAGATAACTTCGTCGAATACTTACAGATGTTTCAGCTTTAAATTATTGATGAAAGTAGTTTCAGCTATTTCTACTAGCCCACACTTTGTGATAGTGCTACAAGAACATGCATAGACTTATCAACATAGAGAGCGGTATTATGCATAGAGTTGTTTATAGAAAAAAATGTAGAATTCTGTATTCGGGGTACTTACAGATCTACTAGATTGCGATAGAGTGATAGATGGCTGTTATTTAGCCTCAAGACCAGGTCTTTGTCGCAATCCTTTACAATTCTGCAACAGATTACCAAAATATCCTTTATCACAACTAGTACAGCATTGCTGCTGCTGCAATCAATGATAATTAATAAGGTTGTTGTATTTGCTCTACATTCTGCAAGAACGAATTAAAAAAAAAACCAAAAAGCAGAAGGTGTGCCTAGACAAAGCTAGGGCAATAAATTAGAGGTTTGATGGGAATAGAAACAGTTGGTATTCTGTAACTGAGGAATGCAAGTCAAAGCTAATTACGTTTTCAATTTTCCCAGAATTTCAAAACAAAAAGGTCAAAAATGAGAATGAACCTCCGTTTCTGTTGATTTGAGGTAAAAAGCAATAATTTAGTACAAAATATAGGTTTGATGGTTAGATGGTGACAGGTAATGATGTAATATAAATGTGTTCGGTTGACAAACGAATCATGTTGCAGAGGTATTTCTAGGCAATGCAGTATAGGGTGAAGATTTAGTGCTGCGCCTGCACAACAAAGTAGGTACACAGAGGTGCACAGCCAGGTAGGTGCACAGAGGTGCACAGCCAGGTGTGTATCCTTTGCTTCAACCACTTGAAGTACTTCATCAATTACGTACACTTTCATAGTTTAATTACCTTCCACAACAAAGAGCTCGCAGTTGGCTTAGTTCCAAAGCCAACTCATAAATAATTTCTTTTTTGTAAACATTATTTAAAAATAAAAATGATAGTTTTCAAAAATGCGATTTATTTCATAACAATTTTTCCGTCAACAACTTGGTGATAAACAAAGAGTTTGTGGTATTGTTAGCATATCAAGCTCTGACCAGCGTGGAATGGCGGTTATACAGCTGTGTTTGTGGGAATCAAAATGATGTACAAAGGGTAGAGGATACACTTACATCAGGTCGATATTGTCTGCTGCCGAAGCATCCAGCACCGGAAAATCTTTGCTGCCGTGACATCTGAGCTGGGTTTTCTCGCTGTCTGAGAAGTAACAACCAGAGGGTAGTTTGACGGAGGTAGATTCCTCGTACGCAGCGGGCTGGGTGGATTGAGTGGAGGGACTGTTTGAGGTAGGTGGTGTATAGGGATATCCATTAGGGATTGGAAAACCTGGTGGAGGTGAAGGACTGCTAGTCAAAGATGGCGGATATAGAGGTTGTGCTGTTGTTGGCACAGGAGACGCTGATGGCCATTGGGCGATGTCTGAAGGTTGACGTGGAGATGATGTCATGAACGGGAGTGTGTCAGCAGTCAGCGTAGAGAATAGACAAGACAGCAGTATTCCAGCCAACATATTCATAGAGCGCCAAAATAATACCTGCCAATCAAACGTGAGATTTCATTGAACAGTGCGTATAATTATGTAATATTATGTAACAACATGCCTGCGTGTCAATGCACAGCTTCTACTGGTAATCAATACTTTAATAGCTGTTGCAGTTTTGTGCTGTCATTGTTGTGTTGAAATATTAAAATTTAAATTTTTTTAAATAAAAACATAATAGATCATATTGCATGCAGACACGCCTGTCCGTGCTATAAGCTATAGATCAATTAAATGCTGATATTTAGTAATAAGACGCGGTGACACTGACTGGTCATGTAAATTACTCACAGCCCATCTAATAAATTCACTTTTAACAAATCGTTGTAAGATTAATCCGTCTGTCTATCTAGGGTTTGACAGCTTCGACAAGACAGCTCCGCAGCCGCAGATATTAAATGATTGCCAATCAGAATATTAAAATATGTCGATTAAATGTCTGACAAGCTCGGCACAGGCAGTTGGTGCCAATCATAACAACGTAAATGAAATAGCCATAATCTTGTGAAATCCGTAACGAAGAAGGGCAGTGGCAATAAAGCAGCGGAGTTTTGTGATTTCGTATAGTAAGCATGTGACCGTCATGTGACATATTTGTCTATACACAGCCAACAATGCTTCCAATCATTAAAAACTTTGTTTCCACACACAGCTGCGTGTTACGGTTTGCCAATTATTCATATCTCATTCATTCAAATTCTCTTCAATGGATTTTCAATTACGTACAACACTTCACATCCAGGTGTTTCCTTTATTTACAATATTGGTGACACACGCTGCTACAGGTACAATGTTTCGACAGCGGTATATTTATAAATAACCATAGCTGATTAAACTTCGCCTAAAACTTGCACCTAATAAAACGGCTGTTACACACTAGCGTTATGTAAAGAGAGATAACTCCATACCACTCAGCTTCTTCATGACTAAAACCTAATTAAATTTTCGCCAAGTTTGATTCACTGTCACCATTGTGATGGAATAAAAAGACGCACACACCCGGTGTGAAACGACAAAATCGCACTTAAATACCTCGTTACAAATCTGAGATTAATTTACCGCAGTGTAATTAATGAGAGAAGAATTAACATTCCTCGCGATACGCAATGAACTTCTGCAACCGATGGTGACTGGAAATGGTTGGGTGAATGATGACCAGCCAAGCTAGGGTGACATATTTGATGGGAACATAGGGGTTACTACCAATGGTATAGCAGACCACAAACAGGGCTTCTTGTCTGCTTGTTTTGTCTTTGGAATGAAAGCCATTTCTGGGTAATAATAATTACAATAAATTACCTGTGGCCCAGGGTTTCTCTCATGCCTAATCTTATAGTCTTACACAATTTGCCCTCATTACAGGAGAATGAAAAATGGTTTTGTATATTCCAGCGGGAGTAAATGGGACATGGTGCAGCTGAGAACACAAATAATATATGTTATACTACTATATTACATTATACTATATTACACATCACCATTGTATACAATATAATACAACAATTATACATAATTGTATCATAATATCACATAAAACACTTTGTTATATACATTATACAGATTATAATTTATTGTATAGAGTATATATTTATTTAAATATGTTATATCTTATATCACATTTACTTTTGAATTTCAAAATGCAAACTCACTGTTACTTTGTATAGTATTATCTTGTGTGCGGATACTGTGTATATATTACAGTCTTTGTCCGTAATATACAAATTTTTTAGAGTAAGACCAAAAGCTAACCCATTATTTACCAACCAACTTAACCATTCACCATTCTGCTGATGGTAACTGGTGCAACGCGGAGCCTTGGCATTCCACAGCCGATTTGTCACACAACTTATTGATATTTGATTGTTTGGCGC
The DNA here is from genome assembly GCA_945261195.1 of Cryptosula pallasiana. Taxonomy (NCBI): domain Eukaryota; kingdom Metazoa; phylum Bryozoa; class Gymnolaemata; order Cheilostomatida; family Cryptosulidae; genus Cryptosula; species Cryptosula pallasiana. The sequence continues at coordinate 48,311,187 of OX183133.1, read as the reverse complement.
AGATGCTATTGGGTGACCAGCACTAGGTAGGTGAGTGAACCAGGTGGACTATATAAGGTAAGTACTGCAGCTGCACAGAGACATACCAACCCTGGCATGACCCAGTCAATCTCATATCATCTAGCAATACCTTCTGCATTTATTCAAACTAATTTCTCCATTAATTCTAGCTGTACATTACACATCTATAATACTTTGTGAGCTACAACGCATGCCAAGTCTCTGGTCCGTAGCACTTAGCGCAATATCTCTCGCAGAAGTTTGGTGTTACCATGTGTACTTCTGGTGAACAGATAGAGAGAGAATGGATGTACAAAGTAAAATAGATGATTGATACAAACTTACCACAAGAATGACATTTTTACATAATATTATGACACAAAAACTACACCCATTACTAATGGACAAGAAAATTAATTGAGTTCTTACAATAGATGTGAGATTGAACCAGCCATGATGTCATCGGCTCCCTTTGTCAGATTTATGTCCAACATTAGAATATAAAATAATAATTTACTAGAATTCTAGACAACAGATTGTTTCCTGCTGTACTATGCTACTAGCCATATGCAATGCAGTTTGAGCCAGTTCTGGACAGAAACAACAGGCTATAGAACAAGCAGAGAATGGAAGAGAGAGGCGGTGGGATTAGGTTGGTGTGGTGGGTTACTAATATGGATCCAGCCATGAACAAGACCAAAAGATAATCGTAGATAGTAGCCATAACTGTATTGTGCTCAAAGACCATATAAAATTAATCTTTCTGTGCTTAGCCTATAAAACAGGTGTGAATGTAAGTGTGTTGAAAACGTTAATGCTCGACCATACCGGAGCTTGGGTGAATTGCGAAAACATGGCGGCACAATGTACTTTGGTTTAATTTTTTTAACAGCATTTACTATTTCTAAGATAATGATGGTAGAACTAAACGCATCAACAGCGCTGACATTGTGAAAACCTGTTGTCATTTTTTTGCAATTTTTTTTATCTTTACAAATACCAGCTGGTAAAATGTTTACATGTTTTCAATTTTTGTGGAAATTTTTTAAGATTTGATAGGTCAGTGTATGAGCTGTTATCAAAGCAATTAAACTAACACGTGTTGTTTGTTGAAAGATTTTAAATTTAACGAATAGCTGGTGTTTAATGAGCCATCTTTCCATGAGCAAGGGTTTGGTACGGCAATAAACATTACATATCTTGTATTAAACTTTATTGGCATACTAATAACCACAGTGTTTATATGCACTTAGCAGATGGCTCAAGGTATTACTGCTGCTGAAAGTCAGCGAAACATGAACTGAGATAACAAATATATGAATGATTCATTAGATGATTATGAAACAGACAAAAAGATAAAAAATAATTTGAATAGATATGAAAGCTGTACTTACGGTTTAGAAAGCAGAAAATACTTGAAGCAGACGCTGGCACACGTCTGCTAGCCCATCACTTTCTCTATAATCGCTTGTATTCGCTGTTGTTGCCAGATGCTGCCTAAAAATGAAATCGCCTGTGAAAATGTGAGCTGGTGGTATGTTGTCTCTACCATATCAACTGCTTGCTTTTAATAAAATGTAGCATTTCAGTTTTCGGGCTGTATTTAAAAAAAATATTACGTTCTCTGAACGATGAACACTAAAGGCACATGTACATCTACCAATTGCCTAACGATCTACCCTTCCAATTGGAAGTGACGACAAAGTGTTTCTTTTTTTTCTTCTCCACTTTTCACACGCTTGCGAATCTAGATAAAATTGCTTCATGCGATGTCACTGTTAGCCATAAAATGGCTTGTAACAGCTAAGAGGGGTGTTTGTAAACAGCTTTCTCGGCAGGAACTCTCGCGATTGAGTAGAAATTTTATCGTAAACAGTGATACTACAAGCGTTGATACAATTAGTGAAATCGCTAGTTGCCTTCCAATTGTTTGATCATGTTCAAAACCTATCGATAGCCTCAAATGAAATCCTACCGATTGTTTTAGCCTATTTTACCGGAAATAGGGAAATCCTCAATCGGTAGATGTACATGAGGCATCAACTCTGTCCTCCATTGTACTTTTAATACATTTTGTGTTAACCAAACCTACAAGAAACTAATGGACAGGTAATTATTTATCTCCCTTGTTGTTTGCTTGTCACACACATGCGAGACAAACAGACATACAATAACTCGTTATTGTATCTCGAAATATAATTTTTTGTTGCATATTACATCATTTCTGGATTTCATCAATATGTAGCTATTTATTGTTATTTATCTGCTCTAATTACGGGACTCAACATATCGGTCCAACAAAACAGTCAACAAGAGTATGAAAACAAACAAGAATGCTTTCTACATAATACCACCATAGCCTGTGTGCAGTCTATTTATACTACCTCACTCCCAGTACCTATCGTATACAAAAGTTGGACTATAAATCTTCAAATATCTGTGTATGTAGTATAATAGCTGACAGTTGGCAATCACTACACAACACATACTAGAGTATACAAGTGTCTCAACACAGCATGGAATGGCTGGCCATTGCTGGAGTAGTTAATTATACATTGTATAATAGATTGTCTTCACAGCGCGGCAACCATCTACGCTCTAATTAATGTGAGAGACCTCCGTTTACTTACATTGGAGTAGACTGCAGCACTGGTGGTATAACAGTGGTTGTCTACTGGTGGTATAACAGTGGTTGTCTACTGGTGGTATAACAGTGGTTGTCTACTGGTGGTATAACAGTGGTTGTCTACTGGTGGTACAACAGTGGTTGTCTACTGGTGGTACAACAGTGGTTGTCTACTGGTGGTATAACAGTGGTTGTCTACTGGTGGTACAACAGTGGTTGTCTACTGGTGGTATAACAGTGGTTGTCTACTGGTGGTATAACAGTGGTTGTCTACTGGTGGTATAACAGTGGTTGTCTACTGGTGGTATAACAGTGGTTGTCTACTGGTGGTACAACAGTGGTTGTCTACTCGTGGTATAACAGTGGTTGTCTACTGGTGGTATAACAGTGGTTGTCTACTGGTGGTATAACAATGGTTGTCTACTGGTGGTATAACAGTGGTTGTCTACTGGTGGTATAACAGTGGTTGTCTACTGGTGGTACAACAGTGGTTGTCTACTGGTGGTACAACAGTGGTTGTCTACTGGTGGTATAACAGTGGTTGTCTACTGGTGGTACAACAGTGGTTGTCTACTGGTGGTATAACAGTGGTTGTCTACTGGTGGTATAACAGTGGTTGTCTACTGGTGGTATAACAGTGGTTGTCTACTGGTGGTATAACAGTGGTTGTCTACTGGTGGTACAACAGTGGTTGTCTACTCGTGGTATAACAGTGGTTGTCTACTGGTGGTATAACAGTGGTTGTCTACTGGTGGTATAACAGTGGTTGTCTACTGGTGGTATAACAGTGGTTGTCTACTGGTGGTATAACAGTGGTTGTCTACTGGTGGTATAACAGGTAGACTGTATATTGTGTTGCGTCGACCACATATTGTGGGTTTTTAAGTATAAAAACACAAAGATCTCAATAAAATTTTTTGTATTATAACTACAACCAATATTTTAAAAACATTAATTTAAAGGTTCAATAGAGTAGAAACTGCTAAGACTTACTCACTAGCGACTAGCATGTCCCTCAGGCTAACACTGCGTATAGCCACATATATAACCGGGAAGACAACATTTATTGTACGTAACCCCAAAGGTGCTATAACAGCGGGGTGTAGGCTAGACTGAGCTGTCTGCATACAATCATTTACTACTTACCTTCACGGCCACCAAGTTCTTCTAGTTAGTAGTGACTGTTACCTGCAGTTGGTGAGCTGGTACAAGTAACCTGCTCACAGACCTACACGCACTGATGAACTGAACCCTCTATCAATGATTGACAAGCAGTAATCGGTTGGTTCAGTATGATTATAGCCTCTGGGGCAGTTACCGTGGTGATAATCAGCAGCCCGGACTGACAGATGGAGAGAGCAGAAGACAAGAGCTAAACGGAGAGCTTATGAATGAGTCAATGCGACTGTGCGAGACTCCGCATTGACATATCAGCCATTATAATGCAAATTTATATATCAAATAAATTGATGGTTTCTGAGCTAGTAGATTCCAGCATACCAACCTATTCAGCGTGGCCATGTGGGACGTTACGCTGTCCGTGAGATCATAGACTGCTGAGGCCAAAAACATTTACACAATAAATACATATTGTTGTCTGATTATGATCTTTGTCAATGGAAATGATTTACACAGCTCTTTCTGGCTGAGTCAGCAAGATTATTTGCAATTCATAATTGAACCTATCAATGTTTTATTGATCATGTATGATCAGCTCAAGGGTAAGATTCTATACGTAATGCCGAAGCGTAACCAATTAAGAAATGCCGAACGACATCGTGACAGAGCAGACGAAAAATTGCTGATTTTGTGGTGATTTGTCATCTTGCCAGAAACAAACAGTTTCGACGTAGACAGACATCAAATCAAATATGCATAATAAAGCAGTCAATTATGTTGCACCACAGATGAATATTAAACAGTCTGGTAAGATATGGTAGGTGGAAGCAACTTACTGGTTATGCGCAGGTAGAAGGTAGACGACTGTACCTATATCACCACCAGGGAGATGTGATACTACACAACACAACAGTATTGACCATAATCATCTCAGCTGGTCAACGGCCTTTCTTACACTATAATACAGTGCGTAATTATCAACTATACCGCTGGGCTTTGAATAGACTGGCTTAAGAAAGCAGCACAGATGATGGTACAATGACCTTGGAAAGGCATTGCACTCTGGCACTATGTGCTAGTTGTGATATTCTAGTCTCCAGTGTTTAGTGATAACGGGAGAACTAGCTAGTATATCTTCTAGTAAAAACTGAAAGAAGCAAATCTGCAATAAGTTTGTGAAAATAATAAAATTCGATGCCCTGATAGGCATTTGTTTGTTACTACATACACTGGAGGTGACTGAGGAAAGCTGCTGCAACATTTCTGTGTCAACACATGTTAGCACAAAATATTATTCATTCATCTAACAAATCACGCACACTCACTACACATTAATATTTATGACGGCTCATTAACCAAAGAAAATGATTTTTTTTTCCAAATTTCAAAGTTTTAATAAATAAATAAATACACAGGACCCATTGTTGGACACAAATCTACTAGGAGCTTAAATAATAAGTGAATTCAACCGCGCAAGTAAAACATAGCTGCCTTATTTTATGTAAATGATGTGGTGTTGGGAAGAGCTAGCCAACACCCCACCCAGCTCTAGCCTACATGAACTTCTTGTACAACTACAGCAGTTGACATCTAACGCACCCCACCCAACACACAACTTTGGCTGAGCAGTTGTTTGAACAAATCTAAAACACAAAATATAATCTCTCATTTAAACAGTTTGACTCTTTCCGACGTTTTTTTTGCTATGATTAATAAAATAGTTTGAGAAATATCCAACAATCACACTTCATTCTAATCCTTCTCAGGAATGTTATCAACACTTATATCCAGTGGGAAGATCCTGTCCTAGAGTCTAGATATGTGTGCTTAGGAGTACAAGACACACAGCTCACGCAGGTGTTCACAGGAGTCAATTCAACTGCCAAATAGCGCAATATGGCTTCATAGAAATGTGTGTATGTTCGTACGTATTTAGGTATGTTCACATGTACGTATGTATGTATGTACATACATTATGTATGCATGTACACATACATACGCATGTATGTGCGAATATATGTGTGTGTATGTATGTATGTACATATGTATATGTATGTACATATGTATAATGTACATGTAGAAACGCCACCTTTGTTGGCAGCTCTGTAGAGCCAAAGCCTGCTGACCCCTCAGTCACTACACCAGCATTACTCCATCTCCAAGCGTCACTAAATGGTAAATCAATACTGATGCAGAAGTTGAACAACCACAGCAGCAATCAGCCTTGTCAGCTGTTTTATCAATTTTGAGTAAATATGAAACTATCCCCTAAACTGAATGTAGGGATAGCACCAAGGAGTGTACATTCACCAGATCATTGATTCTATTGGCTGAAAATATAAATATACCAAAAACTTTTATCTGTTTTAAAGTAGGACGCCCCAAACAAATACTCTCAAATAGAGTGCAAGGGTTAGCATCTCCGAGCCCATTAATGACGTTTATTCCAAAGATGACAAAGAGAGTTTATACAGATTATCGTCTTTGGCATTGATGTTACAGTCATAAATTTCCAACTATCTTCGAGGTCAAAGGTAACGGTATCTTAAGATATACGCATTTCCACTTTTTAAAATACAAAAATTATTGCCATTTTTGTATTAATTCAAATTATCAAATTAAACTCTACGGGAGTTTTTTTTAATTTCCACTTTAAAATTAATACGCTTTCTTTCTTCTGAACGCATTTTAAAGCAAATAAACGAAGTTTCAAGAGCAAATTAAATAGCCAGTCTGAAACATGTCTTCGTCTATAATTCAATCTGGAAATGAACTATTTCTGGTAATTGAACCGATTGAGAAAGACAGCCGCTATCCCCATTAGGCAGAAAAGGCGGATAACTCCACAAACTGTTAAGTCCAACTCACTTGGCCGCAGAGTTAATTTATATAACGCATAATAAATTTATTATTATTATTCTTTATAACTTGTTCTAATCAGAGCCTATTACTGATAGCTCACATCATATGTCAGCAGTATCTGTTATCTGCTGACTTTTAGCTTCCATTAACCACCCGGCCTTCAGCCACCAATTATCCACCTTGGAGAGATTGACCAATGCTTGTTAGCTCACTCGCAGTTCAGCACCTGCTTCTGTGTCAACTTGTGTGGCTGGTTCAGGGAGCCTCATTCTGCTTTTAGTGGGAGTGAGTTATTACCACTTTATATCCTTGTCACATGTACATTCATGTTACATGTATATTTATATCATATGTACGTACACCTATGTCACATTGACATATACGTCACATGTGCATTTATGTCACACGTACATTTAGGTCAAAAGTAAATCAATATGTGTCACATGCAGGATCAACTTCAGTTGTGACTAGCCTCCTACCTGTGACTGCCTCAGTGCCAAAACATACCTGAAGTCTGTGCCCTTTCATTAATCAGTAACATCTAGCCAATTGACTGTTAAAACTAGGTATTTAAAAGAAATGCTTTAGAAAGCTTTGCACTGAAATAATTTAAGTATGAGAGGTATGATTATTGCAGTTGTTATGGGCCGTTACACAGAGCATTTCTAATGTCGGCACACAATTATTAACTTAAAAACAATTAATAACTTTTTTGACAAGACGGCTACAACACCTTCAACTGTGGGTGTCATATGATAGATAGTGTAGCAGACAGTAACACTCACAACCTGGGAGGGTGGCCAACACTACAGGCAACCATCACAGTGAGTCTACCACTTGACCCAGCTACTTATGCATTGAACAGTTATTATTGATAGCCTATAGATAATAGATATATCAGACCTTATGGTTACACCTTTGTTGTCAGGCTGCCAAACAATGAGAGCCATACGTAAAGTATAGTCCAAATAACTCAGTTGCCAGCAGTACAACAACTATCTACTTGTGTACACTTTAACTCCTGCAGGCATGGACAGCTGGGAAGAGAGTAAGACAAGTCATTAGTAGGTACACTGTATGGTGCGAGAGGACATTTGTAGCATCCATGTCACATTGTGTGATGTTTGTTACATACAGCAGATGTACTTCCTGCGCCAATCAGTCATCCGACAGGCTAGTTCTACCGATGTGATGACATTGAGTAATGAGTTTAAAATGGCATCCATTTACCTTGAATCATAATCACACGCCTCCATCTCTGATATATTTAATCGCAGAATATAATAAAATACATAATACAAAAGTTAGTGCACAAAATGTTACATTCTGAATGTCGACAAGTGCTGAGTGAAGTTGTGTTATGTCTAAGATATATAAGAGAGAGAGCCAACAACTCCCAAAGCAATGTTGTGTCTAGGCCAGCACTCACAAGGTCTGTTTATGACCCCATACCAATTGTAGAGGCTCCAACACAGGATTATATGTATGAAAGACAGTAAGGAACTGTACTATCGAGCAAATGCTATAGAGATACAATGATAGCCCGAGGCACAGGGGTACCACATGGTCCGATACCTTCCTCAAACATCAACACAGGCTGTTGACAATGTACACATAAAAGGTGGCAATAAATCTTGCTGCTGCTAGAGAGTGATTGTAGACCAAATGCACCTAATTAACAAATATTGCAGCAGGTGCAGTAACCATTATTTGGAGCTACATATAATAACAGATATTTTGCTATAAATAGAGTTGTCAGCCCAAAATAATGGAGTAGACAATTCCATACAAAGGCATTCGCTGACACAGAAAGCAAAGCACTGATGCGTAACAAAGAGAAAGACGAATGAAGGGCAATAAAACATGCCTGTAAACACCACACTGGGAGTTTCAAAATATAATTTAATTTATTATAAATATAGAGAGAGACGAATGCATAATTGTGTGAAAGCCAACTGTTGCCACAACAGAATGTGTGCTGACATGTACTCATTGCTGACTGCTATAAGATAAGATAAAGCTTTGTTGTGATTGGTTAGAAAAAGATGGTTGGTGTTTAAATAGCAAGGTGGTATGGTATGCAAGGTGGCAGGGCGCTAATGTTGGCACTATAAGATTGTCATATGCTATGGATGGGTCAGATGGATATAAAATCTCCCAATATAACTTGGGAATCTAGTAATACTGCGTAACTGTTAGCTATTGATTTAACCTCTGACCTCGGTCTTTCTCCTCAGATAATGCAGCTTCAGTAACTCATGTCCTAGCACTGGGTAATATTCCTTGAGAGCATCGGCAAACACCTCGAAAGCCTGCACGATACATCATTTAAATTGTATTTTGTATTATATATCGTATTGCGCTTGAAAGAAGTAATACAATATATATACTACACATAATGTAGACTAAGGCCCACCTGTGGCCCTCTAGTCATAAGTATATCGAGCAGCCTGTCCACCCGTCCGGAGAAACTCGGGTCAGCAAGCACTATAGTCTCTAGCTGAGATGTTATAATGTGCTTCTTTTGTAGCATGTGCATAATTCTTGTTACATCTAGCACCTCTCTGTACTCTGGTCGTTTTGTCTCCAGGCAGCACCTCTCTAGGTACGGCATACCTGTACAAGGTATACATATATATAATATTGTATAGTACCAGGTATATACAGTACAAGTACACACAAAGTATACACAAAGTTATCACTTGGTTGTGGCACAAAATTTACCAGCAAATTTGTTGATGAGTTTCTTCATGCGAAAGTCTCCCCTCTTACAATAGTCCAGGGGCTCAAGGGCCTCATAATCACAGGCTATGGGGTCGGCATCATGGCTGAGGAGACACTTGGCTACGAGAAGATGTCCTCTCCTTGCCGATATCATCAGCGGAGTCTGTCCCCGGTTGTCTTTAGCATTGATGTCTGCATTTCCTGTCCAACCGAAACAGATAGCAATAAAGGGTAAGGTTACACTGCAACACTATAATGTATATACTGTAACGTGTATAATACAACGTATATCATATAATATATATACAGCTAATGTATATAACATATATAATGTAACACACTTGAAGTAGTAACACGTTTCAAGGTAACTATAGGAGTAACACTATAGGCTACAGCTAACGGCTCACTCTTAAAACTTTGTATCTTTAACAGTGGTAAGTTAACACTCTGATGATGTTACAAACTAAAATAATTTTAGCATCGATGGATAACTTTCATAATGTAAAGAGTTGTCTCCATATGGGGTGCACAACTCCCATATTTAAATGTTGAAGCTTACAAATACAACCACCAACCTGAATATCATATATATATGATTGTATTTAATTATCCCAACAATAAAAAAAGTTTTTTATTAAATAAATACTCGAGCAAATAATATTTGTTTACACGAAAGTTGTCTGAGCTCAAGTGCCAGAAAACTAAACAAACTTGGAAGACCTCTGTGCATATAAAACAGAAATGGCATTTTACAGTTTCATCAAATGAAGCTTTCCATCTTCAGTAATCGTTGGTTATTGTTGATTACATAATCACAAAACATATGTGACTTCAAATTAAAACTTGACATTGAAAATCAATTAGTGGCCATTGATAGACTGTAGATTAATAATGAACAGCAATATAGCCTAGGAGTAAAGACAGAGAAGGGCCTAGTACTACCCACCCTTGTTGCATAGCACGTGTATAGTGGTGAGGCTGGGAGAGCTCTGGTCCACACAGTAATGAAGGGCAGTCTTAAACTTGCTGTCAGTTGTACCTACATTAGCACCGTGTTTTAGTAGGTTGGCCACTGTCTGAGTGTGGCCCCACGCGGCAGCGATCATCAGCGGAGTGCAGTCGTTCTCGTCCACCATATTCTGCACAAGTACAACACATATTTACATCTACACTAGCTGTAACAGCAAAACACACATGCGTGTAGAGGGGACGTTGAACATTGAAAAAACATAAAAAAAAGATGAAGGCAAGTGACAAAACGTGATATTGGGATAGAGTTTGATCAGCTGTCAAGCTACTAAGCATACAAACAGACATCAGATGTGATATTAAAACAACACAGATCTTCGTCAGCGCTGAATAATTAATGCAGAAATATTGAGCTACAAGACAGTGATCGGCAGCAGTAGCACAAAATTATTCATACATGCTGCCTCTCACCACACTCTTACATCCATCAATAACCCATCAACTGTAACACATGAGAAACTTGATGCTTTCATGATTCATAGATTGATACACTCCACACACACAACACAAGTGAGGTGTAGAGTGTATGGGGTAACACATGTAGTGTACATGGAAGTGACAGACTCTGTTCATCATACCAACTGGCTATAGAAGGGGGAAGGTGTAGAAGAGTGATACTGACCAGAAGCTGGGGACACCATCTACCATAGAGACTGGCTACCTCACTGCTGCCACTCATGGCTGTATAATGTAATACATTGCGCTTGTACTGGTCCTCATGTGCCAACAACTTATAGGCATCTGGCAGCAGGTTGAGTAGATACTGAGCTGTCATAATATTACCAACTAAAACCAACAGAAACAACAGCAATTAGAGCACTCATAGACATACATAGAGTCTGTGATACGATGTACTATAGAGTGTACATTAGAGTGTATCCTAGAGTGTACAATAGAGTGAACAATAGAAAGTACAATAGAGTGTGCCAAAGAGAGTACAATAGAGTGTACAGTGGAGTGTACAATAAAGTGTACAATAGAGTGTACGGTAGAGTGTACTATACAGTGTACCATAGAGTATACAATAGAGTGTACCAAACAGTGTACCATAGAGCGCACTATTATAGATATATACAGAAGAAGGCCAGACAACATATTCAATTGACTTCTATATAAAGTAAAAGTAGCGCATATAAAATACATAATCAATAGAAAGTTAATGGAATAACCCTCAGGCCAAACAAGTAGTAAATTGCAATCAATTAGGATAGTGAGAGATCAGAAGCCCCACTGATAACAACAACAAAGCTAGAGTACTAGATACTGTATATGCTGTAGATACTGTATATGCGTGCATTCATTCATTCATTTATTACAACATAGCTATCTACTGATACATCTATCAGCTGTTGCCCCCCCCCCCCCCCCGTTACCTGCCACCCTTACCTACCACCCCTACCTACCACCCCTACCTGCCACCCTTACCTACCACCCTTACCTACCACCCTTACCTACCACCCTTACCTACCACCCTTACCTACCACCCCTACATACCACCCTTACCTACCACCCTTACATACCACCCTTACCTACCACCCTTACCTACCACCCCTACATACCACCCTTACCTACCACCCTTACCTACCACCCTTACCTACCACCCTTACCTACCACCCTTACCTACCACCCTTACCTACCACCCCTACATACCACCTTTACCTACCACCCTTACCTACAACCCTTACCTACCACCCTTACCTACCACCCCTACATACCACCTTTACCTGCCACCCTTACCTACCACCCTTACCTACCGCCCTTACCTACCACCCTTACCTACCATCCTTACCTACCACCCTTACCTACCACCCTTACCTACCACCCTTACCTACCACCCTTACCTACCACCCTTACCTACAACCCTTACCTACCACCCTTACCTACCACCCCTACATACCACCTTTACCTACCACCCTTACCTACCACCCTTACCTGCCACCCTTACCTACCATCCTTACCTACCACCCTTACCTACCATCCCATCCAACAAGGCAGAGGGACTAACAGAGATTTACATAAGCCTAGCCCAAGGTAAAGGTGCTATACGATAAGAAAGGGGGCGCTATCACCAAAGTCCAAGGGTAGGTGAAGGGTAGGCAAGGGTAGGGGTAGGGTAGGCAAGGGTAGGGGTAGGGTAGGTGGGTAAAGGGTAGGTGAAGGCTCGAGTGGGAGTGACAGGTACCTTTGCCCGCAGTCATCAGCACTGTACAGTCATAATTGTCCATCACATTCCTAGCTGAATGTTGCAGTAAAAGTTGTACAGCTCTGGTATTCTCGCTGCAGACGGCATACCAGAGGGCGCTGTGTTTGTGTATGTCGACTGCATTTACATCCATCTTCGCTTCTTCCAGCATACATCTAATAAGGGAGCTGTTGGCATCAGATTCCTTCTGTGCACATGCGCTACAACATATCAAGTACTGTACATACATAGGTAGTACTACAACATACCAAGTACTGTACATAGGTAGTACTACAACATACCAAGTACTGTACATAGGTAGTACTACAACATACCAAGTACTGTACATAGGTAGTACTACAACATACCAAGTACTGTACATAGGTAGTACTACAACATACCAAGTACTGTACATAGGTAGTACTACAACATACCTAGTACTGTACATAGGTAGTACTACAACATACCAAGTACTGTACATAGGTACAGTACTACAACATACCTAGTACTGTACATAGGTAGTACTACAACATACCAAGTACTGTACATAGGTAGTACTACAACATATCAAGTATTGTACATAGGTAGTACTACAACATACCTAGTACTGTACATAGGTAGTACTACAACATACCAAGTACTGTACATAGGTAGTACTACAACATACCAAGTACTGTACATAGGTAGTACTACAACATACCAAGTACTGTACATAGGTAGTACTACAACATACCAAGTACTGTACATAGGTAGTACTACAACATACCAAATACTGTACATAGGTAGTACTACAACATACCTAGTACTGTACATAGGTAGTAATACAACATAACAAGTACTGTACATAGGTAGTACTACAACATACCAAATACTGTACATAGGTAGTACTACAACATACCAAGTACTGTACATAGGTAGTACTACAACATACCAAGTACTGTACATAGGTAGTACTACAACATACCTAGTACTGTACATAGGTACAGTACTACAACATACCTAGTACTGTACATAGGTAGTAGTACTACAACATAACAAGTACTGTACATAGGTAGTACTACAACATACCAAGTACTGTACATAGGTAGTACTACAACATACCAAGTACTGTACATAGGTACAGTACTACAACATACCTAGTACTGTACATAGGTACAGTACTACAACATACCAAGTACTGTACATAGGTACAGTACTACAACATACCTAGTACTGTACATAGGTAGTACTACAACATACCAAGTACTGTACATAGGTACAGTACTACAACATACCTAGTACTGTACATAGGTACGGCTTTGCATGCACCCATAGATGGAGTCACAGATACAGTATATATGTAGTGCAGTATACAATACAATACAGTGTAATACAATACAATATAATACAGTACAGTACAATACAATACAATACAGTACAATACAATACAGTACAATACAATACAGTACAATATAGTACAATACAATACAATACAATACAATATAATACAATACAATACAGTACAATATAATACAATACAGTACAATATGATATAGTAAAATAAACTCTCTCATAGAATTGAGAGAAAGTACAGGGATAAAAAGACGGTCAAGTCTCAGGAGCACATACATAACACTCCAGACCAAACACACCCACGGTTTGTATAAATAACGCCTCAAGCAAATAACAGCAGGCTACCAATTCAGAATATGACATTTAAAAATGTCAAGGTCGATAAACACAATTTGAGGCAGAGTCTCTATGCATTCATTTGACCTTAGCTGGGGCAGGTAACTTCTCACTGAGATTGAAGCAATAATAGCATATTGTAAATATCAATGAAGGAACGCAGGTAAATTACAGAATACCTTGTGCAAGGGGTGTAGTGATCACTCATTTGATAAGAGGGGTGCAAGGGGCGTAATGAAGACTCACCTAATAAGAGGGGTGCGAAGGGGCGTAATGAAAACTCACCTAATAAGAGGGGTGCAAGGGGCGTAATGAAGACTCACCTAATAAGAGGGGTGCAAGGGGCGTAATGAAGACTCACCTAATAAGAGGGGTGCAAGGGGCGTAATGAGTCTCACCTAATAAGAGGGGTGCAAGGGGCGTAATGAAGACTCACCTAATAAGAGGGGTGCGATTGTGGTCGTCCTTGTCAGCAGCTGAGTCATAGTATGGAGCCAAAAGCCTACAAAACTCTTCATCGTTCTTCATGGCCACCCAGTGAAACAGTGTCTCTCCCCTCTCACTGCGCCACTCTCTAAGAATTGTCTTCACATGCTCAACATTGCTCTGGTCAAACGAACCAGTGACCATCTTTGCGGTGATCAGATCGCCAGATTTGAGAGCCTGGGCTAAAATGTTGCTGGAATTGGAGCAATCGTTTATTTTGAGTCCAGCGGCGAGCAGTAGAGAGAGAATGTGCTTATTGTTTGGCCGTTTGGCGTAGTAGTACATTGCACTATTTCCATTCAAGTCCGTAGCCAAAGGATCTATCTTGAGGTGAAGGTCACGATTCTTAAGTATATACTCTACAATGTTGGCATGCCCTGCAGACACTGCCTGAAACAGATTATTTTTGCCACAAGAATCGGTCTGCATCGGAATACCAAACTCTAGGAGAGATATAAGCATATCAAGATTGCCTCCCTCAATGCAATAAAACAGAACATTTCTACCATCTTTGTCCTTCTGGTTAAGGTCCAGTCCCAGTGAGATCTCGTTGTCTATGAGATACATAACGAGATCCTTGTGCGCATTGTACGCCGACTGCATGAGCACAGTACGATTGTGGGAGTCGTCACACAACTTAACCTGATTGTTCACTAAATACTCAAATATTTCTTTGCTGCCGTTGGCAGCGCAGTAAAACAATGCATTGCATCCGGAAGAATCTTTGGCATTGAGGTCAATGTCTATGCTAGCAGAATTCTCAACGAGGTATCGAACGAAGTCAAATTGGCCCCTGTCGACGCTTTCCATGAGTAGTGTGGTGCCGTGTATATTGCAGGGGGCCTTCACTCCCTTACTCACCAGATAGTTCATACAAGGCATTGATGGGGATATCATAGCATAGAACAGACAATTCCAACCGTCGATATCACATTCATGTATGTCTAGACCAATCATTGTTGACTTTTCTATCAGGTAAGACAGCATTTCTAAGTCATCATTCTGCGCCGCTTGCATAGCCACAGACTTTCCATCTTTTGCCAGAATAGACTGAGCACCTGCAAGCGCATCAGCCTGGGCTTTAAAGCTTCACAGGCTATTATTCAATAGACTTACTCAGCAGGCTTTCAGGCAGAAATTGTAAGAACATGTTGGTATGAAGAGAGTTACACACTATACTACATGTAATATGTCATTTGTACCGAATAGATTACCACTTCAATTACTAACAATTCAATATAAAACACTCTAATCTGCTCTTTCATCAATAAATTGCTGCCGGTAGTGCTGCCGCTATCACTCTAGCACAGGATATGACGCTCTCTAATTAGATGACCAGTCATTGAGTTAACCAATGGTAACTGAGAGCAAACAGCTGCCAGTCACCAGGGTATTGTAATACAAACTCCTAGTACAAGTGCTGCTTTCCTTCTCCCCTTGGGACACTTAATACTGATAGACCAGGGGCAATAGGAGTGCCAACTGGCTGTAATTAATTTCTATCTGATATCACACCGTCAGTCAGTCATTGACTGCATAACAAACTAACAAAAGCCAGGGGAGCGGCTATCACTCCATACAATACAGCATTTAATTTTTCAATCACAGATAACCAAAAATCTTGTTGACTTCAGGGGAATGAACAAGTTGTATGGAGGAAGCAGCAGCAGTCGTACATGTAAATCTAACGTAGAAAGTAGCCGGTGAACGCATCAATCTACGTAGATCGTTTCTTGTAGTTGTCCTACCTTCAAGGATGAGCATTTTAGAAAATTCATGATTTCTTGCACTAACAGAGTAAAGCAGAGCACTCCAGCCATCTCTGTCCACAGCATTGATGTCTAGATCAATGTCTCTTCTTGTTGACAGCACAAACCTACAACAATGTATGAGGTCAGTGAACAGTTGGAGAACTTATACCAAGTAGTTATCTAGACCTGGTCTGATACACAGCTAGCCAATTAGCAGAAAAACCATACATTTGAAATACCGTTTGACACCAATTATATCATTGCAAGGATAGACATCTCATGTTGTCATGTAACAGGGTAGCGCGGTTGTCCATCCATGGTCAAGTAACACTTACACATTTGTGTATGAATGGCTGAAGTGATGGTAAGGAAAGAAATATCACAACAAGTTGCAAAGTAAGACACGGACAGTAGTGAAGCCATTGGTGATGAGTGAGCAGTGAAGGGGGTATATCAAGCAAACAGTGATACGTACTCTGGTGGCAGCAGGTTGGCAGCAGCTCACACCTGTACATCGCATCTGGGGCAGATGGTAGCAGGTGCTGGGCGACTGTTAACCCAAAACTAGTGCATTATATGAACATATGGATATTGTAAATAAGGAGTGTCCAAGGCATTGGAGCAGGTTAACAACAGCAGCACGCTAACAGTGCCAGCTGCCCCCAAACAACACACCCAACCTCGGATTGAAATTCTTTCATACATAAACAGTCGACAGTAGCACACCAATGCTGAAACAGTAGCACAACATCTCCAAGGAAACCAGGAAGCATTGTGAAGTATGCATCAGGTCACTACGACGACTAAATGCTAACACTGCCCGTTTGACAAGGTGATACAAAATATTTGTTTCCATACTGCCTGCCAGTAAATACTAGAGCCTGGTCACTGATTAGCTGCTAACGTAGAAGGTAAGACCAAATGGGCGAGCAGCGAAAAGGAGATGGATGGTCAGCATGAGGTGGGTACCTGCGAGCCCAGCAGTAGATGATACAAATCTAGACCCGGAGAGACAAGATATGTAACTAAATGTAGATTGTAACATAGCTATTAATTATAGGAGAAAAGTATAGCAATGAATTATGTCAAACTGTGGAAACATGTCGAGAAAAAAAAGTTATATGCTTACAAAAAAAAGTGACTTGTTGAGTAAAAAAGACTATTTCACCATCTTGGAGTGTTGCTCATGTTTGGACATATTGCAGGGAGTTGCTACTGTACTGTGGTCTGGTACGCAAGACCTGTGCGTGGCAGGATAATCATTTGTCGCATTTAAAATACCTGTGGTTGGTGACATACGAATGTATGTCTACCATAAATAACAACACTACTAAATTCTAGCATGCTCTCCGGCACCAATGTGGCCACTGGTAATGTAACAAACCAGCCATGTATAATAAACACTCCTTGATCGATCTGGCGCAAGGGTTGGAAGGCGACTGTTATGCACTTTACCCATCAAAACTGACAAATTGAGGCAGGTACAGGACCGACTATTTCGTGATTTAGCTCGTGTCATAATCCAAAAAACTACTGAAATCTCAAAAAGCCTTCTCCAATATATCGCTAGTGTTGTAACTGAATGTGAAGGCGCGGCTGGCAGTAAATAGCACCAGCCAAGCCTGCAACCAGCTACTTCCAACTAGCAACTACTAGCTATGACCTAGTAACTACTCACTACTAGCTATGACCTAGTAACTAACTACTCACCGGTAACTATTACCCAGTAACTACCAACTACTAACTACTAAATAGAGACAGCACTATAGCTTACCTGCCCACATCCAGCTGTTTTTTACCAGCAGCTTGCATGAGGAGATTAATACCATCAGGAGAAACTTGCACACGAGCGCCTGCAGTAATTAGTCTACCTAGCACTTGTGAGTTACCTCCAGTCACTGCATAAAAAAGTACATTTCTTCCCTTGTCATCGACATCCTCCAGACCAAACGGAAGAGAATGCAGGTGCTCCAGGCAGTAGTCAATCACAGACATGTGGCCCTTCAAGCACGCACACATCAGTACGTTTTTCTCATGGTCTGCTGCCACCACTGCTGTGCCAATGGCAAGAAGGTACTGTATTACTGGGAGTTGCCCGCTCTCAAAGGAGTAAAAGAAAGCGTTACGATGTACGTTGTCCTGTTGATTAATGTTGATACGGAGATCGGCAGCATGTGAGACTAAATATTGGACAGTCTCTAAATGTCCCTCGTACGCTGCCTCCATCAGGATTGTCATACCATCTACGTCAGCCTCTATCTGCACACCCAGGTCTAGTAGCTTACAGAACAGTCTCAGCTGTCCAGCAGACACACAGTAGAAGAGCACATTACCTGAAACAACACAAAACCAAACCTAATTGTAGACAGCGACAGAGGGGATATCACCCATACACAAGCAAGGGAACGCTGCTAACCAACGATTGGTTACACAGTGCACATGTACCAATGGCGATGTACCTACACGACGGATCATCAAGATCTGCAAGAGGCTACACAAACGGTTACAACACGTCGACGTATTTCCACGCATCGATCAGTTGCAATTGAACAATCATAGAGTGCACTTTGTATCTGCTTTATTTCCAGCAATAAAATAACATTTTTCTAGCACAACAATAATTGTTGTCTTTGGCTATTTAACAATAACAATTGCAAAACGCATGAATTAAATAGCTACGTTTGTTTTTCACAATAATGCTCATTATCATTTTCGGAGTTATTCAATAATAGATTATTACAATATTATTATTGATAATTTATTGTACTAATTACTATCATAATTTAATATTATTATTACTATCAACGATCATTACCTATTTAAGTAATAAGTCTATGTGCCATACAAAATAAATTCACCAGACTGCTAATTTTTTGTCAGCAACTGCGCTACAGCAAAACAATTCAGGTGTTAATTGACTGACGTACAAGCTGTGTAATATAAGCATTTCTTCAGAATTTGAAGCTTGTATTAGCTTTTTATCTAGCGGAAATATGTCGTAAATGGTTAAACTTAATGAGCTTGTAAACACAGTTTATTTTAGCCAATCACAAGATGCCAATGTGCCATCAGCTTCGGGCATAAACCAACATGTTGGTTTGGCATACGATCGAGGCTCTCAATCCACAGATGTATCGATCAATCCCATCATAAAACCTTTCAATGGCAAACATCGGCCGGTGTATCTGGACTAGTAAGCCATTCTATGATACGCATGGAAATGAATTACAAAGACTAATAGTGATCTGACAAGAAGCTTTATCAACAAATGTTTAGATAAACAAAGATAGAACTGTCACATAGAGGGTTGGTGATGGGGCAAGCAATGCAGCAAGGAGCAATGTCCACCATCTGACAGCTGAGGCAACAGTTGGCACGAGTATTAGAGTGATATATCAATCAACAATCAAAGACAATTACTTCCAAACTCAATTGTGCCGTCTCTTACAACAAATCATGTGACCTCTAGTAGCACTACTCTATCACTCTACATAGCCACCCTTCAACCTCTTAACTTATCATCTTCAGTACAAGTGACAGTATATGAGCCCGAGTGCACAGTCAATAGTCACCAACTCGTTTGCCTCAACGTTTGCTACAGTGGACAATAATGCAAACAAGAGTCGTGCGTAAAATCAGTAAGACAAACAGAGATCTACAGAAACTGAACTGTAGAGATCAGAAGCCCAGCAGGAAAAGATTCTGTGGACAATGATTAATAGCTTTAGTTTAGTAACTTATTGCAAAGCAATGAATAATAGCCAGCCAATCCCTACTAATGCCAGAACTGGAACACAACAAATGTCAAGTAAACAAAACTATTACTTGACAATTTTTAACAAATAAAATTACAAAGAAGTTGTGAGTACTCACGACCGCGCTGATCTTCCAGATGAGCATTAGCACCTTTCCTTAGCAACAGATCTACTATCTCAGAGTTTCCAGCATAAGCGGCCAACATTAACCCTAAACATCAATGTTATAGTTGAACAAATAACTGTGATGGAACCAAGTCAGCGTAAATACCTCTGCGACACCTTAATAACAGCTGTAACCTCGACTAGCCTTGCTATTGTTCGCATCGGCGTTCGTTATTAGCTAATGTTGTTACGTTATTTTTTTGCTGTTATGATGTTGATGAAAATAAAATACACATAAACTTTGTGTTAATTTTGGTAGTTGACCGAGACAAAGTCCTGTAGTTAATAGGACTAGGGAGCCACGCATATACTTACACTGAAAAAAATAACTAACCTATGATTACCAAATAAAAGATGAGTTCTACAAAATAATAGCAAGCATTCCTTTTATGCTTTGCTCAGTGCATAGTAGTAAACAAAATTATACATACAGGATGCGCCTTCTTTTTACTGCACATGAGGTAATCGACAAAGGTTACTACATTTTTGCAAACTCTATTTGGGATTATGGTGATGATTAGTACTCTATCTTCCAATAGGATTATCGCAATATTATTATTTACACTAGGAAAGACTACAAAAAATTCCACTAATAAATAAGAATTAACAGTTAGTAACTGGAAACACAAAATACAAATTACGTAATAGTAATAATACAAATAATTCTTATCATTATTTATCATCATATCTATTGTTATCATCAACTATTGATTTAATTTACTACCAAAATAAAAAAATGAATATTTATTATTTTTATTACTACTTACAATAATAATAATAATAACAACTAACAATTACAATTAGTTTTTTTATAATGATTGTAATTATCAATCACTAGTAGTAGTAGTAATGACAATGTTGATCATTGATAATGATAATTAATAATACTATTATTATATAATGACAATGGTAAAAATATTATAAATAATAACATTATTATTATTATTAGAAAACTATAATAATAGTATTATTATAATTATTATTAAATTTGCCCCATCTATAATAATAACAATAATTATTATTTACTACTATATTATAATTATTATTATTAAGCATGAAAAATATTACCCTTTTTTTACCATTATTATTATAATAAATTAATATAATAATTATTATTAGACTAGACTAATTATTATATATTATTATTGCAACATTATTACCTGTCAGGCCTTTTTCATTCTGCTTGTTTACTGAAGCTCTTTTCTGTAATAAAAACTCTGCAACAGCATAATTTCCTTCATAGCAAGCTTCTAATAAACTACTGTCTCCCACTGTGTTGGTACAATCCACGTCAGCACCATTACTCACTAAAGATTGTACCATATCCACTTTTCCAAGCATGCTAGCAAGGATTAGAGGTTTAGTACGAATACTACAGGTAGTCGTGGTGGAGGAACGCTCAGTGATGAAACTACTATTATTCTTATCAAGATGATCATTAATTATTTTTGTTGTTGGTGATGTAGTAGTAGCTGTTGTTGGGTCCCAAACATTTACAAGCTGCTCAACTCCAATTCCATAGGAGCTCAAGCATTCTGTGACACCACAGTACCAGCCCACCACGGATATTGCTATTAAATTTGCCTTGTTGAGATGTATTTCCTTTGCGCTACTCGGTCGTTTAATCACAAATGTATCTTCAAATTGGTGAAGCAACAGTTTCCTACGTACATTATTCTTACAGCCATCTATCAGCAGGCGGAGCTCCTCGCTGTTTCCTGTTTCTGTAAAGTTTTTAGCTTGAGCCAATGGCAACGCGAAGCCACTCATTCTAGATGATTTTCGGGAATATTACGTTTGTTGATAGTTGGACAACTCCAATCCTCAACAGAACGTTGTAATTCAATATTCAACGTTGTTCTCAATCTGATATTGCAGGAAACAACTAGCCAGCCAGCAACACGTATGTATACCGCAACCCAAAGATACAGAAGCACACAGTATGCAGTGATTGAGTGTTTAACATCCAGTATTATAAAGATCCAAATAGATAGTGCTGGCAGTGCCACTGATAACGCTGGTTTTTCAATAAATAATCCTGTCGGTATCAAGAGGTCCCATTCAACTGGGTGTAATCAAGAACAGAGCAAAGGGTGATATTTATCATCTTTACATGCCTATGTAGCAAGGCTAGCACCCAGGCTAGCTATTACACAACTGCTGAAGTTTGATCACTCATTGTTTTAAAGTTCAGTAATTAAGTGTAACCTTGGCTAACAAAAGTATTTTGATTTCTGAGGCTGACTTACAAGCAAGTATTTGCTTGTTAGCTAACAATAAGTAATTGCAGCAGCAACCTTGTTGTTACCAATTGGATATTGCCAAAATTTTTTGACTTTCTCTGAAAATGAAACTATGAGTCGAAAAATGTTTGGATAAAGAAAAAATCCAAAATCAGTTATTTCGAGCAGTGTTGATCACTCAGCATAGGATGTATATTGTGTATGAGCAATGCTTGCCTTTGCAACAAAAAGACACATGGTGGATGAATTGTTAATGTACGTGTGATGCGCAAGAATTCCAGATAATCCTGAGATGCGCTCATGTTCTCCAATACAGTTAAAATGTTGTATCAAGGGGGAGTAGATGTTATGATGACAGCTTTCTTCTATTCAGAACAAGATGATCATTTTGTGTAAGCACAAAGTGGAAGGACAACTCCCATTCGTGTAACTTGGTTTGACCTACCACTGATGTACATTGTACATGCAAAGGAGCAAACTCAGCAACTAGTGGTTTAGATAAGTGAAATGTGTAGTAGTGAGTGAGTTACTACCAAAGAAAGAGATCACACAGCTCTTAACAAACGTTGTCTATAGGGCATAAAATGAACTGTATAGATATTTGTGCGGTCTAGCAGTAAATGCTAGCAGAGACAGAGAGTAGCTGTAAGCCAACTGGTGCTAGATGCAAACAGAAAGTATGGAGAGAGAGGCATGAATGCTCATGCTAATATATCTCCATGGAAAATAAACAGGTTCTGTTACTTGCTCACAGCACCCAGTATGTGAGTTGAGCTCCAAACATTCTATATACAGAGAAGACAATCATCAACTCATTATGATGGATTATGGCTTTGTATGTATGTGTGGCCAGCATTGAAAGACACAGGCCATATATTATCTTGTCATAAAATTTTTAAATTTTGTATAATGACAAATTTATACTTCAATAATACATGATCAAAATATTTGTATGAATTATATCACTGCAATAAAGCATAGAATAGATAACATTAAGAGCTCTGAGAGAGTCAGTCTATATATTGGCACCAGTGGAAGTAACTGTCTATCTCATCTACACATTTAGTGCATCCCTACAAGTATACAAGTGATGGAATCTGTAGATGCTGTAGACTGTCTCTTACATACTGTTATAGGACAAATAACAACATAAAACAACAGGTAATATTATACAGATCACAAACTGTTTGTGAGCAGTACAACTACAAGTATACCAAAAATTAAACTACCAGACACAGAGGACCATTTACTACAAGAGTATACATATCATCATACGAGCGAGAAGACAACTCTATCTAAAGGAATAATAAGTAAATGTATGAGGAGACAACTTGAAATTTTGCTAGAGTGGTCCAGCTTTGCTAATACGACAGTGAAAGTATTAGCAGCTATGTAGATAGATCATCATCAACATATGCAGTACATAACCAAAGTTGTAGATGATATATTCTGTGGATCACAGATTTCAAATGTAAACATACGTAGCAGTAGATCGCACAGACTTGAGGACGGGTAAGCTGAAAACTTACAGTGACCGGATTTGCACTCTCTCAGAGCCTCAGCAAAGCGACGGCACGTGTCAGGGTCCCCGGAGCTGTTCTTGGCACACTGTATAAAATCTTCCATCTGCTGCGCACAAGAATTATCACCCTGTTTATTGACAGCAGGTGACCCCTGGGCCACATTAGCAGCCTGTGATGTCGGCACTCCACTAAATAAAGCATGACCCTGTCGTATAAAAAACATGGAATAGCAGAAAAGTACTGCTTAGGTTTTGCAGCCAGTTATTTTGTTTTAGGGTGACCGAAATGTAAACTAATTTTTGTATCACTCCACTATCGTTGAAACCTTACACTCCATTGGCTAGAATGACCTGATAATAACATGACAAGAGGAAACAATATATACATACAACAGCAGATCCAATGGCTACACCACCAGCAGTAGCAGCCATCTGTCCCATGATTCCAGACTGATCTGGTTTTGGTGATTGTGGACGACATGTTTCAGGCTGAACAGATGGTGTTCTAATAGGAGGTGTTTTAGGGATCGACGGGCTTTTCCCCACAATTCCTACAGAGCTGTTAGAACCAGTCATAATGTATGATTCATAGTAATGACTCAATGGAAATGAATTGCTAGTATCATATTTGAGATTATTTTACTATGATATTACAAATGTGTTTATTGCTGCATGGCCTTAGATAAAACTATTTCATGTGTTGCGAAATGGCATGACAAGGACCATGTGAGCAAACTGAAATGGGTTTTAATTTGACATTAAAAAAAATTGAAGCTGTAATGTAAAACAAAAATCAATTTGTTCCATGCATAAAATTTTCCGCACAGTAGTAGATAAAAAACCATATATACCTACAAAACTGGTAATCTCCATAGCATTGATTGAATATTAATAATAATAATAACAATCAAGCTAGCTAAACTTAATGATGTTTTTTTCATAATATTATAACTACTATTATTAGGCTTTTTGAAATCATGCACTTGGAGTTGTATGCACTCCGACTCTAGGAAATTTTATTTTGTGAAGATTAATTGATATTCATTGATTAAACTTATTACTAGTTATTAATATTACTACTTTAATACTAGTAGTGATTATTATTATTTTAGTAGTAATGATATAAGTTAAAATTATTGTAGTAGTATTATTATTATGGGCCTAACAAACAGCAGTTAATAATAACGTTAATTAACAATAATAATTATTACAAATAATACACAAATAAAAATGATGATTATTATTCAAATGAAATAATTAACAATAATTATTATAATAATGAAAAATAAATCATCATCATGAAAAATAATAATATTATTTATTTATTACATTATTATTATTCATTGATTGTTGTTGTTATTATTTTGATTTTCCATGACTTTATTATTGTTTGTTAAATAATAATTATTATTATTAATCATTCTTAACAATAACAATTATTATATATATTTATTATTCTTCATCATTTTTTTTTTATTAATAATAATTATTATTATTATAATAATAATAATAATCTTATTATTAATCTATCTTCTGATGTTCACTTGCACACACCGTCCAGGCATGATGATGATGTGGTCTTTCTTTGGTTGATGAGTCACCATGAAATTAAATCAGTTATAAGTACTACTTATGAAGAATGGTTTATTTTCTTGCGTTATAATAATCTTATTTCCTTCATTTATTTGATAATTTATTTATGTCGACTATATATTGTGATTCTTTTGATCATCGATCAATCTAGCAGAAGTTTAGTTAGCATGATGTGACTGCAGGTAAATAGCTCACAGAGGCGATTTTTCAAGGGAAATTTCAATATCGTTCTACGTCAATGGTTAAAACAATTGTGTCTACAGTCCTCATGCGATCCGGACGGGCTGCGTTTCGGGAGAAAAACAATTTGAGGTTATCCTCACATGAAAACACAACTCCGGGTTTGGTTGCAACCAAGTATAAAAACTTGAAAATCTGTAAAACCAAGAATAACATAGCAAATTTGTGTTTGAAAACACTCGGCACTCTCACAAAACTAAAGCTTCCATATCTTGATTTAAACTAACCGCATTTTGTTTGGTGGAGCACAGCATTTGTGCAGATATACAGCACCTGACACTTAAAGAGTGAGCTCCAGAAAAAAAGTTGTCTCATTACCAGTTCGAGTCAATCAACCGAGCAGAGCTAAACCAGGGTTAAACCATATCAACAATCAAATTTCAAACGTCAAATCCATGAAAACCTTAGAATACCTAGGATCTCAGTATAAAACAAAATCTCATCCCATTAGATACAATGTCTGTTGACCAACAAATTTATAACTCAATAATACATGATTAAAATAGTTGTATGAATGATATCACTGCAATAAGGCATAGGGTAGATAACATTGAGAGCTCTGAGAGAGTCAGTCAATATATTGGCACCAGTGGAAGTAACTGTCTATCTCATCTACACATTTAGTGCATCCCTACAAGTATACAAGTGATGGGATCTGTAGATGTTGTCGACTGTCTATTGCTACACGCAGTATTATATAACAATGGCAAATAAAACTTAGTTACATAATTACATAGTTGGAACCATCTCTTACAGTTTGACGGTGAAAGGAGACCACTTATTTATTAGCATATAGTGAAGCACATCGAACGAGTAGATAACTCAGCAAAGTGACAAATCTTTTACATAGCAACGAATCAGTATTAATGGCATGAAAAAATGTGAACATTATAGACCAAAGGCAAAAAATTAATTTACAGTCTGACTAACCATAATTGGTTTTGCACTCTCTCAGTGCCTCATTGAAACCGTAGCACAAGTTGAGATCTCCAGAGCTGCTTTTAGCGCACTGTAAAAAGTCTTCCATCTGCTGGGCACAAGGATTCACTTGCTGCTGCTGATTGGCAGCAGGTGCCACCTGCTCCACATTGCCAGCCTGCGATGCTGAGCCTCCACCGACTAAGGCATGCCCCACAGCATGGCCCTACCAAACAAATGATGCATAAAACTATGTTGCATATTAGTAAAAGTGCTTCCTGCTTTTTGCTATTTTATCTGCAAGAAGTTACGATTTGTTACATTAAAATATATTACAATGAGATCACCAAACGGAAAAATTAAACCTGAGAAAATATAACACTTTCATTAAAAACACGCGAGCTAGCTGATACCTGCATGACAAAGTTTTCGAGTCAGTACAATGAAATGGCAGTAACAAGAGACTAATATATGGTACATGACAATTCAAACAGCCTGAATGGAATGGTAGAAATGCCAACTTGAAGAATGGCTCCGGCCATTTCTGTATTTATCTGATATGTCATTGATATGTCCTTATGAAGTGCTTCAAATACCAACTTTGTCAAAATTCAATTTCTTTCTATGTTTTCTTAACAACATTAATAACAAGCATGTTGTGAGTGTTATCTCCCCTTCGAAATCTTTTGGGAAAACCTATGATGTATGCAAGTGTTTTAGCAAACGCTAAACTTTGTTTGACAATTTTTGGATCACCGAAATCGCTGAAGCATAACAGTACAAGTGACCTGGCTCATTGATTGATATAACTAGTAAAGCCTTGAGCACACTATAGCGTTTTTACATGCGTCTGTCAAGCGCGACCAGTGAAGCGTTACTAACGCACTGACGCAATAGGCCTACGCTTCGCATCCACTACAGATGGGTTGGTTGCGTATGCGCTGTAATCCCATTGGTCAAATGTAAAATGTCAATGACCGAAAAATGTAAACAAACCAGCAGATGAGGTTGAGAATCAGTATCATTGCCTGCTACTGCCAATACAATAACAGTCATGAATCCAAACAATGCCAATACAAAACTTGAAACTTGTGAATGTAATGAAGAAGTATTAATAAATCTAGTAAGAGGAAAAGATTGCCTCTACAATATAAGATCTACAAACTATAAAAATGAAGGCATGAAGAACAACTGTTGGCAAGAGATTGGCAGTCATCTCCTTGACAACAAAAGTGACTGTGGTAAGTGAGAAATGTGTTTTTAAAGCAAGTAAACCCATGGCAAAGATTCTTTGGAATCAATCAAACTAAAATATTTTATAAGGTACCAAAACGTAAGTTTTTATTGTAGCATATGTGGTTAAAAAGAAGTGGAAATATCTCAGAGACACCTTCGTCCGAAAAAGAACTGAGTATGCTAAAAAGAACCATTCTGGAGCTGGTGCCAACCCAACACCAAGCTGGAGGCACTGGAACCAAATGCAGTGGATAGTTCCATATTTAGCAAGAACCAATACCACAAGCAACCTTGTAGTGACCCCGAAGCCATCAATGTCCAGTCTAGACATGATCTGCCTACAATAACTGACCCATTCAAACGTGCAATTACTATAAGAGCCATTAGAGATGTTATATTTAATGCTAGATTTTCATCAGAAGAAATTTTTCACCTAACTAAAAAAAGTGTAGACAACTCCAACTCTTCTGTCACATACACTGAACTGTAAATAGGAGTTGATGTGTAGCCCAAACAGTGGCAATAAAAAAAGTTGATTAAATATTGTAATGCGATTCTATGTAAGCTAAAAATGAATTGTAATCATAATGTAAATAAAATCAGTTAGTTTGTTCGGCGAACCCAAACATCTTGCCATGCAACTGCTCCAGGGCCGTTAACATACACAACTAAATTCCACACGGCCTCAAACTCTTCAGAAATTCTTTTCCGCTCTTCCTTGCTGTTTGGTGTCTTCAAGTGAACACGCCTCCCAAATTCCCATAAAGCATTGCATGTTTCAAATACAATTGCTCTCACTGTTGAGCATCCTAATCTAAATAACAACGCTAAAGTTTTAAATGAGTCACCTATGGCCAAATAATACAATTTAACTCCCAATCTTTGCTCTGGTGAAATGGCACTTCTAAAGAAGGTATCTCGCTTTTTGATAGCATCAACTATGTAACCTAAAAGCTCACTAAATGTTTCTACATCCATCCTAAATGCTTCTCTATGTCTTTCTGGAAATTTTTCTCTCATCAAATCCATGCATGTGCTCCATGCTCCTTGGGTAGGTCTGGTATGATTGAGAGGATGCACCCAATATCTTATTTTTTTCTGTTGGTGATCATTATTTTTATTATCCTTTTCCAGTACAAATAGCCTAAAGCGACTAACTTTAATCTCTTTCTGTCACAGTCAAGCTTGGAGTGAGTTGGCATGATGTTTAAATGGTGCTACTAAATATTTAGTTTAAAAAAAACAAGTTTGTCTAACATTAAAAGTATATATTCAATAGGTATAATGGGTTATTTACAACAATCACTCCAGTAACTAGTGATTTCCTGTAACCTCAGCGCAGGCCAGATCGTCGACTGTGATTGGCTTATTACTAATACTAGCGCAGGCCAACACTTTGTACTAGCGCAATAGTGTGCTCACATCTGCTAAGCGCTAATGCTTCACGCTTGACGTGGCGCAACTGAAAAACGCTATAGTGTGCTCAAGGCTTAAGTAGTAATAGCGGGTTAGTAGTAGTAAGAACAAAAGTTTAGCGTTCCTTAAAACACTTGCGTACATATTTTTTCCCAAAAAATGTCGAAGGGGAGACAACACTCACAACATGCTTGTTATTAAAGGGCTTAGGACAGGTTTTTCAAGACGCACTTTGTGTGTAGAGTTGTTTTCTCATCAAGCATTGTAAAACTATTGAGAAAACTCACTCGCGGCAACCAAACACCAATAGGTATCATGTAGAGGTCTATGGATGTCTATGACAACGCGTTCGGCAGAAGGGACTATCTGCATTATGATATTATATAGTATATTATAGCAAGTAGTTTGTACCATTTTTGTTACTTTTTAAGTTCCAAACTACGTTTCAAAAATCTTAATTATTACTATTTAGTGCTTTCTAGTGATGCAACGGTCCAGCAAAATAAGGGTTGGTCCGGGTCCGGATCCGACAGCAACGGTCCGGTTCGGTCAGGGCGGTCCAAATATCTATTCAGACCACTGTTCTACGCAAACAAAATTGAAAATTCTGTGTTTCTAGGTTGACTACGCATCACAAGATATAAATTAAGAGTTGTGTGCCCATTGTCTGTTTATGCAGTTGTATATAAATGTTCATGTATCATAAGTGTTTGTGATTTTATGTTCACCATTTTATTTCTGTATTTAATGTGACCCGATCCAGGTACATACAAGGTAAAGAAAAAATATAAAGTGAAAGCTGAAAACCTAAAAATACTTGGAACTCTTGAAATGTTTGTAATTGTAACATGTCTTACTTCAAGTAATTCAAAGTAAGTTACTTAAACTGATAGTTTTTGTTCAGAAACAGTAACATGTTTACATTGCGAGAATCAAGCCGATTTCTCTTAGCTGTTATCGTGTTTCCAGCGAGACTAAATGCTCTCTCGGAAGCAACAGAAGTAGCCTGGCCAACTAAGACATTCGCAGCCAGTCTTGATAGCAAAGGGTAGTTAAAGGCATTTTCCCGCCACCATTCGAGAGGATTTCCCATCAAGTCAATTGTGGGTAGTCTGCGATATACGTCAACCTGCAAGAAACAAACGAACAGAATGATGAATGATTGTGGTCAACGGGTTGCCATTATTTTACATTTTTACCTTGTGCATTTGATAGCAAACAATTCCTACTCATCACTTTCATGGCCTTTCATAACATCATGGTGGTTTCACTAGGAAAATTTGGGACAAAAACTAAGAATACCGTATTGCTTTGCGTTGGCAACTTAATACAATTACTAGACTTGTCGCTTTGTGTGAGTGACAGAAAAGTGGATACATTATGTTAAAGTTGTACCAGGTGGCAAGTGAAGTATCTCGCTACTCACCTCCTTGGTGACACAAGCCATGACAGTCTGTGGTTGCTGCTCAGTATTCTCTGCTCGTGATTGTTGGCTGAAGCTATCACCGAGTAGTGTTTCAAGGGCAGTCTTCTTCTTAGGAGGGTCGCTTTGGACATCTGCAGAATCATGGTCATCAGTTCATGCTTGCTGTGAAGTATCAACTGGGGACGATGAAACTTCAGATGCTAATCTGGAGTTTTCTAGATCAATGGCTCTGCCAATAATGTGTAAATACACAAAGTCCACTTCAGCCTTGGACAGGTTGAGGAGAGTCTTGAATCGTGGATCGATGAATGAGCTTTCTTGCAGCATGAGTAGTTGATTTGGTTCCTGGTATCTGCTTTCAAGGTTCGTTCTCATAGCCTCCTTCATTTCATTTATCATTTTTGGATCATGGTGGTTGGGTTCACATTTTGAGATGAGGGAGTGTAGCAGTGGGAGAATCAAAGACATTGTGCAGCTAGTCTCACTACTCATCACTGTTGTGGCAGTTTGAAAAGGTTGAAGAACCTCGATAGCATTTTTGACTACCTGTGAATCAACTGCACCAATAGCTCTTAAAAGATCAGCATTGTCCAAATGCTCGAGAGTTGTGTAGAGGGCAGATTTCTGTTCAAAAAATCGCTCTAGCATTGCAAGACTGCTGCCCCATCGTGTTGATACGTCATTTATCAGCTTGTGTTGTGGGAGACTAAGCTGTGCCTGCTTAGCTTTCAGTGTTGAGCTAGCCAATGGACTTCTGTTGAAAAAGCTGACTATGCGTTTTATATGAGCCAGTATTTTAGAGAGGCCAGCTGTCTTCAAACCTCGCTGCACCGCCAAATTGATGGTGTGGGCAAAGCAACGTATGTGCTGTAGGTTGGGATTACAGCCTTCACCAGTGACAGCCTTACATATGTTGGCAGCATTGTCAGTTGTGATGTACATCTTTGAGCAGAGACCCCATTCATCCAACACTTCATTCAGCACTTCTCGCAGATTCTCAGCTGTGTGGGACTCACAGAAGGCAGAATCGGCTTTCAATATGAAACTCTTCAGAGTCCAATCTTTGAGTATGTGAAGAGTAACAGCAATGTAGTTTTCATTAGCAAGTGATGTCCAAGAATCGGTAGTCAAGCTCAGTGATGAGCCACTTTCGATGAGAGAACTCAATTCGGCTTTAGCATCATTGTACATCTGTACTAAGACTTGTCCAGTGAAATGATTTCGTGAAGGAATGCCATAGCTACAGCAGAATACAACAAACAATAATGTAAATATGAAAGACGACTTCAAAAGAACTCTCTAGAGGTTGTTATTAGACAGCAGTGATGTAACTTGCTTGATAGACTTATTTATAGTCGTAGGTCTATGGCTAGACTCATTGCAGTATTCTTCATTGGAACTACTATCTATCCTAGTTTTATTGCTGGAATGCAGATAATTTTCAATAGTTGACAACAATCTTTAAAAAAAAATTTTTGCAGCCACGAATGTAACAACATATGCAGGATTGCAATTATTGAAAAAAAGACGTTTTAGAAAAAAAATAGTGTTTATTTTATTCAAAAAAATGATATCAAAACTTATTCATTGTTGCTGATAATTGCCCTAAGCTTTGACAAACTGTTACATATTTATTATTAATTCAAGATGGTCAAATAATAATTAATTTATTTATTTTAAATTAAATAATTACTTTTTATTATAATTATTATTATAACAAATAGTTAATAATTTAATTATTTATCAGCTTATTATTTATTGATCATTACTATCATCATTGTTATTATTAGATCTAATTAAATAAGTAATTGTTACTAACCAATAATAACAAGTGATATGATTTATAGTTCAACATCATCTTTTTCTGCTTTTACTATTAAATATTATAATTATTTAATAAATAGTATTATTATTTAGTATAATAATCATTATTATAATAATAACAGATAATAACATTATTATTATTTTTTAAATTATTATATAACAATTACAATAAACATATAATTTAATAATTAATAATAATTTAATAACAATAATATAATAAAATAATAATGAATAATAATATAATTAATAGTGGTAGTTATTATTATTATAATAACTTATTAGACTACTTATTATTATAATAATAATAATAATATAATAATAATTATTATAATAATTACAATAAGTTGTACTAACCGTGGTTCTAAAACCTTGATGAGATTTCTGAAGCCTGGATCATTAACTACATCTAGAGGCTGGGTGTCCTGGACTATGAACCTAGCAATAGCTGATGTTATTTCTTGATGCCTTCTAGTATCCTGATGATATGGTTTAGCTCTTGCGAAACAAAACGGAAGTGCCAGCTGCTCATCATGTCCACTACTATCAGCAGTCTTCTTTTCATTTATGTCAATTTTATGAGCATTCTTTAAATGCTTTCCCATTGCAGATGTACTGCCATCCTTCTGTAAGAGATACTTTGCTTTGCAAACACGACAAACAACGTGTTTTTCATCCTCTGTTGGTGAAAAATGGTCCCACACTGCCGATCTTTTCCGTGATGATGCCATGATTAAAAAAGTAAGCTTCACACTAGTCTCGCAATAAAAACTCTTTGATGTGCTGAGTGAGTCAATGATTTATTGGTACTCTGCAAAACTCATTAACCAAATAATAGCTGGCATCTCAATTATTATTCCTCAAATAACACATTTAGAATTGGGATATTGGCTTGGCAAGGTTTTTTTTAAATACATAGCCTATAAACCCAAACCGAAACTGTGATAAACACATTGACCGACCCTTGCGGTCCAAACCTTTTAGGTTCGGTTCACCGGTTCGACCCGGAACCGTTGCAACACTAGTGCTTTCTAAGTTTTTTTTTGGAAAGATAGCCGGTATTTCACATTTAATTATTATCGTTGTTGTAAAAAAAACAACGCCGGAAATACAATTTCGGCAATGGTTTTTTTTCACCTAGTATTATTATGAAAGTATACCAATGTTATTGTTTGATTAATTTTTCACATGAAATTTATCATTTTGATAAAAAAATTTCATTATTTCTTTTGATTTTAATGACAAACACTATCACGTGAACGCCAGTGCATACATAATAGCGAGCTTACCAAAGATAAAACAAATTGCTGACTTGAGAAAAACAGCTCCAAAAAAATTAAAATTTTATGCAATATTATTTTTTTGCAATCGAAAGAGTCTCTGCACAAAACTAATATTTAGGACACCCTATTTCTATGCGAACAAGCTAAATTTTTGAAAACTTGCTTTATAGCTCTATATAACTTGGTGCGTCTTCGGAAAAAAAGGCGTCTTGGCAAGTGCTGACTGTGTCTATAGGAATCGTCTTACTGGTGAGAGGGCAACTCCAGATAATTTTTCTGAACACATTTCAACCTCAGAAAGTTTAAATTAAATCAAATCCTCTTCAAATTAGGCTGTTAAAAAAACAGAAATAAATTGAATTTTGACAAAGCTGGTATTTGAAGCACCTCATAAGGACATATCAAAGACATATCAGATAAATATAGAAATGACCGGAGCCATTCTTTAAGCAATGAATACATACAACAGCAGATCCAATGGCAACACCACCAGCGGTAGCAGCCATCTGTCCCATGAGACCGGGCTGGCGAGGCTGCGCTGCTGGCGGATGAGCCGGGGGCTGAGCAGCTGGTGCTCTAGCAGGTACATTACTAGATGGAGCCCTTCTCATTCCCCCACCTCCACTTCTACAATTTACAACAAAATAGTAAAGTATTAATTATGCTTGCATGCTACACACAGCCGCATAATTATAAGAATTCCGATACTAGTAACAAATTTTTTTTCTGAAAATAATGTCATATCATTTTTCGACTTTTTTAACTTTCATCGAAAAATTGGTTTACGAAAACGCCTCAGGTATAACTATATTAATGCAAATGAGACAATAATTTAAACCAGTGAGCGATTGATGACCGCCACGCATTAAAAAATCAAATAGAACCTACAAGCGTGGAGACAATTTTTTTCAACATACTATTCATTCATTGTTTTAACCTTTAGCTGTCGATTTAGAAACCACTGTGGTGGCTCAGAACGTTTTGGGTTTTGCATTTGAAAGTGATTGAACGATTTCTAAACCGTCTGAACGCTTTTAAAAACGCCAAACCGAATGTTTTGTCGAATTATTCATACGCTTTGAAAGTGCAAGCCGATTCGCTGGTATGCTGAAACTTAATTGTTTAGTGTTTAAGAAAAAATAATATCAGTCGTAAGTGGACTAAAGATGGATTATCAATAATAGAGTGGACCAGCAAACCGGCTCGGATTTTCACAGCGTATAAGCAATTTCTCAAAGCGTTCAGGTTTGCAAAAATTCAGACTATTTCTAAAGCGTTCAGACAGTTTGGAAAGCGTTCAGACAGTTTGGAAAGCGTTCAGATGTTTTACAAAGCAAAACATAAAACTTTTTGAGCCATCATAAGTTACTCTTTCTATTGATAATTTTTTAGTCAATGCGAGGTTTAAAGAAAGCGTAAAATTAGGTAAAATTATTTATTTATTATTGTTTTCATGCCACTGCCAGCAGCAACCTTAACACAATATTCACTGATGTCCATCAAAAGCTCGTCTAGACAATATGACGAGCTCGTTGTATACAAGACTCAAAACTGGGGTGGCAAAATCTTTTTCACGATGAAGTGTACCACTGCTAAGTTGATGCAATGTAAGCAACTCTATATACCATAATGATTTTTGCTATGCTAAGTCATCGTAGCGTCGAGGTCGAAACAAGGCCTAGACATCTTGCTATTGTAAACAAAACAACTGAAATTTTAACACCCACATCAAGCTAAAGGTAACACAAACAAAACAACAGCTTGGTATACATGATGTTCCCAGTCAGCATAGCCTATGGTTTCACTTTATCACATTTATTGAATTTACCCAATTTTTTATATAATTATTATATAAAAACTGGGGTAAATTCAATAAATGTGATAAAATGGGATTAATAATAAAACTAACTAATAAAAAATAAGGTAAACGTAATACGTTAAACTGTTAAAAATAATAATGGGACTATAAGTCAAAGGACTGTATTTCCAATTTACTACTACAGGCACTACTCAGTAATAAATGATAACCGTTTGTAACAATCCAAGACTGAGTCTCAGACTACCACTAATAATAATAGGTTACGAGTAGTCTAAGTATATAACCTCCTGTCCTACCCTCTCGAGAATATAAATATAAGCAAAACAATTGGTAAACAATGATAATAATAATTATTATAACGAATAATAATAATGTAATATATATTATTATTCATTATTAAAATACCCATGATGATAATAATATATATTATTATTTAATAATTAATAATAATTAATAATAATCATTTTTTTACATATTTATTATTTCTAATTATATTATTATTCTATGTCGACCTTAAACTTGTTTTTGTTATGATGATTGATGAATAAAAATAAGAAAACTCAAAATAATCAAATTATTATTTATAATTATTAAATTTAAACTTTTATTAATTATTATTATTATATTAAATTTAATTAACTCACTACAACAACACATGATGATGATGATAAATTTAATTCACCAATGAAAGACGGTGCTTACCTTCGAGGCATGTTTAAACTTCCTAAGTTTGCCGAGCCTAAAATGAAAAAAAACCTGCAGTGCTGTTTTTTGAGTCACTTTCTTCTATTGCAATATTTTATGAATTTGTTTGCAAGATTTCCAGAAATTTCTTATGTAACAAACTGCAACGACGGCTGCAGAACACAATTTGTCAATAGTAATCGACATTATTAATTATGAATACGACAATAAGTTATATACATCTTTGATACCAATGAATGCAGATAACTCACCTGCAGGAGCTATTTCTTGACCAAGATTTTAATCCGGCAATGTTGAAAAGTTGCCCTTTCCTCAAAAGGATGCAACTCCCACTTTATTTAGTATTAATACAACTATTTTCTGGTTCGGTTAAAATAGAGCCTGTAGACCAGACCACCAAAGAGTGGAAGCCTTCAAAGCTTGAAAATTGAGAGAGATTGAACACAAAACAATATTTAAAAAAGTCATAAACTTAAATATATGACTAGGATCTCATATCTCTTGCCGTTCTAGGGGTAAAACTGTTGAAAACCTGTTCTGGAGCTTGAACAGAGAGCAACAGGCAACCGTTTAGATTGTAAGCGAGTATTGTGTACAACATATTTAAAACAACAATGAATTTTCGGTTCTTGCACAATTTTAGAAAACATCTTTATTCTTTGATCTTTTCTTCTCGAGGCCAGTAATTCAAGCCCCAATACACTTCTGCTATTACTAACTCCATATCTACCCTTGGTACTTAAAATCAAAGGTACTGCCTTATTCTGCAGCATTTCCAACTCCTCAACACGCTTGTTCAGGAAGGGATTCCACACCTCGGACGCATATTCAAGCTTAGGCCAACATAAATTTTGTACTCAATCATTTTTATTGATGCTGGTGCACAATTACGGGTTCGGTGCAAAAGGCACAATGTTTTACTCGCTTCCAAGCACTTTTTCTTACCATGGCATTCCCAGTTGAAGGTGTTATCAACGTTAATCAGCAGATATTTAAATGAGTTGGTCTCCGTGAGCTCCACACCTGCTAAATTATACTCTACCTGCCCACCTTGCTACCTGCCTACCTGCTCACCTCTCTACCTGCTCACCTCGCTACCTGCCCACCTCTTTACCTGCCTACCTTGCTACCTGCCCACTTCTCTACCTGCCTACCTTGCTACCTGCCCACCTCATTACCTGCTCACCTCTCTACCTGCCTACCTGCTCACATCGCTACCTGCCCACCTCTTTACCTGCCTACCTTGCTACCTGCCCACTTCTCTACCTGCCTACCTTGCTACCTGCCTACCTCACTACCTGCTCACCTCTCTACCTGCCTACCTCTCTATCTGCCCACCTCTCTACCTGACCACCTCTCTACCTGCCCACCTCTCTACATGCCCACCTCTCTACCTGCCCACCTTGTTACCTGCCCACCTCGCTACCTGCCCACCTCTTTACCTGCCTACCTTGCTATCTGCCCACTTCTCTACCTGCCTACCTTGCTACCTGCCCACCTTGTTACCTGCCCACCTCTCTACCTGCCTACCTCTCTACCTGCCCACCTTGCTACCTGCCCACTTCGCTACCTGCCCACCTCTCTACCTGCCCACCTCTCTACCTGCCCACCTTGCAAACTTCCAGAAGTAACTATTGAGCGTTTTCTTGTATTGAAACTCATTTTCCACTTGTGGGCCCAC
This sequence comes from Cryptosula pallasiana, assembly GCA_945261195.1. Lineage (NCBI taxonomy): Eukaryota > Metazoa > Bryozoa > Gymnolaemata > Cheilostomatida > Cryptosulidae > Cryptosula > Cryptosula pallasiana. Next base: position 48,272,917 of record OX183133.1, on the reverse strand, counting down.
TTGTAGATCTTTTTGGAAACTTTTAGTAGAGTCAGGACTACTTATGGTTAAATGCGTTAGTGCGTCTTCTGCAAATAGGCGGATGGTCGAAGATAATGAGATGTAATTGATGTAAATCAAAAACAGCGCAGGATCCAAAACTGACCCTTAGGGAACACCTTAAGTTAATTCCTCATATCCAGAAAAAGAATCCTGTAAAACTACTCTGTGTTCTGGTGGGTTAAAAAACAGAAGATCCACAATAAAATGTTGCTCAAAAAAACCATACGTCTGCATTTCTTTGAGCAAGGGAGAGTGTGACCTTGTCAAAAGCCTTTGCAAAGTCAAGAGCATAGAGGTAGGTTAAACTATATTTCTATGGTCAAGAGTATCAGCCTGCACACGGTTGCCTTTATCAAGCTTATTTAGAATAGTTTGCGTTGTTGTCAGAAGCTGGGTGGTCCATGATAGCCCCCTCCTAAATCCATGTTGAATAGGTATTAAAATTTCATGCTGTTTTCCACTCATGTTGTGTAACACAATATGTTCAAGTCTCTTGCAGCAGATACTTGTTAATGAGACTGGCCTATAATTACTGGCTGAAATCTTTGAACCACTTCTTTAAATTGGAGCAACGTTAGCCGATTTCCATTGAGATGGTAATTTTGCAGTTTCCAGAGAGTAACGAAAAATAAGAGATAGATTATTTGAAGTTTCATTAGTTGCCAGACATAACTCTCTTTTACCAATTCCATCAGAACCTGATGCTCCTCCCACTTTCAACTTTCTGATTAAGCTGTCAACTCCTTTCACATCAGTAATTGTGTTTGAGGTTATTTTCCTCTGATATCGAAGGAGTTTTCTCTTGGATCTTTCTCCGGAGTACTCATTCAACTACTTCGAAATATCCAACGACTCTCCAAAATACAATTTAGTCTTTGGCTGTGTAATGTCCGTGACCTCCGCTGACCGTTTTTGATTTTATCAAACTATAAAAAGGCTTTAGTATCGCCGCATGAGAGTCGTTCAAAAGTCAACATTTGATGTATTCTCTGTATCTATTTCGAAATTTTTTTATATTTGCATGTCTTCTACTACTCATGGTATTGTTTTTTGCCTGTCCGTTTTTATTTGTCATATAATTTACGTTGTTTAGACACCAGATTCCTGAACTTTCTGTTAATTCATTTTCAGTCTTTGCTCTGACAGACAGTGCAGGGACAAACAAATCCATAATTATAAACAGACTATCACAGAAATAATACCAAATTGTGTCAATGCTCACTTTGTTTCCAATTTTCTCTCTAATCTCTGTTGTTGTCGTCTGAAGTGCCTCAGCAATAGCATCAGGCTCTGCTTTATCATATAATTTAACTATGTGTTAAGTTCTGTTACTCCTCTCATTTTTCAAAAGGGAACTCATGTCAATCTCCACCAAAGGTGATCACTCACACCTGGATTAACTATAGAAGGAACAGTGAAATTCTCGTCAGAGTTTACAAAGACAAAGTCAAGAGTATTCCCCTTTATATGTGTTGGACCAAAAGTCATCTGAGCAAATCATATTCTCTAAAACAATTCATAAAATATTGGTGAGTTTTTCTGCTGCGACTAGGCTCCTTCACTTCCACCTGTCCCCAGTCAATGTCACCTGTGATATAGACAATACCAGTGGGGATGTTTCGTCATCTGTTTATTTAAAACTTCCCTCATAGGTTCAATCGTGCGTGGGTCATGGCAAGGAAGAATGTAAATACAAGCAATGACAATACTCTTTAGAACCATAGCTTGTCTCGGGATAAAAGTTGCAACAGCTTTGACAAACTTGGTATGATTGATATCTAGCTTAATTTGAACTCCGTAATGAATAACACCATTCTAAGCTGCAATAAGTACTCTACCTCCATGAATATTTCTGTCCAATCTATAAACTCCTGCATCGTCTGTATCAAAAAGCTCTCCACTGTCAATAGTGCCTATCTAAGTGTGTCTCAATAAGACACAAGAAAAATTATTCGACAAAAACGAGTTTATTTCCAGAACCTCGCCCTTGACATACCCAACATTTGCTAACAGAAGTCTCCACTCCCGCTCCTCCACATCAACGTTTAATCCAGTTTTACAACTCTCCCCTTCCTTATCAAAAATCTGCCCTCTCCTGCCTGACTTTCTTCTCCCTTGGCTCTTTTCGAAGACAAAAATACTCTGCTTGGCCTTCCTTAGATAGGTCAAGCCTGTCTAAGATACACGGTATTTTCAATTGGTGTATTATCTTCAAAACATCACATTTGTGACTTTCAGATTTGGTAGACACTCTTATTGGCCTCGGTTTCGTGCTCTTCTGCTGCACAATCTAACCTATACGTATTATTGACATCAGTTTTATGATCAATGTGACGGTCTACCAAAACTTTGTCCATCTGTTCTTCTCAATCCGCTCTTGTTTCCTTTTCAGCAATACCAAAAATGATTACGTTCTTAGCCCTAAAATCTGCCTCTTTTCTTTCTACCTTCATTCTCAATTGAGGTAAAGAGAGAAGTTGTTTGAATATCGAAATGATTTTGCATCTTCCTAGTACTGTCTGCAATCATCTTGGCTACTTCAGCATATGGTCTTTCTATTACACTGTGATTTTCACTATTCGCATTTACCTGCATCTCGGCTTTCTCAATAGATTTTATATAATAATATATATAATAGCAAAAGCATGGAAAACTTAAATATAGCCGGAAATATGACCTGATAATATTATTATTATTTTTATTGCTTCAGCAGATCTTTTATGTGAGCAACGCATAAATTTCCGCGTAGTTCACAAAGTTAATGATTTCTCTAGCTATAATCTGTCTCCGTCACATTTACAACATTTTCCTTCCATGTTTGGCTTTATTTGTCAGTTATGTAGTTGAAAATGGCAACTCCTCCACATATAAAGTAGGTTTTGACTGAGTTTAAGTAAAAATTTGTTTCAAATGACTAAATCACATTTTTAGAATATTTATTTAGACATTTTAGGTATAGCGTTAAACATCTATTCACAGTTTCTCTCCACCCAACGACCTCACAACATACAGTTTAGAGAACATCGTAAAAAAACATTATTACAAGCTTATTGAGCATTTGTAGCACAAGAGCGTAGAAAAAGATCATATTATACATTGTCTATCAAATGAGAAAATGCAACGCTCCTCGTATAAATTTTGCAAATCTAACCATCCGTGGTAAACAGATGGTGGGAAATTCAAGAGAATAAGATTACAATCAATCTTTAAGAGACAAAAATCATCGGCGAATTCTTCAATGCCAGAACTAAACATAGACATAAACATGAAGATCACAAATATTGATCCAGAGATACTTAGTCAACCTGTATCTTATGGGAGGTGTTAGACACCTGGTAGACATTCTCTACCTTACTCTTACGCTTGGAAAGTAGATTCTTAAAGTTAGTACTTCGTGATGATGAGGCAGCGCCCTTTAATGCTGACGCATAATCGTTTAGAATTGAGCTCTCATATATAACAATGTCTATGAGCTCCAAAGTGCTCTTTGTATTATGGTTCATGTGATCTACCATACAAGAGATCAGTGCTGGAGCCATTACACTAGCACGCTGACCGCACATTCCTGCAAGTAAAAGTAGACAACTCCTAAACTAGAATACCAAATCCTTGTGAAAATATATCAATCAAAGCGCATTGGGCAACCATATCTCCAAACATTTTGCACAATTATAATTCAATGCGTGTACCAAACCATAATGAAATGAAATAACAAAAGTTGTCTCCACAGAGAACTAACCTGTACCCACGGCAGGAAATGCTATTGATCTAGCTTTAAGCACAGAGCAATGCAAGAGACACAAATTGACAAGTGGCTGCTTGCTTTTAATTAGAGCAGAAGGGCTGTTACTAGACCTCATTCCAAACACATAGCTGGCAGGCAGGTTGGGTGCAGTTGCCACCTCAATAATGCCATGATTTGGGGCTATAAGAGAAACATAATCAAAGTCAGTAATTTAATCTAGGATCCATAGTTAGTGTCTAGAGTAGATAACTCCAGTGAGCATTAGTATAAAACTCTAATGTGTCCGGGTAAATATCCCTAATGTGTCCTAGTAAATAACTCTAATGTGTCCGAGTAGCTAACTCTAGTGTGTCCGAGTAGGTAACTCGAATGTGCCCGAGTGGATAACTCAAGTGTGTCCGAGTAGGTAACTCTAGTGTGTCCGAGTAGCTAACTCGAATGTGCCCGAGTAGGTAACTCTAGTGTGCCCGAGTAGGTAACTCTAGTGTGCCCGAGTAGGTAACTCTAGTGTGCCCGAGTAGGTAACTCGAATGTGCCCGAGTAGGTAACTCTAGTGTGCCCGAGTAGATAACTCTAGTGTGCCCGAGTAGGTAACTCTAGTGTGTCCGAGTAGGTAACTCGAATGTGCCTGAGTAGGTAACTCTAGTGTGCCCGAGTAGGTAACTCGAATGTGCCCGAGTAGGTAACTCTAGTGTGCACGAGGAATAAACTCTGTGTTGATGTATTATGCTAGACTGTCTGCAGTAGAAAGTACTCACCTCTGAGTACTTCTACAGTTCTGATTGGCTCAGGGGAGACGTACCATTTCCTAGCCAAGGCTTGCTGGGCTTGACCTACAAGTTACCATGTACAGTTTGACACGACTCTGGTGGAAACATCTTTATTCAAAATAGTGATTTGCTAAACACAGACTTGTAAAGTAAAAATGCTGGAACCAATCCAGACTTTCTGTACCTTGGATGACGTCAATACATCACTACACAAATGATAGTTTTGAAAATTATCTCTTGTATCAAATCCTTACAAAAACGTGTTCTTTGGTGTCACCAATGGCTGAATTCGTTACACTCCCAATTTTTAATAGAGCGCCAACTGCCAACTAATAGCTGCTAATTAGTAGCTACTAGTCAGCTACTACCAGCTGACTGACTACTAACAACTAACTACTAGCTGACTAACTACTAACAACTAACTACTAACAACTTAACTACTAACAACTACTAGCTAGTAACTGCTAATCGCTTGCTACTAACTACTCACCACCGCTATGAACTAGGACGTCAGCTATATGTCGACTGATGTCTCCATAGAGAAGTCTTATAATACAATTGTTCACTTGAATGCAGCTGTGCAGACGTACAGTCGGTACGGAACATATCAGTGTAGGTAGAGAAACTGACGGTATTGTCGGAGCAGAAAGTTTTGATTCTGAATCTGACGCCGCTGAGGTATTGACAGCATCTGGTGCTACCGAAGTCTTAGAATCGTCTGGTGCCGCTGTGGAGCTGTCGCAGCTAGTCAGCGGCTTGAGAGAGCTCTCATTGGTAGATTTTAAATCAATCGTCTCATAATGATGAGAAAGTACGCCTGTATCTACATGCAGAAGTGAAAAGTAATGGAGGTTAGGCAGCAGCACTTTACCTGCCTACCAGAGCTGCAGATAAAACACTTTCATCAGTTTGTGACTTCACAGACAACAGCGACGCAGTGCACATGTACGTACCAGAGCTGAGCTCTTTCGCAGGCTGTTTAGAGCTGCCTACCGGCACATGTTGCGGCTCAGTGCTGAGAGATTCGAATGTCAGATAGGATTGATCAGTGGAGGTATCAAAATGAAGAGGAGAGAAACGGCCAACTTCTTGAGACATGTCTACATTGCTCATCCTGTCTGCACAACTGTTCATCTCAAAATCAGCACAGGAAATGCTGTCAATGTCGAAATTGAGGGTGTATGCTGTTCCAGCAGGACTTGATGGCTCACCTTACAAACACAAACAACGGAGGTGTATAGTATAGCTGCTCTACCACCTAAGTAGTAATATATGAGCAGATCTCCCTACCAAGTGTTTTTTGTGGGGTTAAAATCTGGGGTTATGCAATGGGTTACGGCGTTGGATGGATTCGCCGAGTTTATATTGTATTTTATTTGAGGGGCATTTGAGTGGCATTTAAGTAGCATTTGAGTTTTGATTATTTTTTTACTTAATTTGAACTTATATGACGTATAGATTTTGAATGTATGGCATTTAAGTTTTTGATAATTTTTTTACATAACTCGAACTCATATAGCATTTTGAGAGAGAGGAGAGAGGAGTTATATCTAGCTTGAATAAATACATTGATTAAAAATGAATCAATATATAATTATATACATTTATTACATAATAAGCAGGGGTAAACCTTCCCATATAATATAGCTAGTGTCAGTAAAGACTAAGTAATACAAAGCACTAGCTTTTGTAATGATAATCAATGCAAAGTCTTTTCCTTTACATCGCATCTTAAAAAATCCTCAAATTAGCCTCCTATATGGTTAAAATTTACAGTATTTGGGAAATAATTGTAATAGAAAACATTATATCTATTAAAATTTACTGTAAATTTTATGTAGTACAAATTACTATAACCTTCATTTATTCACTTGAGACTACATATCATCAGCATTTGAGATCAAGTCTATATATATATATACGATGAATGATTTCTTGTATTATATATATATATATATATATATATATATATATATATATATATATATATATATATATATATATATATATATATATATATATAACTTCAAACTTCAACAACAATTCCATATTTTAACAGTTTCAAATTTTAACAATTCTAAATTCTGTACAATTTCAACAATAACAAAAATTTTAAATATCTCAATTAATATTATTCACATCTTGTAAATCTAAAGACTTAGAAGTTCCTTAAATCTCAGCCAATATCTTGTGAAAAGATTTTATAACTACTTTGGAACTTTAATTATAACAACATTCCTGTAATTGACTCTTCATTAAATAATTTTATTTTCTTTGTTAAAAGTTTTCTGTGGAGTTATCCCTTCATAGATCAGATAACTCCAACTATTATTATTACCCAGAATCCAATTGCTTTTTAAATTTTCTGCATTTGTGTTTAACTGTTTATACAATATTATATTTTACTCTGCTCTGAATAGCATTGTCTTATCTAAGCTTTGTCCCTGCTTTGCTACCTATTAACCACTTTGCTTTTTATAAATAGATTATACCCATTTTTATTCAAGATCCATGAATAGTGAATGTTTATAATCACCAACTTTCATTTCTCAACATTCCATTCTAAATAGAAGTAAATTGTTATCTTACCACGGCAGGGAGAACCATAAGTCAGCAACAGTTTTCTCCTTGCAGTCCAGAGTGCTGATCAATTTACACCATTACACATAGAACTAAAACAGAACTAAACTTAAAAATAGAACCAAAGAGAGTAGATAATTCCAAATACCACTTTTGATAATCCAGCTTCTTACAGCAATTCCAATTTCCATTCACATAACATTCAAGTTTACATCCGCTTATCTTATTTTATTATATCATTATCATATTATCTTTATCATATCATACCTTTATAATAATAACATTTTTTATAATAAAATTCCTGTTGCTGACACTTCTTCCTCTTCTTCTTCTTCTTCATTTTCTATCATTGGATCATTCTCATTTTCTTCAACTATCTCCTCCACAACCGGCTCTATATCTTGAGCTATTATGCTAGTCTTTGGTGGTGAAGGCTCAGCACCAAATCCTATTTGATTGATTGTTTCATCGGGTAAACGAAAACAAATGAGATTTTCTTCTAACCATTTCCAATTAGGGGAAATTTCAGGGCTTTTTTCTTCTACATTCTCCTCCCGATAATTTAAACTTTGTCTACAATAGAAATGTTAACACATAATAGTTGTTCTATAAAACATTCACATACATTTTGTATGAAATGTAACAGAAGAAAAAATGACTTAAACACCATTATCAATTAATTTTTAAAATGGAATTAGGAAAAAAAAGCTCAAACATTATTATTAGTTAGGTTTTTAAAAACTTACTGTGTACTATGAGATGAATTCTCAACTCCCTCTTTTACATTAATTCTCTGATATTCTGAGTCCTGTCTACAATAAAGGGATAACGCATTATTTTTGCTGATTCATGAGATGACTATAAAAAAACAGCAAAAAAAATTACTCTACTAACATTATTAATTTATGATTTTAAAAACTTACTGCTTATCAAAGGCTATCGTATTTTCAGTAGTTGCTGAAACTTGAAAAGTCGAAGGTTTGTCTTGAAAAGCATTTTCAAGTTCCATCTCCATTTCATTTTCATATTCAGCATTGCATTCATCATTCATGTATTCATTATCAGCGTTTGAAAAACTGATATCATTTTGATTTTTCATGAGCCATTCCCATTCCTTATGTATGTCTACATCAGCATCCTCCTCTTCTGTTTCCATAGCACTATAACAACAATAAAATCATTCCTTTTTTAATAGAAGTGACAATAGCACATAAAAAGGTAAGTTAAATGTCTCAGCTAATAAATTTTACCTTGTGAATAAAACTCCTAGTAGTCAGTTGGTATATTATATAGTAGATGTTGAGGCTTCAGTTAGTGTTGTTATAACGAGTGATTTATTGTGTGAAAGCATTACTTTTTAAGTAGACAAATAATTAAGTGAGATAATTAAGTGAGATAATTAAGTCTTAAGTTCAATGAAAACTTTCAAATTCACACAGAAAAACTTTTAATAGTCAGTGGATGTAGTAGTAGATGTTGCTCCTCCGATCGCTGTTGTAGAACTGGATGCTTTCTGTGTGAAAACAGTGACTCTTAAATAGGTAAAGTTGCACTGATTAAATCCTATGAATCAGCATTTTTTCACGCGAATACAACCCAATGCTTTCGCGGGAATAAATAATTTATTTTCACGCGAATGGAAACTGTTGTTTTCGCGGGAATAAATACTTTGTTTTCACGGGAATGGAAACCGTTGCTTTCGCGGGAATAAATAATTTATTTTCACGTGTATGGAAACCGTTGTTTTCGCGGGAATAAATAATTTATTTTCACGCGAATAGAAACTGTTGCTTTCGCGGGAATACAACTTTTATTTTCACTCGAAGGGAAACCGTTGTTTTCGCGGGAAAAAACAATTTATTTTCACACGAATGGAAACCGTTGTTTTCGCGGGATAAATAATTCATTTTCACGCGAATGAAAACCGTTGCTTTCGCGGGAATAAATAATTTATTTTCACGCGAATGGAAACCGTTGCTTTCGCGGGAATAAATAATTTATTTTCACGTGTATGGAAACCGTTGTTTTCGCGGGAATAAATAATTTATTTTCACGCGAATAGAAACTGTTGCTTTCGCGGGAATACAAATTTTATTTTCACTCGAAGGGAAACCGTTGTTTTCGCGGGAATAAATAATTTATTTTCACACGAATGGAAACCGTTGTTTTCGCGGGAATAAATAATTCATTTTCACGCGAATGAAAACCGTTGCTTTCGCGGGAATAAATAATTTATTTTCACGCGAATGGAAACCGTTGCTTTCGCGGGAATAAAAATTTTATTTTCACGCGAATGGAAACCGTTGTTTTCGCGGGAATAGATAATTTATTTTCACACGTATGGAAACCGTTGTTTTCGCGGGAATAAATAATTTATTTTCACGCAAATGGAAACCATTGCTTTCGCGAGAATAAATATTTTATTTTCACGCGAATGGAAACCGTTGCTTTCGCGGGAACAAATATTTTATTTTCACGCGAATGGAAACCGTTGCTTTCGCGGGAATACAAATTTTATTTTCACGCGAATACAAACCAATGCTTTCGTGTGAAAATAAAGTTTGTATTCCCGCGAAAGCATTGGTTTGTTTTTGCGTGAAATTGAATTTTTTATTCCCGCGAAAGCAACGGTTTCCATTCGCGTGAAAATAAAATTTTCATTCCCGCGAAAGCAACGGTTTCCATTCGCGTGAAAATAAATTGTTTATTCCCGCGAAAACATGTTTTTGCGTGGACAAAATTCTGATTCATAGTTATATTATAAAGAAGGTTGGTATTCATAGAGTTCAACCAGTGCAACTTTAGCTATTTAAGAGCCACTGTTTTCACACAGAAAGCATCCAGTTCTACAACAGTGAGCGGAGAAGTAACATCTACTACACTTTCCATTGCAACTACTAGAAGCTTTCTCTTTATAAAAAGTAAAATTTAAAAAATTTATTATTCCCTATCTAGCAAAGATCAAAATTAGTTTAGCTATAATGTAAAGTATGAAATAAATAATCTTTTAGTTCCACATGAAAAGCTGAATTATATATTATTTCTTTCTTTTTTAGAATACTATGGAGGATTTTTCTGCTTCTTACATGGATTTAAAACCAATCGAAAACAAACAAAAAACACTCAAAACACCCACCAAAAGAAAAAACTCTAACTCTGTCACAAAAGAAGCAACAATAAAGAGACGAGCTCTTCCAAAACTGGTTTTACCCACAACATCAAACAATATGGAACAAAAAGAATTGCTCACTGATGCTGACAGAGCTCTCAAGATGGCCAAATCTCTCAAAAAATGGAAGGCATGTGATTTGAAAAAGATTGGAGGGTTTCTTACACTAGCATCACTTCCTGTTCCATCAGTTTTGCAAATCGTTTCTATTGAACAGAGTACTGGTGCATACGGAAATTACTACATTCTCACCTATCTTGATAATTCAACTGGAACGAATTTTCAGAAAGTCGTTTGCCCAAGTAGAGTAGTTGAAAGCTTCAATGTTGATAACTACCCATTACCTTTCAACATTTTGTACTTGGGTGAGATGGAAAACTCAAAAAAACCAGAGACTACTTACTACAATGTCAAACGTATCAGCAAAAAACGCTTAACCACAATGGAAGCTACTGCTGAAGCTGAAAAACTGAGAAAAATGAGTGAAGAAGAACTCAAACTCGCTTACGACATCGAGTATCTCAGCAATTTCAAAGATTGTTCCATTTTTGCTTACATCGAAGTTGTAGAAAGATTCATTCCTTTCCGATTCAATGGAGAAGAATCCATTGTAAATTGCATTCGCTATGTCGCTGAAAAGGATGGAAGAAGAGAGACGAGAACACTTTTACTACCGATCAGATACAACGAGGAAGCTAAAAGATGTGCACCTGGTGTGATGATTTACAAAGGAAAAAAACAGAGTAAGAATGGAAATCCTATTCCATACCACAATGTTGTCTTCATTTCTTCAACTAACGCTAGTGATTGTGAACAATATTGCACACAAACAAATTCCAATGAGGCGCTAACAAAAACGAATAATGAGGATGAAGTTCTTAAGGAATTCCTAGAAAACGAATTACAAGATTTTGATGAACAGCTTGGTGTTGATGGTATGTAAACTCAATATCAAATGCTGACAACAGGTAGTCTCAAGCGGATAATGAATGTATAAAAAAAGCCTGTGTATTGATATTGATTCATAGAAAAGTCTAAAGGTTCTCAAGTGATTAACTCACCAAAAGTTCCGGTTTGCAAAACATTTGAAGATCTCCCTATCCCAAGCATTATACGAGTGACTGGTGTGATACATCCATCAAGTAAGGAGAAGTGTAGATATTCTCAAGTTTGCTACCATGATCTTTCAGATACAAATGAACTCGAACCCAAAATACTTTTTTGTCCAGTTGAAATAGCTAAAAACTTCAGCTGTGATAATTACCCCCCTCCGTTTAACGTTGTATATTTGGGTAGAAAGGGAAAACCGAAAAATAAAAGTGTTCTTTGGTATGATGTCAGACGTGTTACCAGACCTCATTTGAGGATTTTTTAAGATGCGATGTAAAGGAAAAGACTTTGCATTGATTATCATTACAAGACCTAGCGCTTTGTATTACTTAGTCTTTACTGACTCTAGCTATACTATATGGGAAGATTTACCCCTGCTTATTATGTAATAAATGTATATAATTATATATTGATTCATTTTTAATCAATGTATTTATGGAATTACAAAAAATTATCAAAACTTAAATGCCATACATTCAAAATCTAGATACCCTATGAGTTAGAGTTATGTATATAATTATGTAAAAAATTATCAAAATTTGAATGCCATACATTCAAAATCTATATACCATATAAGTTCAAATCAAGTAAAAAAATAATCAAAACTCAAATGCCACTTAAATGCCACTCAAATACCATTCAAATGAAATACAATATAAACTCGGCGAATCCATCCAACGTCGCAACTCATTGCATAACCCCCAAGATCTAATCCACAAAAAAACACTTGGTAGGGAGATCTGCTCATGTATTACTACTCACCTAGTCGAAATCTCAAAGCGAACAATTAGTTAAGTCAACCAATAAATTGCTAACAAATACTTAATTATTTTATATTCATTTGTTTATTATTTAATATTAAGGAATGCAACATAAGAAAAATAAAACGATGAACCACAAATTTCTGCTAAGCAATTTTTTTCACGAATAATTTATTGACTAAAATTCATTTTTAGAAGTTGTTTGTGTACACATCCACTAGAATTGTAGGACCTGTTATATATCTTCATTGTAACACACCAACCAATGCACAATCAACCACAAGCAGAAAGTTGAACACAAAATTTGGAGTTGTCCTTACTTCAACAGATGGTGAAACATATGCAAGAGTAAAAATAAACGAAATAACGAAGCAACTGGTTGTAAAGGAAACAAGCCAAATTAGTGGAATTCCTCCAGGGCATGTAAGTATGATAAGAGGAAATTTTGAACAGCAATCAGCACAGCGATAGCTTATTATCAAAGGCTAAATTTGATTAGCCACTCGGGTGGCGATCCGACAGCAATTAAGGAAACCTGTCGACAGCAATTAAAAACGAAGTACTGCTGCTCTGAAGGTCAGTAAGAGAATGCATTTATGTAATGAAGTAATCACTCATATAGTGGGAAGACAACTCATTAAGTTGTCATGACTGCAGATCATATTTACATTACAAGCACAGTAGTAGAAACTAACATTGTCTCGTGTATTCCCGTGCTTACCATTCACTGGAGTAATGTAGACAAACGGTGTAGTTAATGAGGCTTTAAATGAATAATTTAACATAGCACTCTCAAAACTTCACAAAAATAGACAACCAAATGTCCTGTTTATTTAGCATTCATGTACTTATCTGAGTTCTAAGTCAGTGACACAGGGCTGAGAAAAAGAGCACCAAATGCTGCCTAACAAAACGTACCTTTGGCTAGGGCATCAGCAAACAGCTGAGTACGGACAGATAGCCCTGAGCCCATATTATAGCTCTTTTCTTGACAAACCTTCTCTGCATCTAAACATAATAGTCATACACAGAATGAAGACGTATTTGGTCGTCGTATTCACAGAACTCAATAGCATCCACTTGGCAGTGAGCCAACTAACCTGATCTATCCTTGTATGTTAGTATAACTGCATAATCTTCAGTGCCACTGAATTGTTGGCAGCTTTCCAACACTCCAAATTTTCCGAAGAAGTGGCCTATCATTCTATGACTCAGTTCATGCTGACAAGTAACAAGCACCTGGGAGCACCTGCGCACCCCTAGCAGGCTCAGTCGTATCTGTGAGTTTCGATCTGTTTCATCCAACTGTTGCACAGGGTCCTGTACAATATGGAGAGCTTCTAAAACAGTTCAGTAACACAAATTGATGTGACAGTTGATGTGACAGGTTGATGGGGCAGGTGGATGTGACAGGTTGATGTGATAGGATGACGTGACAGGTTGATGTAACAGGTTGATGTGACAGGTTGGTGACAGGTTGATGTGATAGGACGATGTGACAGGTTGATGTGACAGGTTGATGGGGCAGGTGGACGTGACAGGTTGATGTGATAGGTTGACGTGACAGGTTGGTGACAGGTTGGTGTAACTGAAATCACCTGAGGTGGGAAACTCCATTACAAAGGAAGAAGATCTGTAGTTCCACATAGTATGTAAAGGAGTGATGCACTGAGCGAGATATGGTGGTCTGGAGAAGTGGTAGAGCAACTCTGTCGCCAAGCAATCCGATGGATATTCATAAACCTCTATCACTGCAATACAAGACATGCAATGCGTAGGATATCCATGTATTATATAACATAACATCCACAATTTAACAGTATGCAATATCAAATATACTATATGGAGAAAAGACATACTTGCAACGATAGCTTGACTAAGAACCTTTCTTCCGCATGAATGAAAAAGTTAAAAATGTTTTTATGTATCAGCTATTAATAAGTTTAGACATACATTTGTCTGGCAGGACATATCAAATTAAAAAAATATACTTTGATTTTAAGTGGAGCAATCGACGTACTCCACCTGTATAATGTTGTACAGTACAGGTGGATGAAAAGCAAACCTGTAGTTTGGAGAGAGGCACCACCTTGCGCAGAGTCTCCAATGCTGCCAGCTGTACAATTTGATGGAGCGCTGCAATCACTCATCATGTGGGGACAAGAGCCAACGAGAGTGTAGAGAAGCCGTAAGTAAGCCTGCAGTAGCAGTTTTATTCCTTGTCTCCAAGGCTGCTAGTACTACTAGTAATAAACATTATCAGCCATTGCATCATTTGGTTGTGTCTATTGTCTTGTAAACAACAAGCATTAAATCTGACAATAGTAAGATGTTTATTAAAAGTTTAGTAAAAACATGCTATGATGAATAGCAATGCCAGTCACATAGAATATTCTGAATAAACTGTCTATTCATAGTGTAATGATCAGTTACTGCCGGATCAGTTGGCAAGCATAGAGCACACGGCTCAGACAAACTACGCAGAGTGCTGTTTGAATAGTGGCTTTATTCGTCATTACCAAAGTCCTAGGATGGCTATCCACGAGGGTGATTGGCAATACATGAATGCGAAGAAACACATGAACTCCAGCCATAATATAGGCAGGCTGGCAGGAAGTAATTTACATATTATATATAAGAATGCATGCACAGGAAGTAAATAGACCAATAGTAATGGATATATAAATAACTAACTAACAAATCATACAGTGGAACAAGGTTAAAGGTAAATGGTGCCAAGTGGCTAAAGAGCGGAGTACTATCTCCATTGTCCAATCGTAGACCTCACCGGGCTCCAAGACTATACCTAACCTGTGGTTGATATATCCGGTGATCCAAGGAAGGGCACTTTCGGTTTCAAGGTTAAAATAAGCTCCTAGGTGGTTTTGGAGATCCTCGGCTAAGGCGGCCATTTCGTACCGGCCAGTATTACCATACCGGGTCGGCCAGGGGTCACTATCGGCCCTGCAAGCTGTGCTACTGGCACAGCAAATCATTCCACCGGCACAGCACTGTTACAATGGCTGGGGGTGAAATTCTAGCCCACTGATGTTGGTGTTTTGATAGCAAACAAACAGTTTATTACTACTGACATGCACCAAAATCTACAACAATAATCCTACAACTCACCAGAAAGAAACATTCATTCACCAACCACACAGATCAGTTAAAATGTTGGGTGACAGCCTAAGTTTTAGGCCAACATTTGAGGCATATGTGTATTTTCATTGAAATATAAATGGGTTTATATTTTAATGTGTATTTTACTTGGATTATGCTGTGCGTTTCTTTCTTGGGAGTTGCATGCCTCATCGTTATCTTGACAACTTTTAAATGGATTTCATTGGATGATTGGTTCAGTGGGCGGGGTTTTTTCTGCTGGTTTAAAAAAACCCCGCCCAATGAACCAATCATCCAATGAAATCCATTCACAGGCCACCACCATCACGCAGGAACATACAACTCCCAATCAATAACACAACATAGTGACAGCAAAATAAACAGATATTGCCTCAAATGTTGGCCTAAAACTTAGGCAAACCAGCAGAAAAAACCCCGCCCAATGAACCAATCATCCAATGAAATCCATTCACAGGCCACCACCATCACGCAGGAACATACAACTCCCAATCAATAACACAACATAGTGACAGCAAAATAAACAGATATTGCCTCAAATGTTGGCCTAAAACTTAGGCTATGAGTACAGCACAATAGATAGATAGTAATGTACAACTTCCTAGCCCACCGATGCATCACTGTAGTGAGGAAAATCACTCAGCCGTATCATGCACAGCTCTAGAGCGAGTGCGAGATAGACAGTCCAGTGTAGTAACGGTGAATCATCACTAGATATACAAAAGGGAGGGCGGACAACCCCGTACTGGATCTAATTCATGTATGAGGTACATGGTGCATATTCTACTACATAGCTGTCAGTCTCTCCCGATTGATCAGGGCCCCTCGGATCTTAGTACAGTTTTACTCACCTCCAAGACTCGTGAAAATTTAATTTTTCTCCACATTTTTTCTGCAAAACCCCAAATAAAATAGATATGGTATGTTTTCTCACAGGAGGAGCCTATTACGACGTAAAGTCATGACACAACGTTGTTGAGTGAGCTGCAGCCGGATCAACGACGTCGTGCACTGAGCTGAGTTTTCTTGTATTGAAACTCATTTTCCACTTGTGGGCTCACTTGTAGACCTTTTTGGAAACTTTTAGTAGAGTCAGGACTACTTATGGTTAAATGCGTTAGTGCGTCTTCTGCAAATAGGCGGATGGTCGAAGATAATGAGATGTGGTTGATGTAAATCAAAAACAGTGCAGGATCCAAAACTGACCCTTAGGGAACACCTTAAGTTGCTTCCTCATATCCAGAAAAAGAATCCTGTAAAACTACTCTGTGTTCTGGTGGGTTAAAAAACCGGAGATCCACAATAAAATGTTGCTCAAAAAAAACCATACGTCTGCATTTCTTTGAGCAAGGGAGAGTGTGACACCTTGCCAAAAGCCTTTGCAAAGTCAAGAGTATCAGCCTGCACACGGTTACCTTTATCAAGCTAATTTGGAATAGTTTGCTTTGTTGTCAGAAGCTGGGTGGTCAATGATAGCCCCCTCTCGAACCCATGTTGACTAGGTGTTAAAATTTCATGCAGTTTTCCACTCATGTTGTGTAACACAATATGTTCAAGTCTCTTGCAGCAGATACTTGTTGATGAGACTGGCCTATAATTACTGGCTGAAATCTTTGAACCACTTCTTTAAATTGGAGCAACGTTAGCCGATTTCCATTGCGATGGTAATTTTGCAGTTTCCAGAGAGTAACGAAAAATAAGAGATAGATTATTTGAAGTTTCATTAGTTGCCAGACATAACTCTCTTTTACCAATTCCATCAGAACCTGATGCTCTTCCCACTTTCAACTTTCTGATTAAGCTGTCAACTCCTTTCACATCAGTAATTGTGTTTGAGGTTATTTTCCTCTGATATCGAAGGAGTTTTCTCTTGGATCTTCCTCCGGAGTACTCATTCAACTAATTCGAAATATCCAACGACTCTCCAAAATACAATTTAGTCTTTGGCTGTGTAATGTCTGTCCTCCACTGCCCGTTTTTGATTTTATCAAACTATAAAAAGGCTTTAGTATCGCCGCGTGAGAGTCGTTCAAAAAGTCGACATTTGATGTATTCTCGGTATCTATTTTGAAAATTTTTTATATTTGCATGTCCTCTACTACTCATGGTATTGTTTTTTGCCTGTTTGTATGTATTTGTCATATAATTCATGTTGTTTAGACATCAGATTCCTGGATTTTCTGTTAAATTCACCTTCAGTCCTTGCTCTGACTGACAATGCAGGGACAAACAAATCAATAATTATAAACAGACTATCACAAAAATAATGCCAAATTGTGTCAATGCTCACTTTGTTTTCAATTTTCTCTCTAATCTCTGTTGTTGTCGTCTGAAGTGCCTCAGCAATAGCATCAGAGTCTGCTTTATCATATAACTTAACTATGTGTTAAGTTCTGTTACTCCTCTCATTTTTCAAAAGTGAACTCATATCAATCTCCACCCAAAGTGATTACTCACACCTGGATAACTATAGAAGAAACAGTGAGATTCTCGTTAGAGTTTACAAAGACAAAGTCAAGAGTATTCCCCTTTATATGTGTTGGACCAAGAGTCATCTGAGCAAATCCATATTCACTAAAACAATTCATAAAATGTTGGTGAGTTTTTCTGCTGCGACTAAGCTCCTTTAAACCCCGTGTACATATAGCGATTACTAAGCGATTTCCTTAGCGATTGCGTGATTATGCAACTTCTGTTTCCTACAAAATCGCTAAGCAATCTCAAGCATTTTATTTGAGGTTATCCTCAGGTTTTGATCGAGATCAAAAATCGCTAGCGGATTCTTTGACCAGCCAATCACAACGTAAAGAAACTTTACCTTGTTTCCAATAATGTCTTGTCATATTCAGCGCTCCGATCTATTAACGATCCTGTAATAAATTGAAGGCTAACTTTGTAACAGCGAGTTTGACCGGAATCGCTGAAGAATTGGCAGTAGTGGAAATTTGCGCAATTTGGGGGAGGGACTTCCCCAATTGCTAAGCAAAATTGCTAGCACGATCGATCGCTATATGTACATGAAGCATTACTTCCACCTGTGCCCAGTCAATGTCACCTGTGATATAGACAATACTAGTGGGATGTTTCGTGATCTGTTTATTAAAAACTTCCCTCATGGGTTCAATCGTGCGTGGGGCATGGCAAGGAGGAATGTAAATACAAGCAATGACAATACTCTTTAGAACCATAACTTGTCTCGGGATAAAAGTTGCAACAGCTTTGACAAACTTGGTATGATTGATATCTGGCTTAATTTGAACTCCGTAATGAATAACACCATTCTAAGCTGCAATAAGTACTCTACCTCCATGAATATTTCTGTCCAATCTATAAATTCCTGCATCGTCTGTATCAAAAAGCTCTCCAGTGTCCATAGTGCCTATGTAAGTGTGTCTCAGTAACACACAAGAAAAATTATTCAACAAAAACGAGTTTATTTCCAGAACCTTGCCCTTGACATACCCAACATTTGCTAACAGAAGTCTCCACTCCCGCTCCTCCACATCAACGTTTAATCCAGTTTTACAACTCTCCCCTTCCTTATCACAAATCTGCCCTCTCTTCTGCTGCACAATCTAACCTATACGTATTATTGACATCAGTTTTATGATCAATGTGACGGTCTACCAAAACTTTGTCCATCTGTTCTTCTCAATCCGCTCTTGTTTCCTTTTCAGCAATACCAAAAATGATTACGTTCTTAGCCCTAAAATCAACCTCTTTTCTTTCTACCTTCATTCTCAATTGAGGTAAAGAGAGAAGTTGCTTGAATATCGAAATGATTTTGCATCTTCCTAGTAATGTCTGCAATCATCTTGGCCACTTCAGCCTATGGTCTTTCAATTACACTGGGATTTTCACAATTCGCATTTACCTGCATCTCGGCTTTCTCAATAGATTTTATATAATAATATATATAATAGCAAAAACATGGAAAACTTAAATATAGCCGGAAATATGGCCTGATAATATTATTATTATTTTTATTGCTTCAGCAGATCTTTTATGTGAGCAACGCATAAATTCCCGCGTAGTTCACAAAGTTAATGATTTCTTTAGCTATAATCTGTCTCCGTCACATTTACAACATTTTCCTTCCATGCTTGGCTTTATTTGTCAGTTATGTAGTTGAAAATGGCAACTCCTCCACATATAAAGTAGGTTTTGACTGAGTTTATGTAAAAATTTGTTTCAAATGACTAAATCACATTTTTAGAATGCTTATTTAGACATTTTAGGTATAGCGTTAAATATCTGTTCACCGTTTCTCTCCACCCAATGACCTCACAACATACAGTTTAGAGAACATCGTACAAAAAATTTATTATAAGCTTATTGAGCATTTGTAGCACAAGAGCATAGATAAAAATCATATTATACATTGTCTATCAAATGAGAACATACAACGCTCCTCGTATAAATTTTCAAATCTAACCATCCGTGGTAAACAGATGGTGGGAAATTCAAGAGAATAAGATTACAATCAATCTTTGAGAGACAAAAATCATCAGCGCATTCTTCAATGCCAGAACTAAACATAGACATAAACATGAAGATCACAGACATCGATCCAGAGATACTTAGTCAACCTGTATCTTATGGGAGGTGTTAGACACCTGGTAGACATTCTCTACCTTACTCCTACGCTTGGAAAGTAGATTCTTAAAGTTAGTACTTCGTGATGAGGAGGTAGCGTCCTTCAATGCTGACGCATAATCGTTTAGAATTGAGTTCTCATATATAACGATGTCTATGAGCTCCAAAGTGCTCTTTGTATTACGGTTCATGTGATCTACCATACAAGAGATCAGTGCTGTAGCCATTACACTAGCACGCTGACCGTACATTCCTGCAAGTAAAAGTAGACAACTCCTAATCTAGAATACCAAATCCTTGTAAAAATATATCGATCAAAATGAATTGGACAACTATATCTCCAAACATTTTGCACAATTATAATTCAATGCGTGTACCAAACCATAATGAAAGGAAATAACAAAAGTTGTCTCCACAGAGAACTAACCTGTACCCACGGCAGGAAATGCTATAGATCTAGCTTTAAGCACAGAGCAATGCAAGAGACACATATTGACAAGTTGCTGCTTGCTTTTAATTAGACCAGTAGGCCTGTTACTAAACCTCATTCCAAACACATAGCTGGCCGGCAGGTTGGGTGCAGTGGCCACCTCAATAATGCCATGATTTGGGGCTATAAGAGAAACATAATCAAAGTCAGTAATCTATCTAGAACCCATAGTTAGTGTCCAGAGTAGATAACTCCAGTGAGCATTAGTATAAAACTCTGATGTGTCCGAGTAGGTAAATCTAATGTGCCCGAGTAGGTAACTCTAGTGTGCCCGAGTAGATAACTCTAGTGTGTCCGAGTAGGTAACTCTAGTGTGCCCGAGTAGGTAACTCTAGTGTGCCCGAGTAGATAACTCCGGTATGTCTGAGGAATAAACTCTGTGTTGATGTATTATGCTAGACTGTCTGCAGTAGAAAGTACTCACCTCTGAGTACTTCTACAGTTGTGATTGGCTCAGGGGAGACGTACCATTTCCTAGCCAAGGCTCTCTGGGCTTGACCTACAAGTTACCATGTACAGTTTGACACGACTCGACTCTTGTGGAAACAACTTTATTCAAAATAATGATTTGCTAAACACAGACTTGTAAAGTAAAAATGCTGGAACCAATCCAGACTTTCTGTACCTTGGATGACGTCAATACATCACTACACAAATGATAGTTTTGAAAATTATCTCTTGTATCAAATCCTTACAAAAACGTGTTCTTTGGTGTCACCAATGGATGAATTCGTTGCACTCCCAATTTCTAATAGAGCGCCAACTATTAACTAGTAGCTACTTATTAGTAGCTACTAGTCAGCTACTACCAGCTGACTGACTACAAACAACTAACTACTAGCTGACTAACTACTAACTACCAACAACTAACTACTAACAACTACTAGCTAGTAACTGTTAATCGCTTGCTACTAACTACTCACCACCGCTGTGAACTAGGACGTCAGCTATATGTTGACTGATGTCTCCATAGAGAAGTCTTACAATACAATTGTTCACTTGAATGCAGCTGTGCAGACGTACAGTCGGTACGGAGTATATCAGTGTAGGTAGAGAAACTGATGGTATTGTCGGAGCAGAACGTTTTGATTCTGAATCTGACGCCACTGAGGTATTGACAGCATCTGGTGCTACCGAAGTCTTAGAATCGTCTGGTGCCACTGTGGAGCTGTCGCAGCTAGTCAGCGGCTTGAGAGAGCTCTCATTGGTAGATTTTAAATCAATCGTCTCATAGTGATGAGAAAGTACGCCTGTATCTACATGCAGAAGTGAAGAGTAATGGAGGTTAGGCAGCAGCACTTTACCTGCCTACCAGAGCTGCAGATAAAACACTTTCATCAGTTTGTGACTTCACAGACAACAGCGATGCAGTGCACATGTACGTACCAGAGCTGAGCTCTTTTGCAGGCTGTTTAGAGCTGCCTACCGGCACATGTTGAGGCTCAGTGCTGAGAGATTCGAATGTCAGATAGGATTGATCAGTGGAGGCATCAAAATAAAGAGGAGAGAAACGGCCAACTTCTTGAGACACGCCTACATTGCTCATCCTGTCTGCATAACTGTTCATCTCAAAATCAGCACAGGAAATGCTGTCAATGTCGAAATTGAGGGTGTATGCTGTTCCAGCAGGACTTGACGGCTCACCTTACAAACACAAACAACGGAGGTGTATAGTATAGCTGCTTTACCACATAGTTGAAATCTCAAAGCGAACAATTAGTTAAGTCAACCAATAAATTGCTAACAAATATTTAATTATTTTATATTTATTTGTTTATTGTTTAATATTAAGGAATGCAACATAAGAAAAATAAGACGATGAACCACAAATGTCCGCTAAGCAAATTTTTTCACGAATAATTTATCGACTAAAATTCATTTCTAGAAGTTGTTTGTGTACACATCCACTAGAATTGTAAGACCTGTTATACATCTTCATTGTAACACACCAACCAATGCACAACCAACCACAAGCAGAAAGTTAAACACAAAATTTGGAGTTGTCCTTACTTCAACAGATGGTGAAACATACGCAAGAGTAAAAATAAACGAAATAACGAAGCAACTGGTTGTAAAGGAAACAAGCCAAATTGGTGGAATTCCTCCAGGGCATGTAGGTATGATAAGAGGAAATTTTGAACAGCAATCAGCACAGCGATAGCTCATTATCAAAGGCTAAATTTGATTAGCCACTCGGGTGGCGATCCGACAGCAATTAAGGAAACCTGCCTACAGCAATTAAAAACGAAGTACTGCTGCTCTGAAGGTTAGTAAGAGAATGCATTTATGTAATGGAGTAATCACTCATATAGTGGGAAGACAACTCATTAAGTTGTCATGACTGCAGATCATATGCACAATTAGAAGCACAGTAGAAGAAACTAACATTGTCTCGTGTATTCCCGTGCTTACCATTCACTGGAGTAATGTATACAAACGGTGTAGTTAATGAGGCTTTAAATGAATAATTTAACATAGCACTTCCAAAACTTCACAAAAATAGACACCCGAATGTCATGTTTAATTAGCATTCATGTACTTATCTGAGTTCTAAGTCAGTGACACAGGGCTGTGAAAAAAAGCACCAATGCTGCCCGACAGAACGCACCTTTGGCTAGGGCATCAGCAAACAGCTGAGTACGAACAGATAACCCTGAGCCCATATTATAGCTCTTTTATTCACAGAACTCAATAGCATCCACTTGGCAGTAAGCCAACTAACCTGATCTATCCTTGTATGTTAGTATAACTGCATAATCTTCAGTGCCACTGGATTGTTGGCAGCTTTCCAACACTCCAAATTTTCCGAAGAAGTGGCCTATCATTCTATGACTCAGTTCATGCTGACAAGTAACAAGCACCTGGGAGCACCTGCGCACCCCTAGCAGGCGCAGTCGTATCTGTGAGTTTCGATCTCCTTCATCCAACTGTTGCACAGGGTCCTGTACAATATGGAGAGCTTCTAAAACAGTTCAGTAACACAAATTGATGTGACAGTTGATGTGACAGTTGATGTAACAAGTTGATGTGACAGGTTGGTGACAGGTTGATGTGACAGTTGATGTGACAGTTGATGTGACAGGTTGGTGACAGGTTGATGTGACAGGTTGATGTGACAGATTGGTGTAACTGAAATCACCTGAGGTGGGAAACTCCATTACAAAGGAAGAAGATCTGTAGTTCCACATAGTATGTAAAGGAGTGATGCACTGAGCGAGATATGGTGGTCTGGAGAAGTGGTAGAGCAACTCTGTCGCCAAACAATCCGATGGATATTCATAAACCTCTATCACTGCAATACAAGACATGCAATGCGTAAGATATACATGTATTCTAGAATATAACATCCACGATTTAACATTATACAATATAAAATATACTATATGGAGAAAAGACATACTTGCAACGATAGCTTGACTAAGAACCTTTCTTCCGCATGAATGAAAAAGTTAAAAATGTTTTTATGTATCAGCTACTAATAAGTTTAGACATACATTTGTCTGACAGGACATATCAAATCGGAAAAATATACTTTGATTTTAAGTGGAGCAATTGACGTACTCCACCTTTATAATGTTGTACAGTACAGGTGGATGAAAAGCAAACCTGTAGTTTGGAGAGAGGCACCACCTTCCGCAGACTCTCCAATGCTGCCAGCTGTACAATTTGATGGAGCGCCGCAATCACTCATCATGTGGAGACAAGAGACAACGAGAGTGTAGAGAAGCCCGTAAGTAAGCCTGCAGTAGCAGTTTTATTCCTTGTCCCAAGGCTGCTAATACTGCTAGTAATAAACATTATCAGCCATTGCATCATTTGGTTGTGTCTATCTATTGTCTTGTAAATAACAAGCATTAAATCTGACATTAGTAAGATGTTTATTAAAAGTTTAGTAAAAACATGTTATGATGAATAGCTATGCCAGTCACATAGAATATTCTGAATAAACTGTCTATTCATGTGTAATGATCAGTTACTGCCAGATCAGTTGGCAAGCATAGAGCACACGGCTCAGACAAACTACGCAGAGTGATGTTTGAATAGTGGCTTTATTCATCATTACCAAAGTTCTAGGGTGGCCATCCACTAGGGTGATTGGCAAGACATGAATGCAAAGAAACACATGAACTCCAGCCATAATATAGGCAGGCTGGCAGGAAGTAATTTACATATTATATATAAGAATGCATGCACAGGAAGTAAATAGACCAATAGTAATGGATATATAACTAACTAACTAACAAATCATACAGTGGAACAAGGTTAAAGGTAAATGGTGCCAAGTGGCTAAAGAGCGGAGTACTATCTCCATTGTCCAATCGTAGACCTCACCGGGCTCCAAGACTATACCTAACCTGTGGTTGATATATCCGATGATCCAAGGAAGGGCACTTTCGGTTCCAAGGTTAAAATAAGCTCCTAGGTGGTTTTGGAGATCCTCGGCTAAGGCGGCCATTTCGTACCGGCCAGTATTACCATACCGGGTCGGCCAGGGGTCACTATCGGCACAGCAAATCATTCCACCGGCACAGCACTGTTACAATGGCTGGGGGTGAAATTCTAGCCCACTGATGTTGGTGTTTTGATAGCAAACAGTTTATTACTACTGACATGCACCAAAATCTACCACAATAACCCTACAACTCACCAGAAAGAAATATTCATTCACCAACCACACAGATCAGTTAAAATGTTGGGTGAAAGCCTAAGTTTTAGGCCAACATTTGAGGCATATGTGTATTTTCATTGAAATATAAATGGGTTTATATTTTAATGTGTATTTTACTTGGATTATGCTGTGCGTTTCTTTCTTGGGAGTTGCATGCCCCATCGTTATCTTGACAACTTTTAAATGGATTTCATTGGATGATTGGTTCAGTGGGCGGGGTTTTTTCTGCTGGCTTGCAAAAACCCCGCCCACTGAACCAATCATCCAATGAAATCCGTTCACAGGCCACCACCATCACGCACGAACATGCAACTCCCAATCAATAACATAACATATTTACAGCAAAACATATATTGCCTCAAATGTTGGCCTAAAACTTAGGCTAGGGTGGTCTATGCTCAGCAGCTAGTAGTTAGTTACATGGTAGATAGATAGTGGCGATCAATCATCCAATCCAATATCGTGTCTGTTGATGTTTTATGAGTACAGCGCAATAGATAATGTACAACTTCCTAGCCCATCAATGCATCACTGTAGTGAGTTATGTAGTGAGGAAAATCACTCAGCCGTATCTTGCACAGCCATGGATGAAATATAACAGGATTGCCAGAAACCCGAACGGGGTGTAGCCAATTTTGGCCAATGGGAAGTCATCCATGGCGCCCATATTGAACTGGTTGTTCGGAGCGGAAACATAAACTACTATAGCAGCTCGGAAAAATAATCGTTAATATTGGTATTAACGCGATGTTCTGATTTTCTAGTTTCGGAGCGGAAGCTGCATAAAGTTTGCCACATACCAAAGATTACATATATGTTATCGTTGGCATATACAATTTTGTTCTCGGAGCGGATATGGTATTGTAAGTAAAAATAGTTGAATCGTCAAAACTAGCGCAGTATGCCCACGGCGTGAACTTAACGTGTAAAAACTTATAAGAAAACGATATTTATTACGAGATCCAAGTGGTCTTGAAAATTTCGGAGCAGTATGGCGGTTCCCACAAACGGCTACATTTGGCTCGTCACAAAATTTCTATTACGCGGCCGCAGCTGGCAATCCTGTTATATTTCATCCATGTGCACAGCTCTAGAGCGAGTGCGAGATAGACAGTCCAGTGTAGTAACTGTGAATCATCACTAGATATACAAAAGGGAGGGCGGACAACCCCGTACTGGATCTAATTCATGTATGAGGTACATGGTGCATATTCTACTACATAGCTGTCTGTCTCTCCTGATTGATCAGGGCCCTCAGATCTTAGTACAGTTTTACTCACCTCCAAGACTCGTGAAAATTTAATTTTTCTCCACATTTTTTCTGCAAAACCCCAAATAAAATAGATATGGTATGTTTTCTCACAGGAGGAGCCTATCACGACGTAAAGTCATGACACGACGTTGTTGAGTGAGCTGCAGCCGGATCAACGACGTCGTGCACTGAGCTGAGTTTTCTTGTATTGAAACTCATTTTCCACTTGTGGGCCCACTTGTAGATCTTTTTGGAAACTTTTAGTAGAGTCAGGACTACTTATGGTTAAATGCGTTAGTGCGTCTTCTGCAAATAGGCGGATGGTCGAAGATAATGAGATGTAACTGATGTAAATCAAAAACAGTGCAGGATCCAAAACTGACCCTTTGGGAACACCTTAAGTTGCTTCCTCATATCCAGAAAAAGAATCCTGTAAAACTACTCTGTGTTCTGGTGGGTTAAAAAACAGAAGATCCACAATAAAATGTTGCTCAAAAAAAACCATACGTCTGCATTTCTTTGAGCAAGGGAGAGTGTGACACCTTGCCAAAAGCCTTTGCAAAGTCAAGAGTATCAGCCTGCACACGGTTGCCTTTATCAAGCTAATTTAGAATAGTTTGCTTTGTTGTCAGAAGCTGGGTGGTCAATGATAGCCCCCTCTCGAACCCATGTTGACTAGGTATTAAAATTTCATGCAGTTTTCCACTCATGTTGTGTAACACTATATGTTCAAGTCTCTTGCAGCAGATACTTGTTAATGAGACTGGTCTATAATTACTGGCTGAAATCTTTGAACCACTTTTTTAAATTGGAGCAACGTTAGCCGATTTCCATTGCGATGGTAATTTTGCAGTTTCCAGAGAGTAACGAAAAATAAGAGACAGATTATTTGAAGTTTCATTAGTTGCCAGACATAACTCTCTTTTACCAATTCCATCAGAACCTGATGCTCTTCCCACTTTCAACTTTCTGATTAAGCTTTCAACTCTTTTCACATCAGTAATTGTGTTTGAGGTTATTTTCCTCTGATATCGAAGGAGTTTTCTCTTGGATCTTCCTCCGGAGTACTCATTCAACTAATTCGAAATATCCAACGACTCTCCAAAATACAATTTAGTCATTGGCTGTGTAATGTCCGTGTCCTCCGCTGCCCGTTTTTGATTTTATCAAACTATAAAAGGCTTTAGTATCGCCGCATGAGAGTCGTTCAAAAAGTCAACATTTGATGTATTCTCTGTATCTATTTCGAAAAATTTTTATATTTGCACGAAAAGTGATCACTCACACCTGGATTAACTATAGAAGGAACAGTGAGATTCTCGTCAGAGTTTACAAAGACAAAGTCAAGAGTATACCCCTTTATATGTGTTGGACCAAAAGTCATCTGAGCAAATCCATATTCTCTAAAACAATTCATAAAATCTTGGTGAGTTTTTCTGCTGCGACTAGGCTCCTTCACTTCCACCTGTGCCCAGTCAATGTCACCTGTGATATAGACAATACTAGTGGGATGTTTCGTGATCTGCTTATTTAAAACTTCCCTCATGGGTTCAATCGTGCGTGGGGCATGGCAAGGAGGAATGTAAATCCAAGCAATGACAATACTCTTTAGAACCATAGCTTGTCTCGGGATACAAATTGCAACAGCTTTGACAAACTTGGTATGATTGATATCTAGCTTAATTTGAACTCCGTAATGAATAACACCATTCTAAGCTGCAATAAGTACTCTACCTCCATGAATATTTCTGTCCAATCTATTAACTCCTGCATCGTCTGTATCAAAAAGCTCTCCACTGTCAATAGTGCCTATGTAAGTGTGTCTCAGTAAGACACAAGAAGAATTATTCACCAAAAACCATCTACTTCCAGAACCTTGCCCTTGACATACCCAACATTAGCTAACAGAAGTCTCCACTCCCGCTCCTCCACATCAACGTTTAATCCAGTTTTACAACTCTCCCCTTCCTCATCACAAATCTGCCCTCTCCTGCCTGACTTTCTTCTCCATTAGCTCTTTTCGAAGACAAAAATACTCTGCTTAGCCTTCCTTAGATAGGTCAAGCCTGGCTAAGATACACGGTATTTTCAATTGGTGTATTATCTTCAAAACATCACATTTGTGACTTTCAGATTTGGTAGACAATCTTATTGGCCTCAGTTTTGTGCTCTTCTGCTGAACAATCTAACCTTTACGTATTAGTGACATCAGTTTTATGATCAATGTGACGGTCTACCAAAACTTTGTGCATCTGTTCTTCTCAATCCGCTCTTGTTTCCTTTTCAGCAATACCAAAAATGATTACGTTCTTAGCCCTAAAATCAACCTCTTTTCTTTCTACCTTCATTCTCAATTTAGGTAAAGTGAGAAGTTGCTTGAATATCGAAATGATTTTGCATCTTCCTAGTAATGTCTGCAATCATCTTGGCCACTTCAGCATATGGTCTTTCCATTACACTGTGATTTTCACAATTCGCATTTACCTGCATCTCGGCTTTCTCAATAGATTTTATATCATAATATATATAATAGCAAAAACATGGAAAACTTAAATATAGCTGGAAATATGACCTGATAATATTATTATTATTTTTATTGCTTCAGCAGATCTTTTATGTGAGCAACGCATAAATTCCCGCGTAGTTCACAAAGTTAATGATTTCTTTAGCTATAATCTGTCTCCGTCACATTTACAACATTTTCCTTCCATGCTTGGCTTTATTAGTCACTTATGTAGTTGAAAATGGCAACTCCTCCACATATAAAGTAGGTTTTGACTGAGTTTAAGTAAAAATTTGTTTCAAATGACTAAATCACATTTTTAGAATGCTTGTTTAGACATTTTAGGTATAGCGTTAAACATCTGTTCACAGTTTCTCTCCACCCAACGACCTCACAACATACAGTTTAGAGAACATCGTAAAAAAAAATTATTATAAGCTTATTGAGCATTTGTAGCACAAGAGCGTAGATAAAAATCATATCATACATTGTCTATCAAATGAGAACATACAACGCTCTTCGTATAAATTTTCAAATCTAACCATCCGTGGTAAACAGACGGTGGGAAATTCAAGAGAATAAGATTACAATCAATCTATGAGAGACAAAAATCATCAGCGCATTCTTCAATGCCAGAACTAAACATAGACATAAACATGAAGATCACAGACATCGATCCAGAGATACTTAGTCAACCTGTATCTTATGAGAGGTGTTAGACACCTGGTAGACATTCTCTACCTTACTCTTACGCTTGGAAAGTAGATTCTTAAAGTTAGTACTTCGTGATGATGAGGCAGCGTCCTTCAATGCTGACGCGTAATCGTTTAAAATTGAGTTCTCATATATAACAATGTCTATGAGCTCCAAAGTGCTCTTTGTATTATGGTTCATGTGATCTACCATACAAGAGATCAGTGCTGTAGCCATTACACTAGCACGCTGACCGTACATTCCTACAAGTAAAAGTAGACAACTCCTAAACTAGAATACCAACTCCTTGTAAAAATATACCGATCAAAACGCATTGGACAACCATATCTCCAAACATTTTGCACAATTATAATTCAATGCATGTACCAAACCATAATGAAATAACAAAAGTTGTCTCCACAGAGAACTAACCTGTACCCACGGCAGGAAATGCTATAGATCTAGCTTTAAGCACAGAGCAATGCAAGAGACACAAATTGACAAGTTGCTGCTTGCTTTTAATTAGACCAGTAGGCCTGTTACTAAACCTCATTCCAAACACATAGCTGGCAGGCAGGTTGGGTGCAGTGGCCACCTCAATAATGCCATGATTTGGGGCTATAAGAGAAACATAATCAAAGTCAGTAATCTATCTAGAACCCATAGTTAGTGTCCAGAGTAGATAACTCCAGTGAGCATTAGTATAAAACTCTAGTGTGTCCGCGTAAACAACTCTAATGTGTCCGAGTAGCTAACTCTAGTGTGTCCGAGTAGGTAACTCGAATGTGCCCGAGTAGGTAACTCTAGTGTGTCCGAGTAGGTAACCCTAATGTGTCCGAGTAGAAAACTCTATGTGTCCGCGTAAACAACTCTAGTGTCCGAGTAGGTAACTCTAGTGTGCCCAAGTAGGTAACTCTAGTGTGTCCGAGTAGGTAACTCTAGTGTGTCCGAGGAATAAACTCTGTGTTGATGTATTATGCTAGACTGTCTGCAGTAGAAAGTACTCACCTCTGAGTACTTCTACAGTTCTGATTGGCTCAGGGGAGACGTACCATTTCCTAGCCAAGGCTTTCTGGGCTTGACCTACAAGTTACCATGTACAGTTTGACACGACTCTGGTGGAAACAACTTTATTCAAAATAGTGATTTGCTAAACACAGACTTGTAAAGTAAAAATGCTGGAACCAATCCAGACTTTCTATACCTTGGATGATGTCCATACATCTCTACACAAATGATAATTTTGAAAATTACCTCTTGTATCAAATGCTTACAAAAACGTGTTCTTTGGTGTCACCAATGGCTGAATTCGTTGCACTCCCGATTTCTAATAGAGCGCCAACTACCAACTAGTAGCTACTAATTAGTATCTACTAGTCAGCTACTACCAGCTGACTGACTACTAACAACTAACTACTAGCTGACTAACTACTAACTACCAACAACTAACTACTAACAACTACTAGCTAGTAACTGCTAATCGCTTGCTACTAACTACTCACCACCGCTGTGAACTAGGACATCAGCTATATGTTGGCTGATGTCTCCATAGAGAAGTCTTACAATACAATTGTTCACTTGAATGCAGCTGTGCAGACGTACAGTCGGTACGGAGTATATCAGTGTAGGTAGTGAAACTGACGGTATTGTCGGAGCAGAACGTTTTGATTCTGAATCTGACGCCGCTGAGGTATTGACAGCATCTGGTGCTACCGAAGTCTTAGAATCGTCTGGTGCCACTGTGGAGCTGTCGCAGCTAGTCAGCGGCTTGAGAGAGCTCTCATTGGTAGATTTTAAATCAATCGTCTCATAGTGATGAGAAAGTACGCCTGTATCTACATGCAGAAGTGAAGAGTAATGGAGGTTAGGCAGCAGCACTTTACCTGCCTACCAGAGCTGCAGATAAAACACTTTCATCAGTTTGTGACTTCACAGACAACAGCGACGCAGTGCACATGTACGTACCAGAGCTGAGCTCTTTCGCAGGCTGTTTAGAGCTGCCTACCGGCACATGTTGCGGCTCAGTGCTGAGAGATTCGAATGTCAGATAGGATTGATCAGTGGAGGCATCAAAATAAAGAGGAGAGAAACGGCCAACTTCTTGAGACACGCCTACATTGCTCATCCTGTCTGCATAACTGTTCATCTCAAAATCAGCACAGGAAATGCTGTCAATGTCGAAATTGAGGGTGTATGCTGTTCCAGTAGGACTTGATGGCTCACCTTACAAACACAAACAACAAAGGTGTATATTATAGCTGTTTTACCACCTAGTCGAAATCTCCAAGCGAACAGTTAGTTAAGTCAACCAATAAATTGCTAACAAATATTTAATTATTTTATATTCATTTGTTTATTATTTAATATTAAGGAATGCAACATAAGAAAAATAAAACGATGAACCACAAATGCCTGCTAAGCAATTTTTTTTTCACGAATAATTTATTGACTAAAATTAATTTCTAGAAGTTGTTTGTGAACACATTCACTAGAATTGTAAGACCTGTTATATATCTTCATTGTAACACACCAACCAATGCACAAGCAGAAAGTTGAACACAAAATTTGGAGTTGTCCTTACTTCAACAGATGGTGCAAAATACGCAAGAGTAAAAATAAACGAAATAACAAAGCAACTGGTTGTAAAGGAAACAAGCAAAATTAGTGGAATTCCTCCAGGGCATGTAAGTATGATAAGAGGAAATTTTGAACAGCAATCAGCACAGCGATAGCTCATTATCAAAGGCTAAATTTGATTAGCCACTCGGGTGGCGATCCGACAGCAATTAAGGAAACCTGCTGACAGCAATTAAAAACGAAGTACTGCTGTATTGAAGGTCAGTAAGAGAATGCATTTATGTAATGGAGTAATCACTCATATAGTGGGAAGACAACTCATTAAGTTGTCATGACTGCAGATCATATGTACATTACAAGCACAGTAGTAGAAACTAACATTGTCTCGTGTATTCCCGTGCTTACCATTCACTGGAGTAATGTAGACAAACGGTGTAGTTAATGAGGCTTTAAATGAATAATTTAACATAGCACTTCCAAAACTTCACAAAAATAGACACCGAATGTCCTTTTTATTTAGCATTCATGTCCTTAGCTGAGTTCTAAGTCAGTGAACACAGGGCTGAGAAAAAGAGCACCAATGCTGCACAACAAAACGTACCTTTGGCTAGGGCATCAGCAAACAGCTGAGTACGGACAGATAGCCCTGGGCCCATATTATAGCTCTTTTCTTGACAAACCTTCTCTGCATCTAAACATAATAGTCATACACAGAATGAAGACGTATTTGGTCGTCGTATTCACAGAACTCAATAGTATCCACTTGGCAATAAGCCAACTAACCTGATCTATCCTTGTATGTTAGTATAACTGCATAATCTTCAGTGCCACTGGATTGTTGGCAGCTTTCCAACACTCCAAATTTTCCAAAGAAGTGGCGTATCATTCTATGACTTAGTTCATTCTGACAAGTAACAAGCACCTGGGAGCACCTGCGCACCCCTAGCAGGCTCAGTCGTATCTGTGAGTTTCGATCTCCTTCATCCAACTGTTGCACAGGGTCCTGTACAATATGGAGAGCTTCTAAAACAGTTCAGTAACACAGATTGATGTGACAGTTGATGTGACAGGTTGGTGACAGGTTGATGTGACAGGTTGACGTGATAGGCTGATGTGACAGGTTGACGTGACAGGTTGATGTGACAGGTTGATGTGATAGGATCGGATGATGTGACAGGTTGATGTAACAGGTTGATGTGACAGGATGGTGACAGGTTGATGTGACAGGTTGACGTGACAGGTTGATGTGACAGGTTGATGTGATAGGATGATGTGACAGGCTGATGTTACAGGTTGATGTGACAGGTTGATGTGACAGGTTGACGTGATAGGCTGATGTGACAGGTTGACGTGACAGGTTGATGTGACAGGTTGGTGTGATGGCTGATGTGACAGGTTGACGTGATAGGCTGATGTGACAGGTTGATGTGACAGGTTGATGTGACAGGTTGGTGACAGGTTGATGTGACAGGTTGATGTGACAGGTTGGTGACAGGTTGGTGACAGGTTGGTGACAGGTTGATGTGACAGGTTGGTGACAGGTTGGTGTAACTGAAATCACCTGAGGTGGGAAACTCTATTACAAAGGAAGAAGATCTGTAGTTCCACATAGTATGTAAAGGAGTGATGCACTGAGCGAGATATGGTGGTCTGGAGAAGTGGTAGAGCAACTCTGTCGCCAAGCAATCGGATGGATATTCATAAACCTCTATCACTGCAATACAAAGCATGCAATGCGTAAGATATACATGTATTATATAATATAACATCCACAATTTAACAGTATGCAATATCAAATATACTATATGGAGAAAAGACATACTTGCAACGATAGCTTGACTAAGAACCTTTCTTCCTCATGAATGAAAAAGTTAAAAATGTTTTTATGTATCAGCTACTAATAAGTTTAGACATACATTTGTCTGGCAGGACATATTAAATCGGAAAAATATACTTTGATTTTAAGTGGAGCAATTGATGTACTCCACCCGTACTATACAGGTGGATGAAAAGCAAACCTGTAGTTTGGAGAGAGGCACCACCTTGCGCAGAGTCTCCAACGCTGCCAGCTGTACAATTTGATGGAGCGCCGCAATCACTCATCATGTGGAGACAAGAGACAACGAGAGTGTAGAGAAGCCCGTAAGTATGCCTGCAGTAGCAGTTTTATTCCTTGTCTCTAAGGCTGCTAGTACTACTAGTAATAAACATTATCAGCCATTGTATCATTTGGTTATATCTATTGTCTTGTAAACAACAAGCAATAATGGTCTGGCCACACACACGACTTTTTCCTGTTCCGGCGACACTCACAACTCGACGCGGCGCCTGAACTGATCGCCGGAAACGGTTTCTACAGGCCACACTGGCTGACGGCAATCGCTACTTCGGCACCTTGGGTGCAAAGAAAAACAAGTAATAATTAAACTAATAATTCACAATAATATTATGATAAATACAATCATAATTATCAGTAAGTTATAATAATCATTTTCATTAACAGAAATTTATTATTATTATTACTTATTTGCTACTCAGTATTTAGTAAATATC
Source organism: Cryptosula pallasiana (assembly GCA_945261195.1). NCBI lineage: Eukaryota > Metazoa > Bryozoa > Gymnolaemata > Cheilostomatida > Cryptosulidae > Cryptosula > Cryptosula pallasiana. The sequence continues at coordinate 48,238,269 of OX183133.1, read as the reverse complement.
AGTTATAATAATTGATTATTAATTATCAATCATCATCAATAAATTTTTCATGAATAATAATAATAATAATTATTTTACTTTGCTTGTTATTATATTCATTGCACCAATAAACAGTCACAATAAAAACAATCAATTGTGATAGTGATTACCATCATGTTGTTTTCTTACCATTTATCATAATAAGCAACAATTATATTTATGTCAACGATTTAGTGCAAGTATTGTTGGCGGCAAACTGTTTTAAATTAACCTTGACCCAGTGCGGCCAAAGATTAGCCAATCACATTAGAGTCGTGGCGCCGGAAAACTAAAAAACTTGAACATGTTCAACGGCATGATGCCGCGCCGTTCACCTTGGACGGCGAGCGGCAGGGATTTGCTGATTCGACAATTCGCCGCGCCGGTCGCCGTTTCCGACGAAAAGTCGTGTGTGTGGCCAGACCATAAATCTGACACCAGTAAGATGTTTATTAAAAGTTTAGTAAAAACATGCTATGATGAATAGCTATGCCAGTCACATAGAATATTCTGAATAAACTGTCTATTCATAGTGTAATGATCAGTTACTGCCGGATCAGTTGGCAAGCACAGAGCACACGGCTCAGACAAACTACATAGAGTGATGTTTGAATAGTGGCTTGATTCATCATTACCAAAGTCCTTGGGTGGCTATCCACTAGGGTGATTGGCAAGCAAGACATGAATGCAAAGAAACACAAGAACTCCAGCCATTATATAGGTAGGCTGGCAGGAAGTAATTTACATACTCTATAGTATATATATATAAGAATGCATGCACAGGAAGTAAATATACCTATAGTAGTGGATATATAACTAACAAATTATAGAGTGGAACAAGGTTAAAGGTAAATGGTGCCAAGTGGCTAAAGAGCGGAGTACTATCTCCATTGTCCAATCGTAGACCTCACCGGGCTTCAAGACTATACCTAGCCTGTGGTTGAAATATACGGTGATCCAAGGAAGGGCACCTTTGGGTCCAAGGTTAAAATAAGCTCCTAGATGGTTTTGGAGATCCTCGGCTAAGGCGGCCACCTTGTACCGCCCCAGTATCACCATACCGGGTCAGCCAGGGATCACTACCGGCCCTGCAGGGGTCAAGTTGTGCTACTGGCACAGCAAGTCATTCCACTGTTACAATGGCTGGGGGTGAAATTCTAGCGCACTGATGTCGGTGTTTTGATAGCAAACAAGAAGTTTACTACTGACATGCACCAAAATAACCCTACAACTCACCAGAAAGAAATACTCATTCACCACACACATCAGTTAGAATGTTGGGTGGTCTATGCTCAGCAGCTAGTAGTTAGTTACATGGTAGATAGATAGTGGCGATCAATCATCCAATCCAATATCGTGTCTGTTTATGTTTTATGAGTACAGCACAATGGATAGTAATGTACAACTTCCTAGTAGCCCATCGATGCATCATGTAGTCAGTTATGTAATGAGGAAAATCACTCAGCCGTATCATGCACAGTTCTAGAGCGAGTGCGAGATAGACAATCCAGTGTAGTAACGGTGAATCATCACTAGATATACAAAAGGGAGGGCAGACAACCCCGTACTGGATCCAATTCATGTATGAGGTACATGGTGCATATTCTACTACATAGCTGTCAGTCTCTCCCATAGACCTATAGGTCTATGGTCTCTCCTGATTGATCAGGGCCCCTCGGATCTTAGTAAAGTTTTACTCACCTCCAAGACTCGTGAAAATTTAATTTTTCTCCACATCTTTTCTGCAAAACCCCTTTGGCTCCTTTTCAAGTGAAAAACAGACTTGGTGATGGCTCAGCAAAGCAAGTGCATTATTCTCGTGTATGTGGTTTTAGCTTGTTCTCCACTGTCATTGTCTTACCTCTTTTACCATTCAGTTGCCTGAGAAATCGGTTTTTTGAACTTGGAATCTTTTTTCATCCAGACCAGACAATCACAGCTCACCAACTAACCAACCAACTAATCCAACTACTCAATGCATTTGGAGGATGATCGTCACCATAATTTAGAATAACAGCAAGAATCTCGCAGAATTCGATGATAGCAAATCAATTTAAAACCAAAAGAAAATACATTTTATAAAGCAATGCAAAAGAGCAGCTAAAAGTTCTACTGTAATAGAAGTAATTGGCCAATCGAAAGTTTCACAGGACAAGCAGCTAGCACAGTGGATCGGCTCCATATAGTCACAAACGCTCTGCAATCAGCTGCTAACACCAGGCTAACACCAGAAGTCCCTCTAGTACAAAAACTAGCAGACCTATCTTGAAGTGTTTATTCAGCAGTTAAAATATCAGCCAGGTGGTCTCTCAAGGTGCGGGTCTACAATGTCGTACCATTGAGAGCAACTCTGGCCAGTTCAGCAAAGGATGAATAAAACTTGGAGTTGTCTATACTGACAGGTGTGACAACTCCTAAACAATAATTAGACAAAGGAAGTCCATGAGAAAATGTAATAACTTGATCGCTAGTACCAGAAAAAGTTGAGTTTTAATGTCTGTCACCAGCTGCTATAAGTACCTCAGGCTATATAGATGGGTGCAAAAATACAGCTGACATGTCTGATGTAAAGTTAATACATTACACAGTTGCTAGTGACAATGCGCTGATATGTACAATATAGTTACATAACATACAACAACAACAACGTGATTAACTTATAAGGTGAGTTGGTAGATCCAATGATCTCTTCAGTAACCTTTGTCACTCAAACAAATTGTCATCTTCATAGCTGACCACACTTCTGTCTGCAGGCTGTAATGTTTTGGGCTCGGCCACCTGCAGACAAGAGAAAGTCTCATTAACTAGTCAGTCTACATCACCGAGTCAACACCGCAAAGCGTATTGTTTTAGATAAAATAAAACTAAACTAAAATTTCATGTGGAATGTGACCTTACTACCCAACAATGCTAAAAGAGCTATTGCCACGCTCTAGGGCTATAAAATGCAATGTAACATTTATTTAGTTTAATGACATAAATAGGCAGTCTTTGAGCTTTTATCCATTTAATGAAGCAGCAAAACCAAAATTAAAAAACTGCCCACAACACGTAAGCAATAGAGATATGCTACAGGCCAGCATTTGCACTTCAGCGTCGCAAAATAATTGTTTTACTCCGTTTTCATGAAAGAGCCTTATATCAGTCTAGGGAAGTTACAACACTACAGAGGATATCCCCTTTGTGGTGTGATAAATTGGACACCGTATCAAGTTCTAGTCTCAGTTAGGCTCGATAGCTTCAGTGATCCTTCTCACACTCACCTGCGGATTATTCTTGTCATAATTGACTCTACTCTGATGGCTGCCGCGCTGCCTCCTTGCTATCTCCACCTCTAAAGTGATGCCGTTACCCACCATTGCGTTGTGAAACTGACTGACAGCCTCGTCTGCACTTTCTACAGTGTCAAAGGTCACAAAACCAGAAGGCCTGTTGGGCTCCATGTTTATATTTACAATTGTACCTCCCACAGACGAGAATGTCTCTCGAAGCAGTTCTTCTGTGATACCAATGCCTCTAACGAACACTCTAGGACCACGTCTGGGTGTTTGACTGTCCCGAAAAGCGGGTACAAATGTATCTCTAAGGCTAGGGCGGCTGCCTCTCCTTCCATCAGCCTACAAGAGCAGCAGAAGATGAGGCAGACGTACAAGTAAAGCAGACAGTGGAGAGAGTGGATAACTGCTACTATGTACCTCATCTCCAGAACCTGACGCTGCACTATCCGATACATTGTAAGGTTTATAACCAGCGATCGATGTTTGCCTGTCAACTCCTTCCTGTACAACAACACAAAGTCAGTGTTATTCTATCAGTCAGAGAGACATGTATACCCCTATACAAACAATGCTGAAAGAGCTATTGCCACGCCACAAACCTTGGATGTAGAACTTCTGTCTATCTTGGCTCTCTTGAACTGCTTGGCTTGTTTAGTTGTATCTACCTTTATAGCTCCAGACTTGAGAAGTTTCTTTGCCTGTTCTATGAAAACATAGATATATATATACATAGAGTGTAATGAGTACAAACACATAGACATAGAGTGACAGTTGTAAGTCTATGATGCTCACCAGTGGCTGCTTCAGCAGCTTCACTAGTCGTTCGCTTCAAGTTTTTCTTCTCAGTTTCGGCATCTGGTGGCCGAGAACTCGCTGCTTTCAGCTGAGCTAATTGTTTTTTCTAGTAAAGCAATGAATAAATTAGAACTGCTGCAAAGGTAATTACAAATATCATTTCAATGATCAGTTCAGTGATATTGGTTTCCTTCATGGAACTATATATCTAACAAGAGGACTACAAAAATGGCAGTCAAACTGAAATCTACTGCCAAGAGGGAACCAAATGATTTTTATACAAAACACGAGATACTCACAATCTTTCTCAACTGGGCAAACTTCCTTTGCAGTTCTAACTCTTGATCAGAAAGCTTATTTGGAATAGTCACAAACACCATGGTGCTATAAATAAAATATGTATTCATGAAAACCTTGATGTTATAAGTAGAATTATTTATAGTAACGAAGTGATCAGGAAGGATCACACGTTTGAAAATATAAAATGCAGGAGATCTAAAGCCAAGTAATGATCAACATTAGTTCAACAGAAGAAAACACCTAAATACAAAAAAGCTCTGTTTTTGTCTCTTAGCCAGCCCATTTAATGTATTTTTATTCACAAAGAAGGCTGCCATCATTTTAGTTTTTGACAGTCAGCCATTGAACCTATTTCTCTCATTTACCATCCACTGGTACATTATAATGCTCATGAAATCACGTAGTGCAGTCCAAATAAATAAGCATTGCGCTCAATAAATAATTCATGAAAATATTGGTGGATTACATGTTAGATCACACCAAGAGAGGGATAAACAGTGAGGATAAAAATTTTTTAATAGAGCTAAAAAACAATATTATTCATACCATTGATTCATTCCACAACATAGCTTAAAATGAGTGAATGGGATTTAGAGTATCAATAAGCAATTGCCAAACAGGACCATTCTAATATTGTACAATTGATATTGATGGCAGCTTTCTAAAACTGCCACAGCATACTGTAAATGTGTTTTGCATAAACCTGCGTAGGCCGACAGCTACATATATACGTTTAAGCGCATTGCGCAGAGCCCACTTTTGCATCTCAAGTTGCCTTTCTGAATTATTTATTTTATTGTCAATGTAGGCCGAAAAACTCAGTTCAAATTAAAGAGTGACACAAAATATTTAGTCTTCTGTGCCACACCAAGTATCACGCAGTAGTGTGTAGCCTGTTTTGTGGTGATGATTTCTTTTTTTTTCAGAGACAAGAACACATTTAGCTATAATAAAAGACATGATCAATGTTGAAGTTCATGTAGCTTGTCAGTGTGATTGTTGACATTGATAAATGAGTGAGTGAGCGGCAAGTACACTGATACTTCAACTTACATAAACAGGTACATCATTTGCATAGGCTAAAAATAGTGTAAGTTCAAAAGTATATTCTTGAGACCCACCAGATTTGATAGGCAGTTCTATAGATGATAAATTTTAGGAAACACTTTTTGCTAATGATTACATAAAAAGTTGCATATCTACATTAAAACTTGGGTACAGGTATTTTGTATAGCATATAACTATTGCATCAATAGTTTATGCGGTACTTTATTGAATGTTTTGGCAAAATCTTATATTACAGCACATGTGGTTTTATTCTTGTCTACATTCTTAGCAAGTTTATTATAGATATTACACAATTGTGTTTTGCATGAAAGCCCTCTCCTGGAACCATGTTGGTGATTATACCGAGCTTGATCAAAGGCAACGTTTAGATAATGAACAACAGTAGTACACAAGAGATGCTTGTCAGTAAAAATGGTCAATAGTTGTTTGGCTCATCTAAATGCAAATCTTTTGTGGAACGGCGATAGGTCAGCTAGATTAAGTACCATTGCCAGTTATAAAGCAGGAGCTGATGCTTTCTAAAAAAATTGGTGTCTTGAGGCTTATTGACAGTGTACACCAAGTCAAGGTGTTGTTAGATGGGTTTACTGTTCCTCTTGAGGAAAGTTTGCACACATTGGTGGATATGTTTTGCAAAGTTGTATTCTGTGTTTACACTATTCCTCTTTATATATAAATAGGTAAAATGAATTTCAAGGGAATTTTTACAGGTTATGTTTTCATTTGCTTCGCTACAAGCTTTCATAAGGGGATCATTACCACTCTGAGGTTTAAGTTTTTTTAAAACCTGCTACGTTTACTCTTTTTTTAAAAATATTTGCTGAAATGATTCCACGTGTTGGTTATATCACCTATTTCAGCTTGTTTCAACTGTAAAAGGTAAAAACATATCGTGAAACATCTCTACATCTGCCTTTCAATAAAGCTTTTTATAAATACCCAATTATATGTGCTTCCTGTTGTATATGCCTAATAATTATGCTCAAGAAAGTGGTCACTCACTCATATCATTACATAATAACAATACTGGATTTTAAAGGTACACTAGCAGATGAAGTTTGCTGGGCAGAAAAAGTGTCTGCTCAAACGCGTGTATGGGGGTCAATTATTTTTGTCAAACTATTTTCTCAGAGAAAGTCGAGCTGTTACTATTAGTTGGTACGAGGTTTTATAATATTACTAATGAGAGTCTAATCAACTAAATAAATATATATCATTAATCGAATCACCGACATTTTCAGAATACACCAAAATAACAATTAGTTATATAATAATAATATGAATAATTAATTTAGAAGACTAATAATAACTACTTTTCTATTATCATTGAACTTGTATAGCGAGCAAGCAACAACAAACGAAATATTTACAATAATAATAATTAGCCAAATGAATTTATAATAATAAGTCATTAATAATAATAATCATAATGGAGTAATAATCATTTATTATTATTAATTATATTCTTATTAATTAATACCCAGCTTACTCTGTCACACTATGCTACCTAAATTCGCAATTCATTCACGCCTTCAATCCTCTACCTGAAGACTGTTAGAACATTAAAAACTCTCAAGCTTTTTAAAAAAAACCTCTAAAACCTTTCTACTTCAACATGAAGATTAAATCACTAATAATAATACCCTATTTTCTCTTATATATTACCAAGAATTTGAAACAAACTCTCTTTTTTCTCCACGAATTTCTTGTCTCACTTCCACTCAACTGATCATACTTCAAGTGATCTGGCCTATTAACTGCAATGTACAGTACATAGCTGTAAAACTTTTTTGTAAATATTGTTGTGTATGTGTTGAAAAATTTTTGGGTATATATATTTTGTATATATAACGACAATATTATTATAACCTTGTTGTTGTCACTAATTTCCTTCCTTTATTCAAATTGTACTGTAAAACTTCTCCTTCATTTTTTTCTGGTTATTTCTTCTTTTGACTTTGGTATTTTATAGAAAACATGACATCTATATGATATGATAATTTAACCACATTAAATAAAGTTTACAATAATAATAATGATTTCTATAATACTTACATCAACTTACATCAATATCTGCAACACGCTAGACCGCCAGGGGGGGGGGGGAGGGGCAGAAGGGGCGTGCATCATTTTTTCCCATTTGTTACCAGGGTTTGGGTACTTTCTTCCCGGGGTTTGGAACCAGGGCTAGCCATTTTAAGGACAGTGTGGATACATTGTATCCATCCATATGGAATAACTAGGCCGAAGCCAGCCTGTCGGCGTCTTTTGGCACATCATGATTCCTGAGGTCCCGTATAGTGCGGGAAATAAAACTGTTGTGGAAGGAGTTGCCACTTGCTTGGATAGATCGAGGAACTCCGCGGGATTGTGCTCTCGTTTTGACTGTAGATTCTGACTGAGTCATTAGCTCGTCGTATGATTTACAAAGGGTGAGATGAGCCTCTTCTCTGGATAGGACTTTGTGCAGTAGTCTGATACGACACATCCTCCTTTCCTGGAGTGGTTGCAACTTAAGCTTCTCCTTTGCCTCAGTTACTCCTGTTCTTCCTGTGATATCGCATATCATTCGTACACAGCGGTTCTGTACTAGCTCAAGTGCTTCAATGTCTTTGGCGGAGGAGGGATCCCATGCACAACAGGCATACTCAAGATGAGGCAGACAGAGTGATTTGTAAGCTGTGAGTTTTGCATTCTCAGGGCCCAGTACAGAGCACGACGGATCATTTCAATCTGCTTCTCAGCTATGTGTACATCAAATTTCAGATTAGACTGTAGGGTTACGCCAAGGTACTTACTGTGGTTTGTGTGTTCAAGGATAGTGTTGTTCAGAGTATATTTTGGTATGTCTTTTGTAGGCTTGAACGCAATTATTTTGCACTTGCTAGTGTTGAAACTCATTCCAGAAGCCGTTGCCCAGCTATGCAGCGAGTTGAGGTACTTCTGAAATCCCAATTCATCATCTTGAGTTGAAACGACTTGGTACATCAAAGTGTCATCAGCAAACAGCCCAACATAACAGTTAACATACTGTGGCAGACCGTTTATGTAAATCAGGAATAGCACAGGTCCAAGTACCTATCCTTGAGGCACGCCAGATGTAGTTGGAAGAGGAGTTGATTTGCGTCCATCTAGTCTAGTACAACTGTCTGCGATCTATTCAATAAAAAGTCATGTACCCAGTCGACAAGGTAGTCATCCACGCTCCACTGGTATTTTTGAGAGTTTGTTGATCAGTAGAGTGTGTGGGACTCTGTCGAAGGCTTTAGTTAGGTCCAACACAGCAGCATGGACATGCTGATTTTTGTCTGTTGCGCTCAGTAGCTCATGTAATGTGGCACAAATTTGAGTTTTCACAAGACAAGCCCTTACGAAAACCATGTTGCCTGTTATGCAACCATGTGTCAATCTTAGCGAGCAGGTCTCTGAGAACAATGTGCTCGAGGAGTTTGCAGGGTATGATGGTAAGAGATATTGGTCTATAATTGTTGACACACTCTTTAGAACCAGATTATTTGTGGATTGGTGATATGTTGTTAGCTGCTTTCCATTCTCTAGGCAGCTTACTCTGCTCCAGCGATCTGTTGTAGATATGTGTCATATAAATAAATGATATAATTAATAATCGTTAGTGTTATTATTATTTATGTATAATAATAATATAATATATAATTATTATTATTACTAAGTCTAATAATAAACCATTATGATTATTATTATAAAAACAATAAATGATAATAATAATAAAAATTAGCATATATAATAATAAATATATAATACTACATATAAGATATATTATTATAATTATATGTATAATAAATAATAATTATGTATAATAATTATTATTATTAATAATTATAATTAATTATTATTATTATTAAATTTAATAAATAAAAAAATTAATAATAATAATAATAAATATAACCTAACCTAACAAGAGCAGATGAAAACCAATTCCATTGTTTATGAAGTGTTTCTCCTTAATGATATCAACATTAAGCATAATCAAAGCAATGGCCAGGCAAATCAGATTTTGCAAAAACAGCCAATTATACCACGACGAGAAGACAACTCCTGCGTCCCAAAGGATTTACTTTAGCCAGGGTGGTAGCCTAAGTTTTAGGCCAACATTTGAGGCAATATCTGTTTATTTTGCTGTCAATATGTTGTGTTATTGATTGGGAGTTGTATGTTCCTGCGTGATGATGGTGGCCTGTGAATGGATTTCATTGGATGATTGGTTCAGTGGGCGGGGTTTTTTCTGCTGGTTTGTTGGCCTAAGTTAAAGGGACAGCTTCGGCGACCAAATGGTCGCCGTACCAAAGATTGTAGTAAAAATTAACTACCATCGTTGGCCCATAGCGTGATCAGCTATGTTTTGGTTTGAACTTTTTATTAGTTTAGACCTCGGTTTATTTTCGGCTTTTCTTATTAATGATATTTATTATTATTATCAGTTATTAATTAGTTTTGTAGCCAGCACCAACAAAGACAGGTTTGAAGACTTAAAAAATTGTTATTAATATTTGTATATTATTTAATATACCATTATTGTTATTTGTGGGATGAGGATAATCTGATCAACAATAACTCCTGAGAAGAATAATTATGGTGAAAATAATCCCAAAATAATAAGAACAATAATAAATAATACATGGAATAAACAAAATTATACAAATAATAATAATATTATTTTTAAATCTTCAAACCTGTCTTTGTTGGTGCTGGCTTCAAAATAATTAATAACTGATAATAATAATAAATATCATTAATAAGAAAAGCCGAAAATAAACCGAGGTCTAAACTAATAAAAAGTTCAAACCAAAACATAGCTGATCACGCTATGGGCCAACGATGGTAGTTAATTTTTACTACAATCTTTGGTACGGCGACCATTTGGTCGCCGAAGCTGTCCCTTTAACTTAGGCCAACAAACCAGCAGAAAAAACCCCGCCCACTGAACCAATCATCCAATGAAATCCATTCACAGGCCACCACCATCACGCAGGAACATACAACTCCCAATCAATAACACAACATAGTGACAGCAAAATAAACAGATATTGCCTCAAATGTTGGCCTAAAACTTAGGCTACCAGGGTGGCTCTCTATGAGGGGGGAGGGGGTGAGAGAGAATGAGAGCCAGGGACACATTGACACACGGTGGGCGGAGCTTACATTGTAGTTGAGCATTAATCCCATTATAACTTCATTGTATTACTAACAGAAAACGAATGAGACAGTCTATATCACTAAGGAAGCATAACTACTGCGGTCGTATTTATTATTAACTTCATATAGCTGATATCATTCCTTTGTGTTGAATTGAGAGCTCTGTTGGATGGTGGCACCTAACTTGGCCACAAGTAAACTAGACTACTTTTTCACAGAGCTTATGAATGATTTGATTTTATTCTTACCCAAAAACTTGTCAAGATAAAGCTAAAACTCCGCTGTTCAATGAGGGTTTACTCCCACTGATGATAATGGCTTTCTAGCATTTTTTCATGCAACTTCGATTATAACTTCACGGAACTTATAGAACATGCATATGTATAGATTTATGCATACAAAGTCAAAGAAAAAAGATAAAACAATAGATTAGCAAAATGTGTGAAATAACATATTGTAAATCAGAACTTTGCGGTGAATAAAATTTAAACAGGAATTTTGTACACAACAAGTTATCACATGAATCACATAGCGAGTGCAATTGAAAAATAAAAATATACGCACGTAAACAAATATAAAAAAAAATGTACATACATATATTTGTAATGTACACATATTTGTAATGCAGGAAATATAAATAACTATAAATGAAAGAGGTAACAGGGGAAAAACACTGAACTGAGCAAGTAGCTAACCAGAAATACAAACATTAACACAGCCACCAGTACGAAGGAAGTGATATTTTTCATCTCTCCAACTCAGTTTTCAGTTACAAATGAATCACCAGGCTCATTTCCTGAATGACTAACGACTGGAATTGTTGTCTTGTAGCAAGGAAGTCGCATCTATAGGTACGTTGCATGGCCAGTACTTCTGAGTAAAGCACCACATAATATGTCTGTTACGATCCAAATATGTTCTGGAACTATTTCACCAGAGAGTTTATTGTTGCATTCTCCTGCAACAACAATAACAGCTGACAGTTGTAAACATAATAATTAAGTTACACAATGCTAAGCCAAAACTGGAAATTTTAGTTGTAGTCACAGAATAAAAATGTAACAACAAATAACAAGTGGTCTGAGTAGCATCTCTTACCAATCAAACATCAAGCATACAGATTATTGCATAACTGTAATTAAATGCAAAATAATAATAATAAAAACGTGTGCTTTCTTGTTTGGCAAGATGATGTTGCTTTGTTGCTTATACTACTCGTCCACAACAATAAAGCATTGTCATTAGCACACATTCTTCTATAGCATTAGATATTATTTGTGAAAGTAGTATATAAAATTATTTATTATTGCAATGTTGTACTCATCTGTATTGTTCAGGCATACTGTCACTAACTCAGTTTGTGGAAAGGTTTAGTTAGTTACCCTCCCATGGAGTTTATATGTTCAAAGAAGACACACACCACATAGTGTGTGGCACCATGGTGACACATATGGTGACACCATAATAATTTATTATATAATATATATTATATTATCTATTTTAATTGTAGAACTATAAAATTTAATTATTAATTATTATTATAACTATATTTACAATTCTAACAAATCCTAATAATCATAACAAAAATCATTATTAGTAGTTCGTAGTAGCCAATGACAAAAAAATTATCAAATATCAACCACAAACAACAATAAAATAAAAAATAAAATAATAAAATTTATTGTTGATGTTTGTTGGCTGATAGTTTTATTTCTTAAAACAATATTATTATTATTTATTATTAATCATCATATTGATAGTAGATAGATAGAAGTATTATAAAAACAATCACAATTTTTGAGCAACAATTGCAATAATAATAGAAATAAATAATAATAATTATTATTATTATATATATATTATTAATTATTATAATTATTCCCTATTTATTTATTACATACATTACTATTATAATAATATCTACCGCTTCTCATCGACTACTTACTGTAAAATCTTAGTTGTGGCATCCAGAGTTGAGATTGGTCAATTCTATGATGTCCAGTTGTAAAGAAATGTAAAGCAACAAACCAGCACAAATTGGTTCGTAGAGCTGAGCATGTGGGGAGCGCATGGCAGTAACTTGCATTGAAATATAAACCCATTATAAACCCATATATATATATATATATATATATATATATATATATATATATATATATATATATATATATATATATATATATATATATATATATATATATATATATATATATATATATATATATATATATATATATATATATATATATATATATATATATATATATATATATATATATATATATATATATATATATATATATATATATATATATATATATATATATATATATATATATAAACCCATTACATTTCAATGGTAACTTGAGAGAAATATCAATAGACTCACTCAACAAAACCACATTCAAGTCGGCTTTTCGTTGAAAAAGGCAGTTTATTCAGACTAGGACGTATTCTGTTACAGAATACGGCATCTCAAAATCAATCTGTCCCCGGCTCTCTTTCACTCTCCCCCCAAACCCCGCCCACCATCATAAACCCCGCCTCTTGAGAGCCGCCCCGGCTAGATTTACTTGCGACCTGTCATTGTGATTGGTAGTAATCAGCGGGCATACATAATATAGACTCAATAGCACCATAATTAGTAATTAATTACCAACACCAACCAATAGCTTTATTCTCATGTAGATATAAAATATATTGCATAAATATAGAAAGAACATGTAACAGCAAAAACAGACAAATCAACAATAGAACTACACGTTGTGTGCCACTGCCAGCGAAGGTAGAGACAACCACAAATTATAGAATGTAAACTATAGCAGCTAATGCTAGTTCGAGCTGTGCTGTTGATTACAAACAGTCAAGTATATCAGCAGTCTGATTGGCCACACATGCCCGGTATAAAAGATGGCACACAAGTTTACATCGAATTGATTTCTCCCATGATGTTAACTATCCTGCCTTTGTACTTCGTAGCGATGTCTTTTTCCAGCTAAAACAGCCAAGAGAACATAGAATTGTCGACTCACACAACAAAAATGATCAACATGAGTAGAAAAGTGTCAATTGTAGTGGAAAAGCACAGAACACTTTATGATCTTTCACCACAAAGAGTGCATGAGTTGTGACCTTCAACAAGCCTTAATTTGATGAAACCACAGCTAGACATGTGATCTACGTTAATGGTCAGTCACAACTAACGACACATACCTCTTTTTTAAGCTCCATTGTCTTCAACTTTACGATAGAGATCTTTGGCTCGGTCTCAACTTCCTCCTCATAGGCTTCTTTCTGTTTTATTACCATAAGTCGGGCGGATGCAGCCATCTTTTCTGCCTGCTCAAGTGTTTTTGTTATTCCTTCTGTTATTCGCTCCACATACCTACATACACGCACACACATCTCGTACCTCTCTGCACAATATGCACAGTTCTATACAATATACACAGTTCTGTACAATATGCACAGTTCTGTACAATATGCACAGTTCTGTACAATATGCACAGTTCTGTACAATATGCACAGTTCTGTACAATATGCACAGTTCTGTACAATATGCACAGTTCTGTACAATATGCACAGTTCTGTATGGCGTGGACAGGAACTCACCTAGGCGAGTTCCTAATAGACATCAGCTGTTGGAGCCTGGCTGAAGAGAGTTCACTGCTGACTGCTGTCGCTTTAGATAACATAGATGAGATTTCACGGTCGGAGACTTGAAGGTCAGCGGGTGCTGACTGCAACAGGCTCATTACTATGACATCCGTACCTGCCGAAAGTTCATGTAGCCTTTGCTCTAGGAATGTCTCTAGCTGCAACAGAGTTATCAGCCGGTTAGACCTGAGTCTAATAAATCTCTATGCATTGCGTGACTATACATATATATATATATCACTTGTATAGTGACTATACAAGTATATAACACACATATATAGTAACTGTCCAGGTATATAACACACATATATATAGTAACTGTACAGGTATATAACACACATATATAGTAACTGTCCAGGTATATAACACACACATATATAGTAACTGTCCAGGTATATAACACACACATATATAGTAACTGTACAGGTATATAACACACATATATAGTAACTGTCCAGGTATATAACACACATATATAGTAACTGTCCAGGTATATAACACACACATATATAGTAACTGTCCAGGTATATAACACATATATATAGTAACTGTACAGGTATATAACACACATATATAGTAACTGTCCAGGTATATAACACACATATATAGTAACTGTACAGGTATATAACACACATATATAGTAACTGTCCAGGTATATAACACACATATATAGTAACTGTCCAGGTATATAACACACACATATATAGTAACTGTCCAGGTATATAACATGTATGAAGTAACTGACAAATGGACAGACTTTTAATCAATTGGTTCACCTCAATCAACTCATCCATAAACTGAAACCTGGTGGTCGGGTTGTCTAACAGTGTAAGGGCGTCCTTGCCTCGAGCCACTCCATCATCCGCTGTCGCATCAGCTTGAGGGTTGTCCCCCAAATCTATGATGAGATCTGCATTACCGGCATCACTCACTTCAATGTTCAGATCCTACAACGGGTGGAGACAACCTGATGTGACAGTTATATGTGGTAGAGAATGGCTAGTGGTTAGTGATAGGTAGTACCTCTCCAAAGTCTATCTCAGCCTTTTGTTCATCACCAGCAGGTTCATCAAAGTCTATGGCTCCCCAGTCAATCTGCAAGAGATGAGAGTGCTGAGATACGCACTATGGGATAGTCACCTGATAGCAGGGCAAAAGACTTGATAAAGTACTTTAAAGTGCGCAAACAAATACTCAGTTTGGTACAATATGGCGCAGTCATACCTGGATGTAAGCTTATAGTGTACAATACCACATCAAATATACCACAGCAAGTCAACTCCCTGTAGATCAAATCCAATGGACAGTGAAGAAAAACAGATGGAATACCTCATCTCCAGTCTCTTCTTGTTTAGTGCCCTCGTCTAGTTGTGTATGTGAAGTGGTGTCTAACACAGAGGTTGGGGCGTCACCTGTTCTCCATTCATAAGTAGTTATATTCCCCTTGGCTATAACAGCTTGTAGCATGGGGCAAACTGCCTCTGCTTGGTCACTACACAATAGATATATAAGTAATATACATTATGTACTAACAGTCTATACTCACTACACAATAGATATATAAGTAATATACATTATGTACTAACATAGTCTTTACTCACTACACTTTACAACTAGTTAGACATATACCTGGAATTGATAAATTCTATGAAGTTTGTATAGTACTGTAAACTATCTTTCAACTCTTTAGTCTTTGAAGTCAATGAGTCAAAAGTCTGTGGAAGATTTGCAGCAAGTGATAGTAACTCTTTCTTTACATGCTTACCCTGCAATACACAACTTATTACAGTTAGTATGTAACATTAGGAACTAAGGCTAGGGAAAACTAGTATGTAACAACACAGACTGAAGTTAGAGAGGGTAAGTATACGACACTATGTCCAAAGGCTAGACTAGGGAGAGTTAGATGTAATACTGAGATCCAAGGCTAGACTAGGGAGAGTTTGACGTTATACTGAGAACAAAGGCTAGACTAGGGACTAAGACTAGACTAGGGAGATTTAGATGTAATACTGAGAACAAAGGCTAGACTAGGGACTAAGGCTAGACTAGGGAGATTTAGATGTAATACCGAGAACTAAGGCTAGACTAAGAACTAAGCCTAGACTAGGGAGAGTTAGATGTAATACTGAGAACTAAGGCTAGGGACAATATACACGGAGTACCTCTATCCCTATCTTTGCACACATATCCGTATATTTAATGCGAAATTCAGTAGCTGAACTGTTATAGTCGGCCTCCTTTCTCACGCAGTCTTGCTGTGCCTTCTTACACCTAGCCACTTGTTTCTTTAGAGCTGGCACCTCGTAGTTAACGTTCCTTGCCAACATCTGCGCAGCCTCAGCTACAACATCACGTGCACTGTTGGCACAAGTCCAATGTGACCCTTAACGAATGAATCTATACTGCCCTGAGCTGGCAAAACACAATATCTGACCAATTTTTCAAAACGCATTTTTTTGCATTTTTTATGTCATCAGGGTATGTTACATCACCCCAAAGAATTTTATTGCTGAATTCCCACCCGAACCCATGTTTTTCGGGCGGGCAAAACACCATATCTGCATTATTACTATCTAATTAGGCAGCCAAAGCACCGTATCTGCTGATATTGTGTTTTGCTTGACCAATAGCATTGTCTTTTGCGGATTAGTGTAACAGCACAATGCAATACAGTGCTGACTTGAGGTTATTTAATGCATCATAGCAATTGAAAGTCATACTATTCATGCTAGTACCATCCTTTGAAGCAAACAACGAACAAACAGTACAAACTTGGCTCCTAAATTAAATCATAGTCGATTTTTTCTATTATTATTCTGCGTCAATTTCTATTACTATTATGGATTCTGACAGATCAAGGTCATTGACTGACATAAAATTGTAATAAAAATTAATTTTTGTCATCAGTATTTACTCCAATGCTAGTCTTTTTATTTTCTAAATGTTTTGTTTTTATTCGTCTTGGTTGTCAAACCAGTGGTCTAGTACAATTGTGACATTCTTTTTCCACAGACTATCTCGTTATCAACTCTCCATAATAAATTGTTTGAATACTCATATTAGAATTCGTTTAAGTTCTTCTTGAATACAAAGCAGCTAAATGATGAGAACGTGTGATAACAACATATAATTTAGTCAATCTCACCATCAAGTCATGAGATAAGCAGATTTTAAACCCCTCACCAAAACCTGTTACCTAGAATTCAAAAATTGTCTCAACTTCATTTGATTTCTGCAAGCATAATCCCCTAGATCACAGATTATGGGACCGCTGAGCCCAAATTCAATGAGCTAATTAGGCAAACAAAACACAGCATCTCCAGATATTGTGTTTTGGTTGCCTAGGCTCAGCATTAATAATATGTGTGAATAGGCAGGCAAAACAATTTATCTCAATTTACGTGTAAAATATGATAATTAGACCAAAATGGTCTTCACAGATGGAAAGAGCATGTCTGACTACCTACTACAACCCTATTAATTTAATGTTGCAATGATCTGTACGAGATGGCTGACACCTGAAAGTTTTTGATCGATACTCGACAATTTCAAAATGTGGAGATATTGTGTTTTGCCAGCTCAGGGCAGTATATCTAATACATCCAAAGAAGTGTGTACAATACAGTCAATACAGCTCACCCACCTAAATATACACAATCTACTTTATAGAGACCCACCACTTCCTGCCAATCCTACAAACACAACTGGACATAGAAATATCTGCTAGTTGTAAAGAAACAAACCAGTTGGACTGTTACATGAACACAAGACAGCAAACACCTCTCGTTGGATCAATCAAGCGCAGAAGAACTCTGCTGTGAGCCAAATTTACCTTCATCCTCTTGGATGAATACGAGCCAAACAAGTTCTTGGAGCTTGCCTCTGTCTTCTTTAATATCTCAATAATCTTCAAACAATGAAAGTAGTTGATATCTGAAAGTAAAATGGAAAA
Organism: Cryptosula pallasiana; assembly: GCA_945261195.1. Lineage (NCBI taxonomy): Eukaryota > Metazoa > Bryozoa > Gymnolaemata > Cheilostomatida > Cryptosulidae > Cryptosula > Cryptosula pallasiana. The sequence goes on along the minus strand of OX183133.1, from coordinate 48,220,026 downwards.
AAGTGTTACGATTGAAACTGTTTTTGAGAGATCACATTAAAAGCATAAACGAAACCAACATACAAGTTCCAGAGAGAAGTTTTGTGATGTCATCATGAGCGGGCATGTCCTGTATTGCTGTATTTATTTTTTCTCTGATAGCCAAGGCTGCCTGCTGCCAATTCTGCTTGCAATGTCTCCGTTTTATCAACCAATCTAAAATTAGGTATGATTTTGTTGGACGCTCATTATCTTTCTTACAAAAGAATCAGATATAACCAAATATTCTGGCATTTTCACTTTCAGGAAAGTTTCTGTATAGCAAAAAGTTAGTAGTTGAATAAAGTTGAGGATGAACTGCATTTTCTCTACAACCATTGATTTATAAACCTTCAATCATATACGCTACGTACCAGACAGCTTGTTATAGTGTATATCTATGGGCATGTCCTCCATGATCACAGGTGGTCAGAGTCAACTTGCCAAAAAATGGAACCACTAAAAGCACATGAATTACTTGACAGAGCAAATGTCATCACCTGCACTTTCGACAGTAGCACACACATACAGATATATTTATTTACGCTAATTAATTGATAGAATGGATAGAAAATCCTGAAAGCTCTTTTTTAGCTGAAGACCTTGAAAATGTTCTCTTTGGTGCATCATTACTCATTCCTTTACCAATATAAATAATTACACACACACTTAAATGGGAGTGAAACAAACATAGACAGGAACAAACACGACAGGAATAAATGTGGACGGACCTTGAATGTACATACTTAGACACGTACAATGAAAATTGAATGATGAATTTACTACTAACTATGCTATAAAGATAAATATGTTGATGTTTATTCCAGAAAGTGTTGACAATCATTCCTGACATTTGTTTCAGGAGTTGTCTAATTTGATGTGAATAGCAATTTTTAACATTCCAAGATCAATAGAATGTTGAAATGGCAGTAGTAACTTACTACAGCATGCGTATGTTTATCATCATTATTATTTCAATTTGAAAATATTATTATTAAAAAGATTGTTATTGGGTTATAATAATTGGTGCATTATTGCTGTCATTTATTTATTGATATTCATTATCATTGCTAATTATTATCATGATGAAGCAGGGGGTGGGAAAAAATGACTTTAAAGTCGAGTCAAGTCATGAACTTTGTAAATCGAGTCAAGTCGCAGCCATTCTGAGGTTCAGCTGAGTCAAGTCAAGTAAAGTCACAAACATTGTTGAGTCAAGTCGAGTTGAGTAATGAAAAATTTCAAGTCAAGTCAAGTCTGACTCAAATGACTTAGAAGTCAAATATCAAGTCACTTGAATATCTCAGAGTCTATTGGTCGTAAAGCATTATCAAAGACATCATCGTGATCGGCAGATTTCAGAGGGGGTAATTTAGATGTCCAATAGATGACTAATACAAAACTTTCACAGAAATCAGACGATTTTTATTGAAAGATTTCCCTAACAGCAATAGATGACAAAAATATTGGCAATGATAAATCAGTGGTTCAGAACAATAGTCTGGCAGTATAGCATTTGTACTTATGGAAAGCCAGAACCAGTAGAATGTTGCAGCCAATAAAATATTCTGTTCACAGTTCCAGCAGTAGACACTTCTCAGTGAGTTAAATGGTTTAATTAACCCTATTCCTTGCATGGCAGTTGTTTTTCGCATTCCCTACTTGAAAAAAAGGTCATCATTTTATTTTAGTAACTTAATTTTGTAAAATTACTCGTTCTTTTTCATTTTCTGTCAAAAAAATCTCTGCAGTAAAGTTGTGCAATAAATTTTGCAACACATGTTTAATAAAGTCAAGAAACATTAGGAATTTTACAAGTTGCAATCAACTTTTTTTTCCAGCAGGGAACTTGACCTACACGCATTAAAAACAACAACCCTACTGAAAAAAAAGTCTTCCCCATTTCACAAACTTTCGTAATCAGAGTGCACTAATTATTTTTAGTACATTTCTAGTTGACAAAACAAACAGTATTCTGCATATGCACCTTCTTCTTGTCTTCTTATATTTTTAAACGGTAGAAAATCATCAATTATTCTATCTTTTTTTCTGGTAGAAAACATTTGAATGGAAGGCCTAATGTAATTTTCTGATCACCATACTCCAGCAAGCATACAGTTGGCTAACTATTAGCTGGGTTGTGCACTAAATAACACCTCTGGTTCCGATAACCAAACAGGAAATATAAACAGCAATGACACACGGGTATTCTGTTAATTTAGGAAATTGTGGTAGGAGCAGACAACTCTGCGAGATTGACTCCAAATGACTTGATGATGACTGTAATAAAGTCATCTGTATTATGAAGTCGAGTCAAGTCAAGTCATGAAACTTTTCGAGTCAAGTCGAGTCGAGTCAGATGAGGCATCAAGTCAGAGTTAAGTCAAGTCACTGCTCAACTAAGTCAAGTCAAGTTATGACCTATGACTTGACTCTAAGATGACTTGACTTAGTCCGACTTATTCCCACCTCTGTGATGAAGTAATAAATCATAAAAATAATGCATAAATCATAAATGATGTTGTTGGTTCGTGGTGGCAGTTGTTGGTACTCGTACTAGTAGTAAAACTAGTTGATAGTAGTAGTAGCTGATTTTTTTTATATCAATCAAAGTCAAAATATTCTTGATTGAAATAGCAGTGAGTGTTGAAAGAATTAGGAATCAATTTATGTGTTTAACAAAATGACATTTAACTCAACTGGCTATATCACTGCTACTGAGTAGTAGTCGTTGTTTAAGTTATTTAGTTGTTTATTAAATAAATAATAATTATACTACTACTATCTATTATTCTATTACTTATTATAATATTATTATTGCTCACTATTACTATCACTATTACATTATTATTATTATTATTGATGATTATTATTCATCAGTCAAATAAATAGTAGTAGTAAAAGTAGTAAGTAATGTTATTTTGCTTGTCGTTAGCAGTATCATTTGTAGTAAAAGTTCACAGCATTAACCGTTAGTAATAACAGGTTAGTAGTTGAATGAGTTAGTCTTTTATTTATTACTACTACTACTACTACTCAACTGCTGCTGCAAAAAAGCCCGGACTTCATGTTTTTGCTTGCTCTCAAGTATTTACGTTGTACTTTTCAAAAAGATTTCTGTATTACCAAGACTCGTTTCATAGGCTGGTAGAAATGGGTTGAGGTAGCATAGTGCAGTACAGTAGCTTAACCAATGTTAAGTAAATATAAAAAAAAAACTCTTCTTTATTATTATCACAAATAAATGGTATTTTCTTGAATAAAATATCTTAAGCCTGGGTTTCAAGCTATTTATTGGCGATAACTTGTCTGTTCAACGGAAGCATCGAGGATATGTAAAATGTGTAAAATCACAGGCTAAACAACTTCTGGCCAACGTGACATTGATATCTTTCCAACAAGTGGCTCAGCAATGCTATATGCGTATATAAACTGTACGTAGCACCTCAATTTCATTATTGAGGAGTCAACTCCAAACGATGATTAAAAAGTAGTAGGCAACTCCAACAAAAAACATTCAAACCTCACCAATAGTTTTTACAATAATAGATTCCAATCAGGGGCGTTTCCAGCTATTGTCGCACAGGTCGTGCGACCACCCTTTGGCCTTAACAAAAAAAAATTGAAGTTGTTTGCTCTTAGTTGTTACCTAAGTTCTCAATTGAAGTGAGAACTTTGTCCAGCGTCTTCAAGCATCACAAAATTAAAACTTATTTTCTAAGTCAAGGTTAAACATTATTTAGACTTGTTTTTATCCTCTGGTTATTCATAATGAAAAGAGTAGGTACAAGAAGGTCCACTTTAATTGATAAAACTAAAACCTCAGGCTTTTTCTCTCCCCCAGTAACAGGCCTGTGGAAAAATTGAATGGCCTTCCTCCTAAAAGAAAGTTAGACTACTGTGATCGACCTAAGCTGGGAAAATACTTCAATTAATAATACAATCCCAGCTCACCTGACCACATGGAATTTTAATATATCATCTTAAAATAAGTATAGTGTTGAAAATCCAACAAAGTCACTAGAAGTAGAAAATAATTATAATAATAATAATGGCTCTACTACTACTACTAGTACGTACTACTACTACACTACTACCACTATACTACTTATTATTTATTATTATTATTAAATATAACTCATCCATCACACACACAAGCAACGCTCTCACTCACTCTCTGCAAGTGTGACTGACTATTCCTCAGACTATTACTAACAGAAAAACAATTAATCTTCTTTGAGTGATAGTGTAGAAGTAAGTTACAGTAGTAGTCTGTAGTATTTTCAACAGTATTATTATTGTTTATTATTAATAATTATTATTATCTATTAATTATTGATCATAATTTTTTATTAGTATTCTCATCATACTATTATTATTAATTATCAATACTTATTATTATGAATAATAAAAATAGCAAATGATGACAAGTGTTACAAGTTATTAATAATTATTATAATTATTACTACAAATACTATTATTTTTATTATTTTTTGCGGTTGTTTTTATCATTAATTATTTATTGCCATTATTATTTTTACATGTTTGTTACCATTTATTTACTTATTAGCGTTTAAAACTACGGTGTTGTGGTGACTATTTACATTATTATTGTTTATTATATCCATTACAATAATAATACCACTAATCATAAACAGTAAAATGAAATCGATTTACTTAGTTTTCCTAAAATATGTATCCTAACGCTGTATCAATTTCCAGATATAATAAAATGATTAAGTAGCATCCTTCAACATTCAAACTGCATATTTTGTATCATAATTTGAAGCTTTACCAACAATCCTAGTAGTTATTTTCTTGTTCGTGTAGTTGATTAAGGCTGTTGGTAAATCTATCAAAGTTTGCTTGTAACTTTGATATACTTCTGTCTCTAATCATCAATGTTAATATTGGTCACCTAATAGAATGCAAGGTGTAATTTAAACTATGATAAACCGAACTGAAAAACATATAGTTTTGAAAATCTCCGTTTTCTGGTCACTAATTGACAATAGATAAAGTAGTATTGAATGTCCATGTTCAACCGCAACTTGTGTCGGCTTCATTTTCTTTGCGGTCTTTACGTCCTGTTTAGAAGATTACTCTTTCACTTTTGTGGTTATATTGCGTCATCAATGTACAAGTTATTAGTTTGTTAATTGCTGAATAACACTTTCTTTATACTGAAACTTGAATACAAGATGTTAATTCATTGTATATAAATTGGAGACATTCATGGCATCTCATTTTCAACCGGATTGTTATTGCCATCTAACAAGCTCATTAGCTTTCGCTGTACTGTTGTGGTAACCTTCTTAAATGATTATGGATTATTGTGATATGAGCAACATGGTGACCTCTTCACTGACTGTGCAAGTTGGTTTCATTGAGTATTGAATCCAAAATGTCAGTTTACTGTTATCTGAAATGCTGCAAATGCGTTGGCGGCCGGGGCTCCGCCCCGGACCCCGTTGGGGGGGCTTACAGCGCCCCCCCAAACCCCCCAGCTGTTTTGTGCACGCCGCTGGCGTGCGCTCGGCGCCTGCGGCGCCTCGTGAGCGTAAGCCAACAACCGCCAACTTCACCAACTTGAGCCCACCCTTTGACCAAATCCTAGAAACGCCCCTGCCAATACGTTATATATGCTACAGTATATAGATAATATGTCAAAGCCTGGCCACACTAGTGTGTTTTCTGATGAAATGTGATTCACTGTCATTTCTCATCAAACATTCAAACTGCCATATTATTATGAACATAAAAAACCAGTAACCAATAAATGGCCACATTACTAATTTTGTGCGAGTCACTTGTTTCAATGATAAAAGCAGAAATATCCATGTTTGACTCACTGTTCTATTTATCGCCGAAACAGTTTTTGAACGAATGCTATTAGTCATGTTGTTAGCGGTCAACAGCTCCACTGTTGACAAGGTATGTTAAACAACAAAAGCTCGCCAGCGCTCACCAAAGCACGCATGCCCGAAGTAAATTCGTTCGACGGTTTGTTGAAAACACACTAGTGTGGCCGAGTGTCAACATTCGTTCCCGACAACATAAAAAATATAATTCTCTTGTTTGTTCCAGGAGAAGTTGCTTTCAATCCAAATAGTAATTTTCATAATCCCTAAGTAAGTGTAAAAGTGGTATTTTATGTCACTAAAAACGAGAATAGCGATTTTCTAAAGAAAATGTCCATATATTTTTCTGTCACTCCTTAGGCAACTTTTATCAGACCTTGACGTTACTTAGATTTGTTCTAGTTTTCTCCCTAGTCGCTCCTGCCGACATTCATCCCCGTCTATCTTCTGTACATGCGCACATTCGACTGTCTATCTTCTGTACATGCACACATTCGACTGTCTATCTTCTGTACATGCGCACATTCGACTGTCTATCTTCTGTACATGCGCACATTCGACTGTCTATCTTCTGTACACGCACACATTCGACTGTCTATCTTCTGTACATGCACACATTCGACTGTCTATCTTCTGTACATGCACACATTCGACTGTCTATCTTCTGTACATGCACACATTCGACTGTCTATCTTCTGTACATGCACACATTCGACTGTCTATCTTCTGTACATGCACACATTCGACTGTCTATCTTCTGTACATGCACACATTCGACTGTCTATCTTCTGTACATGCACACATTCGACTACATATGTCCTCTAGTTTTACTAAAAACAAAAAACCATAACCACAATAATAATTTGCTTTGTTACAAAAGTTGAAATTCATATGTAGATTATCTATAATTTTGTTATGAAGGTTCCACATGTCATTTGGTGAAGAATCATAAAACCCCTAATAGATATCGTACGTGGTTTTTAAAACATGGGCCAATGAGAATGTAAAGCGTAAAAAGTTTGTTTTTGCGTTTGATACAGGTGAATAATCCAGAACAATCTGGTTTGAATCAAAATTTAAACTTATACAAGTTAGATAATATGAGGCTTGGTTAGGTTAGACTATATATATAACCAAACAATGTGTACCCTCAAGTTTTATTGTCAACTAAACTTTGCTTATTACAAAATACCAAATACAAATACAAAAATACGAAAATAAATTAAATAGTAAACTTCAAGGTCAAGTGTTGGTTTCTGACGTTAGATTGTAAAACACACAAAAACTTTGAAGTTATTACTTTTTCTGTTTCTCAAGACAGTCCACAAAATGCCCTAAATCAACCAATGAACAATTTTGTCATGACATGACCATAGAGTTATCTCCCCTTCTACTAAACATCATTTGGTACTAGAAACAGCGACCAGGCCATGATAGCACTATTAAATATATAAATAAAGTTGATTTCGTTTCATTAAAATATGCAGTAAAATTGTCTACAAACTGGCTTGATAAATCATTTTAACTAATAAAACTAATATAAAGCTAAATAATTCATCTCAAAATGATGACATCAAAAAGTTTGTTGCAACAAAAAAAATTATACTTTTACAGCCCTAAAAGTTCTCACCAACTTCATAATATTGTGACCAGAAACAGCTGTAGGCTCTAACTGCAGCTTTATCAGTTGTTTTGACTGAGTTGTCTGTTTTTGAGGAGACAACTCCAGAAGTTTAGTCATTTAGTTCTAAAAACTCTAGCGACTTCTGGTATATTTACTCTTACAATCGCAGACCCCATGGTAGGGTATGGTGGTTTTAGAATTAGAGGGAGGATGTTCTATGACAATATTTTCTTTGGAGCTCATGTGCGATGTGAACCATATAAAAACCCTTTTGTTACCAGCCGCTCATGTTTCACTTGACCTATGGTTAGTGTTTTAGAAAGGGAGATAATTCTATGGCCAAGCATTGTGCTGTCATAACAACTCCCGAGCAGACAAAATCGCCCTTTGTTGTCAATGGTTGATTCCATTAAAATGACTTCGCTAATATTGTACAGGAAGTGATGGTACGACCCAAACATTAATTATTATTGGCACTTCTTGTAGGTGGCCGACAGCACCGATCATTTATTATTTTTATCTGAAATAAATAATAAGAGATTATTTCGTAAAACAAACTCCATACCGAGTTATATATGCACGTATGCGTGTGTATGTATGTTACTATACTGAGTTATATATGCACGTATGCGCGTGTATGTTACTATACTGAGTTATATATGCACGTATGCGTGTGTATGTTACTATACTGAGTTATATATGCACGTATGCGTGTGTATGTTACTATACTGAGTTATATATGCACGTATGCGTGTGTATGTTACTATACTGAGTTATATATGCACGTATGCGTGTGTATGTTACTATACTGAGTTATATATGCACGTATGCGTGTGTCTGTTACTATACTGAGTTATATATGCACGTATGCGTGTGTATGTTACTATACTGAGTTATATATGCACGTATGCGTGTGTATGTTACTATACTGAGTTATATATGCACGTATGCGTGTGTATGTTACTATACTGAGTTATATATGCACGTATGCGTGTGTATGTTACTATACTGAGTTATATATGCACGTATGCGTGTGTATGTTACTATACTGAGTTATATATGCACGTATGTGTGTGTATGTTACTATACTGAGTTATATATGCACGTATGTCTGTGTATGTTACTATACTGAGTTATATATGCACGTATGTGTGTATGTTACTTTACTGAGTTATATATGCACGTATGTGTGTGTATGTTACTATACTGAGTTATATATGCACGTATGCGTGTGTATGTTACTTACTGAGTTATATATGCACGTGTGTGTGTGTATGTTACTATACTGCGTTATATATGCACGTATGCGTGTGTATGTTACTATACTGAGTTATATATGCACGTATGCGTGTGTATGTTACTATACTGAGTTATATATGCACGTATGCGTGTGTATGTTACTATACTGAGTTATATATGCACGTATGTGTGTGTATGTTACTATACTGAGTTATATATGCACGTATGCGTGTGTATGTTACTATACTGAGTTATATATGCACGTATGTGTGTGTGTGTATGTTACTATACCGAGTTATATATGCACGTATGCGTGTGTATGTTACTATACTGAGCTATATATGCACGTATGTGTGTATGTTACTACGTAATATACTCTCTTATATACTTCATACCTTCTTGTTTTGTAAAGACCGCCCAAGTTTTTATTTTCATTTTGTAAGGGTATCACTGTAATATATACTGTGCTTGGGTACGGCTGCTTTTTTGTAACAGAAATGCTGGCCGCACCCTCCCTCTACCCAGAGCAGTAGAACAAGTGCAGCCAGAAGTCAGAAGAATAAAGGGCTCAGAAGAACTATTCTCTACCAAACATTCTGTCTCGATCAGGCCTACACAGCGAATAGCCCTGAATAATTTCAGATGAAAGTGCTCCACACATAAATACACAATTGAGCACAAATAATCCAGTCGATAGTAGGATCGGACCAGCAGCCACAGCCTACCAGCAGTCAGACTGGACCTGGTTATGCCAAACTAGCTGCTGCAGGTGTAGAGTACTCGGTGGATTCTGTTGAGTAATTGGCCGGCCGTAACTGCTAGCAGTCTACCTGGCAGCAAGTGCAGGTAGGTACGGCAAGCAACGTAGCAAGTGCAATATCAGGATTCCAGGAAGTATCAATATATTTTAGTGAGTTGTCGGTGCAGGCCATTTGGTCAGACCAGGGCATGGATGAAATACACCAGGATTGCCAGCTACGGCCGTTCAATATAACTTTGACCACGATGCAAGTGAGGCCGTCTATGGGAGCGGCCATGACAGTGATATTTACGCAGTATCCGATATGTACATGTTTTTTTCTGGAAGCAGTGCTCAGTTGTCTTCTCATTAAAAAAGACAACTACTTCAATCCGACGGAAAAGTGACATATTTCCGGTACGTTCATAAAATTTGGCAGTTAAAAAATTTGCGGTGGCTGCTAGAAAAAGATTTGACCATAACTTGCGGCCCTTACTATAGCGTATGCCACGAAAATCCCTCGTAAAAGTCGCAGTTACAGTCTATATCCTGTACGGACTCGGCCATTCAAATTGCTTCACCTGATTGGGCGCAGCTGGCAATCCTGGTGTATTTCATCCATGGTCCAGGGTCAGTCTAAGTGCAGAAATCAAAGTGTGGTCAGCCGTATCCAGCGCTATTTTATATAAGGACAACTCCACTGGAGCCAAATTTCACAAATGGTCATATAAGTCATCATTGGCTGAAATAGTTTTTACTCATTTATTCAATATTTGTTGCGTAAAATGAATTTCTTTTTTGCAGTAATACTTCTGTGAACATGTTTTGTTTCAATCTAGCAAAAAAAATTATTTTATTCAGTGGAGTTTTGGAGTAAAATTTTGTTTAAAACCTTTAACCGTCACTGGAGCCTTCACTGGAGCCAGGGGTCATCTCCCCTTCGGATGAAGAACTCTATATTCAGCGGTACCGTATATTGATAAGTTTGCCGATACGTTTACTAATGATTATGTGCCCTATAATGAAAAAACCGTTCGCTTTCATCCCAGTGACTTTACGTGACCTGTTGTAATGGTATGCAGGGCGCACAGTCGCGTTATTTACCATCCATATGAGAGACAACCGAAGTGCCACTTGGTTTTGCGGCAAAAAACGAAATAATAATACAACTAGTGCAATGTTTGTTATTTATTTTAACTAGTATTTATTATTATTATTATTCATCAATATCTGACTGAATAACAAAAACTCGTTGTAGACTACTCCAAAGTGAATTATAAACAATGTGAAAAAGTAGTATGCTCATTTTGAAAAAAAATAATTGATTTCATCGGTACCGTAAAAAATGATTATTTTTTCTGGAATATTTAAACTACTTTGAGACTATAATTCTATGAATAAATTATGGCTATTACTTATATCTAAAGTTGTTATTTATTTATTTAAAATTTGATATGAAGGTTGAATGGTATAAGAAAAATAGTTTTTTGATAATACAAGTGCTAATATAAGCACTATATTTCGGCCCTTATTACTTAACTTACATTGAAATGTTTTTGTTTAAAATTCCCAGTGGGCTAGGAGACATCCTGAGCTTTCAGATGAGAGGTTGTTTGAAGCTTTAACTTGTCAATTTGCAGAGTTATTAGCTGTTGAAATTGAGCCTTTTCTCTATAAGTTATAGTATAATCACTCAAGCATTTGGCTCCAGAGGGTCACGTGACAAGGGGAGTTGGCCACACTTTGATTTCTGCATTTAGGGGTCAGTCATGTCAGTCATGTCAATGAGTCATTCAGCAAAGGAAGGCGATGCTTTGACCAATGAAATCTTTGTATTGATTGACTCAGCCAACGATAGTACTATCCTAAGTGCAGAAATCAAAGTGTGGTCAGCCGTTTCCAGCGCTATTTTATATAAGGACAACTCCACTGGAGCCAAATTTCACAAATGGTCATATAAGTCATCATTGGCTGAAATAGTTTTTACTCATTTATTCAATATTTGTATTGTAAAATAACTTTTTTTTTGCAGTAATACCTCTATGAACATGTTTTGTTTCAATCTAGCAAAAAAAATTATTTTTTTCAGTGGAATTTTGGAGTAAAATTTTGTTTAAAACCTTTAACCGTCACTGGAGCCTTCACTGGAGCCAGGAGTCATCTCCCCTTCGGATGAAGAACTCTATGTTGAGCGGTACCGTATATTGCTAAGTTTGCCGATACGTTTACTAATGATTATGTGCCCTATAATGCAAAAACGTTCGTTTTCATTCCAGTGACTTTACGTGACCTTTTGTAATGGTATGCAGCGCGCACAGTCGCGTTACTTACCATCCATGTGAGAGACAACCGAAGTGCCACTTGGTTTTGCGGCAAAAACGAAATAATAAAACTAGTGGAATGTTTGTTATTTATTTTTAACTAGTATTTATTATTATTATTCATAAATATCTGACTGAATAAAAAAAACTCGTTGTAGACTACTCTAAAGTGAACAATGTGAAAAAGTAGTATGCTCATTTTGAAAAAAAAATAATTGATTTCATTGGTACAGTAAAAAATAATTATTTTTTTGGAATATTTAATGTTATTATTTAAACTACTTTGAGATTATAATTATATGAATAAATTTTGGCTATTACTTATATCTAAAGTTGTTATTTATTTATTTAAAATTTGATATGAAAGTCGAATGGTATAAGAAAAATAGTTTATAATTCCTGTTTTTTAGTAACCCAAGTGCTAATATAAGCACTATATTTCGGCCCTTATTACTTAGCTTACATTGAAACGTTTTTGTTTAAAATTCCCAGTGGGCTAGGAGACATCCTGAGCTTTTAGATGAGTGGTTGTTTTAAGCTGTACCTTGTCAATTTGCAGAGTTATTAGCTGTTGAAATAGAGCCTTTTCTCTATAAGTTATAGTGTAATCACTCAAGCATTTGGCTCCAGAGGGTCACGTGACAAGGGGAGTTGGCCACACTTTGATTTCTGCACTTAGGTACTATCGTTGGCTCAGCTGGCTCATTGAGGCATTTACACTGGAAGTGCCAGCCAACAACGAGCTCAGTAAGATTATTGCTTTACTCTCTCACCCACCCTGTAATGTATTATGGTTATATTGTTGTACTGTCTGTCTACAGTTTGATTTGTTACTACTACTCTTTTTATAAAAAAATGTTTTCACTGTTAGCACTCACTGTGAAGTAGTTGGATTTGTTGTTGTATAGTAGTTTGCAGAAAGCAATATGGCTGAAGCTGCAGACGAATACCCTGCCAAAGCAGAATGTGGTTTCTGTTTCTCAACCGGTGAAGCTCTAGTGGATCCAAAGACTCTACCCTGTTCTCATGTTCATTGTCTGCAATGTTTGCATATGTCACAGGAGCATTGTGGGCTTGTTCAGTGTCCATTACCTCTGTGCAGGTAAACCTTTGGTTTAGTAGTAGGTTACTTCCAAGTCTATACTTCTAAGTCTATGCTACTAAGTCTATAATACTAAGTCTATACTTCTAAGTCTATACTTCTAAGTCTATACTACTAAGTCTATACTTCTAAGTCTATGCTACTAGGTCTATACTACTAGGTCTGTATTCACTCACTGTAGCCTGTGTACCTCCAGCTTGTACACCATAATATCTATTTATAGGGAGGTATTCGATATTCCCATAAACAAGCTACCCGCATATACTGCAGGGGGAAACAACTCCCTGTGTGATATTTGTACAAAGAAAGGTCAAGGAAACAAAACAGCTGTGATGTATTGTACATCATGTACAAATAAGTACTGTACAAAACATCAGCAGGTAAATATTACTGATACTTGTCCAACTTCATTCTCACTCATTTCTTATTTTCGTTTCACGAGAGTTGGTATTTCAGTTCATTAGATATATCCAGTCAGCGGCATCAGTCTAGCTTATACATTACATAATGTACAATCTGATTTATTCGCACAGCATTCCAATATACACAAATACATTGACTTTTCATAGATATGAATGCCATTTCACAATACTCTTCACCCCATATCTATGCATACGTGTTGTTGATAAGATAGGGGAAGTCCCGCTCTCTGTAACTTATTACGTACTCAGCTCAGGGGATGTTTAGGGGACTTTTCTATACATGACCTACATACAGACAGCCAACCGCATGTACACATAGCGATCACTTAGCGTTAGCGATTTTCTTAGCGATTGCATGAATTTGCAACTCCCGTTTCCGGCAAAATTGCTAAGCAATCGCTAGCATTTTATGTGAGGTTATCGCCAATTTTTGATTCAGATCAAAAAATTGCTAGAAAGCTTTATCCTTGTTTCCAGTATTGTCTCGTTATCTGCAGCGCGCCAATCTATCAACGATCGTATGTTAAGTTCCACGCTATGCTTTGTAACAGCGAGTTTGACCGAAATCGCTGGAGAATGGGTTGTAGTGAAGTTGAGCAATTACGGAGAGGGACTTCCGCTATCGCTACACAAAATCGCTAGCGCAATGCTATGTACATAATTGCTTATGTAGAGATTTTGCTTATCAATAGGGGAAGTCCCTCCCCGTAATTGGGCAACTTTTCACTGCTACCCATTCATTTGTTACAAAGCATAGCGTGGAACTTAATATATGATCGTTGAGAGGTCGGAGCGCTGCAGATAACGAAACACTACTGGAAACAAGGATAAAGCTTTTTTGCATAGTGATTGGTTGATCAAGAAATCGGCTAGCGATGTTTTGATCTGGATCAAAATCTGGCGATAACCTCACATAAAATGCTAGCATTTGCTAAGCGATTTTGCTGGAAACAGAAGTTGCAAAATCACGCAATCGCTAAGGAAATCGCTTGAGCAATCACTATAGGTACATGTGGTTCAAGGCATTAGTCCTAGTTCTACTACTCGAGTCTTTACTCACCTGTGCTATAGCAGTTACTTGTCTGAATCCATTTTTTCTCTCATTACTTATAACAAGTTCTATTCACAAATATAGCTAGTTTTGTGGTGCTGTAAGTAACAGGGAATGGAATATAACCTTGTGATATTCTCTGGATATACCAGTTAACATCTGTGCATCAAATTTACAAAACTAACAGTTTTATTACACCACAAACCTGCTAACTGCTAAAGGTAAATCATTTAGTAGCTGACCAAGTTGGCTTACCTAGTGCATTGTCTGTCTGCAAGTGCTCCAGCAGCCTGCTTGCGCTGTCAACAACCCCTAGAGTACTGGGTGTATGATGTTATTGCCTTGAGCAACAAGATCCCATTTCTTCGGCTAAACGATTCGAAACTATTGGTGATGAGCGTGAAATTTAAAAACAGTGCAAAAAGAATTCACATTTTTAGCGTTTTAAAAATTTTGTTGTGAAGAAGGCAACTCCTAGTTTAAAATACTGTTATGTTATTCTTTAGAAGTCAGACGACTCCTCTACTGTTTGTTGGGCTTAAAATAATCTTACTAAAGGAGTTGAGAGCAAAGTGTCATCTTTGGTTTTTGTTCTCATCGGAGTATAAATGAAATTTAGTAATTCTGTTTGGATTTTGAAATATTTTGGAAGGAAAACACATTACACAAGAAATAATACCAGAATGTTTGACCATATATCTGTAGCTAGTATGTTAGTGGAGGCCGCAAAGGTTAGGAAGGGGCGGGCGAGGAAAGCCACCTTAAGTTGGTATCTTAGGTTTCTATTTGTCTATTGTTTGGTGTTTGCTGTAATGTCATTATCACATGGTTTGTATACTTTTAGTCACATGATGATGTATTTGGCGAACATCTAAAGATTTCCATTGCTGAATATTTGGCCCAAGTTAACAAGCTGCAGGTAGTGGGATGTGATGAACATTCTGGACTACCATATGTAATGGGTTGCTCCTGCTGCCTTGCAGTATTTTGTGTGCATTGTATCGCTGACAAGAGCAGCTGTGCTGATGGTATGTACCAGCAACATTGTACTTGCTTATAAACCATATGGCATTTTATGGTCATTGGTCTTTTACAAAGCATTAACAGTTTATTTGGAGTTGCTTTCTCATTTGGACTGGTATGGTTGTGGCCCTTAATATACATAGGTGGGGTCCATGAGTTGGTTACTTTGGCTCAGCTGGTGGAGCAGCTGGCCAAGGAAACGAGTGGTCTCAAGGCTAAAATGGTTGACAAGGAAGAGAAGTTGTCCACTCTCTTCAAGATAACATCTAAAGTAGTGATGGACTTTGAGCATCAGACGGATGAGATGGTTGATGCACTGCGTAAGGCAAGAAATGAGCAGGTAGGAGTAGCTGTAATATCCCTAAAGTGAGTGCCAAATAATTAACTGGCATATATTGGTCTATCAGTCCATGACCTGTCAATGTAGTGAGAGTTGTCTTCTCTCTACAGATGGAAGCCATTGATATAAAGTATGCTCAGTTGGAGGAAGAGTTGCTGGAGAGGAGACACAACTCCAGAACTCAAATGATTGAGTTTCTAGAAGAGGGAGTTGGTATGAAGTTGTCTGACCTCAGCAAACACAGAATAAATATTGAGGCACGATTCAAGCACAGCAATCAGGTATTGTTACTGACAACTCTAATGCTTGCAACTTTTTAGAGTGTCAATACATTTCTATTGGGTAAAAAGGTCAGCAGCTTTTCTACTAAATTATCAAATACTGTGGATGTTTAATTGAAGGAATATTAATATATGATTAAAGTCTATTGTCAACGTGTAACTCTATTGACAGGTGGAGATAATCAGCAAGTACAGGGAGACAAGAGACTTGATAAAGTGTTTGATTGAGGAAACTTTGCCATCTCTGGAGGTGCAGTACCTGGCAACTTTACACAACACAGGTGTGTGGTCTTAGTACCTGGCAACTTTACATAACACAGGTGTGTGGTCTTAGTACCTGGAAACTTTACACAACACAGGTGTGTGGTCTTAGTACCTGGCAACTTTACATAACACAGGTGTGTAGTCTTAGTACCTGGCAACTTTACACAACACAGGTGTGTGGTCTTAGTAACTGGCAACTATACACAACACAGGTGTGTGGTCTTAGTAACTGGCAACTATACACAACACAGGTGTGTGGTCTTAGTACCTGGCAACTTTACATAACACAGGTGTGTGGTCTTAGGATGATAT
The DNA here is from genome assembly GCA_945261195.1 of Cryptosula pallasiana. NCBI lineage: Eukaryota > Metazoa > Bryozoa > Gymnolaemata > Cheilostomatida > Cryptosulidae > Cryptosula > Cryptosula pallasiana. The sequence continues at coordinate 48,203,429 of OX183133.1, read as the reverse complement.
TGGTCTCATTTGAAGGCTTGTCCTGCAGAGAGCGTCATGTGATTATCCAGCTGTTCCATTTCAACATATTTTTCCTTCAATGGGACAGGCTACTGTCTATAACACCCACCCAAATGTTACCCCCTTGCTTGCTGGTATTTCAGGCACAAACCGAGATATTGAATTGGAGATTGTTTGTGAAGAGGACGGCAGCATTGAGTATGAGAAAGGGCTGACTGTGTGTAGGCCTATTCCTAAGGCAGCAGTGCTGCTGAAAGACCTTGCAATGCCGTCAGCCTGTCGCTCGCTGTGTCACTATAAAGGTAACACCTATGTTGGCCTGGACGACTACAGCATTGCCAGGGTTGATGCCAACTACCAGATCACAATATCTGTTATACGGTTTGTGAGTTATGTAGAAAGCATAATTGTGTACAATGATAGAATATACACATTGATGTATGGCAATCCATATGTTGTGTATGTCCACGACCTTGCTGGAAATCTCGTACAACAATGGAATCACACCGACAACACCACTGGTGGTGTTGGCAGCAAGCTAGCCATCATTGCTGATCAGCTGGTCGTACCTGATAGACTGAACAAAAGAATAACCATCTATTCTCTCAATGGAGAAGTCATCAAAGAGGTAGCCTGCCCGCAGCTCAGCGGTGGAATTGTGGCTATATGTGCTGCAGGTAAAGACTCGGTGGTCGTTTCTGATTCAAACAACAGAAATATCTTCCGGTTCAGCCTGTCCACTGGTCAGGTGACTTGGACTACTGCTGCTGTGACCTACCCTCAAGGCTTGGCACTCTACAGAAAGAATTTTGTTTGTGTATACAGCTCCAACACCAGACAAATACACACCCTCAATATGAAAACAGGTGAACATTTATTAAAGTTCTAACACGTAATTGTCTCCTCTTTTAAATGAAAAGTAGATAATTGCTAACATTTTTGCATGCTAACAAGTTTGGTGTGAAGCTTCATAATGGTTTAGCGTATCACAATGCTATAGCTCCACCCAGTTGGTTTTGTTATCTCCTTCCCTGTAAGAACAAGATTAATATATAAGATTATCATGAGATTATTTACCACACCCAATTAGGCAAAACGCATCAAGTTCAAATAAAACCATCCAATACTAAACTGCGGAGAGTAATGATGAACCGATTTCTGTTAGACTGTTATTGAGAGGTCTTTGCTGACCTGGATGTAAGACCAACCCAGATGTCAGCAACTGCTGCTCATATCATCTATGTTGTATACTTCTTTTCTTCCTGTAGGAGAGGTGTTGACAAACTTTGCCGAGAACTCGATCAATGGTAACATCTATGACATGCAAGTTGATGGTAAAACTCTCATATCAGCAAAGTCTGGCACAACATCCCTGGTCTTCAGTACGATGAGCATGTGACTTGTCAGCTGTTGTCAGCGCTGCTTCGCTGTCTGCCTTCAAGCATTGATGTCTCCTTTACACAAACCTTTGACTGTTCTACACTCAGTGCCTGGTGTGAGAACACAACATAAATACTTTACTTGTTATACAATAGTTTATTATTAAATATATAATTATAGACACCTTTAGTTGTATGATGGCTTCTTTCACTGCATGGACAGTCGTCAGTTGTAATAGTTTGAGAAACACAAATCTTGGGCGCGTCACAAACAAACCTTGAGTACATCAGCGTAGCTGCGAATTAATTTACTGTAGGGTACTGCATGTACATATAGCGATTGCTAAGCGATCACTTCAGTGAATGCAGGATTTTGGTTGCGGAGAAATTTCCAAGTAATCACTAACATTTTATTTGAGGTTATCGCCAGGTTTTGAGCCAGATCAAAAAATCATTAACCGGTTCCTTGATCAACCAACCACAGTGCGCAACGTTATCCTCGTTTCCAACAGTGTCTAGTCATCTGCAGTATTCCGACCTATCAACAATCATGCTATAATTTGTAGACTATACTTTGTAATAGTGAATTAGACAAAATCGCTGAAGAATGGATTAGAGAGTAAAAACTTGAAAAAACTTTTTGGGCCTTGGCAATCGCTCAGCGATCGCTACATGTACATGCAGTTTCACAGATCTTTGTTTTAATAGTATGACCTGTTATGTACTTCATTCGATCTTTTCATCTATTCTGTAATAGCTAAAATTTGGCATAACCAATAGATCAGTAAAGATCAGTTATGTGATGGCCCAAGTGTTTGTTTAGTGCACAACTATGGAATACAGGCTATTGTGCTTGGCTTATCATTTGAGTGACGTTTATTTCCAAGTAGTTCAATTAGATTGTTGATGAAAAAGAGAAAACAACTCCATAAAAATTTATTAATAACAATTTTATGATATGCTTGTTTTTATTATTGAACAAGACGAATATGCTTTTATATTGCCATAACAATCAATTTGTTTATAATATTAATACTAATGTACATAATCAGGATATTTATAATCATTATCATAATAAATTGTTGTTTTTAACTTTAGGTAATGTCGTCCAACTTTCCTGTCACACAGATCTCATGTTTTCCATAACAATACATACTATTATATTTTGTGTAGAAAAACAAAACTTATACTGCAATACTTATGCAACTGCTTTCATAACTGCTTGGTACTAAAGATTTTAAATCTTAGATTTATGATATTATCATAAATAAACTGCCATTTATAACATTATATGGAGTTGTCTCCTAAGTTTTATCCAAAATCTAAATGAACTGCTTGGAAATAGACATCACCTATGAATAGCTGGCCTGAATGCAAAGAAGGATGTCGTACACAACGGCTCATGAGACTTCTTGCTACAACAAGTAGATTAACTACACTTGATATCTACTTGCATCCAGTCAAGTTCAGAGAAAAAAAGTGGAAGTTGGTAAGTATTATACATACAGGGGGTATTGTACTGTATCACTACGTAATATGTACAGTTATATATAGTGTACCACTACATGTATATGTATTGTTGTAGATAATGTACCACTACATACATATGATTGTTTTACATATATACATACACTGTATCACCAACTATGCTAACAGTATCTCTATTTCATACAAAATCTAGCCATACTGTACATCCATAATAAATAGACTGCAATGAATTGTTATACACTCTTATATACATTACATAACTACTCTTGTGATGTAACATACAATAGCAAGTGTACTTGTCATGGTGGTTGTCCTCACTTGTTCAGCTATAAGCACGCCATAAGCTACCTGCTGCCATAAGCTACCTGCTGCAATACTAAGGTATGTTATCAGTGTGTAGCCATGACTGTAACCATATTGTTGACAGATCTGCAGGAAATGATGGCTGAAGCTGCAGACGAATACCCTGCCAAAGCAGAATGTGGTTTCTGTTTCTCAACTGGTGAAGCTCTGATGGATCCAAAGACTCTACCATGTTCTCATGTTCATTGTCTACAATGTTTGAATATGTCACTAGAGCATTGTGGGCTTGTTCAGTGTCCATTACCTCTGTGCAGGTGAACCTTTGGTTTAGTAGTAGGTTACTTCCAAGGCTATACTACCAAGTCTATACTTCTAAGTCTATACTTCTAAGTCTATACTACTAAGTCTATACTACTAAGTCTATGCCACTAAGTCTATGCTACTAGGTCTATACTTCTAAGTCTATTCTTCTAAGTCTATACACGCTTGTAAGTCTATGCTACCAAGTCTATACTTCTAAGTCTATTCTTCTAAGTCTATACTACTAGGTCTGTATTCACTCACTGTAGACTGTGTACCTCCATGTTGTACACCATAATATCTATTTATAGGGAGGTATTCGATATTCCCATAAACAATCTACCAGCATATACTGCAGGGGGAAACAACTCCCTGTGTGATATTTGTACAAAGAAAGGTCAAGGGAACAAAGCAGCTGTGATGTATTGTACATCATGTACAAATAAGTACTGTCCAAAACATCAACAGGTAAATATTACTGATAACTACTACTACTACCGCTATCGCTACCGCTACCACTACTACTACCACTACCACAACCACTTCTACTATTTCCCCGCTACTGCTACCAACTGCATCATCGTTCACACTCACTTTACACTGTGGTGCTTTTAATAACTTATTGCACCCTAAAAGTCAACTGGTATGTGTGAACAGGCTTTTCACTAGATCATAAATATTTTTAATTATCTTACCCAGAATACAGTTTAATTCATTCTGCAAATTTATTGGCCACCAGCCTAGCTAGTACACGGTGTACACTGGCTGTGAAGTTTGATTCATTGGAACGCTATGAACTATAGATATGATAAGACATGTTTATTTAATGGCTGGAACAATGAAACCAGTTGATTAGATAGACACCACTCTATCTTCATCTATCTGGTATAGCTCGACATAGCTACTACATACTATATCTATGGATGAACCCACAGTGATATAATGATATATCACTGTGGATGAACCGTTAGTTATATCATTTCCTGTCCTAAACGTTTTACACTTTGTCATGGACCTCTCTGCATAGAGAGAGAACCTGACTTAATAACCATTCCTCTTTTCTTATCCCAAATAGCTCGACAGAGTACACTTTCATTTTCTAAAATCTCACCTTATTAAGCCTGCGTGAAAGTAAGCACAGAGGAAATTATTTTAACAGAATCTGAGGAAATTATTTTGTAATTGAGCTCATTTGCAGCTCAAACCCTTTATCGTTCCGTCAATCGTAAATATGATTTCTATACTAGGTTGATGTTCTATTTATTTGTGTTCTTGTTATATCCAGTTTACAGTAAACTCTGTTTGTATGACTTTTAGTCACATGAAGACTTATTTGGAGAACATCCAACGATCCAAATTGCTGAGTACTTGGCCCAAATTAACAAGCTGCAGGTAGTGGGATGTGATGAACACTCTGGCCTATCATATGTGATGGGTTGCTCATGCTGCCTTGCAGTGTTTTGTGTACATTGTGTTGCTGACAAAGGCCATTGTACAGATGGTATGTATACTGCACTGTGACAGAACGCATTGCTGTAGTCAGACACTTCTCTATGACCTGTATGACAACCAGCAGTTACAACCTGCAGTTACAGCCACAATACTTTTATTAGTTCTAAAGTCTTTATAACTATCCTTGATGGCTGTAGTATGAGGAGATTGGCACGGAACCAATTTTAAAAGATGAGAAAAAATTAACCAAAGGTTCTTGCTGTCAATTGGTGTCACTTGTTGTCACCTGTTGTCACTTGGTGTCAATTGGTGTCACTTGCTGTCACTTGGTGTCACTTGGTGTCACCTGTTGTCACTTGGTGTCACTTGGTGTCACTTGGTGTCACTTGGTGTCACTTGGTGTCACTTGGTGTCACTTGGTGTCACTTGCTGTCACTTGCTGTCACTTGCTGTCACTTGCTGTCACTTGCTGTCACTTGCTGTCACTTCCTGTCACTTCCTGTAACTTGGTTTGCTGTTGCATGTACATTCAAGGGAAAGCACACAAAATGATGCCTTTGGATGAATTAGTTTCGGAGATCACTAAAGAGTGTGACGAACTAGAAAACGAAGTCTTTAATAGGGAAGAGAAGTTGTCTACTCTTATCAAGATCATTTCCAAGATCCTCCCTGAGTACGACCTGCAGACAGAAGAACTCGTCTGCTCTCTCCATAAGACTAAAGATGAGCAGGTGAGAAATTGTTTGGAGACGCTTCTTAAAAATAAAATACTATATCTACTCTTAATTTTTTGTTATTTGTTCGAGCAATCAAGTAAATATTTTTATACTTTCCCAATCGAGATGCTCAAGTATCAAGGTCAACTAGAGCATTTCTACATATTGTTCCATCACACAATCGTCACTGGTCATAAAACATAAAATTATACCACTGATATTAGTTGTTGTTTAAAATTTAATGTGAGTTTTGAAATCTCTTTTTTACACTTGCGTAGATGGAAGCTATCGCGTTAAAGTATGCTCAGCTGGAGGAAGAGTTGTTGGAGAGGAGACACAACTCCAGAACTCAAATGGTTGAGTTTCTAGAAGAGGGAGTTGGTGTGAAGTTGTCCGACCTCAGCAAACACAGACTGGTTATGAAGTCTCAAATAAAACACTGCAATAAGGTGATGCATATTTTCTGTGTCTGCACAACACACAATTTTGAAAAAAATATATTCAAGTTTGAATTCCCTATTTCATCAATCGGTGAAATTAAAAGATTTGAAGGCCAGTAAATAACCATAAATGGTTCTGACCTGACCTACTTGCTATCTTTTGTATCGACCAAAAGTTCGACTAGTCTTATAATTACCTCTTCTGGGATCGTAAAACACAAATTCTCTTGCATTTCATGTTGCACAATTTTCTCAAAAGCGAAAGTGGTAGAGGTGTATTTCAATCAACCGTAAACTATCAACTATTAATTTTCGGAAAATTTTGACGTTTTGGAATTTTTTAGTATACCAGGTTTTTACAAAAGTGAAGAACAACAAAACTGCAATTGTTTTGTGACTTTCCTTTTTTCTACAAAAACGAAAACATGATTGGAGCCATTAATGAATATTTGGTTGTTTGGCGTTTTGAAAATTAACATGGTCAATGCTGTCCACTGACAGGTAGACATTGTATGCTGTCCACTGACAGGTAGACATTGTATGCTGTCCACTGACAGGTAGACATTGTATGCTGTCCACTGACAGGTAGACATTGTAAGGAAGTACAGTGATGTCAGAGGGCTGATAAAGGATTTGATTAAAGAGAAAATTCCGTCGCTAGACATTCGACGAATTGGAACTCTGATAACTAAAGGTAAGTATGTCCGTTGTACTGTCTACGGCTGACTCCAAGTGCGCTTTCTAATACTCACCCACATATTCATACTGATGTTTATCACTTTTCAGCTCAAAGCAGACAGACCGAGGTAGAGCTATCAGAAGAGGATGGACTGATTTCCTGTGAAAAAGGGCTAATTATATGTAAACCCATTCCTAAGTCCGCCACCCTACTAAAGCATCTGAACACAGGCTCCAACTGTCGCTCTGTCTGCCACCATAAAGGGACCACCTACGTAGGGCTAGATAACTACACGCTCACTAGAGTAGATGAGTCTAGACAGACACATTCATTTGTAAATGTGGTGAGTTATATACAAGGAATTACGGCATACAAGGACCGAATATATCTACTGGTATTTGGCAGCCCTTCTACAGTAGAAGTGTATAACCTTGGTGGAAGGTCAGTCACCAAATGGAACCACACTGATACAGGTAACCAAAATGGAAATGGGTTGGCCATCGTCTCCAGTCAAGTTGTTGTCCCTGACAGAGTGAATAAAAGGCTGACGGTGTATTCTCTCACTGGTGACATCATAAAACAAGTTTCCTGCTCACAACTGGGTATTTCTGGTGACATCATAAACCAAGTTTCCTACTCAAAACCGAGTATTTCCCTGGCTGTTTGTGCAGGTGGAGATAACTCCCTTGTAATAGCAGATTACAATAGTTGCAAAGTCTCTTGTGTAAACATCTCTACTGGGCTTGTGATTTGGACAGCGAGTTTGACTCACCCGAGAGGAATATCCCTGTACAGAAGGCACTATGTGTGCGTTCATAGTGCCAATGACAACCAAATTCACACATTTGACTCGGCAACAGGTAAGTGTTTAGTTATGCTTTTTTGACTTGAAGTTCTCAAGTGCGTTAAGTCATTGTTTCATCTCATCTTTGCTGTAGGGAAACTGATGTCTAGAGCGACGGATAGCACTGGCCAGATGAACAATGCGTATGATCTCTGTACAGCAGAAGACACTCTCATCGTCCCAAAATTAAATACAGCGTCTCTTTTGGTCTATCGCCTGAACACGTGAGACACTCATTGCTGTTGGGTTCAATTTAAACAAACTGAATTAGTTGCCACTGCCTCAGCTGGATCCACCCCTGTCAGTTTGTGTGTCTACACTCCATGTTAATTTTTTTATATTTACCACTTCCTGTTTGTCATCACACGTTGATCTATATTATAATCTCACATCTGAGGGAATATAAGTGATATGTTAACCCATTCAATGCGCACGTGTTTAGAATACTACATGCTTGTTTCATTTAGTAATAAAGTTGGCTCAGTAAAATGTGTACATAATAGGATGGAAAGTCACCCGGTCAAACACCGTTTATGCAAAGAGAGGACAACTTTTCTATAACATCCGGTCTGTGTCCAAAAGTACTTGACTCGGAAAAATATCAAAATGAAATGTATTACGTTAATAGAAGGTGAACCTCTGTGTAGGAGTATTTGGGAGTGTTTTTGCAGTTTTATGAGAACATGTGACTGCAGGTAACAAACAGTAATAACGGCATTAATAGTAGAGATGCCCCAATTCACAAATTTTTCACCGATCTGATTAGATCCCGATATTACTGATTTTGCCATTGAACCAATCCAATTCTGATTCCCACCAACCCAATTTACAAAAAAGATTGAGAATAAATTTGTAGAAGTAATCCCAACGTACTTATCCACAGATCAACCATCTTACAGTTTTCCAGCATTACAAGCTAATGACATGGCAGACTATGCTTGTTCTCATCATAATAGGGGTTGCTCGAGCAACCTAGCCACATTGGTAATGCTGATTGCATTGTATCGGCATTGCTAATGTATATGGCTAATGCAGTAACAACATGGGTAGTTGAAGCTAGTCTTCTTGCGATTGATTGTTGGTTGAAAGATCTGTAAACAGCAATACAGGCGAACCGATTCTCATTTTTTGCCAATTCAGTGAAGAGTCAATAAAATCGGCTGATTTTGATTCAGTTAATCTGAATTGAAGCATCTCTAATGAATAGCAGGTTCAAGTGAAGATGAAAACTATTGTGCAAATTAAAATTGTTGATCGATAGTCTTCAATCAATTTACTATCACGAAGTCATATGTTAGCTACTATTGTGCTGTTTCAAAGCAAGTGAATATACAAATGCAGTAATTTAGACAAATAAATAGAAGATGTATATAGATGTAATAGACATTTAGTAGTTGATATACTGACTCTAAGATGTCACACTCAACAAAAGCTCCGCGTACTAAAGCTCAGTTATGCAGTGGTAGACACTCTGGGTATTGCACTAGATACACATATCATATGTAAGCTACCTGCAGTGTCTGTGCACAAGAATGAACCAATTGCCGTGTTGTTGTTGTATAGATAATATATTTTATAAAAATATATAACAGAGTAAACAAAATATATAATATATATATATGTGTATCACCCGTTCTACCTCTCAAATACAGCTGAAGCAGCGGCAGCTTGCTTGAAAAATATTATGAAATTAACATGGAAAATGCAGCGGCTCACAAATCAATAGAGTACAATGGAATCGTTAGCCATGTAAGAGTGTATAGCAGTGACATAGACATAGCTCTTAGTGACAGACTGTGACACTCAATGACATAGACTGTGGCACTCAGTGACATAGATTGAGGACTCATTGACAGAGTGTGACACCAAGTGACAGTGTGGCACTTAGTGACATACGGTGTGACACTCAGTGTCAGAGTGTAGCACCCAGTGACAGTGTGGCACTAAGTGACATACAATGTGACGCTCAGTGTCAGAGTGTGACACTCGGTGACATAGAATGTGACACTCAGTGTGCATGACAATCTTGTTATTCCTCACTTGCCACGTGGAATGCTCCTGTGTAGGGTAGATGTACACATAAGACTTCTCTCTAGGTACCACCTCATTGAGCTGCACCTCAAAGCCCACTTCCTCTGTGTTAGCTGTCACATAGTATGTGTAGCCGTCCATGTTCCAAGCCTTCACCTGCGCCAGTTTGGAATATTACATGTGAGACAATGTAATTGGTTTGTGTGGTTTTGTTAGCAGTGTCGCCTAGCAACAGTCTAACATCGTAAGTAGCAGTATGCACACGTTGCTTCAGGCTACATCCAATCAGGAGAGGGAAAACTATTACAATAAATACATTTTACTCCGATGCCATTTGTAATTTCAACCGACAATAATTTAATAATATAGTTCACAATATACGGTCCGTCTGCGTGTGAATGCGTGTGAATTGTGTGCCTTTGCACACAAATGCCACTAAAGAAGTAGAAAGTCGGAAATAGCACATGGATTAATCCACTTACATATTATGAACTATCGTAACCAACATTTGCTGCTGGTTGCTGTGATTATAATTAAAGTTTTAATAAAATTTTGAACAGTCAAAGTGAAACTTGATAACAGCTCAATATGGATGAATATCATAGTTGAGTCAGTCGGGGTGAATGACATAACTCTATGCAATATTGCTTACTCACTTTTGACATATTTTGCTCTATGATTTCTCTCCAAGTCTCACTACCTCTGATGAGTACTTCGGTCTGATCAATCTTGGTTATGCCATTTACAATAGTTAGTATGCACTTGGGCTCTATGCTTGAGGCTAAACGTTATATAACATAAGTCTACTAGTATACACTGACCAATGAGAGCTAGTCTACTAGTATACACTGACCAATGAGAGCTAGTCTACTAGTATACACTGACCAATGAGAGCTAGTCTACTAGTATACACTGACCAATGAGAGCTAGTCTACTAGTATACACTGACCAATGAGAGCTAGTCTACTAGTATACACTGACCAATGAGAGCTAGTCTACTAGTATACACTGACCAATGAGAGCTAGTCTACTAGTATACACTGACCAATGAGAGCTAGTCTACTAGTATACACTAGTAGTAATATATGAGCAGATCTCCCTACCAAGTGTTTTTTTGTGGATTAGACCTTGGAGGTTATGCAATGGGTTACGACGTTGGATGAATTCGCCGAGTTTATATTGTATTTCATTTGAGGGGTACTTGAGTGTCATTTGAATGGCATTTAAGTGGCATTTGAGTTTTTGATTATTTTTTTACTTATTTTGAACTTATATGGCATATAGATTTTGCATGTATGGCATTTGATTTTTTTGATAGTTTTAACATTGTATATAAATGAAAACGTGATAAGATTGTATGGTTATTGGAAGTTAAGATGTCGACAGAGGATGATGTTGAGATGAGACCGATGAATGAAGTTGATACTATTGATGGTACTGAACGTGATATGATAGATGTTTTACCGAGTATGAAGCGTAAAGCGTTGATAATTATGATAATTTTGGTATTTGTCGTAGGGCTTTCCACTTTTGGAGGTGTTACTGAGTTTAGTATGTATGAAGAAGCTATGGAAAAAATACAAAAAGCGAGAAACTCTCCTGTTGGAACCATAAATGAAACTACTGTTGATTGATGAACATCTTTTTATGATGAATGGGAAACCTGAAGATTATGACCCGAGGATGCGATCTCCTTTTACAGCAATGATTGCAGGACCAACTGGATCGGGAAAGACGCAAGCGATTTTTCGAATGATTGAAGCTAGTCAGACTATAGCACACCCTCCACCAACAGAGATTCACTACTGTTATGGAGCCTACCAAAAAGCCTTTGATGATGTATCAGGAGTGATTTTTCATGAAGGCATGATAGATATAACAGTGAGTTTTCCCAGAGATGGTAAAAATCGATGGCTGATAATTGATGATCTCATGGATGAAGTTTCTGGTAAAGCCGATGCTAATGCTTTGTATACAAAACATAGTCATCATTTGAACATAAGTGTGTTTTTTATTGTTCAGAATCTGTTTTTAAAAGGAAATCGTACAATTTCCTTGAATAGTCATTATTTTTTTCTTTTTAAAAACCCTAGAGATGCTTCTTCTATTTCCTATTTGGCTCGACAATGTTTTCCATCAAAAGTAAAATATGTACAAGAGGCTTTTGAAGATGCGACAAAGAATCCATACTCTTATTTACGAATAGATACGACTCAACAAACGAATGATCAATATAGACTATTGGGAAATTTTACATCAGTTCTCCCTATGATATTATATGTACCCAAGTAAAAGGATATAAATACAATTACTATTCACTTCACCTCAATCATATTTTGTTATTCAACGACGCAACACGAAAGCATTATAATGTCTAAAGCTTTGGAGAAAAAATTAACAAAAAATGCAGCTGTGTTGTTATCGCTCAACAATACAACCTTTGCTATTCAAAAGTCTGTTATAGCCAAAGCCAAAAAGGAGTTTATTATGACTCTAATGGAATGTGCTAAAGCTATTATAAATGGAACGATACCATTGACATCATCTCAGTATAATGAGTTGCAGCGAAACGTGAAGGATATTAGCGCTTTAGTAAGAAAATCAACGTTAGATGATAAGAAAGCTGTATTGCAAAAAGGAGGATTTTTAGGCGCTCTACTAGGACCTATCATCAGCAATATAGTTCCTGGGTTACTTAAAAGTGTGCTAGGCGGAGGGAGAAGATAAAGATGAAACTCTCAACACGAATGATGCGAAATAGAATGGCGATTTTAGCTCTGGATGATCTGAGTAAGAAAGGAAAAATCGCTATAGTCGAAAGGCTAACTCAGATTTGTTTCAATCATTGATAGAAAGTGTTAAAAATATTATATTAGGTAATGTTCCTCTTGATTCTGAGCAGTTTATTGAGTTGCAGCGTTACAAGAAGGAGCTACATAAACTTAGTGGTAGAGGGAGAGTTGATGATAAGCGTAAAATTTTGATTCAGAGTGGTAGAGGGAATCTTTTGGATGCTATTATAACACCTATTGTATCTGTTTTATCATCAATAAAAAGATGAATCGTCAGCCTTTAACATTCTCCAGACGTAATTTTATACTCACTGAAGATGAATACTATAGATTAACGGAAAGAAAGGATGATAAAACAGTGGTAAAGGAAGAGAAAACCAGACCTCCATTGTATTATAATCCTATGGAAGCTATAACAGTGAGAAATATGAAGCGAAAGCGAAATGATCTACTGAAAACGGCTTATGATTCTGACTTATCCTCATACGAAAAGTTAGATGAAAATGTTGAAAACCTACGTAGGTATTTGTCTGATGTCAAAAAGATTAAAAATAACCAAAACCAGACACAAAAGGATAGTTGGAATCTCATTAAGAAAAAAAAGACAGAGTCTACTTTTCCTTTGGCCAATAGCACAGTTATCGATAATAAACCTAATGTCTTTTCACCAAATGTTGATAAAGACAATGAGTTAGAATCAGTGAAAGTGGTTGATGATGATATTGGGATGGAATTAATAAAAGGAAGGTTGTTTGATACTGAAGACACAACCTTACTAGGAAGTACATTTCTTACTGATGGAGAAGATGAGCACGATAGTGAAAGCGAAAATTTAAAAGATTTTGAAAAAAAAGCAGCTGATTTAACAACAAAAAAGAGTGATCAAACGATCGCTGTCAGAATGTTGAATAATCTGAGTAAAATTGGTAGATTCGACTCGGAGAAGAACAGACTGAAAATTGGAGAACATTGGTTGAATCCTAGGACTTCCAAAACTTTACTACGAGACGTTCTAACCGAAGGAGGTAAAATACAATCGGGAAATACCAATTACAGTAGATTTAAAAGCCTGCTAACTGATGAAGGAATCACAACTGTCAGAAAATCCCCGCATCGAACACGTACTCAGAAGAAAAAGTTGGTCGTTCCCGGTACTAATTCATGGACATCGACACGCTAAAAGAGTTGTATTACAATCCTGCATTACATACATCTCTACGAGGAGCTAGAGCTTTACTGAAAGCTCGTAGAAAACGAGAGGGAGAAAAAAGAATCCGTGAATGGTTGAGTGGTGAGGATGCCTACACGTTACATAAAAAAGTTGTAACCAAGTTTAAGCGTCGTCCTACAATTGTAGCTGGAATAGGGGAGCAGCTACAGGTAGATTTGATGGATGTTCGATCTCGAAGAGATGAAAATAACAATACAGCATTTTTACTGACTGCTATTGATTCTTTATCTAGAAAAGGTTGGGCTGTGCCGCTCATCAACAAATCAGGACCGGTAGTAGCAAGAGGATTGAGAAGAATACTAGAAGGGGAAAACTATAAAGCTTTACAATCTGATAAAGGTAAAGAGTTTGACAACGTCAATGTCAAGACTCTGCTGGCGGAAAAAAAGATCAAGCGCTTTACAACCGAAAATGAAACGATAAAGGCATCAATGGTGGAGCGTTTTAACAGAACTTTAAAAGAGAAGATATATAGATATTTGACATATAAGGATGACGATAGATACATTGATGTTTTACCAGAAATGGTTAATGCATACAACAACACAATTCATGGTGCTATAGGTATGAGACCAAATAATGTGAATTTTCAAAATCAAGAACTTGTATGGAATCGTGTGTATGAAGGAGGTGAACATAGTTTAACTCAAGAAGCAAAACTGAAGGTTGGGGATTATGTGAGAATAAGTAAGGCAAGAGGAGTGTTTGAAAGAGGATACACCCCGAATTGGACGATTGAGATTTTTATAATCACCGATGTACTTATTGATGAAAAACCTGTTGTATATAGGGTGAAAGATTTAGCTGAGGAGATGATTGATGGTACCTTTTACGAAAAAGAGTTGCAAAAAGTAAAAAAACCCACGATTTTCAGAATTGAAAAGATACTGGGAAGAAGAATGAGAAGAGGTAAAAGACAGATTCTGGTTAAGTGGTTAGGTTATGGAGAAAAGTTCAATGAGTGGGTAGATGAATAGTTTATAAGGAAACAACGCTTGATATAATCATCATACGTTGGGAAAATGTCGATGCTGATAACTTTACCCTCAAACTCTAGTGGTGAAGAGTTTCCTGATAATAACAATTCCGAATTTACAGTGAGACTGTATAAATATTTGGTTATCAATGGCGGTAAATGGGAGGTAGGTCTGCTAGATATGACTTATTCTAATAATTGGAAGAATGTTACCGAAGGGAAAATATATCTAGAAAAGACTAATGTCTCTGGTAAAAGCGAAAAGTCCTTCATCCTAATCGGTAATGGAAGATATGATAGTATAGAGGAGTTGGAGGAGATTATACGAAAGAGAATGAATGAAATGGATTTAGACAAGAAATTCGCCATCTCCTACAACAAGATCACCAACACCGCTTTACTAACTAACAGCGATCCTGATACTACCATAAGCTTTTCCAAAGATATAGCATATATTTTTGGATTTGAATCAAAAACTACATACCCTCGTGGTAGATACAATAATATCACACCCCCTGATATAAATTCCGGTTTAACATCCCTGTATGTTTATTCCAACATTGTTGATAATAGAATGGTAGGAGATACGAATGTACCTTTATTGAGAGTAGTTCCAGTTCAAGGAAAGAAGAATAGTGTTGTGTATCAAGAATTTAAAAATCCTCACTATGTTGACGCTTCATCACTAAATAGTGATATGATTAAAGTACTTATAACGAGTGACGATGGTCAACGAATACCATTTGATGGTGGAAAGGTTGTGTTGACGGTTCACTATATAGAGAAAGAATTATAATGAGTTTGGTACGATACACCCCTGAGGATTCAAAAGATTTTTTTGATGAGTACTACAAGATGCAAGCTGGAAATGGAATTGGAGTGTATAGTGGACGACGAGTGATGCCTAATATGAGAGGAAATGGACTTGGTAGTATTTTTTCAAGTTTACTTAAATCTGCAGCACCAATGCTGAAAAGAGGAGCAATTAATTTGGGGAAAAGAGCATTGTCTGTAGGTGGAAATGTAGCACGTGATGTCATCGATGGTCAAAGTTTTGCAGCGTCAGCAAAGAAGAGGGGATTGGCAGAGTTGAATGATCTGGGGGGAGATGTGCTCAATGCAGTCCGTCCAGATAGAATGAAAAGGAGAAAAACAAGAGGTGGAAAGAAGAGGAGAGGTGTTGGTAATCGTGGTATATTTTAATAGCAGTAGAATCCGGTATAAAGACAGCTGAGCTTGATATCTATATTCATTAAACGGTAACGCTTCAAGCATTCATCACTCGCAAAAGATGGCTAGCCTAAATGGAACAACAGGTAATAAGTTGGAAGGTTCTTCCTACAACATAAATCCAACGTTGGATGTATTTGCTACGGAACCAACAAACATATCGGTAGAAAGATCGGAATATGTTGTCATCAGACCTGATAGGTTAGATCCTTATGGTAGTATTGAGTTAACCTTGTCAGGGAGCACTGAACATTACACAGATCTTTACAACTCGTTTCTGCAAGTTGAAGCCACGGTTGTTCAAGATGATGGAACCAATATTACAGGTAGTGATGATGATGCAGTTGTGTGGATGGGGGATTCAATGCATGCATTATTCAGTGAGTTGAAAATGTCGATAGAAGGAACCACCGTTGAATACGCTAACAACTACGGTTTACGCTCCTACTTTTCGCAACTACTCGAAAACAGTGCAGAAAGAAAGAAATATCAAGGTAAGATGGAAGGATGGTTGTATGATGATTCAACTAGCAAAGTCAGTACTGATCACAAAACCGCTGATAAGAAAAAGAGGAGAGCTCTAATCATAGGTGGAAAGACAATAGAATTAACTGGAAAACCTCATCTCGCATTATTTCAGCAGAAAAAACTAATAATACCAGGTCCTACTATGCAGCTGGAGTTTGAGCGTGCCTCTGCCAAACTAGCTTTGTTTGCTGCGAATGAGGCGCCTGCAGGAGGGGCAAAGATTAGAATTGATAAATTTGAACTTCATCTTTGTAAAGTTAAGGTGAATCCTACAATACAAAACTCCCAACTCAGTTTGGCATTGGAAGGCCACAACTACATTTATCCTGTTGATCGAAAACGGATAAAACTATATGGAATTCGTGCTGGTGTTGCGCAGATCGACATCACTTTGGAAGAAAACAAACAAAAACCTAAACAAATTTATTTAGGTTTAGTTAATCACAACGCAATGAACGGACGTTTCGCCTTGAATCCATATAGAATGCAGCATGCTAGTGTTGATAGTATTGTATTGAGAGTTGGTGATTGTCCAATTGGAAGGAGATTTGAACCAAATTATGCTAGAGGAATTTTTGGAAGAGAATATCATCAGTTTCTACACGCTACCGGAACTTTGCTTGAAGGCGATAGTCTTGGTATTACGAAAGAACAATACCTTGATGGTACTACACTTTATGGATTTGATTTGACTGGTGATTTTCTTAAAGAAGGTTTTCACTCTATGAAAAATGTCACAACAAGTGTGGAAATTCGTTTTAGCGCTAACACGACGGATGGATTATCCCTGGTAGCATACTTTGTAAAAGACGGTGTGTTGGAGATGGATAGCATTCTTCAATTAACTATCGGAGGCGACGCAGTGCTTTAAACAGAAAGTTACAGATGAATACCATACAAATTCGATCGATCTTATCTTCAGACGTTTTATGTCAAAGCGTAGGGATTCATGTTGGAGCTAGAGAACAGTTTTGGAAGCAAATTTGCAATTTTCCAACAGGATGTTTCGTATTCAACACCCATTATTCTCATCAACCCGGAGAGCATTGGTTGGCTGTGTACGCTAATGATTCAGAAGTGGATTTTTTTGACTCGTTTGGACGTTCTGTTTCCTTTTATCCGGATGTAAATGAAATACTAAGTATTCATGGAGGATATGAAGCAATACGAAGTAATGAAACACAACTACAAAATTTTTTGTCAACTGTATGTGGTGACTATTGTGTATACTTTTGTTTACTGAGAAGTAGAGGATGGAGTATGGATGAAATTGTTAGAAGTTTACGAGACATAGGAGATAGTGAGATGAGAGATCACTCAATACGGAGATTTATCATACAGACCTATCCTAACTTCGAGTTCATAGAAGATAATACAGTAGAAGGAATAGATGGTGTACATATACAAGGAACTAATTTACTAAGTAAATTGTTAAAATAAATTATTATAATTGATTTTTATTTGATATAACAAATATAATGAATAAAATACAACTTATCTCATTATTTGTGCTAAACACTACAGAACCTATAAAAACTATTATTTTGTAATGTTTCAAGCAAGAAGTAAATAAGATCTTCTCATTTTCTTCCTCAGGAGCGCTCTTTAGTTATATCTAAAAGACATAGTAACTAATGACTCTATCATACATAGTTATATGAATTAATTTTACAAAAATACTTCAGATCTTTCTTTAAATAGATATGAAACTTACCATCATAGAAGACGAGTCACATCCTTTGTGTTATCGATTAAGACTCTGATATGCTGTTCTGGACAATTCTCTTTTTCATTTTCATCAAAGTAGGAGAGACAGGTGTGCTGCAGCGAAGTATCAAACAGTTCTGAGACTTGAATGAAAGCTTGAAGAGCTGAGAGTAGAATGATGTCGTAGGAAATCATGTTGTTCGTATTTTGTTTCAGTCCTCTGAATACGATTACACCACTTTTTTCCGCCACCACAGATGAAGCTATTTGAGCAGGGATGCTAAGATCTCCAATCAATAGCTCTCCTTTCACCATACATCTGTAATTAGCCACTATAACATCAGCAGTCTTGTTCCAACGAGTATCACATTTTCTTAGCATTCCAGGATTCTCATAAGCTATAACACTTCCTGTCGGAAAATCGTGTAGGTGAGCAACACTGAAATAAGCCTGTATTTGTCTCACACTCTTGCCATACAATGAGTTGAATGGATCGTTGATCTTTCGATTACATCCATGAGATTCAGCAGTACGAAAAATCGCATCTCCTGTCTTTCCTTCTCCCATATAAATTAAAACAATTGGACGTGTTTGCTTAGCTTTATTAACAAGCAGTCCTATTTCGGTTGAAATATCACTCTTCACCCGAGTTATCTTCTTATCCTTTCGGTAGTTGTAAATCATGGTGCACTTTGATTCATCACGAAATTCAACAGACAACACCTCCATAACTGTTGGTACAGGTAGTTCGCGGATTTCCATGGATTCTTCAAGTTTTTCTAGACAATCTGGAGAGAGAGAGTTTATTAACCCAGCGCTCTTGTAGGTGAGAGTGGTTAGTTCATTACTTCCAGCATCTTGAAAGGGTATTCTGGTGTGACGAAAAAGCCTTTCATCTCCAACATCCGTCAAAACTAGTTTTTTGCACTTCGAGCCAGTTTCATTATCATCTTTTGTCAAATCAATAAAAGATCGTTTCCTCATTGATGTTCTTTTTGAAGACAGCTTGTTAGTAGGAGATGTGAATAAAGTAAAATCTTGTTGGGATTCTGGTTCATCAACCACCAATTGACTTTCTGCCATATCAAAGATAGGAGAAGGTGATGGGGAAAGGGTTTGCTGGGATCCTGCTTCTTCATTCATCGCTTGACTTCCTTCGTCTTGAGTATTCATTCTAAAAAAACAAAACATTTTGTTTAATTTTTCGTAATTAATTTTAAAAGATCATAAAGGTCATAAACCTTCAGCTAGTAGTGTTAGCTAACAAAAAATAAATATTTTTACTCTTACCTTTATAAAGAAGATGAGCTCCTAGTTGTTGCAATGAAAGATTTAGTAGATGTTGCTTCTCCGCTAGCCGTTGTAGAACTGGATGCTTTCTGTGTGAAAACAGTGGCTCTTAAATAGGTAAAGTTGCACTGATTAAATCCTATGAATCAACATTTTTTCACGCGAATACAACCCAATGCTTTCGCGGGAATAAATATTTTATTTTCACGCGAATACAAACCAATACTTTCGCGGGAAAAAACATTTAATTTTCACGCGAATGAAAACTGTTGCTTTCGCGGGAATGAATACTTTATTTTCACGCGAATACAAACCGTTGCTTTCGCGGGAATAAATATTTTATTTTCACGCGAATACAAACCAATGCTTTCGCGGGAATAAACATTTAATTTTCACGCGAATGGAAACTGTTGCTTTCGCGGGAATGAATACTTTATTTTCACGCGAATACAAACCGTTGCTTTCGCGGGAATAAATATTTCATTTTCACGCGAATACAAACCAATGTTTTCGCGGGAATAAATAATTTATTTTCACGCGAATGGAAACCGTTGCTTTCGCGGGAATAAACATTTTATTTTCACGCGAATAGAAACCAATGTTTTCGCGGGAATAAATAATTTATTTTCACGCGAATGGAAACCGTTGCTTTCGCGGGAATAAACATTTTATTTTCACGCGAATAGAAACCAATGTTTTCGCGGGAATAAATAATTTATTTTCACGCGAATGGAAACCGTTGCTTTCGCGGGAATAAACATTTTATTTTCACGCGAATACAAACCAATGTTTTCGCGGGAATAATTAATTTATTTTCACGCGAATACAAACCAATGTTTTCGCGGGAATAAATAATTTATTTTCACGCGAATACAAACCAATGCTTTCGCGGGAATAAACATTTCATTTTCACGCGAATACAAACCAATGTTTTCGCGGGAATAAATAATTTATTTTCACGCGAATACAAACCAATGCTTTCGCGGGAATAAACATTTTATTTTCACGCGAATACAAACCAATGTTTTCGCGGGAATAAATAATTTTATTTTCACGCGAATGGAAACCATTGCTTTCGCGGGAATAAAAATTTTATTTTCACGCGAATACAAACCAATGCTTTCGCGGGAATATATACTTTATTTTCACGCGAATGGAAACCGTTGCTTTCGCGGGAATGAAATTTTTTATTTTCACGCGAATAAAACAGGGATATTTCACGCGAATAACACTATTCTGATAGAGTTTTCGCGTGAGTGTTTTTAATGGCTATAAGCTAAATGAGTAGGAGTGGCTTATACTATATAAGAACAGCTCTCTCTGCATAGAAATCATTCTCTCCAGCAATAAAACATCGACTACTACAGCTGATTTCATCAACTACTACAACTGATTCATCAACTGCTACAACTGATTTCATCAACTACTACAGCTGATTTCTTGATGATAAGGTAAGAATTAATAGAAAAATTACTTAATAAAAGTTAAAATGTAATTATTTTACAACACTGTTTAATCATCATATACTAATACTTAACATTTTATTTTAGTTCATTATGAGTTCAAAAAGATACACAATCAAAGACTACCTTCCAAAGATATATCATAGCTATATTAAAGAAAATGTTGAAGTACAGGAAAAGATTGGATATCGCTTGACATTACAAGCTATATTATTATGTATGACACAGCATTTGCTAACTGTAGCTTCTTTACATGGAGAACTTTCACCGATACAATACCGACCATACACTACACATAAATACGTTGACAATTCAGTAGAAATATTTAAGCTTATGACTAAACACAATTTTCAAACAGTTGTAAAAATGTCAAAAACTGTCAGTATTAATGATTACTTAAAGAAAATTCAAAGAAAAGTGTGGAATAAAGAGCTCACTCAAAAATTGATTTCAATACAATGGACTACTGAATTATTATATCATTTTCAATCAGATATATGTAGATACATACAAACGGATGAAAATCTCTCATCATCCATTTTTTCATTTGAAATGATATTGGAACTATTTCAAGCTTACAATATTTAATATGTTCTCTTTATGTAACCCTACTTATTATACAATAAATGTATATATTCACATATTGTTTCATTTTTAATCAATGTATTTATTCAATGTAGATGTATCTCCTCTCTCCTCTCTCTCCTCTTTTCCTCTCTCCTTTCTCTCAAGATGCCATATGAGTTCGAGTTATGTAAAAAAATTATCAAAACTTAAATGCCATACATTCAAAATCTAGATGCCATATGAGTTCAAATCAAGTAAAAAAATAATCAAAACTCAAATGCCACTTAAATGCCATTCAAATGCCACTCAAATACCCCTCAAGTAAAATACAATATAAACTCGGCGAATTCATCCAACGCCGTAACCCATTGTCTCAACTCCAAGATCAAATCCACAAAAAAACACTTGGTAGGGAGATCTGCTCATATATTACTACTTACACTGACCAATGAGAGCTAGTCTACGACTATACACTGACCAATGAGAGCTAGTCTACTACTATACACTGACCAATGAGAGCTAGTCTACTACTATACACTGACCAATGAGAGCTAGTCTACTACTGTAAACTGACCAATAAGAGCTATCTACTACTATGCAGTGACCAATAAGAACTAGCCCACTACTATAAGCTAACCAATAGAAAGTGATGATAAAGCACTTACATGAAAGAGAGTCCTTGAGAATCTTCCGACTTGAGGGAAGATCAAACTTATCAGAGAGAGGATCACCCTGACAACAGAGACGCACAAACATACCAGCACATTACATCTATATTATATAACATATATATGTGTATTACAGGCACACAACTAACACACAACAAACACACAACTAACACACAACCAACACACAACTAACACACAACTAACACACAACTAACACACAACAAACACACAACTAACACACAACTAACACACAACCAACACACAACCAACACACAACCAACACACAACCAACACACAACTAACACACAACCAACACACAACAAACACACAACTAACACACAACCAACACACAACCAACACACAACCAACACACAACTAACACACAACTAACACACAACCAACACACAACCAACACACAACCAACACACAACCAACACACAACCAACACACAACCAACACACAACCAACACACAACTAACACACAACTAACACACAACTAACACACAACCAACACACAACCAACACACAACCAACACACAACCAACACACAACTAACACACAACTAACACACAACCAACACACAACCAACACACAACCAACACACAACCAACACACAACCAACACACAACTAACACACAACTAACACACAACCAACACACAACCAACACACAACATAACATACCGTAGCACTAGACTCAGGCTTCAGAGGAATGAGGCTCATCATATTATCACCATCGCCGCCATTAAGGTGTGATTGATCCGATGGCCACATAGACCCAGAGGGATTGCCTAACCATGAGCTACAATACATTCGATGGAAGGTTTTATGTCTGTGGTATACAACAGCAAGTGATACACATATATATAACTGTACGCTATACTATATCTATGATATACAATAGTAAGTGATATACATATATAGCTATACGCTATACTATATCTGTGGTATACAACAATAAGTGATATAGATATATAGCTATACGCTATACTATATCTGTGGTATACAACAGTAAGTGATATACATATATAACTATATGCTATACTATATCTGTGATATACAACAGTAAGTGATATACATATATAGCTATACGCTATACTATATCTGTGGTATACAACAGCAAGTGATATACATATATAACTATACGCTATACTATATCTTTGGTATACAACAATAAGTGATATACATATATAACTATATGCTATACTATATCTATGATATACAACAATAAGTGATATAGACATATAGCTATATGCTATACTATATCTGTGGTATACAACAGTAAGTGATATACATATATAACTATAAGCTATACTATATCTGTGGTATACAACAATAAGTGATATAGATATATAGCTATACGCTATACTATATCTGTGGTATACAACAGTAAGTGATATACATATATAACTATACGCTATACTATATATGTGGTATACAACAGTAAGTGATATAGATATATAATCATGTGAAAAATACTACCTAGAGAAATCTGCCAGAGTAGAGACGGGGCCGTCTGACTGGAAATTGAGAGAGAGACCTGCCTCTCCTGATTGCATGGTTGTAGAGCCAGTCTGATACCCTGACGTATCTACAATAGGTATACATTGGTTAGGCACATACATTGGTTAGACACATACATTGGTTAGGCACATACATTGGTTAGGTACATACATTGGTTAGACACATACGTTGGTTAGACACATACATTGGTTAGGCACATACATTGGTTAGACACATACATTGGTTAGACACATACATTGGTTAGACACATACATTGGTTAGGTACATACATTGGTTAGGCACATACATTGGTTAGGCACATACATTGGTTAGGCACATACATGGTTGTACCATGCAGTCTGTGCACTATGATGTCTATGTACATGTACAGTGTAGTACAAGAAACCAACTGAGGGCAGGCATACACCTACTTGGATTCAAGTCAAATATATTCTTCTCTCCCATGAGTCCTTGCAATTCATCATCTGGTGCTGAGCTCAATATAATGGCTGGGCTTGTTTCCTGTTTGCGTAGCGTCTCTCTTCTAGTCTGCAGAGCTGCAAAATACTTACTTTTATGATAACCGCTCCACTGTACAATAGCCACACCCACTGTACAATAGCCACACCCATTGCAAGATAGCCATACCCTCTGCAAGATAGCCACACCCACTGAACATTAGCTACACCCACTGTACAATAGCCACACCCACTGTATAATAGCCACACCCACTGCAAGATAGTCACACCCACTACACAACAGCCACACCCACCGTACAATAGCCACACCCCTTGCACAATAGCCACACCCACTGCAAGATAGCCACACCCACTATACAACAGCCACACCCACAGTACAATAGTCACACCCAAAGCTGTATATTTGCTAAATCACCACAATCATTGACCGGGTTTGGTATGGGTACCATTTTTTCCATCATCTATTGGTTTTTGAGCTATTGGTGTACTTGGAATAAGGAAAGAACCAACCAATATGATTGTATTAAAAGCTACAAATAAACCATTCAGCGGTAACTTTGGGATCTAAACAACCAATGCGTTGGAAAAACATGGCGTCTGTTTCAGAGTTGCCGTGACTCTTTGACTACACCCACTGCACAATAGCTACACCCGATGCATAATAGCCACACCCACTACAAACAGTAGCCACACCCACTATAAACAGTGGCCACACCCACAATAAACAATAGCCACACCCACTACAAACAGTGGCCACGCCCACAATAAACAGTCGCCACGCCCACTATAAACAGTAGCCACACCCACTATAAAAAGTAGCCACACCCACTATAAACAGAAGCCACACCCACAACGAACAGTAGCCACGCCCACTACAAACAGTGGCCACGCCCACAATAAACAGTAGCCACACCCACTATAAACAGTAGCCACACCCACTATAAACAGTAGCCACACCCACAATAAACAGTAGCCACGCCCACAATAAACAGTAGCCACACCCACTATAAACAGTAGCCACACCCACAATAAACAGTAGCCACACCCACTACAAACAGTAGCCACACCCACAATAAACAGAGATCACACCCATCTAGCAAACAACTATAACAGCACGAACACCCTCTCCCACTACAATACAAAAGGAGCCAACCTTGCTCAGTGGATGGTGAAGGTGAAGTGTTACTTCGACCCCACGAGTTTCTCTTTTCCATAGCAGGAGACGGAGACCTTTTGGGCAGCACAAGTGGACTAATGGCGGGCATGTCCCTTCGTTCAAGAATGTTTTTCTGTAAACACAAAACTTGATAATATATTAAGATTTACAATGCAAAGTTAGAAGAGTAATCTAAAGCAAATGATATTCAGTACATAAACCTGAGAGAGAGAGGACGTGTTGGACAGGTACCTGGGAGAGTTGATGGTAAAACTCTCATATCAGCAAAGTCTGGCACAACATCCCTGGTCTTCAGTACGATGAGCTTGTGACCTGTTGTCAGCGCTGCTTTGCTGTCTGCCTTCAAGCATTGATGTCTCCTTTACACAAACCTTTGACTGATATACTTTCAGTGCCTGGTGTGAGAACACAACATAAATACTTTACTTGTTATACAATAGTTTATTATTAAATATATAATTATAGACACCTTTAGTTGTAAGATGGCTTCTTTCACTGCATGGACAGTCGTCAGTTGTAATAGTTTGTGAAACACAAATCTTGGGTGCGTCACAAACAATCCTTCAGTACATCAGCGTAGATGCGAATTAATTCACTGCAGAGTGAATGAAATTGCATGTGCGTCTAGTGATTGCTAAGCGATCAGTTGAGTGAATGCAGGATTTTGCAGATTCTGGTTGCAGAGAAATCGTTATGTAATCGCTAACATTTTATTTGAGGTTATTGCCAGGTTTTGAGCCAGATCAAAAAATCATTAGCCGATTCTTTGATCAACCAACCACAGCGCACAAACATTATCCTCGTTTCCAACAGTGTCTAGTCATCTGCAGTATTCCGATCTATCAACAATCATGCTATAATTTGTAGGCTATACTTTGTAACAGTGAATTCGACAGAATCGCTGAAGAATGGATTAAGGAGCAAAAACTTGAAAAAACTTTTGGGGCCTTGGCTATCGTTTAGCGATCGCTACATGTACATGCAGTTTCACAGATCTTTGTTTTAATAGTATGACCTGTTATGTACTTCATTCAATCTTTTCATCTATTCTGTAATAGCTAAAACTTGGCGTAACCAATAGATCAATAAAGATCAGTTATGTGATGGCCCAAGTGTTTGTTTAGTGCACAACAATGGAATACAGGCTATTGTGCTTGGCTTATCATTTGAGTGATGTTTATTTCCAAGTAGTTCAATTAGATTGTTGATGAAAAAGAGAAGACAACTCCGTAAAAATTTATTAATAACAATTTTATGATATGTTTGTTTTTATTATTGAACAAGACGAATATGCTTTTATATTGCCATAACGATCAACTTGCTTACAATATTAATACTAATGTACATGATCAGGATATTTATAATTATTATCATAATAAATTGTTGTTTTTAACTTTATGTAATGTCGTCAAACTTTTCCGTCACACAGATCTCATGTTTTCCATAACAGTATATACTAATATATTTTGTGTAGAAAAACAAAACTTATACTGCAATACTTATGCAACTGCTTTCATAACTGCCTGGTACTAAAGATTTTAAATCTTAGATTTATGATATTATCATAAATAAACTGCTATTTATAACATTATATGGAGTTGTCTCTTCTTTTTTATCCAAAGTCTAAATGAACTGCTTGGAAATAGACATCACCTATGAATAGCTGACCTGAATGCATAGTAGGCTGTCGTACACAACGGCTCATCAGACATCTTGCTACAACAAGTAGATTAACTACACTTGATATCTACTTGCATCCAGTGAAGTTCAGAGAAAAAAAGTGCAACTGGTCTTATAAACGAGGAAGTTGGTAAGTATTATACATACAGGGGGTATTGTACTGTATTACTACGTACATATGTACAGTTATATATAGTGTACCACTACATGTATATGTATTGTTGTAGATAATGTACCACTACATACATATGATTGTTTTACATACACATACACTGTATCACCAACTATGCTAACAGTATCTCTATTTCATACAAGCTCCACCCATACTGTACATCCATAATAAATAGACTGCAATGAATTGTTATACACTCTTATATACATTACATAACTACGCTTGTGATGTAACATACGGTAGCAAGTGTACTTGTCATGGTGGTTGTCCTCTCTTGTTCAGCTATAACTATGCCATAAGCTACCTGCTGCCATACTATTGTATGTTATCAGTGTGTAGCCATGACTGTAACCATATTGTTGACAGATCTACAGGAAATGATGGCTGAAGCTGCAGACGAATACCCTGCCAAAGCAGAATGTGGTTTCTGTTTCTCAACTGGTGAAGCTCTAGTGGATCCAAAGACTCTACCATGTTCTCATGTTCATTGTCTGCAATGTTTGAATATGTCACAGGAGCATTGTGGGCTTGTTCAGTGTCCATTACCTCTGTGCAGGTAAACCTTCGGTTTAGTAGTAGATTACTTCCAAGTCTATACTTCTAAGTCTATGCTACTAAGTCTATGCTACTAAGTCTATGCTACCAAGTCTATACTTCTAAGTCTATACTTCTAAGTCTATACACGCTTGTAAGTCTATGCTACCAAGTCTATGCTACTAAGTCTGTACTTCTAAGTCTATTCTTCTAAGTCTATACTACTAGGTCTGTATTCACTCACTGTAGACTGTGTACCTCCATGTTGTACACCACAATATCTATTTATAGGGAGGTATTCGATATTCCCATAAACAAGCTACCTGCGTATACTGCAGGGGGAAACAACTCCCTGTGTGATATTTGTACAAAGAAAGGTCAAGGAAACAAAACAGCTGTGATATATTGTACATCATGTACAAATAAGTACTGTACAAAACATCAGCAGGTCAGTATTATTGATAACTACTACTACTATTGCTACCACTACTACTACCACTACCACAACCACTTCTGCTATTTCCCCGCTACTGCTGCCAACTGCATCATCGTTCACACTCACTTTACACTGCGGCACTTTTAATAACTTATTGCACCCTAAAACTCAACTGGTATGTGTGAACAGGCTTTTCACTAGATCATAAATGCTTTTAATTATCTTTTCTAGAAGACAGTTTCATTCATTCTGCAAATTTATTGGCCACCAGCCTAGCTAGTACACGGTATATATATTAAAAACGAAGTGTGAAGTGTGGTTCATTGGAATGCTATGAACTGTACATATGCTAAGCCATGTTTATTTGATGGCTGGAACAATGAAACCAGTTGATTAGATAGACACCACTCTATCTTCATCTATCTGGTATAGCTCGACATAGCTACTACATACTACATCTATGGATGAACTGTTAGTTATATCATTTCCTGTCCCAAACGTTTTACACTTTGTCATGTACCCCTCTGCACAGAGAGAGAACCTGACTTAAGACCATTCCTCTTTTCTTATCCCAAATAGCTCGACAGAGTAAACTTTCATTTTCTAAAATCTCACCTTGCTAAGCCTGCGTGAAAGTGAGCAAAGAGGAAATTATTTTAACAAAATCTGAGGAAATTATTTCGTAATTGAGCTCATTTGCAGCTCAAACCCTCTATCGTTCCGTCAATCATAAATATGATTTCTATACTAGGTTGATGTTCTATTTATTTGTGTTCTTGTTATATCCAGTTTACAGTAAACTCTGTTTGCATGACTTTTAGTCACATGAAGACTTATTTGGAGAACATCCAACGATCCAAATTGCTGAGTATTTGGCCCAAATTAACCAGCTGCAGGTAGTGGGATGTGATGAACACTCTGGCCTATCATATGTGATGGGTTGCTCATGCTGCCTTGCAGTGTTTTGTGTACATTGTGTTGCTGACAAAGGCCATTGTACAGATGGTATGTATACTGCACTGTGACAAAACACACTGCTGTAGTCAGACAACTCTCTATGAACTGTATGACAATAAGCAGTTACAACCTGCAGTTACAGCCACAACACTTTTATTATTTCTCAAGTCTTTGTGACTATCCTTGATTGCTGTAGTGTGAGGAGGTTGGCACGGAACCAATTTTAAAAGATGAGAAAAAATGAATCAAAGGTTCTTGTTGTCACTTAGTGTCACTTGTTGTCACTTGTTGTCACTTGGTGTCACTTGGTGTCACTTGGTGTCACTCGGTGTCACTTGGTGTCACTTGGTGTCACTTGCTGTCACTTGCTGTCAATTGGTGTCACTTGGTGTCACTTGGTTCACTTACTGTCACTTGCTGTCACTTGGTGTCACTTGTTGTCACTTGGTGTCATTTGGTGTCACTTGGTGTCACTTGGTGTCACTTGGTGTCACTTGTTGTCACTTGGTGTCACTTGGTGTCATTAGGTGTCACTTGCTGTCACTTGGTGTAACTTGGTGTCACTTGGTGTCACTTGCTGTCACTTGGTGTAACTTGGTGTCACTCGGTGTCACTTGGTGTCACTTGCTGTCACTTGCTGTCACTCGGTGTCACTCGGTGTCACTCGGTGTCAATCGGTGTCACTCGGTGTCACTCGGTGTCAATCGGTGTCACTCGGTGTCACTCGGTGTCACTTGCTGTCACTTGTTGTCACTTGGTGTCATTTGGTGTCACTTGGTGTCACTTGGGGTCACTTGTTGTCACTTGGTGTCACTTGCTGTCACTTGTTGTCACTTGGTGTCACTTGGTGTCACTTGGTGTCACTTGTTGTCACTTGGTGTCACTTGGTGTCACTTGTTGTCACTTGGTGTCACTTGGTGTCACTTGGTGTCACTTGGTGTCACTTGCTGTCACTTGCTGTCACTTGCTGTCACTTTGTGTCACTTGGTGTAACTTGGTTTGCTGTTGCATGTACACTCAAGGAAAAGCACACAAAATGCTGCCTTTGGATGAATTAGTTTCTGAGATCGCTAAAGAGTGTGACCAACTAGAAAACGAAGTCTTTGACAAGGAAGAGAAGTTGTCTACTCTCATCAAAATCCTTTCCAAGATCCTCCCTGAGTACGACCTGCAGACAGAAGAACTCGTCTGCTTTCTCCATAAGACTGAAGACGAGCAGGTGAAAAATTGTTTGGAGACGCTTCTTACAAAAATAAAATACTATATCTACGCTTAACTTTTTGTTATTTGTTCGAGCAATCAAGTACATATTTATTTTTGTACTTTCCCAATCGAAATGCTCAAGTATCAGGGTCATCTAGAGCATTTCTGCATGTTGTTCCATCACACAGTCGTCACTGGCCCTAAAACATAAAATTATACCACTGATATTAGTTGTTGCTTAAATTTTAATTTAAGTTTTGAAATCTTTTTTTTTTACACTTGCGTAGATGGAAGCTATCGCGTTAAAGTATGCTCAGCTGGAGGAAGAGTTGTTGGAGAGGAGACACAACTCCAGAACTCAAATGGTTGAGTTTCTAGAAGAGGGAGTTGGTGTGAAGTTGTCTGACCTCAGCAAACACAGACTGGTTATGAAGTCTCAAATAAAACACTGCAATAAGGTGATGCATATTTTCTGTGTCTGCACAACACACAATTTTGAAAAAAATATATTCAAGTTTGAATTCCCTATTTCATCAATCGGTGAAATTAAAAGATTTGAAGGCCAGTAAATAACTATAAATGGTTTGGATCTGTCCTACTTGCTATCTTTTGCATCGACCAAAAGTTCGACTAGTCTTATAATTACCTCTTCTGGGATCGTAAAACACAAATTATCTTGCATTTCATGTTGCACAATTTTCTCAAAAGCTAAAGTGGTAGAGGTGTATTTCAATCAACCGTAAACTAACAACTATTAATTTTCGTAAAATTTTGATGTTTTGGAATTTTTGGTAGTATACCAGGTTTTTACAAAAGTGAAGAACGACAAAACTGCAATTGTTTTGTAACTTTCCTTTTTTCTACAAAAAAAGAGAACATGATTGGAGCTATTAACAAATATTTGGTTGTTTGGGGTTTTAAAAATTAACATTATCAATGCTGTCCACTGACAGGTAGACATTGTAAGGAAGTACAATGATGTCAGAGGGTTGATAAAGGATTTGATTAAAGAGAAAATTCCGTCGCTAGACATTCGACGAATTGGAACTCTGATAACTAAAGGTAAGTATGTCCGTTGTACTGTCTACGGCTGACTCCAAGTGCGCTTTCTAATACTCACCCACATATTCATACTGATGTTTATCACTTTTCAGCTCAAAGCAGACAGACCGAGATAGAGCTATCAGAGGAGGATGGACTGATTTCCTGTGAAAAAGGGCTAATTATATGTAAACCCATTCCTAGGTCCGTCACCCTACTAAAGCATCTGAACACAGGCTCCAACTGTCGCTCTGTCTGCCACCATAAAGGGACCACCTACGTAGGGCTAGATAACTACACGCTCACTAGAGTAGATGAGTCTAGACAGACACATTCATTTGTAAATGTGGTGAGTTATATAGAAGGAATTACAGCATACAAGGACCGAGAATATATCTACTGGTATTCGGCAGCCCTTCTACAGTAGAAGTGACTGACCTTGGTGGAAGGTCAGTCACCAAATGGAACCACACTGATGCCACCAACCAAGTTGGAAATGGGTTGGCCATCATCTCCAGTCAAGTTGTTGTCCCTGACAGAGTGAATAAAAGGCTGACAGTGTATTCTCTCACTGGTGACATCATAAAACAAGTTTCCTGCTCACAACTGGGTAGTTCTCTGGCGGTTTGTGCAGGTGGAGATAACTCCCTTATAATATCAGATTACAATAGTCGCAAAGTCTCTTGTGTAAACATCTCTTCCGGGCTTGTGATTTGGACAGCAAGTTTGACTTACCCAAGAGGAATATCCCTGTACAGAAGGCACTATGTGTGCGTTCATAGTGCCAATGACAACCAAATTTACACATTTGACTCAGCAACAGGTAAGTGTTTAGTTATGCTTCTTCGACTTGAAGTTTTAAGTGCGTTAAGTCATTGTTTTATCTCATCTTTGCTGTAGGGAAACTGATGTCTAGAGCGACGGATAGCACTGGCCAGATGAACAATGCGTATGATCTCTGTACAGCAGAAGACACTCTCATCGTCCCAAAATTAAATACAGCATCTCTTTTGTTCTATCGCCTGAACACGTGAGACACTCATTGCTGTTGGGTTCAATTTAAACAAACTGAATTAGTTGCCACTGCCTCAGCTGGATCCACCCCTGTCAGTTTGTGTGTCTACACTCCATGTTAATTTTTTTATATTTACCACTTCCTGTTTGTCATCACACGTTGATCTATATTATAATCTCACATCTGAGGGAATATAAGTGATATGTTAACCCATTCACTGCGCACGTGTTTAGAATACTACATGCTTGTTTCATTTAGTAATAAAGTTGGCTCAGTAAAATGTGTACATAATAGGATGGAAAGTCACCCGGTCAAACACCGTTTATGCAAAGAGAGGACAACTTTTCTATAACATCCGGTCTGTGTCCAAAAGTACTTGACTCGGAAAAATATCAAAATGAAATGTATTACGTTAATAGAAGGTGAACCTCTGTGTAGGAGTATTTGGGAGTGTTTTTGCAGTTTTATGAGAACATGTGACTGCAGGTAACAAACAGTAATAACGGCATTAATAGTAGAGATGCCCCAATTCACAAATTTTTCACCGATCTGATTAGATCCCGATATTACTGATTTTGCCATTGAACCAATCCAATTCTGATTCCCACCAACCCAATTTACAAAAAAGATTGAGAATAAATTTGTAGAAGTAATCCCAACGTACTTATCCACAGATCAACCATCTTACAGTTTTCCAGCATTACAAGCTAATGACATGGCAGACTATGCTTGTTCTCATCATAATAGGGGTTGCTCGAGCAACCTAGCCACATTGGTAATGCTGATTGCATTGTATCGGCATTGCTAATGTATATGGCTAATGCAGTAACAACATGGGTAGTTGAAGCTAGTCTTCTTGCGATTGATTGTTGGTTGAAAGATCTGTAAACAGCAATACAGGCGAACCGATTCTCATTTTTTGCCAATTCAGTGAAGAGTCAATAAAATCGGCTGATTTTGATTCAGTTAATCTGAATTGAAGCATCTCTAATGAATAGCAGGTTCAAGTGAAGATGAAAACTATTGTGCAAATTAAAATTGTTGATCGATAGTCTTCAATCAATTTACTATCACGAAGTCATATGTTAGCTACTATTGTGTTGTTTCAAAGCAAGTGAATATACAAATGCAGTAATTTAGACAAATAAATAGAAGATGTATATAGATGTAATAGACATTTAGTAGTTGATATACTGACTCTAAGATGTCACACTCAACAAAAGCTCCGCGTACTAAAGCTCAGTTATGCAGTGGTAGACACTCTGGGTATTGCACTAGATACACATATCATATGTAAGCTACCTGCAGTGTCTGTGCACAAGAATGAACCAATTGCCGTGTTGTTGTTGTATAGATAATATATTTTATAAAAATATATAACAGAGTAAACAAAATATATAATATATATATATGTGTATCACCCGTTCTACCTCTCAAATACAGCTGAAGCAGCGGCAGCTTGCTTGAAAAATATTATGAAATTAACATGGAAAATGCAGCGGCTCACAAATCAATAGAGTTCAATGGAATATTTAGCTATGAAAGAGTGTATAGCAGTGACATAGACATAGCTCTTAGTGACAGACTGTGACACTCAATGACATAGACTGTGGCACTCAGTGACATAGATTGAGGACTCATTGACAGAGTGTGACACCAAGTGACAGTGTGGCACTTAGTGACATACGGTGTGACACTCAGTGTCAGAGTGTAGCACCCAGTGACAGTGTGGCACTAAGTGACATACAATGTGACGCTCAGTGTCAGAGTGTGACACTCAGTGACATAGAATGTGACACTCAGTGTGCGTGTGCAATCTTGTTATTCCTCACTTGCCACGTGGAATGCTCCTGTGTAGGGTAGATGTACACATAAGACTTCTCTCTAGGTACCACCTCATTGAGCTGCACCTCAAAGCCCACTTCCTCTGTGTTAGCTGTCACATAGTATGTGTAGCCGTCCATGTTCCAAGCCTTCACCTGCGCCAGTTTGGAATATTACATGTGAGACAATATAATTGGTTTGTGTGGTTTTGTTAGCAGTGTCGCCTAGCAACAGTCTAACATCGTAAGTAGCAGTATGCACACGTTGCTTCAGGCTACATCCAATCAGGAGAGGGAAAACTATTACAATAAATACATTTTACTCCGATGCCATTTGTAATTTCAACCGACAATAATTTAATAATATAGTTCACAATATACGGTCCGTCTGCGTGTGAATGCGTGTGAATTGTGTGCCTTTGCACACAAATGCCACTAAAGAAGTAGAAAGTCGGAAATAGCACATGGATTAATCCACTTACATATTATGAACTATCGTAACCAACATTTGCTGCTGGTTGCTGTGATTATAATTAAAGTTTTAATAAAATTTTGAACAGTCAAAGTGAAACTTGATAACAGCTCAATATGGATGAATATCATAGTTGAGTCAGTCGGGGTGAATGACATAACTCTATGCAATATTGCTTACTCACTTTTGACATATTTTGCTCTATGATTTCTCTCCAAGTCTCACTACCTCTGATGAGTACTTCGGTCTGATCAATCTTGGTTATGCCATTTACAATAATTAGTATGCACTTGGGCTCTCTATGCTTGAGGCTAAACGTTATATAACATAAGTCTACTAGTATACACTGACCAATGAGAGCTAGTCTACTAGTATACACTGACCAATGAGAGCTAGTCTACTAGTATACACTGACCAATGAGAGCTAGTCTACTAGTATACACTGACCAATGAGAGCTAGTCTACTAGTATACACTGACCAATGAGAGCTAGTCTACTAGTATACACTGACCAATGAGAGCTAGTCTACTAGTATACACTGACCAATGAGAGCTAGTCTACTAGTATACACTGACCAATGAGAGCTAGTCTACGACTATACACTGACCAATGAGAGCTAGTCTACTACTATACACTGACCAATGAGAGCTAGTCTACTACTATACACTGACCAATGAGAGCTAGTCTACTACTGTAAACTGACCAATAAGAGCTATCTACTACTATGCAGTGACCAATAAGAACTAGCCCACTACTATAAGCTAACCAATAGAAAGTGATGATAAAGCACTTACATGAAAGAGAGTCCTTGAGAATCTTCCGACTTGAGGGAAGATCAAACTTATCAGAGAGAGGATCACCCTGACAACAGAGACGCACAAACATACCAGCACATTACATCTATATTATATAACATATATATGTGTATTACAGGCACACAACTAACACACAACAAACACACAACTAACACACAACCAACACACAACTAACACACAACTAACACACAACTAACACACAACAAACACACAACTAACACACAACTAACACACAACCAACACACAACCAACACACAACCAACACACAACCAACACACAACTAACACACAACTAACACACAACCAACACACAACCAACACACAACCAACACACAACCAACACACAACTAACACACAACCAACACACAACAAACACACAACTAACACACAACCAACACACAACCAACACACAACCGACACACAACTAACACACAACTAACACACAACCAACACACAACCAACACACAACCAACACACAACCAACACACAACCAACACACAACCAACACACAACAAACACACAACTAACACACAACCAACACACAACCAACACACAACCAACACACAACCAACACACAACCAACACACAACCAACACACAACCAACACACA
Source organism: Cryptosula pallasiana (assembly GCA_945261195.1). Classification (NCBI taxonomy): domain Eukaryota; kingdom Metazoa; phylum Bryozoa; class Gymnolaemata; order Cheilostomatida; family Cryptosulidae; genus Cryptosula; species Cryptosula pallasiana. The sequence continues at coordinate 48,167,431 of OX183133.1, read as the reverse complement.
ACCAACACACAACCAACACACAACCAACACACAACTAACACACAACTAACACACAACCAACACACAACAAACACACAACTAACACACAACTAACACACAACTAACACATAACAAACACACAACTAACACACAACATAACATACCGTAGCACTAGACTCAGGCTTCAGAGGAATGAGGCTCATCATATTATCACCATCGCCGCCATTAAGGTGTGATTGATCCGATGGCCACATAGACCCAGGGGGATTGCCTAACCATGAGCTACAATACATTCGATGGAAGGTTTTATGTCTGTGGTATACAACAGCAAGTGATACACATATATAACTGTACGCTATACTATATCTATGATATACAATAGTAAGTGATATACATATATAGCTATACGCTATACTATATCTGTGGTATACAACAGCAAGTGATATACATATATAGCTATACGCTATACTATATCTGTGGTATACAACAATAAGTGATATAGATATATAGCTATACGCTATACTATATCTGTGGTATACAACAGTAAGTGATATACATATATAACTATACGCTATACTATATCTGTGGTATACAACAGTAAGTGATATACATATATAACTATACGCTATACTATATCTTTGGTATACAACAATAAGTGATATAGATATATAGCTATATGCTATACTATATCTATGATATACAACAATAAGTGATATAGACATATAGCTATATGCTATACTATATATGGTGTATACAACAGTAAGTGATATACATATATAACTATAAGCTATACTATATCTGTGGTATACAACAATAAGTGATATAGATATATAGCTATACGCTATACTATATCTGGTGTATACAACAGTAAGTGATATACATATATAACTATACGCTATACTATATCTGGTGTATACAACAGTAAGTGATATAGATATATAATCATGTGAAAAATACTACCTAGAGAAATCTGCCAGAGTAGAGACGGGGCCGTCTGACTGGAAATTGAGAGAGAGACCTGCCTCTCCTGATTGCATGCTTGTAGAGCCAGTCTGATACCCTGACGTATCTACAATAGGTATACATTGGTTAGGCACATACATTGGTTAGACACATACATTGGTTAGGCACATACACTGGTTAGGCACATACATTGGTTAGGCACATACACTGGTTAGGCACATACACTGGTTAGGCACATACATTGGTTAGACACATACATTGGTTAGGCACATACACTGGTTAGGCACATACATTGGTTAGACACATACATTGGTTAGACACATACATTGGTTAGGTACATACATTGGTTAGGTACATACATTGGTTAGACACATACGTTGGTTAGACACATACATTGGTTAGGCACATACATTGGTTAGACACATACATTGGTTAGACACATACATTGGTTAGACACATACATTGGTTAGGTACATACATTGGTTAGGCACATACATTGGTTAGGCACATACATTGGTTAGGCACATACATGGTTGTACCATGCAGTCTGTGCACTATGATGTCTATGTACATGTACAGTGTAGTACAAGAAACCAACTGAGGGCAGGCATACACCTACATGGATTCAAGTCAAATATATTCTTCTCTCCCATGAGTCCTTGCAATTCATCATCTGGTGCTGAGCTCAATATAATGGCTGGGCTTGTTTCCTGTTTGCGTAGCGTCTCTCTTCTAGTCTGCAGAGCTGCAAAATACTTATTTTTATGATAACCGCTTCACTGTACAATAGCCACACCCACTGTACAATAGCCACACCCATTGCAAGATAGCCATACCCTCTGCAAGATAGCCACACCCACTGAACATTAGCTACACCCACTGTACAATAGCCACACCCACTGTATAATAGCCACACCCACTGCAAGATAGCCACACCCACTACACAACAGCCACACCCACCGTACAATAGCCACACCCCTTGCACAATAGCCACACCCACTGCAAGATAGCCACACCCACTATACAACAGCCACACCCACAGTACAATAGTCACACCCAAAGCTGTATATTTGCTAAATCACCACAATCATTGACCGGGTTTGGTATGGGTACCATTTTTTCCATCATCTATTGGTTTTTGAGCTATTGGTGTACTTGGAATAAGGAAAGAACCAACCAATATGATTGTATTAAAAGCTACAAATAAACCATTCAGCGGTAACTTTGGGATCTAAACAACCAATGCGTTGGAAAAACACGGCGTCTGTTTCAGAGTGGCCGTGACTCTTTGACTACACCCACTGCACAATAGCTACACCCGATGCATAATAGCCACACCCACTACAAACAGTAGCCACACCCACTATAAACAGTGGCCACACCCACAATAAACAATAGCCACACCCACTACAAACAGTGGCCACGCCCACAATAAACAGTCGCCACGCCCACTATAAACAGTAGCCACACCCACTATAAAAAGTAGCCACACCCACTATAAACAGAAGCCACACCCACTACAAACAGTGGCCACGCCCACTACAAACAGTGGCCACGCCCACAATAAACAGTAGCCACACCCACTATAAACAGTAGCCACACCCACTATAAACAGTAGCCACACCCACTATAAACATAAGCCACACCCACTACAAACAGTGGCCACACCCACAATAAACAGTAGCCACGCCCACAATAAACAGTAGCCACACCCACTATAAACAGTAGCCACACCCACTATAAACAGAAGCCACACCCACTACAATACAAAAGGAGCCAACCTTGCTCAGTGGATGGTGAAGGTGAAGTGTTACTTCGACCCCACGAGTTTCTCTTTTCCATTGCAGGAGACGGAGACCTTTTGGGCAGCACAAGTGGACTAATGGCGGGCATGTCCCTTCGTTCAAGAATGTTTTTCTGTAAACACAAAACTTGATAATATATTAAGATTTACAATGCAAAGTTAGAAGAGTAATCTAAAGCAAATGATATTCAGTACATAAACCTGAGAGAGAGAGGACGTGTTGGACAGGTACCTGGGAGAGTTGATGGTAAAACTCTCATATCAGCAAAGTCTGGCACAACATCCCTGGTCTTCAGTACGATGAGCTTGTGACCTGTTGTCAGCGCTGCTTTGCTGTCTGCCTTCAAGCATTGATGTCTCCTTTACACAAACCTTTGACTGTTCTACTCTCAGTGCCTGGTGTGAGAACACAACATAAATACTTTACTTGTTATACAATAGTTTATTATTAAATATATAATTATAGACACCTTTAGTTGTAAGATGGCTTCTTTCACTGCATGGACAGTCGTCAGTTGTAATAGTTTGTGAAACACAAATCTTGGGTGCGTCACAAACAATCCTTCAGTACATCAGCGTAGCTGCGAATTAATTCACTGCAGGGTAAATTAAATTGCATGTACATATAGCGATTGCTAAGCGATCACTTCAGTGAATGCAGGATTTTGCAGATTCTGGTTGCAGAGAAATCGTTATGTAATCGCTAACATTTTATTTGAGGTTATTGCCAGGTTTTGAGCCAGATCAAAAAATCATTAGCTGATTCTTTGATCAACCAACCACAGCGCACAAACATTATCCTCGTTTGAAACGAGGATACTGCAGATGACTAGACACTGTTGGAAACGAGTCGTTTCCAACAGTGTCTAGTCATCTGCAGTATTCCGATCTATCAACAATCATGCTATAATTTGTAGGCTATACTTTGTAATAGTGAATTCGACAGAATCGCTGAAGAATGGATTAAGGAGCAAAAACTTGAAAAAACTTTTGGGGCCTTGGCTATCGTTTAGCGATCGCTACATGTACATGCAGTTTCACAGATCTTTGTTTTAATAGTATGACCTGTTATGTACTTCATTCAATCTTTTCATCTATTCTGTAATAGCTAAAACTTGGCGTAACCAATAGATCAATAAAGATCAGTTATGTGATGGCCCAAGTGTTTGTTTAGTGCACAACAATGGAATACAGGCTATTGTGCTTGGCTTATCATTTGAGTGATGTTTATTTCCAAGTAGTTCAATTAGATTGTTGATGAAAAAGAGAAGACAACTCCGTAAAAATTTATTAATAACAATTTTATGATATGTTTGTTTTTATTATTGAACAAGACGAATATGCTTTTATATTGCCATAACGATCAACTTGCTTACAATATTAATACTAATGTACATGATCAGGATATTTATAATTATTATCATAATAAATTGTTGTTTTTAACTTTATGTAATGTCGTCAAACTTTTCCGTCACACAGATCTCATGTTTTCCATAACAGTATATACTAATATATTTTGTGTAGAAAAACAAAACTTATACTGCAATACTTATGCAACTGCTTTCATAACTGCCTGGTACTAAAGATTTTAAATCTTAGATTTATGATATTATCATAAATAAACTGCTATTTATAACATTATATGGAGTTGTCTCTCCTTTTTTATCCAAAGTCTAAATGAACTGCTTGGAAATAGACATCACCTATGAATAGCTGACCTGAATGCATAGTAGGCTGTCGTACACAACGGCTCATCAGACATCTTGCTACAACAAGTAGATTAACTACACTTGATATCTACTTGCATCCAGTGAAGTTCAGAGAAAAAAAGTGCAACTGGTCTTATAAACGAGGAAGTTGGTAAGTATTATACATACAGGGGGTATTGTACTGTATTACTATATACATATGTACAGTTATATATAGTGTACCACTACATGTATATGTATTGTTGTAGATAATGTACCACTACATACATATGATTGTTTTACATACACATACACTGTATCACCAACTATGCTAACAGTATCTCTATTTCATACAAGCTCCACCCATACTGTACATCCATAATAAATAGACTGCAATGAATTGTCATACACTCTTATATACATTACATAACTACTCTTGTGATGTAACATACAATAGCAAGTGTACTTGTCATGGTGGTTGTCCTCACTTGTTCAGCTATAAGCACGCCATAAGCTACCTGCTGCCATAAGCTACCTGCTGCAATACTAGTGTATGTTATCAGTGTGTAGCCATGACTGTAACCATATTATTGACAGATCTACAGGAAATTATGGCTGAAGCTGCAGACGAATACCCTGCCAAAGCAGAATGTGGTTTCTGTTTCTCAACTGGTGAAGCTCTGATGGATCCAAAGACTCTACCATGTTCTCATGTTCATTGTCTGCAATGTTTGAATATGTCGCAGGAGCATTGTGGGCTTGTTCAGTGTCCATTACCTCTGTGCAGGTAAGCCTTTGGTTTAGTAGTAGGTAGTCTAAGTGCTCAGACTCCAAAACGGATGGAGTTAGTGGCGCTCACTATCAAACTCCTCTCAGGAGAGGAGTTTGATAGTGAGCGCCACTAACTCCATCCGTTTTGGAGTCTGAGCACTTAGACTAAGTAGTAGGTTACTTCCAAGTCTATACTTCTAAGTCTATGCTACTAAGTCTATGCTACTAAGTCTATGCTTCTAAGTCTATACTTCTAAGTCTATATTACCAAGTCTATACTACTATGTTTATACTACTAAGTCTGTATTCACTCACTGTAGACTGTGTACCTCCATGTTGTACACCACAATATCTATTTATAGGGAGGTATTCGATATTCCCATAAACAAGCTACCCGCGTATACTGCAGGGGGAAACAACTCCCTGTGTGATATTTGTACAAAGAAAGGTCAAGGAAACAAAGCAGCTGTGATATATTGTACATCATGTACAAATAAGTACTGTACAAAACATCAGCAGGTCAGTATTATTGATAACTACTACTACTACTACTATTGCTACCACTACTACTACCACTACCACAACCACTTCTGCTATTTCCCCCGCTACTGCTGCCAACTGCATCATCGTTCACACTCACTTTACACTGCGGCACTTTTAATAACTTATTGCACCCTAAAATTCAACTGGTATGTGTGAACAGGCTTTTCACTAGATCATAAATGCTTTTAATTATCTTTTCTAGAAGACAGTTTCATTCATTCTGCAAATTTATTGGCCACCAGCCTAGCTAGTACACGGTATATATATTAAAAACGAAGTGTGAAGTGTGATTCATTGGAATGCTATGAACTGTAAATATGCTAAGATATGTTTATTTGATGGCGGGAACAATGAAACCAGTTGATTAGATAGACACCACTCTATCTTCATCTATCTGGTATAGCTCGACATAGCTACTACATACTACATCTATGGATGAACTGTTAGTTATATCATTTCCTGTCCCAAACGTTTTACACTTTGTCATGTACCCCTCTGCACAGAGAGAGAACCTGACTTAAAAACCATTCCTCTTTTCTTATCCCAAATAGCTCGACAGAGTAAACTTTCATTTTCTAAAATCTCACCTTGCTAAGTCTGCGTGAAAGTGAGCACAGAGGAAATTATTTTAACAAAATCTGTGGAAATTATTTCGTAATTGAGCTCATTTGCAGCTCAAACCCTCTATCGTTTCGTCAATCGTAAATATGATTTCTATACTAGGTTGATGTTCTATTTATTTGTGTTCTTGTTATATCCAGTTTACAGTAAACTCTGTTTGTATGACTTTTAGTCACATGAAGACTTATTTGGAGCACATCCAACGATCCAAATTGCTGAGTATTTGGCCCAAATTAACAAGCTGCAGGTAGTGGGATGTGATGAAAGTAGTAATATATGAGCAGATCTCCCTACCAAGTGTTTTTTTGTGGATCTGACCTTGGAGTTGAGACAATGGGTTACGGCGTTGGATGAATTCGCCGAGTTTATATTGTATTTTACTTGAGGGGTACTTGAGTGGCATTTGAGTGGCATTTGAGTTTTGATTAGTTTTTTACTTAATTTGAACTTATATGGCATATAGATTTTGAATGTATGGCATTCAAGTTTTGATAACTTTTTTACATAACTCGAACTCATATGGTATCTTGAGAGAGAGGGGAGAGGAGAGAGGAGAGAGGAGAGATGGGAGATGAGAGAGGAGAGAGATTTTTTAGGCATTTAAGTGGCATTCGAGTTTTGATTATTATTTTACTTAATTTGAACTTATATGGTATATAGATTTTGAATGTATGGCATTTAAGTTATGATAATTTTTTACATAATTGTATACATAATTATAACTCATAGGATGTCTAGATTTTGAATGTGATAGTTTTCTAGCAATTAATGTATATATGGTCAATTATGTGCATATTTATGGGTATATTTATATCTACATAGAGAGAGAGAAGAGAGGAGATATATCTAAATTGAATTAATACATTGATTAAAAATGAATCATTATATGATTATATACATTTATTACATAATAAGTAAGGAAAATCTCCCCATATAATATAGCTAGAGTCAGTAAATACTAAGTAATACAAAGCACTACAACTTGTAATAAATACAAAGTAGTAACAGTTAATGCATAGTTTGTTCCTTTACAATGATGTCTTTGATGTAGTGATGTTATATCTTAGGAAGGAAGACTTCTGTTCTATGTGCTTTTAATTTCGTAATGAACTAAAATAAGAAAGTTATGCATTAGTATAGAATGATTAAGCGAAAATGTAAAATAATTACATGAATTTGAATTATAGTTCTAGTTACATTGGATAGTTTACATTATTAGAAAAGGGAAATAACTCACCAAGTTACATTGTTCAACTTGTTCTTTCTTGAGCATTATTTTCACCAAGTGTTTTTGATTCTCTTTCATCTATCTAAAACAATTACCATGAAAATGTATATATTCAGCATTTTGTTGTAAAAATTCACTAATTACATCAAAAAAGTCCCTTTTTCACCTAGAAAATGTATATGTTCAGCATTTTTGTTGTAAAAAAATACACTATTTACACCAAAAAAAGTCCTTTTTTTCCCTGAAAAATGTATATATTCAGCATTTTGTTGTAAAAAATACACTAATTTCACCAAAAAAGTCCTTTTTTCACTTGTAAAATGTATATATTCAGCATTTTGTTTAATTTATGGTAAAAATTAGTAAAACTCACCTATAGTGATATGATAGCCTTGAGTTATAGATTAGCTTCTTGAGCTCTTGTTCTGGACAGTTTTCTTTTTCAGCATCATCGAAGTAGAATCCATGTAGTTTGAGTCTTCATTGGTTTGGTATCATCTAAGCAGGAGAGAAAGTAATGTTGTGTAACATTGAGTCTTCATTGGTTTGCTATCATCTTATCTTCAAAATCCATGTTATTTGAGTCTTCATTGGTTTGCCATCATCTAAGTAGGTGGTAGATCTTGAAAGGAATTTTTGCTGTGTTGGAGAAGTATGCTGTCTTCAAAACTCATGTAGTTTGAGTCTTCATTGGTTTGGTATCATCTAAGTAGGTGGTAGATCTTGAAAGGAATTCTTGCTGTGTTGGAGAAGTATGCTGTCTTCAAAATTCATGTAGTTTGAGTCTTCATTGGTTTGATATGATCTAAGTAGGTGGTAGATCTTGAAAGGAATTCTTGTGAAAGGAATTTTTGCTGTGTTGGAGAAGTATGCTGTCTTCCAAATTCATGTAGTTTGAGTCTTCATTGGTTTGATATGATCTAAGTAGGTGGTAGATCTTGAAAGGAATTCTTGCTGTGTTGGAGAAGTGTGCTGTCTTCAAAATTGATGTAGTTTGAGTCTTCATTGGTTTGGCATCATCTAAGTAGGTGGTAGATCTTGAAAGGAATTCTTGATGTGTTGGAGAAGTATGCTGTCTTCAAAACTCATGTAGTTTGAGTCTTCATTGGTTTGGTATCATCTAAGTAGGTGGTAGATCTTGAAAGGAATTCTTGCTGTGTTGGAGAAGTATGCTGTCTTCAAAATTCATGTAGTTTGAGTCTTCATTGGTTTTCAAAACTCATGTAGTTTGAGTCTTCATTGGTTTGGTATCATCTAAGTAGGTGGTAGATCTTGAAAGGAATTCTTGCTGTGTTGGAGAAGTATGCTGTCTTCAAAATTCATGTAGTTTGAGTCTTCATTCGTTTGATATGATCTAAGTAGGTGGTAGATCTTGAAAGGAATTCTTGCTGTGTTGGAGAAGTGTGCTGTCTTCAAAATTGATGTAGTTTGAGTCTTCATTGGTTTGGCATCATCTAAGTAGGTGGTAGATCTTAAAAGGAATTCTTGCTGTGTTGGAGAAGTATGCTGTCTTCAAAATTCATGTAGTTTGAGTCTTCATTGGTTTGATATGATCTAAGTAGGTGGTAGATCTTGAAAGGAATTCTTGCTGTGTTGGAGAAGTATGCTGTCTTCAAAATTGATGTAGTTTGAGTCTTCATTGGTTTGGCATCATCTAAGTAGGTGGTAGATCTTGAAAGGAATTCTTGCTGTGTTGGAGAAGTGCGCTGTCTTCAAAATTGATGTAGTTTGAGTCTTCATTGGTTTGGCATCATCTAAGTAGGTGGTAGATCTTGAAAGGAATTCTTGCTGTGTTGGAGAAGTATGCTGTCTTCAAAATTCATGTAGTTTGAGTCTTCATTGGTTTTCAAAACTCATGTAGTTTGAGTCTTCATTGGTTTGGTATCATCTAAGTAGGTGGTAGATCTTGAAAGGAATTCTTGCTGTGTTGGAGAAGTGTGCTGTCTTCAAAATTGATGTAGTTTGAGTCTTCATTGGTTTGGCATCATCTAAGTAGGTGGTAGATCTTAAAAGGAATTCTTGCTGTGTTGGAGAAGTATGCTGTCTTCAAAATTCATGTAGTTTGAGTCTTCATTGGTTTGATATGATCTAAGTAGGTGGTAGATCTTGAAAGGAATTCTTGCTGTGTTGGAGAAGTATGCTGTCTTCAAAATTGATGTAGTTTGAGTCTTCATTGGTTTGGCATCATCTAAGTAGGTGGTAGATCTTGAAAGGAATTCTTGCTGTGTTGGAGAAGTGTGCTGTCTTCAAAATTGATGTAGTTTGAGTCTTCATTGGTTTGGCATCATCTAAGTAGGTGGTAGATCTTGAAAGGAATTCTTGCTGTGTTGGAGAAGTATGCTGTCTTCAAAACTCATGTAGTTTGAGTCTTCATTGGTTTGGTATCATCTAAGTAGGTGGTAGATCTTGAAAGGAATTCTTGCTGTGTTGGAGAAGTATGCTGTCTTCAAAATTCATGTAGTTTGAGTCTTCATTGGTTTTCAAAACTCATGTAGTTTGAGTCTTCATTGGTTTGGTATCATCTAAGTAGGTGGTAGATCTTGAAAGGAATTCTTGCTGTGTTGGAGAAGTATGCTGTCTTCAAAATTCATGTAGTTTGAGTCTTCATTGGTTTGATATGATCTAAGTAGGTGGTAGATCTTGAAAGGAATTCTTGCTGAGTTGGAGAAGTGTGCTGTCTGCAAAATTGATGTAGTTTGAGTCTTCATTGGTTTGGCATCATCTAAGTAGGTGGTAGATCTTGAAAGGAATTCTTGTTGTGTTGGAGAAGTATGCTGTCTTCAAAATTCATGTAGTTTGAGTCTTCATTGGTTTTCAAAACTCATGTAGTTTGAGTCTTCATTGGTTTGGTATCATCTAAATAGGTGGTAGATCTTGAAAGGAATTCTTGCTGTGTTGGAGAAGTATGCTGTCTTCAAAATTCATGTAGTTTGAGTCATCATTGGTTTTCAAAACTCATGTAGTTTGAGTCTTCATTGGTTTGGTATCATCTAAGTAGGTGGTAGATCTTGAAAGGAATTCTTGCTGTGTTGGAGAAGTATGCTGTCTTCAAATGATGTAGTTTGAGTCTTCATTGGTTTGGTATCATCTAAGTAGGTGGATCTTGAAAGGAATTCTTGCTGTGTCACATAAGTAGGAGAGAAAGTCATGTTGTTTTACATCTATCATTGGTGTTGGTAGATCTTGACCACATGTTTATAGTCTTTGCTACTGCTGCATTTCGTCTCAAACAAGACTCCAAAGTAGACATCATAACTACAAAATACAAAAAAATTGATTGTTACAATTGATTCATTTATTTTCATCGGCTTTAGCTTTATCTACATAGAGTAGCGAAGAAAAAGTTTGTGTGAGTATAAAACTATCTAGTAGAGATAAATTTATATCTAGGTTCAACTAGCATTGAATAATTATTATTATTTTGTTAATAATAAATAAGTAGAGTCTGCTACTTTACTAGAGCTTGGACAAACACTTATTTTAAAAATGAATAATTAGAGCTTTCTACTAGTGTTAAATAATTATTGATAATAATTTACCTTATCACCACTTAGAGCCAGATGATTTAATTAACTAAAGACAAATAATTATTTTAGCATTTCTTACCTTGATGCTGGATGTTCTCCTAGTAGCTGTAGTAGATGATGGTTCTCCGCTTGCTGTTGAAGAACTGGATGCTTTCTGTGTGAAAACAGTGGCTCTTAAATAGCTAAAGTTGCACTGATTAAACCCTATGAATCAGCATTTTTTCCAATGCTTTCGCGGGAATAAATAATTTATTTTCACGCGAATAGAAACAGTTGCTTTCGCGGGAATAAATAGTTTATTTTCACGCGAATAGAAACTGTTGCTTTCGCGGGAATAAATAGTTTATTTTCACGCGAATAGAAACAGTTGCTTTCGCGGGAATAAATAATTTATTTTCACACGAATAGAAACAGTTGCTTTCGCGGGAATAAATAATTTATTTTCACACGAATAGAAACGGTTGCTTTCGCGGGAATAAATAGTTTATTTTCACACGGATAGAAACAGTTGCTTTCGCGGGAATAAATAGTTTATTTTCACGCGAATAGAAACAGTTGCTTTCGCGGGAATAAATAATTTATTTTCACACGAATAGAAACAGTTGCTTTCGCGGGAATAAATAGTTTATTTTCACGCGGATAGAAACAGTTGTTTTCGCGGGAATAAATAATTTATTTTCACACGAATAGAAACAGTTGCTTTCGCGGGAATAAATAGTTTATTTTCACGCGAATAGAAACAGTTGCTTTCGCGGGAATAAATAATTTATTTTCACACGAATAGAAACAGTTGCTTTCGCGGGAATAAATAATTTATTTTCACACGAATAGAAACAGTTGCTTTCGCGGGAATAAATAATTTATTTTCACACGAATAGAAACGGTTGCTTTCGCCGGAATAAATATTTTATTTTCACGCGAATACAAACCAATGTTTTCGCGGGAATAAATAATTTATTTTCACACGGATAGAAACCGTTGCTTTCGCGGGAATAGAAATTTTATTTTCCCGCGAATACAAACCAAAGCTTTCGCGGGAATCAATACTTCATTTTCACGCGAATGGAAACCGTTGCTTTCGCGGGAATAAATATTTTATTTTCACGCGAATACAAACCAATGTTTTCGCGGGAATAAATAATTTATTTTCACACGGATGGAAACCGTTGCTTTCGCGGGAATATAAATTTTATTTTCCCGCGAATACAAACCAAAGCTTTCGCGGGAATCAATACTTCATTTTCACGCGAATGGAAACCGTTGCTTTCGCGGGAATAAATATTTTATTTTCACGCGAATACAAACCAATGTTTTCGCGGGAATAAATAGTTTATTTTCACGCGAATAGAAACAGTTGCTTTCGCGGGAATAAATAATTTATTTTCACGCGAATAGAAACAGTTGCTTTCGCGGGAATAAATAGTTTATTTTCACGCGAATAGAAACAGTTGCTTTCGCGGGAATAAATAGTTTATTTTCACGCGAATAGAAACAGTTGCTTTCGCGGGAATAAATAGTTTATTTTCACGCGAATAGAAACAGTTGCTTTCGCGGGAATAAACAGTTTTTATTTATTCCCGCGAAAGCATTGGAAAAAATGCTGATTCATAGGGTTTAATCAGTGCAACTTTAGCTATTTAAGAGCCACTGTTTTCACTTAGAAAGCATCCAGTTCTTCAACAGCAAGCGGAGAAGCATCATCTACTACAGCTACTAGGAGAGCATCAAGGTAAGAAATGCTAAAATAATTATTTGTCTTTAGTTAATTAAATCATCTGGCTCTAAGTGGTGATAAGGTAAAAAATAATCAACAATCATTTAACACTAGTAGAAAGCTCTAATTATTTATTTTTAAAATAAATATTAAAAACTTGTGAAAATGAACTGGTAACATTACGTCGACTGAAATAATGCCTAAAACGACTCGCATAAATTTTGGTCTGACCAAAAACGGACTGAAAACCTTTACCTTTAGAGCGAGTACAAAATTATCATAACTTGCTATAGCGAATATTCTAAGAAATATTTGTTTTTTCCGTTGCTAACTTAACGTAAATATTTGTAACGGATGTCACATGATCTCAATCGGTTTTTGTCAACTGAAACACTTAGTTACTCGTAAACATTTGATACTCGCTTGATTTTTTGGTTGATAACAGCAATATCCCAATTTGGTTTATCGTAAATATTTCAAAAACGGATATCGAGTGATTTCTGTTAGTATTTTCTACCAAATCGCTTAGTTACTCGTAAACATTTGAAAATCGCTTGATTTTTTCGTTGATAAAACATGTCGCAAGTATCTATTAACAAATATTACCGTGATTTCAATCAGTTTTCCTTACTAGATTACTTAGTTACTCATCAACATTTCATAATCGCTTTCATTAATAGTCGTTGCAAAGCAATGTTGTATTTAAAAATATTACTACGATTCCAATCAATTTGGTTTTAATTATTTATATTTAAAATAATCGAACCTCAACTAGAATTCACTCCTAGGTAATTTATCTTTACTAGATAGTTTTATGCTAATAGTAATAGTATCTAAGTTATTTCTTTGTAAGATCCCAGACTTTGACATTAACAAAATTGTGTGTTTGTCCAAGCACTAGTAAAGTAACTGACTCTAAATATTTATTGTTAACAAAGTAATTAATATTTAATGCTAGTTGAACCTAGATATTAATTTATCTCTACTAGATAGTTTCATACTCACACAAACTGTTTCTTCGCTACTTTATCTATATGAAGATAAAACCAATGAAAATAAATGAAACAATTGTAACAATCAATTTTTTGTATTTTGTAGACACAATGCCTACTTTGGACTCTTGTTTGAGACAAAACGCAGTAGCAGCAAAGACTATAAAACATCTGGATAAGATCCAATTGAAGTAACTGCAGATAACTAAAGGAAAAACATGTGCTACAGCATACAGAGTGAACAAGGTGTGTGTAGATTATTACTCAGTCTCATTACACTACTATTACTAAGAATTATTGTAGGTGTTGGATAAAGGATTGAGTATAACAAAGTCATGTTTGAGCTAATAAGTTGTTGCTAAGATGTTTGAATTAACAACTAGGTAGCTAAAATAAGTTTTTTATGAGGATCTCCTGACAGTTGTGATTCCTTGAGTGGTGAGCAGACTTTTAAATCTACTGTAGTTATCTTTTGTTGATCTTATTGAGTCTTTATCAGTTAGTACATCTTGCAACAAATTCTTTGATAGCTTAGCGCTAAGCCATCTTCCCTTGAGTTTTATCCTGTCAGTATCCAGATCGTATTTTCCAGAATCTCTCAATTGATACAATATTTTTACACCTAACGCTTGATTGTCTTTACTAGCTGTCATGTCGGATACTTTCTTTTTAAACTCTTCTAATTGTTGCATCATTCTCTCCGAATCTCTATTGCTATCATCGTCAATTGTGTTTCTATCAAACGATGATGGTGAGAGCTTTGGTGTTTTAGCAGAGCTCCAGCTCTTTGGTTGCTTGTACTCTCCCCTAATCTTTCCAAAATCACTCCGATAGGTTTTTGTGCTTTGAACATTTTCATTTGTCTTTTTGCGCTCAAGCAACTCGTTTTTGATTCCCATTACTATTTCATTCGTTTCAACCAAAATATTCTGGATTTTCTCGATATCTCTTACCATTTTGTCTTTTGTCGAGTTGTCATACAATGATGACGCAAACTTGTCTTGGTCTGTTGATTTAGCCCCACTGTTCTTTTCCATCAAACTATGATACTCCTCTTCTGGTATAACAAAATAACGTTCACCATATTTTAAAGGAGGAAGATTCATTTTGTATTGATATTAAAACCTGTGCAATCAGGATGATTATAGGGTCTAAAAAAAGCTACCTCTCCCAATCTGCATTAAAATTTGTTGTTTGTCAGCAATCAGTGTTTGTACCTCCTTGAAGCGCTACTACCTAATAAACTGAGTTGTGTACTGATTAGTTTTTTGTAGCTCTTTTTTGAAGCCTCCTCTCTCCTCTACCAAATACTCCTCTCTCCTCTCTTGCAGTTATTTCCCAAATACTGTAAATTTTAACCATCTAGAGGACTAATTTGGTGATTTTTCAACATATTTTATAGCATTCAATATAGTTATTATGTCATAGATGTATATTATTCATTCTAGATATAAATATATCCGTAAATATGTACATAATTATCCATATATACATGGTTGTATAAAAAACTAAAAAATCTCTCTCTCTCCTCTCTTCTCTCTCCTCTGTACATAGCTATAAAATGTTAATATGGACATGAATTTGGACATGCACATGTACATAAATATGGACATAGGTATGTACATAAATGGACATGAATATGGACATGTACATAAATGGACATGAATATGGACATGGATATGGACATGAATATGGACATAGGTATGTACATAAATGGACATGAATATGGACATGTACATAAATGGACATGAATATGGACATGAATATGGACATGAATATGGACATGAATATGGACATGAATATGGACATGAATATGGACATGAATATGGACATGTACCTATTCATGTCCATTTATGCACATGTACATGAATATGGACATATGCGTATTTACTGACTCTAGCTATATTATATAGGAAGATTTTCCCTACTTATTATGTAATAAATGTATATAATCATACAATGATTCATTTTCGATCAATATATTTATTCAATTTAGATATATCTCCTCTCTCATCTCTCTATGTAGATATAAATATACTCATAAATATGTACATAATCAACCATATATACATGAATGTATAGAAAACTAAAAAATCTCTCTCCTCTCTCTCTCCTCTCTCTCTTTCTTTCTCTCATGATACCATATGTATGTATGTATGCGTTGATTGTCATTACGAGTTGTGGTGCTTTGTATTACTTAGTATTTACTGACTCTAGCTATGTTATATAGGAAGATTTTCCCTACTTATTATGTAATCAGGTATATAATCAGATAATGTTTCATTTTTGATCAATATATTTATTCAATGTAGATATATCTCCTCTCTCTCTATGTAGATATAAATATATCCATAAATATGTACATAATTCCTCTCTTGCAGTTATTTCCCAAATACTGTAGATTTTAACCATCTAGAGGTCTAATTTGGTAATTTTCCAACATATTTTATAGCGTTTAATATACTTATTATGTAATAAATGTATATTATTCAATGATGTAAATGTAAATATATCCATAAATATGTACATAATTATCCATATATACATAAATGTATAAAAAACTAAAAAAAATCTCTCCTCCCTCTCCTCTCTCTTCTCTCCTCTCTCATCTCTCCTCTCCCCTCTCTCCAGAAGATTTTCCCTACTTATTATGTAATCAGGTATATAATCATATAATTTTCATTTTTGATCAATATATTTGTTCAATGTAGATATATCTCCTCTCTCTATGTAGATATAAATATAGCCATAAATATGTACATAACTAACCATATATACATGAATGTATAGAAAACTAAAAAATCTCTCTCCTCTCTCTCTCCTCTCTCATCTCCCATCTCTCCTCTCTCCTCTCCCCTCTCTCTCAAGATACCATATGAGTTCGAGTTATGTAAAAAAGTTATCAAAACTTGAATGCCATACATTCAAAATCTATATGCCATATAAGTTCAAATTAAGTAAAAAACTAATCAAAACTCAAATGCCACTTAAATGCCATTCAAATGCCACTCAAGTACCCCTCAAGTAAAATACAATATAAACTCGGCGAATTCATCCAACGCCGTAACCCATTGTCTCAACCCCAAGGTCTAATCCACAAAAAAACACTTGGTAGGGAGATCTGCTCATATATTACTACTGATGAACACTCTGGCCTATCATATGTGATGGGTTGCTCATGCTGCCTTGCAGTATTTTGTGTACATTGTGTTGCTGACAAAGGCCATTGTACAGGTGGTATGTATACTGCACTGTGACAAAGCTCACTGCTGTAGTCAGACAACTCTCTATGACCTGTATGACAACAATCAGTTACAACCTGCAGTTACAACCTGCAGTTACAGCCACAACACTTTTATTATTTCTAAAGTCTTTATAACTATCCTTCATTACTGTAGTGTGAGGAGATTGGCACGGAACCAATTTTAAAAGATGAGAAAAAATGAATCAAAGGTTCTTGTTGTCACTTGTTGTCACTTGCTGTCACTTGTTGTCACTTGTTGTCACTAGGTGTCACTTGGTGTCACTCGGTGTCACTTGGTGTCACTTGCTGTCACTTGCTGTCACTTGCTGTCACTCGGTGTCACTCGGTGTCACTCGGTGTCACTCGGTGTCAATCGGTGTCACTCGGTGTCACTCGGTGTCAATCGGTGTCACTCGGTGTCACTCGGTGTCACTTGCTGTCACTCGGTGTCACTCGGTGTCACTTGCTGTCACTCGGTGTCACTCGGTGTCACCCGTTGTCACCCGTTGTCACTCGTTGTCACTCGCTCTCACTCGGTGTCACTCGGTGTCACTCGCTGTCACTTGTTGTCACTCGTTGTCACTCGGTGTCACTCGGTGTCAATCGGTGTCACTCGGTGTCACTTGCTGTCACTTGCTGTCACTTGGTGTCACTTGCTGTCACTTGGTGTCACTTGCTGTCACTTGGTGTCACTTGCTGTCACTTGGTATCACTTGCTGTCACTTGGTGTCACTTTGTGTCACTTGGTGTAGCTTGCTGTCACTTGCTGTCACTTGTTGTCACTTGGTGTCACTTGGTGTCACTTGGTGTCACTCGGTGTCACTCGGTGTCACTCGGTGTCACTTGCTGTCACTCGGTGTCACTCGGTGTCACTCGCTGTCACTCGTTGTCACTCGGTGTCACTCGGTGTCACTCAGTGTCACTCGGTGTCGCTCGGTGTCGCTCGGTGTCGCTCGGTGTCGCTCGGTGTCACTCGGTGTCACTTGCTGTCACTCGGTGTCACTCGGTGTCACTCGGTGTCAATCGGTGTCACTCGGTGTCACTCGGTGTCACTTGCTGTCACTTGGTGTCACTTGGTGTCACTTGGTGTCACTTGCTGTCACTTGGTGTCACTTTGTGTCACTTGCGGTCACTTGCTGTAACTTGGTGTCACTTGCTGTCACTTGCTGTCACTTGGTGTCACTTGGTGTAACTTGGTGTCACTTGGTGTCACTCGCTGTCACTTGCTGTAACTTGGTTTGCTGTTGCATGTACATTCAAGGGAAAGCACACAAAATGCTGCCTTTAGATGAATTAGTTTCTGAGATCGCTAAAGAGTGCGACCAACTAGAAAACGAAGTCTTTGACAAGGAAGAGAAGTTGTCTACTCTCATCAAGATCCTTTCCAAGATCCTCCCTGAGTACGACCTGCAGACAGAAGAACTCGTCCGCATTCTCCATAAGACTGAAGACGAGCAGGTGAAAAATTGTTTGGAGACATTTCTTACAAAAATAAAATACTATATCCACTCTTAACTTTTTGTTATTTGTTCGAGCAATCAAGTAAATATTTTTGTACTTTCCCAATCAAAATGCTCAAGTATCAGGGTCATCTAGAGCATTTCTGCATGTTGTTCCATCACACAGTCGTCACTGGCCCTAAAACATAAAATTATACCACTGATATTAGTTGTTGCTTAAATTTTAATTTAAGTTTTGAAATCTTTTTTTTTTACACTTGCGTAGATGGAAGCTATCGAGTTAAAATATGCTCAGCTGGAGGAAGAGTTGTTGGAGAGGAGACACAACTCCAGAACTCAAATGGTTGAGTTTCTGGAAGAGGGAGTTGGTGTGAAGTTGTCTGACCTCAGCAAACACAGACTGGTTATGAAGTCTCAAATAAAACACTGCAATAAGGTGATGCATATTTTCTGTGTCTGCACAACACACAATTTTGAAAAAAATATATTCAAGTTTGAATTCCCTATTTTATCAATCGGTGAAATTAAAAGATTTGAAGGCCAGTAAATATAAATGGTTTTGATCTGACCTACTTGCTATCTTTTTCATCGACCAAAAGTTCGACTAGTCTTATAATTACCTCTTCTGGGATCGTAAAACACAAATTCTCTTGCATTTCATGTTGCACAATTTTCTCAAAAGCGAAAGTGGTAGAGGTGTATTTCAATCAACCGCAAACTATCAACTATTAATTTTCGTAAAATTTTGACGTTTTGGAATTTTTTGTAGTATAATAGGTTTTTACAAAAGTGAAGAACGACAAAACTGCAATTGTTTTGTGACTTTCCTTTTTTCTACAAAAAAGAAAACATGATTGGAGCCATTACTGAATATTTGGTTGTTTGGCGTTTTAAAAATTAACATTGTCAATGCTGTCCACTGACAGGTAGACATTGTATGCTGTCCACTGACAGGTAGACATTGTATGCTGTCCACTGACAGGTAGACATTGTAAGGAAGTACAGTGATGTCAGAGGGCTGATAAAGGATTTGATTAAAGAGAAAATTCCGTCGCTAGACATTCGACGAATTGGAACTCTGATAACTAAAGGTAAGTATGTCTGTTGTACTGTCTATGGCTGGCTCCAAGTGTGCTTTCTAATACTCACCCACATATTCATACTGATGTTTGATTATCATTTTTCAGCTCAAAGCAGACAGATCGAGGTAGAGCTATCAGAGGAAGATGGACTGATTTCCTGTGAAAAAGGGCTAATTATATGTAAACCCATTCCTAAGTCCGCCACCTTACTAAAGCATCTGAACACAGGCTCCAACTGCCGCTCTGTCTGCCACCATAAAGGGACCACCTAAGTAGTAATATATGAGCAGATCTCCCTACCAAGTGTTTTTTTGTGGATTTGATCTTGGAGTTGAGACAATGGGTTACGGCGTTGGATGAATTCGCCGAGTTTATATTGTATTTTACTTGAGGGGTATTTGAGTGGCATTTGAATGGCATTTAAGTGGCATTTGAGTTTTGATTATTTTTTTACTTGATTTGAACTTATATGACATATAGATTTTGAATGTATGGCATTCAAGTTTTGATAATTTTTTTACATAACTATATACATACTTGAGAGAAAGAAAGAGATAGAAGAGAGAGAGGGAGGAGAGAGGGAGAGAGAGAGGAGAGAGAGATTTTTTAGTTTTCTATACATTCATGTATATATGGTTAATTATGTACGTATTTATGGGTATATTTATATCTACATAGAGAGAGGAGATATATCTACATTGAATAAATATTTAGATCAAAAATGAAACATTATATGATTATATACCTGATTACATAATAAGTAGGGGAAATGTTCCTATATAATATAGCTAGAGTCAGTAAATACTAAGTTATACAAAGCAATACAACTTGTAATGACAATCAATGCATTCATACATACATACATACATACATACATACATACATACATACATACATACATACATACATACATACATACATACATACATACATACATACATACATACATACATACATACATACATACATACATACATATGGTATCTTGAGAGAGAAAGAGAGAGAGGAGAGAGAAATCTTTTAGTTTTCTAGCAATTAATGTATATATGGTCAATTATGTGCATATTTATGGGTATATTTATATCTACATAGAGAGAGAGAAGAGAGGAGATATATCTAAATTTAATTAATACATTGATTAAAAATGAATCATTATATGATTATATACATTTATTACATAATAAGTAAGGAAAATCTCCCCATATAATATAGCTAGAGTCAGTAAATACTAAGTAATACAAAGCACTACAACTTGTAATAAATACAAAGTAGTAACAGTTAATGCATAGTTTGTTCCTTTACAATGATGTCTTTGATGTAGTGATGTTATATCTTAGGAAGGAAGACTTCTGTTCTATGTGCTTTTAATTTCGTAATGAACTAAAATAAAAAAGTTATGCATTAGTATAGAATGATTAAGCGAAAATGTAAAATAATTACATGAATTTGAATTATAGTTCTAGTTACATTGGATAGTTTACATTATTAGAAAAGGGAAATAACTCACCAAGTTACATTGTTCAACTTGTTCTTTCTTGAGCATTATTTTCAATAAGTGTTTTTGATTCTCTTTCATCTATCTAAAACAATTACCATGAAAATGTATATATTCAGCATTTTGTTGTAAAAAATACACTAATTACATCAAAAAAGTCCTTTTTTCACCTAGAAAATGTATATGTTCAGCATTTTTGTTGTAAAAAAATACACTATTTACACCAAAAAAGTCCTTTTTTTCCCTGAAAAATGTATATATTCAGCATTTTGTTGTAAAAAATACACTAATTTCACCAAAAAAGTCCTTTTTTCACTTGTAAAATGTATATATTCAGCATTTTGTTTAATTTATGGTAAAAATTAGTAAAACTCACCTATAGTGATATGATAGCCTTGAGTTATAGATTAGCTTCTTGAGCTCTTGTTCTGGACAGTTTTCTTTTTCAGCATCATCGAAGTAGAATCCATGTAGTTTGAGTCTTCATTGGTTTGGTATCATCTAAGCAGGAGAGAAAGTAATGTTGTGTAACATTGAGTCTTCATTGGTTTGCTATCATCTTATCTTCAAAATCCATGTTATTTGAGTCTTCATTGGTTTGCCATCATCTAAGTAGGTGGTAGATCTTGAAAGGAATTTTTGCTGTGTTGGAGAAGTATGCTGTCTTCAAAACTCATGTAGTTTGAGTCTTCATTGGTTTGGTATCATCTAAGTAGGTGGTAGATCTTGAAAGGAATTCTTGCTGTGTTGGAGAAGTATGCTGTCTTCAAAATTCATGTAGTTTGAGTCTTCATTGGTTTGATATGATCTAAGTAGGTGGTAGATCTTGAAAGGAATTCTTGTGAAAGGAATTTTTGCTGTGTTGGAGAAGTATGCTGTCTTCAAAATTCATGTAGTTTGAGTCTTCATTGGTTTGATATGATCTAAGTAGGTGGTAGATCTTGAAAGGAATTCTTGCTGTGTTGGAGAAGTGTGCTGTCTTCAAAATTGATGTAGTTTGAGTCTTCATTGGTTTGGCATCATCTAAGTAGGTGGTAGATCTTGAAAGGAATTCTTGATGTGTTGGAGAAGTATGCTGTCTTCAAAACTCATGTAGTTTGAGTCTTCATTGGTTTGGTATCATCTAAGTAGGTGGTAGATCTTGAAAGGAATTCTTGCTGTGTTGGAGAAGTATGCTGTCTTCAAAATTCATGTAGTTTGAGTCTTCATTGGTTTTCAAAACTCATGTAGTTTGAGTCTTCATTGGTTTGGTATCATCTAAGTAGGTGGTAGATCTTGAAAGGAATTCTTGCTGTGTTGGAGAAGTATGCTGTCTTCAAAATTCATGTAGTTTGAGTCTTCATTGGTTTGATATGATCTAAGTAGGTGGTAGATCTTGAAAGGAATTCTTGCTGTGTTGGAGAAGTGTGCTGTCTTCAAAATTGATGTAGTTTGAGTCTTCATTGGTTTGGCATCATCTAAGTAGGTGGTAGATCTTAAAAGGAATTCTTGCTGTGTTGGAGAAGTATGCTGTCTTCAAAATTCATGTAGTTTGAGTCTTCATTGGTTTGATATGATCTAAGTAGGTGGTAGATCTTGAAAGGAATTCTTGCTGTGTTGGAGAAGTATGCTGTCTTCAAAATTGATGTAGTTTGAGTCTTCATTGGTTTGGCATCATCTAAGTAGGTGGTAGATCTTGAAAGGAATTCTTGCTGTGTTGGAGAAGTGTGCTGTCTTCAAAATTGATGTAGTTTGAGTCTTCATTGGTTTGGCATCATCTAAGTAGGTGGTAGATCTTGAAAGGAATTCTTGCTGTGTTGGAGAAGTATGCTGTCTTCAAAACTCATGTAGTTTGAGTCTTCATTGGTTTGGTATCATCTAAGTAGGTGGTAGATCTTGAAAGGAATTCTTGCTGTGTTGGAGAAGTATGCTGTCTTCAAAATTCATGTAGTTTGAGTCTTCATTGGTTTTCAAAACTCATGTAGTTTGAGTCTTCATTGGTTTGGTATCATCTAAGTAGGTGGTAGATCTTGAAAGGAATTCTTGCTGTGTTGGAGAAGTATGCTGTCTTCAAAATTCATGTAGTTTGAGTCTTCATTGGTTTGATATGATCTAAGTAGGTGGTAGATCTTGAAAGGAATTCTTGCTGTGTTGGAGAAGTGTGCTGTCTGCAAAATTGATGTAGTTTGAGTCTTCATTGGTTTGGCATCATCTAAGTAGGTGGTAGATCTTGAAAGGAATTCTTGTTGTGTTGGAGAAGTATGCTGTCTTCAAAATTCATGTAGTTTGAGTCTTCATTGGTTTTCAAAACTCATGTAGTTTGAGTCTTCATTGGTTTGGTATCATCTAAATAGGTGGTAGATCTTGAAAGGAATTCTTGCTGTGTTGGAGAAGTATGCTGTCTTCAAAATTCATGTAGTTTGAGTCATCATTGGTTTTCAAAACTCATGTAGTTTGAGTCTTCATTGGTTTGGTATCATCTAAGTAGGTGGTAGATCTTGAAAGGAATTCTTGCTGTGTTGGAGAAGTATGCTGTCTTCAAAATTCATGTAGTTTGAGTCTTCATTGGTTTTCAAAACTCATGTAGTTTGAGTCTTCATTGGTTTGGTATCATCTAAGTAGGTGGTAGATCTTGAAAGAAATTCTTGCTGTGTTGGAGAAGTGTGCTGTTGGTAGATCTTAACCAGATGTTTTATAGTCTTTGCTACTGATGCATTTCGTCTCAAACAAGAGTCCAAAGTACACATTGTGTCTACAAAATACAAAAAGTTGATTGTTACAATTGATTCATTTATTTTCATTGTCTTTATATACAGCGTTTTGTCTCAAACTAGCATAAAATTTAAAAATAAATAATTAGAGCTTTCTACTAGTGTTAAATAATTATTGATATTAATTAGTTTTTACCTTATCACCGCTTAGAGCCAGATGATTTAAATAACTAAAGACAAAAAATTATTTTAGCATCTCTTACCTTGATGGTCTCCTAGTAGCTGTAGTAGATGATGCTTCTCCGCTTGCTGTTGAAGAACTGGATGCTTTCTGTGTGAAAACAGTGGCTCTTAAATAGCTAAGGTTGCACTGATAAAACCCTATGAATCAGCATTTTTTCCAATGCTTTCGCGGGAATATAAACTGTTTTTTCGCGTGAATAAAAAACAGTGTTTTCGCGAGAATAAATAATTTATTTTCACGCGAATGGAAACCGTTGCTTTTGCGGGAATACAAATTTTATTTTCACACAAATACAAACCAATGTTTTTGCGGGAATAAATAATTTATTTTCAGGCGAATACAAACCGTTGCTTTCGCGGGAATAAATATTTTATTTTCACACGAATGGAAACTGTTGCTTTCGCGGGAATAAATACTTTATTTTCACGCGAATCGAAACCGTTGCTTTCGCGGGAATAAACATTTTATTTTCACACGAATACAAACCATTGCTTTCGCGGGAATAAATAATTTATTTTCAGGCGAATACAAACCGTTGCTTTCGCGGGAATAAATAATTTATTTTCAGGCGAATACAAACCGTTGCTTTCGCGGGAATAAATAATTTATTTTCACACGAATGGAAACCGTTGCTTTCGCGGGAATAAACATTTTATTTTCAGGCGAATACAAACCGATGCTTTCGCGGGAATAAATAATTTATTTTCAGGCGAATACAAACCGTTGCTTTCGCGAGAATAAACATTTTATGTTCAGACGAAAACAAACCGTTGCTTTCGCGGGAATAAACATTTTATTTTCAGGCAAATACAAACCGTTGCTTTCGCGGGAATAAATAATTTATTTTCAGGCGAATACAAACCAATGTTTTCGCGGGAATAAATAATTTATTTTCACACGGATGGAAACCCTTGCTTTTGCGGGAATAGAAATTTTATTTTCCCGCGAATACAAACCAAAGCTTTCGCGGGAATCAATACTTTATTTTCACGCGAATTGGAACGAACGTCGACAGGAACGAACGTAGACAGGAATGAATGTAGACACAGCTGGAATGAAAGTCGACACTTCCTAGAACGAACGTAGACAATCCAGGAACGAATGTCGACTAAGCGATAAAGACAGAAAATTCGACGTTCACTCCAGGAAGTGTCTACATTCGTTCCACGCCACTTATAAAACTCCATTTCGACATTCGTTCCTGGTGTGTCTACTTTCATTCCAGGCTACCATAGATGTAATTTTGAATTATAGTATGTATAGTACAGAATATGTAACTCTATACTTTTATTAGTAATTTCATTTGTATTTTTCGTAGTTATTTTTGCTGTTGCTACGGACATCATCATAATTATTAATAACAATATTTTTTGTAGTAATGTTATTAAAACTATTATTATTGTCACGATACTATTACTTATAAATAATAATCATACTGATGATAACTATTGATTGATGACAATGACTATAGTATAGCGTAGCGTTCTGTCATATATTTTAAATTCTGAATACAAATAATTATAATGATTTCTTCACTTAGGCGCTAGCCATAGACCTATAACCGGAGGTGATAGCAATACGAATGTTATAATACCGCCACATTCTGATATAGCGTTTTGTTTTTATTTACGTGAAAAAGAGGCGACAACTCCATATAAACATATTAGTAACTGATGTTTGTAATAATATAGTGTTTTTGTATTCTTGAATAACATAATACGAATAGGCATTTAGATTTTGGACGATGAAGGGGAGACAACTCCATACAAGTTTATTAATAACAGTTTACTTATAATAATGTCGTGTATCAGGCAGTTATGAAAGCAATAAGCACTATTGATGTAGAACTTTTATTTCGCTACACATGATATAAAAATATGCATAGTTCTGACATAACATATTGTTTGACATTACATGAAGTTAAAATTGCCAATTTATTATAATAATCATAATAAATATCCTGACCATGTGCATTAATGGTAATATTATAAACGAATGGATCATTATGACAATATGAAAACGTATTAGTTTTGTTCCATACTAAAAATATACTATATTATTATATATCATTAGTAAATTCATATGGGCTTTTCTCCTCTCTTTCATATGAAACCTGAATGAACTGCTTGGAAATAAATAAACATCACCACTATCTATGGAGCCAGCTATCTTCCTAGCCTGAGAGTTAGCCAAGGTGAATGAGTAGAACTTTCTTTCAAATGAAGTTGTGTTCTCTCTAATGTACTCATTGTGTGACAACTCCTGTTGTTTAATTTCAGCATCAAGCACCATTAATTTCTACAGCTCAAGTACTAGAAGATGAAATCAAATCTCTTCTGCTTCGACACCAGCCTCTTTTCTGTTACAATTCATTGAGACCTTCAACTTCTCAGCAGTACAAAGACCTGATGAGTTTGCTCCAATAATGAGAATTTCTACACACTAAGCCATCTATTTATCAACTACACTTCAATACCGACGTTTGTCTCATGGAAAATTGTTTCTTTTCAGCAGAAAACTTTTCTTTATGCCACAAACTGTTCATGCAGTATAAATAACTCGTATATAGCACAGCAAAAACTTTCAACTTCTCAGATTCACCAGTC
The DNA here is from genome assembly GCA_945261195.1 of Cryptosula pallasiana. Classification (NCBI taxonomy): domain Eukaryota; kingdom Metazoa; phylum Bryozoa; class Gymnolaemata; order Cheilostomatida; family Cryptosulidae; genus Cryptosula; species Cryptosula pallasiana. Next base: position 48,140,780 of record OX183133.1, on the reverse strand, counting down.
TGTGTTTTTTGTTGTTGTAAATACTACAATTAGATGCGTCCTGTCAGAGCATTGGTATAGAATAGTTGTGAGGCATAGAGTTGTTATGGTACAGTTTTATTAACAAACGTGATATGGAGCAAAGTGTTATGATAATGTATCATCAGCTAGAAAAGCGGTAAACTTTATACAAACAGTAAATTCTTGATATCGTTAGTATCAATTGTCAGGTAGGACTATATTATCCTGTATACAGATGAAATGCTGCGACAAGTTTTTGGCTTTGAAATGGTTTGATTTGCATTTTATTTATTTATAGCATGCTTTGGATAACAAAACTTCTCAGTATATTCTATGGTCATGTAATAATACTGTTGAAGACAGCAACATAGTGTGAAAAACAGTAAAGCATTAGAATTCAATAAATCATACCAATTCCTTTCATATTTACTCAATTTTATGACACTACAGGTAATATATATTAGGGTAATACTGTACTAAAGATATTAAACATTTACTGTTTGTATAAAGTTTACCGCTTTTCTAGCTGATGATACATTATCATAACACTTTGCTCCATATCACGTTTGTTAATAAAACTGTACCATAACAACTCTATGCCTCACAACTATTCTATACCAATGCTCTGACAGGACGCATCTAATTGTAGTATTTACAACAACAAAAAACATGGACTGGTGAATCTGAGAAGTTGAAAGTTTTTGCTGTGCTATATACGAGTTATTTATACCTGCATGAACAGTTTGTGGCATAAAGCAAAGTTTTCCGCTGAAAAGAAACAATTTTCCATGAGACAAACGTCGGTATTGAAGTGTAGTTGATAAATAGATGGCTTAGTGTGTAGAAATTCTCATTATTGGAGCAAACTCATCAGGTCTTTGTACTGCTGAGAAGTTGAAGGTCTCAATGAATTGTAACAGAAAAGAGGCTGGTGTCGAAGCAGAAGAGATTTGATTTCATCTTCTAGTACTTGAGCTGTAGAAATTAATGGTGCTTGATGCTGAAATTAAACAACAGGAGTTGTCACACAATGAGTACATTAGAGAGAACACAACTTCATTTGAAAGAAAGTTCTACTCATTCACCTTGGCTAACTCTCAGGCTAGGAAGATAGCTGGCTCCATAGATAGTGGTGATGTTTATTTATTTCCAAGCAGTTCATTCAGGTTTCATATGAAAGAGAGGAGAAAAGCCCATATGAATTTACTAATGATATATAATAATATAGTATATTTTTAGTATGGAACAAAACTAATACGTTTTCATATTGTCATAATGATCCATTCGTTTATAATATTACCATTAATGCACATGGTCAGGATATTTATTATGATTATTATAATAAATTGGCAATTTTAACTTCATGTAATGTCAAACAATATGTTATGTCAGAACTATGCATATTTTTATATCATGTGTAGCGAAATAAAAGTTCTACATCAATAGTGCTTACTGCTTTCATAACTGCCTGATACACGACATTATTATAAGTAAACTGTTATTAATAAACTTGTATGGAGTTGTCTCCCCTTCATCGTCCAAAATCTAAATGCCTATTCGTATTATGTTATTCAAGAATACAAAAACACTATATTATTACAAACATCAGTTACTAATATGTTTATATGGAGTTGTCGCCTCTTTTTCACGTAAATAAAAACAAAACGCTATATCAGAATGTGGCGGTATTATAACATTCGTATTGCTATCACCTCCGGTTATAGGTCTATGGCTAGCGCCTAAGTGAAGAAATCATTATAATTATTTGTATTCAGAATTTAAAATATATGACAGAACGCTACGCTATACTATAGTCATTGTCGTCAATCAATAGTTATCATCAGTATGATTATTATTTATAAGTAATAGTATCGTCCGTGACAATAATAATAGTTTTAATAACAACGTTACTGCAAAAAAATATTGTTATTAATTTAATAAATATATATATTATATAATTATTTTATTATAATTATTATGTCCGTAGCAACAGCAAAAAATAACTACGAAAGATACAAATGAAATCACTATACACGTATAGAGGTATATATTCTGTATTATACATACTATATGGTAGCCTGGAATGAAAGTAGACACGCCAGGAACGAATGTCGAAATGGAGTTTTATAAGTGGCGTGGAACGAACGTAGACACTTCCTGGAATGAACGTCGAATTTTTGGTCTTTATCGCTTAGTCGACATTCGTTCCTGGATTGTCTACGTTCGTTCCAGGAAGTGTCGACTTTCATTCCAGCTATGTCTACATTCATTCCTGTCTACGTTCGTTCCTGTCGACGTTCGTTCCAAATTTCCTTTCGCGGGAATAAACATTTTATTTTCAGGCGAATACAAACCGTTGCTTTCGCGGGAATAAATAATTTATTTTCAGGCGAATACAAACCGTTGCTTTCGCGAGAATAAACATTTTATGTTCAGACGAAAACAAACCGTTGCTTTCGCGGGAATAAACATTTTATTTTCAGGCAAATACAAACCGTTGCTTTCGCGGGAATAAATAATTTATTTTCAGGCGAATACAAACCAATGTTTTCGCGGGAATAAATAATTTATTTTCACACGGATGGAAACCCTTGCTTTTGCGGGAATAGAAATTTTATTTTCCCGCGAATACAAACCAAAGCTTTCGCGGGAATCAATACTTTATTTTCACGCGAATGGAAACCGTTGCTTTCGCGAGAATAAATATTTTATTTTCACGCGAATACAAACCAATGTTTTCGCGAGAATAAATAATTTATTTTCACACGGATAGAAACCGTTGCTTTCGCGGGAATAGAAATTTTATTTTCCCGCGAATACAAACCGTTGCTTTCGCGGGAATAAATAATTTATTTTCACACGAATGGAAACCGTTGCTTTCGCGGGAATAAACATTTTATTTTCAGGCGAATACAAACCGTTGCTTTCGCGGGAATAAATAATTTATTTTCAGGCGAATACAAACCGTTGCTTTCGCGGGAATAAACATTTTATGTTCAGACGAAAACAAACCGTTGCTTTCGCGGGAATAAACATTTTATTTTCAGGCAAATACAAACCGTTGCTTTCGCGGGAATAAATAATTTATTTTCAGGCGAATACAAACCAATGTTTTCGCGGGAATAAATAATTTATTTTCACACGGATGGAAACCCTTGCTTTCGCGGGAATAGAAATTTTATTTTCCCGCGAATACAAACCAAAGCTTTCGCGGGAATCAATACTTTATTTTCACGCGAATGGAAACCGTTGCTTTCGCGGGAATCAATACTTTATTTTCACGCGAATGGAAACCGTTGCTTTCGCGGGAATAAATATTTTATTTTCACGCGAATACAAACCAATGTTTTCGCGGGAATAAATAATTTATTTTCACACGGATAGAAACCGTTGCTTTCGCGGGAATAGAAATTTTATTTTCCCGCGAATACAAACCAAAGCTTTCGCGGGAATCAATACTTCATTTTCACGCGAATGGAAACCATTGCTTTCGCGGGAATAAACATTTTATTTTCAGGCGAATACAAACCGTTGCTTTCGCGGGAATAAATAATTTATTTTCAGGCGAATACAAACCGTTGCTTTCGCGGGAATAAATAATTTATTTTCACACGAATGGAAACCGTTGCTTTCGCGGGAATAAACATTTTATTTTCAGGCGAATACAAACCGTTGCTTTCGCGGGAATAAATAATTTATTTTCACACGAATAGAAACCGTTGCTTTCGCGGGAATAAATAATTTATTTTCACGCGAATGGAAACCGTTGCTTTCGCGGGAATAAACAATTTTTATTCCCGCGAAAGCATTGGAAAAAATGCTGATTCATAGGGTTTAATCAGTGCAACTTTAGCTATTTAAGAGCCACTGTTTTCACATAGAAAGCATCCAGTTCTTCAACAGCAAGCGGAGAAGCATCATCTACTACAGCTACTAGGAGAGCATCAAGGTAAGAAACGCTAAAATAATTATTTGTCTTTAGTTAATTAAATCATCTGGCTCTAAGTGGTGATAAGGTAAAAAACAATCAATAATAATTGAACACCAGTAGAAAGCTCTAATTATTTATTTTTAAAATAAATAATAAAAACTTGTGAAAATGAACTGGTAACATTACGTTGACTGAAATAATGCCTAAAACGTCTCACATAAATTTTGGTCTGACCAAAAATGGACTGAAAACCTTTACCTTTAGAGCGAGTACAAAATTATCGTAACTTGCTATAGCGAATATTCTAAGAAATATTTTGTTTTTTCCGTTGCTAACTTGACGTAAATATTTGTAACGGATGTCACATGATCTCAATCGGTTTTTGCCAACTGAATCACTTAGTTACTCGTAAACATTTGATACTCGCTTGATCTTTTGGTTGATAACAGCAATGTCCCAATTTGGTTTATCGTAAATATTTCAAAAACGGATATCGCGTGATTTCTGTTAGTTTTTTCTACTGAATCGCTTAGTTACTCGTAAACATTTGAAAATCGCTTGACTTTTTCGTTGATAAAACCTGTCGCAAGTATCTATTAACAAATATTACCGTGATTTCGATCAGTTTTCCTTACTAGATTACTTAGTTACTCATCAACATTTCATAATCGCTTTCATTAATAGTCGTTGCAAAGCAATGTTGTATTTGAAAAATATTACTACGATTCCAATCAATTTCCTTACTGAATTACTTAATTACTCGCAGGTATTTCATAATTTCTTTCACTAATATTTACAAAGTAATATTGTAAATATATAATGCAGTAGATGCTAAATTGACACAAATTTCATTTATATGATTCTAAAACTTAACTAATGTAGTTTTTTACCAGAAATAATAATAGTTTTTAAACAAAAATCAAAAATTAACGCTGATTACATGTATGGTAAACATAATAAGTGTAAATATATATAACTAAAAGAAGTATTTATGCTCTAGATAGTTTCATACTCACACAAACTGTTTGTTCGCTACTTTATGTATATGTAGATAAAGTCAATGAAAATAAATGAATCAATTGTAACAATCAATTTTTTTGTATTTTGTAGACACAATGCCTTCTTTGGACTTCTGATTGAGACAAAACACAGCAGCAGCAAAGACTATAAAACATCTGGATAAGATCCAATTGAAGTAACTGCAGATAACTAAAGGAAAAACATGTGCTACAGCATACAGAGTGAACAAGGTGTGTGTAGATTATTACTCAGTCTCATTACACTACTATTACTAAGAATTATTGTAGGTGTTGGATAAAGGATTGAGCAGTAATGTTAATAAATTCTAACCATTGTAAATAATACTTCAACTCAAATAAAATTAATGAAAATTGAATGGAATAAAAGAATATTTCACCAAATACCCCTGTTTTTTTTTGGATATATACAAATAGATGAATATCTAGCTTCATCTATTTTTTTCATTTGAGTGCAATTATTTCCCCTCCTCTGTCCTCTTTTCCTCTCTCCTTTCTCTCAAGATACCATATGAGTTCGAATTATGTAAAAAACTATCAATACTTAAATGCCATACATTCATAATGTTTTCTATTGTAGTTATTTCCCAAATACTGTAAATTTTAACCATCTAGAGGTCTAATTTGACGATTTTCCAAGATATTTTATAGTATTCAATATACTTATTATGTAAATAACTAAAAGAAATATTTACGCTCAAGCCTCCTCTCTCTCCTCTCTCCTCTCTCCTCTACCAAATACTCCTCTCTCCTCTCTTGCAGTTATTTCCCAAATACTGTAAATTTTAACCATCTAGAGGGCTAATTTGGTGATTTTCCAACATATTTTATAGCATTCAATATAGTTATTATGTCATAAATGTATATTATTCAATCTAGATATAAATATATCCATAAATATGTACATAATTATCCATATATACATGGTTGTATAAAAAACTAAAAAATACACTACTATTACTAAGAATTGTTGTAGGTGTTGGATAAAGGATTGAGCAGCAATTTTAATAAATTCTAACCATTGTAAATAATACTTCAATTCAAATAAAATTAATGAAAATTGAATGGAATAAAAGAATACTTCACCAAATACCCTAGTTTTCTTGTGGATATATACAAATAGATGAATATCTAGCTTCATCTATTTTTTTCATTTGAGTGCAATTATTTCCCTCCTCTCTCCTCTTTTCCTGTCTCCTTTTTCTCAAGATACCATATGAGTTCAAATTATGTAAAAAACTAGTAATACTTAAATGCCATACATTCATAATGTTTTCTATTATAGTTATTTCCCAAATACTGTAAATTTTAACCATCTAGAGGTCTAATTTGACAATTTTCCAAGATATTTATGCTCAAGCCCCCTCTCTCTCCTCTCTCCTCCCTCCTCTACCAAATACTCCTCTCTCCTCTCTTGCAGTTATTTCCCAAATACTGTAACTGTAGATTTTAACCATCTAGAGGTCTAATTTGCTGATTTTCCAACATATTTTATAGCATTTAATATACTTATTATGTAATAAATGTATATTATGCAATGTAAATGTAAATATATCCATAAATATGTACATAATTATCCATATATACATGAATGTATAGAAAACTAAAAAGTCTCTCTCCTCTCTCTCCTCTCTCTTCTCTCCTCTCTCTTCTCTCCTCTCTCTTCTCTCCTCTCTCATCTCTCCTCTCCCCTCTCCCCTCTCTCCTCTCTCTCTCTCAAGTAACCATATGAATTCGAATTATGTAAAAAAATTATCAAACTGTAAATTTTAACCATCTAGAGGTCTAATTTGACAATTTTCCAAGATATTTTATAGTATTCAATATACTTATTATGTAAATAACTAAAATTCAATGTAGATATATCTCCTCTCTCCTCTCTCCTCTCTCTATGTAGATATAAATATAGCCATAAATATGTACATAATTAACCATATATACATGAATGTATAGAAAACTAAAAAAATCTCTCTCCTCTCTCTCTCTCCTCTCTCTCTTTTTCTCAAGATACCATATGTATGTATGTATGCATTGATTGTCATTACAAGTTGTAGTGCTTTGTATTACTTAGTATTTACTGACTCTAGCTATATTATATAGGAAGATTTTCCCTACTTATTATGTAATCAATGTATATAATCATATTATTTCCCAAATACTGTAGATTTTAACCATCTAGAGGTCTAATTTGGTGATTTTCCAACATATTTTATTGCATTTAATATACTTATTATGTAATAAATGTATATTATGCAGTGTAAATGTAAATATAACCATAAATATGTACATAATTATCCATATATACATGAATGTATAGAAAACTAAAAAGTCTCTCTCCTCTTTCTCCTCTCTCCTCTCTCTTCTCTCCTCTCTCACCTCTCCTCTCCCCTCTCCCCTCTCTCCTTTCTCTCTCTCAAGTAACCATATGAATTTGAATTATGTAAAAAATTATCAAAACTTGAATGCTATATGAGTTAGAATTATGTAGAGAATTATCAAAACTTAAATGCCATACATTCAAAATCTATATGCCATATAAGTTTAAGTTAAGTAAAAAAATAATCAAAACTCAAATGCCACTTAAATGCCACTTAAATACCACTCAAATACCCCTCAAATAAAATACAATATAAACTCGGCGAATTCATCCAACGCCGTAACCCATTGCATAACCCCAGATAATGACCCCACAAAAAAACACTTGGTAGGGAGATCTGCTCATATATTACTACTCACCTACGTAGGGCTAGATAACTACACGCTCACTAGAGTAGATGAGTCTAGACAGACACATTCATTTGTAAATGTGGTGAGTTATATACAAGGAATTACAGCATACAAGGACCGAATATATCTACTGGTATATGGCAGCCCTTCTACGGTACAAGTGTATGACCTTGGTGGAAGGTCAGTCACCAAATGGAACCACACTGATGCCACCAACCAAGTTGGAAATGGGTTGGCCATCGTCTCCAGTCAAGTTGTTGTCCCTGACAGAGTGAATAAAAGGCTGATGGTGTATTCTCTCACTGGTGACATCATAAAACAAGTTTCCTGCTCACAACTGGGTAGTTCTCTGGCGGTTTGTGCAGGTGGAGATAACTCCCTTATAATATCAGACTACGATAGTTGCGAAGTCTCTTGTGTAAACATTTCTACCGGGCTTGTGATTTGGACAGCGAATTTGGCTTGCCCGAGAGGAATATCCCTGTACAGAAGGCACTATGTGTGCGTTCATAGTGCCCATGACAACCAAATTTACACATTTGACTCAGCAACAGGCAAGTGTTTTAGGTATGCTTCGTTGGCTTGAAGTCTTTAAGAGCGTTAAGTCATTGTTTTATCTCATCTCTACTGCAGGGAAACTGATGTCTAGAGCGACGGATAGCACTGGCCAGATGAACAATGCGTATGATCTCTGTACAGCAGACGACACTCTCATCGTTCCAAAATTAAATACAGCGTCTCTTTTGTTCTATCGCCTGAACACGTGAAACATTCATCGCTGTTGGGTTCAATTTAAACAAACTGAAATAGTTGCCACTGCCTCAGCTGGATCCACCCCTGTCAGTTTGTGTGTTTACACTCCATGTTAATTTTTTTATATTTACCACTTCCTGTTTGTCATCACACGTTGATCAATATTATAATCTCACATCTGAGGGAATATAAATGATATATTACCCCATTCAATGCGCACGTGTTTAGAATACTACATGTTTGTTTCATTTAGTAATAAAGTTGGCTCAGTAAAATGTGTACATAATAGGATGGAAAGTCACCCGGTCAAACACCGTTTATGCAAAGAGAGAGAGGACAACATTTCTGTAACATCCGGTCTGTGTCCAAAACTACTTGACTCGGAAAAATATCAAAATGAAGAGTGTTTTTGTGGTTTTATGAGAACATGTGACTGTAGGTAACAAACAGTAATAACGGCATTAATAGTAGAGATGCTCCGATTAACAATTTTTTCACCGATCTGATTCGATCCCGATTTTACCGATTTTGCCATTGAAGGATGTAATTCCGTATCAATCCAATCCGATTTACAAAAAAGATTGAGGGTAAATTTGTAACAGTAATCCCAGCATACTTATTCACTTGAATGCAGCTAAATCACAGATCGATCATCTTATAGTTTTCCAGGATTACAAGCTGATTACATGGCAGATTATGCTTTTCCTGATCATAATGGGGTCGCTCAAGCAACCTAGCCACATTGCTAATAATTAGCATTGCTATTGTATGAGGCCAATGCTGTAACAACATGGGTAGTTGAAGCTAGTCTGCCTCCTATTGATTGTTGGTAAAAAAATCTGTAAACAACAAATCAAGCAAACCGATCCTTATTTTTTGCCAATTCAGTGAATAGTCAATAAAATCTGCCCATTCCATTCAGCAAATCTGAATTGAAGCACCCCTAATAAATAGCAAGTTAAAGTGAAGATGAAAACTATTGTGCGAAGTAAAATTGCTGATCGATAGTCTTCAATCAATTTACTATCACAAAGTCATATGTTAGCTACTATTGTGTTGTTTCAAAGCAAGTGAATATACAAATGCAGTAATTTAGACAAATAAATAGAAGATGTATATAGATGTAATAGACATTTAGTAGTTGATATACTGACTCTAAGATGTCACACTCAACAAAAGCTCCGCGTACTAAAGCTCAGTTATGCAGTGGTAGACACTCTGGGTATTGCACTAGATACACATATCATATGTAAGCTACCTGCAGTGTCTGTGAACAAGAATGAACCAATTGCCGTGTTGTTGTTGTATAGATAATATATTTTATAAAAAATATATAACAGAGTAAACAAAATATATAATATATATATATATCAGCCGTTCTACCTCCCAAATACAGCTCAAGCAGCGGCAGCTTGCTCGGTAAATATTATGAAATTAACATGGAAAATGCAGCGGCTCACAAATCAATAGAGTACAATGGAATATTTAGCTATGAAAGAGTGTATAGCAGTGACAAAGATGTAGCTCTTAGTGACATAGACATAGCTCTTAGTGACAGACTGTGACACTCAGTGACATAGGTTGAGGACTCATTGACAGACTGTGACACTCAGTGTCAGAGTGTGACACTCAGTGACATAGAATGTGACACTCAGGGTGCGTGTGCAATCTTGTTGTTCCTCACTTGCCACGTGGAATGCTCCTGTGTAGGGTAGACGTACACATAAGACTTCTCTCTAGGTACCAGCTCATTGAGCTGCACCTCAAAGCCCACTTCCTCTGTGTTAGCTGTCACATAGTATGTGTAGCCGTCCATGTTCCAAGCCTTCACCTGCGCCAGTTTGGAATATTACATGTGAGACAATATAATTGGTTTGTGTGGTTTTGTTAGCAGTGTCGCCTAGCAACATCTAACATAGTAAGTAGCAGTATGCACACGTTGCTTCAGGCTACATCCAATCGTGAGAGGGAAAACTATTACAATAAATACATTTTACTCCGATGCCATTTGTAATTTCAACCGACAATAATTTAATAATATAGTTCACAATATACGGTCCGTCTGCGTGTGAATGCGTGTGAATTGTGTGCCTTTGCACACAAATGCCACTAAAGAAGTAGAAAGTCAAAGATAGCACATGGATCAACCCACTTACATATTATAAACTATTCTAACCAACGTTTGCTGCTGGTTGCTGTGATTATAATTAAAGTTTTAATAAAATTTTGAACAGTCAAAGTGAAACTTGATAACAGCTGAATATGGATGAATATCATAGTTGAGTCAGTCGGGGTGAATAACATAACTCTATGCAATATTGCTTACTCACTTTTGACATATTTTGCTCTATGATTTCTCTCCAAGTCTCACTACCTCTGATGAGTACTTTGGTCTGACCAATCTTGGTTATGCCATTTACAATAGTTAGTATGCACTTGGGCTCTATGCTTGAGGCTAAACGTTATATAACATAAGTCTACTAGTATAGACTGACCAATGAGAGCTAGTCTACTAGTATACACTGACCAATGAGAGCTAGTCTACTAGTATACACTGACCAATGAGAGCTAGTCTACTAGTATAGACTGACCAATGAGAGCTAGTCTACTAGTATACACTGACCAATGAGAGCTAGTCCACTACTATACACTGACCAATGAGAGCTAGTCTACTAGTATACACTGACCAATGAGAGCTAGTCTACTACTATACACTGACCAATGAGAGCTAGTCTACTACTATACACTGACCAATGAGAGCTAGTCCACTACTATGCACTGACCAATAGGAGATATCCACTACTATGCACTGACCAATAAGAGCTAGTCTACTAGTATACACTGACCAATGAGAGCTAGTCTACTACTATACACTGACCAATGAGAGCTAGTCTACTACTGTAAACTGACCAATAAGAGCTATCTACTACTATGCACTGACCAATAAGAACTAGCCCACTACTAGAAGCTAACCAATAGAAAGTGATGATAAAGAACTTACATGAAAGAGAGTCCTTGAGAATCTTCAGACTTGAGGGAAGATCAAACTTATCAGAGAGAGGATCACCCTGACAACAGAGACGCACAAACATACCAGCACATTACATTTATATTATATAACATATATACATGTATTACGGGCACACAACTAGCACACAACCAACACACAACTAACACACAACTAACACACAACAAACACACAACTAACACACAACCAACACACAACAAAAGTAGTGTTATATGAGCAGTTCAAGCCACCTGGGTCCCCCGGGGATTTAATTGGGTGTGTGAGTTGTGGGTGTGAGTTGTGGATGTGAGTTGTGGTTTTAATCATGAGATGTATTCATAGGTGTGAGCCAGTGTTTTTTTGTGGTGTTAATGTCTGTTTTTATGCAATGTGTTATGGTATTGATTAGAGCAGTGGTTTTATGGCATTTAATTTTTGATTTTTGTTTTACATAATTTTGTTCTGTTATGGCATCTTGAGTGTAAATAATTTTTTTTAGTTTGCTCATATTCATGTATATATGTACAATTATGTATTTATTTATGCTTACATTTATCTCCATTTTTATTCTATAAATATTACTTTTACTAATGAATATAATAATGAGCTAAATATGTATACAGTAAAAATGTAAAAAGAATTGTTTAAGATATACAATTGGTTTCTATTTTACTAAGCACTAGTAGGTTCTGTTGACACTCCATCTGAACATACTCGTCTTTTAGCATAAAAATATGTGAGTCCTCGTTTGATTTGTCTGTAGGTTAACATTTTTCCATCTTTCATTATGAAACCTCGATTGGTTCCTTTGAAAGACTTTCTTGTCCTCAATACATTCAGATAACTGTGTTTGTTTAAATCATTACTTCGCTTGTTTAAACCTTTGGAACTAAACTTGTTTCCTTTTTCTCCCCAACAGTAGTAGGATTTAGAGTTGAGCGCAACAATTCCATCTCCAGTAAACTCCTCTTTGAACAACCCAGGTGTTCTTTTTCCATGTTTTAGCACTTTTTCACAACACTCACGTATGTTCCATTCAGCACCCATTATTTTAACTTTCAAAAACTCATCCATATGTGTATCGCAGTACGGACGTGGAAACCAGTTGGCATAATCGACATAAAACTCTTTTTTCATGTCTGCTTTCACCAATGTTTCTAACGATCCGCTCAAAGCCATGTACGCGCTATCTGTATCCATTTCTACATACTGGAAATCATGTCTATCGATGTATCTATAATTAAAAAATAGGTGATTGTTTTATTTAGGGTTATGACTATTGTTTAATTTAACTATTAGGTTAATAGAGGAAAACTATGAGTGACTTACTTGTCCATAAAGTCATAGTAAAACTGCAACATTCTCAGCTTGGCATATTGTAGTATGGAAAAACCCAAGTGTACAGGAACATTCATATTCAGCTGAAATGAATATCATAATGATTAATGTGATGAACTTGAAGAATGCAACAGTTTTTTTTTTGTATTGGCTTTAATTAAAGTTTAAAACGTACCATTTTTTTAGCACTTATTATTTCGTAAAAATCCTCTGATATCTCCTCCATAGCAACAAATTTGTTTCCTCTGATATGGAATGAAGCTTTTCTGGAACCATCAATGTACTTGACCTTTGAATGTTTTTCCTTGTCCGTGATTGTTTTTCCATAGGCAGCATTTCCCACCAATTTACTGGTGTTGGCAAGCAACTCTTGACTAGGATCCCTATCTCCCATTCTCCTAGCATCCGAAACCGATGTTCCAAAAGCCTCAAAAGCATTTCTAGGGATGTATTCTATGAGCTGATAGACTTTGGTGATTTTTAATCCCTGTTTCAAGTACCACTTTAACAACGGACTCATTAACAATATCTTTTCTCCAAATAAGCTTCCAACTAGCGAACGTTGTGGGGTATTGAGGAATCCTTCGGTTTCTGCAAAGTTTCTCATCTCATTACTCAAGTGGTCTCTGCTCAACATTGTGTTTTTAAAAATTGGAGACATTTCGGAAAATTTATCTTTTAGATCCTCAGGGACTTCAATGTCGCATTCAACAAATCCAAAAAATTCCTCTGATTGAACTCTCTCCAACACTTCTTCTTGATTCAGCTTTCTTTCAAGTATTTTAGGATAGAAAGAGTCGTAAAAAGTGTCGACAAATTTTTGTAAATTTGTATGAGTTTTTACACGTTTCATCCACTCACACTCCCAAATCGAGATGACTGTATAACCAAGAGTTCGGAGATACTCTTCATTTTTCATTGTGTCTCTATACAATTGAGCCGTTGACTTTTGCCTAGTAGGATGAAGCTCCTGATGTCTAGCGTTGTTGAAAGTGCAGTTGTGACCGTGCCAAAAACAACCATGGAATTGAAAGACATCTCGAGTTTCAATGCAAAATCCATCGACGCGGAGACTCCGTTGTCCGAGAGCGACTTCTCCTCCGTTGAGCTGATGTCTGATATTGATTTTTTTTGAAAACATTTGGAACTGTAACCAGCTATGAGCTACCTTGCTAAATTTTACTGGTTCAGCAACAAAAGAATTTTCGATTTTTCTTCTTCGAGGATAACCAGTAGGCATTGATTGCATCATACACCATAAATAGAGCGCATTTGCATCAACTCCATAGATTCTATCACAAATTTTTGATTTTTTTCCAAGCCAATGTTCTCTAATTCTCGTCAGTCCCTTTTCGTGATATCTGTGCATCACCAGACTGGGACCTCCAACGATGTTTTTCTTTATCAAGTAATACAGATCCGTATTGCATTTGTCAATCAGGCAGATTGGGAGAGTCTGTCGAAATGAATTACCAAGTTCTCGAAAATCTAAATAAGAAGAAAGTTGCGGAGGAGATGGTTGGGGAGCTTTGTTAAACATCCACCGAAGTGCCAATCCTGGTAAAGATATACCGTCTTTCAACATGTCGATCCCGTGTTCTCTGTAGATAGCTCTTTGTCTTTCCAAAGCTTGAACGAATGGGGTTACATCCAAGTTGTTGTACCACTTTAAAAAATCTCTCATGGTGCTCATGTTATTATCTTTCCATGCTTTCTGACAAATAGCGTACTCTTCTTCACTGATGCTTTTCTGCTTCAACGAGCTGTAAAAAGCTTTTCTCGGAGGTAGATATTTTTGTTGCAGTTGACTCAAGTCTTTCATCCATTCGTAAGGAAAAAATCCTTTTGCAACTTCGCATTTGTATGCTTTGAGATACATTTCGTAACTGTATCCAGGAGCGATAAAGTTTGTGCAATCCAGAAACAAAAACGATCCTATGCTGATTACAGGCATCTTGGTTCCTTTTTTGACAACAAAATCAAAATCTTTACCTGAGATGTCTTTCAATTGTTCTAGCAAAATTCCTTTCATCACGTTGATGTCATAGCTCTGCGAATTGAATCCTAGAACAGGAAGCTTTTCCATGTACTTTTCCAGTTCAACCAGAACTCTGGAGACTCCTAGTTTTCGTCTAAACGGTTTTTGTTCAAGCAGTGATTGATCAAGGAATTTTTGTTCAGCTTTTTCCAATCGTTGTATCTCATCTGTTACTCGTTCTATAATTCGGGAAAAGTTTTTTCTCACTCGGATGTACGATTCTTCCGCGATATTTTCCAAATGTAGGATAAATTTTTCAACACACTTCCTCTTATCACCGTTGTTGATAATACATCGAGGCATCTCAAAACCAGGTACGTTTGAACAAATGGAAATGCTCAAGAGTTTATGTTCGCTAGTGTAGAAAGTGGTGTCCGTATCTTTATTCTCATCGCATTCAGGAAGCATACATTCAATATCATATGTGGCAAAATATGGATAATATCTCAAAGGATCATCCGTGCTGATGTTTATTCCAAATTGTTCTCTCAACTTGTTGAAAATTGTGGCAGGCGGTTTATATTCTCCCCCAGGAAAAACCATGTCTGTTGCATCTGAGGTTGAGCATCTGTGTCTTTTCAGATTACCAAATCTGTCAAAGCAAGTGGAACATGTTGGACACTTGTATGCTCTGGCATATCCTTCCAAGTTTGTGATGAGACTAAAATGTCTGTCTTGCAGATCGAGATACAATTTATTTTCATGTTTTGAGTTCGAACACCAAATAACCGTAGATGTTTTGTTTTCATGTAGTGTGAACACCGTTATCTTTACATCAAATTCGTCTTCCAAATCCAACAAATTCATTTCATCCACTCCTTCTTCCAAACCTGTTCTCACCGAATCCTCCATTAAAAATCCATCGCAGTCTTTACTCTGTAGATTTAAATAGCGCTTGTAAAGCTTCTGTACAACTTTTGCATCTGGTCGAGTTGATCGAGTATTGTTATCCTTTTCAAGCATCATTTGCATTGTTAAGCATCTGAAGAAACACAAATTATCATTATATGGCACACCATGACTATTACATACCATGGTACGAATATGTCGATTGAGGTAAACATAAGGAGGAACCGTGTTCGAAGTATCAGTCTTTTTACGTCCTCCAACTTTTCCCATTCCGAGTAGTTTGTAGAAATAAAACGAGATGTTTGTAATCAACATCAATCTCCAAGCCGTATTTGGCCTCTGTCTCAAGCTATTAGTACGATGATCAGTCTCCATAACATCAACAAAAAAGTCATCAAGCTGTTCTTCAGTTTCAATCAATTTAGCTTTCGGATATACAGTAGCATTGTTTGATGATGAGTGAAAGTATCGAAGTTCACCATCATTTTTATTTTCTAGTATACAACCTATGCTACAGTTGACTTTTGCTCTCGAGCTCAATTGTCTCCAAACCTTTTTCAGCAATTCCAACACTCCTGAATCATGATAGTTATTTTGGTAGGTATCAGCTTGATCTCTTGGAATCCCATCCCAAAGTCTTACATTTAAAAGTTCGATCACTTTTCCAACTCTGTGTTTGGTTTTCATAGCACCCCAATATCTGGCAATCAGTTTGTCCCATTCTTCATCATGAAAAGATGGAGATACACTATTGTCAATAATACCTAGAGTGGATGCTGTAGTAGATTTTTCAAAATCTGAATCATTCGTTTCTTGTTCTTCTTCTTGCACTACTTCTTCAGCATCATTACCTTCTCCTTCTTCATTTTCCACCATTGATTCATTTTCATTTTCTTCAACTACAACTTCCGCAATTGGTTCCATATCTTTGACTATCATGCTAGCATTGGGTGCGCGATCTTCTACACCGAAACCTAACTGATTAGCTGTTTCATCAGGTAAACGAAAACAAATGAGATTTTCTTCGAGCCATTTCCAATTAGGACAAATTCCTGGAGTTTCTTCTACATTTGTCTCCTGATAATTTGAATCTTGTCTACAATAGAGATGTTAATACATATTACTTCTGCTATAGCACATGTATTCTGTACAAAATGTATAAAAAAAACGACTCAAAGAATATTATTAATTAGTTTTTTTTGAAAACTTACTGTGTGTTATTAGTTCGATTCCCCACTCTCTCTTTTACATTTATCTCCTGACATTCTGACTCTTGACTACAATAGAGATGTATTCGTAATATTTCTACTTTGAATCATGGAATGTATATAGAAAATAAGCAAAAAAAATTACTCTACTACTATTATTAATTTATGATTCAAAAACTTACTGATTACTGAGAGTTATAGTATTTTCAGTAGATGATAAATCTTGAAAAGATGAGGAATTTTCTTGACAAGAATTTTCAAGTTCAATCTCCATTTCATCTTTGTATTTACCGATGTATTCATCATCTATGTATTCATCATCAGCATCTGGAAGTCTGATAACATGATGATTTTTCATGAGCCATTCCCAATCTTCCTGTATTTTTACATCACTTCCCTCCTCCAGCTCCATACTTCCTGCTAAAATAACAACATTATTTTTTGTAGAAGTAACAAATGACTATATATATATATATATATATATATATATATATATATATATATATATATATATATATATATATATATATATATATATATATATATATATATATAAAGGTACTTGAAACACAAATTATTTATTTTAAAAATAAAAATAATTAGAGTCTTTTACTAGTGTTGAATAATTATTTATTACCTTATCTCCACTTAGAGTCCTCATAGTAGCTGTAGTAATACATTTTGTTTCTTTAGGATATCACTTAGAATCCTCTCTCCTAGTAGTTCAGTAGTAGTTGTTTTTTATCCTATTGCTGAGACTTCTAGTATTTGTAGTAGATGATGTTCGTTCAACCTCTCTTGTTGGAATGGATGCTTTTTGCTTGAAAACAGTGGGTCTTATATAGCTAAATCTGCAGTGGTTTTGTAGTCCTATTCGCGTGAAAAATTGGTTTATTTTTCATGTTTTATTCGCGTGAACAAATTTATTTTATTCCCGCGTAGAAAACCATTGCTTTCGCGGGAATAAAAATTTTATTTTCACGCGAATGAAAACCAATGCTTTCGCGGGAATAAATAACTTATTTTCACGCGAATGGAAACCGTTGCTTTCGCGGGAATAAATAACTTATTTTCACGCGAATGGAAACCGTTGCTTTCGCGGGAATAAATAACTTATTTTCACGCGAATGGAAACCGTTGCTTTCGCGGGAATAAAAATTTTATTTTCACGCGAATAAAAACCAATGCTTTCGCGGGAATAAATAACTTATTTTCACGCGAATAGAAACAGTTGCTTTCGCGGGAATAAATAACTTATTTTCACGCGAATAAAAACCATTGCTTTCGCGGGAATAAATAACTTATTTTCACGCGAATAGAAACAGTTGCTTTCGCGGGAATAAATAACTTATTTTCACGCGAATGGAAACCGTTGCTTTCGCGGGAATTGCTTTCGCGTGAAAATAAGTTATTTATTCCCGCGAAAGCAATGGTTTTTATTCGCGTGAAAATAAGTTATTTATTCCCGCGAAAGCAACTGTTTCTATTCGCGTGAAAATAAGTTATTTATTCCCGCGAAAGCATTGGTTTTTATTCGCGTGAAAATAAAATTTTTATTCCCGCGAAAGCAACGGTTTCCATTCGCGTGAAAATAAGTTATTTATTCCCGCGAAAGCAACGGTTTCCATTCGCGTGAAAATAAGTTATTTATTCCCGCGAAAGCAACGGTTTCCATTCGCGTGAAAATAAGTTATTTATTCCCGCGAAAGCATTGGTTTTCATTCGCGTGAAAATAAAATTTTTATTCCCGCGAAAGCAATGGTTTTCTACGCGGGAATAAAATAAATTTGTTCACGCGAATAAAACATGAAAAATAAACCAATTTTTCACGCGAATAGGACTACAAAACCACTGCAGATTTAGCTATATAAGACCCACTGTTTTCAAGCAAAAAGCATCCATTCCAACAAGAGAGGTTGAACGAACATCATCTACTACAAATACTAGAAGTCTCAGCAATAGGATAAAAAACAACTACTACTGAACTACTAGGAGAGAGGATTCTAAGTGATATCCTAAAGAAACAAAAAGTATTACTACAACTACTATGAGGACTCTAAGTGGAGATAAGGTAATAAATAATTATTCAACACTAGTAAAAGACTCTAATTATTTATTTTTTTTAATTTTTATTAAAACTTACCCTTCACTGAAGATTCAGTAGCTCTGGTAGATGTTGGTCTTTAAAATGATGGTCTTTGAGAGGATGGTTTCAGTCTGAAAAAGTTGCTGCTTTTATAGTTCTCTGTTATCCGTGGAATGCTAATTATTTTTGTTGTGGTTAGTTGTTTTTCAGACATTAACTTTCTTTGGGATTCCAGTTTTGCTTGGGAAATCCATAACAACGCAATAGAGACAATGAGACACTATTGACCAATCTAGGGATTCCAAAATGCACTTGGGAAAATTCATAACAACGCAATAAGACGCGAGCGGTCAATCTAGGAATATCCAAATCTGTTGGAATTCCGTAACAACGCAATAAGACACTATCGACCAAAGTCCAAATTTTTCTGACAATGAAACAGTATGTAACGATCGCCAATCTAGGGATTCCAAAAAAATGTATTGGAATTCCGTAACAACGCAATAAGTCACGATCGGCCAAAGTCCAATTTTTTCTGACAATGAAACAGTATGTAACGATCGCCAATCTAGGGATTCCAAAAAAATGTATTGGAATTCCGTAACAACGCAATAAGACACGATCGACCAAAGTCCAAATTTTTTCTGACAATCTGTAAGTAACGATCGCAAGATCCGGCGTCCTAAGATCCTTGGTCAAAAACTGATAATTTTCCTACTATTTTCCAACACTCTTTAATAAAATAAAAATATTATTCCAAGTCATAAAAGGTTACTTCAGTATTTTATAATCACAAGAGCTATGAATGATTGCTTTTATTCCAAGTTTTAATTATTTTTGATATCATTTTGTGAGGTAGGTGCAGAGCCGCCTACTTTGCGGCGATGCCCATGTTATTTTCCCATCTAACTAACAAAAATCATCTACCTTTTGTCCCCAAGAGTATTATCGCAATAAATCTCGCCTGTTCTGCACCTAAATGCATTTTGTTATAAGAAATAATATAATTTTTTCCAATTTTTTAGAAATAAATAATTAATACAGATTTTTTGTCCAATTTGAAAATAAATCAACAAGTTATTGTTATGAACTTCATGGACTTTATACAAATTTTAATGCAAGGATTTGGCGATCGTTACTTACAGATTGTCAGAAAAAATTTGGACTTTGGTCGATCGTGTCTTATTGCGTTGTTACGGAATTCCAATACATTTTTTTGGAATCCCTAGATTGGCGATCGCTACATACTGTTTCATTGTCAGAAAAATTTGGACTTTGGCCGATCGTGACTTATTGCGTTGTTACGGTATTCCAATACATTTTTTTGGAATCCCTAGATTGGCGATCGTTACATACTGTTTCATTGTCAGAAAAATTTGGACTTTGGTCGATAGTGTCTTATTGCGTTGTTACGGAATTCCAACAGATTTGGGTATTCCTAGGTTGACCGCTCGCGTCTTATTGCGTTGTTATGAATTTTCCCAAGTGCATTTTGGATTCCCTAGATTGGTCAATAGTGTCTCATTGTCTCTATTGCGTTGTTATGGATTTCCCAAGCAAAACTGGAATCCCAAAGAAAGTTAATGTCTGAAAAACAACTAACCACAACAAAAATAATTAGCATTCCACGGATAACAGAGAACTATAAAAGCAGCAACTTTTTCAGACTGAAACCATCCTCTCAAAGACCATCATTTTAAAGACCAACATCTACCAGAGCTACTGAATCTTCAGTGAAGGGTAAGTTTTAATAAAAATTATGATCACAAAACAATAGTGATGAGCTCAACTGCTAGCACTGGAGATGGGAAATTTCCTAGAATCTATGGTGAAGCGCTTTCAAGACTTTACAGTTGACACTGATAAATATGGATTTTGTCAGATGCAACTAGATTCTATTATTATTATTATTATTATTTAAGATATATATGGCTCTCAAGACTTTACAGTCTGCGCTGACAAATGTTATTATTACTTACCATATATAAGTTGGGTTATATTTGTGCTTGAGTAATTAGGTAAATAACATCATATCATACCTATCTATTGATTTTATAAATAGATGAACTTATCTGTGGTTAAATAATATAGGAATGAGAGTAAACCACTATTATTAAGGTGCTATTTCTTCTTTTTAGCGCAACTAGTTGAGTATTTCAAATGGAATTAAATAATTCTTTTACTTTTAGGAGGTGAGATGGAAATGGAACAGGATAGTGTTATGGGAATACAGGCGAACTGGGATTGACTCGTGAGAAATTGCATTGGATAAAAAAAATTCCAGACTGTGAATACAATGATGAAACAGCTTGAACTTGAAAAGACTTGCAAAGAGAAATTAGTTACTCAAGCTTCACCATCCAGTAAGGTAAACATTAATAAATAATTATTTTACTCTCTTTAATTTACAACAACTAGATTTTAGTTATTTATATTTGAAATGAATAACACAGAAATCTCCTTCTGAAGTAACAATAGATTTTTGTATTTTGTAGTCATGATGTCTCCTCTGATCTCACATTTGGATCAAAACCCAATGGTGGTAAAGATTTTAAAGATTCTAGACAAGATCATATTGAAGTAATTGCTGATGATTAAAGGAACAACAACTATAACAGCAGCAACTAACAGTCTTGGAAATCATAAGTTAGACCTTGATAAATAATTATTTTTACTCTCTTTCATTTACAACAAGTGAATCATTTTTATTCAATGTAGACACAAATATAACCATAAATAAATACATAGTTGTACATATATACATGAATATGAGCAAACTAAAAAAAATTATTTACACTCAAGATGCCATAACAGAACAAAATTATGTAAAACAAAAATCAAAAATTAAATGCCATAAAACCACTGCTCTAATCAATACCATAACACATTGCATAAAAACAGACATTAACACCACAAAAAAACACTGGCTCACACCTATGAATACATCTCATGATTAAAACCACAACTCACATCCACAACTCACACCCACAACTCACACACCCAATTAAATCCCCGGGGGACCCAGGTGGCTTGAACTGCTCATATAACACTACTAACAAACACACAACTAACACACAACAAACACACAACAAACACACAACTAACACACAACTAACACACAACTAACACACAACTAACACACAACAAACACACAACTAACACACAACTAACACACAACCAACACACAACCAACACACAACCAACACACAACCAACACACAACCAACACACAACCAACACACAACCAACACACAACAAACACACAACCAACACACAATTAACACACAACTAACACACAACCAACACACAACTAACACACAACTAACACACAACTAACACACAACTAACACACAACAAACACACAACCAACACACAACTAACACACAACATAACATACCGTAGCACTAGACTCAGGCTTCAGAGAAATGAGGCCCATCATATTATCACCATCGCCGCCATTAAGGTGTGATTGATCCGATGGCCACATAGACCCAGAGGGATTGCCTAACCATGAGCTACAATACATTCGATGGAAGGTATTACGTCTGTGGTATACAACAGTAAGTGATATACATATATAGCTATATGCTATACTATATCTTTGGTATACAACAGTAAGTGATATAGATATATAACTATACGCTATACTATATCTGTGGTATACAACAGCAAGTGATATACATATATAGCTATACGCTATACTATATCTGTGGTATACAACAGTAAGTGATATACATATATAACTATACGCTATACTATATATGTGGTATACAACAGTAAGTGATATACATATATAACTATATGCTATACTATATCTGTGATATACAACAGTAAGTGATATACATATATAACTATACGCTATACTATATATGTGGTATACAACACTAAGTGATATACATATATAACTATATGCTATACTATATCTGTGATATACAACAGTAAGTGATATACATATATAACTATATGCTATACTATATCTGTGATATACAACAGTAAGTGATATAGATATATAATCATGTGAAAA
This sequence comes from Cryptosula pallasiana, assembly GCA_945261195.1. Taxonomy (NCBI): domain Eukaryota; kingdom Metazoa; phylum Bryozoa; class Gymnolaemata; order Cheilostomatida; family Cryptosulidae; genus Cryptosula; species Cryptosula pallasiana. The sequence goes on along the minus strand of OX183133.1, from coordinate 48,117,783 downwards.
ATACTACCTAGAGAAATCTGCCAGAGTAGAGACGGGGCCGTCTGACTGGAAATTGAGAGAGAGACCTGCCTCTCCTGATTGCATGCTTGTAGAGCCGGTTTGATACCCTGACGTATCTACAATATGTATACATTGGTTAGGCACATACATTGGTTAGACACATACATTGGTTAGACACATACACTGGTTAGGCACATACATTGGTTAGGCACATACATTGGTTAGACACATACATTGGTTAGGCACATACATTGGTTAGGCACATACAAGTAGTAATATATGAGCAGATCTCCCTACCAAGTGTTTTTTTGTGGATTGGACCTTGGAGTTGAGACAATGGGTTACGGCGTTGGATGAATTCGCCGAGTTTATATTGTATTTTACTTGAGGGGTATTTGAGTGGCATTTGAATGGCATTTAAGTGGCATTTGAGTTTTGATTATTTTTTTACTTAATTTGAACTTTTAAATTTTGAATGTATGGCATTCAAGTTTTGATAATCTTGTACATAATTATATACATAACTTTAACTCATAGAGCATCTAGATTTTGAATGTATGGCATTTAAGTTTTGATATTTTTTTGTAATTCGACTCATTATATCTACATTGAATAAATACAGTAATTAAAAATGAAACAATATGTGAATATATACATTTATTGTGCAATAAGTAGGGAAAATTTCATATAATATAGCTAGAGTCAGTAAATATTAAATAATACCAAACACTACAACTTGTAATGACAATCAATGCATAAGCTTTTACTAAAAAATATCTTGAAAACCTTCAAAACATGATCCCAAATGGAAAAAAAAATGGATAAAGTTAGATATTCATCTATTTGTTTACATCTACAAAAAAGAGGTATTTGGTGAAATATTTTTTCGATTTATTCAATTTTCATTAATTTTTTACAAAAACAAATCATCCTCTAAATGGTTAAATTTCATCTAATTGTACAAATTTACAAAAAAAACAGGGTATTTGGTAAAATATTCTTTCATTTCATTAAATGTTCATTATTTTTTTGCAAAAAAGAAATCACCCTTTAAATGGTTAAATTTTATCTGTTTGTATATCTTTACAAAAAAACAGGGTATTTGGTAAAATATTTCCTTTACTCTATTCAATTTTCATTAATTTTTTCAATAACTGCTTAAATATACATTATTCACTATTTTCTTATTCTAATTGTATAAATTTACAAAAAAACAAGGTATTTGGTAAAATATTCTTTCATTTCATTAAATCTTCATTATTTTTTTTGCAAAAAAAGAAATCATCCTTTAAATGGTTAAATTTTATCTGTTTGTATATCTTTACAAAAAAACAGACTATTTGGTAAAATATTTCCTTTATTCTATTCAATTTTCATTAATTCTTTCAATAATTGTTTAAATATAAATCATTCATTATTTTCTTATTATTAGGTGAGCAACCTATCATACAAAATTAGTTTCTTGAGTGAGGGTTTATCCTGCATTTTCCTTTTGAATTTTTTTCAAAAATTTACCATTTTTTTCAAAAACAATCATTTATATATACAATTTCCATTATTTTTTAAACCGAACAATTCCTATCTCTGAGAGGTTGGAGATATTGGGGTAGAAAACTTAGACATGATGATGAGAAGGCTATGGATTTTCCCGTTTAAGAACAAACCATTTTCGATGGCAATTTCAATTCGGAAAACTAAAACAATGCAATTTGTTTTTCAAAATGCAATCATCAGAAAGCTTTTGTCATGATGAGGAGGAGGCTATGGATTTACCCATTCAAGAACAAACCATTTTCGATGGCGACTTCAATTCTAAAAACGAATTAGAACTGAAGCATGTAGTATTACGTAATCATTTTTTTTTAAAGAAGAACAATCCATTTTTGATAGCAACTTTAATTCTAAAAACTAAATCAATGTAACTTTTTTATTCTTTGTCTCCCATGAAATTGTTCAAAACGAATTAGAACTGAAGTATGTGGTATTACATGATAATTTTTTAAAAAAACACATCAAAATCGACAAATTACTCCTCTAGATAGTTCAAGTTTACAATATTTGAGAATTAATCACAATAGAAACATTAAGCCTACTTGATAAAAAAGAATTTGACTGTTAAATTTAACTAATTGATTCAATGTTATTATTTGGATCTTTTGAAAATAAACATTTCAATGAAAACATCATATTTAGTCTTTGACACACTTGAAACCATTTTCCAGTAAATTTTACCAACAATATTTCAAAAATTTTTACTAGATATTTACAAAAAAAAATGAGGTATTTTGGTAAAATATTCTTTTATTACATTCCTTTTTAATTTTTTATGTTTTAAAACAGGGTTTTATTACAAATTTTTTTGTTTTTCAACTTTTTAAAAAAATAATCATTATAATATATAGTTTTCGATATTTTTTTAAAAAAATAAATATATATAGCGATTTTCACTTTATATTCTTTTATTCCATTCAATTTTCAATAATTTTTTGAGTGAGGATTTTATCCTACACCTTCCTTTTAAATTTTTTTATTTTTTTGAAAAATAATCATTGAAATATATAGTTTTCGATATTATTTTAAAAACAATGTATATATATATATAGAGTTTTTCATAGTATTTGGGAAAAAATTTTTTTATTTCATTCAATTTCCAATAATTTTTTGAGTGAGAATTTTATCCTACACAATCCTTTTAAATTTTTTATGTTTCAAAACAGAGCTTTATTACATTTTTTTGAACTTTTTAAAAAATAATCATTGAAATATATAGTTTTCGATATTTTTTAATTTTTTTGTACTTTTTAACTTTTTTGAAACTGTCAAAAAATCACCAAATTACCTCTCTAGATGAATAAAATTTACTTTTTTAAAAAATAATCATTGAAATATATAGTTTTCGATATTTTTTGATTTTTTTTGTACTTTTTAACTTTTTTAAAAACTGTCAAAAAATCACCAAATTACCTCTTTAGATGAATAAAATTTACAAGTAAATAATTGTAATAGAAAATACCATATCTAGTTTTTACATTCATAAAACTGTTTTATAGTAAATTTTCTGTAATACAAACTACTATAGCTTACGATATCAATGGTTACAAAGCGCTTTTCTTGAACAATATCTTTCTCGATATTCTTCTGGTATATTATTAGACCCAGGGAGGACCTCTTGTATTCCGTATTCTCTGTGATCCAATAATTGACTAAAATACAAAAGTTATTCATTATATAAATAAATTTTACCGAATTTAAATTTTACTCTAGCTACATTAGATAGTTTACATTTTATATATAACAGGAAAATAACTCACTGAGTTACATCATTCAGCTCAATATTTCTTAGGGAAAGTTCTTTACTCTGTTTTCTTTTTACGATATAATGGACTAAAATAAAAAATGATGTATTAGTATAGTATGATTAAAATTAATGTAAAATAAATATAAACTTTCGTTATTTTTTCAACTTCTATGTAAAAGAAATACACTGATTACACACGAAAAAGTCCTTTTTTTTCATTTGGTGTGATTTTTTTTCAACTTCTAGCTAAAAAATACACTGATTACACAAAAAACCCTTTTTTTTAATCCAAAATATATATAATTTAAAAATGTTTTACAAAAAAATGTATATGAATTGATCATTTATGTGAAAAACTAAACATTTTTGTAAAATAATTATAACCTTTTTGTTATTTTTTAAACTTTTATGTAAAAAAATACACTGATTGCACAAAAAAGTCCTTTTTTTAATCCGAAATAGATATAATTTAAACATGTTTTACAAAAAATGTTTATGAATTGATCATTTATGTGAAAAACTAAACATTTTTGTAAAATAATTATAACTTTTTGTTATTTTTTAAACTTTTATGTAAAAAAAAATACACTGATTGCACAAAAAAATCCTTTTTTAATCCGAAATAGATATAATTTAAAAATGTTTTACAAAAAATGTTTATGAATTGATCATTTATGTGAAAAACTAAACATTTTTGTAAAATAATTATAACCTTTTGTTATTTTTTAAACTTTTATGTAAAAAAAAATACACTGATTGCACAAAAAAATCCTTTTTTAATCCGAAATAGATATAATTTAAAAATGTTTTACAAAAAATGTTTATGAATTGATCATTTATGTGAAAAACTAAACATTTTTGCAAAATAATTATAACCTTTTGTTATTTTTTAAACTTTTATGTAAAAAAAAATACACTGATTACACAAAAAAGTCCTTTTTTTAATCCGAAATATATATAATTTAAAAATGTTTTACAAAAAAAGGTTATGAGTTGATCATTTATGTGAAAAATTGAACATTTTTGTAAAATAATTATCACCTTTTGTTATTTTTCCAACTTTTATGTAAAAAAACACTGATGACACAACAAAATCCTTTTTTAATTCGAAATATATATATAACTTAAAAATTTTTTACAAAAATGTTCACAAATTTATCATTTTAAGGGGTTTTTCATTGTAAGAATACACAAAATTTTCACAAATCAACTTTTTAAAATTATGGTAAAAATTAATAAAACTTACCTATAGTGATATGAATCCCTTGAGTTATAGATTAGCTTCTCGAGAGTTTGTTCTCCACAGCCTTCTTTTTCAGCATCATCGAAGTGGTTGAGAAAATCCTCAGATTTTGGATTATCAGCCAGTTCCGAGGCTTGGACGAAGGCTTGATGAGCTGCGAGTACACTGATGTTGTAGAAAATTGAATTGTCTGCGTTTCGACTCAGACCCTTGAACAAAATCACTCCAAATCTCTCCGATGTCACAGCAGAAGCTATTTGATGAGGAATGCGCATATCTCCGATCAGTAATTCTTCATCTACAACACTTCTGTATTGAACTAGAAGAGTCTCTTCATTTCCATTCCATCGCCTGTCAGACTTTGTTATAACTTCAGGGTTTTGAAAACATATGACACTATCTGTTGGGAAATCCTGAAGATTAGCTACCTCGAAATAAGCATTGATTTGTCGCATACTTTTTTCTGGTAATACATCAAACGCATTCTTACACCTCAAAGTAGTTCCTGTTTCTGTAGCAGCACGAAAAATTGCTTTTCCAGTCTTTTCAACACCCATGTAGATCAAAACCAGTGGTCTTATTTGCGAAGCTTCATTGACAAGTAATCCCGCCGCTAATGGAATAGTGCTCTTCACTCTAACTACCTTTCCATCCTTTTTATAGTTGTATATGATGGTGCAGTTCGTTTCATCATGGAGCTCAACGGTTAACACCTGCATAACTGTAGGTATTGGTAAATCTTCAACTTTGACTATGTTTTCAATGTTTCTTCTGGAAGCTGGAGATAGAGTACTTAACAGAGAGGCGCTTTTGATGATGAGAGTTGCCAGAGTATTCAGACTGGCGCTTTGAAAGGGGATCATAGTGCGTTGAAGAAGTACATTGTCATCAATCACCTTATCTTGTGAAGGTTTTGGTTCTTTATTCTTCAGTTGTTTTGATATGATTTGTGTCGACATTCTAAAAGATAAAGTAAAAATCCATGTTATGATTTCTTTTTCAAAACCAATTTGAAGATATATATACATATATATATATTTACTCAATATCATACCACTGTTAGTATCTAAATCGATAAAAATTAAATTTATACTCAATCAAGTTGACTTACCTCCAAACAGAAAAGTCCTTCTAGCAGTTGTAGTAGATGATGTTGTAGTAGATCTTGCTCCTTCAGTTGCTAATGTCGAAGTGACTGCTTTCTGTGTAAAAACAGTGCTTCTTATATAGCTGAAATCATGCCATTTATCATAAGGTTAAATTAATGAAACATTGTTTCTACGGAAGAACACCAATGCTTTCGCGGGAATAAATAATTTATTTTCACGCGAATACAAACCAATGCTTTCGCGGGAATAAACATTTTATTTTCACGCAAATGGAAACTGTTGCTTTCGCGGGAATGAATACTTTATTTTCACGCGAATACAAACCAATGCTTTCGCGGGAATAAACATTTAATTTTCACGCGAATGGAAACTGTTGCTTTCGCGGGAATGAATGCTTTATTTTCACGCGAATACAAACCAATGCTTTCGCGGGAATAAACATTTTATTTTCACGCGAATGGAAACTGTTGCTTTCGCGGGAATGAATACTTTATTTTCACGCGAATACAAACCAATGCTTTCGCGGGAATAAACATTTAATTTTCACACGAATGGAAACTGTTGCTTTCGCGGGAATGAATACTTTGTTTTCACGCGAATACAAACCAATGCTTTCGCGGGAATAAACATTTTATTTTCACGCGAATGGAAACTGTTGCTTTCGCGGGAATGAATACTTTATTTTCACGCGAATACAAACCAATGCTTTCGCGGGAATAAACATTTAATTTTCACGCGAATGGAAACTGTTTCTTTCGCGGGAATGAATACATTATTTTCACGCGAATACAAATCAATGCTTTCGCGGGAATAAACATTTTATTTTCACGCGAATGGAAACTGTTGCTTTCGCGGGAATGAATACTTTATTTTCTCGCGAATACAAACCAATGCTTTCGCGGGAATAAACATTTAATTTTCACGCGAATGGAAACCGTTGGATTCGCGGGAATAAATATTTTATTTTCACGCGAATACAAACCAATGTTTTCGCGGGAATAAATAATTTATTTTCACGCGGATAGAAACTGTTGTTTTCGCGGGAATAGAAATTTTATTTTCCCGCGAATACAAACCAAAGCTTTCGCGGGAATCAATACTTCATTTTCACGCGAATGGAAACCATTGCTTTCGCGGGAATAAATATTTTATTTTCCCGCGAATACAAACCAAAGCTTTCGCGGGAATCAATACTTCATTTTCACGCAAATGGAAACCGTTGCTTTCGCGGGAATAAATATTTTATTTTCACGCGAATACAAACCAATGTTTTCGCGGGAATAAATATTTTATTTTCACGCGAATGGAAACCGTTGCTTTCGCGGGAATAAACAATTTATTTTCACGCGAATACAAACCAATGCTTTCGCGGGAATGAAAGATTTATTTTCACACATTCACCTATATAAGAGACAACGGTTTCAGACAGAAAGCATCCAGTTCAACAACAGTGAGCAAAGGAGCAACATCTATCTACTACATCTTCCATTGCAACTACTAAGAGTTCTCTCTTCATAAAGGTAAAACTTAAATTCAAATATTTCCGCTAGCTAACACAACTATCTGAAGGCTTTATGACATATCTATCTTTAAATTGGTTATAAAGAATTGAACCAATTTTTTCTGTTTTTTTCAGAATGAATACTCAAGTCATAGAAAGTCAACCATTGTATCTAAAGTCGGAATCTCAGCCTGATGAAAAGGTAAGAATTAATAAAAAATACTATTTAACACCTGTTGAACACCTTTAATTATTTTAGTTATCTAATTATCGCTTGTATTTTAGAACAATGCAACAACAAATCCAATCTACTTAAAGGACTTCCTTCCAGAAATGTATCATAACTATGTGATAAATAATGATGTTGTTGAAGAAAAAGCTGTAGAACGTTTGACATTTCAAGTTATAATATTCTGTATAACTCAACACATGACGAGTATGGGGATGTGTTGTAAGAAACGTGATATATCTACAGAACGTTTTGATGACATTATAAAAAACGGTTTCGAAATCGTTTTGTCAATGGTGGAAGTCGTTAATATTAATAATTTTTTAAAAGAAATTGAAAGAAGTGCTTGGAATCAAATAGTTTTCAAAAAATTATACAACATGACATGGAACAAAAAAACTTTTTATAAATTCAGAAAGCATATTTATAATTATGTCCAAATAGATAAAGCTCTATCCTCTTCTGTAGGTATTTTAGAATTAATGTTGGAAGCGTTTCATACATATTTATGAAAAATTTTTATTATTTTACAATATTTTGTTCAAACTATTATATTTTATTTCTTACCAATTTAGATGTTAAAAGCGGTATGATATTAAGTAAATACATATATATATATATATATATATATATATATATATATATATATATATATATATATATTTGAATGCATCCTTCGTTGTCTGTCTCCACATCCCAATAGTTTAATAAGCACATTCTCAATCTACCATAACTCTATGATCTTAACTGCTTTTGGCATAAATACATATATATATATATAAGACACTCTAAGTAATAAATACACTCTTAGCCACTCATGCAAATATTACCCTTTTATTTTTAGAATGTTATGGATGCTCTTTCTGAAGAGCTCCTTAGCACAGATCCATATCCAACAGAAAATAAAATGAAAAACGGCAAAACAACTCCTAAGAGAAGGAAAACTGCTCCAAAAAAGCGAATAGTAAGGAAACGAAAACAAACAGTGAGAAAACAAACTACTTCCGTTGATAAGCAAACAATGGAGAGCGCAGCTATAACTCATTTAACAGTTGAATGTCTCAACGAAAGGAGAGCTAGGGAATTAGAAAAGTCTAAAGGTTCTCAAGTGATTGACTCACCAAAAGTTCCGATTTGCAAAACATTTGAAGATCTTCCTATCCCAAGCATTATGCGAGTGACTGGTGTGATACATCCATCAAGTAAGGAGAAGTGTAGATATTCTCAAGTACACTACCATGATCCTTCAGATATAAATGAACTCGAACCCAAAATACTCCTCTGTCCAGTTGAAATAGCTAAAAACTTCAACTGTGATAATTACCCCCCTCTGTTTAACGTTGTATATTTGGGTAGAAAGGGAAAACCAAAAAATAAAAACGTTCTTTGGTATGATGTCAGACGTGTTAGCAGACATCCTCTAAGCAAAAAGAAAGCTGAAGAGGAATCACTATATTTTAGTACATTGACTAAATGTCAGCTCAAACGCTTCTTGAACATCAACACCCTCAATAGTTTTCAACCCGGCGCTATTTTTCCTTACCAAGATGTTGTTGATAGATTTGTTCCTCATCGATTTAAAGGAGGGCAGTCGAATGTAATTTGTATCCGTTATAGCATTGAACAATGTGGAGAAACGCTGTTGAAGACGCTCGCCATACCAGACAAATATGCTTCAGAAGCTAACAAATATAATCCAGGTGTGATGATCTACAGAGGAAAAACAACCCACGGAAAATTTAAGACAGAATACGATCTTTCATTTTGCTCTCCATACTGTCTCGGTCGAATGTCTTAGAAACAATATTGTGATCAAGCAAAGCACAACAAAACAATATTAGAAATTGATGATGATGATGAACTTGAAGATTTTCTATGTGGAGACTTTGATGATTTTGAGACAGGATATGTTGCTGAAAAAAAATGATGAGTGTTTTAGCGATGGATAGTCTCTAATTCAAAAAACAAGTTGGACAATGTGACTTGGTGAGCCATTTCCCTTTTCTATATAATGTAAACTATCCAATGTAACTAAAGCTATAATTCAATTTCATGTAATTATTTTAAATTTTTTCCCTACTTATTACACAATAAATGTATATATTCACATATTGTTTCATTTTTAATCACTGTATTTATTCAATGTAGATATATCTCCTCTCTCCTCTCTCCTCTTTTTATCTCTCCTCTCTCTCAACATACTCTCTCCTCTACCAAATACTCCTCTCTCCTCTCTTGCAGTTATTTCCCAAATACTGTAGATTTTAACCATCTAGAGGTCTAATTTGATAATTTTCCAACATATTTTATAGCATTTAATATACTTATTATGTAATAAATGTATATTATTCAATGTAAATGTAAATATATCCATAAATATGTACATAATTATCCATATATACATAAATGTATAAAAAACTAAAAAAAATCTCTCCTCTCTCTCTCCTCTCTCTTCTCTCCTCTCTCATCTCTCCTCTCCCCTCTCTCCAGAAAATTTTCCCTACTTATTATGTAATCAGGTATATAATCATATAATTTTCATTTTTGATCAATATATTTGTTCAATGTAGATATATCTCCTCTCTCTATGTAGATATAAATATAGCCATAAATATGTACATAACTAACCATATATACATGAATGTATAGAAAACTAAAAAATCTCTCTCCTCTCTCTCCTCTCTCATCTCCCATCTCTCCTCTTTCCTCTCCTCTCTCTCTCAAGATACCATATGAGTTCGAGTTATGTAAAAAAGTTATCAAAACTTGAATGCCATACATTCAAAATCTATATGCCATATAAGTTCAAATTAAGTAAAAAACTAATCAAAACTCAAATGCCACTCAAATGCCACTCAAGTACCCCTCAAGTAAAATACAATATAAACTCGGCGAATTCATCCAACGCCGTAACCCATTGTCTCAACTCCAAGGTCAGATCCACAAAAAAACACTTGGTAGGGAGATCTGCTCATATATTACTACTCATACATTGGTTAGACACATACATTGGTTAGGCGTATACATTGGTTAGGCACATACATCGGTTGTACAATGCAAGTCTGTGTACTATGATGTCTATGTACATATACAGTGTAGTACAAGAAACCAACAGAGAGCAGGCATACACCTACTTGGATTCAAGTCAAATATATTCTTCTCTCCCATGAGTCCTTGCAATTCATCATCTGGTGCTGAGCTCAATATAATGGCTGGGCTTGTTTCCTGTTTGCGTAGCGTCTCTCTTCTAGTCTGCAGAGCTGCAAAATACTTACTTTTATGATAACCGCTTCACTGTACAATAGCTACACCCACGGTACAATAGCCACACCCACTGCAAGATAGCCACACCCACTGCAAGATAGCCACACCCACTGAACAATAGCTACACCCACTGTACAATAGCCACACCCACTGTACAATAGCCACACCCACTGCAAGATAGCCACACCCACTACACAACAGCCACACCCACCGTACAATAGCCACACCCCTTGCACAATAGCCACACCCACTGCAAGATAGCCACACCCACTATACAACAGCCACACCCACAGTACAATAGTCACACCCAAAGCTGTATATATGCTAAATCACCACAATCATTGACCGGGTTTGGTATGGGTACCATTTTTTTCAATCATCTATTGGTTTTTGAGCTATTGGTGTACTTGGAATAAGGAAAGAACTAACCAATATGATTGTATTAAAAGCTACAAATAAACCATTCAGCGGTAACTTTGGGATCTAAACAACCAATGCGTTGGAAAAACATGGCGTCTGTTTCAGAGTTGCTGTGACTCTTTGACTACACCCACCGCACAATAGCTACACCCGATGCATAATAGCCACACCCACTACAAACAGTAGCCACACCCACTATAAACAGTAGCCACCCCCACATTAAACAGTAGCCACACCCACTATAAACAGTAGCCACACCCACTATAAACAGCGGCCACACCCACAATAAACAATAGCCACACCCACTACAAGCAGTAGCCACGCCCACAATAAACAGTAGCCACACCCACTATAAACATTAGCCACGCCCACAATAAACAGTAGCCACACTCACAATAAACAATAGCCACACCCACTACAAACAGTGGCCACACCCACAATAAACAGTAGCCACACCCACAATAAACAGTAGCCACGCCCACAATAAACAGTAGCCACACCCACTATAAACAGTAGCCACGCCCACTATAAACAGAGATCACACCCATCTAGCAAATAATAACTATAACAGCACGAACACCCTCTCCCACTACAATACAAAAGGAGCCAACCTTGCTCAGTGGATGGTGAAGGTGAAGTGTTACTTCGACCCCACGAGTTTCTCTTTTCCATTGCAGGAGACGGAGACCTTTTGGGCAGCACAAGTGGACTAATGGCGGGCATGTCCCTTCGTTCAAGAATGTTTTTCTGTAAACACAAAACTTGATAATATATTAAGATTTACAATGCAAAGTTAGAAGAGTAATCTAAAGCAAATGATATTCAGTACATAAACCTGAGAGAGAGAGGACGTGTTGGACAGGTACCTGGGAGAGTTGATGGTAAAACTCTCATATCAGCAAAGTCTGGCACAACATCCCTGGTCTTCAGTACGATGAGCTTGTGACCTGTTGTCAGCGCTGCTTTGCTGTCTGCCTTCAAGCATTGATGTCTCCTTTACACAAACCTTTGACTGTTCTACTCTCAGTGCCTGGTGTGAGAACACAACATAAATACTTTACTTGTTATACAATAGTTTATTATTAAATATATAATTATAGACACCTTTAGTTGTAAGATGGCTTCTTTCACTGCATGGACAGTCGTCAGTTGTAATAGTTTGTGAAACACAGATGTTGGGTGAGTCACAAACAATCCTTCAGTACATCAGCGTAGCTGCGAATTAATTCACTGTAGGGTGAATTTAAACTGCATGTACATATAGCGATTGCTAAGCGATCACTTCAGTGAATGCAGGATTTTGGTTCCGGAGAAATTTCCAAGTAATCACTAACATTTTATTTGAGGTTATCGCCAGGTTTTGAGCCGGATCAAAAAATCATTAGCTGATTCCTTGATCAACCAACCACAGCGCGCAAACATTATCCTCGTTTCCAACAGTGTCTAGTCATCTGCAGTATTCCGATCTATCAACAATCATGCTATAATTTGTGGGCTATACTTTGTAATAGTGAATTCGACAGAATAGCTGAAGAATGAATTAAGGAGCAAAAACTTGAAAAAACTTTTGGGGCTTTGGCAACCGCTTAGCGATCGCTACATGTACATGCAGTTTCACAGATCTTTGTTTTAATAGTATAACCTGTTATGTACTTCATTCAATCTTTTCATCTATTCTGTAATAGCTTATATTTGGCATAACCAATAGATCAATAAAGATCAGTTATGTGATGGCCCAAGTGTTTGTTTAGTGCACAACTATGGAATACAGGCTATTGTGCTTGGCTTATCATTTGAGTGATGTTTATTTCCAAGTAGTTCAATTGGATTGTTGATGAAAAAGAGAAGACAACTCCGTAAAAATTTATTGATAACAATTTTATGATATGTTTGTTTTTATTATTGAACAAGACGAATATGCTTTTATATTGCCATAACGATCAACTTGCTTACAATATTAATACTAATGTACATAATCAGGATATTTATAATTATTATCATAATAAATTGTTGTTTTTAACTTTATGTAATGTCATCAAACTTTTTCGTCACACAGATCTCATGTTTTCCATAACAATACATACTATTATATTTTGTGTAGAAAAATAAAACTTATACTGCAATACTTATGCAACTGCTTTCATAACTGCCTGATACTAAAGATTTTAAATCTTAGATTTATGATATTATCATAAATAAACTGCTATTTATAACATTATATGGAGTTGTCTCGTAAGTTTTATCCAAAATCTAAAGGAACTGCTTGGAAATAGACATCTCCTATGAATAGCTGACCTGAATGCAAAGTAGGCTGTCGTACACAACGGCTCATGAGACTTCTTGCTACAACAAGTAGATTAACTACACTTGATATCTACTTGCATCCAGTCAAGTTGAGAGAAAAAAAGTGCAACTGGTCTTATAAACGAGGAAGTTGGTAAGTAATATACATACAGGGGGTATTGTACTGTATTACTACGTACATATGTACAGTTATATATAGTGTACCACTACATGTATATGTATTGTTGTAGATAATGTACCACTACATACATATGTATTGTTTTACATACACATACACTGTATCACCAACTATGCTAAAAGTATCTCTATTTCATACAAAATCTAGCCATACTGTACATCCATAATAAATAGACTGCAATGAATTGTTATACACTCTTATATACATTACATAACTACTCTTGTGATGTAACATACGGTAGCGAGTGTACTTGTCATGGTGGTTGTCCTCTCTTGTTCAGCTATAACTATGCCATAAGCTACCTGCTGCCATACTATTGTATGTTATCAGTGTGTAGCCATGACTGTAACCATATTATTGACAGATCTACAGGAAATTATGGCTGAAGCTGCAGACGAATACCCTGCCAAAGCAGAATGTGGTTTCTGTTTCTCAACTGGTGAAGCTCTAGTGGATCCAAAGACTCTACCATGTTCTCATGTTCATTGTCTGCAATGTTTGAACATGTCACAGGAGCATTGTGGGCTTGTTCAGTGTCCATTACCTCAGTGCAGGTAAACCTTTGATTTAGTAGTAGGTTACTTCCAAGTCTATACTTCTAAGCCTATACTACTAAGTCTATACTTCTAAGTCTATACTACTAAGTCTATACTTCTAAGTCTATACTACCAAGTCTATACTACTAAGTCTATACTTCTAAGTCTATACTTCTAAGTCTATACTACCAAGTCTATACTACTAAGTCTATACTACTAAGTCTATGCTACTAAGTCTATACTACTAAGTCTATACTACTATGTCTATACTACTAGGTCTATACTACTAAGTCTATACTACTAAGTCTATACTACTAAGTTTATACTACTAAGTCTATACTTCTAAGTCTATACTACTAAGTCTATACTACTAAGTCTGTATTCACTCACTGTAGACTGTGTACCTCCATGTTGTACACCATAATATCTATTTATAGGGAGGTATTCGATATTCCCATAAACAAGCTACCCGCATATACTGCAGGGGGAAACAACTCCCTGTGTGATATTTGTACAAAGAAAGGTCAAGGGAACAAAGCAGCTGTGATATATTGTACATCATGTACAAATAAGTACTGTACAAAACATCAACAGGTCAGTATTATTGAGAACTACTACTACTACCGCTATCGCTATCGCTACCGCTACCACTACTACTACCACTACCACTTCTACTATTTCCCTGCTACTGCTGCCAACTGCATCATCGTTCACACTCACTTTACACTGTGGTGCTTTTAATAACTTATAGCACCCTAAAACTCAACTGGTATGTGTGAACAGGCTTTTCACTAGATCACAAATATTTTTAATTATCTTTCCCAGAATACAGTTTAATTCATTCTGCAAATTTATTGGCCACCAGCCTAGCTAGTACACGGTGTACACTGGCTGTGAAGTGTGATTCATCGGAATGCTATGAACTGTAAATATGCTAAGATATGTTTATTTGATGGCTGGAACAATGAAACCAGTTGATTAGATAGACACCACTCTATCTTCATCTATCTGGTATAGCTCGACATAGCTACTACATACTACATCTATGGATGAACCGTTAGTTATATCATTTCCTGTCCCAAACGTTTTACACTTTGTCATGTACCCCTCTGCACAGAGAGAGAACCTGACTTAATAACCATTCCTCTTTTCTTATCCCAAATAGCTAGACAGAGTAAACTTTCATTTTCTAAAATCTCACCTTGCTAAGCCTGCGTGAAAGTGAGCACAGAGGAAATTATTTTAACAAAATCTGTGGAAATTATTTCGTAATTGAGCTCATTTGCAGCTCAAACCCTAATATGATTTCTATACTAGGTTGATGTTCTATTTATTTGTGTTCTTGTTATATCCAGTTTACAGTAAACTCTGTTTGCATGACTTTTAGTCACACGAAGACTTATTTGGAGAACATCCAACGATCCAAATTGCTGATTATTTGGCCCAAATTAACAAGCTGCAGGTAGTGGGATGTGATGAACACTCTGGCCTATCATATGTGATGGGTTGCTCATGCTGCCTTGCAGTATTTTGTGTACATTGTGTTGCTGACAAAGGCCATTGTACAGATGGTATGTATACTGCACTGTGACAAAGCACACTGCTGTAGTCAGACAACTCTCTATGAACTGTATGACAATAAGCAGTTACAACCTGCAGTTACAGCCACAACACTTTTATTATTTCTAAAGTCTTTGTAACTATCCTCGATTGCTGTAGTGTGAGGAGATTGGCACGGAACCCATTTTAAAAGATGAGAAAAAATGAATCAAAGGTTCTTGTTGTCACTTGTTGTCACTTGGTGTCACTTGGTGTCACTTGCTGTCACTTGCTGTCACTTGCTGTCACTTGCTGCCACTTGCTGTCACTTGCTGTCACTCGGTGTCACTCGGTGTCACTCGGTGTCACTCGGTGTCACTTGGTGTCACTTGGTGTCACTTGGTGTCACTCGCTGTCACTTGTTGTCACTCGGTGTCACTCGGTGTCAATCGGTGTCACTTGGTGTCACTTGGTGTCACTTGGTGTCACTTGCTGTCACTTGCTGTCACTCGTTGTCACTCGCTGTCACTCGATGTCACTCGCTGTCACTTGTTGTCACTCGTTGTCACTCGGTGTCACTCGGTGTCAATCGGTGTCACTTGGTGTCACTTGGTGTCACTTGCTGTCACTTGGTGTCACTTGGTGTCACTTGCTGTCACTTGGTGTCCCTTGCTGTCACTTGGTGTCGCTTGCTGTCACTTGGTGTCACTTGGTGTCACTCGGTGTCACTTGCTGTCACTTGGTGTCACTTGGTGTCACTTGGTGTCACTTGGTGTCCCTTGCTGTCACTTGGTGTCACTTGCTGTCACTTGGTGTCGCTTGCTGTCACCTGGTGTCACTTGGTGTCACTCGGTGTCACTTGCTGTCACTTGGTGTCACTTGGTGTCACTCGGTGTCACTCGGTGTCACTCGCTGTCACTCGTTGTCACTTGCTGTCACTCGGTGTCACTCGGTGTCACTCGGTGTCACTCGGTGTCACTTGGTGTCACTCGTTGTCACTCGCTGTCACTCGGTGTCACTTGCTGTCACTCGGTGTCACTTGGTGTCACTTGCTGTCACTTGCTGTCACTTGGTGTCACTCGGTGTCACTCGGTGTCACTCGGTGTCACTTGGTGTCACTCGCTGTCACTCGCTGTCACTCGGTGTCACTTGCTGTCACTTGGTGTCACTTGCTGTCACTTGGTGTCACTTGGTGTTGCTTTGTGTCACTTGGTGTCACTCGGTGTCAATTGGTGTCACTTGCTGTCACTTGGTGTCACTTGGTGTCACTTGCTGTCACTTGGTGTCACTTGGTGTCACTTGGTGTCACTTGGTGTCACTTGCTGTCACTCGGTGTCACTTGCTGTCACTTGGTGTCAGTTGCTGTCACTTCGTGTCACTTGGTGTCACTTGCTGTCACTTGGTGTAACTTGGTTTGCTGTTGCATGTACATTCAAGGGAAAGCACACAAAATGCTGCCTTTGGATGAATTAGTTTCTGAGATCGCTAAAGAGTGTGACCAACTAGAAACCGAAGTCTTTGACAAGGAAGAGAAGTTGTCTACTCTCATCAAGATCCTTTCCAAGATCCTCCCTGAGTACGACCTGCAGACAGAAGAACTCGTCAGCTTTCTCCATAAGACTGAAGACGAGCAGGTGAAAAATTGTTTGGAGACGCTTCTTACAAAAATAAAATACTATATCCACTCTTAACTTTTTGTTATTTGCTCGAGCAATCAAGTACATATTTATTTTTGTACTTTCCCAATCAAAATGCTCAAATATCAGGGTCATCTAGAGCATTTCTGCATGTTGTTCCATCACACAGTCGTCACTGGTCATAAAACATAAAATTATACCACTGATATTAGTTGTTGCTTAAATTTTAATTTAAGTTTTGAAATCTTTTTTTTTTACACTTGCGTAGATGGAAGCTATCGCGTTAAAATATGCTCAGCTAGAGGAAGAGTTGTTGGAGAGGAGACACAACTCCAGAAGTCAAATGGTTGAGTTTCTGGAAGAGGGAGTTGGTGTGAAGTTGTCTGACCTCAGCAAACACAGACTGGTTATGAAGTCTCAAATAAAACACTGCAATAAGGTGATGCATACTTTCTGTGTCTGCACAACACACAATTTTGACAAAAATATATTCAAGTTTGTTACATTAAGAATTCCCTATTTCATCAATCAGTGAAATTAAAAGATTTGAAGGCCAGTAAATAACTATAAATGGTTTGGATCTGCCCTACTTGCTATCTTTTGTATCGACCAAAAGTTCGACTAGTCTTATAATTACCTCTTCTGGGATCGTAAAACACAAATTCTCTTGCATTTCATGTTGCACAATTTTCTCAAAAGCTAAAGTGGTAGAGGTGTACTCCAATCAACCGTAAACTATCAACTATTAATTTTCGTAAAATTTCGAAGTTTTGGAATTTTTTGTAGTATACCAGGTTTTTACAAAAGCGAAGAACGACAAAACTGCAATTGTTTTGTGACTTTCCTTTTTCCTACAAAAAAAGAGAACATGATTGGAGCCATTAGTAAATATTTGGTTGTTTGGCGTTTTAAAAATTAACATTGTCAATGCTGTCCACTGACAGGTAGACATTGTAAGGAAGTACAGTGATGTCAGAGGGCTGATAAAGGATTTGATTAAAGAGAAAATTCCGTCGCTAGACATTCGACGAATTGGAACTCTGATAACTAAAGGTAAGTATGTCCATTGTACTGTCTATGGCTGGCTCCAAGTGTGCTTTCTAATACTCGCTCACATATTCATACTGATGTTTGATTATAATTTTTCAGCTCAAAGCAGACAGACCGAGGTAGAGCTATCAGAGGAGGATGGACTGATTTCCTGTGAAAAAGGGCTAAATATATGTAAACCCATTCCTAGGTCCGTCACCTTACTAAAGCATCTGAACACAGGCTCCAACTGCCGCTCTGTCTGCCACCATAAAGGGACCACCTACGTAGGGCTAGATAACTACACGCTCACTAGAGTAGATGAGTCTGGACAGACACATTCATTTGTAAATGTGGTGAGTTATATAGAAGGAATTACAGCATACAAGGACCGAATATATCTACTGGTATTTGACAGCCCTTCTACAGTAGAAGTGTATGACCTTGGTGGAAGGTCAGTCACCAAATGGAACCACACTGATACAGGTAACCAAGTTGGAAATGGGTTGGCCATCATCTCCAGTCAAGTTATTGTCCCTGACAGAGTGAATAAAAGGCTGACAGTGTATTCTCTCACTGGTGACATCATAAAACAAGTTTCCTGCTCACAACTGAGTAGTTCTCTGGCGGTTTGTGCAGGTGGAGATAACTCCCTTGTAATATCAGATTACAATAGTTGCAAAGTCTCTTGTGTAAACATCACTACCGGGCTTGTGATTTGGGCAGCGAGTTTGACTTACCCGAGAGGAATATCCCTGTACAGAAGGCACTATGTGTGCGTTCATAGTGCCAATGACAACCAAATTCACACATTTGACTCAGCAACAGGCAAGTGTTTTAGGTATGCTTCGTTGGCTTGAAGTCTTTAAGAGCGTTAAGTCATTGTTTTATCTCATCTCTACTGTAGGGAAACTGATGTCTAGAGCGACGGATAGCACTGGCCAGATGAACAATGCGTATGATCTCTGTACAGCAGACGACACCCTCATCGTCCCAAAATTAAATACAGCATCTCTTTTGTTCTATCGCCTGAACACGTGAGACATTCATTGCTGCTGGGTTCAATTTAAACAATCTGAACCAGTTTCTACTTCCTAAGCTGGATCCACCCCTGTCAGTTTGTGTGTCTACACTCCATGTTGATTTTTTTTATTTACCACTTCCTGTTGTCATCACACGTTGATCTATATTATAATCTCACATCTGAGGGAATGTAAGTGATATGTTAACCCATTCAATGCGCACGTGTTTAGAATACTAAATGTTTGTTTCATTTAGTAATAAAGTTGGCTCAGTAAAATGTGTACATAATAGGATGGAAAGTCACCCGGTCAAACACCGTTTATGCAAAGAGAGAGAGGACAACATTTCTATAACATCCGGTCTGTGTCCAAAACTACTTGACTCGGAAAAATATCAAAATGAAGAGTGTTTTTGTGGTTTTATGAGAACATGTGACTGTAGGTAACAAACAGTAATAACGGCATTAATAGTAGAGATGCTCCGATTAACAATTTTTTCACCGATCTGATTACTGATTTTGCCATTGAAGGATGTAATTCCGTATCAATCCAATCCGATTTACAAAAAAGATTGAGGGTAAATTTGCAACAGTAATCCCAGCATACTTATTCACTTAAATGCAGCTAAATCACAGATCGATCATCTTATAGTTTTCCAGGATTACAAGCTGATTACATGGCAGATTATGCTTTTCCTGATCATAATGGGGTCGCTCAAGCAACCTAGCCACATTGCTACTAAATAGCATTGCTATTGAATGAGGCCAATGCTGTAACAACATGGATAGTTGAAGCTAGTCTGCCTCCTATTGATTGTTGGTAAAAAAATCTGTAAACAACAAATCAAGCGAACTGATCCTTATTTTTTGCCAATTCAGTGAATAGTTAATAAAATCTGCTCATTCCATTCAGTAAATCTGAATTGGAGCATCTCTAATGAATAGCATGTTCAAGTGAAGATAAAACCTAAAGTGCAAATTCCAATTAAAGAAAAATTATTGATCGATAGTCTTCAGTCAATTTACTATCACAAAGTCATATGTTAGCTACTATTGTGTTGTTTCAAGCAAGTGAATATACAAATGCAGTAATTTAGACAAATAAATAGAACATGTATATAGATGTAATAGACATTTAGTAGTTGATGTACTGACTCTAAGATGTCACACTCAACAAAACCTCCGCGTATTGTACTAGATACACATATCATATGTAAGCTACCTGCAGTGTCTGTGCACAAGAATTAACCAATTGCCGTGTTGTTGTTGTATAGATAATATATTTTATAAAAAATATATAACAGAGTAAACAAAATATATAATATATATATATATCACCCGTTCTACCTCCCAAATACAGCTGAAGCAGCGGCAGCTTGCTCGGTAAATATTATGAAATTAACATGGAAAATGCAGCGGCTCACAAATCAATAGAGTACAATGGAATATTTAGCTATGTAAGAGTGTATAGCAGTGACATAGATGTAGCTCTTAGTGACAGACTGTAGCTCTTAGTGACAGACTGTGACACTCAGTGACATAGGTTGAGGACTCATTGACAGAGTGTGACACCAAGTGACAGTGTGGCACTTAGTGACATACGGTGTGACACTCAGTGTCAGAGTGTAGCACCCAGTGACAGTGTGGCACTAAGTGACATACAATGTGACGCTCAGTGTCAGAGTGTGACACTCAGTGACATAGAATGTGACACTCAGTGTGCGTGTGCAATCTTGTTGTTCCTCACTTGCCACGTGGAATGCTCCTGTGTAGGGTAGACGTACACATAAGACTTCTCTCTAGGTACCACCTCATTGAGCTGCACCTCAAAGCCCACTTCCTCTGTGTTAGCTGTCACATAGTATGTGTAGCCGTCCATGTTCCAAGCCTTCACCTGCACCAGTTTGGAATATTACATGTGAGACAATATAATTGGTTTGTGTGGTTTTGTTAGCAGTGTCGCCTAGCAACAGTCTAACATAGCAAGTAGCAGTATGCACACGTTGCTTCAGGCTACATCCAATCATGAGAGGGAAAACTATTACAATAAATACATTTTACTCCGATGCCATTTGTAATTTCAACCGACAATAATTTAATAATACAGTTTATAATATACGTGTGAATTGTGTGAATGCGTGTGAATTGTGTGCCTTTGCACACAATTGCCACTAAAGAAGTAGAAAGTCAAAGACAGCACATGGATCAACCCATTTACATATTATGAACTATTCTAACCAACGTTTGCTGCTGGTTGCTGTGATTATAATTAAAGTTTTAATAAAATTTTGAACAGTCAAAGTGAAACTTGATAACAGCTGAATATGGATGAATATCATAGTTGAGTCAGTCGGGGTGAATAACATAACTCTATGCAATATTGCTTACTCACTTTTGACATATTTTGCTCTATGATTTCTCTCCAAGTCTCACTACCTCTGATGAGTACTTCGGTCTGATCAATCTTGGTCATGCCATTTACAATAGTTAGTATGCACTTGGGCTCTATGCTTGAGGCTAAACGTTATATAACATAAGTCTACTAGTATACACTGACCAATGAGAGCTAGTCTACTAGTATACACTGACCAATGAGAGCTAGTCTACTAGTATACACTGACCAATGAGAGCTAGTCTACTAGTATAGACTGACCAATGAGAGCTAGTCTACTAGTATACACTGACCAATGAGAGCTAGTCTACTACTATACACTGACCAATGAGAGCTAGTCTACTACTATACACTGACCAATGAGAGCTAGTCCACTACTATAAACTGACCAATAGGAGATATCCACTACTATGCACTGACCAATAAGAGCTATCTATTACTATGCAGTGACCAATAAGAACTAGCCCACTACTATAAGCTAACCAATAGAAAGTGATGATAAAGAACTTACATGAAAGAGAGTCCTTGAGAATCTTCAGACTTGAGGGAAGATCAAACTTATCAGAGAGAGGATCACCCTGACAACAGAGACGCACAAACATACCAGCACATTACATTTATATTATATAACATATATACGTGTATTACGGGCACACAACTAACACACAACTAACACACAACTAACACACAACAAACACACAACTAACACACAACAAACACACAACAAACACACAACTAACACACAACAAACACACAACTAACACACAACCAACACACAACAAACACACAACTAACACACAACTAACACACAACAAACATACAACCAACACACAACAAACACACAACAAACACACAACTAACACACAACATAACATACCGTAGCACTAGACTCAGGCTTCAGAGGAATGAGGCTCATCATATTATCACCATCGCCGCCATTAAGGTGTGATTGATCCGATGGCCACATAGACCCAGAGGGATTGCCTAACCATGAGCTACAATACATTCGATGGAAGGTATTACGTCTGTGGTATACAACAGTAAGTGATATACATATATAACTATACGCTATACTATATCTGTGGTATACAACAGCAAGTGATATACATATATAACTATACGCTATACTATATCTGTGGTATACAACAGTAAGTGATATAGATATATAACTATACGCTATACTATATCTGTGGTATACAACAGCAAGTGATATACATATATAACTATACGCTATACTATATCTGTGGTATACAACAGCAAGTGATATACATATATAACTATACGCTATACTATATCTGTGGTATACAACACTAAGTGATATAGATATATAATAATGTGAAAAATACTACCTAGAGAAATCTGCCAGAGTAGAGACGGGGCCGTCTGACTGGAAATTGAGAGAGAGACCTGCCTCTCCTGATTGCATGCTTGTAGAGCCGGTCTGATACCCTGATGTATCTACAATAGGTATACATTGTTTAGGCACATACATTGGTTAGGCGTATACATTGGTTAGGCACATACACTGGTTAGGCACATACATTGGTTAGACACATACATTGGTTAGACACATACATTGGTTAGACACATACATTGGTTAGGCACATACATTGGTTAGGCACATACATTGGTTAGACACATACACTGGTTAGGCACATACACTGGTTAGACACATACATTGGTTAGGCACATACACTGGTTAGGCACATACATTGGTTAGGCACATACATTGGTTAGACACATACATTGGTTAGACACATACATTGGTTAGGCACATACATTGGTTAGGCACATACATTGGTTAGGCACATACATCGGTTGTACAATGCAAGTCTGTGTACTATGATGTCTATGTACATATACAGTGTAGTACAAGAAACCAACAGAGAGCAGGCATACACCTACTTGGATTCAAGTCAAATATATTCTTCTCTCCCATGAGTCCTTGCAATTCATCATCTGGTGCTGAGCTCAATATAATGGCTGGGCTTGTTTCCTGTTTGCGTAGCGTCTCTCTTCTAGTCTGCAGAGCTGCAAAATACTTACTTTTATGATAACCGCTTCACTGTACAATAGCTACACCCACTGTACAATAGCCACACCCACTGTACAATAGCCACACCCACTACACAACAGCCACACCCACCGTACAATAGCCACACCCCTTGCACAATAGCCACACCCACTGCAAGATAGCCACACCCACTATACAACAGCCACACCCACAGTACAATAGTCACACCCAAAGCTGTATATTTGCTAAATCACCACAATCATTGACCGGGTTTGGTATGGGTACCATTTTTTTCCATCATCTATTGGTTTTTGAGCTATTGGTGTACTTGGAATAAGGAAAGAACTAACCAATATGATTGTATTAAAAGCTACAAATAAACCATTCAGCGGTAACTTTGGGATCTAAACAACCAATGCGTTGGAAAAACATGGCGTCTGTTTCAGAGTTGCCGTGACTCTTTGACTACACCCACCGCACAATAGCTACACCCGATGCATAATAGCCACACCCACTACAAACAGTAGCCACACCCACTATAAACAGTAGCCACACCCACTATAAACAGCGGCCACACCCACAATAAACAATAGCCACACCCACTACAAGCAGTAGCCACGCCCACAATAAACAGTAGCCACACCCACTATAAACAGTAGCCACACCCACTATAAACAGTAGCCACACCCACTATAAACATAAGCCAAACCCACTACAATACAAAGGGAGCCAACCTTGCTCAGTGGATGGTGAAGGTGAAGTGTTACTTCGACCCCACGAGTTTCTCTTTTCCATAGCAGGAGACGGAGACCTTTTGGGCAGCACAAGTGGACTAATGGCGGGCATGTCCCTTCGTTCAAGAATGTTTTTCTGTAAACACAAAACTTGATAATATATTAAGATTTACAATGCAAAGTTAGAAGAGTAATCTAAAGCAAATGATATTCAGTACATAAACCTGAGAGAGAGAGGACGTGTTGGACAGGTACCTGGGAGAGTTGATGGTAAAACTCTCATATCAGCAAAGTCTGGCACAACATCCCTGGTCTTCAGTACGATGAGCATGTGACCTGTTGTCAGCGCTGCTTCGCTGTCTGCCTTCAAGCATTGATGTCTCCTTTACACAAACCTTTGACTGCTATACCCTCAGTGCCTGGTGTGAGAACACAACATAAATACTTTACTTGTTATACAATAGTTTATTATTAAATATATAATTATAGACACCTTTAGTTGTAAGATGGCTTCTTTCACTGCATGGACAGTCGTCAGTTGTAATAGTTTGTGAAACACAAATCTTGGGTGCGTCACAAACAATCCTTCAGTACATCAGCGTAGCTGCGAATTAATTCACTGCAGGGTAAATTAAATTGCATGTACGTCTAGTGATTGCTAAGCGATCAGTTGAGTGAATGCAGGATTTTGCAGATTCTGGTTGCGGAGAAATCGTTATGTAATCGCTAACATTTTATTTGAGGTTATTGCCAGGTTTTGAGCCAGATCAAAAAATCATTAGCCGATTCCTTGATCACCCAACCACAGCGCACAAACATTATCCTCGTTTCCAACAGTGTCTAGTCATCTGCAGTATTCCGATCTATCAACAATCATGCTATAATTTGTAGGCTATACTTTGTAATAGTGAATTAGACAGAATAGCTGAAGAATGAATTAAGGAGCAAAAACTTGAAAAAACTTTTGGGGCCTTGGCTATCGTTTAGCGATCGCTACATGTACATGCAGTTTCACAGATCTTTGTCTTAATAGTATGACCTGTTATGTACTTCATTCAATCTTTTCATCTATTCTGTAATAGCTAAAATTTTGCATAACCAATACATCAATAAAGATCAGTTATGTGATGGCCCAAGTGTTTGTTTAGTGCACAACTATGGAATACAGGCTATTGTGCTTGGCTTATCATTTGAGTGACGTTTATTTCCAAGTAGTTCAATTAGATTGTTGATGAAAAAGAGAAAACAACTCCATAAAAATTTATTAATAACAATTTTATGATATGTTTGTTTTTATTATTGAACAAGACGAATATGCTTTTATATTGCCATAACGATCAATTTGTTTATTATATTACTATAAATGTATATAATCAGGATATTTATAATCATTATCATAATAAATTGTTGTTTTTAACTTTATGTAATGTCGTCCAACTTTCCTGTCACACAGATCTCATGTTTTCCATAACAATACATACTATTATATTTTGTGTAGAAAAATAAAACTTATACTGCAATACTTATGCAACTGCTTTCATAACTGCCTGGTACTAAAGATTTTAAATCTTAGATTTATGATATTATCATAAATAAACTGCTATTTATAACATTATATGGAGTTGTCTCCTAAGTTTTATCCAAAATCTAAATGAACTGCTTGGAAATAGACATCACCCATGCATAGCCGACCTGAATGCAAAGAAGGATGTCGTACACAACGGCTCATGAGACTTCTTGCTACAACAAGTAGATTAACTACACTTGATATCTACTTGTATCCAGTCAAGTTCAGAGAAAAGAAGTGCAACTGGTCTTACAAACGAGGAAGTTGGTAAGTATTATACATACAGGGGGTATTGTACTGTATTACTACGTACATATGTACAGTTATATATAGTGACCACTACATGTATATGTATTGTTGTAGATAATGTACCACTACATAGATATGATTGTTTTACATATACACATACCCTGTATCACCAACTATGCTAACAGTATCTCTATTTCATACAAACTCCACCCATACTGTACATCCATAATAAATAGACTGCAATGAATTGTTATACACTCGTATATACATTACATAACCACGCTTGTGATTGTGATGTAACATACAGTAGCAAGTGTACTTGTCATGGTGGTTGTCCTCTCTTGTTCAGCTATAAGCGTGCCATAAGCTACCTACTGCAATACTAAGGTATGTTATCAGTGTGTAGCCATGACTGTAACCATATTGTTGACAGGTCTACAGGAAATGATGGCTGAAGCTGCAGGCGAATACCCTGCCAAAGCAGAATGTGGTTTCTGTTTCTCAACTGGTGAAGCTCTAGTGGATCCAAAGACTCTACCATGTTCTCATGTTCATTGTCTGCAATGTTTGCATATGTCACAGGAGCATTGTGGGCTTGTTCAGTGTCCATTACCTCTGTGCAGGTGAACCTTTGGTTTAGTAGTAGGTTACTTCCAAGTCTATACTACTAAGTCTATACTACTAAGTCTATACTACTAAGTCTATACTACTAAGTCTATACTACTAAGTCTATACTACTAAGTCTATACTACTAAGTCTATACTACTAAGTCTATACTACTAAGTCTATACTACTAAGTCTATACTACTAGGTCTGTAGTACTAAGTCTATACTTCTAGGCCTATACTACCAAGTCTATACTACCAAGTCTGTAGTACTAAGTCTATACTACTAGGTCTGTATTCACTCACTGTAGACTGTGTACCTCCATGTTGTACACCATAATATCTATTTATAGGGAGGTATTCGATATTCCCATAAACAAGCTACCAGCGTATACTGCAGGGGAAAACAACTCCCTGTGTGATATTTGCACAAAGAAAGGTCAAGGGAACAAAGCAGCTGTGATGTACTGTACATCATGTACAAATAAGTACTGTACAAAACATCAACAGGTCAGTATTATTGATAACTACTACTACTACCGCTATCGCTATCGCTATCGCTACCGCTACCACTACTACTACCACTACCACTTCTACTATTTCCCGCTACTGCTGCCAACTGCATCATCGTTCACACTCACTTTACACTGCGGCACTTTTAATAACTTGTT
This sequence comes from Cryptosula pallasiana, assembly GCA_945261195.1. Lineage (NCBI taxonomy): Eukaryota > Metazoa > Bryozoa > Gymnolaemata > Cheilostomatida > Cryptosulidae > Cryptosula > Cryptosula pallasiana. Next base: position 48,090,243 of record OX183133.1, on the reverse strand, counting down.
GCACCCTAAAAGTCAACTGATACGTGTGAACAGACTTTTCACTAGATCACAAATGCTTTTAATTATCTTTTCTAGAAGACAGTTTTATTCATTCTGCAAATTTATTGGCCACCAGCCTAGCTAGTACACGGTGTACACTGGCTGTGAAGTGTGATTCATTGGAATGCTATCAACTATAGATATGATAAGACATGTTTATTTGATGGCTGGAACAATGAAACCAGTTGATTAGATAGACACCACTCTATCTTCATCTATCTGGTATAGCTCGACATAGCTACTACATACTACATCTATGGATGAACTGTTAGTTATATCATTTCCTGTCCCAAACGTTTTACACTTTGTCATGGACCTCTCTGCATAGAGAGAGAACTTGACTTAATAACCATTCCTCTTTTCTTATCCCAAATAGCTAGACAGAGTAAACTTTTATTTTCTAAAATCTCACTTTGCTAAGCCTGCGTGAAAGTGAGCAAAGAGGAAATTATTTTAACAGAATCTGTGGAAATTATTTCGTAATTGAGCTCATTTGCAGCTCAAACCCTCTATCGTTCCGTCAATCATAAATATGATTTCTATACTAGGTTGATGTTCTATTTATTTGTGTTCTTGTTATATCCGGTTTACAGTAAACTCTGTTTGTATGACTTTTAGTCACATGAAGACTTATTTGGAGAACATCCAACGATCCAAATTGCTGAGTACTTGGCCCAAATTAACAAGCTGCAGGTAGTGGGATGTGATGAACATTCTGGCCTATCATATGTGATGGGTTGCTCATGCTGCCTTGCAGTATTTTGTGTACATTGTGTTGCTGACAAAGGCCATTGTACAGATGGTATGTATACTGCACTGTGACAAAGCACACTGCTGTAGTCAGACAACTCTCTATGACCTGTATGACAGCAAGCAGTTACAACCTGCAGTTACAACCTGCAGTTACAACCAGCAGTTACAACCTGCGGTTACAACCTGCAGTTACAGCCACAATACTTTTATTATTTCTAAAGTCAATATAACTATCCTTCATTGCTGTAGTGTGAGGAGATTGGCACGGAACCAATTTTAAAAGAGGAGAAATAATGAATCAAAGGTTCTTGTTGTCACTTGCTGTCACTTGCTGTCATTTGGTGTCACTTGGTGTCACTTGTTGTCACTTGGTGTCACTTGGTGTCCCTTGGTGTCACTTGGTGTCACTTGCTGTCACTTGGTGTCACCTGGTGTCACTTGGTGTCACTTGTTGTCACTTGGTGTCATTTGGTGTCACTTGGTGTCACTTGTTGTCACTTGGTGTCACTTGGTGTCACTTGGTGTCACTTGGTGTCACTTGCTGTCACTTGGTGTCACCTGGTGTCACTTGGTGTCACTTGGTGTCACTTGGTGTTACTTGCTGTCACTTGCTGTCACTTCCTGTAACTTGGTTTGCTGTTGCATGTACATTCAAGGGAAAGCACACAAAATGCTGCCTTTGGATGAATTAGTTTCTGAGATCGCTAAAGAGTGTGACCAACTAGAAAACGAAGTCTTTGACAGGGAAGAGAAGTTGTCTACTCTCATCAAGATCATTTCCAAGATCCTCCCTGAGTACGACCTGCAAACAGAAGAACTCGTCTGCTCTCTCCATAAGACTAAAGATGAGCAGGTGAAAAATTGTTTGGAGACGCTTCTTAAAAAAAATACTATATCTACTCTTAACTTTTTGTTATTTGTTCGAGCAATCAAGTAAATATTTTTATACTTTCCCAATCGAGATGCTCAAGTATCAGGGTCATCTAGAGCATTTTTCCATATTGTTCCATCACACAGTCGTCACTGGTCATAAAACATAAAATTATACCACTGATATTAGTTGTTGCTTAAATTTTAATGTGAGTTTTGAAATCTCTTTTTTACACTTGCGTAGATGGAAGCTATCGCGTTAAAGTATGCTCAGCTGGAGGAAGAGTTGTTGGAGAGGAGACACAACTCCAGAACTCAAATGGTTGAGTTTCTAGAAGAGGGAGTTGGTGTGAAGTTGTCTGACCTCAGCAAACACAGACTGGTTATGAAGTCTCAAATAAAACACTGCAATAAGGTGATGCATATTTTTTGTGTCTGCACAACACACAATTTTGAAAAAAATATATTCAAGTTTGAATTCCCTATTTCATCAATCGGTAAAATTAAAAGATTTGAAGGCCAGTAAATAACTATAAATGGTTTGGATCTGTCCTACTTGCTATCTTTTGCATCGACCAAAAGTTCGACTAGTCTTATAATTACCTCTTCTGGGATCGTAAAACACAAATTCTCTTGCATTTCATGTTGCACAATTTTCTCAAAAGCGAAAGTGGTAGAGGTGTACTCCAATCAACCGTAAACTATCATCTATCAATTTTCGTAAAATTTTGACGTTTTGGAATCTTTTGTAGTATACCAGGTTTTTACAAAAGTGAAGAACGACAAAACTGCAATTGTTTTGTGACTTTCCTTTTTTCTACAAAAAAGAAAACATGATTGGAGCCATTACTGAATATTTGTTGTTTGGCGTCTTAAAAATTAACATTATCAATGCTGTCCACTGACAGGTAGACATTGTAAGGAAGTACAGTGATGTCAGAGGGCTGATAAAGGATTTGATTAAAGAGAAAATTCCGTCGCTAGACATTCGACGAATTGGAACTCTGATAACTAAAGGTAAGTATGTCCGTTGTACTGTCTATGGCTGACTCCAAGTGTGCTTTCTAATACTCACCCACATATTCATACTGATGTCTATCACTTTTCAGCTCAAAGCAGACAGACCGAGGTAGAGCTATCAGAGGAGGATGGACTGATTTCCTGTGAGAAAGGGCTAATTATATGTAAACCCATTCCTAGGTCCGTCACCCTACTAAAGCATCTGAACACAGGCTCCAACTGTCGCTCTGTCTGCCACCATAAAGGGACCACCTACGTAGGGCTAGATAACTACACTCTCACAAGAGTAGATGAGTCGGGACAGACACATTCATTTGTAAAAGTGGTGAGTTATATACAAGGAATTACAGCATACAAGGACCGAATATATCTACTGGTATTTGGCAGCCCTTCTACAGTAGAAGTGTATGACCTTGGTGGAAGGTCAATCACCAAATGGAACCACACTGATACAGGTAACCAAAATGGAAATGGGTTGGCCATCGTCTCCAGTCAAGTTGTTGTCCCTGACAGAGTGAATAAAAGGCTGACGGTGTATTCTCTCACTGGTGACATCATAAAACAAGTTTCCTGCTCACAACTGGGTATTTCTGGTGGCATCATAAACCAAGTTTCCTACTCACAACCGAGTATTTCCCTGGCTGTTTGTGCAGGTGGAGATAACTCCCTTATAATATCAGATTACAATAGTTGCAAAGTCTCTTGTGTTAACATCTCTTCCGGGCTTGTGATTTGGACAGCGAGTTTGACTTACCCAAGAGGAATATCCCTGTACAGAAGGCACTATGTGTGCGTTCATAGTGCCAATGACAACCAAATTCACACATTTGACTCGGCAACAGGCAAGTGTTTTGGGTATGCTTCGTTGGCTTGAAGTTTTCAAGTGCGTTAAGTCATTGTTTCATCTCATCTTTGCTGCAGGGAAACTGATGTCTAGAGCGACCGATAGCACTGGCCAGATGAACAATGCGTATGATCTCTGTACAGCAGACGACACCCTCATCGTCCCAAAATTAAATACTGCATCTCTTTTGTTCTATCGCCTGAACACGTGAGACATTCATTGCTGTTGGGTTCAATTTAAACAAACTGAATTAGTTGCCACTGCCTCAGCTGGATCCACCCCTGTCAGTTTGTGTGTCTATTGGTTTTTGAGCTATTGGTGTACTTGGAATAAGGAAAGAACCAACCAATATGATTGTATTAAAAGCTACAAATAAACCATTCAGCGGTAACTTTGGGATCTAAACAACCAATGCGTTGGAAAAACATGGCGTCTGTTTCAGAGTTGCCGTGACTCTTTGACTACACCCACTGCACAATAGCTACACCCGATGCATAATAGCCGCACCCACTACAAACAGTAGCCACACCCACTATAAACAGTGGCCACACCCACAATAAACAATAGCCACACCCACTACAAACAGTGGCCACGCCCACAATAAACAGTCGCCACGCCCACTATAAACAGTAGCCACACCCACTATAAACAGTAGCCACACCCACTATAAACAGAAGCCACACCCACTACAAACAGTGGCCACGCCCACTACAAACAGTGGCCACGCCCACTACAAACAGTGGCCACGCCCACAATAAACAGTAGCCACACCCACAATAAACAGTAGCCACGCCCACTATAAACAGTAGCCACACCCACTATAAACAGTAGCCACACCCACTATAAACAGTAGCCACACCCACTATAAACAGAAGCCAAACCCACTACAATACAAAGGGAGCCAACCTTGCTCAGTGGATGGTGAAGGTGAAGTGTTACTTCGACCCCAAGAGTTTCTCTTTTCCATAGCAGGAGACGGAGACCTTTTGGGCAGCACAAGTGGACTAATGGCGGGCATGTCCCTTCGTTCAAGAATGTTTTTCTGTAAAGACAAAACTTGATAATATATTAAGATTTACAATGCAAAGTTAGAAGAGTAATCTAAAGCAAATGATATTCAGTACATAAACCTGAGAGAGAGAGGACGTGTTGGACAGGTACCTGGGAGAGTTGATGGTAAAACTCTCATATCAGCAAAGTCTGGCACAACATCCCTTGTCTCCAGTACGATGAGCATGTGACCTGTTGTCAGCGCTGCTTTGCTGTCTGCCTTCAAGCATTGATGTCTCCTTTACACAAACCTTGACTGATATACTCTCAGTGCCTGGTGTGAGAACACAACATAAATACATTACTTGTTATACAATAGTTTATTATTAAATATATAATTATCGACACCTTTAGTTGTAAGATGGCTTCTTTCACTGCATGGACAGTCGTCAGTTGTAATAGTTTGTGAAACACAGATGTTGGGTGCGTCACAAACAATCCTTCAGTACATCAGCGTAGCTGCGAATTAATTCACTGCAGGGTAAATTAAATTGCATGTACGTCTAGTGATTGCTAAGCGATCAGTTGAGTGAATGCAGGATTTTGCAGATTCTGGTTGCGGAGAAATCGTTATGTAATCGCTAACATTTTATTTGAGGTTATTGCCAGGTTTTGAGCCAGATCAAAAAATCATTAGCCGATTCTTTGATCAACCAACCACAGCGCGCAAACATTATCCTCGTTTCCAACAGTGTCTAGTCATCTGCAGTATTCCGATCTTTCAACAATCATGCTATAATTTGTAGGCTATTCTTTATAATAGTGAATTCGACAGAATAGCTGAAGAATGGATTAGAAAGTAGAAACTTGAAAAAACTTTTGGGGCTTTGGCAATCACTTAGCGATCGCGACATGTACATGCAGTTTCACAGATCTTGGTTTTAATAGTATGACCTGTTATGTATTTCATTCAATCTTTTCATCTATTCTGTAATAGCTTATATTTGGCATAACCAATAGATCAATAAAGATCAGTTATGTGATGGCCCAAGTGTTTGTTTAGTGCACAACAATGGAATACAGGCTATTGTGCTTGGCTTATCATTTGAGTGATGTTTATTTCCAAGTAGTTCAATTGGATTGTTGATGAAAAAGAGAAGACAACTCCGTAAAAATTTATTAATAACAATTTTATGATATGTTTGTTTTTATTATTGAACAAGACGAATATGCTTTTATATTGCCATAACGATCAACTTGTTTATAATATTAATACTAATGTACATAATCAGGATATTTATAATTATTATCATAATAAATTGTTGTTTTTAACTTTATGTAATGTCATCAAACTTTTTCGTCACACAGATCTCATGTTTTCCATAACAATATATACTAATATATTTTGTGTAGAAAAACAAAACTTATACTGCAATACTTATGCAACTGCTTTCATAACTGCCTGGTACTAAAGATTTTAAATCTTAGATTTATGATATTATCATAAATAAACTGCTATTTATAACATTATATGGAGTTGTCTCTTCTTTTTTATCCAAAGTCTAAATGAACTGCTTGGAAATAGACATCACCTATGAATAGCTGACCTGAATGCATAGTAGGCTGTCGTACACAACAGCTCATCAGTCAGACTTCTTGCTACAACAAGTAGATTAACTACACTTGATATCTACTTGCATCCAGCCAAGTTCAGAGAAAAAAAGTGCAACTGGTGTTACAAACGAGGAAGTTGGTAAGTATTATACATACAGGGGGTATTGTACTGTATCACTACGTACATATGTACAGTTATATATAGTGTACCACTACATGTATATGTATTGTTGTAGATAATGTACCACTACATACATATGTATTGTTTTACATACATACACCGTATCACCAACTATGCTAACAGTATCTCTATTTCATACAAACTCCACCCATACTGTACATCCATAATAAATAGACTGCAATGAATTGTCATACACTCTTATATACATTACATAACTACTCTTGTGATTGTGATGTAACATACAGTAGCAAGTGTACTTGTCATGGTGGTTGTCCTCTCTTGTTCAGCTATAAGCGCGCCATAAGCTACCTGCTGCCATACTAGTGTATGTTATCAGTGTGTAGCCATGACTGTAACCATATTGTTGACAGATCTACAGGAAATGATGGCTGAAGCTGCAGACGAATACCCTGCCAAAGCAGAATGTGGTTTCTGTTTCTCAACTGGTGAAGCTCTAGTGGATCCAAAGACTCTACCATGTTCTCATGTTCATTGTCTGCAATGTTTGAATATGTCACAGGAGCATTGTGGGCTTGTTCAGTGTCCATTACCTCTGTGCAGGTAAGCCTTTGGTTTAGTAGTAGGTTACTTCCAAGTCTATACTTCTAAGTCTATGCTACTAAGTCTATACTTCTAAGTCTATACATGCTTGTAAGTCTATGCTACTAAGTCTATAGTACCAAGTCTATACTACTAAGTCTATACTACCAAGTCTATACTACTAAGTCTATGCTACTAAGTCTATGCTACTAAGTCTATACTTCTAAGTCTATACTTCTAAGTCTATACTTCTAAGTCTATGCTACTAAGTCTATACTTCTAAGTCTATACTACTAGGTCTATACTACTAAGTCTATGCTACTAAGTCTATACTTCTAAGTCTATACTACTAAGTCTATACTACTAAGTCTATACTTCTAAGTCTATACTACTAGGTCTATACTACTAAGTCTATGCTACTAAGTCTATACTACTAAGTCTATGCTACTAAGCCTATACTACTAAGTCTATACTACTAAGTCTATACTTCTAAGTCTATACTTCTAAGTCTATGCTACTAAGTCTGTACTACTAAGTCTATACTACTAAGCCTATACTACTAAGTCTATGCTACTAAGTCTATACTACTAAGTCTATACTACTAAGTCTATACTACTAAGCCTATACTACTAAGTCTATGCTACTAAGTCTATACTACTAAGTCTATACTACTAAGTCTATACTTCTAAGTCTATACTTCTAAGTCTATGCTACTAAGTCTGTACTACTAAGTCTATACTACTAAGTCTATACTACTAAGTCTATGCTACTAAGCCTATACTACTAAGCCTATACTACTAAGTCTATGCTACTAAGTCTGTACTACTAAGCCTATACTACTAAGTCTATACTACTAAGTCTATGCTACTAAGCCTATACTACTAAGCCTATACTACTAAGCCTATACTACTAAGTCTATGCTACTAAGCCTATACTACTAAGTCTATGCTACTAAGCCTATACTACTAAGCCTATACTACTAAGTCTATGCTACTAAGTCTATGCTACTAAGTCTGTACTACTAAGCCTATACTACTAAGTCTATACTACTAAGTCTATGCTACTAAGCCTATACTACTAAGCCTATACTACTAAGCCTATACTACTAAGTCTATGCTACTAAGCCTATACTACTAAGTCTATGCTACTAAGCCTATACTACTAAGCCTATACTACTAAGTCTATGCTACTAAGCCTATACTACTAAGTCTATGCTACTAAGCCTATACTACTAAGTCTATGCTACTAAGCCTATACTACTAAGCCTATACTACTAAGTCTATGCTACTAAGTCTATGCTACTAAGCCTATACTACTAAGCCTATACTACTAAGCCTATGCTACTAAGTCTATGCTACTAAGTCTATACTACTAAGTCTATACTACTAAGTCTATACTACTATGTCTATACTACTAGGTCTGTATTCACTCACAGTAAACTGTGTACCTCCATGTTGTACACCACAATATTATCTATTTATAGGGAGGTATTTGACATTCCCATAAACAAGCTACCCGCATATACTGCAGGGGGAAACAACTCCCTGTGTGATATTTGTACGAAGAAAGGTCAAGGAAACAAAGCAGCTGTGATATATTGTACATCATGTACAAATAAGTACTGTACAAAACATCAGCAGGTAAATATTACTGATCACTACTACTACTACTACTACTACTACTACTATTGCTACCACTACCACTACTACTACCACAACCACTTCTACTATTTCCCTGCTACTGCTGCCAACTGCATCATCGTTCACACTCACTTTACACTGTGGTGCTTTTAATAACTTATTGCACCCTAAAACTCAACTGATATGTGTGAACAGAGTTTTCACTAGATCACAAATATTTTTAATTATCTTTTCTAGAAGACAGTTTCATTCATTCTGCAAATTTATTGGCCACCAGCCTAGCTAGTACACGGTGTACACAGACACTGAACACTGTTGACATAGCATCAATTGTGCTCTGTAGTCAAAGTATCATTATATTAATATTTACCTTAGCTGGTTTGTTATCAACAAAACAAACAAAAAAATTCAGATGCACTCACTGCCATGCTACTGATGGAGTCAAGGTAAGCATTACGGTACGGTGAAAACAAACAAGCTAATAGGAGTTGTCTACCCACTTTACCATACAATTTAGGGAGAACAACTTCCAAAATATACAGTTTTTGCAAAGCGGTACTAGCTACGATGTTTAAGGCGTTGATTGTACACGTTACGTGTTTCACGCTTTTTACGCTCACGCGTTTTAGCAAAACCGGGTGTACACTGGCTGTGAAGTGTGATTCATTGGAATGCTATGAACTGTAAATATGCTAAGCCATGTTTATTTGATGGCTGGAACAATGAAACCAGTTGATTAGATAGACACCACTCTATCTTCATCTATCTGGTATAGCTCGACATAGCTACTACATACTACATCTATGGATGAACCGTTAGTTATATCATTTCCTGTCCCAAACGTTTTACACTTTGTCATGTACCCCTCTGCACAGAGAGAGAACCTGACTTAATAACCATTCCTCTTTTCTTATCCCAAATAGCTCGACAGAGTAAACTTTCATTTTCTAAAATCTCACCTTGCTAAGCCTGCGTAAAAGTGAGCAAAGAGGAAATTATTTTAACAAAATCTGTGGAAATTATTTCGTAATTGAGCTCATTTGCAGCTCAAACCCTCTATCGTTCCGTCAATCGTAAATATGATTTCTATACTAGGTTGATGTTCTATTTATTTGTGTTCTTGTTATATCCAGTTTACAGTAAACTCTGTTTGCATGACTTTTAGTCACATGAAGACTTATTTGGAGAACATCCAACGATCCAAATTGCTGAGTACTTGGCCCAAATTAACAAGCTGCAGGTAGTGGGATGTGATGAACACTCTGGCCTATCATATGTGATGGGTTGCTCATGCTGCCTTGCAGTGTTTTGTGTACATTGTGTTGCTGACAAAGGCCATTGTACAGATGGTATGTATACTGCACTGTGATAGAACGCATTGCTGTAGTCAGACACTTCTCTATGACCTGTATGACAGCAAGCAGTTACAACCTGCAGTTACAGCCACAATACTTTTATTATTTCTCAAGTCTTTGTAACTATCCTTGATTGCTGTAGTGTGAGGAGATTGGCACGGAACCAATTTTAAAAGAGGAGAAAAAATGAATCAAAGGTTCTTGTTTTCACTTGGTGTCACTTGCTGTCACTTGGTGTCATTTGGTGTCACTTGGTGTCACTCGGTGTCACTTGGTGTCACTTGGTGTCACTTGGTGTCACTTGCTGTCACTTGCTGTCAATTGGTGTCACTTGGTGTCACTTGGTTCACTTGCTGTCACTTGCTGTCACTTGGTGTCACTTGTTGTCACTTGGTGTCACTTGGTGTCACTTGGTGTCACTTGCTGTCACTTGGTGTAACTTGGTGTCACTTGGTGTAACTTGGTGTCACTTGGTGTAACTTGGTGTCACTTGGTGTCACTTGCTGTCACTTGCTGTAACTTGGTTTGCTGTTGCATGTACATTCAAGGGAAAGCACACAAAATGCTGCCTTTGGATGAATTAGTTTCTGAGATCGCTAAAGAGTGTGACCAACTAGAAAACGAAGTCTTTGACAAGGAAGAGAAGTTGTCTACTCTCATCAAGATCCTTTCCAAGATCCTCCCTGAGTACGACCTGCAGACAGAAGAACTCGTCTGCTTTCTCCATAAGACTGAAGACGAGCAGGTGAAAAATTGTTTGGAGACGCTTCTTACAAAAATAAAATACTATATCTACGCTTAACTTTTTGTTATTTGTTCGAGCAATCAAGTACATATTTATTTTTGTAGTTTCCCAATCGAAATGCTCAAGTATCAGGGTCATCTAGAGCATTTCTGCATGTTGTTCCATCACACAGTCGTCACTGGCCCTAAAACATAAAATTATACCACTGATATTAGTTGTTATTTAAATTTTAATTTAAGTTTTGAAATCTCTTTTTACACTTGCGTAGATGGAAGCTATCGCGTTAAAGTATGCTCAGCTGGAGGAAGAGTTGTTGGAGAGGAGACACAACTCCAGAACTCAAATGGTTGAGTTTCTAGAAGAGGGAGTTGGTGTGAAGTTGTCTGACCTCAGCAAACACAGACTGGTTATGAAGTCTCAAATAAAACACTGCAATAAGGTGATGCATATTTTCTGTGTCTGCACAACACACAATTTTGAAAAAAATATATTCAAGTTTGAATTCTCTATTTCATCAATCGGTGAAATTAAAAGATTTGAAGGCCAGTAAATAACTATAAATGGTTTGGATCTGTCCTACTTGCTATCTTTTGCATCGACCAAAAGTTCGACTAGTCTTATAATTACCTCTTCTGGGATCGTAAAACACAAATTCTCTTGCATTTCATGTTGCACAATTTTCTCAAAAGCGAAAGTGGTAGAGGTGTACTCCAATCAACCGTAAACTATCATCTATTAATTTTCGTAAAATTTTGACGTTTTGGAATTTTTGGTAGTATACCAGGTTTTTACAAAAGTGAAGAACGACAAAACTGCAATTGTTTTGTAACTTTCCTTTTTTCTACAAAAAAAGAGAACATGATTGGAGCTATTAACAAATATTTGGTTGTTTGGGGTTTTAAAAATTAACATTATCAATGCTGTCCACTGACAGGTAGACATTGTAAGGAAGTACAGTGATGTCAGAGGGCTGATAAAGGATTTGATTAAAGAGAAAATTCCGTCGCTAGACATTCGACGAATTGGAACTCTGATAACTAAAGGTAAGTATGTCCGTTGTACTGTCTATGGCTGGCTCCAAGTGTGCTTTCTAATACTCACCCACATATTCATACTGATGTTTGATTATCACTTTTCAGCTCAAAGCAGACAGACCGAGGTAGAGCTATCAGAGGAGGATGGACTGATTTCCTGTGAAAAAGGGCTAATTATATGTAAACCCATTCCTAAGTCCGTCACCTTACTAAAGCATCTGAACACAGGCTCCAACTGTCGCTCTGTCTGCCACCATAAAGGGACCACCTACGTAGGGCTAGAGAACTACACTCTCACTAGAGTAGATGAGTCGGGACAGACACATTCATTTGTAAAAGTGGTGAGTTATATAGAAGGAATTACAGCATACAAGGACCGGATATATCTACTGGTATATGGCAGCCCTTCTACAGTAGAAGTGTATAACCTTGGTGGAAGGTCAATCACCAAATGGAACCACACTGATGCCACCAACCAAGTTGGAAATGGGTTGGCCATCGTCTCCAGCCAAGTTGTTGTCCCTGACAGAGTGAATAAAAGGCTGACGGTGTATTCTCTCACTGGTGACATCATAAAACAAGTTTCCTGCTCACAACTGAGTATTTCCCTGGCTGTTTGTGCAGGTGGAGATAACTCCCTTATAATATCAGATTACAATAGTTGCCAAGTCTCTTGTGTAAACATCTCTACCGGGCTTGTGATTTGGACAGCGAATTTGACTTACCCAAGAGGAATATCTCTGTACAGAAGGCACTATGTGTGCGTTCATAGTGCCAATGACAACCAAATTTACACATTTGACTCGGCAACAGGTAAGTGTTTAGTTATGCTTCTTCGACTTGAAGTTTTCAAGTGCGTTAAGTCATTGTTTTATCTCATCTTTGCTGTAGGGAAACTGATGTCTAGAGCAACGGATAACACTGGCCAGATGAACAATGCGTATGATCTCTGTTCAGCAGACGACACCCTCATCGTCCCAAAATTAAATACAGCATCTCTTTTGTTCTATCGCCTGAACACGTGAGACATTCATTGCTGTTGGGTTCAATTTAAACAATCTGAATCAGTTTCTACTTCCTAAGCTGGATCCACCCCTGTCAGTTTGTGTGTTTACACTCCATGTTGATTTTTTTATTTACCACTTCCTGTTGTCATCACACGTTGATCTATATTATAATCTCACATCTGAGGGAATGTAAATGATATATTACCCCATTCAATGCGCACGTGTTTAGAATACTACATGTTTGTTTCATTTAGTAATAAAGTTGGCTCAGTAAAATGAATTTTATATACTCCACTATACATAATAGGATGGAAAGTCACCCGGTCAAACACCGTTTATGCAAAGAGAGGACAACTTTTCTATAACATCCGTTCTATGTCCAAAACTACTTGACTCGGAAAAGTATCAAAATGAAATGTATTACGTTAATAGGAGGTGAGCCCCTGTGTAGGAGTATTTGGGAGTGTTTTTGCGGTTTTATGAGAACATGTGACTGTAGGTAACAAACAGTAATAACGCCATTAATAGTACAGATGCCCCGATTCACAAATGTTTTACCGATCTGATTCGATCCCGATATTACTGATTTTGCCATTGAACCAATCCAATTCCGATTCCCACCAACCCAATTTACAAAAAAAATTGAGGGTAAATTTGTAACAGTAATCCCGGCGTACTTATTCACAGATCGACCATCTTACAGTTCTCCAACATTACAAGCTAATTACATGGCAGACTATGATTGTTCTCATAATAGGGATTGCTCAAGCAACCTAGCCACATTGGTAATGCTGATTGCATTGGCATTGCTAATGTATATGGCTAATGCAGTAACAACATGGGTAGTTGAAGCTAGTTTGCTTGTTATTGATTGTTGGTGAAAAAAACTTTAAATAGCAATGCAGGCGAACCGATCCTCATTTTTTGCCAATTCAATGAATAGTCAATGAAATCGGCTGATTTCGATTCAGCAAATCTGAATTGAAGCACCCCTAATAAATAGCAAGTTAAAGTGAAGATGAAAACTATTGTGCAAAGTAAAGTTGCTGATCGATAGTCTTCAATCAATTTACCATCACAAAGTCATACGTTAGCTACTATTGTGTTGTTTCAAGCAAGTGAATCTACAAAATGCAGTAATTTAGACAAATAAATAGACGATGTATATAGATGTAATAGACATTTAGTAGTCGATGTACTGACTCTAAGATGTCACACTCAACAAAACCTCCGCGTACTAAAGCTCAGTTATGTAGTGGTGGACACTCTGGGTATTGCACTAGATACACATATCATATGTAAGCTACCTGCAGTGTCTGTGAACAAGAATTAACCAATTGCCGTGTTGTTGTTGTATAGATAATATATTTTATAAAAAATATATAACAGAGTAAACAAAATATATAATATATATATATGTGTATCACCCGTTCTACCTCCCAAATACAGCTGAAGCAGCGGCAGCTTGCTCGGTAAATATTATGAAATTAACATGGAAAATGCAGCGGCTCACAAATCATTAGAGTACAATGGAATCGTTAGCTATGAAAGAGTGTATAGCAGTGACATAGACGTAGCTCTTAGTGACATAGACATAGCTCTTAGTGACAGACTGTGACACTCAGTGACATAGGTTGAGGACTCATTGACAGACTGTGACACTCAGTGTCAGAGTGTGACACTCAGTGACATAGAATGTGACACTCAGTGTGCGTGTGCAATCTTGTTGTTCCTCACTTGCCACGTGGAATGCTCCTGTGTAGGGTAGATGTACACATAAGACTTCTCTCTAGGTACCACCTCATTGAGCTGCACCTCAAAGCCCACTTCCTCTGTGTTAGCTGTCACATAGTATGTGTAGCCGTCCATGTTCCAAGCCTTCACCTGCACCAGTTTGGAATATTACATGTGAGACAATATAATTGGTTTGTGTGGGTTTGTTAGCAGTGTCGCCTAGCAACATCTAACATAGCAAGTAGCAGTATGCACACGTTGCTTCAGGCTACATCCAATCAGGAGAGGGAAAACTATTACAATAAATACATTTTACTCCGATGCCATTTGTAATTTCAACCGACAATAATTTAATAATATAGTTTATAATATACGTGTGAATTGTGTGAATGCGTGTGAATTGTGTGCCTTTGCACACAATTGCCACTAAAGAAGTAGAAAGTCAAAGACAGCACATGGATCAACCCATTTACATATTATGAACTATTCTAACCAACGTTTGCTGCTGGTTGCTGTGATTATAATTAAAGTTTTAATAAAATTTTGAACAGTCAAAGTGAAACTTGATAACAGCTGAATATGGATGAATATCATAGTTGAGTCAGTCGGGGTGAATAACATAACTCTATGCAATATTGCTTACTCACTTTTGACATATTTTGCTCTATGATTTCTCTCCAAGTCTCACTACCTCTGATGAGTACTTCGGTCTGATCAATCTTGGTCATGCCATTTACAATAGTTAGTATGCACTTGGGCTCTATGCTTGAGGCTAAACGTTATATAACATAAGTCTACTAGTATACACTGACCAATGAGAGCTAGTCTACTAGTATACACTGACCAATGAGAGCTAGTCTACTAGTATACACTGACCAATGAGAGCTAGTCTACTAGTATACACTGACCAATAAGAGCTAGTCTACTAGTATAGACTGACCAATGAGAGCTAGTCTACTAGTATACACTGACCAATGAGAGCTAGTCTACTAGTATACACTGACCAATGAGAGCTAGTCCACTACTATACACTGACCAATGAGAGCTAGTCTACGACTATACACTGACCAATGAGGGCTAGTCCACTACTATACACTGACCAATGAGAGCTAGTCTACGACTATACACTGACCAATGAGAGCTAGTCTACTAGTATACACTGACCAATGAGAGCTAGTCCACTACTATACACTGACCAATGAGAGCTAGTCTACGACTATACACTGACCAATGAGAGCTAGTCTACTAGTATACACTGACCAATGAGAGCTAGTCCACTACTATACACTGACCAATGAGAGCTAGTCTACGACTATACACTGACCAATGAGAGCTAGTCTACTAGTATAGACTGACCAATGAGAGCTAGTCTACTACTATAAACTGACCAATAAGAGATATCCACTACTATGCACTGACCAATAAGAGCTATCTACTACTATGCACTGACCAATAAGAGCTATCTACTACTATGCACTGACCAATAAGAGCTATCTACTACTATGCACTGACCAATAAGACCTATCTACTACTATGCAGTGACCAATAAGAGCTATCTACTACTATGCACTGACCAATGAGAGCTAGTCTACTACTATGCACTGACCAATAAGAACTAGCCCACTACTATAAGCTAACCAATAGAAAGTGATAATAAAGAACTTACATGAAAGAGAGTCCTTGAGAATCTTCAGACTTGAGGGAAGATCAAACTTATCAGAGAGAGGATCACCCTGACAACAGAGACGCACAAACATACCAGCACATTACATCTATATTATATAACATATATATGTGTATTACGGGCACACAACTAGCACACAACCAACACACAACAAACACACAACAAACACACAACTAACACACAACCAACACACAACAAACACACAACCAACACACAACTAGCACACAACTAACACACAACTAACACACAACAAACACACAACAAACACACAACTAACACATAACTAACACACAACTAACACACAACTAACACACAACTAACACACAACTAACACACAACTAACACACAACCAACACACAACAAACACACAACTAGCACACAACTAACACACAACCAACACACAACTAACACACAACTAACACACAACTAACACACAACAAACACACAACAAACACACAACTAACACACAACTAACACACAACTAACACACAACTAACACACAACTAACACACAACTAACACACAACTAACACACAACTAACACACAACTAACACACAACTAACACACAACTAACACACAACTAACACACAACTAACACACAACTAACACACAACCAACACACAACTAACACACAACTAACACACAACTAACACACAACTAACACATAACTAACACACAACCAACACACAACTAACACACAACTAACACACAACTAACACACAACAAACACACAACTAACACACAACTAACACACAACTAACACACAACTAACACACAACTAACACATAACTAACACACAACTAACACACAACTAACACACAACAAACACACAACCAACACACAACAAACACACAACTAGCACACAACTAACACACAACCAACACACAACCAACACACAACTAACACATAACAAACACACAACAAACACACAACAAACACACAACATAACATACCGTAGCACTAGACTCAGGCTTCAGAGGAATGAGGCTCATCATATTATCACCATCGCCGCCATTAAGGTGTGATTGATCCGATGGCCACATAGACCCAGAGGGATTGCCTAACCATGAGCTACAATACATTCGATGGAAGGTTTTATGTCTGTGGTATACAACAGTAAGTGATATAGATATATAATCATGTAAAAAATACTACCTAGAGAAATCTGCCAGAGTAGAGACGGGGCCGTCTGACTGGAAATTGAGAGAGAGACCTGCCTCTCCTGATTGCATGCTTGTAGAGCCAGTCTGATACCCTGATGTATCTACAATAGGTATACATTGGTTAGGCACATACATGGTTGTACAATGCAAGTCTGTGTACTATGATGTCTATGTACATATACAGTGTAGTACAAGAAAACAACAGAGGGCAGGCATACACCTACTTGGATTCAAGTCAAATATATTCTTCTCTCCCATGAGTCCTTGCAATTCATCATCTGGTGCTGAGCTCAATATAATGGCTGGGCTTGTTTCCTGTTTGCGTAGCGTCTCTCTTTTAGTCTGCAGAGCTGCAAAATACTTACTTTTATGATAACCGCTCCACTGTACAATAGCTACACCCACTGTACAATAGCCACACCCACTGCAAGATAGCCACACCCACTGCAAGATAGCCACACCCACTGAACAATAGCTACACCCACTGTACAATAGCCACACCCACTGTACAATAGCCACACCCACTGCAAGATAGCCACACCCACTACACAACAGCCACACCCACCGTACAATAGCCACACCCCTTGCCCAATAGCCACACCCACTGCAAGATAGCCACACCCACTATACAACAGCCACACCCACAGTACAATAGTCACACCCAAAGCTGTATATTTGCGATGTCACCACAATCATTGACCGGGTTTGGTATGGGTACCATTTTTTTCCATCATCTATTGGTTTTTGAGCTATTGGTGCACTTGGAATAAGGAAAGAACCAACCAATATGATTGTATTAAAAGCTACAAATAAACCATTCAGCGGTAACTTTGGGATCTAAACAACCAATGCGTTGGAAAAACATGGCGTCTGTTTCAGAGTTGCCGTGACTCTTTGACTACACCCACTGCACAATAGCTACGCCCGATGCATAATAGCCACACCCACAACAAACAGTAGCCACACCCACTATAAACAGTAGCCACCCCACATTAAACAGTAGCCACACCCACTATAAACAGTAGCCACACCCACTATAAACAGTGGCCACACCCACAATAAACAATAGCCACACCCACTACAAACAGTAGCCATGCCCACAATAAACAGAGATCACACCCATCTAGCAAATAACAACTATAACAGCACGAACACCCTCTCCCACTACAATACAAAGGGAGCCAACCTTGCTCAGTGGATGGTGAAGGTGAAGTGTTACTTCGACCCCACGAGTTTCTCTTTTCCATTGCAGGAGACGGAGACCTTTTGGGCAGCACAAGTGGACTAATGGCGGGCATGTCCCTTCGTTCAAGAATGTTTTTCTGTAAACACAAAACTTGATAATATATTAAGATTTACAATGCAAAGTTAGAAGAGTAATCTAAAGCAAATGATATTCAGTACATAAACCTGAGAGAGAGAGGACGTGTTGGACAGGTACCTGGGAGAGATGACATGCTGTGCAGGTAGCTGGGAGAGAGAGACGACATGCTGTGCAGGTAGCTGGGAGAGAGAGACGACATGTGATGCAGATATTTGAGAGAGAGACGACATGTGGTGCAAGTATTTGAGACAGAGACGACATGTGGTGCAGGTATTTGAGAGAGAGACATGTGGTGCAGGTATTTGAGAGAGAGACGACAAGTGGTTCAGGTATTTGAGAGAGAGACATGTGGTGCAGGTATTTGAGAGAGAGACGACAAGTGGTTCAGGTGTTTGAGAGAGAGACGACATGTGGTACAGGTATTTGAGAGAGAGACGACAAGTGGTTCAGGTGTTTGAGAGAGAGACGACATGTGGTGCAGGTGTTTGAGAGAGAGATGGCATGTGGTGCAGGTGTTTGAGAGAAAGACGACATGTGGTGCAGGTACCTCAACAAAAGAGATGAGAAGTAGTGCAGGTGACTGAAAAATGAGAGATGACAAGTGGTGCAGGTATTTGAGAGAGAGACATGTGGTGCAGGTATTTGAGAGAGAGAGACGACATGTGGTGCAGGTATTTGAGAGAGAGACGACATGTGGTGCAGGTGTTTGAGAGAGAGATGACATGTGGTGCAGGTGTTTGAGAGAGAGATGGCATGTAATACTTGAGGTACCTGAGAGAGATGACATGTAATACTTGAGGTACCTGAGAGAGATGACATGTAATACTTGAGGTACCTAAGAGAGATGACATATAATACTTGAGGTACCTGAGAGAGATGACATGTAATACTTGAGGTACCTGAGAGAGATGACATGTAATACTTGAGGTACCCGAGAGAGATGACATGTAATACTTGAGGTACCTGAGAGAGATGACATGTAATACTTGAGGTACCTGAGAGAGATGACATGTAATACTTGAGGTACCTGAGAGAGATGACATGTAATACTTGAGGTACCTGAGAGAGATGACATGTAATACTTGAGGTACCTGAGAGAGATGACATGTAATACTTGAGGTACCTGAGAAAGATGACATGTAATACTTGAGGTACCTGAGAGAGATGACATGTAATACTTGAGGTACCTAAGAGAGATGACATGTAATACTTGAGGTACATAAGAGAGATGACATGTAATACTTGAGGTACCTGAGAGAGATGACATGTAATACTTGAGGTACCTAAGAGAGATGACATGTAATACTTGAGGTACCTGAGAGAGATGACATATAATACTTGAGGTACCTAAGAGAGATGACATGTAATACTTGAGGTACCTGAGAGAGATGACATAGTATGCACAAATTTGAGTGAGATGAAACTTATTGCAGGTACCTGAGAGAAATGAAACGGTGCAAGTACCTGAGAAATGACATATGGTGCAGATACATGAGAGAAATGAAACAGTGCAGGTAACTGAGAGAAATGAAACAGTGCAGGTAACTGAGAGAAATGAAACAGTGCAGGTAACTGAGAGAAATGAAACAGTGCAGGTAACTGAGAGAAATGGCATGTAGTGCAGGTAACTGAGAGAAATGAAACAGTGCAAGTACCTGAGAAATGACATATGGTGCAGATACATGAGAGAAATGAAACAGTGCAAGTAACTGAGAAAAATGAAACAGTGCAGGTATCTGAGAGAAATGAAACAGTGCAGGTAACTGAGAGAAATGAAACAGTGCAGGTAACTGAGAGAAATGAAACAGTGCAGGTAACTGAGAGAAATGAAACAGTGCAGGTAACTGAGAGAAATGAAACAGTGCAGGTAACTGAGAGAAATGAAACAGTGCAGGTAACTGAGAGAAATGAAACAGTGCAGGTAACTGAGAGAAATGAAACAGTGCAGGTAACTGAGAGAAATGGCATGTAGTGCAGGTACCCGAGAGATAAATTACATGTACTACAGGCATGAGAGATAAATTACATGTACTACAGGCATGAGAGATAAATTACATGTACTACAGGCATGAGAGATAAATTACATGTACTACAGGCATGAGAGATAAATTACATGCACTACAGGCATGAGAGATAAATTACATGTACTACAGGCATGAGAGATAAATTACATGTACTACAGGCACGAGAGATAAATTACATGTACTACAGGCATGAGAGAGATGGAACTTGGCGCAGGTACCTGAGAGAGCTGCAAGGAATCCTCATCAGTTGGGTCCACAGAGATATCCAATTCCTCGACAATGCTCTCCATCGGAGGTTGTTTCACAGTGAGCTGTCTCCTTAGGGGCGTTGATGTGACAGCAGGTGGCGCAATGGCTACTTCCTGATCCTATGACCATTAGACGTTGCTACTGATACATTACAGATGAGACAAATACAAGAATAGTGCAATCCAGTAGATACCTACCTCCTCTCCAAGAGTGGCATAGATTTGGTTCAGATATTCAACTACCTGGTCCTTATTCTCCATGCCTTCCAGCAATGAGTCAACTGACAGGTTTGACTCTGGCCCATAGCTTTCAAAGTCCATGTCACTTTCTGGTTCCTCAGGTACTAGTGGGAAATGACTGCGGAATATGGGGTCTGTATGATCATCTGTGGATGGTAAACGTAAATACATATTAGAATATGGCACAGTGTGGAGCTTACGCAATGGCTACACTCCAATGAACATCACTCTATAAATAGAGTTACCAAAAAGGGGAGAGATAGCTGTGATGAAAATTTCAGAGCTGGAATATTACAAACCATATTTAGTCGTGGCAACTACTGCATTATCATACAAAACTACGCGTTAACATGATGCGATTTTAAACTTTCAACTGCATCATCTTAGAAAATGATACGTATGCATCATGTGACACGCCTGTATCACGTGACACGCCCGTATCACGTGACACGCCCGTATCACGTGACACGCCCGTATCACGTGACACGCCTGTATCACGTGACACGCCTGTATCACGTGACACGCCTGTATCACGTGACACGCCTGTATCACGTGACACGCCTATAACACGTGACACGCCTGTATCATGTGACCGGGTTGGGCAGCAGATTAAATGTCGGAAGAAACTCACATCCACCAAGAATTATTTCAAAGCATTCTTCTTGCATGAGCTCATCAGCAGCAGGTCTTTCTGAGGGATCCACTGTCCACGCCTTTCTAACCAGCGTGTCCACCATTGTGAGTAGGTTATCTGGAATGTCCTCCATAGGTGGAGACTCCTGGCCGATCTAACCACCACACGACAGTACACTGAGTTATGATTCAATAGTATAACAACTAGAGGACAATTTAGAGCTGTACACAACACAATGTATAAATACTTGGACACCGAATCACTTTTCCAGTAAAAATAAAAGAATTTTAGAGGGAATACGATCATCAAACCAGAAAACATTCAATCATAGACTGGGGTCCAACTAAAGCATGTAGGTTGGGACACCAACACTTCCACAACTAAACCAATCTTTCATGTGAATAGGCAAAAATAAATAAATAAAGGTGACTGGATTCACCTCTAGCCACTCGGTAATTAGCCAGATCGTTTAAAATGGAACCAGACAAATTCAACCATTTTTCAATAAAACAATGCACAAAAGTGTCTGCTGTTTACCGTCATAAAATGAAAATGAAAAAATATCAACATCTTTTCTTGGTTGCCCTTGTTTAAAAGTGGAAGAGCTTTTTGTTGACAAAGATCGAGCCTTGACAGATCAGACGTTAAAAGACAGCGTAGACAACTACCTGACATAGCGTTGACCTTGAATCTGAATGTCGTTACATGCAAAACTTAGTTAATATTACAGAGTTTTAAACAAAGTTTATAAATTTAAAAGCGAAACATTTTGGAAGTTGTTCAATGCGATTACTATAAAGTCCTGATGAGCACAAGCATACAGCACCCCCACCAATGTTGTGATTTCAGGCTAAGCAACTCCTCGGCTCTCAAAACAGAGGGTATTATGCGTGTAGAAAATGCATTTGAGAAAATTCAAAATGGCTGACTTGACTAAGTTTCGAACTTTCAGTTGACATGAGACATAAATGACCAAATAGAATGCAAGATTTCAGAATGTCTTGACAGCCAGCTTTGAAATTATTAGCCTCAGAGTCTTCCTAAAGTCATTTTAAACGGAACCCGGCGACTTGAAAACATCTGAAAATAACAGTTTTTAGAGTTGGTCATATGAAGAAACGCAACCAATTGTAAGTCTAATTACAGCAAACCTTTTTAGGAAAAGGTAAAAGTGGGTTTAGCTGCTGTAACGTGCTGGCTACAGCAGATAAAGTGCTGGCTACAGCAGATAAAGTGCTGGCTACAGCAGATAAAGTGCTGGCTACAGCAGATAAAGTGCTGACTACAGCAGATAAAGTGCTGACTACAGCAGATAACGTGCTGGCTACAGCAGATAAAGTGCTGACTACAGCAGATAAAGTGCTAACTACAGCAGATAAAGTGCTGGCTACAGCAGATAAAGTGCTGGCTACAGCAGATAAAGTGCAGACTACAGCAGATAAAGTGCTGGCTACAGCAGATAAAGTGCTGACTATAGCAGATAAAGTGCTGACTACAGCAGATAAAGTGCTGACTACAGCAGATAAAGTGCTGGCTACAGCAGATAAAGTGCTGACTACAGCAGATAAAGTGCTGGCTACAGCAGATAAAGTGCTGGCTACAGCAGATAAAGTGCTAACTACAGCAGATAAAGTGCTAGCTACAGCAGATAAAGTGCTGACTACAGCAGATAAAGCGTTGACTACAGCAGATAAAGTGCTGGCTACAGCAGATAAAGTGCTGACTACAGCAGATAAAGCACTCACCTTAAAATGTAACAGAACTATATCAGCGAATCTCCTCTTCCACGGAGGGTCCCCACTGAGCATGTGCACAAATGTACAGATGAGGGCCCAAACGTCGGCAGGAAACCCATGGCCTGCACTCGTTGCCTTCTCCGGACTCCAGTGATGCTGGCCTGCAACACACAAGCGGTGACACAGCTTACAACCAATGTCATAGCTTACAACCAGTGTCACAGCTTACAACCAGTGTCACAGCTTACAACCAGTGGCACAGCTTACAACCAGTGTCATAGCTTACAACCAGTGTCACAGCTTATAACCAGTATCACAGCTTACAGCCAGTGTCACAGCTTACAGCCAGTGTCATATGTAAGATATGTCTACACACCTCCAACTGGTTTTTGTCCAGGAGGACATTTTCCCTTCCTCGACAATCCGAAGTCTCCCAAACCGACCTTGTAAGAGTCTGGCTTGAGAAAGATGTTGTCAGCTGTAACCAGGGAATAGTTGTATGTTATATAGCGTAGAATATATTCAATTAATGAAATAATATACATATGACTTGTATATAGTAAATAAAAATAGCATATGCAATACATATATAACTAGTATATACAATACATATATAACTAGTATACAATACATATATAACTAGTATATACAATACATATATAACTAGTGTATACAATACATATATAACTAGTGTATACAATACATATATAACTAGTATATACAATACATATATAACTAGTATATACAATACATATATAACTAGTATATACAATACATATATAACTAGTATATACAATACATATATAACTAGTATATACAATACATATATAACTAGTATATACAATACATATATAACTAGTGTATACAATACATATATAACTAGTGTATACAATACATATATAACTAGTGTATACAATACATATATAACTAGTATACAATACATATACAACTAGTGTATACAATACATATATAACTAGTATATACAATACATATATAACTAGTATACAATACATATATAACTAGTATACAATACATATATAACTAGTATATACAATACATATATAACTAGTATATACAATACATATATAACTAGTATATACAATACATATATAACTAGTATACAATACATATATAACTAGTGTATACAATACATATATAACTAGTGTATACAATACATATACAACTAGTGTATACAATACATATATAACTAGTATATACAATACATATATAACTAGTATACAATACATATATAACTAGTATACAATACATATATAACTAGTATATACAATACATATATAACTAGTATATACAATACATATATAACTAGTATATACAATACATATATAACTAGTGTATACAATACATATATAACTAGTATATACAATACATATATAACTAGTATATACAATACATATATAACTGGTGTATACAATACATATATAACTAGTATACAATACATATATAACTAGTGTATACAATACATATATAACTAGTATATACAATACATATATAACTAGTGTATACAATACATATATAACTAGTATATACTAGTTAACTCGTTATATATGTATTGTATACTAGTTATATATGTGTTGTATACACTAGTTATATATGTATTGTATACACTAGTTATATATGTATTGTATACTAGTTATATATGTATTGTATACTAGTTATATATGTATTGTATACACTAGTTATATATGTATTGTATATACTAGTTATATATGTATTGTATATACTAGTTATATATGTATTGTATTCACTAGTTATATATGTATTGTATTCACTAGTTATATATGTATTGTATATACTAGTTATATATGTATTGTATTCACTAGTTATATATGTATTGTATACACTAGTTATATATGTATTGTATACTAGTTATATATGTATTGTATACTAGTTATATATGTATTGTATATACTAGTTATATATGTATTGTATATACTAGTTATATATGTATTGTATTCACTAGTTATATATGTATTGTATACACTAGTTATATATGTATTGTATATACTAGTTATATATGTATTGTATATACTAGTTATATATGTATTGTATTCACTAGTTATATATGTATTGTATACACTAGTTATATATGTATTGTATACACTAGTTATATATGTATTGTATACACTAGTTATATATGTATTGTATACTAGTTATATATGTATTGTATATACTAGTTATATATGTATTGTATACACTAGTTATATATGTATTGTATACACTAGTTATATATGTATTGTATATACTAGTTATATATGTATTGTATATACTAGTTATATATGTATTGTATTCACTAGTTATATATGTATTGTATACACTAGTTATATATGTATTGTATACACTAGTTATATATGTATTGTATACACTAGTTATATATGTATTGTATACACTAGTTATATATGTATTGTATACTAGTTATATATGTGTTGTATACACTAGTTATATATGTATTGTATACACTAGTTATATATGTATTGTATACTAGTTATATATGTATTGTATACTAGTTATATATGTATTGTATATACTAGTTATATATGTATTGTATATACTAGTTATATATGTATTGTATTCACTAGTTATATATGTATTGTATACACTAGTTATATATGTATTGTATATACTAGTTATATATGTATTGTATATACTAGTTATATATGTATTGTATTCACTAGTTATATATGTATTGTATACACTAGTTATATATGTATTGTATACACTAGTTATATATGTATTGTATACACTAGTTATATATGTATTGTATACTAGTTATATATGTATTGTATATACTAGTTATATATGTATTGTATACACTAGTTATATATGTATTGTATACACTAGTTATATATGTATTGTATATACTAGTTATATATGTATTGTATTCACTAGTTATATATGTATTGTATACACTAGTTATATATGTATTGTATACACTAGTTATATATGTATTGTATACTAGTTATATATGTATTGTATATACTAGTTATATATGTATTGTATACACTAGTTATATATGTATTGTATACTAGTTATATATGTATTGTATACTAGTTATATATGTATTGTATACACTAGTTATATATGTATTGTATATACTAGTTGTATATGTATTGTATACTAGTTATATATGTATTGTATACACTAGTTATATATGTATTGTATACACTAGTTATATATGTATTGTATACTAGTTATATATGTGTTGTATACACTAGTTATATATGTATTGTATTCACTAGTTATATATGTATTGTATATACTAGTTATATATGTATTGTATACTAGTTATATATGTATTGTATACTAGTTATATATGTATTGTATACACTAGTTATATATGTATTGTATATACTAGTTATATATGTATTGTATACACTAGTTATATATGTATTGTATACTAGTTATATATGTATTGTATACACTAGTTATATATGTATTGTATATACTAGTTATATATGTATTGTATATACTAGTTATATATGTATTGTATATACTAGTTATATATGTATTGTATACACTAGTTATATATGTATTGTATACTAGTTATATATGTATTGTATACACTAGTTATATATGTATTGTATACTAGTTATATATGTATTGTATATACTAGTTATATATGTATTGTATACTAGTTATATATGTATTGTATACTAGTTATATATGTATTGTATACTAGTTATATGTGTTTCAATCTTGTTATTTCTAATTCGACAGAAAAATTTGCAGCCTCTTCATTTTTAAAACCAATTGTCACACAAGATCCGTGAAAAGCCCTCGATAAAGCCCTCGTCGACAAAGCATGGTGTTTGCAAACAGAGTTCTATATTACATTGAATAGCAAAACCATATATAATCATTGGCAGATTTTTTGTCAATTGTAGATAGCATACTACTAAAATCGTATAATCAAAGAGTTGTCTCCTCTTGCACCTGACAAAAAGTTTGAAATGTACTCGCGGTGTCTGAGCAAAGAAACTTCAACAGATAAGTTTTTGATTGATTTGAAATGTATTCAATCTTGGAATGTAACAAAGATCCAAGGCTATCTATCAACTACCAATAAAGGAAAAACATGCATCTTATCAAGTCAATGAGATCTAAATATATTCTTTCTGCAGGATAGCAAAAATGCAGGTGATATCAGTAAATGTAAATTAATAATTATTGTAAGTAATTTTTTGAATGATTATTGCAACTAACTGATAAAACATTGAAAATAATAATAACAATTTTAAGAGATAAAACAAATTTAATTATTTTTATTATTACGATCGTTTATTCTTATTATGATTAGCTTCAAAATAATAATTATTATTATTAATTGACAATAGTTCAACTTGTTACTATTATTAACATCTATTTACAATGTAAGTTAAATAAAAGAAAAGTCTGGAAGTATCCATATTATTCATAATATTATTATATTATTAGTTACAATATAATTTATTATTATTATATCTATATTTATAGTCTCCCAAGGTATGTTTGGCCAATTCAATACTATCCATAATTAGATGTATTTTTCTTTGCCCTCCAACATTGAATTATGCAGGTTTCACTGTATAACTGATATACACTCTCACCTTTGATGTCTTCATGAAGTATATTCTTCTTACTCAAATAAACGAGTGTGTGCAGCAGCTGAGAGAGGAAGTACAGACTTAGCCACTGGTCCAACATCCGCTGACCTTCGATGAACTCTGCTAGGTTTCCTGCAGAAAAGACTTCAGTACAAACACCACAACTAATATAAACGTATAACGGTAATACAAATGTATAGTAACGTTGATATATTACCAGCAGCATAGAATTCACTGAATATGTAGACCTTGTTCTTGACCCTTATAGCACCAAATAGTTGCACAAGGTTGGGGTGCTCCAACTCTGACCACAGCTCTAGTTCCTCAGGCTGGTATTTCAACAGCTCAATCTGCAGGTAACACCCAATAGTCAATGGATCATCACAGAAAGGCAGTCAAGTATGATTGGCCATCACGAAGGAGAAGCTAGAGCATCTCTGCCGCATAAGTGTTTTTTTACCTTTTTCACGGCAAACTGTGATTCAGTTGCGATATCGACAGCTAGATAGCATTTGCCAGCCACTCCACTACCCACATATGTAATCTTTCTCCAGTGTCTATTTTTGCTATACTGACCGTCTACGGTGTGCATTCCACTGTTCTGTAGCGGAGAAAATACCCACAATAACAATACGCACCAAACCTCTATTTCCACACATTTGTAACTAGGATTTCATTCATATCAAAAGGAGTGAACTCTACAATGAACTGCAGCAGTGGAACTAGTAAAATATTGTAGTTACATTGTAGGCTGAGACAACACACTTCATTGCTTTCATCTTCATTTTTAACATACTTACCAACCCTCTCACTTACCACCCCTCTCACTAAAGTATTATCATACTTACCACTCCTCTCACAAAAGTATTATTAGACTTATCACTCCTCTCACAAAAGTATTATCATACTTACCACTCCTTTCACAAAAGTACTATCATACTTGCCACCCCTCCCACTGAAGTATTATCATAATTACCACCCCTCTCCCTAAAGTATTATCATACTTACCACTCCTCTCACAAAAGTACTATCATACTTACCACTCCTTTCACAAAAGCACAATCATACTTGCCACCCCTCCCACTGAAGTATTATCATACTTACCACACCTCTAACTGAAGTATTATTATACTTACCACTCATCGCACAAAAGTATTATCATACTTACCACCCCTCTCACTAAAGTATTATTATACTTACCACCCCTCTCACTAAAGTATTATTATATTTACCACCCCCCTCACTTAAGTCTTATTATACTTACTACCCCTCTCACTAAAGTATTATTATACTTACCACCCCTCTCACTAAAGTATTATTATACTTACCACCCCTCTCACTGAAGTATTATTATACTTACCACCCCTCTCACTAAAGTATTATAATACTTACCACCCTTCTCACTAAAGTATTATCATACTTACCACCCCTCTAACTGAAGTATTATTATACTTACCACCCCTCTCACTAAAGTATTATTATACTTACCACCCCTCTCACTAAAGTATTATTATACTTACCACCCCTGTCAATAAAACCCCATCAACTTCAGTTTTAAATGACCGATTGCTGTTTCTGGCAGAAGCAGCGAGCCTTTTTTTCAAGTTGTCCCAATACTCTGCCAGCTGCCTCAACTGCCGAGGCTCTCCCATGATGACCCCGCCGTATCCTTCAGTCACTTTCAACCTTCAACAAAGACCACCAGATATTCACTCAAGTGAACTGACCATCACCAAGTTTCCATATGTGTATCCCGAGCCACGAAGTATGATCCGCATTAAAAAAGCAAGCACGTTATTATAAGTTAGCATAAGCGTATTACAACGTTGCGAAGTCCCTAGGTAAATGACCTTTTCAAGCTTGGGTAGTTTCCGCCGGTCAGCAAATGCTAGTTAGACCTGCTTAATAATAATCCAGCCAGGTTAGTAAATGACATGATAGACAATAAATAATTATTATTTATTGATATATGCTGTTCTTGTTTATTTTTAAATCTTGTATTGTGCTGTACAAATAAATAAGCTGTTTTGTTTATTAAAATAATTAAAATTTATTATTTTCGAAAAAAAAAACTAATCAAAATGGTTTCAGAGTTGTCAACCACTGCTAGATCTATTGGAAATGATTTACTAATTATCCAGCCAGCCTTTAGTATAAATGAGTTCACAACACGGAGTTGGCTTGTGGGTATTCAACGATAATAATCAGCAGGAAGTTCCACGCGATATTTTGGGGAATGAACTACATAGCATGCTCTTTCCAACTTGATAGTAGCGAAAAGTACTTCAAATTTTAGTGTTTCTAGGCTGCAAGTCATTCAGATTTAAAAGGCACTATCTGAAGTGGGAATGTGCAGAGCTTTGCAATCGGCACCCATTTCCATATGCGCATTGGCCGAAAATGCGCTTATGATTTGCATAAAGAAACTTGGTGCAGCAAGAGACAACAAAAATTGAAGCTGCAAGTCACTAACAAACTAACGAGCTTTCTTCAGTGGAAAGGGGGTAGTGCCTATAATACTGAATAGCTCATGCGTACAGTATATACAGCGGACTCGACCAACACCCTATAAAAACTCAGGGGACAATCTGATCACGAGCAAGCTAATATCGAGGTAAACAGCTGACTTTGAAAGAGCTGACGTCTACTCACTTGCTATCTATAGAGTTCAAGTTTAAGGAATTGAAAGAGCTCAGCCCAGTGGACATGAAGACATCATGGGTTGCCGCAGCTGCATCAAAGTGCGTGATAGGAGCACCAGGTCCGTACAGAGAGCTCGCTGGCATCCCCATAGTGTCCTGAACAAATGTAACAAAGCCAAGATGAGAATTTCCAACCATTGAGCTTGATATCTGAGTACGTTAGTAGATGTTACTTACACCATAAGAGAGACAATGCGCAATGGCGGACATGTAACTTACCCCAAACTTGCTGGTAAAGGCATCCATGTCCATTTGTTGTTCATTGAAAATTTTACCGAGATCTGTGTCAGCGCCCATGTTGTAGGCACCTGCAACACACATACTTGGTAAAAACACCAGCAACATTTTCTGTTGCAAAAGTGAGAGTTGTTCACCCATGGACACCACAGGGTCTATGACGCCTAATTTGAAGAGGATTTGATTTAATTTAAACTTTCTGAGGTTGAAATGTGTTCAGAAAAATTATCAGGAGTTGCCCTCCCACCAGTAAGACGATTCCTATAGACGCAGTCAGCACTTGCCAAGACGCCTTTTTTTCTCGAAGACGCACCAAGTTATATAGAGCTATAAAGCGAGTTTTCAAAAATTTGGCTTGTTTGCATAGAAATAGGGCGTTCTAGATATTAGTTTTGTGCAGAGACTCTTTTGATTGCAAAAAAATGATATTGCAACAAATTTTAGTTTTTTTGGAGCTGTTTTTCTCAAGTCAGCAATTTGTTTTATCTTTGGTAAGCTCGTTATTATGTATACACTGGCGTTCACGTGATAGTGTTGGTCATCAAAATCAAAAAAAATAATGAAATTTTTTCATAAAAATAATAATTTTCATGCAAAAAATTAATC
Source organism: Cryptosula pallasiana (assembly GCA_945261195.1). NCBI lineage: Eukaryota > Metazoa > Bryozoa > Gymnolaemata > Cheilostomatida > Cryptosulidae > Cryptosula > Cryptosula pallasiana. The sequence continues at coordinate 48,058,678 of OX183133.1, read as the reverse complement.
AAACAATAACATTAGTATACTTTCATGATAATATTGGGTGAAAAAAAACATTGCCGAAATTGTATTTCCGGCGTGGTTTTTTTTTACAACAACGATAATAATTAAATCTGAAATACCGGCTATATTTCCAAGAAAAAACCTCAAAAGCACTAAATAATAATAATTAAGATTTTTGAAAAGTAGTTTGGAACTGAAAAAGTAACAAAAATGGTACAAGCTACTTGCTGTAATATACTATATAATATCATAATGCAGATAGTCCCTTCTGTCAAACGCGTTGTCATAGACCTCCATAGACCTCTACATGATACCTATTGGTGCTTAGTTGATGCGAGTGAGTTTTCTCAATAGCTTTACAATGCTTGATGAGAAAACAACTCTACACACAAAGTGCGTCTTGAAAAGCCCGTCCTAAGCCCTTTAAAGCCTTAATATTCATACAGTTACAATCAGTTATTCATCGGTTGGCAGCCTGCTATTCAGTACGTAGTGCTGACTCACCTTGTGCTAACTGATCATGTTCAATGCCCCTGGCAACTAAAGCTGGACTCTTTGGTGAGCCTGGAGTTCCTGGTTCAGAATCTGTTGTGCCAGAATTGTGTGTTGAGCCTATGATAATAATAATAACAATAAAAAATAAATAAATTTGAAAAATGCTTCCATAGCAACAAAAGCAGTAGAGCATATGATATTAAGGGGAGAAAACTACATTTAGTACAGGGACAGGTATTCACTTACCTGGCTTGTAAACGACCTTAGGGTGATAGACGGATACAAGATCCATCTGGGGAGTGACGGCAGGGCATAGCCTAGACACATACTGCTGTATCTTAGGCCATAGATCTACCAAGCCCCCCTCCACCGTAATGTTATACTTCATCAGTTTGAGCTTGAGCCTTGTACACAGGTGCATGTCACATGTGTGACAGCTCACAAGGTGGTACTCTAGCAGGTTGTAGAATGATCTACAAGTGGGGCACGCCTCTGGATGTCCCATACACACAGATGAATGTTTGATTAGGTCACCGATGCTATCGCATACCTCACAACCCTCCTTGCTCTCTATACCATTCTCCATACATATGGCAAAGCACTTGTTGAATGGTACAAAGACAGATTGACTGAGCTCTCCCGGTAGGCTCTCATCATAGCCATGCTTTAGCTGGGTAAATAAATGTAACAATAAATGATGAGGAGTTCACTAGGCTGTTATATTGTGGTTATTACTGTACATTTCACTATGCAGTAGCGTAGTCTGATACTTACGGTGACGTTTATTTCCAAGCAATTCATTTAGATTTGCATGAAATAGAGGAGACAACTCCATATAAACTTATAAAAATGTCATTGTTTATTATGGAACAAAACGAGTAGGCTATCATATTGCCATAATGATCAATTTGTTTATAATATTAGTATTAATGCATATGATCAGATTATTTATAATTATTATTAAAATACATCGCATTTTCAACGTTACGCAACGTCATCAAATTTTCATCTTACAGATATCATGTTTTCCATAACAATACATATCAGTATATTATGTGTAGCCAAATAAAGATTATACTGTAATACTGCTCCAATTGCTTGTATAACTGCCTAATACTAAACATACACGATATTATTATTAAAAAGTTTTGATATGGAGTTGTCTCCTCTTAATCATCCAGAATCTAAATGAACTGCTTGGAAATACGCATCACCGACACTCACCAAACCGTAGACTAAGCATTGATCAATCTCTTTAGCCAAAGTTCCATGCTCAGCAGACGGGGGCTTGTGCTGCTTGTATTTGTTGTAGCGGGTGGCTCGTGCCTTCAGCAGCTTAACTTGTGTGGGGTTTAGGGCACCACAAGTCATGCTATGGCCTACAAGATGTACCACATTCTCAACAACACTATCTACACACATCAACAGTAACACTATATACACACATCAACAGTAACACTATATACACACATCAACAGTAACACTATATACACACATCAACAGTAACACTATATACACACATCAACAGCACCACTATCTACACAGACCAACAATTACACTGTAGACACAATACAACCAAGACAACACTGACATTCAGTCAACATAATAATTAATGTCTACCTTCGTTCAGCTACAGGTAGCTGAGATTATTACAGTGATCAATGAATTATGGTGTAAACAAATGATAGATGTGAGTCATCGGTGAAAATGCATAATTTTTACTGCAACGCGCTATCTATCGCTCATTGCGACATGACCACAGATGATTGGCTCACTGACAGGATATATAACGTAAATATGTGGGCGATATTTAGTTCCTCATCAACATTGAAGCACATTAACACAGGCTGAGGGGGATTGATTGGAGTATGAACTGGAGCTATTGGATCCAGGGAGAGGGAGCCTAGTACAATATATAAATAACATTGTAGAACCCTCTATCACTGTATCATAGCTCCACATTGAGTGCAAAATGATAGCAATTTTTAACCTTTGATCATTAATCATGAAACACGAGTAGGAGCAATCAATTGAAAAACAGATCGATAGGGTAATAACATGGCTAGGAATAACCTTGCAGTTGAATCAACAACAATTAGTGGCCATTATATTGCACTGGTATTTAAAGGTGCTAGTAGTAAGTAAAGACTAGTAATACTACCACATGTGACTTTGGATCTCTGGTTATATTCAGCGCATTGAATAAAGGCTTTGTAACTATTTCTTCAGAATATGCATACATTATACATCCCGAGAGCTGTAAACCATGTCATGTTACAATCATGAGCCTTAGTACAATTTTGATTTTGTAAAATTTCAATCTAAAGCATGAAGGTGGTGATGGTGCACCCAGATACTGGTTGTTGAGAGATTTCCGTCCAACACACTCTCACCACAAATAAAATATTGAACTACCACACGTTCACAAATAAGTGATTGGAGTTTACGTAATGGCAAATAATCAACAATGCTGAAGGATTTTGGAATATAAAAACAGCATCGAAAACCGGCAGGAATGAACACGGACAGGAATTAAATTTTAATGCAGACAGACATATGTTGAGCATAGGCACTTTATAGAATAAATGCCGACATTGCGATAAAAAATATTTTGATGCTTTTTGTAGGTAGTGCCAATTTTTTTTCTGTGAAATATAAATTAGTTTGACATTTGCTACAGGAATGTCATTATTACTTATTTTGATTGGAATAGGCAACTGGAGCGAACATCGAAATGGTATTTGATATGCTATTGGGAGCTAAGTTGACACTCTCTAAAATGAACGGCAAAATAGTCTTCGTTATAGCGCAGTTGACATTCATCACAGGCCAGTCGACGTTCATGTTAAGATATGTCTACGTTCATTCCACGTCAGAAACTATAACTTGTTCTAGAACTCCCTCCGCTCCATAAACGACTATTTATAAGCTATTCTGACAAGCCCTAATAATCTATATAGCGTAGCAAGAGCTCACCTACTTCAACAAATGGTGTTAGCGTGTGTTGCTATGAAAAGTGCTCAGTAACAAATGAAATAATTTGTTTGGTTTTGATCAGGTTGATGTAAATATGAACTGCAATGTCCAGCCAATCCCACATGCCAAAGCTAGTGGCCAAAAGAATTTTGTTACCATTTATTAATAACTTACTATAAAGATTACATGACGTATCTGAGAATAGCAGTATCTGCAGAAGCTTCCCAGGGTAGTGTAGGCGATTCTTTTCATTGTACATTACAAACAACTTTTCTGGACAATTAATTAGCCTACACGGTGTCGACAAGCTACGTATTGTACCAGGAAGTGAACTCATATACAGACTACATACTACTATAACTTATGGCAGCACAGAAGCCATGCATGGTGAAGATGCATAGCAAGTAGGAAGTTAACTGTGCGTCGATTGATCGAGTACTTAAATCAAGACACTGAATTGGTACATAACGATGTAACATGTTTTATCAATAACCAAAAAGGTACAAACTACACATTTAATAACTTTAGAAGTCTTTAAACGAACAGCAAAAACTTGTAGTAGGTTCAGTAAATACCAGCTAGCAATTTGCGCTACAAAAACCTAGCTGATCAAGGGTTTGTATGTCAATACAATATGTGTGACAAAGAACAATTTTTTCACACTACTTTTTATAAAAACATTAAAATTTTTCCAATGATAGGTAATCACTAATATATCATGACCACAAAAACATGAATTGATAATATTTATAGTACCAACAGGGAGAGTTGTAGAGTTTTCAGCAATGAAGTCGAGTTGAACCTAAGCGAAAAAACAATGGAAAACTGCAGAAGAGATAAGAGTAGTGTCTAATTATTACATTGAATTCGAACAAAAGTAATTTCGTACAATGGGCTGTAGAAAAACACAGGATTATTATTAACCAATGAAATATGGTTGCAACACCAAGTCACTTGGATTAGTATAAAGGGCATGCTTTGAGTGATTACAAAATGGGCAGTGCAGGAAAATTGTTATCCGTCGGTTGGTTTCATGTTCAGCAGAAAGCGATTTCCACAAAAACCACTTGATCTGTATGAAGATGGCTAGCAATCATTGCTCTAGTTTAAATAGGAATACAACCGTTTCTTTTTCAAGGTTGCAGATTGCCCTAGGTAAAAAAACTGCCATAATACTAGTATTTACTCGCGGTAAATGATCTTAACATAGCCTGCCAGTAAGGTACAATCTGCATTGACATAGAGGAGCATTCATAAAAGAAAGCAGGAGCGGTTGGGTATTTTTCTTTTTTAATGAGTATCTTAAAAAATAATCACAGCTACTTGGTCAGCTGTAATAATGCGAGAAGCTCTGTAGTTTTCCTTATTGTTAGACTGGCATCAAATTCTGCGTGTCCACTGATTCAACTGTTTTTTTTTTCTTCGATATTTTGGTTGTAGAGGGAGTCAGTGCTACTGTGGTAAATTCCAGATAAGGGAATTATAAAAGAATCAAGCAAAATTGATCTTTTCTTTTTAGGTACCCAGCAAAAAGATATTTTGAATTTTCGGGATTGTTTGTCCTCAGCAACAGCTTAAGAGCAACTTGTTGTCTGCTATATATGTTTATTTTCTTTTCGTGTGTCAATGTTGATCCATCAACACTATGTTGCTCCCACAGGCCCACTGCTAAAGAATTGTGGGATTTGGGCCACTTTTAGTAGCCCGATGTGGAGTGTTGTTATTTGCATTTTGACGGCAAGTCATGGTCTGGAAAATCTGTCATCAAGTGCTAGCCCTGCCCTGTAATAAACTAATCGTCTATTTGTACTAATCTAGAATTCTCAATCTTTGAAAATGCTACAATAGTACAAATAGTTTATTAAAGGGCGCATCACCTTTATTCTCTCTTCGGCAAAACTCTGAGGCCCGTGTCGCAGATCCTCACAACATTTACAGTGGACTAACATAAAATTCCCACAAATTTAAAGCTAGGATGAAAACTTTTCATCAACCCGGTAAATTAGGACTCACTAGTTAGGAGACTCAAGTAATCATAGGAAGTTTTGTGTGAGATGCCATTTGCAAGTCTAAATTTTAGAAACAATGCTGCTACTGCTTCTGAGGTATCATCTGATTGGAGCAAAAAAGGTATCAACAGCCTAGTGGGTACACCTTTTGATAAATTATCGTTAGAGTGCTACCCAAACTATTTTTGGGTCGGCATGCCAGCACGTGAAGACAGATTTTTTAGACCATGACTTCCCTATTAAACACAAACAAAAAGTTACCAATCTTTACCAATCAATAGTTGCTCCAAAATAAAATATATTGGTATGCATGGCAGAAACTAGTAGCAGTAAGTAATGATGTAGAAAAGTAATTATTTGCAAAAATGCTAATAAAAATAATAATAATAATAATTTAAAATTAATAATCATAATAATAATCAATGACAATATTATTATTATAAGTAAGTAGTAAGTAAGTAGTAATAAATAATAATTATTATAATTACTACTATTATTTATAATTATTATCATTTATTATAAAATAAATAATAATAATAACTCATGATGATGATCTGATGATGATGATGGATGATGATGATCGGTGATTATTACAATTACTATTATTATTATTAATGTCCACCAATTTCCTCATGATAATAAATATTTTAAAGAAGAAAAATTACGTAATTTAATGAAATGACAATGTCACACCAACCAGCTGTCGCTATAATGGTTGTCTTGCTTGCATTAATGGTAATGTTCTCAACAACCTTCCACTACTTCACTGTTTTTGTTTTTCCAAGTGCTTAATTTTAGTTAGCCCAAAATCATAAGCTTTGTACCGTAATGAGTAATAGAAGCATATCAACAAAAGCAACTGTGTTATTGTCTCTATAGCTATTGGTTTAATTTAGGAAATGAAACTAAGTTAACGACGCCGGAATACCGCAAATGAGATCAATTCTCATCAAAGGTTTTTCATTGGAGAAAAGAACTGATGCAAAGTGAAAGAAAGTTTGCGTCTTTCTAACCACTTATATATTATTATATATACAAATGAAATAAGCCGTCATAAGCCATACACAAATAACACATCCATGGCACAACCTCAGAGATTACCTGCTCCTACAGCAAGGCCTTATGGCAACCAGCAGTTTATGGTCAGCCTTGGTTCTTTTTCCACATCACCAGACTACTATTTAGTAGTTATAGTAGTCTAACTCACAGGCGGCTCTAATCCACTGGCCTGGCGGTGGGCCAGTGGATTTGAGCCGCCTGTGGTCTAAATGTGTGTTAAGTGTAGTAGTGGTATGTAGTAATAATATTTTGATTATGTATAGTATGTAATAATAATAATTATTATTGTAATTGTTGTTAAACTTAATTTAATTAATAATTTTGATTATTTATTATGTAATGATAATTAATAATAGTTGACATAATAAATTATAAATTTAATAATATTAGTAATTATTAATAATAATAGTAATATTAATTGTAATAAACCTGTCAGATGGAGAGGGGAGACAACTCTCGACTGGACCGCGAGCAAGGGCAGGCAAAACTCCGCCTTGGTAGAATAGGGCACCGCCTATCCACTGATAGCGCCCTGACTGCCGGTGGGGGAACACAACTTCCCACAGCAGAAGAGAGGAGACAACTCTTTTCTATAAAAAATGTGTTTTACTCCCCCCTCAGTACTAGCGGCTACACTTATTCAGCTACCTACTAGGACTTGCCACGCAATAGACACAGATACGCTTGTTTAGCTACCAGCGTCTAACCTCAGTGCCTAGCGACTGCGCTTGTTCAGCTACCTACTAGGGCATGCCATGCAATAGACACAGCTACGCTTGCTCAGCTACCAGCGTCTAACCTCAGTTCCTAGCGGCTTTGCTTGTTCAGCTAACTATCAAGTTTGATACCGTCATTTTCAAAGTTTCAATCGTGTAGTAAAATATGTGGTGGATCTGCCCCACACATATTTCTTAGCCCACTACCTTCAATCTACACTTACACCAGTATATAGCTAATAAAATATTAAAACACACTATAATAATTAGTAATTAAATAGTTAATAGTATCTACATGAATAATTAAATCACTAGCTATGAAGATGCCATTGAGCAACTAGCAACTACTCAATGATAACAATAGTCTATTCATCAACTAATCGTCTGCCGGTAATGCGATGATCATTGATATGCTCGATCAAGCATGTAGAGAGTGAGGTAGTAATTAAAAAGTCGAGCTCTGGTTATCAACTGAGTTATTCACAGACAACTGTGAGCGTTTATGCTCAACAAACAGGCGTCTGGAAGACGAAAAATGATATTTGTAAAAAAATTCAAAAACAAAATTTCGTGCAGTGCAGTTGAAATGCTGCTTTCTGATTGGTTAATCATAGGACAACAAAAATATTATGACAAGAACAAAATATTAAATCAATTATTTCAGCCTCATCAGAATATAAAAAAATATAATGCACATGCCAAGATGTTGAGCATAAAAATATCTATAGCTCAATGTAATTAATTAATACTTCACACTACACGAACATATTTTTAACAATAAAAAACAATAATAACAGAGAAACAGCACAAATACCATATGATTGCTGGCTATATTTTGTCTCTGCCAGTTAATACATCACGGTAAGTTTTGCTCTTCATCAGTGGAGCATCTGGTTGTGTTAAAATAATACCCAAATGTCTCATAATTGAGAACAGAAGTTTGTTGAATGGATCAACTTGCTAGCGGTTGGCCATTTTGGTCATCTCTGTTCTTACTAAATTAGGTCGCGGCAATATATCGCTGATCGGTTAGTTTCAACTACTTTTCAATCGCCAGTGACAATTATTACAATCGAATCAGCAATCTCACTTGGAACTTTCTTCCCTTTGGCAGAATAGCTGCAAGCCCAGCTATTATAGTAGACAAGGGGTGGGCATCAGTACCTTGCTGTCCTTTACTCTCAGTCCTTTCCTGTTTTGGAGCTTTGGCTAGGTTTACTTCATAATTAATAATGCATACATACATTCATAGATAATAATAAATACCACAACACATACACATCATGATTATTATTTTATAATAATTAAAGTATAATAGTACTAACTAAACTACACAACAACAATCAATGATGATTATTATGATGAATGAATAAATACACACACACAGCATTGCATGTGACTGATGACTAGCGTTATTGTTGTTGTCTCCACAACCTGATGTTGATCATATAAATTTAAAACAATTGTATGAATGATTATTATGATAATTACACTCATTGTTTTATTAACAAACGTCATGTCATCATTAATGGTACTTATAATATTATGGCTCAGTAGCGGGGAAAAATGTCGATTGCTTGTTGTTTAATTTCCCAAAACCATTGCCACTTTGATCTTTGGTAATGATGATGAAGATAATTCATAAGCAGGTAGCTGGGTAGTACTGCTATTAATTATGGTGGCTCATTACGTTAGACACTTTCGATTTCAAAAACATAAACAGTTTTGAAATAGTCTGTTTGCAAAGCATCTTCGAGATTGAAAATAATTGTGTAAATGTGGTAAAATTGCCAAAAAAAAATTGAATCTAAAACTGTTTTAGTGATTATAATAAATAAATTGTTGGTTTTGGGAGTTGTGAGATTTCACGCAATAAAACTGTAGTTCCTGTCTAACAACTAAAGTTTTCTAAAGCGTATAGTTGTTTTGTAAATAATCCAGATGGTGTAGAAGAGTGCAAACCGTATGGATGCTCTGAAAAATAGTCTGAACTGTTTACGAACAGTATGAACAATTTGAAATAGTCTGAACTTTTTTAGGATAACCTGAACCATTTTAAAAAATAATTGTAAGTTTTGCTTTTGAAACAAAAACGATCGCCCTCATTTTATGTATAGCCTCCATGCAAATTATCTAACACAGGCGTAGATCAATAGACATGAATAAATGGAATAAATATTTAAACGATTGATGAATATAGTCTCCAGAATAAATTTTTCTTAAGAAAATAAATCGAGTTAATGTATTATTTATAATAATATGCAATGAATAATAAAAATCATTTTTTCATTCATTTTAATGCAGTTTTACTGATCAGTGTTTAGTAAAATAAATATCATTTATAGATGGACTGAAGATCTATCATCAATAGAGCAAACCAGCGAATCAGCTCGGGTTTTGTAAGTGTATGATCGATTTTACAAAACCTTCAGAAGGTTTGCAAAAATTAGGAATTTTCAAAGCTGTTCAGACGGTTTGAAAAGTGTTCAGACGTTTACAAATGCAAAACACAAAACATTCTGAGCCACCATAACTAGTGATAATAATTATAGAATTATTTATTATTATCATTCCAAGAAGATGGTGATTAGATTATTTTAGTGAGGAAAATCAATGAATCACAAAATTCGCTGCTCAGTAATAGTAAATAACTCCAGTATTCTTACTTGAGCATTCTCTTGGCACAAACAACCTGTTAGGTGAAATGCTTTCAATTACTGTTGGAAGCATGTCAACAGCAATAAGATTTATTTGTATTGCATATATTATTTTATACACAAGAATACCAATTCAATGAACTCCCATAATGAAAATTGCGACCATTATTATTGTTATGCGTATTATTATTGTTATCATTGTTGTATAGTATCGAATGTTATTGTAACAGGGTACACCTGGAAATGTTCCCCCACAGAGGCCAGGTTTTAACCCATCAGGACCAATGGGGGGACTTCCAATGGGAGGACAACAACCGATGAGATATCCTGGAATGCCAATGAATGTACCACCAGGTAAGACCTTTTGCTCGTCTACGAACAGGAAGTAGTTCTCTATCTCCCTGTATTAAAATAAGCTCGTATTGCATTTCCATTATTTCCATCTACTCACAACTCAGTGATAGACAAACTACATTTAAACATGCCTTTCCCAGCTACATAGCTAGTGCTCCATCAGCTAATACATTATAGTGTAGCATCAAGTATGTTTTATAGCCAGTAAGTCAAAAGACAAGGTAGATAAGGCTAAAGGTAAGAACTAATATTGCATGTTGTGATCCCCTCAAGCTTTTAGTGATAGCAGACAAAGCATGCAGTGTTGTAATAACTGGATTACATAACTTATTTATATCTGTCAGCTTCATTGTTTTTTGTTTGCATCTCATAAATGATACTGAATGGTTAGTGATGTTGTGTTCTGAAGATGTCATTTCCAACAAGCAATGGAAATTTTTTGAATAATCGCAAATCGATAGCAAAATCTGTGAACATGTAATTATTGATGTTTTATAGTTTATTTATCTGGCTCATTTGCCTTTCCTTGAGCACGTTAATAAATAGTTTTTGTGTCCATGTGACATTGTCTATGTGACATTGTCTATGTGACATTGTCTATGTGACATTGTCTGTGTGACATTGTCTATATGACATTGTCTATGTGACATTGTCTATGTGACATTGTCTATATGACATTGTCTATATGACATTGTCTATATGACATTGTCTATGTGACATTGTCTATGTGACATTGTCCATGTGACATTGTCCATGTGACATTGTCTATATGACATCGTCTATATGACATCGTCTATATGACATTGTCTATGTGACATTGTCTATGTGACATTGTCTATGTGACATTGTCCATGTGACATTGTCTATGTGACATTGTCTATGTGACATTGTCTGTGTGACATTGTCCATGTGACATTGTCTATATGACATCGTCTATATGACATTGTCTATGTGACATTGTCTATGTGACATTGTCCATGTGACATTGTCCATGTGACATTGTCTATATGACATCGTCTATATGACATCGTCTATATGACATCGTCTATGTGACATTGTCTATGTGACATTGTCTATGTGACATTGTCCATGTGACATTGTCTATATGACATTGTCTATATGACATTGTCTATGTGACATTGTCTATGTGACATTGTCTATATGACATTGTCTATATGACATTGTCTATGTGACATTGTCTATGTGACATTGTCTATATGACATTGTCTATATGACATTGTCTATGTGACATTGTCTATGTGACATTGTCTGTATGACATTGTCTATATGACATTGTCTATGTGACATTGTCTATATGACATTGTCTATATGACATTGTCTATGTGACATTGTCTATGTGACATTGTCTATATGACATTGTCTATATGACATTGTCTATGTGACATTGTCTATATGACATCGTCTATATGACATCGTCTATATGACATTGTCTATATGACATTGTCTATGTGACATTGTCTATATGACATTGTCTATATGACATTGTCTATGTGACATTGTCTATGTGACATTGTCTATATGACATTGTCTATATGACATTGTCTATGTGACATTGTCTATGTGACATTGTCTGTATGACATTGTCTATATGACATTGTCTATGTGACATTGTCTATATGACATTGTCTATATGACATTGTCTATGTGACATTGTCTATGTGACATTGTCTATATGACATTGTCTATATGACATTGTCTATGTGACATTGTCTATATGACATCGTCTATATGACATCGTCTATATGACATTGTCTATGTGACATTGTCTATGTGACATTGTCTATATGACATTGTCTATATGACATTGTCTATGTGACATTGTCTATGTGACATTGTCTATGTGACATGTAAATCGCAGGCAAAAAGGATAAGGAGAAAGACAAAGAAGGTTTCACTAGTAAGTCTGCTACCTGCACCTCATGTTGTTGTGAACCCTTTATTGGTTTTTAAGTCAAGAGACTTTATCTATCCTCACCTATTTCACCCATCATCCATTAATAGTTCCGGTCCTTGCCATTAACCCATATAGAGAGAGAGAGAGAGCAATGTCAACACCGCTGTCGGTTCAGGTGACAGTTGGAGCTTTTCTGCACATTGCGGTAATGCATTGTTTGTACAAGCGCTGGGTATAAGTTCTTGTACATCGTCGGTGTGGGTCTAAGGCAGCTCACCAGTTATTTTGTGAGAATTAATCGCTTGTCTAGAGCTACAAACAATCAACACCATATTTTTTCTATACAAGTTTGAGATAAATTCCATTTCAACTGATCACTCACCTCTTGCGATCAGTTCAGACTAACTTATGGCAATCCAGGCTGCCCCAACTCCAGATACTAGCAGTCCTGAATAAGTTTGACTGAGGAGTTGTCCTCCCTCAGACATACACTTGTTAGAAATGTAGCCCATGTTGTGTTGTACTAATTACTACTGCGTGTCTGTCTCTTTATATGCCCAGCATGTCATCGTTCACTGCATGTATTATATAACATAATATATGTGTAGCTTTGTACTCATTTATGTGTGACTCTACAGTATATTGTTGTCCCATAACAACAGAATTTTTGTTCTATTTCAGTCGATTTGTGACTCCTTTGCTAGTCATTTAGTGTATTACTTGTTACACCTATACCATCGCAGTGTACTGTAACTGTATGACGGTACTTTGTATTAGGTTTAATTGATATTGTTGAGTTTGTGTGGATTATTCTGTTGTACACATAAGGTAACCTTGTTTAGTAGGCCAAAGGTTGAACCTGTTTGAGCAGCACACTTCACCATACCCACCCTGTACCCATTCAGTCCTGGAATTGAGCACTTTTTCAAAGAGGCATAGTAATTTTTACTAGCGTGACTTTGTATCTGGAATATGGAGAATGAAATCAATCTAGGAATCACCTCATCTTACACCCATGTCTGACCCAAGTGAAATGTGCAAAGAGAACCCAAATACCTTTTTCATGTGGAGAATCGAACTCTGGAACCTCCGTCGCCGTGCAAAAATTTAAAAAGTTTTAGACTAACTTGTGCAAAACTGATCTGTGATGAGTCGTTGTGGACACTTGTTGGTGTTTTCCATGTTTGTGATTGTGCGTATTATGTTTTGGGTATTTGACTCTCCCCTCCCTACGAGTGCTGTGTGTAAGAGCTGGCCATATATGTCAGTAACAAGATTTTGTAGTATGTTATGTAATATGCTATATTTCTGGCTTTGCCAGCCTTTTCTTATATTTCTTTAGAAACATATTGCAGTTTGTTAGTAACTAAATAGCTGATTGGTCAGTATATTTATGGTTGGAACTTCTAATTGGTTAAAGTATCAGTCACTGAGCAGCTTATTGGTCAGTTAATCAGTCACCTGACTACTGATTGGATGGTGTATCTGTTTGATTAGGTGGAAGACCTGGAGTACCTACAGCCCTACAGAATGCCCTGGAGACTCGAAAACGGCCGCAAATGGACAGAACCAGTCACCATTCTAGAAAGTTTGTAGTCATTTGGCTATTTGATGCATCATGTTGGTCTTAGGAGCTATTTTTGTCTACAGCACTGCACATTTCCTATCTTCTAGTAAAAAGAAACCCAAAATAGCTGATAAGATACTCTCTCAAAAGGTGAGACAGCTGGTGCCGGAGTCTCAGGCCTATATGGATTTGCTGGCATTTGAGAGGAAGTTGGATGCTACTATTGCGCGCAAGCGACTAGATATCCAGGAGGCCCTCAAACGGCCCATGAAGGTTGGATATACAAAGTATCGCTATATCTCAGTCTGTTGGGCAGTGGGCTATCTGCTTAGTGATGGCAGCCACTTGTTGCTTTGTGCCAGTCATTCACTAGATTGTCACCTGGGTTTTGTTGCAAATTCGAAATCCTGTGTCCTGGGAGAATAGTTGTATTGTTTATCTGCATGATCCTGGAGATGGATGCGAGCAGGTCTACTTTTATTGACTCAGGCCCCATTAGCTGCCAGGGCACGCCTTGCTCTCATGGTCTGTTGCTTTGGTTTTAGCAAAAGAGAAAGTTGAGAATCTTCATCTCCAACACATTCAACCCTGGCAGACAAGATGCTGAGGGTGGAGAGGAGACCGGTCCATGGTGGGAGCTGCGAGTGGAGGGCAGGCTACTTGATGAGGTAAAATCTCCATATAAGAAATTGTCTACCCTTTGTTTTAGTGTGAATATGGATTGCATGTAGAGAGCCGTTATATTATCCATTATATTCAACAGTATACTGTATTGTGTTGTTGTATGATCTACTATATTGTTGTATAATATACTATATTGTTGTATAATATACTATATTGTTGTATAATCTACTATATTGTTGTATAATATACTATATTGTTGTATAATATACTATATTGTTGTATAATATACTATATTGTTGTATAATATACTATATTGTTGTATAATATACTATATTGTTGTATAATATACTATATTGTTGTATAATATACTATATTGTTGTATAATCTACTATATTGCTGTAGAATGCTGAAGGCTCTAAACCCAAACAAAAATTCTCCACGTTTTTCAAGAGCTTAGTCATAGAGTTAGACAAGGAGCTGTATGGACCTGATAATCATTTAGTGGAGGTAATTATGTAATGCTCGGTATATTTTTTGTTCTATGTGGTATGTATGTTAGTTGTTATGTATTACAATGTGCTATGATACTTACAGTGGCACAGAACTCCAAAGACCAATGAGACGGACGGTTTTCAAGTAAAGCGAGCAGGAGACCAGAATGTAAAATGTACAGTGTTACTCATGCTAGACTACAATCCATTAAAGTATAAACTGGACCCGCGCCTAGCCAGGGTTCTTGGCATACACACCGAGTCTAGACCTCAGATTATCAACGCTCTCTGGCAGTATATCAAACAGCACAAGCTGCAAGACCCCAATGAGAGAGAGTTTGTCAACTGTGACAAAATGCTTGCTCAGGTCAATAGCCTTTCTACTGCATTGTTTTTGTATGATGTCTCAACTGTAGCGCCTTATGGCTCTGGCCTTACCACTAGCTGTTTTATTGCTATCGTTTGAGATTTTGTGAATGAATTATAGCAGTCTGTATACCTACATGCTCTCAATGCAGCTGCTGGGCAATGTTGTAGATATTTGAGACAGGAAGGTTGAAGTTTGCGGAGTTGCCTGCGAGACTTCACAATCTGCTGATGCCTCCAGACCCCATTGTCATTAACCATACAATAGTGTATGTTACTCTGTGTTATTGTTGTTAGTGTATGTTACTCTGTGTTATTGTTGTTTGTGTATGTTACTCTGTGTTATAGTGTATGTTACTCTGTGTTATTGTTGTTTGTGTATGTTACTCTGTGTTATTGTTGTTAGTGTATGTTACTCTGTGTTATTGTTGTTTGTGTATGTTACTCTGTGTTATTGTTGTTAGTGTATGTTACTCTGTGTTATTGTTGTTTGTGTATGTTACTCTGTGTTATAGTGTATGTTACTCTGTGTTATTGTTGTTTGTGTATGTTACTCTGTGTTATTGTTGTTAGTGTATGTTACTCTGTGTTATTGTGTATGTTACTCTGTGTTATTGTTGTTTGTGTATGTTACTCTATGTTATTGTGTATGTTACTCTGTGTTATTGTTGTTTGTGTATGTTACTCTGTGTTATTGTTGTTAGTGTATGTTACTCTGTGTTATTGTTGTTTGTGTATGTTACTCTGTGTTATTGTGTATGTTACTCTGTGTTATTGTTGTTTGTGTATGTTACTCTATGTTATTGTGTATGTTACTCTGTGTTATAGTGTATGTTACTCTGTGTTATTGTTGTTAGTGTATGTTACTCTATGTTATTGTTGTTAGTGTATGTTACTCTGTGTTATTGTTGTTAGTGTATGTTACTCTGTGTTATTGTTGTTTGTGTATGTTACTCTGTGTTATTGTTGTTAGTGTATGTTACTCTGTGTTATTGTTGTTTGTGTATGTTACTCTGTGTTATTGTTGTTAGTGTATGTTACTCTGTGTTATTGTGTATGTTACTCTGTGTTATTGTTGTTTGTGTATGTTACTCTATGTTATTGTTGTTAGTGTATGTTACTCTGTGTTATTGTTGTTAGTGTATGTTACTCTGTGTTATTGTTGTTTGTGTATGTTACTCTGTGTTATTGTTGTTAGTGTATGTTACTCTGTGTTATTGTTGTTTGTGTATGTTACTCTGTGTTATTGTTGTTAGTGTATGTTACTCTGTGTTATTGTGTATGTTACTCTGTGTTATTGTTGTTTGTGTATGTTACTCTATGTTATTGTGTATGTTACTCTGTGTTATAGTGTATGTTACTCTGTGTTATTGTTGTTAGTGTATGTTACTCTATGTTATTGTTGTTAGTGTATGTTACTCTGTGTTATTGTTGTTAGTGTATGTTACTCTGTGTTATTGTTGTTTGTGTATGTTACTCTGTGTTATTGTTGTTAGTGTATGTTACTCTGTGTTATTGTTGTTTGTGTATGTTACTCTGTGTTATTGTTGTTAGTGTATGTTACTCTGTGTTATTGTTGTTTGTGTATGTTACTCTGTGTTATTGTTGTTAGTGTATGTTACTCTGTGTTATTGTGTATGTTACTCTATGTTATTGTTGTTTGTGTATGTTACTCTATGTTATTGTGTATGTTACTCTGTGTTATAGTGTATGTTACTCTGTGTTATTGTTGTTAGTGTATGTTACTCTATGTTATTGTTGTTAGTGTATGTTACTCTGTGTTATTGTTGTTAGTGTATGTTACTCTGTGTTATTGTTGTTTGTGTATGTTACTCTGTGTTATTGTTGTTAGTGTATGTTACTCTGTGTTATTGTTGTTAGTGTATGTTACTCTGTGTTATTGTTGTTAGTGTATGTTACTCTGTGTTATTGTGTATGTTACTCTATGTTATTGTTGTTTGTGTATGTTACTCTATGTTATTGTGTATGTTACTCTGTGTTATAGTGTATGTTACTCTGTGTTATTGTTGTTAGTGTATGTTACTCTATGTTATTGTTGTTAGTGTATGTTACTCTGTGTTATTGTTGTTAGTGTATGTTACTCTGTGTTATTGTTGTTTGTGTATGTTACTCTGTGTTATTGTTGTTAGTGTATGTTACTCTGTGTTATTGTTGTTAGTGTATGTTACTCTGTGTTATTGTGTATGTTACTCTATGTTATTGTTGTTTGTGTATGTTACTCTATGTTATTGTGTATGTTACTCTGTGTTATAGTGTATGTTACTCTGTGTTATTGTTGTTAGTGTATGTTACTCTATGTTATTGTTGTTAGTGTATGTTACTCTGTGTTATTGTTGTTTGTGTATGTTACTCTATGTTATTGTTGTTTGTGTATGTTACTCTGTGTTATTGTTGTTAGTGTATGTTACTCTGTGTTATTGTTGTTTGTGTATGTTACTCTGTGTTATTGTTGTTTGTGTATGTTACTCTGTGTTATTGTTGTTTGTGTATGTTACTCTATGTTATTGTTGTTAGTGTATGTTACTCGATGTTATTGTTGTTTGTTTTCTCTTCCATCCGTACTTTGTCTACATTAGGCTCATTCGGTTAAGATAAAGTCATGATCGTGACAAATACGTGAATTTTTCTTCTGTCGACGAGTGAAAATTAGTATTTCTTCACACTGTTGCTTCGCGAAAAATGTTGCGTGAATGGGATAGCGAGAAACGACACTTGAAAATTAGGAGTTGTCTCTTTTATGTTTATGCACCCTGAATACAAACATAGCCATTTTATGGTAATAAATATTTCCGTTTTGAATACAGCAACGACAAATCGTCATCCTGCAAGCAATGATCGGTGACGCAAGGCCATTTGCAGAAATTTTAATTAAATTTTAATTTATGATGTCGAATATCTGTGTGCCATTGCATCAGCATACATCGGGGATGCCAAAAGTAATTGTTCATTTGTTTGCACTGTTTTAGTAGAAATAGTTTTTTATTATAATAATAAATATTATTTTATTATTATATTTTTTTTTGATATTTAGTCTTAAAGCATGCCGGCATTGAATACTTTTTTTGTTGATTTTCTGAATATTTAGGTCTTAAGCAGCAGATTGGTGTATTGAATCATCCTCTATGCCTGTTCAGTGCTGATCTACAAGCCTGCGAAATACTCTTCTTCCAGAAATGCTTGGCAGTTTTTACACTTCATGAAGTTGATGTCATCTTTGAATCAAAAGTATATTTCTTTGTTTCCCCGTATAGATCCCGCTATTTATTTTTATTTTATTTATTATTATTCTGCATACTCGCTACTTGTCCATTCTTGTATGACTATCATTTATTGTTCCCTAACTCACCAAAACAAGCACAATTTTTTTTCTATTTTTTTGATGGAAAAAGTATTAGATGATCCTTGTGATTGTGATCACATCACAAATCCTGCAATCATTTCTTGTTGCCATTTCATCGATGAAATTTACATAATATACAAGCAATCACTTTATCTACGATGCCTATACACTAATTGCATCCATATTTATTGACGGAAACCACTAATTTCGATTTTATGTGTGCAGCGTGCAAATTCAAGCCAGGTGAAAGATGTCATAGTAATGCCCACATGTAAATCTTGGTACCAAATTTTGATGTGGTGTCTTCATAAGGATTCTTTATTCCTGTCGCAATGACCCTCAGTAGACCTAAGACTTAATGAATTACCCAATCAGATTTAATTTTAAACACAGAAGATGTAAGTTCATTTATATAGATTTGCTATGATTTATTATAATTGACCACGCCCACAATCCGAAGATGATGTACTCGGCAATTAATGGAAGTTATAGTAAGCTAAATTTTAGCTGATGTGACGAGCATTTGAGGCCAATGACTTTTTGGCAAGCTTGTAAATTGAGACTGAGTGGACCTACAGATTCATCCAACACATAATCTGCAGCTCAAGACCTGAATGTTCAGAAAATCAACAAAAAAGTGTTCAATGCTGGCACGCTACAACCATGTATAATTGTTAAACCAGAAGAAACCTCGATGTTTCTTTTGCACAGCTACAATTTGCTTGCTACACATTAATAAAAACTGCGCCGAGCTTTAAGAATTCTTGGAAATTAGCAGAGTTCCTCGCATTAACTTAGCCTTATGTGCTTAATATACACAGTTCTGTACTTAGTCTACAATAAGGTTATTTGAGCTGCTATATGCAAGGACATTCAATCACAGGGTGGAAGGACCAGATGCTGCCAAGAAAGCGGCAGCATACGATGTTGAGATTGAGGTGGACGACCCAAAGAAAGCACAAATGAATGCATTTATGATGTCATCTCAGAATCAACAGGTTGTTAAAATTATTTGTCTACAGGTGTGCTTCTTTCTACCTTTGTCTTATGGTGTCTACAGGTGTGCTTCTTTCTACCTTTGTGTTATGGTGTCTACAGGTGTGCTTCTTTCTACCTTTGTCTTATGGTGTCTACAGGTGTGCTTCTTTCTACCTTTGTTTTATGGTGTCTACAGGTGTGCTTCTTTCTACCTTTGTCTCATGGTGTCTACAGGTGTGCTTCTTTCTACCTTTGTCTCATGGTGTCTACAGGTGTGCTTCTTTCTACCTTTGTTTTATGGTGTCTACAGGTGTGCTTTTTTCTACCTTTGTCTCATGGTGTCTACAGGTGTGCTTCTTTCTACCTTTGTTTTATGGTGTTTACAGGTGTGCTTCTTTCTACCTTTGTCTTATGGTGTCTACAGGTGTGCTTCTTTCTACCTTTGTCTCATGGTGTTGTGTGTCACATGGTTGTTATGTGTCATATGATGTTGTGTGACACATGTTGTCGTTTGTCACATGTTGTTGTGTGTCACATGTTGTTGTGTGTCACATGTTGTTGTGTGTCACATGTTGTTGTGTCACATGTTGTTGTGTGTCACATGTTGTTGTGTGTCACATGTTATTGTGTGTCACATGTTATTGTGTGTCACATGTTGTACGTTGTGTGATATCTGTCACTGACATATCCGACTCTGTACGTTTGCAGGATATCGCATCTAATGACACAAAAATACATGATACAGTAGAGCAGATCAACACTCTGAAGACATCAAGGGAATTCTATCTCAGTTTTGCCGACAGCCCACAGGAGTTTATCACAAACTGGTTGATATCACAAACTAGAGATCTCAAGGTTCAGTTTATTTGTTTGTTTGTGTGTCACACGATGTGTATAGCTGTATGTGTTGTTCAATGCTAGAGATGTATCGTAGAATGCTACAGATGTATTGTAGAATGCTAGAGATGTGTTGTAGAATGCTAGAGATATATAATTGTAGAATGCTAGCGTTGTGTTGTAGAATGCTAGAGTTGTGTTGTAGAATGCTACATATTTGTTGTAGACTGCTAGAGTTGTGTTGTAGAATGCTAGAGTTGTGTTGTAGAATGCTAGAGATGTATCGTAGAATGCTAGAGATGTCTTGTAAATTATAGATAGTTAAGGCTATATTCATACATCTGTTGTCATTGCAGACAATGACCGATGTGGTTGGTAACCCTGAAGAGGAAAGAAAGGCAGAGTTTTACTACAAGCCAACCATTCAAGAGGGCGTCTCTAGATATTTTTACAGTAAAGTGCAGCAACGCAAGACTGAGATTGACCAGGCTCTGGGCTTCAAACATTAGCTAGCCATTTTATATCATGTCCATCACTTCCTGTATTGTCTGTTTTTGTTTTACAAGGTTTCCCAATAGAACTGTTTCTAAGATCAGTTTATAGAGCTTCTGGTTGTAATGTATGGACTGTATGTAACTGTAGATATGTGGTGAGAGGTCTTGTATGTGTATGTAATTGTTTATGTATATATTCTATTTTATTCCTCAAATATAGTCATCTGTTGTCACATTTATCTGTTTCTTTTCACCTGCTCGTAATAACCAAAATTCTTCATACTATCGGTTGGCAATATTTGTCTTCAAATATATACTCAACCTGAGCAACTTTGCATGTTCCACTAATCATAATAAACACAAATCTCTCCATACTGTTAACATTCATACTTATACTTAAGATGCATTTACTCTCTTACTATGTGACATATCAAGTTGTCTTCCCTTTCATAACACAATATTTTAATTGAGTTGTCCTCTCTTTCTTGAACATCTTATTGTCGTAAACAATGTGTGACACCTTTGACGGCGATATCTCCTCGCAACAGCCAATGCCTCTTCTTGGGAATCCCAACTGAATGATTTTGAAGACTTTATCAACCATTAGTATCTTTTTCTAATGCAACTTCTTCTAAGCAAAGTTTCTCTTCTGTAACTAACAATTGCATTGTCGTTTTATCTCATCTAAAGTGTTTTGCAAAGATGAAGCAATACTTACGTAACAACCCAAGCGAGTAGAAAAGTGCTTATATTATTATTATGAATTAATAATAATAATCAATCATCCTGAATGGTTTATTTATTTATTTATCATGAATGTAAAGAATAAAATAATAATAATAATGCATATACAAAAGATATCAGCATTAGAATTCATTTTGTTGCACCTGTATGCCTTAACTGTGAATATATGTACTAAAACCATGTTGAACTATATATATTTTGATTGAAGTTCAGTTATTACTCATTATTTCGCTGCAAATTGCGAGTACATATTTTAACTACTACAGAAATGACATGCATGTAATAGAAGGTTTTTGCTATCAACTAATTTTTTATAAAATTAAAACTCTCGTGTTGTGAAATAGTATGAATGTAAAACATATTCAAAACAAAGCTGTTTCAATTGTCACTCAATGAAAATGTATCATTTGACAGTTGTCAACCATCAGCCAGGCAATGATTTCTGAGGGAGATAACTTCATAGATGCAGAGTACACTGAAGTACGGCCTTCAATAGTTACCGTTTTTGAGGAGAGATATGACAACTCTCAGGAGGCATTTGACATTGAGCGATTATCAAAAGTAAGTTACTTACATGTATAAGGAAATTTATAATCAAAGTAAGGGAAAACTATGGTGGCTCATAACGTTAGACGGTTTCGTTTTCAAAGCGTATGAACGGATTTGAAATAATCTAGACGGTTTGCAAAGCGTCTTTTACATTGAAAATAGAAACAGATTTCCAGAACATTTGAGCTAACCAACATTCAAATCAAAGAGCACATTCTCTGCAAAAATAGGCCATAATCTGGCTGAGAGTGTATCTCAGAAATCAGCATATTATGTGCTAAATTTTGTTCATCTCTACTTTTTGAAACACAAATAACTGTGTCATTTTTTTGCACTCATAAAAAGTTGTAATACAAAGAATTAAGAAACAACAATGTCTTGCCGCCTGTCTATGTTTGCAGTAAGCAAATGAGGCTGGTGTGCCTCGCTCAGTGCATTGATGCACCAAAACATCTAGCTATATCCATATCAACAGAAAGCAATAATACACAAAATATCGGTCTGTGAAGTATACAATAACCAACTTATACTTGCCTGCCTTGAGAGAAGCACTAGTTGGTGGAGTGAAGTGAGCAGCACTCTAACTACCAATAAATAGAGTCCCATGTGATCAATGCTCTGCTTTATTCAGCTCCATAATAGACCAATTACCTTCTCTTAGAAACTTTTGCTATCATAAGCTGTAGGCATTGAAAGATATCAATGGTTGCTAGGAAACAAAACCTAACACGCTTGTCATGCGAATGCTATTACCAGTACGGATAAATTGTTTGCTTAGAAGGGGTGGATGCACATCTAAACATACATAAACATTCCGTCAAGCTCTTAGATGACATATTTAAGCTGCAGTAGTTAAAAGCAATGCATCAAAAATATTTTCATTTTACTTATCGACTGTTTGGTTAATCGTTGAAAGTTGACCAATCAAGTCATGCATATCGTATTTAGACTCCGCTGGTTCCCCTCCTGCGACACAGAGCTTGTTTAAA
The DNA here is from genome assembly GCA_945261195.1 of Cryptosula pallasiana. NCBI lineage: Eukaryota > Metazoa > Bryozoa > Gymnolaemata > Cheilostomatida > Cryptosulidae > Cryptosula > Cryptosula pallasiana. Next base: position 48,035,500 of record OX183133.1, on the reverse strand, counting down.
ACTTCAACATCAGTAATCTTGCGTTAAACTTGCAAGTGCGATAGTTTAGATAGCTCGAGTTTCTGGTAGTTGACAGCGCGCATCATGACTGCCATGTTTGAAGATGAAATTGTGTATGACGAAGTGTATGTTCCACCACAATACGAGGAGCAACCAATAAACTCTGAGGGAGACGGGATTAAACTGGTACTAGGCGACAGTTCTCTTATTACTAAATGAACACTTTTGCTCATCAGTTGAAGTGAAGGGTTTTGTCAACTCGAGTGTTTGTGTTGTAGATAAAAATAAAAGTAATCCGAGGACACCAAGATTGTATAAACTCAGCCAGGTTTTGCTGTGACGATACCAGAATCCTTACTTCTTCCAGAGATGGCACAGTTCGGATATGGAAGTGTGACGGTGGAGATGAGCTGGTCAAGTATGAGAACCTACATGCGCCGGGAGCGAACATTACAAAATGTTGCATCAGCATAGACAATAATCGGTTAGTTCTCTGATAGCTAGTAAACTAGCCTGCTTGGTCGTTCCATAGACGTCTATCAGTTAAGTTGTACCTGAAGGAAAGAATTAGCTGATGAATCTTATGGAATTCTATGAATAGTTTGATTTATTTATAGACTAATATCTAGTGGTTGGGACAAGAGAGTTCGGGTGACGGATGCTGAAACAGGAATGTTTTTGGTAAGTCAAAAAGTTTAGCGAGGTTTTGCTCTGACTTGTGAGGCTGATCAAACAATCGAGTGAGTTTACAATCTCTACCATGCGCTTCAGTGGACCGGAGAGCACAGAGTAATGGTCACAGACTGTAATCTATCAAATGATGGTAAACTGGTGGTTTCCAGCTCAGATGTGGATCATTCTCTAAAGTTATGGGATACCGTCAGTGGCAAATTAGTCAAAGAAATTTCAGGTAAGCCACAATTTAGCTATTTACCTTACAGCAAAGCTTAAAAACTCATAAAAATGATGAAAATCTAAATTGTAGATTTACACACTAGTACAATAACAACCTGCGGATTTGATACCAAAGATGTGAGAGTTGTCAGCACCTCGATGGATAAAACTTGCAAATTTTGGGATTTAAAATCAGGAGTAAATACAGTAACACTCTGCGCGCATGAGAACATTATATCAGACATGGCAAGTACAGACAATGGACAGTTGGTAGCTACATGTGGATGGGATAAGATGATATACTTGTGGGACATTACTACTGGCATGTACAGGTCCCAAGGCCCGGTGGCACTAGATAAACTACATGAGGGAAGCATAAGTGCCGTGTCATTCAGCAAAGATGGTAGGTCATATCTCGTACCAGGTTACATTTGTGTTACCAATAATCACCGATAGATTTTTCGTCTAGTATAATATGCATTTCACAAGAAAATGTGTATACCATAAAAGCACAAAATTAATGGTTATTTCCTTTGGAAAGACAACTACAAGTTGAGGCAGCTGCCGCTTCAGAAACGACCATACAAAAGGTAGAGCCTGTACCTGCTGCTTCTAGTAACAATAGCTAGAAATTGGAAAACTTCAAATGCTATCGGGGTATTGACTACCTGTCACGACTTTTTTTATTAACATTTTGGAGGTTGCTGTTTTAATGTTTTGACAAGCAGGTAACAAATAGACACTACTTCCAAAAGCAAAAACAAACTAAAAAATTAATAAAATAAAACCATGTAACAATTATAAAATGCTAGGATAGCCTAACCACAATACAAAAAACACTTTCTTGTACGTTGCTATCGATAATTTTCGAGCAAGCGTTCGATAGATCAATGCTGCTTACAGCAAGTGTAACCAGCGGGTATATTTCCGTTTCATCTCTAAACGTCAAATACTTAGTAGACGAACCAACCAATGATAGACATTAGCTATGGTGTATTTATGTTGTAGGAAGCCTGCTGGTGTCAGGCTCTTACGACAAGAACATAATCATATGGGACACCACCGAACACAACATGAAGCTAAAACTGCAGGTTGGTCAGCACCGCTTGTTATATAATCATATAATGTTGGTGAGGAGGTGCTGTCTCTAGGCAGCAACTAAAAAACTACTGCTGTCGTTTGGTAGTGCTGACCCATTAAATGATTGAGTGTGATATTAGGGTGAGGAGTTTCAGATAAAGCTATACCAAAGCAAAGAGAACACTTTATATCGATCTGTCATTGCAGGGACACGAGGATTGGGTAACAGATGTTTCATTTAGCGATGATGGAAAATGTGTAATGTCAGCGTCCAGTGACTGTACTATCAGACTTTGGAATATTGCCGAGAGTGACAAGATACCGACGGCGGTAAATGACAAGAAGAAGACTGTGGGACTGCGAGTGTCAACGGTGAGTCATGCTGAGCTCATCGGTTGATTATCAACATTTTATCTATGATTGCATTCATGATCTCTTACAATGATGTTTGATACAGCTTTGCATTTCTTTCCTTTAACCAACTTTTATTTTTTATTGTTTTGTTATCTCAGCTCATAGGTATTAGAGAAACTAAAATGCGTATTAATTTGTAAAGAAAACACACCATTCATTCAACTTACGAAAAAATGCAGACTATGACAATGGATTGAAACTATCTATATCATTGTTTGTAGTGCACCAACTGCAAAAAGCCATTTTCTGTAGCCATGCTGGATGATTCAAGCACTCCTGGCCATACCTTATGTGTATTCTGTCGAATGGAGGCCAGGCCAACATTATGGTCTGTTATAGACAACATCTTTAAAAATGACAATTTTGAAGAAGATACTGAAAACTTTAATGAAGTGGAAGAACAAACTAGCTTTGAAGAGAGCAGTGCTGTCGTTGAACGAACTACGAATGAACAATCCGACCCTCGCAATTATAATAAGACTTGACCTTAGTTGTTTGGCATCACATTGTATTTGAGTCATGATTGTGGCAAGAGTCAAAATGTTTTTGATTTTGAAGAAAATAATATTAAATGGACTGTCACAAACTATATGTGGACTGTCTAAATATATTGTGTTCTATGATGATATGATACAAATTAGTTGCTAGTGATTTTATTTATTTATCTGTAACATTTTTATAAGCAGCTATCATTAAAAAAAGCATTCTCAGCCTGGTTTAAGCAGTCATAGGTCCTTGTTTCTGAAGCTTAAAAGTCTTTTTCATCCCATAAAGTAGTTCCATCGCATGCACATATTTTTTTGAAATTTTCAAATAAACCAGCAGATCTCGCAATTACCCCGCAGGCAACTCTTTTCCAATCATATGTGAGAGAATTGCTTTCCACTTTTGAGGATACTACAAACGATCTGCCTATGATATCCCACACTTTAATGCGCTCACTTTCAAAATGAAAGTCCGAACGCCCAGCATTATCAGAAAAAACTTCACCTATATTCCCGTATGCATTTGAAGAGTTTTCGTTTTGTGGCATGTTAAGAACTTCTCCACATGATATAAATCCTTTGCTCAAGTCACCATATTCATGAACCGCTATTCTGTGGTTGCTATTAGGAGCCAATCCATCTATAGTTCCATCGATGACACTAGTCTGCATTGTACTTTGAACAAACCTGACTACACCCCTGACACCAGTCTCTGGGGCCCCTTCATGTACTATGGAGACTGCACTCCCTAGATTAACTACTGAATTTTTCCCAGCAGCTCCAAGACCAGTTACCAGAACTTTCTTTCCAGTAGCTTCAATGAGTGTCACAACTTCATGCGTGGGCAAAGTAGTATCAAGGAGAACTGTTTGCTTTTCCAGATCGACTTGCACATTTCTTATGTTCTTGTTTGTATATAAATGTTTTTGTATATCTGTTGAACATTGTTCACAAGTCATATTCACAGCAAGTTGAATTTTTGTTGATGGAAGATTTTCAGAATATGCGTTGTCCGCCATTTTGAGCAGTCACATGATCAACCTATTAATTATTTTTGTTGTGAAGTGTGAGAATATTGAGGACGAGCACCTACTCACTGATTTGTTTGTTTTCTATAAATATCTCCGTAAAAAATTTCCACCGCAATTAATAAAGTTTCTTTATGCAAACATATGTCATCGAACAAGTATTACTAATTTTTGCTCTTGCAGTTTAGAGGCTACCATTTGCAAGTTTTCTCACCAAAATAAGCTGATTCTACCGCATTTGTTACCGCAATAATAATAATGATAATTACTGCAACTATCTATTCAGTCATCGAACAATTACATATCGCTTAATTCTTCATGTCATGAATAAATTGATGTATCTTTAAATATTGTTGAAACATGCTATAGTGTTAAATAACTTTCTTAAAAAATAAATAAATTTAAAATAAATAATTAATAATAAATAAATAATATAAATAAATAAATTGTTATTATTATTTATTATTATTAAATTATTATTATTAATTATTATTATTTATAATAATTATTATTTAATTTTATTATTATTATAACAATAATCAATATAATAATAATAATAATAAATAGTTAGTATTATTATTTTATTATAATAATAATAAATAATAATTGATAAATAATAAAAAAAATACTACTGCTAATATAATAAAATAATAATAATACGTAATAATAATATAATAATTATAAATAATATATTATTATTATTAGGTAGTAAAAAAAGTGATAATTTATTAATAATAATAATGTATTATATAATAATAATAATATTATATATATATATATATGTATTATTATGTATATTATTATTATATATAATAATCATAATGATTTAAAATGATAGTAATAATAATAACAATTATTGTTGTTGTTATTATTATTATTATTATTATTTATTTATATATATTATTATTACTACTTGCAACGTTGAACATGATAATAATTATTTTTGAATTGTAATAAATTATTATTTATATTAATTGTTATTTATGATTATTATTTATTTAGTATTTTATTATAATTCATAATTAAATTATTATTTTTATCAACAACCAACCATAATAATAATAATAATAATCATCATTGGTGATGATTGATGATGATTTGATTTATGATTACTAGTTAATATTACTAAATATTATTAATTAATTATTATTATGATAGTAATAAATATACATAATAATAATAGATAGTAATAAAAATTATACTACTATTGATTATAATTATTATTGGTGATTATTATCAATTGAGCCCCAATTGAGGATTACGTTGTGGATGTTGAGAATGATGATGAATTGTTTTTTGTAGTAAATAATTATCGCCCAGCAGTTTTCTTGACTTGCTTAAAATGCAACCTAATGGAAAACATAATATCTTCACACATACACATTGATTCTATATATGATGAAATTAATTTTTTGCAGACAGTCAGCATGGTTTTCGTAGAGGTTGCTCCTGTGAGACTCCATCAGTGTACACAATAATAGTTCATATTCTATCTTTGCAAGACAGAGACAATATCTAAGATTTATATATATTGGGCTTTGCAAAGGCCTTTGATACAGTAAATCATAGAAAACTTCTGTTTAAGATCAGAAGTATTTGGCTTGATAGTTTTGTTGTTGAATAGATAGAGAACTTCCTCCAAGTCAGGCAGCAATTTGTGTCTATTCAAAGTGTAAATTCAAACCCCAAGCCAGTTACATCAGAGGTTACCCAGGGGTCAGCCCTTGGGCCTCTCCTGTTTCTCATATACATCAATGACCTTCTGCAAGTAGTCCAGTCATATTGCTGACTTTTTTGCTGATGAGGTAGTATTATACAACACAAGTGACAACTGATATGTTCTTCAACTAGACATAACTTCACTTCTTGAATGGTCAGCTTGCTAGCAAATGAACTTTAATGTATCCAAGTGTTCCTTGTTTGCAAGCAGAACTTTATGAAAGCTCACGATACTTTTTGAATAATCAATTGCTTAGGTGGGTGCCATCACACTCCTACTTGGATATTGAACTGCAAAGCAAATTAAAATGCGATTCTCATATCACCAATATTACTAATAAAACGATTCAATCGCTTGCAATGATTAGGCGAGTGTTAAAAGGTGCTGATACAAAGGCAAAAAAATGGCGTATGCAGCACAAGTGTGGAACCCCCATCACTCAACAACCATTCATAAGCAGATTGCAAAGATCCAAAACAAAGCATTGCGTTATATTTTTAATGTCAAAGGCCAAGTAAGTTTTACGAAAATTCATAAAGACACCGAAATTGAGTCTCATGGGAGCAGGAGAAAAGTGACCAGGATTAAGCTGTATTTAAAATGCGTAGAATGGAGAACAGAACCTCCATTCCAACATAATTTTTACAGTGGACATTTCACCCAACAAAGAGCAGACCCTTAATACCCCCATTCCAACGATGATAAATTTTTACACTTTTTTTGGCCTCGAAACTTTCGAGAACTTAGATGATTTGACTGACTAAATACTGACATCAAATGATTATTTAACCAATTCTGAGTAATTGTGCTCCCAGGCATTTACGTACTCCTTGTACGGTCTAGTGGGAAAATACCTTATCTCAACTTGATGATAATTATTTATTTTATAATAATAATTAATAATAATAATAAATGGGATTTTTATCATTGTAAAAGATAGTATTAATATTATAAATCCTAAATTACTATATTATTATTTATTGCTAATAATTATTTTTTATAAAATTTTTATAAAATGAATAATAAGTGATCATCATTCATTGGATAAGCATGCTGATGAGTTGCACATGCTGCAGAGCAGAAAGGCGGTTCGTTTTATATTAATTATTATTAAGGGGGAGTTGATTGAATGATTATTATTTGCAGCAGTTTATTGGGACTTGGCTTGAACTACTACTGGACTTCAAAAAAGAAAAAAATCTAAGAATAATGAAGATGTTTTTTTTTCGAATCTTGCGTGAACCAAAAAATCTCTGTTTTAGTGGTGTATAACTTTGCCATGGACTGTTTTAATTATTCTGTACACAATACTCGGCTGCAGTTTAATGTGTTATTTATTTGCATTTTATTATTCCAACTCCAGGATGAGTTTTAACTGTTTGGTCCGAGAACCACCAGAGTTCTGGGGTCCTGATCAAATGTTTCAGTTGATGATTTTTACCAAAGTATTTTATGATTTAAGCTCTGTTATTTATCAAGTTCTTTAATGGTCTCAAGTTCCAACTTTTGTTGTTTTAGTCTAGAAGAAGTCGAACCAGAATTGATTTTAATAATCATGTTATTTAAAATATAATAACAAAATATAACTTTTAATAATAATCATTATAATTATTATTTGCCCATCATTTTATTATCCTTGTCATTATTTTTATGGACTATAAACTCTTTTGACAATATTAATGATATTAGTAAATGAATCATCGAGGATATGATACGAAAGCATGTTGACATGAATGTATGCAGACATAGCCAAAATGGATGTAGACAACTCCTAGAATGAATGTCGACTATGCTATATAGAATACAATTTCTATGTTCATTTTCAGAAATGTTAACATTTGTTTCTGCTGACATATAAAGTATCATTTTGACGTTCATTCCAGAAGTTGTCTACGTAGATAAAATTTCGATATTTTTATGCTCCTGAAATGAATGTCGAAACGGTAGTTTATGTCTACTTTCATTCCTGTAACGTCTGTTTTCATTCCCGTCAATGCTCATTCCTGTCTACGAGTATTCCAATATTCTCGTCATCACTAAAGGGGGAAAGAGGTAGTGAAGGTATTTTCAAACTTGCATATATATAAAATATAATATTGTGATGGCCGCGTTTGCATAATTTCTGTTTGTTCTATTAGCGTATTTGTCACTATGAGGATCATTATTTCCGTTGCCCTTTATACATAGTTGGGATAATGTGTACAGGCGTCCAACTTGGTAAACCATTAATTTGTTGTTTTCACGTCAGGTTTATGTAAAAAAAATCTATGTCATTGCATCAAGCTGTGAGTTTATTTACATTTCTTCATCACAAAATGGGTGGCACCACGTGTTACCCGTGTATTGGTATTTAAGGAATTGTTATTGTACCCTTTTATTCAGTTTATGGCAGACTGCACAATAATGTTACTATTACCCTATTTACAATTATTGACCTTCCCGTCTCTCCCCTTTAATTAATTTATACTAATAACAATTAACAGGTATAGATGATTGTAATTTTGGTGTAGTAAAGTTATTTAGTAGTTTTCTGATAATTATGACGATTAACGAAGTAGTAATTACTAACATTAGTATCAGTTTGAGTTTGACCGACACATACTACTTATTTTGCATTATGGCAACAAAATTATTGATTTCAAAAGACTTTCGTTTTTGTTGAAATTATATTACTGTGTTGTTAATAATAATGAAAATTATTATAATAATTGTTTATTATTTTTGATTTTGATAAATATGTACTAATGATACTTTCATTAGCTAAAAGAAAAAAAAGATGGGACCTTGAAAATGAAATATGCCAACAAATAGTTTGATTAATGGTGTTTGTCCAAATTTTTCCTTTCGTCTAGATTTGTATCGAACAAGTTGTTGTGAGTGAAGGGGGTAGACGGAGTATCCTCAATACTTGAGCTGGATTTGGAAACTTTGCTATATATTGTCAGTTTGGCACACAAAAAGAGGCAGGTGGAAGGACTGCGGTAATAAATTTGTCTGTTAGAATAGAGAAACAAATCTACAACATGGAATATTTTTTCAGCATTTGGTTTGTGGTGGTTTGTTACAGTGAAGTATACACTTTTGTATGTACTGTAGTTTCAATTGAGTAAACAATTTTTCATGACATTCGTAGATTATTGAATATTCTCAAATAATTTATTTTTTGTTGTTTTTTGCCGAGAAAGCCGCAATTATCCTTTGAGCTAAATATTTGGTATTTTAAAAGCGGTGCGGTAAATTAATTGAAACAATAAGTTGATGTTTTCTCTATGTACTTTTGTGTGGCTTGCAACGGCATACTGCTAGTGAGCTGAGATTGGCACCACTTGAAAATACATTATAGCATATATCGCACGATTAAACTGGCACAAAGAAACATGGCAGTTGAGAATGGCCAAGTTTGTTTATAGCTTACCAGGCTGTGAGATATGTTACATAAGTTTTAACAGCTGTTACTAACTGTGACCCTGTGGGGTTGGCAGTTGCACTAATATATCATCGTTTGGTAGTAATATCTCAGTCACTGCACACCAACTGGACATATTTACTATAGTATATATATTATATACTATAGTATATATTATATATATACTATAGTATATATATTATATACTATAGTAGTGATGTGATTCCTTGTTTTGGTTTGTTATGCGCAATATTTGTTTTATGAAGATGGGAAATTTTAGGTCAAATTATATTTGTTGAAACTCTCATGGCAAACTTCGATAACGCCGTCATAGTATTTATCTGCTAGATATTACAGCTACAATACACGCAGCTTTGAGCCTATTTCATCACTCTGTACACTATTTTGTTGGCATGACCAAATGCAGAAGTATCTCTAAGTGGTGCAGCTTAAGGCCATGCTTGTGTGAACAACAATACTATCTGTCAACGCTAACAGTCCTATTCTATCTCAACCACACTGATATGTACAGAGATAAGTTTGGTCCACCTTACACTTTGTGCATGTGTCATGGTAGGGTTGATCTTTGCTCCCCAGTCCAGTTAGCCAGTTAGTAGTTGTCTAGCACGCTATCAGCTATGTTGTTGTGGTGCCATGCTAAGGGTACAGTACAAAAAGAGGTTTGCTAAGAACGAGGATTGCGAGTCTGTAGGTTTATTGAAAGCGTGGGACTCTTTCGGAAGTTTGCAGCATTTTGTAAGTTGTCGGGTTGTATCTCTCTGTTTCATAGCCTTAGCTCAGATCTGTGGTAACTGTTATATACATTACATGTAGATGACAGGCAGAGTTGTGGTTGTCACTGGTGCTGACAGAGGGGTGGGCTATGAGACCGCCCGTTATATGGCAGCAGAGGGTGGCTATGATGTCATTCTGGCCTGCAGAGATCCCGAGAAAGGGCAGAATGCGATTCAAAAGATAAAGAAGGACAATCCAAGTGCACTGGCCACATACATGCAGGTACAAGCATGCAGTATATTGTATGATGTATATTCGGCCTGCCAGCGTATCATAAATAAATTATACTATATAATTATATATACCATAACAATATGCTAAAGCAGCGTGTGGAAGTGGCATTGTGAGTATTGTATAACACTATTATGTAACCTGACACACTGAAGTTGTATAAAGCTTCTGTACTTCTATTTAATAGTCAGTCACTATAGTGAGTGTAGCAGCTGATTGTCTCATACTTTCACTCTTTTCTCACTGAAATGAGGAAGTTTTCTTTTTGTGTTATTTTTAGTTATGTCAAAGTTTTGTTACTCATCAAATGGTTAGTGGGGTATTGTTGACTACTTGTCTATAAATCGTAGCTGTCAGCAGATGAGTCCACCAATCATAGAGTAGCTCTCTGACAGCAGTGGTACTCACTCATCACTAGAGTTGCTCCTGCTAGTAATGTTGTACTAGTAGTGTATCAGGACTGCTAGTAGTGAGTCCAAGCATCTGACTGCATGCAGCGTATGTGTAGCTGTGCTATCTATAAGTATTGGCTTTCCCACTCCAATCTTTCATATTGTTTGCTTTTTAAACTCTCAGTCAAACGCTAACGGAAAGCTGCTTAAATTGTACTGTAGAAGGTTTTGCTGGCCTCGGACTCCATTTATGTAAGGAACGTTGCCAAACCCACCCTAAATTTTCTGAAACTTGCCTCATGCGCGATTCTTGTTTTAGTTAGATTTGTCTTCCCTCACATCAGTGAGAGAATTTGTGACAAATTTCACGATGAAAAAGCGAAAGCTGCATGTTCTAGTCAACAACGCAGCTATAAAACTTCCATCCACAGACTTGACTGCCAAACCCACAGCTGATAAAATAGAAGTGACCATGGCTACGAACCATATCGGTACGTACTGCTGTCCGATCTTGTTTGCTGACTAGGCAGCCAGAACCACAGGTTATGTTGAAATAGTGTCTTTGAGGTGTGTGTTGCACTTTTTGTTTTCAAGTCGAATGACGTGCTTGTCAAATATGGCATGTATGTTCCCAAACAGCTGTTAAACTTATAAAAATATGTCAAAACTGACTGGGTTTTGGGCTTCCTCACAGCTGATAAGTTTTCGGTATTTGCTGTTGTATCCATTGCTTTTGCTTCTACTTATTACACGCGTTGTATGATATAGATTTACGGCTTTTTCTTATATGACTGTATAATCTACAGCTAGGTTTGTACTGTCTCATATGTATTAGTAATCGTTTCCCCTTTATGGAAATCGATGCTTGATCAGTTGATGAATCAGACTTGCTTACTAGTACTTATCCGACTACCATATCCAGTTGCCTACAATGATTCTTGGAGTTGTTACTCCTTTTTGTTGCAGGCCCTTTCCTTCTCACGCATCTATTATTAGATCTTCTAGTGACCGCTGCCCATATGACAGGGGATGCCAGAGTGATAAATATCACCTGTGCAGAGCATGACCACGATAGACTCTCAGGTAGACAGTCATTTTGTCTTGTGCTTTTAGCCAAATGTAGTACATTACTTCAACCTAATTTGTGTTACTTTCTTCAATCAAATACTATTTGATCGATACTATGCATCCCTACTTATATTTGTTTGACTCAGGGTCACTTCATATGGTGCTTAGGAGTCGCCCTCTCCTAGCTAGATAACACAACTCCAATATAAAATGCTGCTACAATCACTGGTCATGTTTGCAATACATTGTCTATTGTATAGTCAGTATATACTACATTGTATACTGTATAGTCTAGTATATACTACATTGTATATTGTATAGTCTAGTATATACTACACTTACACATTCCATGTTGCACTGCAGGTGTTACAGAATTAGATATGGACAACTTTCAACTTACAAAGAAAGGCACATTCTCGGGCTTGCAGGCCTATAAAAACTCAAAGTTATGTAACATATTATTTACCTACCAGCTGGCGGACAGTCTAAGTGGTACAGGTGTAGCTGTCAACTGTGTCAACCCTGGTAAGTCGCTTGCATTCATCAATCACCGTGTTGGTGCGCCACACTGAGTCAGCTTGCTGTCGTTCTTCTACAGTGTGGTTGGTTGTTACAGGTAGTATCCCAAGTACACAGTTGGAGAGCAGGTCAAGCAAGGTGAAGAGAGGTCTGAGGTTGCTCTGTCTGCATTACCTGCTCAGGTGTGCAAGCTTTACTCAGACTAAGAAACAAGCAGGGAAGCAAATTGCTTTGCTAGCGACGTCAGATAAATACAAAGGTAATTGCGTAAGATCTTTAGATAAAAATTTCTCAAAGTGGCATGTAATTTTGTAGAAAAAGGAAATAACTAGTGAGAATCGATAGTTTTAGTAAATGATCATTATGGAGGAGTTAGTGCTGTAGTGAAATAGAGTCTGTCTTACGTCACTGATGTGTGACCTGACTATGAATTGGTTATCAGCGCTGCCAGATGTTCACACGGCCACACATCACACCTTGGTCTTGCCGCTCAGCAACTTTTACTATTTGGTGTCGGCTGAGATCCTGGCATTGTTAAATGTGCAAAAAACTTGAACTGTTCATTTTGTTTGTTTATTTCTGACGTTATCTGCTTTTTTGTGACTGTAAGACAACTCCAAGAGATTTAATTGAATGAGCTGTCCACAGTACTGGTTTAGACTTGAAACTGAAGCAGGCTGAGAAACAAACCACATCTGTATTTATTGGGCTCATAAAATGAGCAACCTTTTTTTGGCTGATTTGATGGATGTTACTGTAACAGGTACTACAGGTGACGTAATAGATATTTAGAACAACCTGACTAGGTGACTGTTCTGTAGGTACTACAGGATGTTACTACGAAAGAGGCGTGTCTGAAAGATCGTCCATAGAGTCGTACGACAGAGATCTCAGGCATCGTGTGTGGACTATGAGTAAGAAGATTGCTGGTCTCAATAAAGACGACGGCTTTGACGATATTAGCCTTCACAGTACTGTCTAGTCTTGGGCCCTTGGGTAATGTGAGCCTTGGCTGCTATACCTGTCTCAGTTCAGCTGGCTCTTGTTTTCAAGCTATTCCAGTTATTTTGTGTGTTATGTTCCTTAATCATTCAACATTCGGCATCATAGAAATGTTAAATGTGGAGGGGGGGGGGGGGGAGGGGACAATTGTATTTCTTACACAAAACTAGAAGCTAAGAGAGGTATAAACTTACCTGTAAGAATGTAGCTTCTCCAATCTCTGTTCTGCAATATGAAGTTTTATCTACCAATGACAGAATTATCGCTCAACATTATTGACTGCCATAAATGCTGTGGCAGTTCAGCTAAATTTATGTTTCTTGAAAAAGTATGTGTAGTTGCGTTGAATGCGTTTTTCACTTCTACAAAAAAAATGTTTGGGTCAACCGTAAGTCACAGAAACAAAAGGCACGTATATTTACCATCTACTATACTACAGTATTGTTATACTACTGCTATATATATTACTATTTATAGACAATATCATACATAGATACTATCTAACCATATTTTTCTTTTTTTTTTTACATATTGGATAATCTTTTGGCAACATAACATGATGTTGAACATTACCAACTTTGTACAGTGGAGAGTTACTCACGCTGCAGTGAATGTGTTAATTGCCTCAGTTATACAGTATGTCAGCGTACAGCTACAGCTTAACTCCATGTGGTCACGTTTGCTTTCCTATGCTCATACCTAATGCTGGCTTCAGTGTTGTTACAGCTTTCACTGCATACTATACATTTCCTATCAAAATTTGCTGCTGATAGTAACTTATTAAAATAGAATTTTGTTCATAGTTTTATTTTGTTATATATTTTATATGAAATTTTCATAAGACAATAAAATGAGTTGAAAAATGATAGAAATAGTTATTTGGTTGACCCCTAGTTGTCATTTGGTTGACCCCTAGTTGTCATTTGGTTGACACCTAGTTGTCGTAAGACTGGTTTAGCTCTCACTTCTATACACATGACAGAATAAATAGAATTCAGTGTAATAAAATTATATACAATAGACATAAGACTGTAACATGTGCAACACACAATATCTAAGAAGCGACAACCTCAGGAAGTAGCAAGTATAAAATATAATTTACATGCTATACAATATTTGGTATAGACTGTACATTTGTCAAGAGTGACCATTATGATAAAATATAGTAAAAAAAATTGAGCAGTTTGGCAGTTTACAGGGAGTCGTGCTCTCAGCACAGGTATCAGCTGTCTGTTTTATCAGAAAACACAAGCCCATATTTCCTTTCTACAAAAGAGCTATCGGCAAGTCCTTCCCGCCGCCTTCCCAGCGACAACTCTGAGCTCGTGGTATCAGATGCACCAGGTGGGCTGTTGCGAGTCGTATCTATGCTAGTAGACGCCACCGGATTCACCAGCTCACTGGGCTCTGACGCGTCGCCAGATCTGATTGATTTGCTCGAAGCTGTGCTCTTGCTTAGGTTAAGATGCTGTGAGCGACACGATTGAAAACTATCAGAAGCGTTTGCCGGCGACGTGGTTTTGTTCATAGAATTGTTCGTATTAGCGGTAGAAGTATGACCATTGTTGTGATTGGATGCTGAAGCGCTAGAATGATCTTTATTAGCTGATGATGCGTGATCACTACAATGTTTAGTCCTTGAAGCGCTGCTGTGAGATGCAGATAAATCTTGTTCTGAAGAAGAGCCAGCGGCTACATTGCCAGCACTTGGTGAGTGTATGGATAATATGCTGGTGTTTTGGTAGATGTGAATGTCTTTTGGTTCTATATTCATATAATCACTATACTGTTGGTCTCTCTTTGGCATTGATGAGGTTACAGCTGATAGAGGCAAGTTCATGTAGCCTGCAAAGTGCACAATGGGCAGTGAATACAAAAAGAGCAGAGGGATAGACTGCACTCACAGACATAATTAGAAAATAAATGGAACAGTGGCTACCATACTCAGTGATAGAAAGTGTATGGATTATCTGCTACAGTGTAAAGCTTAATAGGCAATTTATAAAAGGTTTATGCGAGAGAAAAAGGTAGTGGCACAGTAAATTAACCGTCAGAAAATGATCTATTATCACAGCTTTGGTGTTGCCCTCAACACATTCATCTGAGATTATGCTATTACAAGCCTATTGCAGGCTCCAGACAAACCCTCATTGCAAATGTCGGCAATACTGTAATAATAATGAAAGAATGAAATGACAAAAATAACTTGCTTCACTCTGAATGCGTGCATTTGTTACATGTTGTGAAATACCTGTCTTTCTAGTGCACATACCTGGCTCTTCATATACTAAGGGGCGATTAGAGGTAGTTGCTGGCCCTCTCTGCGAATGTACAGGAGTCACAATTGCTTGAGGGGGCTGTGTAGGAGCCCGTAATTGATGCAAAACCTGCGCTAGGTCAGGAGGAGGCAACTTTCTGTCTATATAAGGTATGTACTCGGCAGATATGCTTTGGGCCGGGGCTCTGTGTCCATTGCAAGCCTGTGAGACTGTGTGCTGATGACGTGATGGTTGGAATGTACTGAATGGATGTGACTTGTCACTAGAATAGTATTCTGGGGACACACGCTTTGAGTAGCCTCTGGCTCCCACTGTATGATGGGAGTAACTGACGGGATGGGCCTCAGACACCAAACTGTCTATGGATTGTTGGTTAGGGTTGAGAGGCTCCATAGCTGCAGCTAGCTCAGAATCCATAGTAGGAAACTTGCCTCTGACTTTACAAAACGCACTAGGGGAATCGCGAGAGCCTTGATATTCTGCAAAATTCAACAAGCCTCATGAGTTGTCTGCTCTGTCTATATCAACATAGCAAACAATCAATTGACCAGAGCAGTACTCTGGCCTTTAGTATCACTTACCAAAGAAGCTGTCAGTTTTAGTTTGGCTGCTGCTGTTGCTCAAGCTGTCCCCTATTTTATGTGTGGAACAGGTTTTGCCATCCGAGTTGAGAGGAGCAGTTGTTTCCTCCGTATCCTTGGATCCATTCCTGCCTTGCCTTCTTCGGGTTTGGTATATGATGACCACCCACACCAGAGAAGTGCCCACCACACAGCAAACCACAGCTATCACAATTAGCCCAGTTATAGTATTTTGGTCTAGTACAGTTGTTTTCCTCAATGTCTCAGCCGAGGACTCAGTTGGTTGCTAAAAGAGAACTCACCATATTAAATGAGTCCTCAACGAATGATACCATTCAAGGGTCCACACTTGAACTAGCAACTGGACGTGCAGAGAGTTGTCTTACCCCAGTACTGGAATCCTTGACGATGATTTCACACTGTTGAGTGACCTGACCTAGCGGGTTTCTAGCTGAGCACATGTACATTCCGGAGTCTTCCGGCGTAGCGTCAATTATAAACAAGTTATTGAAAGTCACGGAAAAAATATACTTCTCACTTGCCTACAACAATTGGAGAGAAATGAATGTGGATGTAAAAGGACAGAAGAGTAAGGAGAGAGGGGGGAAAGAGGGGGTGGAGGGAGGGGGTGGAGAGAAGGGCAGAGAGAAAGAATGAGTGGAGAGAGAGGGGTTGGAGAGAGAGAGAGGGAGTGGAGAGAGAGGGGTTGGAGAGAGAGAGGTTGGAGAGAGGGGTTGGAGAGAGAGGGGTTGGAGAGAGGGGGCGGAGTGAAGGGGTGTAAAAGGAGGGGGTGGAAAGAGAGAGAGAGGGGTGGAGAGAATGAGAGGGGTGGAGAATGAATGAGAGGGGCGGAGAGAAAGAGAGGGGTGGAGAGAATGAGATAGAGAGAATGAGAGGGGTGGAGAGAATGAGAGGGGTGGAGAGAATGAGAGGGGTGGAGAGAAAGAGAGGGGTGGAGAGAAAGAGAGGGGTGGAGAGAACGAGAGGGGTGGAGAGAACGAGCGGGGTGGAGAGAACGAGAGGGGTGGAGAGAACGAGAGGGGTGGAGAGAACGAGGGGGTGGAGAGAATGAGAAGTGTGGAGAATGAATGAGAGGGGTGGAGAATGAATGAGAGGAGTGGAGAGAATGAGAGGGGTGGAGAGAATGAGAGGGGTGGAGAGAATGAGAGGGGTGGAGAGAATGAGAGGGGTGGAGAGAATGAGAGGGGTGGAGAGAATGAGAGGGGTGGAGAGAAAGAGAGGGGTGGAGAGAAAGAGAGGGGTGGAGAGAAGAGTAGGGAGAACAGGGGTGGAAGGATGGAGAGAGGGGGTGGAGATAGAGGGACATTGAGAGTTAAAGCATAATTACAAAGTGAACAAGTATGTTAGCATTTGACAAACTATCAATGATTGAAAAGAAAAACAAAGTCTCGATCTGAACGAAACCATTTCCTATCTCGACATAATAGCCAACAAGTACAGAAAAATAAATGAAATTTCCTCAGAGATTGTTCGGCAGAAGATAATTATATGCTGAAAAATTCTAGAATCCTCCACCCGCAATCAAAAGTATTTCCGCCATCCCCCCCCCCCAAGTCAACAACAACAAAAACGACAATAATATTACATTCAAGCCTTATGCAGTTGTCAAGTCAGCTAGTTCATCAACGAGAGGCAATGAAAGATTTTAGCAAAAAACGAATAAAATAACGGGAAAAGTTGTCAAAAGAGACGCCAGATGATTAATAAACGAGGAAGGAGGCACACAAAAAGAGCCGAGCGAAATGTGCAGTCAAACTAATACATGCCAAAGTTGACTCTAATTATTCAAATGTGTGATGAATGTTAGAGTTTGCATTAGTAACACCTGGCAAAGCAAAGTACAAAACCACTATATTGAGATAAACTCATATAAAACACATACCTGGATAACATTACCGTTCTTATACCAAACTATTGGTAGCTTGGGATTACCGTCGGCCTGACATTTGAGCAGATACGTTCCAGCCTTGGTGTTAGTACAAGTGATGTCTTCAGTGAACATAGGGGGAACTGTAAGTAGATGCGAATTACGCCTTTAAATATCAATGAACAAGTAGGAGTTGTGTTCTCAAAGCGAAGTGGCACAACATTAGCCACAGAGAGAAAACATACGGATACAAAACATACCTAGAACGTTGACTGTAGCGTTGCTGATGATACTGCCAGCTCGGTTGGTGGCATTGCAATAGTACACTCCTCTGTCTGCCCACTGAACATTTTTTATAATAAATTCATTCAGGTTCTTTGGGTTCACTTGAAATCGCCGATCTCTAGCGGCAGGGAAGTTCTGTCCGCCATCTTTACTCCAAGACAGGAACGGTTGCGGGTAACCCGTAGCTTCACACAAAAGTTGAGCGCTCTGACCAGTTTTCACAGTCACATTGCTTGGGGTGTTGGTAAACGATGGGAATACTGGATAAATAGAACAAGAGAACCAAATTCAACAACACGACAAACGCTCATGGCCTGCAGGACATGCTGGGAAACAAAGGAAATGGCAGAGCAAACAGTTCCATACAAACTAACATAGTCTGACATGCCGTCTGCGCATAACACTACAGCTACATGCTACATACGTACAGCTATATTATACAAAGCTATATATGACTATCTAAAGCTACACACCAACTACAATCCATCACATTCTAGTATGCAGATTCAAGGCGGTTACCAAAATCTAACACGGTGACGTCAATTGCATGCATAATTGAATAACAAGTAACAAGTTAGACTTTTCCATGCAGCGAGTTACCAATGGTTGAAGGTTTCAGCGAGCCCTTGCACAACCCGATAACGCTGCTGAGGTCATGCACAAAGAGGCAGCGACGTTTGGCACAGGGTACAGTTGCTCTATTGTGTGACGAACATAGAATGTTTTCACAGAACTGAACCAGGGTTCATGCAAGCCAATCACAAATCCTTTCAGCTGGTATTTATAATTAAAGAGTTGCTATACTACGAGTGATTAGTCAAAGCTCTAGAAAACTTCACTCATCACATTACGTATCACACATCAGCTCTCACTTCCTCTGCATCAATTATAACTGCATGCAATGTTAATTAAACCAACGCATAGAGATATATAGCCTTGGTGTTAAACACAAAGCCTGAAGGACCTAACAGACAAAGGGGTGGGGGGCATACACACCTAACACCAGTAATGGCACGTTGCTAGAATAGTCCTGACCAAATTCATTTTTAAAGCCACACTGATATTGGCCCTCGACATGCTCTGTTACATTGACCAGCCTGAGGTAAGTGGTGTATAGGGCTACCCTGTCGTCAGCGGTACTGCGTTCTGTATGTATCAGCCCGATAGAATCCTCTATCACCTACACAAACCGAGCAAGCAATTGACCACCAACAACTGGAGGAAGAAAATGGCAAAAGTTACTCAAGCGTGACAATAGGTCACACATGGTAGCAAGCAATATATGACCAGAGGTAGATAACTGCCTTCTGCGTAGGACAAGTCATCTGCCCTCTGCTCACCTTGCTGTCTTTCCTCCACTCAACGGTGAGTTGTGATTGGCTACTGGCCGTGGCAATACAAGTGAGAGTAACATTGGAACCTTTCAAGGCATTGGTGGCTTGTGGCTCTCGTGTAATGAAGGGGGTCACTGGCATCTCCCCTTCTACAATGATCAAATGCATACCTGAAAACTGACGCTCTACAGTTATGTATTTCTGTGTTTATTTAAGAAAGTGCTTGTGAGAAAGAGGCTAACCAACAGAGAAATTAGCACTTTGAGGCTAATAATATCGACTGCAATAACTGGCAGCTACTGTTCACACAAGTCAAACCAAAAACAATTCTGATGTAATACACAGCATGCACAGCTCTCTCTCACACGCTCTGTGGGTAGAGCACCTGCAATGAATTGACACTAATAGTTACCATAGCACACACTAATGTATACAATGTGCACTTACACCTGATTCATATCTAATACCTCAGCTAGCAATACTCTTGTCTATAACACACACCAAATATAATGTATTACTGTACTTACTGGGGCACACAAAGCTCTCCACTTCTATCTCAAACATACTTTTACCAAGTAGCTCTATGGGGTGTGCGCATGTACCACGTACAGTAGAACTCAAACCTTTCTGTTCTAACCACGGGGGTAGCCATGATATCTTACAGTCACAAACCAGCGAGCTCGAGTCCATGGCGCTGTAACAGCACGTAGATGAGAGAGATGTATAGAGAGATGTATATAGAGAGAGATGTATAGAGAGATGTATAGAGAGAGAGAGATGTATAGAGAGAGAGATGTATAGAGAGAGAGATGTATAGAGAGGGAGATGTATAGAGAGGTGTATAGAGAGAGAGATGTATAGAGAGAGAGAGATGTATAGAGAGAGAGATGTATAGAGAGAGAGATGTATAGAGAGAGAGATGTATATAGAGAGAGAGATGTATAGAGAGAGAGAGATGTATAGAGAGAGAGAGATGTATAGAGAGAGAGATGTATAGAGAGAGAGATGTATAGAGAGAGAGAGATGTATAGAGAGATGTATAGAGAGATGTATAGAGAGATGTATAGAGAGATGTATAGAGAGATGTATAGAGAGAGAGAGATGTATAGAGAGAGAGAGATGTATAGAGAGAGAGAGATGTATAGAGAGAGAGAGATGTATAGAGAGAGAGATGTATAGAGAGAGAGATGTATAGAGAGAGAGATGTATAGAGAGAGAGATGTATAGAGAGATGTATAGAGAGAGAGAGATGTATAGAGAGAGAGATGTATAGAGAGGGAGATGTATAGAGAGAGAGATGTATAGAGAGGGAGATGTATAGAGAGAGAGATGTATAGAGAGAGAGAGATGTATAGAGAGAGAGATGTATAGAGAGAGAGATGTATAGAGAGGGAGATGTATAGAGAGGGAGATGTATAGAGAGAGAGATGTATAGAGAGAGAGATGTATAGAGAGAGAGATGTATAGAGAGGGAGATGTATAGAGAGGGAGATGTATAGAGAGAGAGATGTATAGAGAGGGAGATGTATAGAGAGATGTATAGAGAGGGAGATGTATAGAGAGAGAGATGTATAGAGAGAGAGATGTATAGAGAGGGAGATGTATAGAGAGGGAGATGTATAGAGAGGGAGATGTATAGAGAGATGTATAGAGAGATGTATAGAGAGGGAGAGATACACAAGAACAATCGGCACTAGTAAACAATAAAACTTACAGATTGACAAGGCTGGGCAGTGTACTGAATGCGTAGCTCTCCACAGTGGTGACAGGATTTCCACTGAGTTCGAGGGTGGTCAGTGACTCCAACCCTCTGAGTAACTTGGAAGTAATAGACTGTAGCTTGTTGCCAGTAAGGGAGAGAGAGGTGAGGTGCTGAAGGGAACTAAACGCTGTATTAGGTGGAGACTGTACACTATCTGACAACTCGTTGTCACTGAGGTCTCTACAAGCATAAAACAGTAGATACAAGTAGAGCTCATTGTAGAGCTCATTGACAGATTGGATAGGCGGACATTGGTAAGTTAGACGTAAAGTGAAGGCTATCAATCAGA
Organism: Cryptosula pallasiana; assembly: GCA_945261195.1. Classification (NCBI taxonomy): domain Eukaryota; kingdom Metazoa; phylum Bryozoa; class Gymnolaemata; order Cheilostomatida; family Cryptosulidae; genus Cryptosula; species Cryptosula pallasiana. The sequence continues at coordinate 48,014,048 of OX183133.1, read as the reverse complement.
CAAGTCAAACTAATATCTGGTATAATGGAGAGGAGTGAGAGAATGGGCTGTGCATTGATTGATGGCTACACACATACACATCGCTATGGCCACAGACATCCACTGCACATAGACGCTACGTACAGAAGAGCATTGGGGAGACAACTTACAGTGAAGTGAGGCTGGACAGTTGAGTGAACGAGGCCTCCTCAATCTGTCTGATCTTGTTATTGGCCAGGTTGAGCTGTTGCACGTTGCTGGCATCAATGAAGTGGTGGGCTCGTATAACCATCAGGTTGTTCTGTGACAGATCTCTGCAATGTATATGTCTGTGCAAGGTACTAGACAATAGACATAGAGCATGCACAGTAATAGACAAAAGCACTGCATGCACTCATAGAGAAAACAAAGATAACACATACAGAGTAGAGACAGCTGAAGCTTGCTCCCACGACTGCTCTTGTATAGACGATATATTATTCTTGGCCAAGTTCCTGCAAACACAACAAAATATACAAACTATGGGTGGGTAGAGCAGTTAGACTGAGGACCTGGAGCGCACTGGCTAGGATAACAAGCTATATCCACAAATATAAATGTTTGAGGGGCTGTGAGAAAGGATACAATACAGACTAGAAGACAGAGGACAGTGGAAGAGGTGACATGCACTCAGTTGTTTGACTCCTATCTCTGTTTACATACAAGCAGTAGTGACTGCGTTTTACTAGCAGCTTATGCACCTGCCACTGATAACACTTGGTCAACAAACACACATGCTCAACGATAGCTATACAACAGCCTATATACAGGGGGGAGACAACTACCAAAGTATTGCTGTGTCGGAGAGAGCTGGACAGGGTGAATGTGTAGAAGCATTACGTTGTTGGTAATAGCGAATAGGCTCTGTTTACTCAGACTATCAACGCCTCACACCAAACACTGACTTGTGAATGTATGTATGTAGTTATAGACACAATGGCATCTATGTCTATGATATTATCTACTTACAGGGTGTGTAGACTGTGCAGTCCAAAGAAAGATCCAGCCTCCACAGAAGTCAACAGGTTGGACTGTAAATTCCTACAAAAAAAAGAAAATAAATGGTATAGTGAAGACACAATGTAAACCCGCCATCAGACGGGACAAGGTAAGTGTGACATCAGACGGGACAAGGTAAGTGTGACATCACACTGGGCAAGGTAAGTGTGACATCAGACGAGACAAGGTAAGTGTGACATCAGACGAGACAAGGTAAGTGTGACATCAGACGAGACAAGGTAAGTGTGACATCAGACGAGACAAGGTAAGTGTGACATCAGACGGGACAAGGTAAGTGTGACATCAGACGGGACAAGGTAAGTGTGACATCAGAGAGACAAGGTAAATATGACATCAGACGATAAGAAGGGTGAGACTTACAAAGACTCCAGAGATTCACAATCGTAGAAAGATCCAACGAGTAAACCACTGAGACGATTTCTCTCCAAGTTTAAATCCTTCAACATCTTCAGTTTGGTGAAGTAGACGTAGTCAATTTGGGTGAGACGATTTCTGCTGAGATCTCTGCAAGAGAACAGCTCATACATGACATCACTTGCAGTGACCAGGTGACACTTTCACAGACTATAAGTGACGATAAATAGACCTACTGACAGATGTAATTGTTATAGCAAACGCACCTGTTGATATTCAACAACATTCGCCGCTAATATTTAAAACACACACCACTAAAGAGAAAAAAATGGTAAATAGCATATCAATAGACCATAGCTCTTATTTTATTACTTCGTATCGATTGAGATGCAGCGAGAAACTGGAGGCTTCGATTTGGTGTGCAAGCGTGGGAGATACATTGCCTGGCTTTTACCAACGCGCAGCTAACCCATACAATAACATCTACAAATACTTTCTACTTGATAACAATACTATCTTTTATCCACCGCCTTCAATATTCTATCACGTTTGAGAGAAAGAACAAAAGTGGATGCGTCAGGTCTTTCATATCAGCCAACTGATCAATAGAGACTTGCTATTCACTTTGCACAAACAAGCTACTGAACAAAAGAGGCCTGAGTTAAATTAACTGCGAGGCTTTGATCATTGCTTGCAGCCGCAATAGTCAATCCATATCCATCGGATGTACATAATTGTGTGCAGCGCCTTACTATAACACATCTCCGCCCTATTCAGGGCAAACCTTAGTTACTTACAGCAACTGTAGGTTGGACCTATCACCCACCCTACCCAGGGCAAGCCTTAGTTACTTACAGCAACTGTAGGTTGGACATATCACCCACCCTACCCAGGGCAAGCCTTAGTTACTTACAGCAACTGTAGGTTGGACATGCCAGAGAACACCTCTTCCTCGATGGAAGACAACTTATTACGACTTAGCCTCAGCTCCTCCAATGTAAGTAGATGATCAAAAGCTCCAGAACTCATGTTAGATATTTCATTGTTATTCAGAGATCTACAAACACAACAAATGCATTCATTTACTAGACAATAAAGGGCTGGCCATCCACCCTAGAACTCCTTGCACCACCACTTACAGCTGTTTTAGTGATGTGTTGGTCGGCAGTGAGGCCATGGTTATTGCTCTCACCCGGTTCTTGGTGAAATCTACCTTGACCAGCCGGTTCAAGCCGGAGAGGGAGGTACCAGTCAGCGCGGTTATCTCATTGTTCACACTACAATATATTGTGTAACAATCAGCAAGAGGCCAGCAAGTGAGCTCAACATGTAATGGCGAGGACATCTCAATATTCACTACAACTAAACTGACAGGTATAGCCCAGGTTCTACACTTATAATACGGTTGACTAACCAACCAACCTAAAGGCATCGCAGTCAAGAATAAGATTAAAGTAATTGGAATCATTCCATCCTGTTAGATTGAATGCCAAGAGTTGGATGCTCTGGCCAATCCATCAATTAAACATCATTCAAAGACTGCTTTGTCAACGCTACTGCCAAAATGTTTCTCAGCATGAATAAATTAGCCTAGTATGGCACGCAGCCATACCAGATGTTGTGCCTGATTCATGCACTAATACTATTGTCAGGGCAGTAAACAATCATATCACAAACAAGATATTGCGAGAGTGACAGGTTTGCATACCAACAGTCACTAATGAAAAAACCAGGAGAGTGCTGGAGAGGATATGCTGCCAAACATTAACAGACAGCAGAGAGACAGTTATGGCAGCCAGGCAGTGCTTCAGCCAACCATTATTACGTTTAATGAGTGAATCCTTGCCAACCACACAAAATACGTTGGTCTATGATATAACAAACAGTACACTAGTGTACTAGTGCACTAGTACAAGTAGTTGTTACCTGTGTAGTTCCACCAGTGACTTGCATTGACTCAGATCAGGCACACTCGCGAGTTTGTTCCTGGAGAGACGACTACAAGGGAGAGCCAGTGGCACATACGTCAGTTGATCGTATGAAGTAACAATGGATTTCGCACAATGATTGATGCAATGTCACTTACAGTATTTTGAGGTTAGGAAGTTTCTGACAGAATGTTGATGTATCTATACTTCGAATCTTGTTCTCACTTAGGTCCCTGTACAACAAATGTTTGACTCTAGAGAGAGTTGAGTGGAGGGTACAAAGTAAGTTACTGCATATAATAGCAAAGAGTTTTCGTTAGTTTGTTACAAAATGACTCCGATCAAAGAAACCAATTTCCTGTTTGAAATAGAAAGTGGTTTGAAGTAAACAAAACGTAGCAGTCAGTCAGTATTCAGTAGAACTCGGTAACCCAAGTCTGTCAAGTCATCAAGTGCTCGACTAGCTTTTTACTAGGAGATATTACATTTCTTTTAATACGCAACCTACTCTGAAAAACTGTCTATGCTAACAACAACAAAATTGAAGGTTTGTTTGCATATCATAATTGGAACATAACACACGAAATGGTTTAAAAATTTCTAGAGATAGCATATGTCGGTGATGTTCAAAAGTAGAAAAAGAGGCTGAATGTTTTCTGTGCATTAATTAATAGTTTTCTTACAATAGGATAAAATCATAGGTTGCGCGCTCACAGGTGTGTAAGCTAGATTTAATTAAAAAGCCTTATCAGAAGAAAGCTGAATAAGCTCTCTAAAGAAATAATGGGTTTCTATATGACAAATAAGCATCAAGCGCACGTGATTAATAGTCTATCATTGCAGGGCCCCAGCTGTGTACACTAACAAAAACCTGTGTGTGGCTCAGACAGTGGTGTAACGCAGATTGGCAACCCCATAATGCAATAAATTGTGCACTCTGCGCTTCAAGTCATAACTGTTTGCTTCACCTCACATTCTCTGGACTGCACTAACTGGTAGGATACAATTGATAGAATGCAGATTATAACCTTTACCTATGGCGTGTGGCTGAAACCTGCGCTACGCCACTGTTCAAAACAACAGTTTCAGAATTTGATTTATTGAAGCCTTTATTTTAATTCATCGACAAGAGAGTTTAAACAAACTGTGCCGATTCCTTTCAGCTCCTCTATTTGATATTCAACAGACACTGATAGAAATGTGGTCACAGGTGGCTAGTGAAAGACTTGCTACCGGCTGGTAACAGCACCTAACGGCCAATCACTCTCTCTGTGACCACTAGATAACATGCACAGAAGCTTCGCCTCATCGCAGCCATTCTGTGAATTCAGTGCTCGTGAGTCACTGGCTTCAGCTTCAGATTATTGCTGATGGGGTTTTTGGCCAAGTAAGGAAAGCTGTTTTCAGTTGTGCAACTCATAACACTGGTAATATGTCCAGGACACTAAATAATGCTAAACAAATCAATACTTGGAATAGGTTCTGCTTTAGCAAAATGATAATATTAAGTGTAACTCTGACAATTTAGCTTCATCCAAAATATCGAACTGAGCGAGTCTCTTGAACTCAAAAAGTGGTTCAGCAACTGCGAGGAATAATGATCGACAAGACTTCAGACTAACCTTTGGTACGGAAATAAAATGACGATTAGAGGCACGCCATGTTTACAAGGTAACATAAATGACTGAGTACAAAATGACCTTCCTTCGTCATTGAACGCAACAGTAAATTACTAACATCTCTGTTGTATGCCAAATTGAGGCTAATAGGATAAGATGGTAATACAAGCACAAAAATGTTATTCATTTCTTGCCAAAAAAATTGGGAAGCATTTCATGCCAAAAACAAAAGACAACTTTCTCTGGTACTTGCACAGTCAGATCATCAAACTTGTCACCACCTATTTGTACTGGGCGACTCTGAATGTGTCAAACGCAGCCCTTTGTCAACGCTTTCTAAGGCCCTTTGGTGTTTCATAGCCACCTGAATAATGTGTGCATTGAGCAGTGCTCAGGTAACATCTCTAAGTATTACTGGAGGTTGCCGTGGCTCTTACCTGCCACATCAATAGGACAACAAATAATATATGTAGGTGCACTAGGTAGATCTAGATACACCAGGTAGATGTAGGTACACCAGGTATATGTAGGTACACCAGGTATATGTAGGTACACCAGGTAGATGTAATCACACCAGGTAGATGTATGTACATCATGTAGATGTAAGCACACCAGGTAGATGTAAGTACATCATGTAGATGTAAGCACACCAGGTAGATGTAAGTACATCATGTAGATGTAATCACACCAGGTAGATGTAAGTACATCATGTAGATGTACGCACACCAGGTAGTTGTAAGTGCATGCACACTACAGATAAAAGTACATACTACAGATGACCCCCAGATGCATGGGTTCGGGCAAGAACAAATTTTTTAAAGACATTCATTTACAAAGAGATGGTTTGGTAAACTACAATCGCCAAACGCACCCAGTTAATCGCAATAACCTAATAGGGAGTCTAAAGACTACAGACAAAGTGTACAACATGCGGTGCCAATGTCAGAGTTGCCCTTAAATGTACAGTTGACACTGTAGCAAACACTGACTGCGATAATAGATCGTTTCTCCGATAGTATGGGAAATAACTTAACCAACAGCACAATACACAATGGTGCACACTGCACAGCTAGAAAACTACTTACAGCTCCACCAAGTCTGCTAGCACTATAGGAAAATCTTCAGCTTCAATTGATTCCAGTTCATTTTTATTCAAACGCCTGAAAGAAAACAAATGAAACAGCCTTAGTTATATATAGAGAGAGAGACCCGAAGTATGCATATCATTATGTTACAAGAATATACGGCTACGCCAGTGAACCAGCTGAGGTGGGCACAACAGAGGGCCACAAGATCAGTCCAAGGTTCACAATCACCAGCAGTAACAAAACTCTATGGCAACAGCAAAGAGCTTTCAATTTTTTAGTGCATAGCACGAAGGCAAGCATTCGTTTGAGAAGCCTACTGAAATAGGAGTAGCCAGTAAAGTAGTGTTTGTGTAGATATTATCTTTTCAATGGCATATGGTATGAAGCCACATTTCACACTCACAAAACCACAAACATCATTGCTAGCCCTCAGCTCACTAACTCACTCAGCGAGTCGCTGTTTACTTCACGTTTGCATTCAAACAGCCAACTACCGGCAGCCAATGCAGTCTCTTTGCTCATGCAATGATTACAAACTATTTTCAGTTTAATCAGTGCTGTCACACATGAATGAGTTTCATTTTCATTTCATTGTATATTACAATTAAAATAGCTTTCTCCATGATTAGAGGATTGAAGTAAAGAACTTCAGCAAGCTGTTGAAATGCAAGAATGCTATATATCACTATTGACTGGGCTACGCTTCGACGCTCAGACCGATCAGTGATAGGAGAGAATGGTCCCTTTACCCTGCTGTAGGCGCCATACATTAGCACACAGTAATGTTTCATATCTGACAATTTATCTGCAGAACGAGAGCCAATGAGCTCAAACAACTCTCCATATCAACATAAACGTTACACCTTATAGCTGTTCCATTTAATATGATTTTTAGAAAACATTTCTTGAAGCTACACCTTGCGCACAACTTTTAGTTTTCATTCAACTAAGAAAGTCAGCACCGCTACGTGCGGGCAGATGTCCCAGCAACTTATTTGTGTCACTGCATTCGAGCTTAGGGAGAAGCCTGCAGAGAACGCTGGGTGACTCTGGCAGAGCAAACGTCAGCTACTACATCTCACATACAGCAAATACTGCATAGTATTACTATTTGCATTAGCAACTTTCAATGGCAATGAATATTTGCACAGCTATTTCAACATGCCAGCTGGCCCATGGTCTCCAAGCACTAATCATTGCTCTAACACAGCCAGTGCTATAATCTACTCGAGAGCCTGCTGGTTACCCTCAGGCCTTCTACAGCTAATAATCCAAACTGATGACACCTTTGTTCAATCAACCCTCTCTTTCCAAGTGCATTCTATTGAAAGGGAAGACTTTATGGTTTCACAATGAAGCATTTAACCAAACAGGGAAAGTCAAAGCTAGCTTCTAATCAAATGCTATTATTTCTGATGTTGGTGCCATGGCGTCCATCAGGCAAAACTAACTTCAACAAAGAGCAAGTAAAAAACTGGCAGTAAAGCGAAGAAACACTAGAGCATTTGTAGTGTGTGTGTGTGTGTGTGCACAGCTTTCTGCATGTATTTGTGTTTACTAACAGTCCATTCAAACCACTTAGCAGAATCACCATCTCCTGTTGTGTGTAATACCTTATATCAACAGATACATTCACTTTGTATCATAGTTGCTCTATGTTTATGGCTAATGCTTTAGAGCCAACTCATTATCTGAGTGAGCAACAGCTATTCCTGGACTGCTATTTTTGCTTTCACTGCCAGCATTTGCGCCAGTATCTAGCTACTGCGTGCTGCCAAAGTGAGTGCTATTGGGAACTTCAAATACATCGTTGCCTTACGTTATACTACTATGTAACATTCAGGCAACTCAGAAAAGATACACTTCCGTTGATAAACGCACAATATATTGTTGCTTATCTCACATTTTCACGAGTGGCGGAAAACAAAAACCGCCGAATGTTAAAAATGAGTACCTGACAAGCGAGTGTAAAAATTGAGCAACGGATGAGTGAATGTGCAACCTAAACAGAACACAAAGTGTGTAACTTTCAAACAGAGTTGAATCCAGATTTTATCAACCATCGACATAGTTAAAACACTGTTTGCAGTAGATTTACCAGTTAGAAGACAGCACCAAGTCCTGCAGGACACAGTGGAACTAAATTGTAACACCAAAGAAAACCAACCAACCAACTACACCGTGATCACACCAGTTGATGAGATATAAAGGCGGTGAGTGCCAACAGAGGGAATCTCACCCTTATCGTACTAATACTGCTTGAGCCTATGTAACATCACTAAGCTGGTTACTATCATCAACTTGAACCAACTAAATGTCTGTGTAAATAAAGCATTTACTAAATCATCTACTTGAGTCAACAACTTTATCAAAAAAATGTTACTTGCTCGGTCATTTTTAACCTGCTATGTCATTCGAAATAAACACTTCATGACAGACTTGACTATTACAACAAAAAATTAGATATTGACATTTACTAGTCGCATTAGGAGAGTGTAACCTCAATTTAAACTTTTTCTAAAAATTACAACTTCCATCACTTTGAATATGATTAAAACAATATTGCAATGACACATCAAAACTTAATATCAAACAAGACTCTCAACAGCAACAAATTAATATTTTCATATATCATCAGCAACACCACAGAATGAATGTTACTGGCACAAAATACCAATATTATATTATATTACATTTAGAGGGTATTGATTAGAAACATAATGCGTTGTAACTGCCATTTTTTTATGTCAGAACTGTGCATTGAAGAAATGTATCTTAAAAATATATATTTGAATGTTACAGCTTTGACCGAACAAGTAACTTACACTATTTATAACTACTGTATATTAGATCAAGTGAGTAATTTTGAACTTTTAAAATAATAGTGATAATTTTTATGAGTCACTCAAACAACACATCTTTAATTATTAACATTCCTATATTATAATTTCGTAAAGTTTTACTACCACTCAACTCCAATCCAACATTCACATGGTGGGAAAATAATATCAGTATAATTTATTAGTAGTATCAGTGGATTAGACAGATCACCAAGTAATCTTACCATACCACTAAAAATAATGTTATCTATCCGATTACTTGCTTTAATAATGGTACACAACAATAATAAATAGAGTAATTATTTACATATCACCATGGTATTACACTACCGTGACTTATTATCACAAGTCATTATTATTATTATTACATCATCTCTTATTATTATTATGCTCTGCACAATTTTTTGGTTCAGGTTGCTTTTATTTAATAGCTACAGAGCAGATGGCCATTTTTGTTTTTTTGCTGGTTTTGGGTGTCCCAGCTTCAATATGACATTTATTATTACTTCACTTACCACAATAATAAACACAAAAGCGTTGATTGATTATTAATAATTAATAATCAAAACGAACTTAACGAGGAGCAAACAAATGTAATATTTACCTCTGTATTTACCTCTGTGACGATAGGACACTCTAAATCACTAGGTGCAAGGGGAGTGCCTCAGGAGGAAAAACAGTGTGCTACAGTGTTATTACATGGTTACAGCATGTAGCTGTCTAACGATTATTATACGGTTTCTGGTAGCACTCTCATGTCACGTAGTTATAGTTCTAGGTAAAAAACTGTAATGATAACAATTTAATTTATTTACTATGAATAATAATAATACATAATAATAATAATAATAATATTATTAATTATTGTTGTTCATTATTAATAATATTAAATAAATAATATTAATATATATAATAAATAATATAATATATATATTATATTATTTAATATATTATTATTATTACTACTTACAATATTTTTGTGGAAGCAGGCAAGTTGCTTGGAACATACGCTAATCCCTTGTTTGAACAGTCTGTACCGCCATTACCTAATTCACGGCATAACGATGATCCTTGAGAAGACACAGGTAATGGCAGGTGTCCAAGACTGAGCAAACTACTCATCCAAAATATGTTTCTAGCAAGTTGTCGTTCATTCATGGTGAAGTTATTATCCACTTTGAGGCTTCCATAAACCAGTAATGCTTTCCATTATTCCATAAAATCCCAAATAAAGTGTGTTGTTATCCTGTAACCGATGTGAAGGCAGTGGAAAGGATACAATCCACAAAAGAATGATACAAGTAAAAATAGTAAAACTACTGTCACTCAGTTAATGCAGTTACTACGACTTACTACTAGTAAGGCACATTGACAACTAGTTGTTAATAGAAGCAATGTGAAATCTGAATTTTTATTGGTTGTACTAGTCACGTGGTAATACTAGCTGTATTTTTCATCGGCTTTTGATTATAAAGTATTATGGCTCTCCGGGCGCGGAACTAATAGGTTATCGTTCGGCTTCATTCATAGTCAACGTCGAGAAAACAACTTCGCAGTTGGTCACCAACATGTTCCCAGCTATCGTAGAATGTCAGGTTTATCTAAATTTCAATAATGTTGAAAACTGTTTTCCCTAACCATATGGATATGTGTCTATTTCTTTGACACACTCACAACCACATATTAAACAAAATTGAGGCACTTTTCACATAAGCTGATTGAGCACACAGCTACAATTTCTAAGGCACATGGTAAACATACCCGAAAAAAAAACAATGGTACAAAATTGAACGAAGGAAATAGTACTGAGGTGCATAGTGCATCTAAAATTTTATTAGAAATAAATGATAAAGCTAAACAGTTCAACAAACAATATTAAAAGTGCAACATTGCTAAAGTACAATACAAGTAAACTAGGTTCTACATTCATGAAAAACTGGAAGCACAAGTAATATTTGAGAAAAGTGATGAGACAACACAGAAAGGCATTAGTAAATACAACGTTTGATTATACATATAGACATTGGGAGTGAGAGGAATGGCTGTAGTAATGGGATTGTACAGTTTGAATGAACACTCCAACATTATGTAAAACTTTGCAGCAGGTGACATTGGGTGGCCCAGCGATGTAAAACTGATTTAAATCCTGCTGTGGCTGGCAGACCACCCACAGAGAGTTCTGTGAAATGAAATAGTGATGCGTGAGCTTACTAAAGCTGTTAAAGTGATGATCAGATCATTTAGAGAGTTAAAGCTACCCGCACTAAAATAAACTGATAAAAAGTTAGACAATTGATGGAGTTGTCTTCCCTTGTACATTGAGCAGACAATTTCACTCGTCAGTTCATTAAATGTTGTCATATCCTGGAGCATCAGCGGTTTGTGAAACGCAGCAGCCGCAGGACAGTGTGAAGCGCCAACCATCCTACAAACAGTTTGGAGATATAGCCAAGTCCACAAAATGTACTTCATAGTTAAACTTCAGGTCAAGGTTTCTATGACATGCGGTGCATCAACGTAACGACGTTTATAACATACCATGACAAGCTTGGGTAAATCTCCCCAAAACTCGTGGTTAGGAATAATCTCCAAGCCAGTGTAGCCACGAACAAATTTGTTGAAGAGCACACCTCCTATGATGTACACTCCGACCAACACAAAAAATCTGCAATCAAAACGACTAGAATGTAGCTCTCAGGCTTTGCTAAATAGTGAATATACATTTTGTATCCAACGCTTATTCAGTGTAGCCCTAATTCTACTCAGTGAGGATGTACGGGAGAAGTCTATAACTCACATGATGAGCAGAATAGAACCTGCGCTAAGGGAGGAGTTAGAGGAAGGCAACTCCTTGGCACAACATTCCTGGCCACTCAAGATGAATTCCTGTAACAGAGAAGTGAGCTAGAGTGTGTGGTACCTGGTGCACCTGGTGTATCTGGTGTACCTGATGCACCGCACAGGTCGTACAGATAAGAGCTTGGATCTGCCATAGCAGCAAATTATAATGAGCCAATCAGGATGCCATTAGGGGCAAGTGCCATATCCCACACCTCCCCTCCACAAAGGAGCAAATAATTTTTTGTAGTGCCTTTCCTATGAAACAGAACAGTCCCATTAAAATATATGCACTGCATAAGAAGCCTGGGGCCCACATGTAAGTGGATGTTGCTAAATTTCGAAAATAATACAGCTACGTTAAAGACTTTACCCAATGCTTTCAAACCCTATTTCTGCAATAGCCAAATCAATTATTTTTATCAGCTATAACTTCATAAAAGTACTAGTAAAACATGAAATGGAACATAATCGATATATCTATAAAAAATTTTATTGGCTCAGTCATAAAGTTCGTTTAATCCTCAATATGTATATTTGGTGTGTTATTCAAGGCTACACACAAAGTTATTTAAGAGTTGTCTCCCTTTTAATGAGTCAAATACCATTCCCAAGCCTTTAATCTAGTGTAATATATGATGAAATATTACAAATTGATATAAAACATAGCTGGCATAATATGATTTTGATTGTCTCTCAAGCTGTATCCGTGAGGCGACGAGAACAAAGATGTCGTCACACAGCAGTGATTCACACATTTACGGTAGATTCTCAGTTTCCTTTTTTAATACAGAAAATCCATAGCTAGCATTGGGTGCTAGATAATCCATAGCTAGCATTGGGTGCTAGATAATCCATAGCTAGCATTGGGTGCTAGATAATCCATAGCTAGCATTGGGTGCTAGATAAGTTTATATATCATAGAATGAAGTAGAGTCAAGTAATACAACATGGTGTAGCGGTAAGGAACACTATGTGTGTAACATGTCTGGTGGTAGTGTGGTGGTAGTGTGGTGGTAGTAGTGTGGTGGTAGTGTGGTGGTAGTAGTGTGGTGGTAGTGTGGTGGTAGTCTGGTGGTAGTCTGGTGGTAGTGTGGTGGTCTAGCAGGGGGGCATAGGTAAGAGATGATTTAGCTAAAAAGCTGCCTGACATAACCAACACAAAATGTATCGGAAATGCTGAAATCACTATTGTACCGTAGAGAGACTGAATGCTAACACCACTAGTCAGGTATAACACCACTAGTCAGGTATAACACCGCTAGTCAGGTATAACACCACTAGTCGGGTATAACACCACTAGTCGGGTATAACACAACTAGTCAGGTATAACACCACTAGTCAGGTATAACACCACTAGTCAGGTATAACACCGCTAGTCAGGTATAACACCACTAGTCAGGTATAACACCACTAGTCAGGTATAACACCGCTAGTTGGGTATAACACCACTAGTCAGGTATAACACCGCTAGTCAGGTATAACACCACTAGTCAGGTATAACACCACTAGTCAGGTATAACACCGCTAGTCAGGTATAACACCACTAGTCGGGTATAACACCACTAGTCAGGTATAACACCACTAGTCAGGTATAACACCACTAGTCAGGTATAACACCACTAGTCAGGTATAACACCACTAGTCAGGTATAACACCACTAGTCAGGTATAACACCACTAGTCAGGTATAACACAACTAGTCAGGTATAACACCACTAGTCAGGTATAACACCACTAGTCAGGTATAACACCGCTAGTCGGGTACAACACCACTAGTCGGGTATAACAATGATCAGCTTATACAACATTGCTCCAAGAAAAAAATTCAATGATCACAGCGAGCAGAGAAATCTGAGCCAATGAGAAAATTAGGTAGTTGAAAAATACCCACCAAACTAATGCCTGTTTATATCTAGAAAAGAACGCAATGAGAAAAGTTAACTATGCCAGAGTTGTCTGCTCTTTCACTGTATATCTGCCTATCCACTGAACATATCTCTACATTCACCCAGTATATCTCTACATTCAACCAGTATATCTCTCCATTCACCCAGTTTATCTCTACATTCACCCAGTATATCTCTCCATTCACCCAGTATATCTCTCCATTCACCCAGTATATCTCTCCATTCACCCAGTATATCTCTCCATTCACCCAGTATATCTCTACATTCACCCAGTATATCTCTACATTCACCCAGTATATCTCTCCATTCACCCAGTATATCTCTCCATTCACCCAGTATATCTCTCCATTCACCCAGTATATCTCTCCATTCACCCAGTATATCTCTCCATTCACCCAGTATATCTCTCCATTCACCCAGTATATCTCTCCATTCACCCAGTATATCTCTACATTCACCCTGTAATATCTGCGTTGTACAAGAGTACACATATCGCAGGTGTTCTGCAAGATGTACACGTATCTCAAGTGTTGTACAAAACGTACACATATCTCAAGTGTTGTACAAAACGTACACATATCTCAGGTGTTGTACAAAACGTACACATATCTCAGGTGATGTACAAGACGTACACATATCTCAGGTGATGTACAAAAAACGTACACATATCTCAGGTGATGTACAAAAAACGTACACATATCTCAGGTGATGTACAAGAGGTACACATATCTCAGGTGTCGTGCAGGACATGATCAACAAAACCTATACTAATATTACAAACCAATACCTACATATTCTATTACATCAGCATGAATCTCCTCTGTATCATATTCTAAACTGGCTACTGTTTGGCCAGGGACGCATACAATTCGAACTGTGGAACTCCTACAAGCAGGTATGAGATAACCTTATGTTATCTAATGTATTTGCACAGAGTGTTGGGATGACTGGCCTCTATTGGTCCTCAAGTGAGGATTTCGTGAATAACTTTAAGCACCTCCAACTCAAATTTAATTGAATATAATCTTCTAATAATAACAAAAATGTCAATTATTAATCGAGCAAGCATAAAATTCTAATAGTTTTAAAAGTTGAAAATGATGAATAAAAACATGATTTCTTTCAGATTTCCTAAAAAAATCAAGAACGGAATTTGTCATCTCAACACCTAGCACAGTAGTGTATAGTTAACGAGTTATACACAGTGAATTACATAGAACAAGCTATACACAGTGAATTACATAGAACAAGTTATACACAGTGAATTACATAGAACAAGTTATACACAGTAAATTACATAGAACAAGTTATACACAGTGAATTACATAGAACAAGCTATACACAGTGAATTACATAGAACAAGTTATACACAGTAAATTACATAGAACAAGTTATACATAGTGAATTACATAGAACAAGTTATACACAGTGAATTACATAGAACAAGTTATACACAGTAAATTACATAGAACAAGTTATACATAGTGAATTACATAGAACGAGTTATACACAGTGAATTACATAGAACAAGTTATACACAGTGAATTACATAGAACAAGTTATCAAGTATCGCGCTTAAAGAATGTATCTGACCTGTGCTTTTTGTCTAGAGTAGAAAGCTGAGCAGTGTATGTGAATTTTAGATCTAGGTCAGGAGTTCCGGTGTATTCTATTGTAGTGGACCCGGCAGGGTACCAGGAGCTGACGCCTGAAGATAGAGTAGTATCCTGTTGGCAGACCTGAGGCAAAGACAGTGAGATAACGCATCAACACAGAGTAAAACATAATGCGACAAATAATATAAGACGTACAATACATATTATAATTATATTATATAATAAATAATTTATTATATAACAAAAATTATTAGATAATACACAACACGTTACAGGGCAACTATATGTTTTATATCGTGTATCGTATGTAAGTTATAATATATCATGTATGATAGGTAATATGGATATAGTATATATAAATAAAATCCATCCTATACCTTATTTGTAACATACTGTATATTGTATATAATATATTGTGTAATATATACAATTAATGTATATAACATACCACTATACTACATATACTAATGAATGCTTCAGACTACTTGAAAAAGAGACCACAAAGGCAATAATATTGTTAAGGCGATGTAGTATTAGTAGAAATAACAAAAATATGCCCATGCAAAGTATAAAACGACACAATTGATAGAAAGAACTATATTAATTGATGGACGTACAGATGACTCCTTGCAGTTAGCATCAGTTTTACGGGTAGACTCTTCCAGTAAATAGCATGGGTTCATAACAAATAAGTACGCGTGACCCTCAGAGCTGCTCTTATTTGCGATTAGACTAAAAAGTAAATAGACACATATCTGATAAAACAGCAGTAGCGGAATACGTTTTGATACTTGGTGAGTGATGAGCAACACACAAATATATAAGAGCTGAGTATAAGTGAGACACCCCAATATGCTAGTTATCTGGGGTTAGTTAGCAAATAGCCCGAAAGAAACATCACGGAACACAAAATATTGTATCATATAAAAATAATAGAGAAAAATGCTCTTATCTTGAGTAGACCAATCAAATCTAAAAAGTGATTGACTGTTAACTAATTTTAGTTCTCTATGAATCAACACATTTTATTCAGCAAAAATCTCGTTGGGTTAAGCACTGAAGCGATAAATAAAACACGAAAAATAATGCTATAAGGTTTAACATTTTGTTTGCCAGAGGAATGAGAAAAACTCAAACTTTTTCTTTAATCCACAAAATGAATATCATTCAAGCCATTTATATGTAAAAACAATACTCTGTGCCTTAACTTATTTCTAGTTTGTCAGCCAATTTCTAGAAGAGCATACTGTACGGGTTTCACAGACATTTAGTCGAGCAAACTTGCAGTCACTTGTCCCCAAGGATGGCAGAAAAGATGTTTTTCGCCGTAGTGTGTCAGCTCCAGACCCCTCAGGGTTACAGAGCTATTATAGAACTTTCTGGGTTTGAATATTCTTCTTTAATAAATAATCTTTTTCTAAAAGTGTGGATTTTAGGTGCAATAAAAAGTGTAGTAAGGCACTTTTCAATATTACGTTGGTGCTAATAGTAATAGACCTTGTATGAATATGAAGCAACCAGCAATATCTTTGATGGGGAGAACGCAAAAGTGAAAAAGCAGGAGTGAAGAGTGGGGGGAAAGAGAATGAGTGAAGCGGGAAAAATAGTGTTGGTGATGGGGAGGTCAAGTGTTGGTGATGGGGAGGTCAAGTGTTAGTGACGGGGAGATCAAGTGTTGGTGATGGGGAGGTCAAGTGTTGGTGATGGGGAGATCAAGTGTAGGTGATGGGAAGGTCAAGTGTTGGTGATGGGGAGGTCAAGTGTTGGTGATGGGGAGGTCAAGTGTTGGTGATGGGAGGTCAAATGTTGGTGATGGGGAGATCAAGTGTTGGTGATGGGGAGGTCAAGTGTTGGTGATGGAGAGGTCAAGTGTTGGTGATGGGAAGGTCAAGTGTTGGTGATGAGGAGTTCAAGTGTTGGGGATGGGGAGGTCAAGTGTTGGTGATGGGGGAGTCAAGTGTTGGTGATGGGGAGGTCAAGTGTTGGTGATGGGGAGATCAAGTGTTGGTGATGGGAAGGTCAAGTGTTGGTGATGAGGAAGTCAAGTGTTGGTGATGGCAAGGTCAAGTGTTGGGGAGGTCAAGCAATGAAATGGGGGGGGGGGGAGAGCAAGGATGGAAATTCAGAGAAAAAAAGTGAGTGACATCATGGGAAAGGAAACAAACAAGTGTCTTGAGAGACAGTAAAGTTTGGAGGGGAGGGGAAATACGGGATGAGAGGGTATGAGGGTAGGAGGATTGGGCCAGATGGAAGAGCAGCGTGGGAAAGAGGGAAAGCAGCAGTGGAGAAAAGCAATGATAGAAATGAAGGGTGGGGGAAGGGGGTGATTTGGAAAAGCGAACAAAGATTCTTTTGTTTTTTGTTGAATGTTTCAGTAGCATGCACTAAAAATTTCAAGTGCTCCAGAATGAATGCTGAATCTTCTGAAACAAAAGTCTAAATCTCCAATTACAGCTTAGCAACTGTGAGCTTCAGGCTCGCCGTGTTTGTTCTAAAATCTCTCTATATCTATGCTCATTCCAGATGTGTCTGCATTCCTGTTTGTCAACACTGCTTACTTTGGAAGTTCACATTTTCAATAAATTATTGAATGCAATCAGTGGTCCTTCATTATAAATTATTATGTTATGCTATTATTATTATCATTGTTTGCTGGTATAAAAATTCATTGTATTGGTAGCATATAATAAGAGCTATTAATAATTGATTAATTGTTCTCCCTTGTCGTTGTTGTTTCAATATTAGAAAATGACACTGACTGGATAGATATATTTTATATATATACTAAAAACAAAAGTGTATAGTAAAAAATGATGGTAAGAAGAACTAATAGTGGACTACAAAATGTTTCGTATGTTTAAAAAAAGTTGGAAAAATTTGAAAACACAATCGTCAGGTCACATTGTTTAAAGATGCTTTTACACAATGTGACCTGAAGATTGTTCACAAATTTTTCCAACTTTTTTTGAAACATATGAAACATTTTTAGAGCACTAGTAGTTCTTCTTAACATTCTTTTCTACTATACTCTTTTATTATTAGTATAATTGCTCCTTGGTTGTTTCTTGTTGAGCACTCTTTTACTCCCCTCACTTTTGGCTGCTTTTAATTTTATTTGGATATTAATGAATAATAATTGTTTATTAAACTGTTTCCATTTTCTAGGCATCCCTACATAATTTTTAAAACTCTTCCCTATACTCTGATATATATATACATCACTTTTATTCAACACGAGCAACTGCTACTACCAGCTAGACTAGCTACTACATACTAGCCCCCTGATGAAAAGTCCATATGATGAAGAGCTACACAATTCCCTGGTTCTAGTCTTTGATGAAATCTCTCAGGATTGCCAAAACATGTCCATGACAGCTAGATCCGCTGCCAGACATGAACTGACCTCTGTGTGTGCAGCATCAAATTTTTGCTATAGTATTTGTTTCCTATCAAAGACCATCAGAGATACTAAAGCAATCACAAAGTGAGTGCAAAAAAAAACACAGTACCAATCTAAAAGCAAAGCGCAGTAGTTCTAACCCCAACTACTACTACTGCTACTATTACTGTTACTGACAAACCAACAATAGATTGATGAAAAATAAACTAACAGCTGCATCAGGTTGTTGTTTATAAGCACACTGTTAGCCAACTGAGATGAGGAACTCCCTTTTTTACTTTGAGTTCCGGAGTGTTGAATGTCTTCAAATGTAAAGGTACTAAGTCTTCATCTACGAGTACTAGTGGGTAGAAGACTTAGTACTAGTACAAGTAGTGCTATACCTCCTCAGTCGGCACTTTAAATGAAAACATGTTCACACAACTCATCTCATGGTGCTACCCATGTTCAGGGAATACGTTAGACTTAATCTTTCTGTACCAATTCTCCCGAATGTTTTACGGAAAGAGATGTTACGGAGCCTGGTCTTAGTGATTATTATCTCCTGACTGCGAAACTCAATATAATAGAACCGAAAACTACGGACGGTTCTATATTCAGTGTCAAACTGTACAAAAAAAGTAGAAATGGAAACCTTCCAAGAGCACATAAAAAACTTCAATGAACAAGTAATATCAATGAATGATCCAGATGATATGTGGCATGTCTTCTCCACTAAGCGTAAGGCAGGTATTGATAGATTTGTGCCAACAAAAGATCTTAAATCAAAAAACAAAAACCTGCCAGACTGGTTTAGCAAGAAAGTTAGCAAACTGACCTTTCAACAGCGTAAAACATATCAAAAGTACAAACACACAGGAGATCCTTTCCATCTATCGAAACATAAGATGGAGAGATAGGAAACAAAGACCAAAATAAAAATATTGAAAAAAAAGATCACCTTGTCGATAAAATATGTGGTCCCATAGCTCGTGGCAACTCAAAACCATTTTATAAACACCTAAAAAGGATGAAGAAGCAAAGCCCACCCCTCATCAGTCTTACTGACGACAAAAACCGCACTACTGAAGACCCAAGACAATGTTCTGAGCTGCTCAACAACTTCTTCCAGGAGGAATTTTGTAGAGACCAGCAAATAGATACCATACCACAAATCGACATTCTGCTGAAGAGATAAATATATCTGACACTGGAATAGTGAAGCTGATAATGTAACTGGTAAACAGAAAGTCTCCTTGTTCCAACGGCGTCAGAAAACCGGATCTTATGATAGACTTGCAAAGTACTGCTGCATGCTTAGGCTATATATTCCGTGCCTTACTTGCATGCGGACGGCTACCAAAACAATGGAAATCAGCAAATGTAACACCCATCCATAAGGGTGGCGACACAACCTGTGCATCTAACTACAGGCCTATCTCTCCAACCTCGATACCATGCAAAATATTAGAACATATAGTGCTTCACTGCCTCAACGAAAGACTTGATAATATCCTCCACAACCGACAACATGGGTTTAGGAAAGGACTATCATGCGAAACACGGCTTTGCGCAACGTACCATGACCTTGCTAAGACAGCAGAAACACACAAAAATACTCATGCGCTGATATTAGACTTCAAAAAAGCATTCGACAATGTACCACATGCTCCTATTGGAAAAACTGAGACAGATCACCGATTTAAATCCACTTCTGACAAACGGGATATAAGATTTTCTGACCAAATGAACTCAGCACGTCGTACTGAAGGGTGGGTGCTCAACTTCATGTGCAGTATCGTCTGATGTACCAAAGGGCTCGGTGCTGGGGCCGACCCTCTTTCTTCTGTACACCAATGACTTACTAGCTGCTGTCAACTGTAGAGTCAGCTTATATGCTGATGACACCTTACCATACCAAGAAGTCAATAATGACGATGAAATGAGAGCCTTCCAAGAAAACATTGGTGCCGCAGAAAGGTGGTCACAATAATGAAAAATGCCTTTTAACTCTACTAAGTGTCATGCCATGTACTTTGGACCAAATCTTAAGCCTCAGTCACATTACAAGCTTGGCTCCTTGCAAATTTCATGGGTGGAGAGCACCAAATATCTAGGCGTCATCCTTCCAAGCAATCAACATTTTGACCAACACATAGCCTTAAAAACTGAGAAAGCTAGTAAAATCTTGGGTGCAATCGAATATATATGCTCAGTACTGCACCCAAAAACAGTCGACTGCTTGCATACACCAGTCTATGTAGACCCATTTTAGGATATGCTGATACAATGTCGGACCCTACGATCAATGCTATTATAAACTCAATCGAAGGCGTTCAGAGTAGAGCTGTTAGGTTTGTGAGTGGTCTGAAAGGTCGCCACGGTGTCAGTGAAGCCAGAAAGCAATTGAGTCTCCCAACATTAACCAGGCGCAGGCCAAACCATAGGGTAGAGTTGCTTACGAAAAATCCTGCAAGACGAGGAACGACGCAGTGTACTCTCATCCAGTTATGATGAAATAATCAATAACAGATCTAAAACAATGATGATAGTCACACGCGCTACTAGCCGTGGAGAGCTCACTTCCATATATGCAACCTCCAGTATGCTTCACAACAGCTTTTTACCTAGAACTATACGTGATATGACATGAGATGAGAGTACTACCAGAAACCGTATAATAATAGACAGCTACATGCTGGAACCATGTAATAACACTGTAGCACACTGTTTTCCTCCTAAGGCACTCCACTTGCACCTAGTGATTTAGAGTGTCCTATCGTCACACCCTCATCACAGAGGTAATACATAAAGAGGTAATAATACTTACTACTACTACTACTACTACTACTACTACTACCACTACCACTACCACTACCACTACTACTTACTAACTACTACTTTTTTTTTACTTACGGAATATTATTTATGCCTTCTAGATCAACATACTCATTACCGTAAACGCAAGCACAAGGTTTATTATCCATTGGTTCGCATGCTTGTGTTCTATCAAATTGCATTATTAGTATTACGGTGACGACAACATTAAGAAAATACATCGTTGTCATTTGATGAATGATACTGAAAACAAGGAATAGTTTTATATTTTCAACTGTACCATACCATCACATGACCACGGACAAATGTGCGTACATAATACCTACTCTATCGCTTCATATATAGCCTTAAAGTCTGCGAATCGTTTTACTAATTCATAAACGCAATTTAGAAAGTCTAGCCTGTGATCCAATGTGTTAACAACTGAAGCGGCATATCTTCGTTAGAAACTCTCGTAGTCATAGTACCATTGCAGCAAGAGACCATGACCATGAGACCATAGAATATAAGCTTGAGACATTCTTCAATAAAAGATGAAGGGAAGAGGCTCGTGGTCATCGGGGTTTACATTTCAATTTCAATGCTCGTGGTTGTTGAATCTGAGAATTTAGTGAATAGTGTGCCTCAATTACATTTTTCACAGTTATCATTTATTTTAGTTATCATCATAATCTTCTTTAATACATAATAATAGTTATTGTTATTATTATTATTATTATATTATTATTATAATTATTTATTATTATAATAATAAATAATTATTATTATTATAATTATTATTTTTTTTCAATAATAATAATCATCATCAACAATCAACCGATGATGATGATGTTGTGGTTTGTAATTAAATTTAATTATTTTTATTATTATTTATTATTATTATTTATAAACAACAAATAATAATAATTATTATAATAATGATTAATAATAATATTATTATTATTATAATCTAATGATGATAGTAGTAATAATAATCATAAAAATGATTGCTACTACTACTACTTACAAGTAGTAGTACTAGTAGTAATCATTTTTATGATTATTACTATCATTAGATAGATTATAATAATAATAATAAATAATATTATTATTATTATTATTATTAATCATTATAATTATTATTTGTTGTTTATAAATAATAATAATAATTAATAATAATAATAAAAATAATTAAATTTAATTACAAACCACAACACCATCATCATTGATTGATTGATGATCATTATTGAAAAAAAATAATTATAATAAATAATAATAACAATAACTATTATATTATTACAGATTATGATGATAACTAAAATAAATGATAACTACTGTGAAAAATGTAATTGTTGTCGTTTCTAAAATTATAACTAGTAGTAATTTTTATAAAGAAATATTATTATTATTGTCATTAATACCACAACATTAAATTTTTATTGTTATTTATAATAATAATATTAGGTATAGTTTTTCAATTATTATATATATTCATTAATAATAACCCCTGGGCCCGTCGCTACCCCATTCAAGTAGTATATAATTGTTAACAACCATTATCAAAAACATGAACTTTGTAAATAATCTTAATCTGTGTGTTACACAGGCCTACTGCAGAAAATTTGGTGGATTTTGAACCATTTTTTGAATTTTATTAACAAAACACAACATAAAATTCCAAAAAATAGTCCAAAATCCACCAAATTTTCTGCAGTAGGTCTGTGGTTTGTTGTTGTTTATGAATGTTGATTGTTTTAAAAAGATTGAAATTTTTTTTCTTGAAAATTAGCTCTTTGATCGAATACATCTGTTAGTTTTCTCTTAGTTTTTGGTTCTGTATAATGTCACCGAGCGAAAGCTGGTGTGAACATAATAATATCAGTTTACACACCAATGAAAAAAGTTGCTGAAATCAAATACGATTGAAGAAGTTTCATTTTTGCTATCACAAAATTTAGCATGATGCAAATTCTTGGAAGGCATTCTTTCTATGGAAGCAACCTACAATTTCATTAACTCACATTATGGTGTTATCCAACTTGTGATCCTTCTACAAAAATAGTTGCACGTGTATCACTGCGTTAGAATTTATTATGTAATTGTCACATGGGAAAGAGAACAACTCTGCAAGACTTTTTTTACTATTAGATGATATAAAGCATATAAACTGAAATAGAAACTCAATCTGCTCAAAAAAACAGACTAATGTACACACTGATTTTAATTAGTGTTTTAGCTAAAGTATTGGATGACGCAAGTTTTCTAATCATAGCACTTGAGAAATAGAGTTGTCAAAGGACGGCACTTCTCAGTACTTGACATAGATGTATTATTACAAGACATTAATGATATTTTTCTACAATAAATGAAAGTGTTTTAATGAAAATCCGATCATGACAAACCGACAATTTACACTTTGATTCCTCCCGGCTCCACTTAGACTTAAATTCTAGGACACAGCTCTACAATCTGAACATTTGCACCACTACATCACCAACCGTTTGGGCAAAAGCACTGTCAAAACGATTAATTCTGAGGTTGACTACCACCAACTTTTTGTCAAGTATTTATTTGCAAAAAATATTTAAGGGAAAGAATTTAGCGCTTGGTCATGGAACCCAGGCTCTTCAAACCATTATAGTTCATGGATCTGATCATCTTTGATGTGAATTAACCATTTATAGAAAATGGGTCAAGTCATGACTCAAGCCTGTTACCTGACGATTTGATTATGAGTAAATTCTTATGAAATATATTTAATTATAATGAATTGAACAGGTAAGTTTCATATTATATTTTTCAATATGCAGCTATGTATTGTTATTTTATAGACTACCCACTGCTGTGCACCCAATTGTATTTTTGGTAATATGTTCATTTGTTTGCCCACTCACCAAAGCCTAGCTATACTTTTTAAAATCTATTGAATTAATATAGATGTATGTTTCATAAAAAGCCCTGGTAGACACTTTAGGGATATGGCAAATATGGCTGCTGCCATCCTTGTAGCAGCAGCTTACCGTTTAATACTTGAACGCAATTTGAGTTTGATGGAAAGTTGGAGAGCATCCACTTCTACTGTTTGGTATCAACGGGTGTAAAACATTTCTCTTTGAGATTAATATTAATTCTGAGACCATGGACAGATCTCTATTACTTAGCATGGCTATTGGCGACCTTTATTGGAAGATTTTAAACCTGTCAATAATGTAATGCCAAGCAATCATTGCCTGTATTCAATGAGCCATTGGAACAGCAAAGAAGGTTCATTCAACCAAATTTTCACCCCCCCCCCCCCCCTGCATACTACATCCAAACTGACGAATATCCCCGTCTACAGCCGTTATATGTACACGCACATTCCGTTGCTCATACCCACAATCAGTTAACATATCTGCTGTGGACAAAGTTGTAGAGGTTTTGTTACATTGAAGGCAAAGGCTGCTGTAGCAGCATGCAGGAGGTGCCGGACACTTCTGTAAGGCTTCGGAAGCCTAATTCTACTACTGGACATTCTCCCGGCGTGCAGACTGAGGAAAATTTCTCAGATTCTTCAGCTGAAGAGAGGTCTTTGGACAATGAATCGAGATGTGCTGGTGAGTGTCACATATTGTGTGGTTACTTCAGTTCAAAGTGCGAGTGATACAACTGATAACTTTGGATTCTGTGTAAATATTTGATAGACAGCTTTAAGCCTCAAATCCTTCAACACAGATTTATATGATCATTTTAGCATTGGAAGTTGAAGCTAACTGCGCAGTTATTTGTCTGTATATCTGCATATGTTGTTTGCTTCAGACTTGGGAAATTCATTTAGACAAGTTGGCCGACCCAGAGAACACCCAACTTTTGACGTCTCCAACCGGCTGGGTGATATAGCTAAGGAAGCCAATGTTAGTAAGCTCAGACAGCTAGCAATATATACTGTCTGGCATATAATAGCTCTGTATGTTGTGGTCTGGTGTCATGGTCTATGCTGTGAGCAATGCTTGCCTATTACAGCTTGCCTATGATCAACTGCATGAGAAGTTCTCCCAAGAGTACAGAACGCTGCTGGAATCGGTCGTCAGCAGCGCTGCCAGGGTCAAAAACGGATTTGATAATTCTGTGCCAGACAGGGTTGACTTTTCATTTTCTAGTACTAGGTGAGCATACTCTTGTCTGGTATAACTGATGCATCTGGTGTCACTGGTAAATGTGGCGTTGTCTGGTATCATTGATAAATGTGGCGTTGTTATGGTTTCTTCCAAGTGATATGACTCGCATTACAATTTTTTAGCCTGGTAGGCCATTATTTTTGCCATCGATATAATTCAGTTTGATTGTAAGTCTTTTGTTGTGTAACTAGAGATAGAGCCACACTCAATTCCTATTGATCTGTGTTAATCATTGGTAACATCATCGCCTGATCAGGTTTCTGTTGTTGCTGCCATTGATGATTACATAACGAACTAATCAATCACTTGTGCCAGCTAAATAGAATGTAATTATCTTGTTCTGTGGTTGAAGACACCACTACTGTGTAGTACTATCCTCTTGGCTACTTATAATATTGTTTTATGGCTGGCTTGTTTGCAAAGCAATTAATCGCCCATCGGTTTATATGTGAAGAGAAAATTTGAAACTATCATCTAACAAAATACTGTTTGTTTGGATACATTCGGCTGGACACAGGTGTAGAAACCTGGTCTACAAAGCCTTTGGATGATTGCGAAGGCTCCTGATGGTTTTTTATATTTTGTGGCAACTGGTTGTCAAAAACTGTTTTCAACTTTTTTGTTGTGAATTTTGTGATTTTCTAAACTAGCTGTTGTCGGCCAGCGAGCTACATAATTGTGATGTATTGCTTCAGGTCTCAGCAACGAGTCACCAGAAAGAAATTTACTACCAGAGAATCCGTTTTAACGTGAGTATTTCTCTTCATTTTCCAACCCTGCGCCCCGACCTCCCCACATCTCAAACTCCCCGTGTTCCACCTTCCATTCCTCCTGCGAACCATGCCTCCTACACTGCCCGCCTCTCACCCGCCTTCCTCTGCTGTTGTCTCCATTCACTTGGTTTGTCTTTTGTATCCCCAGTCTCAGTTCTAGTTCGCTTAAAGTTTTGTATCCTTTTATTGTAGAGAGCTGCTAAAGGTCAATCACATCAAGACAGTCTACAATATATTTGCTGCAATCCTGATCATATTCAGCGTGCAGACAGTCGTCTATGACATCATAGAGGAAGGCAGGTGAGATTTTGTCCTCTTGTTCACCTGAGAGATAATTATGTCAGCTGCAACGACCAACACCTAATTTAAAAATAGATGTGAAGATCTCTGCAATGGTCTATCAATCACTGGTCACCAGCTGTCATCTGTGTCTATTAGTTAGTACTCTTTGGCTTGTTGTATATCAGTAATGTCATGGACATTCGGGCGATATATTATCTACCATTATTGATTTGTGAGGGGGTATGATAAGCCAAACAGTTATTTACATCAAGTTTTCAGGCTATAAATTATATTTCTCAGCTGATAAATATGGATATTGAATACAAAGCTATGACGTCTGTATGAAATGATGAAACATGAAATAGCGGCTCTTTCCTAGAAACCAATGAGCTGAGAGTATGTGTGGTGGACACCGCACTAGGTGGTCATTATCACTAGGTGGTCACTGTCACTTGGTGGTCACTGACACTGGGTGGTCACTGTCACAAGGTGGTCACTGTCACTAGGTGGTCACTGTCACTGGGTGGTCACTGACACTGGGTGGTCACTGTCACAGGGTGGTCACTGTCACAAGGTGGTCACTGTCACTAGGTGGTCACTGTCACTTGGTGGTCACTATATACCAGTTGCAGAGTGAACTGGGTATTCCAGTCAAAGTCCAGTTTAGAGCTGCTTGATTGTGAGAAAGTCGTGGCTTAGTTTGAGTTAGTATGTGCATTACACCCTATCTAGCTGCAGCTGACAAATTCTTTAATAATAAAAAACTTTTTAAGCTTATTATTTATTTATGCTTCATGTGGAGTGATATGAGCTTTTCTTTATAAAGCTTGGGGGTCTGATTTTTTTGCTATCTAAAACTACATCCTGATTTGTACGCACTAGTACGCATGATCATTACATTCTGGTGACTGTGCATGAACATCATCGTTTTTCCAAGTGCCTATAAATACATATATTAAACTGGTTGTTTTTTTTGTAGAATTAAAATAGACTTTAGCCTCATATCCTGGGGATTTGGAAAGTTCTCATTGGTGATAAGTTTGTGGCTATGCATGATGACATCCACTATCTCTCTTTATCCAGCCTTCAACCTGTGGAGGCACATGCGACCCAACAATCATAGTGAGTCTCAACCACTAGTTACTTCGTACTGTGACTGCGTACTGTGACTGTGTACTGCGTACTGTGACTGTGCACTGCGTACTGTGACTGTGCACTTCGTACTGTGACTGTGTACTGCGTACTGTGACTGTGTACTTCGTACTGTGCACTGCGTACTGTGACTGTGCACTTCGTACTGTGACTGTGTACTTCGTACTGTGACTGTGCACTTCGTACTGTGACTGTGCACTTCGTACATGTGCTGCACCCTAAATACTTTGAGTGCTCTACCTCATCTATTGATTAGTCTTTGGTGTCAATATCAGAATTACTCACAAACTGTGAGGCATACATTCCTTTGGGGTTGCACCAATTGATTGTGTTGTAGAACTGATGGTGATACAATTGATTGTGTTGTAGAACTGGTGGTGATACAATTGATTGTGTTGTAGAACTGGTGGTGATACAATTGATTGTGTTGTAGAACTGGTAGTGATACAATTGATTGTGTTGTAGAACTGGTGGTGATACAATTGATTGTGTTGTAGAACTGATGGTGGTACAATTGATTGTGTTGTAGAACTGGTGGTGATACAATTGATTGTGTTGTAGAACTGGTGGTGATACAATTGATTGTGTTGTAGAACTGGTAGTGATACAATTGATTGTGTTGTAGAACTGATGGTGGTACAATTGATTGTGTTGTAGAACTGGTGGTGATACAATTGATTGTGTTGTAGAACTGGCGGACAGGGGTTTTCTCCTGCTCTACATAGTGTACATGGCTGGCTTTCTATCCCTTCCTGTCTACACCCTTGCTGAGTACGATCTCCCCCCTATATCCACCCTGGTTGTCGTCATCGAACAGGTTAGTCACATGGGGAGACAGTTTTGTATATGCAATCAGACTCTTCTGGTAGTTGAACTGAGTGCAATCAATCGTACAGTTGTAATGTGTTGCACCAGGTACGGTTGGTGATGAAGGCACACTCATTTATACGAGAGAATGTAGCCCGTGAACTCTCTACGGAAGAGAATGCTATGAAGGGGTTAGACTTCTCTCGTTTCCTCTACTTTCTGTTTGCACCCACTTTGATCTACAGAGACGAGTACCCGAGGTATGACTTGGTTGTTTTCTTGTGCTTCTGCCAGTTTTATACAGCCTCTCGGTGGTATCCATCGTTTCATCACGCAAGATGGTACATTCAGCGTAGGATGAAGGACATGATCGATTTTCTATCCTGTCCATCATGCCGTGATTGGTTGATTAACCCACAGCGATTCCATTTGGCAAAATTTTCTAGGTTATATTGACTCTCAGCGTGTGTACAAAGATCATATATATTTGTTATATTATAGTATATATTATAATAATTATATGATTGTCATTGTTTATCTGAAACTAACCTGGGCATATATTTTCAAAAATAATTACGGTTTGTGATAGAAAAAATTATAAATATACAATTGAAAGACATAAAAGTTATAAATGACAATGAATCATATACCTAAGAATAATAATTTATTAACTACTTGAGCAATAATGCTGAACTTCGCGTTAAAAAATAAGTTTTAATAAAAGTAAACAGTATAAAAATAATCAGAAACAGGAAACCATATGAAATGCACAAAATATTAATCCTGTTCTTAATTGCTCGAGCAAACACTATGTCGGTCGTTTCAGTTGCCAGTCAGACTCGCGTGGCATACTATCTGTCACTAGACTCTGGCTCTGTGTATGGAAGACAGGCTTGTCTGACAAGGGAATTATAGCTGCACAACTGATAGTCAGCACTCAGGGCTGCACTGTGCAATGCTGCCAACCACAAACAACTTGTTTTAGCAGATTTATTAGATTTCTGTAGAGAATGAAGGGTCAGTGTGCTGACTATATGCGTCTGTTCATACAGAAACATATAATTAACAAAAAAGATTAAAACGGAAGTTGCTGTCATGATGCTGACCCATCAGTGTTCGTTAATAACTTTTATTGATCTCAGGTGTATTGGCTGAGTGCCAGGAGCAAACTGTCAGCATCACATGTCACAATACTTCAGTTGTAATGCAAGCGCCTGCACAGACCTGTCCATACCCAATACTACTGTGTGTGTAGGGCGGTGAGCTTGATACCATAGCCTGAGCTCTCAAGCGTTGCCATGTAGTTTGGTCATATAGTACGTAACAATCGTCGCAATTAACAGAGGGTCGTATTCAATAGCTCAGTTTTGTTTACACAAACAATGCCAGACTGATACACTACAATAGCTATTTATGGCTGAACAATATTGAATTTTGTGTGCTAACAATAATACTAGTATACATACACTAGTGACTATACACATCCTAGTACTAACTTACGTGCTTGTATACAGTACATCCATACGGTACGTATGTACATACAGTACGTAAATACACAGATACATATATATATAAACACATACGGTACATACATATACACATACATACGGTACATAAACACAGATACATATATATACAAACCCATACGATACATACATATACACATACATACGGTACATAAACACAGATACGTATATATACAAACCCATACGATACATACATATACACATACATACGGTACATAAACACAGATACGTATGGTATATATATTCACATACATATGACCCGGACATACATACGGTACATAAACACAGATACTTATGGTATATATATACACATACATCTGACGCAGACATACAAACGGTACATAGAGGTGCATGCATTTAATTACTTCAATCACTAGTTTCATGAACTCAGCTTAGTGTCCCATAAGGTAGTCCCTTGCCCACCCTCACTGACCACCTACTCTGACCACCTACATTCATCCACCCACATTCACCCACCCACTCTGGTCATTGATCCACCGCTCTCTCTTGTAGAACAGTGGAGATCAACTGGACCTCCGTGGTGTTTGATGTGTTCCAGCTCATAGTCTGCATATTCTACACCTACTACATATTTATGAGATTCTGCATTCCCAACTTCCAGAACTTCAACGCCGACCATGTGACCATCAAGTCTTTTGTGGTCTCCATGTTTGGGTGTATGATGCCTGGCACTCTTGTACTGCTCATCGGTGAGCAATTATACATGTCTATGGTATATATACTAGCTAGTGTACATGTATATTAGCTAGTATACATATATATTGTATATATATTAGCTAGTATACACATATATTGTATATATACTAGCTAGTATACATATATATTGTATGTATACTAGCTAGTATACATATATATTGTATATAGACTAGCTAGTATACACATATATTGTATATATACTAGCTAGTATGCATATATATTGTATATAGACTAGCCTGTATACATATATATTGTATATATATTAGCTAGTATACATATATATTGTATATATATTAGCTAGTATACATATATATTGTATATATACTAGCTAGTATACATATATATTGTATATATACTAGCTAGTGTACACATATATTGTATATATACTAGCTAGTGTACACATATATTGTATATATATTAGCTAGTATACATATATATTGTATATATACTAGCTAGTGTACATATATATTGTATATATACTAGCTAGTATACATATATATTGTATATAGACTAGCCTGTATACATTGCACATAGAGAAGCAAGTATATCGTTTGTTTGGAAGGATTCTTCGCTGTGCTGCACTGCTGGTTGAATGCCTGGGCAGAAATGCTCACCTTTGGAGACAGACTCTTCTACAAAGATTGGTGGAACTGTACCAACTTCTCTGGTTACTATAGAAACTGGAACATAGTTGTGCATGATTGGCTCTTCACCTACATATACCAGGATGTGTATATGGTACGTACTCTTTATTGGTTGGTGCATGGTACACAGTCTATAGTAGCTGGTACATGGTTAAATAGTCTATAGTAGTTAGTACACGGTACACAGTCTATAGTAGTTAGTACATGGTACACAGTCTATAGTAGTTGGTACATAAACTATAGTAGCTGGTACATGGTACACAGTCTATAGTAATGAGTACATGGTACACGGTCTATAGTAGTTAGTACATGGTACACGGTCTATAGTAGTTAGTAGATGGTACACGGTCTATAGTAGTTAGTACATGGTACACGGTCTATAGTAGTTAGTAGATGGTACACGGTCTATAGTAGTTAGTACATGGTACACGGTCTATAGTAGTTAGTACATGGTACACGGTCTATAGTAGTTAGTACAAGTTTATTGTTCTGTCTAATATTTGACAGCTGCTGGGATTCCGCAGACATTTGCGCTGGCTGGCGATGTACAGCACTTTCTTCCTGTCGGCCGTCTTCCACGAGTACATCATTGTTGTTGCCTTTCGTTTCTTCTACCCTGTTCTCTTTATTCTCTTCGGGGTGTTTGGAGGTGAGTAGCTTCATTGTACTTTATACTATATACGTATCCACCACTGTACGCTTTATATATCCACCACTGTATACTATATATATATCCTACCACTGTATACTATACATATATCCACCGCTGTATACTATATATATATCCACCACTGTATACTATATATATATATATCCCCCACTGTACGCTTTATATATCCCCCACTGTGTACTATATATATCCACTACTGTATACTATATATATATCCCCCACTGTATACTATATATATATCCACCACTGTATACTATATATATATCCACCACTGTGTACTATATATATCCACCACTGTATACCATATATATATCCCCCACTGTATACCATATATATTTCCACCACTGTATACTATATATATCCACCACTGTATACTATATATATCCCCCACTGTGTACTATATATATATCCCCCACTGTATACTATATATATCCCCCACTGTATACTATATATATCCACCACTGTATACTATATATATATCCCCCACTGTATACTATATATATCCCCCACTGTATACTATATATATCCACCACTGTATACTATATATATATCCCCCACTGTATACTATATATATATCCACCACTGTATACTATATATATATCCCCCACTGTATACTATATATATATCCACCACTGTATACTATATATATCCCCCACTGTGCACTATATATATATCCACCACTGTATGCCATATATATCCACCACTGTATACTATATATATATCCCCCACTGTGTACTATATTTATATCCCCCACTGTGTACTATATATATATCCCCCACTGTATACTATATATATCCCCCACTGTATACTATATATATCCACCACTGTATACTATATATATCCCCCACTGTATACTATATATATATCCACCACTGTATACTATATATATATATCCCCCACTGTGTACTATAAATATATCCACCACTGTATACCATATATATATCCTACCACTGTATACTATATATATATCCACCACTGTATACTATATATATATATCCACCACTGTATACTATACCTATATCCACCACTGTATACTATATATATATCCCCCCACTGTATACTATATATATCCCCCACTGTATACTATATATATATCCACCACTGTATACTATATATATTCCCCACTGTGTACAATATATATATCCACCACTGTGAACTATATATATCCACCACTGTATACTATATATATCCTACCACTGTATACTATATATATATCCCCCACTGTGTACTATATATATCCCCCACTGTATACTATATATATATCCACCACTGTATACTATATATATATCCCCCACTGTGTACTATATATATCCCCCATTGTATACTATATATATATTCCCCACTGTATACTATATATATATCCACCACTGTATACTATATATATATCCACCACTGTATACTATATATATCCCCCACTGTATACTATATATATATCCACCACTGTATACTATATATATATTCCCCACTGTGTACGATATATATATCCCCCACTGTGTACTATATATATCCCCCACTGTATACTATATATATATCCACCACTGTATACTATATATATATCCCCCACTGTATACTATATATATATCCCCCACTGTGTACTATATACATCCACCACTGTATACCATATATATCCACCACTGTATACCATATGTATATCCACCACTGTATATTATATATATCCACCACTGTATACCATATATATATCCCCCACTGTGTACTATATATATCCACCACTGTATACTATATATATCCCCCACTGTATACTATATATATCCACCACTGTATACCATATATATCCACCACTGTATACTATATATATCCCCCACTGTGTACTATATATATATATCCCCCACTGTATACTATATATATCCACCACTGTATGCTATATATATATATCCACCACTGTATACTATACATATATCCACCACTGTATACTATATATATCCACCACTGTATACCATATATATCCCCCACTGTATACCATATATATCCACCACTGTATACTACGCATGTGTAACCAATAGTGGGCTCTCTACATTGTAGTTGGTTTCATCTACGTAACAAATGGGATACACGAGAGGTCATCTAACATATTCATGTGGGTGATGTTGTTCGCTGGCAATGGTATCCTTATGTGCCTCTACAGTGTCGAATACTTCTCGAGGAGAAATTGTCCCCCTGTCGTTGAGGTGAGTCAACAAGTACCTACTCTACACTGCACCCAATGGGGAACTGGCCCGTGGTTTCTCTTTGTCGGTGCAACCGGAAGCAATTCAGTCGCTAGTATAACTTATCATTAGAAGTCACGGCTCGCTTGACCTTATCCTGATTTGAGACATTTTAAAAAGAGCCAATGTGCCAAAAACAATGTCGTTGAGAAAGTTCACTGGATCAACATTGACTTTAAAAAAAATTTCAAGGAGTATTTTGGATTATTCACTTGAAAGAAAATTAATTGAATAATTACTCATAAATACTACGTGGTGGGGCCATAGTTCCGTATTTGGGGTTTAATGAAGTTTGCCAACGTAAATTAATTACAGTTCGCCCTTGATGGAACCTACCTACACAGTGGCCATGTACTGAGATGGTTTATGTAAGCAGCGCATAGTCAGTATTATACACCCCAACCCCATCTACTGCTCATGAATCGTTAGTTGCAGATTCCATAACTCTAGTAACTAACTAGTATCAACCCTTATGGCCATCACCAAGTGTACCAAACATGTGGTGCCCCGTGGTATGTGACTAATAAATGGTAATTGTTTATCTTTGCTTTGTTATTGAACTTTCAGATCAATTGATTACTAATTTTTTTGATCTTATCATTATAATATAAATGATGATAATTAATTAATAAAATAAATTATTGTTGGGTAAAATTTGTAATTTTGTAATCGCAACTTGTATTAATCTTGTGCTAGAACAAAAATGATTCAACATTAAAAGGAAATGACAACACACAAATAAATAAACAAATAATAATAAATGACTTCCGGATGTAAAGAGGTTTGATTATCCAGTAGGGAGATAACTCCTACCAGATCCTTCTACATCTTATATAGGGATCTATAGTTGGTATTGTTAGTGCTTATAAAAAAAAATGATTATTTGGGTTAATGCTTATCGTTTAACATGTCCAAAACACTTAGAGAGCTGTAAGAGACACCGAAGCTCATGGCAATATCAATATATTATTGAGAGGAGAACTCTAAAGCAAAGAAAAAGGATAAACTCGGTTGACTTTTGTTACTGGTATTGCAGTATAATGGCAACCAGACTTCCGGTTGCATTAAATTATCGCTCCCTAGTGAGTGCCTAAAATCGGCTGGGTCCCCATTGAACCCCCAGAGCAGCATACGACGCAATGTTCATGGCTAGTAACATGGTTTCATCTAATTGTATGACTGTTTGATTGTTTTTATTATTTTTTTCGCATATGACTCAGTCTTCATTTCTTATCTCAAACACAAAAGGTTCATTTATTACATTGAAGTGGACTTCATATCAACTCAGGCAACCTTTTAGTTTATTCTGTTACCTAGTAATAATTGGAATGTTAGTCCTTCGTTCTCACAAGAATTGACTTCATCACCAACTAATAAGCTAATAGCCCTATGTATCGGTATGATTTGATTTTGTTATCCAACTCCCCTTTTAACTGTTAGATAAGGGATTGAGACTACCAATACATATCTTATCTTTGAAATGTGACTGTAAGGTCACACTGCCAGTGATCAATCAGTAATAATCATACTTCTCAAAGTACCGAGTTGAATGTACTTTTTAAGTGGGGCTTGTACTTTATATAGAGACTACTCTGTCACAACCCACGAGTTGTCGTTACAGGGGAGATAATTACTGGAGTGTCACAAAGCTACTATTACTCTAAGTACTGTTGGAACCATTGTTGCAATTCCAGGCTCATTTCAGCTGCAGTGTGTGCCACCACCATTGTACAATACATTATTTGGGTTTATTATAGATATACATTGATAACAGGTCATCCACCGAGGGTCATCCACCGAGGGTCATCCACCGAGGGTCATCCACCGAGGGTCATCCACCGAGGGTCATCCACCGAGGGTCATCCACCGAGGGTCATCCACCGAGGGACATCAACCGAGGATCATCCGCTGAGGGTCCTCCGCCGAGGATCGTCCACCGAGGATCATCCACCAAGGGACATCAACCGAGGGTCATCCACCGAGGGTCATCCACCAAGGGGCATCCGTCGAGGGGCATCCGCCGAGGGGCATCTACCGAGGGACATCCACCGAGGTCATCTACCGAGGGTCATCTACCGAGGGTCATTCACTGAGGATTTTCCACCGAGGG
This sequence comes from Cryptosula pallasiana, assembly GCA_945261195.1. Classification (NCBI taxonomy): domain Eukaryota; kingdom Metazoa; phylum Bryozoa; class Gymnolaemata; order Cheilostomatida; family Cryptosulidae; genus Cryptosula; species Cryptosula pallasiana. The sequence continues at coordinate 47,977,559 of OX183133.1, read as the reverse complement.
GCGTCCACAGAGGGTCGTCCACCGAGGGACATCCACCGAAGGGCATCCACCGAGGGTTGTCCACTAAGGTTCTCTTTAAAATACGATGAAATTTTTGATAAAAAGTTCTCTCCCCTAGCAGAGACAACTCCAAATCTGTCCAGCTGGCTCCATTCCAAAAAACTTTTTATCGTAGTATTCATTCAATTGACTTGCTGCTTCTTGTGTGAAGAGCAAATGATACCTTTTGTCGCCTCCACCTTTTTTTAAAAATTGGATCGTCCGTTTGCCATGTTTGCTGGTTTGATGTTTGATCGATCCAGTAAACTATAAGGTACCAAGCCATCTCAGGTGGTGTCACTCTTTCGTCATCTATCTCCCTCTCCGCTAATTGCTCTACTCATTATTTGATAGAACGGGATTTCGTTGAGAGCGATAAAAGACATTCAAGCTAGCCAAGCGAGCAGTCACCAGCGATCTTGAGCATTGATCAATTTTCATAAATCATTGCTTTCAACATAAAAGCCACCTACTTTTGGTGAAAAAACAGTTACCAAGCGTAGGCTTGCAATTGGTGTAATGTGTAATGTTGTTTATCTTATGTTTGTAGGACTCTTTTGCTGACTATCTCATACCAAGGTCGTGGTTCTGTGATGCTAACGCCACCTCTATACCATCGGCGGCTAATTTCACACAAACCTAGCTGTCTATTAGTCAGCTAAAAGAAACCAACTCTTGATATCAATTCTGTCCCTCTTTCTAAGTCAGGCCACACTGAATACTTCACACCCTGTACACTCTTTTTGTTATCTGCAAGCTGAGAGAGCAGCTGACAATTTCTCTCCGTCAAATTGTGTTACAAAATACGTGTTAGGAGTTGTGCTCACTTTTTTAGCAAGCCAGCTGGTTATGTAGTAGACAGCAAATTTTTAACTGAAATCTTCTATGTGCTGGTATCAAATTTGCGATGTTTCTTCTTTTAAAGTAGTGACTGCGCATCATACATTAGTGTGATATTTCTCCACGCAATTCTTCCCAGCAATGCAACGCCTACTTGCAGTTCAATGCTATTTTATATCATCTTTTGGTTGTACATTTGACATTGCTACTGCTCATCAATTGGGTCCAATACTGTATAAAATTATCTATTATATGCTGCCTTACTTACTTGACTTTACCTCAAAATGGCAGCTTTGTCTACCATACAATTTCGTATATTACAGTTACATACAAACTCATATATTACACGCCCATTGCTCTATCTGACTATCTTATTTTTTTAATGCCTGAATTACTTGTACTATTTGACAGCATGTTATAGTTTGTGATTTAGTGTTTTATCCCTCTACCTATGCTCATCTTGGTTATTCTGCTACATGTATTTTAGCATGAGCCCATTACTTCTACCATGTTTGAACAAATAAAATTTCAAATGAAACGTAAATGGATTATTTTACATAGTGGTAAACCCAACAACTAAATTTATTTGATTTCAACAGCTATTATTAAGAGTTGTCTACACATGCTCATGAGGAGATACAACTCTCAATTTCAAAGATGTTATCATAGAAGCACTTGTACACATCTGGTAAGTCATTTTTATGTGAGGTTATCTTTATTGCATGATTGCTGGCTTTAAAAAATCTTAAAAATTATATGTGAAAACATGTGGAATGTGAGACACATCACTAGGTGAGTCATAAAAAGAATATTGCTGGTATAAGTAACATATTGACTCTCAGGGTTTGTGTTGAGCCAATCGAGATGACAGGTATTTTACCGTTTCATGAATTAATTCTATTTTCTTTTGTTCAGCCGCAATGTCAGACCTATGTGTGTTTATTTTCTCTTTAAACTCTCCCTTGTGCTGCTGTAGTTTGACGAGTTTGGTTTGCAGATTGGAGATTTCACTAATTATACCCGCCTCTCTTCTCTCAATGCTTGATATCTGCTCCACTTCATCCTGGTAAAGAATTCATATCTCCAATGCAAAAGCACATGAATCGATGAGATAACTGCAATCTGAATCAAAACGTATGAGAATTGGTAAGGAAATCACCAAACGGCAGTTGTAATGTCGCATTATCAGCTGTCAAAACTAAAACTTTGATCAATTTATGCGATGCTTTCTGGATTGGCAAGAGACATTATACAGTATGCTCAACAAACCTGAATTTTGAAATTTATCTTAGCAATTGTCCGCTCAATGTTAACTATTTCTTCTTGCATAGCTTCTCGTCGTAGATTCAGAGTCTCTTCATCTGAGTCTACAAAATGACGAATGCTGTGATTTGAATAGTTTTGCGTTGCTGTGCCACAAGGGCAACCAGGAAATGGGAGTCCTAAGCCGGAAGGTTATGCGAGCAAGTAGCGCCATATATTCGCGCCTGGTGTTAATCGATCTATTCTTACGATGAGGCATAGGGGTAACTTCTACTAGCCTGACTGCATGTTACTACAGAGTAGTAGTAAGACACCCCACTTGTGCATCAGTAACACACAAAGTGCCATTCTACTGCACAACAAACCTACATACGTACAACTATATAGAGCCAACCTGTGTCTCGACTGACTGGTTTATCTTCTCTAACTCTCGAGTGATTGGATGGACTTTTAGTAAGGATGATTTGCTGAAGCATCACATTCGGGGTGTGACCGCTGACTTCTGATCCACAAGAGTAGCATGAGACAGCACCACGGCAGCAAGCTTCACATAGACTGTGCCCACATGGAATCAACATGATAGGGCTGTGATGCGGACCAACCTAATATAGGAATGGAATATATGAGATACTGTGTCTACATGGTACATGGCAGGTGTGTGACAATCTAAGACTGGGATCATAGATGTACATACCATCAACTTATTACACTTGTGGCATAGGTGAGAGGACAGAGGCTTTTGGCATGTTGGGTTTTCAACTTCCACCCCGTAAGTAGAGGAATATTCATTTTCAGAACCTCTGCTAACCCCAAGATTATTCTTTACCCTATCTATAATTCGGTCAGCAATTGAACTGTAATCGTCGGCTGACCTTAGAGTCTCATAGTTGCCTGCAAAAGCAATTTTGTAGTCTGCAAATATGGAACACAATCAATACCATAGTTGATTTATGGCCATAACAATTATGAGTTGGTACCCGGTTGGTACTTGGAAGGTGCCTGATCGGGGGTTGAACAGGCAGCGCTACTCTTTTCAAGCCATTTCTCCACAGGATTTGAATCTAATGACAAATCCATCAGCTGATCGGCGGTGTCTAGCCTCGAACTCTGCTTATGACTATCGGAACTCTGGCCGAGTCTTTTCGATAAACCGTTGTGTTTACTTCCTTCGGCAGACATTTTCTTTTCATTCATCCATTTTTGTTGCTTTGATTTGATTTCCTGCACCTGAATAATTTGAAAATGCTCCCGCGTGAATTTTAACTTTAATTCAATAAGTGAATGAACGATATCTATTTACGTACGTAGCCACTTTTATTTTTTAAGCCGTTCTATGTGTTACTGATTTGTTTCAACTAAAAGTTGTTTTACATTTTGAAGCATCCTAATACTTTCCAATCACGACTAGTTGTATATCTAGTGTCTATATGTAGAGTTGTATATCTAGTGTATATATGTAGAGTTTTATATCTAGTGTATTTATGTTGAGTTGTATGTATAGTGTTTATATGCAGAGTTGTATATCTAGTATATATATATGTAGAGTTTTATATCTAGTGTATTTATGTAGAGTTTTATATCTAGTGTATTTATGTAGAGTTTTATACTTAGTGTGTAAATGTAGAGTTGTATATCTAGTGTATATATGTTGAGTTGTATGTACAGTGTTTATATGCAGAGTTGTATATCTAGTATATATATATGTAGAGTTCTATATCTAGTGTCTATATGTAGAGCTGTATATCTAGTGTATACATTTAGAGTTGTATATGTAGTGTGTATATGCAAAGTTGTATATCTAGCGTATATATGTAGAGTTGTATACAAAATGTCAAATGGTTTAAACGGTTGGTAAACCGAAGTCAATTTGTCAGTCTGCTTTAATGAGAATATGCCTTTGGTGTACTTACAGCTAGTAGTCTTTTCTAAAACACTAATCATACAAATTGTAACAAAATAAATAAAAAAAGTTGTTTTTATTATTTGATTTATTATTATTACCAAAAGTGATAAAGTATCTTCAATTTTAAAACAGTTTTTGGAGAATATCTAACAATTGCTAAAATGGTTAAATTATTTGTTTTATGTTGATTGAACATAAAGAAAGTGTAGATGACTGTTTTTGGTTCCTAAACTACCTTCTTTGCAACATCCAAACTTTTTTAAAATAGTTCAGATAATTTTAAAACAATTCAAAGTATTTTAAAATAATTCATATGGCATATAAATAGTACATATGGCATATAAATAGTACATATGGCATATAAATAGTACATATGGCATATAAATAGTACATAGGGCATATAAATAGTACATATGATATAAATAGTACATACTGTAAAAATGTCCAAGCGGTTTGTATTCTTTCAAATCGTATAAATAATCTAAAAGCTTCAGGACGGTTTAAAAATGTATATAGGATTTCAAAAATCTCACGGTGACTAGATAGGATAACAGCTGTACTGCACACATTTCTGATATGTATTCTGTGAAGGTACTAAACCTGTTGTTTTATGTTACAGTCTATTGGGTTACTTACGCATCTTCTCAGTTGATCTCAATGCAAAGTGTCTACACTGTTTAAAATGTGTTCAAACGCCTTTAAAAGCATAAGCATGAAGTAAAATTATGCCAACTCTCTAACAGGACTGAAATCGGGCCCAGTTGATAGTCTGGGAATGGACCGAAAACAGGCCCGGTTGATACTCGGGGCACTGAAAACAGGCCCAGTTGGTAGTCTGCGGGTGGACCGAAGACAGGCCCAGTAGCTAGTTGAGGGATCAAAAACAGGCCCGGTTGATAGACTAAACTCTTATTATGACTTAACTCGCCGTATAATTAATCACCACCCTTAGTAGTAGTAATATAAGCAGAGGTTTACTTAGCAACTGACTAATAGTCACTGATAACTTGCAGTATCAATAGACTTGCCCGGCTAAAGTAGTGTTAGCGCAGTGACTACTGTGAGAAGTAGATTTTTATAGCTGCCACGTAGTAGAGTGGATGCAGAGGTTCACAATTAGATTTGAGAGATACAGAATTATTTAAAGTATGCGCACAACCTTATTCACTGCCAACTCTGGCACAAATAGAGATAATTCAAGCTTATATAGTAGTAGTATTAAAAATTACGCCCTGATTAGACAAGATTTCAATAGGTCAACTACATGCGTTTTTATACAGCCTTTGACAGTGTTAGGACATGACAATTACTACACATGTATACATTATTTGTTATGTGCTATTAACCTATTATCACATGGCTATGCTTTATGGAAATGTTACATATTGCTTATTGTAATTTATTATAGCTCTGGATTATACTTTTGCTATACCAGCTCTCTGCATATATATGAGTGGGATATCTTTGACCATTTCATTGTATTGTAAACTCAGGTTAGAAAATACACATTCTATGAGAACACAACAATTGGCGACAAGGATGGGATACTTCAGCTGGAGATTTCTTTACTTCTGCATCATCACTTGACATCTGTTTACTTCTTGATATATTACACTGCTTAAAAGAAATTTTTTTGAGCAGTGGACATAGTTTAAATTATTTGAATTTAAAAAGAGTTATTGTTCAATCAACATGTCTACTCCTACTGACCAGCTTATTCAACTACTCACTCAGCAGATGGCGCTTCAGAAGGAGCAGACGGAACAACAGAAGAGAGAAAATCAACAGCTGATGGAACTACTTACACAGAAAACACAAGCTCAAGCAGGAGGATCAACTCCAAATTTTACTGCTTTTGATCCCAACGTAGAGCTGTGGACAGACTACTTGCTACGCTTCAGGACATTCGTAGGAGCTAATTCTATTACTGAAGAAAGAATACCGCAGATTTTTTTAACCAATCAATCGAAAGTTATCTACAAACAGTTAACAGATTGGTCAGATCAGCAAACTCCTAAGAAAGAAGTCAACAAGCTAACAATGGAGGAAATTGAGGATTACATGATGACTCAATATAACCCAAGAACTTTCATCATCAGAGAAAGATATCGTTACTGGAGCAATATGAAAAGAAATCCAGGAGAAACAATTCAAGAGTTGGCAGCAAGAATCAGGCATGATGCTACAACTTGTGACTTTGCATCTATAACCGACGCGCAGGATGAAGCTTTACGCACTAGATTTATCTGCTCGGTCGGGAATGAAGCAATTTTGAAAACACTCTTCAAAATTAAAGATGAAGAACTCACTTTTGCCAGAACTATTGACATCGCCATAGAGATGGAAGAAGCAGCAAAGGTAGCAAAAGAAACTGTACATGGGGCAGCAAATCCTGTACAAATAGCAAACAAGAAGAAGACAAATCCAAAGCCTGCAACTAATTCTACTCGGCAGAGCTGCTACAGATGTGGGAAAGATAACCACAAAGCTGTCGAATGTAGGTACAGGAATTCGGTTTGCAATTACTGTAAACTTACAGGACACCTGGAAGTCGTCTGCCGAAAAAAGCAGAAAGGTGCTAAAACTTTGAAGTTGGTCAAGGCAGTCAAAACAGTCGGCACAAATCCACAACTTCAAGTTGATGTCAATTTACAAGGTCATCCAATTACCTTGGAAGTAGACACAGGAGCAGGAGACAACTTCCTATCTATGGACAACTGGAAGAAAATTGGCAGTCCAGCACTAACAACGACACAAGTATGCTATGAATCAGCAACCAAAGATCGGATTAACATCCTAGGAGTTTGTCTTATCAACACACATCAGGATTCACGTCAACATAAGCAACAATTACAATTTGTCGTGAGCAAAGTACCTTATCTTAACCTTCTTGGAAGGGAGGGTATACGGCAACTTGGCATATCTGTTGACGGATTAGTACATGGAAAACAAATGCAACCGATCAATCAAATTAAACTTGATAGGAATCTACAAGCAGCATGTAAAAGACTTACTTCAGAATTTCCTGATCTCTTTAAACCAGAATTAGGATGTCTGAAGGATTTTGAGCTGGAAATACGCTTCAAAGACGAGGCCACACCTGTATTCTGCAAAGCCAGACCGGTACCTTTTGCCATTCAAGAGGATCTAGCACAAGCATATGATGCTGGAATTGCAAAAGGAATATGGGAACCAGTTCAGTTCAACACATATGGGACACCAGTTGTACCTATTCGAAAAGCACTGCTGCCAGGACAAACAAAAAGGAAACTTCGTGTATGTGGAGATTACTCTGTAACAGTCAACCCTCAACTGGAAACACACAGACAACCTATTCCATTACCAGAAGATTTGATGAGGAAATTGGGAGGAGGACATGGCTTCACCAAAATTGACTTAGCAGATGCATATAATCAGATTACTTTGGCTCCAGAAAGTCAGAGGAGATTAGCTCTCAGCACACACAGAGGAGTTCTACTGCAGAAAAGATTACCATTTGGGATTAGCTCTGCACCAGGATATTTCCAACAAATTATGGAACAACTTACTCAGGATCTTCCAGGAGTAGCTGTTTATCTTGATGATATTCTTGTAAGCGGAGACACAGCTGAAGATCACCTGAGGAATCTTCGTGGAATTCTACAACGACTTCAAGAAAAAGGACTACGATGTAGACTGGAAAAATGTTCATTTGCTCAAGAAACTGTGAATTACTTGGGACATCGATTATCTAACCAAGGAATAGCGAAAGGAGCTGGAGTAGAAGCATTAAAGAAAATGCCAGCACCGACAAATGTAGCTACACTCAAATCATTTCTGGGATCCATACAGTTTTATCACAAATTTCTTCCAGATCTTTCTACAATAACAGTGCCACTACAACAATTGCTGAAGAAAGGAGAATTGTGGCACTGGAAAAAGGAACAACAAACATCATATTCAAAGCTAAAGGAAATGCTATGTGAGGAGACAGTATTGGCGCACTTCGACCCTTCTCTGGAGATTGGGATTTCTTGTGATGCATCGGAGGTGGGTCTTGGAGCTGTTCTGTTTCACAGATACAAGGATGGAAGTGCAAGACCTATCTCTGATGCTAGCAAGACACTGACCAGTACTCAGGGAAGATACAGTCAAATACAGACAGAAGCTCTAGCAATTATATATGCACTCAACAAGTTCCATCAATTTATCTATGGGAGGAAGTTCATCTTGGTAACGGATCACAAACCACTACTAGCACTGTTTGGACCTAACAAAGCTACTCCAGCACTAGCAGCAAACAGACTAGCAAGATGGGCACTTACTCTACATCAATATGACTATACCATTGAGTATAGGAAAACATCTAATCATGGAAATGCAGACGCACTCAGCCGCTTACCCATTGGATCTGATGACAAGTTTGATGGGGAGGAAGAAGGTGAAGATGTTGATACCGTCTGTACAATCAAAAACATTGGAAGTCAACTGAAACCAACAGATCCTGGGATTCTAAAGAAAGAAACGTCAAAGGATCCTGTACTTAGTACCGTGATGAGATACCTGAAGGATGGATGGCCAAAAGGAAATGACAGCAATGAAGCTGGAACTGTGACTGATGGCTATTCAATACAAGATTTTAGGAAACTGGAGATGTCATTGTCAGCAGAAAGCGGATGTCTATTTTATGGAACGAGAGTAGTCATTCCTCTCTCTCTTCAGAGACAAGTTCTTCAACTTTTACATCTTGGACATTTTGGCATGCAGAGAATGAAGCAACTCGCAAGAACTGCAGTCTACTGGCCCAGGATGGATCAAGACATCACGGACACTGCTCACAAGTGTACTTCCTGCAATGAGCATCAAAACAAGCCGGATCGGTTACCAAATCACCCTTGGATGATGCCCGAGAAGCCATGGAGCAGAGTACACATTGACCATGCGATTAACTTCATGGGAACCAATTGGTTGGTGTTAGTAGATGCATACACCAAGTACCCCTGTATACATCCTACCACTTCTATATCAACCAAAGTAACAACCGAATTACTCGAGGAGGATTTTGCTCATTTCGGATACCCTCATACTATAGTTTCAGATAATGGAGCAACTTTTACTTCCGAGGAATTTCAGGATTGGTGCAGAAACCGAGGAATCATTCATCTTACTGGTGCACCATACCATCCAGCCACAAACGGAGCTGCAGAAAGGCTGGTTCAATCATTCAAACAAGCTCTCAAGAAGTCTACTCTTTCAGCCAAACCGGCCTTACAAGAGTTCTTGATGCAGTATCGAAGGACACCACTGTCTTATGGCTACTCACCTAGTGAACTGTTGAATGGAAGACAGATCAGAACAAAGATCGACACATTACTGCCATCATTTGCTCAATTAGCTCAAGGTAAACAGATGCAGGATAATCGATCTACCAAGACAGTACATCATTACACAGTAGGAACACCATGCTATGCTCTATACTGTGGACCAAGAAGAGATAAACAGCCTAAATGGGTGGCAGCTGTTGTAGTGAAGGTGTTCGGAAGCAGAAGTGTTAACGTCAGAGTACAGCCCAGAGGACCAACCTGGAAGAGACACTTGGATCAACTCTGTCCTAGGCATACTTCTCCTGAAGATGACGAACCACCGGATGAAATATCCACTACATCACAAAACCCACAACCACAACTATTACCTGCAGCACATGAACCACGACCACCAACAAAACGTCGAAATCCTAGATTACCTGATGGCAATGAATACAACAGGGATAATCCCAGACGCTCAAAGAGGAGTACTAATCGCTGAAGTAATAAGGATAACTTCAAGCTAGCAGGGAGGTGTTAGGACATGACAATTACTACACATGTATACATTATTTGTTATGTGCTATTAACCTATTATCACATGGCTATGCTTTATGGAAATGTTACATATTGCTTATTGTAATTTATTATAGCTCTGGATTATACTTTTGCTATACCAGCTCTCTGCATATATATGAGTGGGATATCTTTGACCATTTCATTGTATTGTAAACTCAGGTTAGAAAATACACATTCTATGAGAACACAACAGACAGTAAATATTTGTGCCAGAACTGATTAAAAAATACTTATAATAATTTTTAAACATCAACAATGCAAAGAGTTGATTACATTGAAAACAGAGTTTACACAGCGTTAGCTATTGATGACTTTTTACCAGTCCGTCTGCTTTGATGCTATATGACTGCTGAAACAACTTGGCAGCACCAGTACCGAGCATCTACCACCTACCATATGTTCTTTTGCTACGAGTGCAGCTTTTCGTGTAGAGGTTTTTGGGAGTTCGCCAAGCATGAGCGAATCCACAGAAGAAGAGGTTTTTGTGTAGCCTGTGACGTTTATTTCACCTCTAAAGAGAAGGAGGCTGCGCATAAGCCCTTCTCCCATGCTCTAACTATCTCTACACAAACAGATCCACCGAAGGAACCCAAGCCACTAAAAAGACCTAGCCCTTAGGGGCGTCAGCCCTATTCTGACCATAGGGATCGCCATCAGCCTTCCATAAGGCAATGGGTGTGCCACCCATCCTGGCATCCAGCACCACAATCCTCACGAGCCAGTCCTGCCCCAACAGTGTGATCAAAGATTGTGTCGACGGCCTCTCCAGATGACGACATGGATCTGAATGACACTTGCAACATCTCCTCCTGAGCAGGCTTCTCTCTCCCACAATGGCCCATTTCAGGGCCATCAACTATTACCAAAGAGTTGAATTGTTCTTGTCCTTGGTTTGTATCAATATTCCATAGCAGGTTGTTTACTTCAATTGTCTGTGTAATGAGTTACATTAAAATTAAAGCATGGCATAAAATTTGAATAATTACCATGTAAAAATTTAAATAGATTGATTACTATCATAGAAGTATAAATCAAAAAACAAATCAAATTTTAACAAGTGCTTGTTTATTAACCTGCTAAAATAAAAACAACAATACATAACTAACTACTGCGTATACTAAAAAAAATAAAAATATTTAATAATGATTAACAATAAACTTATCAATAGTGGTAATACTTCTTTCATTTAAGCAACATTAAAGTAGTTGGAACAAAAAAAAATTACTAATAATGTTGGGGAATCCGGCAGCACAATCATAACAGTCGACCCAGGACATTTCGACCTAACCAGGTTCTATGAACAATCGTTCGGCTTCGGCCTTATTCTACTTACATTATAAACAGTCAGCTAATTATTAATCACTCATACATTTTATATCTCATATATGTTATATAGCTTTGCGTAGAGAGGCAGCTTTTTAGTCAACAAATGCACATGTGTATATTTAATCAACCATTACGAAGTGCTGCCCCTTCTTTTGTTATCTAGGCCAATCAGGCCAGGTGGGTGTGACCACCTTTTGTTCTATGTTGGCAGCAGAAACGTTATGTAATTTACCCTGTATAAATATGTGTGTTTTGTATACAATAAATCAGAGTTAACATGGCACTCTCACTGCTTCTTTGAAACCTTTCAATAAGCACCTTGCGCACACAAAAGAATAGCTGATAAGCTAAGTGGACTAGCAAAGACTCATACAAGATTACTACAGCAGTAGTAGACAGCACATAAAAGATTATTGCAATAGCAGCATTGCATGCTGACAGTGCATTCATACAGATTGAACAAACACAAACATCAACAGCCACTTGGACAAGTCGATTAGCAGAACGAACAATAGTCAGTAGAAAGTGGTCAGTCGAATCGACTTACACTGCACACTACCCTCGGGCGTGTGATACTGGAACGATTGTTCCACCTGTTAATTCGACCCTGCATAGTCATCCTGCCGAACTAGAAATCAGTGGAAAGCAAGGCAGTTGTGACAACTCCTCGCTGTGTCCAGCTCACGAGCTGACAACACTGCAAATCAAGTTCGACCAGTTTAACTTGTGGGCCTTGGGCTCGTTAGTAGACAAGTCGCTGTACTGCCTGCACACACTCAGTACTGTGGGCCGCTGTACAGGTGAACGCTACCACACCAACCTGAAATCCTGTACATTGGTGGCAGCAGTGGGATTGAGAAGACCCACACAAGACGACCCACAGGAACAGTAGACACAGGCAGGAGTCAGCACAAGACGAAATGGCGAGCAGACGCCGCGCAGTCAGCTCAGATCGAGATGGCTCTCCCCTACAAATCATGGGTACCCTGGCCGACATCTTGGATCGGATGTCCACCAACAACGGGCGCGACAGATTCAGAGTCCCTCAATTTAATGGTGAGGGAGACGTGAACTATTTCATTCAGCGATTCGAAGAGGTCGCTCGAGCAAATCGATGGTTACCCGAAGAGTCCACCATCCACCTACGACAGGCACTACTAGGGAAAGCGGAACAGTGTGGAAGGGGAGCAGACGCCACAGCCATCATTCAAGCCCTGAGGGCTAGCTTCGGCTTGACCAGAACAGAGGCGCAACATAGACTGACCACCTATCGGAAGGGCCATAGAGAAGGTTTAAGGGAACACGCGCTCCAGGTGGAACGGCTGGTGGAAGCCGCATACGGTGACCTCCCTCTCCGAAACAGGACAGAGCTCACCCTACAGACTTTTCAAAGCACGCTCGGTCACGTCTATTTGCAACGACACCTACTGGCCATACGACCAGCAGATTTAGAGGAAGCTGTGCAGGCAGGAAACGAATTCCTCCAAGTCCAACATCAGCCCCCAGCACAGTCAAGTATACGCACAGTACAAGAAGACGGAGTCGAAGAGAGGAGCCCTGCATCAGAAGCCACTCTCAAATGCCAGGAGGTAGAGGACCCGCTGGCTAAGTTGCTTAAGACGATAGAGAGCCTAAGCAAGGAGGTGGCTAGCTTGAAAGAAGAGAACTCGAAGCCCGCTCCCCGTCGCTGCTGGGGTTGCCAACGTACGGGTCATGTACGAAGCCAGTGTACAACCGCTCCATGGCAGACACGCCAGGGAAACGAGCGCGGCCCGCAGCAGTAGGCACTCCTACTAGCTGCACAAGGGCCCCCTCAGCCAAATTGTTCAAAGACAACTGGGTCAGCCGACCCCCAGAAGAAGTAGACACCCTTCCCTTGAGGAATAGATTCAGTCCGCTGGCTGGTGACGAAAGCGAGGAGGAGGAACCAATGGAGGAGACCCTACCCTTGGAACGACCCCCCTCCGACACTAGGCCAAAGAGACAGATGAGGAAGAAAGAAATTCCCCCCACAGTAAGGAAAGGAAAGCCACTCACGATCCACCTAAATCAGGTGGAAAGACCATATAAATCTAGTTATTATCTACCCGGGCGAGTAGAAGGACGACCAGTGACCTACCTAATCGACACTGGGTGTAATACCAACTTATTGTCAAAGAAAGTGTTCGACCAGTTGACCCCACAGAACCAACAGAACCTCCAATCTTATGATTCCCACGGGCTAATGGCCGACGGGACTAGATTGCCATTCTATGGTCTGCTGACACTGACAGGACGCATTAGACACATCAAATATGAGGAAACATTCGTTGTTAGCCAGATCAACGAAGATGTCATCTTAGGAATGCCCTTCCTGGCGAAGCAGAACTGTCAGATGGGTTTCGACCGGCCAGTCCTGTGTGTACAAGGAAAAGAGCTCACGTGTACCGACAGACATGGAAGGGATCTAGTATCCAAGGTCCAAGTACAGCGAGACACCCACATTCCCCCACAGACAGAGGCCACCGTACCCTGCCACCTGGCGAGCCGCACCCCATGCGCACAGGGAGTGATAGAGAGTACAGGAGGAGGCCTGCTGTTGGCCACCAGTGTTAACACCCCTGACGAACGCGGACGCGTACTAGTCCGGTGTTTAAATCCTTCCCATAACAGCATCGCGGTGCCCGCCGGAGAAGTGATCGGCACTTTCACGGGGATAAAGCCTGAGGAAGTACGTCCGGTGCACAACCACTCAGAGAAGAGCACGCCTACAGGAGAAGAGCTGCCACCCCACCTCACACAGATGTTCGCCCAGGCTAGAAATGGATGCCAGAACACTCGGGAAGAATGTCAGCTCCGGAACCTACTCACCCAGTATCAAGAAGTGTTCAGCCAGAATGACGGAGACATCGGCCGCACCCAGCTAGCCGAACACTCCATCCCTGTAATTCCTGGGACGCGACCCATCCGGCTGCCACCACACAGACTAGGGGCGGAGAAGGAAGCAGAGGCCGAGAGACAAGTAAAAGACTTGTTAGCCAAAGACCTCATCGAACCTGCAGAGGGCGCATGGAGCTCCCCGGTGGTATTAGTCAGAAAGAAAGATGGCTCCTGGCGTTTCTGTGTGGACTACCGCAAACTGAATGATGTTACACAGCAGGATGCATACCCGATACCCCGGATCGATGACTCTCTGGACGCTCTCGCAGGGAGCCGGTACTTCAGCACTCTAGACTTGACCAGTGGATACTGGCAAGTTCCGCTGGACGAAGATGCCCAGGACAAAGCAGCCTTCATAACCCGCAGCGGTCTCTGGCGATGGAAGGTGTTACCATTCGGCCTAACCTCGGCCCCTGCCACATTCCAACGGCTCATGGAGCGAGTACTGAAAGGGCTCCACTGGAAAACGTTGCTCCTCTATCTGGACGATGTGATAGTCATCGCTCCCGACTTCACGTCCCACCTCCAGAGGCTAGAGGAAGTGCTACAACGTCTCCAGAGTGCCCACCTTAAGGTGAAGCCCTCGAAGTGCGAACTCCTGAGTCCTCAGGTACGTTACCTCGGACATGTGGTCAGCGCGAAAGGTGTGGCCACGGACCCAGATAAGGTGGAAGCGGTGAAGAACTGGCAGGCTCCACAGGATGTGAAGGCGCTGCAAGCGTTCCTGGGAACAGCTGGTTACTACCGGCAATACTTGCCAGACTACGCCACTACAGCCAAACCTCTCACCGTCCTGACTGGGAAGGAGATTTCGTGGAAGTGGGGAAACCTAGAACAGACGGCATTCGAGCAGTTGAAGAACGGCCTGAGCCAAGCACCCATTCTAGGGTACCCCGACCCCAAACTCCCCTATATCCTGGATACGGACGCAAGTGCCGTAGGAGTAGGAGTACTGTCACAAATCCAAGAAGGGCAGGAACGAGTGATCGCCTACTACAGTAAGACTCTGTCACCTGCTGAGCGCAATTACTGTGTAACCCGGCGAGAACTCCTCGCAGTGATTAAAGCCACTAAGCACTTCCGGCCATACCTCTACGGAAGGGAATTCAAGCTGCGCACCGACCACGCTTCCCTCAGATGGCTCTGCAGGAGAAAGGAACCCTCCTGCCAGATAGCGCGGTGGCTGGAAACGCTGGCCGAGTTCAAATTCAAGCTCGAACATCGACCAGGGACCCAGCATGGTAATGCGGACGGCCTCAGCCGCCGGGACCCCTGCGTCGACTGCCGACAGTGCCAAGCTATAGAACAGAGAGATGGGGGACCCACCCATGCTGAACTGACCCTGGGCGGGCCGACAGAGCAAAAGGGAAGGATGACTGGGGGACCCACCCATGCAGAGCAAAAGGGAAGGATGACTGGGGGACCCACCCATGCAGAGCAAAAGGGAAAGATGACTGGGGGACCCACCCATGCAGAGCAAAAGGGAAAGATGACTGGGGGACCCACCCATGCAGAGCAAAAGGGAAAGATGACTGGGGGACCCACCCATGCAGAGCAAAAGGGAAAGATGACTGGGGGACCCACCCATGCGGAGCAAAAGGGACAGGTGAATGTAACGGTCACCAACCCCACGGAGAACACCAAAGAGTTGGTACAGGCCCAGAGAGAGGGGCGCCACTCCGTGGCCAAGATCTATGCAGCGGTCCAAACAGAGAGACAGCTCTCCGCCAGGGAATTAGAGGAGGGAGACACGGAGCTACGGACCCTGCACGACAGGATCGAGATGATGAGCATCCAGCCCAATGGGACACTGGTCTTGCGATCAGAGCACCAGGGACGAATCAGGATCTGTGCAGTGTGCCCCCCAGCTTGGAGGAATAAGGTCGTGTGGGATACGCACCGGATGGCGCATGCCGGGATCAACCGCACCCGACACCGACTGCAGATAGACTGGTACTGGCCTGGAATGTCGGGACTAACACGCAGACTCATAAAGAGCTGTGAGGTGTGCCAGGTGGCTAAGCGGAGCAACAGACCCACCGCGCCCGACGGCCAGAGACTATTTGCAGGACGACCATTTCAGAAAGTAGCCGTTGACCTGGTGGGACCCCTTCCCATCACCAAGCGGAAGAACAAATGGATAATGGTGCTCACTGACCATTTCACGCGCTGGCAGGACGCCATCGCGCTGCCCGACGCTACGGCCCCCACGGTAGCCACGGCACTGGATGAAAGAGTCTTCAGCTATTGGGGTCTCCCGGAGCAACTACACTCCGACCAGGGAGCCCAATTCGAGTCAACCATCCTGGAAGAGCTATGTGCATTGTGGGGCGTACGAAAAACGCGTACCACTCCGTACCACCCGCAGGGTAATGGCATGGTGGAACGACAAAATAGGACCCTGGGAGACGCCCTCCGGACCCTAATACTGGGAAAGGGCCAGGACGAATGGGATGGGTTACTACCACAAATCATGCGCGCCTGCCGAGCCACACCCAACTCAACCACAGGAGAGACCCCCAACTTACTCATGCTAGGGCGAGAAGTACGGCTTCCCGATCAACTGACCGGGTCACCCCCATCCCTCGACCCCTATAGCATCACCGAGCATACCCTCCGGGTACAGAGAGAGCTGGCGACGGCACATGAATATATAAGAGATCAGCAGGCCAAGATTCGGCAGGAAGAGACCGGAGAACCCCTCCGCTTTGCCAAAGACGAGTTAGTAGTGATAGAAAACAAAAGGCGGACCAAAGGGAGCAATCCAAAACTACAACCCAGTTATGTAGGCCCGTACACAGTAACCGAAACATACCCGAATCACACATATCGGCTGGAAAGAAATGGACAGGGGTGTACACAAAACGGTCGTGGGCTGAAGTCCTACCGAACTTGTAGAGAACCGGTCGGGAGAGCCCCGCCGAGTCGGGAGACCGCCCTCCGGCCCAATATGAGGGGAGCCTACCAAAGGCGGATGCGCCCACCCCCGGAGGAGGCCGTAACACCACCCCCAGAGGTGCAAAGAGAAAGAGTACCAGAGGAACCTCCGACTCCTGAGGCACCCCCACCTGAAACCGCTCCAACACTACTACTGCCAGCACCACCCCCAATCCAGCCAGAGCCAATGAACGAACCGCCGCCTACTCCAGTGCCCACACCCGCTGAGGAGGCACCCCACAACCCCCCAGTAGGAGAGGAACACTGGCCGCCACTTAACGCAGAACCAAGGGCAGAAAGGAATAGACCAATTAGAGAGCGGAGACCTCCGGTGCGGTTTACGGATTATCAATGTTATCAGACAAAGATAAAACAAGATAATAGTGATATACAGATGCAGGTAAACGGACAGGCCCCCCGAGCAAGAGGGAGGGTAGAAGGGATGGTCTATATACCATGGGCAAGCGCAGAGGAAACAAGAGCTAAACTAGGATTACATCAACATCAACAAGCAAACACCCAGATCAGTAAAAGCAATTGGAAAGAAACACAGTCCGAGCAGGTAGAGGAGCAGGTAACTCCAACGACACCAAGTGGGCAGACAACACCCAAAGAGACCGCCGAAACAACGACACAAAAAATCGAGCACCAGGAGTGGATAATTCCCAAAGAGAAATCTGAACGGGAAAACCAAAGCCACGGGTACGCAACTCCCATAACAACACAGCATAGTGGCGAACTCGCCATTAACAAGGGGAGGAGTATAAACGACCTACGTCAGAACACGTGGTTGATAGAACAAAAGAATAACGGAACACGCGGCAAGATAAAACAATTAGAGACAGAGCGAGGTTGTACACTAAACAAACAACAAGTACACTACGACGATCACCAAGAGAGAGCAATAATCATGGCTGACGAAGGACACTTATCTGTGGAGGAAGACCCTGCCATCGTTGCCAGCATCATAACAGCACCCAGGAGAAGGATTCGGATCCCGCACAAAGAGATGCAGGAGCCATCAGTTAGAGTCGGCAAGGTGAGTGTGAAGGAAGAGGGAGCAGCTAGATGTCGAGCCAGAACCCCACAGCCACCGACACCCCCTGCACCCACTCATGAGTATCAACCAAAGGAGACTTGGTTGAGCGAGGATACTACACAACTAATCAAGCGAAATACACAACCGACCGAAGATACCGACCAATGGCAGTGTGGAGTATGTGGATTGCAACTGAACAGAAAGCGACTTAGTTACCATGTACGCCAACACTATGTGTTCTTCTACTGTCGGTGTGGCCACAAGAGCACGTCACGCGACACAATACTAAAGCATATCCGTCACCAAAATGGTGCTGCCGAACATGGGGGTGCCAACCGCCCACTCTACGAGGTAGATAGAGCTTCATACTTAGAATTTACACAAGCGATCAACTGGACCGACCCCCCTCTGTTCGGCACCCCAACACCTATCAAGGAAAGGTCGATCAGCCCCAATAAACAACCAGTAAAACGTAGACTAGGAAGTAAGGTGAACGAAACACCACAAAAAATAATGAGAGTAGATCTAGAGCCCATCCAGCCAAGAGCGAGAGCTAGAGAGAGGAGCATCACACATCGACCGACCACCACTAGAACAGCTAGTAGAGAAAGAAGAACGGACAGACAGGTAGAGGAGGAAAGACGAGAGGAGCGGTACAGAAGAATAAAAAGGTACGAGGAAGAGATTTACCATGCAACTAGAGAGGCCTTTAGACAACTACAAAAGGTCGAGGAACTTAAAGCCAACATACAGAAGGAAAGAGACGCTTATTAACCAGGACACATCGCTACCCAACTCGTGAAATTGGCCCTACGAGCGCCAATGGGGCGGAGAGTGTTGGGGAATCCGGCAGCACAATCATAACAGTCGACCCAGGACATTTCGACCTAACCAGGTTCTATGAACAATCGTTCGGCTTCGGCCTTATTCTACTTACATTATAAACAGTCAGCTAATTATTAATCACTCATACATTTTATATCTCATATATGTTATATAGCTTTGCGTAGAGAGGCAGCTTTTTAGTCAACAAATGCACATGTGTATATTTAATCAACCATTACGAAGTGCTGCCCCTTCTTTTGTTATCTAGGCCAATCAGGCCAGGTGGGTGTGACCACCTTTTGTTCTATGTTGGCAGCAGAAACGTTATGTAATTTACCCTGTATAAATATGTGTGTTTTGTATACAATAAATCAGAGTTAACATGGCACTCTCACTGCTTCTTTGAAACCTTTCAATAAGCACCTTGCGCACACAAAAGAATAGCTGATAAGCTAAGTGGACTAGCAAAGACTCATACAAGATTACTACAGCAGTAGTAGACAGCACATAAAAGATTATTGCAATAGCAGCATTGCATGCTGACAGTGCATTCATACAGATTGAACAAACACAAACATCAACAGCCACTTGGACAAGTCGATTAGCAGAACGAACAATAGTCAGTAGAAAGTGGTCAGTCGAATCGACTTACACTGCACACTACCCTCGGGCGTGTGATACTGGAACGATTGTTCCACCTGTTAATTCGACCCTGCATAGTCATCCTGCCGAACTAGAAATCAGTGGAAAGCAAGGCAGTTGTGACAACTCCTCGCTGTGTCCAGCTCACGAGCTGACAACACTGCAAATCAAGTTCGACCAGTTTAACTTGTGGGCCTTGGGCTCGTTAGTAGACAAGTCGCTGTACTGCCTGCACACACTCAGTACTGTGGGCCGCTGTACAGGTGAACGCTACCACACCAACCTGAAATCCTGTACAATAATAATCACAGTAATTCAGTCAAAAGACTTCATTGTTGTTGTTCTCTCTATTGTGTATAGTAGCTGACCTGATGTTAAAAAAGAAAATAATAAATAATAATAATAATAATGCGCTTTCAGTTTTCAGCGAGCTATTTCATAATAACACAATTTTTTAGCAACAATTGAAAATTAATTAAAAGGTAAAAAATTCTCACTTGTCGTCATAATTGCTTTAAATCATCATCATCATCATCAATGATAAAAACAACGATGAACTAATTATAATTATTATTAATTTATTATAATAATAATAATAATAATTATAATAATAATAATAATAATTGAAACCTTGAGTGAGTTGAGCAAGTTGATTTGTAAACTAAATGTATAATAGTTGACATCTACATGAAAAACATTCACAGAAAAATAAGTATGACCTTTGCTGCTATCTCTTGCTTCCTTCTGTTTGCATCTTTAGGAGGCATTGCACCACGTTTTGTGTTCAGTTTCAGCTGTATTATTAACAAAATATTTGCAACTTTGTATCTAATGAAGCTGGTAGTCGCTATTCCTATCTCCTAAACACGAGAGTTCCTGCAGCTTTGTAACAACGCACCCTATTGGTTAAATTGTCGTAGCATCATAAGGCGGGCTGCGGTTGACGAAAATGGTCACGCTGTAGCCGCTATTGTTTATGGCAATTCGATAGTGGCTAAACTCGTCAAACTGACAGGCCATTTGGCCATCGCCGTCAGACGACAATGGCCACAACGACGTACAAGTCCATTAACGGCGGTTTACCTTATACACAAGTTGGCCACAATCGGTTGACGGTAGTGTCCTGTTGGCCAATATCGTCAAACGAAAAAAGCCAGTTTGCTACTTTGTTCATCTGCGCCTGTTGATCGCCCCTCATCTAGTGACCAACCTCGTTTGACCAAAATAGCCACCTGATTATTTTCGTTAAACGATTGCGGCTCTTATAAAATTGGGCATCGGAAAAATTAGGTCGTTGTAATAACGGCCTTTTTCGTCTGACGAGTTTTCTAGTTGGCCAGTACCGTTTGACAAAACAATACCGTAGGAAAATTTTGGAATTTCCACAGCTTTTAGATAAAACTAACCAATGAAAAGCGCTTAATTAGCGATTCCACTTTAGTTTGTTTCTATTATGGGAAAACTCCTTTGATTGGCTCAACAGAAAAAGAAATCCTGATGGATGTTATTTATCACTGCACGTCGCACGCTAGTAGCACGTGTTATACTCACAATCAGTTCATAGCATTTTTACAGAATTTTAATTCATTCATTACCATCACAGTCATTCATCAGTGCTAGGTAAGTTGCCTCTATTTATTTTGTTTATTATCTTTACAACATGTATTATTTTTTATATTTTAAGTGATCTGGTTTACTTACTGATTGGTACATATCTGTAAAACAATTTAGTAGTATATATTAAAAAATATATTTAAAAAATTTTCTGAATATATTTTTGTATATATAACAACATTATAATATTGTTACTAATTTCCTTCCTTTCTTTTGCAGTTACTTACTAATTTAGTTAATCATGAAAGATTTGTTTGGCAAATGCAGAGGTCGTTGCAAGGCATGTGGAACATGTTCAGAGTTTCAGGCAGCCGCCAATGAACATCCATGTGGCTTTTGTGCCCATATGCCCAAAGATCATGTAAGTTGTACTAAGTTTTATATTAGGTTTAACTGTTTTAATGGTAGACTACAGCAAAGTTTCATTTTGAAATACTTTATAGCAAAAGTTTTACTATCGATTGTAAATGTTTGTATGAGATGCAAGTTGAAACCAATTATTTTCATAATTACAGGTGTTACTTCTCGAGCAACCATCAAACCAAGCTGGTGTTGCTTTTAAATGCCTTGAAAAAAAAGAAAAAGATGCAGCTATGGTGCGTATTAAATAATAAATTTTTTCGTGCTTTGTTATTAAATCCAATCAGAAACGAAATTGCTCAAAGTGTTTGGTGATGTGAATGTACTTCGTTTACTGACCTAGTCGTCATAAAATATGTACACCTCTTTTTTATTAATGTTTTAGAACTTTAAGATTTCACTGCAAGAGTCCAATGGAAGGCGACTGCTTGTTGATGGGCTCTCAGTGCATATGGTAGGAGTTACCTTCTCTCAGTGTGTATTACTGTCATAATATGAAAGTAACAGCATTAGCTGCTACTTGTGCAACTTTTACTTTTTATTACAATAATTATATGATTAAAAGAAAGAGCGAATTCTATTTTGTTATGGCACAACAGCTGATACCATATTATGTCAAGCATTTACCATTTCAGATAGAAGCTAAAACTCTTGAACAGCTGAAAGCTGAATGCTTGCAGCTGTGCAATGCATCAGAAGGACGGCTGCTAGCAGGACCACACGGTCCGTGCATCAAAGTGGAAGGGGAGCCGCGCCAGAAGTCGTACTACTTTAGAGTTGACGAAATTGATGGTATGGAGGTTATATTGTTTTACTGTAGCTGCTGTATTATTGATGGAGATTGTAAATTTTTGACATTCGAAAAAAGAGAAATGTCATGTGGCAGTTGTTTGAGAGAATCTGCTGCTGGTTGTTATATGAGGAATTGGTAATAAGGCTAAAAACTTGCAATTGCTTTGAGCTAAAACAGGTTTTTGTATAATGCATAAAAGATGTTGATGGAATATATAACTGTCAAACTGAATGACTTGGTAACAAAAAATAATTAAAAATTATTTTGCTAGAAAGTTTTTAGCAATAATGTGTGTCTTTGCATTTGACGTGTGTTGTTGCATTCAGCGCAGGCTCTTAGAAATTTAGGGAGTGTATATATTTGAATCAGTTTTCACAACAATGTGTATGAGATAAGAAAGTAAAATAAAAAGACAAAGTAAACGAAAACAGATGAGACTTTAAAGTCGGTGCTCAAAATTGCTTGTCAAAATTAATTAAACAAATTTAGTCAGCCTGTCTGGTGAACCACTAAAATTGTTGGAAAATTATAATTGGCTAATCAACTGTGTTTTTCTCTCCGGAAAGGTGGTGTTAGCGACTTTCACAATGTATTGTTTTATGAGATAAAAATGACTGTAAAAATGTTAATAGGAATTCAATGAGTAAGCACAACATCAGTAAACCACAAACAATGTCCAACATAATATGTCTATAGCCGGCGTCATCAGTTGGTGGAGAGATGACTGTAGAACTGCAGAGGAACATGATGATTGATATAAACATGATTTATGGCCAACAATAATGGTGTTTAAAAAAGCATCTATAGTTTGAGCAGACCCGGTTCATCGGTGACAAAGTATCCCATGTTGTACCCATTTGCTTTACTGTAGATGGACCCCAATTAACATGAGTAGCAAATATCTGAGTTCCAAGTTTACAATGAATATTGCAAAAACTTCTCCAATTGAGCAAATGCATTATCTTTCTTAAAACCTTTTGTAAAAAAAGAAAAAAACTGTATGTATCACATACTCCTGAGCTTAATTATTTTTGGGGTTTCTGTGAGTTGAAATTTGTTGGTAGTGATAATAATAATAACTTGTAATATTTTGCAGTCTCATCTAATCTGAAAGACTACACTCCCTTTGTAGGGTAAGTAGAAATCTGTCTCAGTTCAAATTGCGTTTAGGAGTAGAACTGGAGATTTAGTGCAATAGTTTTTAGTTTTAGGTAAATAATTTTTGTTTTGCTAGATAAGAATAAATACGGAATGTGTCGCATAATAGTCAATCCTGCATCTAGCTGGTGATTTGTATATGAAATGTGACTCATGTGACTCATGATATGAAATATAACTCAATCCTAAGTAATGTTCACCACAGCCAACAATACAATTACTGCTTGTTGGTATTGTTGTGCAGCAATGTCGTAATTGCAACAGCTTATAAATAATTATTTGTTTGGAAAGCTGTTATGGGATGTAAATAGACCTTATTGTGATAATTTTTTTTATTTTCTGGTAGTTCTCAAGCACTTGACAGTGTACTCACAATTAGGTTAAAAATGTGCAATTAGAAAAGTATTCCTTAGAAAAAATTTACAGTGAATCAAGTTGTCTAACATATTTTGTTGAGCTAGTATAGTTATCAATTGACCATCGCAACGTCTCAATTTATGTTATTAACTGCTTCTGCTTGTACAGAGCGGCCTCCAATGTACATGTAAGTAGTGTAGATTACTTGTAGTCAGTTACTGCTGCTGTCGCTTGTTGCATGATATTGCTATGTTTTGCGCTCAATTTGATGTTCATTGCTGTTGACTATTGCATTGCATACTGTGATATGTCATTGTTTAGAGTGAATCAATAAAAATATTGAAATTTTCAATGTGAATTTGTTTAAATTAGCAGAAAATTTCAAATAATTCAACTTAAATATGATGTAATTAGGTTAACTACTGAGCATTTGGAATTTAAATGGCGATATGGAAAACAGTTCTAGCTTTGTTAGGATTTCCGTTAGCACGTTTTTTTGCAGACGCAGTCAGGCGGTGCACAGCCGATTGTTTTGGATGCTGGTGCAGCTATTAAAGCAAAGCTAAAGGCCTCCAATAAAGGTAATCAATCCTTGCGGAATAGATAAATATTTTTTTGACATTTTTGTTAGCTACTATTGTTATACGATGAGTTTTGGTTGCTGGGACACAAGCACACAGCTACCATTCAGTGGCGAAGCACTCTCTTTAGTGCTGCCTAGTTGATAATACTTCTGTGTCTGACTGCTGGGTGTTGCAGTATTGTGCTTGCCACGTGAGCCTGTCTTTCGCACCCGTCTGAATTCTGGGTGAAGTTACCAACAGACAGCCTGATATATGAGCAAGCAACAAAAGTAGTGTAGAGTAAGCAAATTTAACACATTTTGAGTTTAGAAATATACCAGTCACAGGGTGGCGTACAGGATGAAAAATCAATCATGTCTATTCTGCTTTACGGTGCAGTTTGGATTAAGATTCCTGCGTGATGGAGTGATGAATACAGGCGATGTTCTGGCTCATGTGTCAGGCCCAAAAAGATTGGTTGCTGCCTTATTGACCATGAAAATTTTCTAGCAAAAAAAAATTACCATAGGTATTTTTCATGTACCAAAATTTTCATCCAGTTCTGGTGTTATAAATTATTGAGACATATTGTCATGATAACTTTGTGTAGTCGTTAATTAAAAATGGAAAATAACTGGAGATTATATTTTATCAGGTTTGTGCACGCACTATTAGCTATCTTTGTGGCAATGAAATTTTTTTCAAATGCTTACGCTAGTCTAATGACAGCTGCCGCAGAAAATATATACGTACGTACGTTTTGGTAACCTTGTAAGGATCACATCGTGTGTGATACATTTTGTGAATGTTGCACCACAAACTGTGGCGTCTGAAAAGGAATT
This sequence comes from Cryptosula pallasiana, assembly GCA_945261195.1. Lineage (NCBI taxonomy): Eukaryota > Metazoa > Bryozoa > Gymnolaemata > Cheilostomatida > Cryptosulidae > Cryptosula > Cryptosula pallasiana. The sequence goes on along the minus strand of OX183133.1, from coordinate 47,952,278 downwards.
ATTAATAAAGTTTTCCGCTGTCCGTTCTGTTGCACAAGTTCTGTTGGCTGTATGAGTGCTGGCATTGTAAAACTATTTAATATCTATTTATGTGGCAGCTAGAAGGAGCACCACTGTGGGAACAATTTCACTTCAGTCTAAGAAATCTGTGACGCCTCCATGTAAGTATATGATATTTTTTTTCACATTTTAAATTAATAATGTTTTTTCTTTCATTGTCCGCAACGCGAAAGTGTCTAAAGAATGGAAAATTCTGCTGACATGCTTCACAATAACGAAATGTTTTTTTTCAATATATATAATTGATTTGTAAAAATATCAAAAGTTTGCGCCGCAGCATTCTTATTATTTGATGGTGTGCTTTTGCTTTTTCTGAGGAGATATTGTGTTGGTATATCAGCATGTAATCAATACAACCTCATGGACTGGACAGAAATTTACATTTAATAATTAGTATATGTTGTCTTTTTCATGTGAATGATTTGGCATGTATATTGAGTGCAACGGGAAATGTAATGCAGTGACAGCAAGAGATAAATTGGATTTTTGACTTTTGTTTCTTGAATGTGTATCTATATGCTAGTCAGCATGTAGTTGATGGTTGAGAGCTGACTTCGATTTGACAGGAAATTTCTCCTGACAAAAACAGTTTTCTAGTACATTAATCTTGCTCACATGATAAGAAGAAGTTGACTCCTTTAAGTTGATGAATAAATTGTTGGATTATCTTTATAATTGGGATGGCACTGATTATTATGGTGTAGCTCTGCTCAATATTGGAAGACCAGATAGTAAACGAGTACGTGTACATGCGCAACGTATTTATTAGTAACACTGTTTTACAGCGTTGCAAGATGAACCGGAACTACCAGTACCAAATAATAGCAGCTCTCTGAGGGTTGTTTACTCTGAAGCTATATCTACGAGCACCAGAAGCGAATGTAGGTGCTCACAGTAACTATAGTGTCATGGGATAAACGGTTCCTTTAATCTTTCTTACTTTTTTAATTTAAGACAATCTCAAAATAGCGTATCAGTTTTATCCATTTGTTGTTATTTAAAAATTTCAATCTAATGCTCCACTAAAGTGATGCTCAACTGAAGTAATGCGTCTTTTGACAGTTTTAACCGATGTTGCCCTTGAAGAGACAATCGGAGAGGGCGGCGAAGGAAAGGTTTATAGAGGGAGATGGTTGGGTACACATGTGGCAGTAAAGGTTTTTAGAGGGCAGTGTACAAATGTGCACGAGGAGTGTGGAGCCCTTCGGTTAGTGCATTTAATGCATTTCTTGTGATGACTGCATTTATAATCTGTGGCTTGTTCTTGATAATATTTCACCAATGTAATAGTCATATTACATTGTATTTTAGAAAATTACGTCATCCTAATATTGTCCAGTTTTTTGGACTCACAAAGCTGCAGCAAGAACAGCTGGGGATTGTTCTGGAGTTGTGCTCTGGAGATTTGAGCCAACTGGTGAAGCGACCAGCTGTAACTCGAGCAAATTCTCAGCAGGTAAAACAGTAAAACATGAAAGTTTTTTGCTGTAACTTTTTTGAACCACTGAAATTTTTAATTTCTATTTTGAGTAGAGTAATAATTCCTAGAATGTGATGAGGCAAGCAAAAACATGTTGATGTAGGTTGATATAAAATTTGATTTGTCATGTGGTTAGTTAAATCATTGATTGTTTCTGTTTGGGAATAACATCATTTTGGGAAAATCTGAAGCAAAAATAATTTATAGGGAAAGCAACTTCTTTGTCTTATGGACTAAACCAGTTTTTTAATAGCTGGTGAAAGAGAACTAGAGAGCCACTCAGGCTCAGTAGATATGCCGTTGCTGTTATATCATTATCTCTTGAGCACTAATACTTGTAATAATATTACTCATGGCAGTCAATTGTTACCTAGTTTTTAAATCATCATCTTTCAAAATCAATGAGCTATGGCTAGTAGTTTTGACAGTCACCTGTTTTATGTTAACGCAATCATGTTGCATGATGCCCATTTTGTGTAACGACAATTTGCCCGACTCTGTCACATTTCTTTTTGTAAAATCTCAGTCAAGTTGAACAGCTAAATCAACTTATTAGATAAAGAAGTAACCACTTCTCTGCTTTAATTTTTTTTTTAAAAGTGCAGGCTTTCTCTCTGGTGGTCATCACTGCATAGAATTGTGATTAAAAAGTGTTTTAGGTTTTCAATCAACTCAAACTGGTTATCTTAGCCAATTATATTTACTAGTGAAATAAATATTCTAATGTAATATGCATATGAGACCTACACGGTGGTGTCTATCATGTCAATAGCATCCTAATCTGGGCTTGCCAATCCTGTGCAAAAAGTTATCGATAAAGAAGCCCTACGTTCAGCTTTCTCCTATTAGCACTGCTGCACTTAACTGTTTTATGACAAAAATCTATGCTTGCAGCCTTCTTTATCGACGATACTCGGTATAATCAAGGATGCCACTGCTGGGCTACTATATTTACATTCTAAAGCCATGGTACACATGGATATCAAGCCAAACAACATTCTGGTAAGTTTTGTAAACCAGATAGTCTCACTTAACTTTCCCATCACCCTACCCCTGATACGGGTATATCAAGATAAATATCTAATACTCTGTTTTACCCTGCATAAAACCACAAGAGAGGTTAAAAAAAACATTTCATGGCTAAAACGTAGAGCGATTTTATTTTGTTGGATTGAGTGCATAAAACGCGTTGGTTGTCCTGAAATGTATACTATCAATTCTTTGTGTGGACCTTTGATGTTGTTATGCAATAGTCTAGTGAAACATTGCTTTAATAATTATATAATACACAGACAATTAAAATAATTTGCTGTAGATTCAACATGGTGTTGGTAAGCTAGGAGATTTCGGGGTGACCGAAATGGTCCAAAATCTGAAAGACCTAACTGAAACATCTGTGTGGTCAGGTAAGTGTTGCCCTAAAAATATTGTTGCGTATTGGTTTATTCTTTTGCTTTTCCCACAAAATTAGCAGACACAAAAAAAGCAAAGGGGTTGTGAATATATGAGTTGAAATTGGCAAAAAAACAACATTTGAAAAGTGCTAGTTTCAAATCTGTTAGTTAACGGTCGCTAGTTACAAATTGATATCAGCACAACTCAGGTCAACACATGTTTGTTGAACAGGTTCAGAATTATACACACATTGAATATTGACAACAAGTTTGCACTCTCTGTTCAAATTATTACAAAACATTCAGTGAAGGTTGAGGCAGGGGTGAAGGTTGAGGCAGGGGTGAAGGTTGAGGCAGGGGTGAAGGTTGAGGCAGGGGTGAAGGTTGAGGCAGGGGTGAAGGTTGAGGCAGGGGTGAAGGTTGAGGCAGGGGTGAAGGTTGAGGCAGGGGTGAAGGTTGAGGCAGGGGTGAAGGTTGAGGCAGGGGTGAAGGTTGAGGCAGGGGTGAAGGTTGAGGCAGGGGTGAAGGTTGAGGCAGGGGTGAAGGTTGAGGCAGGGGTGAAGGTTGAGGCAGGGGTGAAGGTTGAGGCAGGGGTGAAGGTTGAGGCAGGGGTGAAGGTTGAGGCAGGGGTGGAGCAGTCAAAGGAAAGTAAAATATATAAAGTAACGTTAAGTATTTTGTAAACTCAGTATAATGCATCATGTAAAAATATGTTCGGGTGGAAAAAATGTTTTAGGTCATATTGCGCGTGAAATTTAACCATTATGAACAACTTCCATCAGCCCAGTGCATTCTGCATACACTACTTGAATAGTTTGATTGATAGGCACGCCATTATACCGGGCACCAGAGCTATATACTAAGGCAGCCCCTACCCCAAAGGCAGATATGTGGAGTATGGGACTAACTTTGTTAGAAGCAATGACAGGTATGGTATTAGATATATAAGGTATGAGATATATAAGGTATGAGATATATCAGGTATGAGATATATCAGGTTTTAGATCAATATGTTTTTGCCCTAATACTTGATCACCACTGAAATTAATGTATGTATCTGATTTTTGATTACATGGACATGATCATGTAAAGATTCCCATTAGACAACGCACAGAAAGCATAGAAAATATCAATAACTGATTTGACATAATGAGTGCTTATTTTGTCTTAAGTGAACGTAGGTGAACTATGTTGAATACATGAACTGTTGTAGGGCGAGCACCATATGCTTTAGTAACTGGAAAAAACAGAGTCCGGATGGCAGATGGTGTGGCACAGAAAAAAAAGCCAGGGACGCTTGTTTGTGTTGGAACTAATAGACGCATGTACGATGCAGTAATAGACTTCGAGCCGGAAAAACGTATGAGTGCTGCTGAGTGGCTCAAGTTTCTTAATGACTATGAACTATAATGTTTAATAATTCTATGAACCATAGTTGTATTAATAAAAAAATGCACACATTTTGCAATGTGCTGCAACTCAAGCCAGTATTTAAATCTCGCAATGTGAGTTATGTTTTAAATTTATACAGTACAGCTATCCACAGCCATAACAACATCATTACTGTTGAAGGTTGACTGGTTGTAGTAGGTAACACAAAATGAACAACAGCATCAGAAACAGTTTGCCAAACCGATACAAAAAATCAAATTCTCAATAACTTTTTGGAGGAAATAAATATTCATCAATAGGGCTGCAGTGACCTTTTCAGAAGTCTTTTTGTCAAGAAAAATAATCTCTATCACTTTCGCAATGCATTGTTTCACGAGATCACAATGACTGCCAAAAATGTGAATGGAAATTCAATGAGGAAGCACAACATCGGTAAACCACAAATACTGAGGCAGCATAATACACAGATGTCTGGCATCAGGAAATTGTAAAAAGATGACCACAAGATGTCATGTTGATAGACATAAATGCTATTCATGGTCAATGCTGATGTTTTAACAACTATTTATATCCTGGAACTTGCGCAGCAATATATAATATATTAGCTGTGCAACTTTAGTATTATTCTCAGGAATGTAATGTCAGCTAAACTGATATACTATTTTCAGCAGAAAGCAAGCACAAATCGACTCATTGTCTTTGAGGATCAGACAATAATTTTTAATTCACTCACACAGATCTCCTTAAATCACAACCAAGTTTGAAAAAATATCAATCTGGGAGATGTTGAACAAAATTTTTGCAGAAGATTTGTATCGTAATTAAAGAATGGAATTATAGAACAACTTCTTTATATAACTGCAATATATGAAAAAATGAAAAATTTTAAATGGGACAAACAATTAATTCCAACAATTTTTTGGCCTCCGGTCTAGCATGCTCATGAAGTTATTTTTTGTGATTACTTTGTTGATATCATTGAACTATTTGGTTAATGCGATACAGAGGTGGGGGGGGGGGGCAGCTTTAGTATACAACTCAGGGATATGGTATCATGGTATACCTATCAAATAAAAACATTCAACTAGTGTTTGTTACGTGCACAAAGATTATGCAATGTACCTTATATGCAACAAGACCCTAGACGATTCTCTCTCGCATAAGCAGTGTCGTGAAATGAAGCATTTTGCCAAAATATTTAAGCCTCACTGCTGACATTTGGAGTATGGGTGGAATGTTGCTGGAAGCCATGACAGGTTTGGTAGCATTCAGATATATACCAATAATTTTTTCTTAACAACTAATCAATGCATATAGCAACTATAAGTGCGTACTTTATATAATGTCACTGTAACATGAAACATTTTGAACACATACTGTTGCAGGTTGAGCATCATATGCTTTGGTAATAAATAAGAAAGTGGTAAGAATGACTGATATTGTGGCTTAAAGGAAGCAACCAGGTACGCTGGTGTGAGTTAGGAAAAATGAAGAATCTACAATGCAGTTATAAATTTTGAACCAGAGAAACACAAAGTGTCTAGATCTTGATGACCTGTAAGGCGCTATACCTAAATAAACATTCCATGTATTTGTAAATTAAAAATATATCTTTAGATTTAGCAAAATAAAGTGTTCCTATGTATTCTGCAATTATTTGTCCCTGGCCAACACTCTGCCTTAAGCAAAATTGTTCTTTCTTTTCAATACACTATTCAGAGTTCTGACAAAGAATCTCGCAATGTGACATAAACCTGCTGACAGTTTGTCTTTGTGATAAGCTCTCTATCAAAGTCTGTTGAATACTTGGATATATAGTTTGTCAAATCCCCTTGCAACTGTAATGCTGGATTTAGATCTTCTCGATAATCGCCTGCAAAAACAAGTGTGTATCTCTTTATTGCAATGGATACAAAATACAGGCTGATAAATTTAATTTGACCTGAGTTTCAGAAAAAGGTAGTATTATGACACTTGTTTCTTTCAGCGACACAAAAGGATAATATATGTTAAAAACTGCTATAGTTTATGATAAATATACAACGTACTGGTTTTATAACGATCCGGATGATGCCAAATCTCATCTGGACTGCTTCCAGTGGGAAGGTCTACTCTCTTTTGCAGCCTTATTCGATGAAAATTGTGAGTGTCTCTGTAGGAATTGAGACTAGTTTGAAGCAACTTGCCAAAAGTGAAGTACATACACCACCTGGAAGTGCAAACAAGAACTGTATAAATAATTATAGCAAAAATGCTACCCAAACCATTGCACAGCATAAGGATTATTTATCAACATGACCACTAGGTTGATCAAGTAAGGAAAAGAAGAGCAGTCAAGGAATTACTAATGAGTAGTTTCTGAGGCAGAATAATCTATAAGTTTAACTTTGATTGATCTATAAACATTTATTTTGTAGATGATAATAGATGAGAAAATATTAATAAATAGATAATCAACAATGCACTGTATAAAGGTCATTTTTCTTTTTTTGCCATTTCAATATAATAACTTTAAACACTGCTAGCATCTAGTTTTGTTTTCATAGCCAAATTCTTTAATGCTACACCGCTATTGAATAGCATGAAGTTGTGGCAAGATCCTCTTTGTTTTTCTCAACATAATTGCTTCAGGAAGACATGGTGTATTACACAGCAGAAAATTGAAGTCAAAAAATTATATTTAAAGCCTAAAAACAACGTTAACATTGTTTTGTGCATCAGTTCCAATTTTTTAAGGCATAGATGAATAAATTTAAACCACAAAAATTTAACCTTATTGGTGAATTTATCAAACCCTTCAGAGCAGCAATTTGTTTTACAGACTATCAACCTTAATGGGTAGATAATGAATTTAATTTGACAAGAAGAGCTGTTTATTTGTTGTATCATAATCCAATACAAATCTTTTACTTTTGGCACAATTATGAAATATTTAAGCATCAATGGCTGAGAATATGGAGTTGAATTTTACTACTTCAAGCAAGTGGCAGATTGTTGAGACTTGGAAATAGTTCACATATGTACGGGTAACAGTCAAAATATCTAGACTAACCTGTCGATTTCAGAGCTCCTAGTAAACAATCCTTGATCATCTAGCTGCCGTAATGTATCCTTAAACCATTGGACATCTGACTGTTTACCAAACTGAGACCATAAAGCTTCAATTTTCTATAAAAAGAGTCACAGGAAACATCTACTACTGCAATAAAAAAAATATCAACACATTCCCAACGACCAACTTAATACAGTTTGATATCATATAATCTCAACAGCATGTTTATCTTTATGACTAAAGATGAAAAATTGCTCATCAGTCTTTAGCGTCGTTTGACAGACACAAATTTAATACGAATTGATGTAAAGTTGCAAATGCGTATAATTATGCAACATTAAAATAATTCAACAGCATTACTGGTAAAATTCATATTGTAAGAAAAGATTTCTTTACAGTTAATAATTTAATATTTAAACGGGACCTTTTTAACATAACACCCTCAAAGAAAGCAAGGCTATTATCCAACTCAATCCCACTAGAGATAAAAAAGAATAGCAAGTAGTTGCATAAGAGACCTGATTAAATATGCTGCGCATCTGTATAACGTGGAGCTCCTCCTTTAAATGAGTCCATTCTCCACCTTTGTCAATCATTATGGTCTTTGGCATAACTAAAATGTATATCATTGATTCAACCAGCACCAATGTAATAATTAACAAATAACATCACACTTTTACTGTTAGTCTGCTTGGGTGCCTTAGGGCTTTATTGTAAGCTCACAAAACATGACCAAAACTAAATACTATAGATGATATTTTTGACTTACAGTTATAATGTTTCAATGTGCCCACCAGCCAATCCGTAACAGTAACAGCCTTCTTGTCAGGAATGACTGTAAGTGACATTATACGTCGACTGAAGGTGTCCACCACACCATACACATACAAACCATATGGCTGTGCCAACTTCTCGTGGCCATCAGCTGCCCATATCCAATTTGGACCCTGTAAAATTATATGTAAATTAAGTGTGTGAATAAAAATACGAATTTATATTATAGATTTTGCCAAAGGTGTGAAGGGGCCAATATCACTAGCTAGTATTTCTATACTAGCTCAGTAACTTGTCACAACCAATCTCAGAAGTGTTCAAGAACTAAATACACACCATTCTACTTGAGATAGATTTTCCTGCATAGATTATCCACAATAAATAATAACAGCATTGCACTTTATTCCTATTTCAAATAAATACACTTGTTACACCTAAGATAGCTGGCTAAACAGTTTGTATGAAGTTAGCATTCAGCAGGTGCTACAGGACCCCCACGCTTGCATCTAACATAGAATAACAAAAATTATCTGCTAATGTCATTTATGCAGACAGGCATATATTGGAGTTTGATAATTTTCCTAATTTGGTGATAGACAGCACCAAATTCCACGATAGATGAGCATTATGTGCGCAATCACACAAACATACCATTAATTAACAAAACTTACAGGTGCCTAGTTGGTGCAAGGTTTTATGTGTACCACTACTGGTCTAGGCAGTGCTGCCATACAGCCTCGAGTGTGTAGGTTTTTTCAATTGTCTGGGAATTTTGCAACTAAATGAGTTTAAATAGAATAGTTACTGATAAAACTGCCTCTATTTTAACCAGTCTACATAAACAAACTGATACTTCACTAGCCAATAGTACAGCACCAAGTCCACCTTTATGCCAAGTTTCATTTCTGGCAAGAAGGTAGTACTTTTACTTAGCATGTTACTTTATTCACTGGCTGAATCGATGAACAGGTTTACTATTATTTATATTTGGGAACCATATCGGTGGGCATCGATACAGGCTTTTACATTCCATTATTTAATAATAAGAAATAATATCATGCGATCTGGATCAGTTTGTGAAGACAAAAATTTTCATTTGTATTATAGCGAGCATAATTATTTTCACACGTGTAAGCATTTCATCAACGAAGCTTATTCTGTCTTTGATTCCTTACCGGTATTCATAGCGTGATGTTATGGGAAGTAGCAGATAATAGCAGTGTAGGGAGTCGAAGAATAAACAACTTTACACTTCTCCCGCTTGGTTATATTTATTTCGAAGCAATTCATTCTTTATTTACTATAACAGCAACAGTTATATTTATTGTTTCAACAAAATGGCTCTGTTTTTTATTAGGAGAGTCAATTTATTTGTAATATATTATTATTGAATGTGGTAATCATAATAATTAACAATAATAAACAATATATACAGCTTATATCACTAATAAATAATAATAGATTCATAATAATACCGGGAATGAACTGCTTGGAAATAAACGTCACCCACACGGCTATGTATTAATTTTATGTGATGGATCAGTAGTGTTCGCAGAGTTTGCGACCTATGAGAACAGAGTGAGAATGTCCCGCAAATTAATTTTAATTTTTCCGTCGGGATGGTATTTTGCGATCAGCTTAAAATACTGCTACCGAACCATTCGTATTAAATAAATTGCGAGAAATAGCCTGCCGGCAAATACACCTAGGATAGCACCTAATAATAATTATGTTGATTTTTGTTCATTTAATAATAATAATGATAATAATCAAAAACACACCTATTACTGAGTAATCTTCTGTGGCTGAAATAACAATCATTGTTTTTATTTACTGTTTTGGAGTTATTTAATACTAAATGAATAATATTAGAATATTCTTATTAACTATTTATTGTCATAACTATTATAATCTAATATTATTATCAGTGATCGTTATTTATTCATGTAATATATATGAAACATCAGGGCGCAAAATTTTTGTCAACAACAGCACCGCATCGAAATGATTTGAATGCAAATCGATGGATATGCAAGGATTTCTTCACAGTTCGGATTTTATATATTTTCTGACTCGCATAAATATTATATTTTAAATGGTTAAACTTGATGAGCTTGTAAACATATTGAAGTTAGTTTTAGCCAATCACATGCTACCGATGTTTTATTGGCGTCTGTAAATGTATCGACGATCTCATCACGAAGCCTTTAAATGAAAAACATTGGCCTGTGTAGCCAAGCCCTTAGAAACAGACTAGCACTAACCTTTGAAACAAAAGGTTTTTGATGCAGCGGACGTCGTATTTTTGGATCATGTCCTCTGGGAAAGTTATTATTGATCAGGAACGAGTGCACACGATCCCTGTCAACACAAAATCACCATTCTGGTTGTAAGACTAGAAAAGTATTACTCAGGTAAAACAAGTTACGAGACTTTTAGCGGCAGTGAATAGCCCCTTGAGTGTCCAGAACATTATATTATATAACCAGGTGAGAACTTAACAATACTTCTCTGCAAATGTGTACATTGATGCCAGTTTTAAATTTTGGAATGTGTGTGATGGCTGAGAAAAGAATCAGAGTTAAATTACAATCACAGTGTGATTGATTACTTTTGAAGCTTTGCAAGTAAACGAGCTTGAGGTTGTAAAATCATAGATAAATTGAGTTTGAATTGAGTGCAATATTTAACTTGTCAAATACTTTTACATGTACATGAATGACATGACATGAATGAAACAGATTTCCCAATAACTAATTAAAATTATAGGAAAAGCTATCAACATCCCCCCATTACAAACAACAAATGCAGCTATATAATTGCTGTCTTCAAAAGTAGTACAAAAACACCATAAGCAGCAGTTTATTTTTTATTTTTACCAAATTTCATAATAAGGTCAATCAATATCACCTGGTAACAAAAAGTTTGTGTTTGACTCTCAAGTTCTTCCACAACTTCTGATAGCCAATAACTCCTAAAGCATTCTCAGCCTGAAATAAACAACTGCTTTAAAAACTTTTGCCTAAAACCTCTCAATACATTGAAAATTATTGTAAATCTGGGTTTATCTATAAAATCTATCAAGTTACCAGGCATTTACAAACAATTAAATGCATACACTAGTTTAATCGACTGACAAACCTCCACTGCTGCTCTTAGAACATCATCAGGGTAATCCCTTTTTCTTTTTAAATTGAAGCTAGTTAGTTTCCGACGAAGTGTCTTCACACTGAATGGATATAAACAATACATGATACAATTGGATAATTTGTAAATCGAACAGTATAACCAAATTGCTATGAACATTCCATATACATATCGTAGCATACAAAACATTTAGCCCATTGAGGCAACTTGGTGAGCGTCTTTGACGTACGGGCTGTGAGAAATACACAAACCTTATTGATTGATGAAAGTTTTTATTATATTCATTCAGGATTTCAAGATCACTGCTGCCTGCTAGAATACAGCTTTTTAGCATTTCTTCCTCTTGGCATCCTGAATATGGTGTAATACTTATAAAAATCAGATTATGTAAGATGGAATTAATGACAATATTTCTGATAAACTTCTGTACATCGCAAGGTTCGCTTCAAACACCTAGATCTTGAGCTCATCAACTTTTAGTTATAGTGATTGACTGAAGCAATCAATTAGTGGAGCATGGTAAACCCTCCCTCCTCCCTGCCAGTACAAGTTTTAGCTCGACTTATTTACAAATTCATATGTATTACTTTATTTTTCTTAGTTTGAGGTCAAAAGTAGAAATGGTCTTGTAAGCTAATGTTGGGTGGTGGCAGCTATTTTAAAAATTGTTTGTTTTGTTGACTACGCAGTGATTTAATTATATCACTGTGATTCACTCAGAAGAGTTTTGGGCACTAAAAAGTTAACAAGCTTCAAAGCAAAATTTTAATGCCATCATGACTAACAATTTTTTGCGTATTTTTAAATTGATTGTTTCCCAAATTCTATCGGTATTGTTTTAACTTTGTGTTTTTCGCAAAAGGAGTTCTATTTGAATAATTTTATGTAATCAGCATAGAAACAATTATAGGACAGTTTGTGAGCTTGTCTTTACAGTTTGATAGGATGAATTAAAATAAGCAACAACAAAAAGTTATTCACGCTGCATCTATAATTATCGAAATTTTGCACTTGAAATTGTAATGCAATCGATGAAAATGAAAATAGCTACCTAAACTGTAATAGTTTTATTCATTCCTACCGGCACTTTCATTACAATGATCCGTACTACTATGTCCACATTCGTAACAAGACGGTACTTCGGCTGTTGAGAGAAATGCAGCACACTCACACTCATGCTGTCTACAAGCTCCAAGGGGAATCTGTGGACATTGCAAAACAGAAATAATCATTAGCTTTACACTCAAATACACCAATGGCTTTTTAAAGTTAAGCATAATTAAAAATATTTGTCATGCGCTGCTTTGCTTAATAAATCTGTCAAATAATTAGTATTAATTAGGAATGAATTAGCATACTGCTGGTGAATTGCTGATTTTTTAACCAGTCAATAAGAGTTGATTGGCAAATACTTCTACAGACAGGACACCCAAGTCACAATATCCAAAGCAAGCTTGTATGTTTTTTTAGGAAAATGCGGTAACCTAAAAAAACAACAAAAGTGTTCGTTTTGGAGTAGGAAGTACAAAACATACATGATTGAAAGACCCATGACCACATTTACAATTGCAGTCATTTGGCCCTTGATATATGCAATCACAAAGTTTGCAAGGTCCAAAGTAAGAACTCATTGTCTGTTATTGCCACTCCAATCTATAAAAAATAATGAAAATATCATATGATCACATAAAAGAAATTGCTGCAACGCCAGAGTTCAGCTCTGATGCAGCATATGACTAAAGGTAAGAATTAAGTTGGAGCTAGCAAATGATTGTAGAAATAGATTATACATTAATTCTGTTAATATCATGAAATTGACAGCAGCAATCAGAGAGTATGTTATGATGAGTTCATCGCACATATGAAAACACAATACTTAGACATTAATAATACTGGTAAAAAATAAAACTGAAAAATATAATGAAACAATTCTATAACTGATTGGTCACCAGCATTGATATAGAAGTGTGCTATTTATCTTATTGCCGAAACTATTTACTATGGGACATGATTTCCATGGATAAGGGTGTGGGGTAGTGTAATGGATACTATTATTAATATATACTTGTGCATTTCAATTTATAAAATATATTAGATACACACAAATATATCATGTTATGACTGTAAGCAAAAACCAAATCCCAAACAAAAGTTGAAATGTCAAAGCTGCATGTAGCAAAACAGCCAGACATCACACTGGTGTTTTCGTGAGAACAAGAATGTTATACCCCCATCACAATTATGACTTGTTAAATGAAGGAAACAACTAGGAGGAATGGTATAGTAGTTGCAGTGTTATTGTTACAAATCAATCAGGATACATTGAATATAACACAATATAAACAACAGCTCAACAATAGTAGAGTAGCAATTGTAGGCTGTTTCAATCAATTATATAAAAAAATTGAACAGCGCTTGTGAAATGATGGAAGTGTGTGTGTGTGTTTGAGGGGTGTGTGATTAAAATTTTTGTTGTTAATAATAATATAAAAAACGGATAATAAATAGCAAGAATTGATTAGAACAGAAATGTATTAGCAAAATGTATTTGTGGCATACTTGTCATTATCACTATTAGTTCTACTTAATCTAATAACGTGGTTAGTAGATTACCATCATCATTATCATCATCATGTCATAATTTAGATATCATGTTGTTTTTCATAAAATACCAGTAGAAAACAAAGTATTCCATAAAAATTTTTACAGTACAATTCGAATAAAGGAAGTAAATTAGTAAGAATGCTATAGTATTATTATATTATATACAAAAATATACACAGGAAATTATTTTCAACAGATTCTTACTCACTGTAATTAATAATAATAATTAATAATGTATACTACTACTACTATAAGTTTTTTTACTGAAACTCACATATCAACTAGTAAACCAGATCACTTAAAATATAAAAAATAATACATGTTGTAAAGATAATAAACAAAATAAATAGAGGCAACTTACCTAGCACTGATGAATGACTGTGATGGTAATGAATGAATTAAAATTCTGTAAAAATGCTATCAACTGATTGTGAGTATAACACGTGCTACTAGCGTGCGACGTGCAGTGATAAATAACATCCATCAGGATTTCTTTTTCTGTTGAGCCAATCAAAAGAGTTTTCCCATAATAGAAACAAACTAAAGTGGAATCGCTAATTAAAGGCTTTTCATTGGTTAGTTTTATTTAAAAGCTGTGGAAATTCCAAAATTTTCCTACGGTATTGTTTTGTCAAACGGTACTGGCCAACTAGAAAACTCGTCAGACGAAAAAGGCCCAATTTTATAAGAGCCGCAATCGTTTAACGAAAATAATCAGGTGGCTATTTTGGTCAAACGAGGTTGGCCACTGGATGAGGGGCGATCAACACGCGCAGATCAACAAAGTAGTAAACTGGCTTTTTTCGTTTGACGATATTGGCCAACAGGACACTACCGTCAACCGATTGTGGCCAACTTGTGTATAAGGTAAGCCGCCGTTAATGGACTTGTACGTCGTTGTGGCCATTGTCGTCTGACGGCGATGGCCAAATGGCCTGTCAGTTTGACGAGTTTAGCCACTATCGGATTGCCATAAACAATAGCGGCTACAGCGTGACCATTTTCGTCAACCGTAGCGGGCATCTATAATAATTTATCCTCTGCTAAGCAACCATAGAAAGAACCTAGGCAAATTGTTTGAACTGATTGAGATTTGCTGTAAATCATTCACATGTGAGTGAAGGAAGAAATGGTGAGGCGAGTCACTATATTTGTCATATCGGACAGCACACAACAATCTTAAACAACAACCTAATGAGGCAAGAACTACTGTTTCATTTTTAACTTTCAATAGCCAACTCTCTACATAAAATATTAAATAGATGATAGATAATAATAATAATTTTAAAACAATTTTAAATAATAATAATAATAATGACTACTACTACTGTAACTATTATTAATAATAATAAGTGAGTGATGATATCATCATATATTATGATAAAAAATATGTGACAAAAGGTTTATTGTTAACAGAAAGCAGTAATAGTTTAATATTCATTGGTATAGGTAGGAATCTACCTTATTTCAGCCAGTAATAATATTATTCATTACAATTAAACATACAGTTGATACACTTAATATTATTTCTATTTGTTAACTTGTTGTTATACCTTCAACTACTAGTACTACTATTATTGATATCATTACTTATAACTATTATCATGCGATTTTTTTAAATGCCTAGCCACAACATCCATGGCATAGTCGTCTAATATGAATATTTCTGCGTTCGAAAATTATCTTCAGTAAATATGATAATGATAATAAATATTATTACGATTATTTTTTATTGCAATGAACTATTTTTAATATATTACAGCAATCAATAGCAGTTATAGTCACTTTTTTAGGATTTTTGTTGTCGTGTTATCCTTACAGTATTTTTTGATTGCTCTGTTTGATGAACCAGTACTTGGTAAATGTTCTTTTTTATAACAAACAATTTCATGATAAATTATGGAGGTGTCAGTAATGTTAGTATTTTGTTCTGTATGTTTAAAGGATTGTAGTAATAATTTTATCAAAAATTTGTGATGCAAACATAATTTAATGAATAGTGTCACTTATTAATAAAAATTGTTGTACTGTTTTGTTAAAAAAAATGATAATGTGTGATGTAACAATTGTTTGTAAACCAAATAGTTTTTGATGATAAATAGACAACACATTAGCAGAAGAAAAAAGCAAAATATAAACTAATCATTAGAATGAAATGACTAAAAATGTGTTTTTTCATTTTGTATAAAGTTTTGTTTTATAAGCCTTTTTTTGTTCCATTTTTATTGACTATTGGCTCCACGCACTTGAGATGTATAGATTGTTACAATAAAGAAAATGATATTACAGTTAGTCTAGCATAAGTATTTTATGCTATCATCCATTGAGTTCTTAGTAAACAATGCCGTAGCTGGGACCTAGCAGCTGAATTGACTCTACGACTGCCGAGCCATGATAACTCTTGGTTATCTTGTATTATACTTGACACCTAAAAAGATACATATGTGTATATTCTCTATTTGGTCAACTGCTTAGATATGTGGTGCAACATTTATTATCTCTGAGCAGCAGTTGTGAGTAACACGCTGCCATTGAGGTTAGTTTGTTGCATCTAATTGCAAATCAGTTCAATTACATGCTATGATAGCTTTATTGATTTTTACTTAGTATTTAAATTGATTCTGTGGTTCGTAGCTTTTGTTTTGTTCATTAGTAGCGTTATACAACGTACCATTGTTATACTTTGTTTTATTGTCATTGTGGTACTCAGGCTATAATTGGCTGAGTTCAGGTGTTTGAAACCAAAATACTAAAATGTTTTTGTTGCAGGTAGATGACTGTTTGTAGGCCTATTCAGGCTATAAACCTCATTGGTTGGGCTAGATGATGCCTTCGGCAAAATTAAAAGGGTGAGTGACATGTTTCTGTGATTTTTTTAATAAAATTTTTGTGCGGCTCTTCTGTAAAATAGTCCAAGATATGTCACCCCGCTCTATACACCCCTTTGAGTAGCCCATCATCTTCAGGCTAAAGTGCTGCTTTCCTATGCCCTTGGATGGATGCGTTAAGTGGGGACCCACACTGACTGTTGCCTACTCTCCTGTGTACTACTGAAACGGAACTGTGCTAGATAATACCTGCTTGTATTATACTCTGGGATGCATTGAGGTCTCATTAAACTTAAATGGTTCAGATCAATAACAGCGTATTTGAAAGTGGACGGTAAACACTGCAGAAATTCCAGTACCCTTGTTCACTTGCATCTACAGGCATTGATCGAAACTCTATAGTTTTGTCAAGGAGTGTATTGAACATTATCTGCAGGGGTAAAATGTTTTGACATTCTTGGTTTGACTGTGAACAGAAATTATTCGGATCTGTTACAGTGAAGATGAAGAGCTACAGCGATTACTAGAGCTCATTGCTGTCTGCCCGAGCAAGCAGCAACTGCCATCGTTAGAGTCTTCAACAGCTGGCAGCGGTACCAGGCGACATCTGAGCACTGAGGCACAGGCCTTGGAGAACTTCAGGTTGGTCTATATTGATATCATACAAGCCTCTGCTAGACACGCGTATAAACTAATAGCTCACAGTAAACACTCTTTAGCTTGGCTATCCGAGTGCTGGGCATGTACCAGTATTTGTTCCTGAGCAATTATCCATTCTGATATAATTTTTTATCTTTTGTTTAGCAGCCATTGAGACTGCCATGCCACATACCTCTCCAATCTCATTTATTGCTGGTTATTACGCAGTTACTCTCTCTCATATTTGCTTTGTCAAATTACCTTCAGCTTTTTCAAAACTGTCTGTGTATATTGTAAAATTATCATTAATAGTTTTTGCTGTAAAGTCAACAAGTGTTATTTGCTGATAATCTGTTGGGATAGAATGTAAGTTAATTAGTTGGTGTAATGTAGGAGTTTACTTGAAAGGTGAAATGTGTTATATATTGCGGGTAGGTGCTCTTCCTTGAAGAAGCAAAGAGCTTCGGAATATTAATTGTCGGGGTTTGTGGAGGAAGGGTAATGGGACAAAATAGCATCTCTGTTTAGCGAACCGGTCCACACATCAGTGCCACATAGCAGGGCCACCCAGCAGGGCGACCCAGCAGGGCCACCCAGCAGGGCCACCCAGCAGGGCCACCCAGCAGGGCCACCCAGCAGGGCCACCCAGCAGTGCCACCCAGCAGGGCGACCCAGCAGGGCCACCCAGCAGGGCCACCCAGCAGGGCCACCCAGCAGGGTCACCCAGCAGGGCCATGCAGCTGAGCCACTCAGCAGGGCCACCCAGCAGGGCCACCCAGCAGGGCCACCCAGCAGGGCCACCCAGCAGGGCCACCCAGCAGGGCCACCCAGCAGGGCCACGCAGCAGGGCCACAATACAAAAAAGCAGCCGGTACACCACACAAGAATTGTTATCAATTAACTTTCAGGCGGGATAAGCTCAAGTGTTTTATCAAGTGAAATGCTGACTCGTAATCTCTCTAACCTTATTCCACTGACTCGCTGCTTCACTCTAAACTTTGCTTTTACTTACCTTTCAGATGAAACAAATTCGAAACCTTTTTTTTAGATGGTCTTGACATTTTTGTTGTTTTAGTACGAGGTATGAAGGGGAGAGAAACTATCAATCTACACCAAATGCTCAATTGTTTCAGAATATATTCTCTGCTCTGGTAAAACACAGGCTATGTAACGAGTAAGTAGTACCACAGTCTTGTTTTTATCAAAGCCACTCCATCTCAAATTTGGACAGGATGTTTGCATGCATTGGAACAATGATATAAACTGTTTGTGTACAACATTTTGTACTCAGTCTTCACAACTCGCTGACGATAATAACGAGGCACGCTGATTCCTCTAACCAGAGGAAATTTTTCAGCGGATAGCTTCAAACAAAAGGCTCTATTGCTGCCGCTTACATAGCAATAGAGGGATTGAGTAGGTGAAGTGATGGAGATTATGTCAAACGAATATGTCTATTCATATCGTAGCTCGCTTGGCAATCTCTTTGCATTCACTTATTACAATCAATCTTTTTGTTTGACAAAAGAAAATGCACTGGAGCTTTTCCTAAACAAACCGTTAGCCTTTAAAGAAAAGTAATTAATTACGTTCAGCGACTGCGTCTGCTGTTATTACACGACTATTATTTGGTTTTCAGTATGATTTGACCTGAAATTGTACCGACTCACAATCTTATTTGCATGCGCTTTCGACAGCAAAGTCTCGCTCTAAAAAAAATTTTTAGTGACGCAAATATTATCTTTCACATTTTCTTAGAAAGCGACTAGGTATTCTTTGATGGTATTATTGGTAGTTATGAAATTTTTTTATTTATTTAAATAAGTGGGAAGTAGCGTTGTGACTGCCATTACGTCTCTTGCATCAATAATGCTGATTAGTTTGGACTATCCACAATCTCTCACTTCTGCTATAATATATTTTATTGAAATGCAGTCGCCACATTTCAATGAAATGTCCGCCGCAAGTGGACATCTCGTAGAGCGTTTCTCTCTCAGTTGCAGACAAATCTATTGAATTTCCTTGCTGCCAGCTAGTATTGCTTCAGCACTTTAGAAATGAAAACAAAGCCGCTTATAAATTTCAATAATTATTTTTGCAAACTTTATAATCTGCAGACGATGGTTGACCGCTGGATAGCTTGTGTTTAGCTGTCGTTGTGTTGATTCATGTATTGGCAGCAGGTAGTAGTGGTAGTAGTGGCAGTTAGTGCTGTCACTAGTTGATATAACGGGTCAACAACTACACTATTTGTATGTACGATGTGTCCCCTACAGATAACCAGATGTGGGGCACCAAATGTTACTTCACGGCTGTGCAGAAGAACATATTACTAGCTGGGTTACCTAGATAAAATGGCCCCGTTGGGAGCTTCTGATAGTTAGATCGCATTATTCGACTGCTAAGCTAATATAAGGCTCATATTAAAACAAAGAATTATTTATATATCTTTAATTATTGAAGGCTAGCTTATCAGCACACGCTACCACATCTAGCAAACATCCATTTGTGCTCTGACTAACACCTGCTAGTAAGTGCAGTTACATCAGTTGTGTTCTCTTGCAGTGAATGGACGGAGAGAGCTCCCCCGGAAAATATTCTACGTGTGATGATAGTGATGAGGATGCTGATGAGGGACCCTTCGTTCAGACAGAAATTTGTAGTCAAGCTGGGTGGTCTAACCAAGCTCTGCCTCGCCTTACAGCGCAGCACCGACAAATACTTAGAGAAAGTGGAAACCACTTTTATTGACCAGATCCTAATAGAAATTACTAGTAAGTTAGTAGAAGGCAGAGTTGGGAGACAACTCCTGACTTCTGCCCCAAGTGCAGATGCGATTGTGTGTGAATGAATGAAGTGAAACAATAGTAGAATCAGCTGTAACATCAAATAGCTGTCACCCTTTCACTCGGCAGCTAACACTATTTACTCTACGATATAATGGTACACAACTTGTCAGCAACGCCTAATCAAAAGCTATTGAATTGTTGCTTGAGGCATCGATGGAAAGAATGTTACAATTCTTTAAAATCTTTTTAGTAATTTGAGCTGATCGGTTCGGAATAAAAAAGAACGATTGTACGATGGTGAGATTTTTGCGTAGGTCAAAAACATTGAATTTTGGAAACGTTTGTTTTTTATTTAGCGATCTCTGCACGGTGCTTTCCAGACTGGTTATATAATATACAATATGATTACTTGGTGTACGAGTAGAGAAAGAATTGTAAGAGGGATGGACTGACATGCAATCTTGGTTCTTATGGTAAATCAATGAAAGAAATATCGTTCGTCTGCGCCATAGATGGCTTAGTGAGGTTATCAAACTTCGCTTCAGAAACTCTTTCAAAACTCTATTTCCCTTACATATTCTATCCCTCAAGTATGTAACGTTATACGACATGCAACCATTTTACCAACGGGTTACGTAGCGTAATGAACTTTATATTTAAAACAAATTTTCACCATTTTATTAAAATAATAAAAACTTTATGCAAAAAAATCGCTTACATTAAAAAATAACCAACTGTTCGTTGAAGTCAACAGTATTAGTTGGAATATTTAACTGGATGCAAACAGTCATCAAATGTACGCGTGGTAGCACGCTCTCAGCTGCGTGTACAGTTGATGTGAGAAAAGGGAAAGACAAAAGAGCGAGTAGGAATGTAACAGACGCTCACAATATACACAATAACTATTGGGTAACATCATATCTATTCACCTGTTAATGTCTTAGTCGATTATTATTTATTGATGACCGCAGAGACAATAACCAAATCAATATGGCGCTCGTATATCAAAGATGGCCGAATAAACCGTTACTTACTCAGTTACACTGCGTGAAGTGTTCGACCCTGAGAGACTACAATATGTAACCGATCCATCTTTTGTCATTTTATATAAATGACATTAAATTTGTTGACAACTTTAGATGGCCGATAGTTTCATTGCTCAGTCACCTGTAAACACGGCATCGGTCAGAGAATATTGTACGACAGCATTTATGTAATCAAATGGTTCAGTGAAATTGTTGGTCATGTTGATAGCAGCTGTAGTAGGAATTCTTTCTTGTAACATTGCGGGTGTATGCATGCCGTCCCTAACCAGAAGCCTATTTATTACAGATATATTCCAGAAGTTATCTAGCTATTCCGCCGAACACAGAGAACTGATAGTACAGTACAAAGCACACCATTCGCTGGTGAAACTGCTCTCTGCCCGTAACGTTACCCTCTTACACTGCGTTCTCTACGCCCTACATGACCTTGCTCAAAGGTATACTCTAACTTCACGTCAACCTATTCCATTTTTTAAAAAATATTTCACCAGCCGCCGATGAGTGTACAAAACGTGATCAGAAAGTCAATGAGGCCAGCTGCAAAAGCCAAGTTTTCATTCAGTTATGGAGATATAATTAGATACGTTTGTACACTTTGTTTTAGTGAAAAGGCTAGAAGCATAATTGGTGAATTAAACTGTACGGAAAGCATTCTACGAATGTTTGAAGACTATGATTTAGATTCAAAAAGGTATGTAATGTAAACAATGAACTCGATCCGCTTGATTTGTGACGTTATTATCTAGTTGCCTACACAATCATTTGTTTGACTCGTTCAAATGGCTATTGGTTTTAGCCGAACTTACAAACGATAAAATATCAAATTTAAAGCGCATGTCGAGTGGCTAGTGAATGACCTCGCTGCTATGTACTGTAGAAATGCTGCCAAGTTGCTCAAAACTCTGTGCGGAGACAGTCAAGTAAGGGAGATGGTCAAAGTCTATGATGGAATTCCTCTATTATTGAGGTGAATATTCGTCGTACAGACTTGATTGCTTGCTTTTTATTTTTTTAGCCCAAAGGTATTGCGCTAGTGCATAGTCCTAGTACATAAACAAACTCATTAATTTGCCAGTTTCCTATTTAACAAAGCTTTGTTGGATGTGTGAAGGAATGATATAATACACTTTAACTGAGCAAACTCTCTGGAGGGCACGTTATTGTGTTTAGACGTCTGCTTGTGTAAGAATCTATAAATAGTCCCAAGATTGTCATTTAGTGCTTCTTGTTATATCACCTGCAGATGGCAAATAGTCTGAGACCTGACCTTCTGTGGACTGAGAGCTCAAAAGATCCTTTACGTGTACAAAGAGTTATTTTCTGTGTTAACAGATTGGTTTTCCTGTTTTCTACAATATATTTGACATTTTCTCTCTTAGCTTGCTGGATGAGTCAGACTTGAAGTTGCTGAGGTACGTCGTTTGGTGCATTGTTCAGCTGGCTGAAGATGCGGATACGTCAGATGAGCTCAGACGATCGGGAGTTATCCCTCTTATCATCAATCTCCTGCAGTGAGTGCATCATTGTAGTAAATCCACTGCCATAGACATTTATGTCTGCAATTACTCATTTGATCCGTATTTTTTTCATGTTTATGTGGATTATGCAGGGACAGGAAGTACTCTAATCAGACAGATTTAACGGCACCAGCGTCTGGCATTGGCTGCAGATCTAAACCTCTTTTTAGTCTCACCTCTGAGGATGAGAGTTCCAGCAGCCTCTCTGATGAGATGATTGAGCAGGTTTGAATAGACTTTGTAATAGTGCTTCAGGTTGTCTATATGTCTATGAGTATGTCTATGAGTATGTCTATGAGTATGTCTATGTGTATGTCTATGAGTATGTCTATGTGTATGTCTATGAGTATGTCTATGAGTATGTCTATGAGTATGTCTATGAGTATGTCTATGAGTATGTCTATGTGTATGTCTATGAGTATGTCTATGAGTATGTCTATGTGTATGTCTATGAGTATGTATATGAGTATGTCTATGAGTATGTCTATGAGTATGTCTATGTGTATGTCTATGTGTAAGTCTATGAGTATGTCTATGAGTATGTCTATGAGTATGTCTATGAGTATGTCTATGAGTATGTCTATGAGTATGTCTATGAGTATGTCTATGAGTATGTCTATGAGTATGTCTATGAGTATGTCTATGTGTATGTCTATGAGTATGTCTATGAGTATGCCTATGAGTATGTCTATGTGTATGTCTATGAGTATGTATATGAGTATGTCTATGAGTATGTCTATGAGTATGTCTATGTCTATGAGTATGTCTATGAGTATGTCTATGAGTATGTCTATGAGTATGTCTATGAGTATGTCTATGTGTATGTCTATGAGTATGTCTATGAGTATGTCTATGTGTATGTCTATGAGTATGTATATGAGTATGTCTATGAGTATGTCTATGAGTATGTCTATGTCTATGAGTATATCTATGTCTATGAGTATGTCTATGAGTATGTCTATGTCTATGAGTATGTCTATGTCTATGAGTATATCTATGAGTATGTCTATGAGTATGTCTATGAGTATGTCTATGAGTATGTCTATGAGTATGTCTATGAGTATGTCTATGAGTATGTCTATGAGTATGTCTATGAGTATGTCTATGAGTATGTCTATGTGTATGTCTATGAGTATGTCTATGAGTATGTCTATGAGTATGTCTATGTGTATGTCTATGAGTATGTATATGAGTATGTCTATGAGTATGTCTATGAGTATGTCTATGTCTATGAGTATGTCTATGAGTATGTCTATGAGTATGTCTATGAGTATGTCTATGAGTATGTCTATGTGTATGTCTATGAGTATGTCTATGAGTATGTCTATGTGTATGTCTATGAGTATGTATATGAGTATGTCTATGAGTATGTCTATGAGTATGTCTATGTCTATGAGTATATCTATGTCTATGAGTATGTCTATGAGTATGTCTATGTCTATGAGTATGTCTATGTCTATGAGTATATCTATGAGTATGTCTATGAGTATGTCTATGTGTACGTCTATGAGTACGTCTGTAAAAATGTTTTTGGTTCTCTTGTGTAACCAAATTTTCTATTCAAAATATTATGGCCTAATGTTCAAGTTTTTTGCGATGAATTTCAGGTTTTCAGTCTAAAGTCAGCATGCTGTGCTGCTCTAACAGAGCTCGTAAGAAATGACCACAACTCCCAGCAGATTGTCACCAACAATGGGGTGTATGTGATAAGCATGCTGACTCTACCCTCTGACGCCAGAAGGGGCAAACCAGCAGAGACCCTACAGGTTTGTTTGATATAACTTTTAAGTCTATTGGGCTAACAATGATGTCTACATTCCCTTTGCTGCCAATGCAATATTTGATTAAGTAATTACAAGCTAACTCTAAAGTCAGCATTATATGTACACCTCGCCATGTCACCGGAACTGATAGTTTGCTGTCGCGCTGCCGTAGACCAAACTCATTATTTAACAAATATTTCATCACTAATCAATATAAGCCTTACCTGGTGATAGCCTACACAAATATTACACAGCTCGACTTGTGTATCTCCATTTAAACATAATGTTTAAATGATTATGTAAAATCATTTAAATAGCTTTTATCAGTATTTGTTAGCAAACACACATTGAGCAGCTGTGATACCTGCTTGAGGTAAAAGTTGCTAGCGTTGCATTGCCACATCTGCATGTAACTGATTGTTCACAGGCTTGTGTGTATTTATTCATGTCATGTGATATTTTAATGCCTTGGTACGGTGAGTCAGCATTTATGAATGAAGCTGGTCAAAATTTGATTTTCAAAAAAATTTTACACATCGTAAAAGTATTACTGATATTTTTTCTACATTGTTGTAGAAAAATGCGTTGCGGACGCTGAGGTTTTTGTTCAGTAAAGAAGGAAACAGAAGAATGTTCCAAAGAATATTTCACAAATCACACGGAATATTCACTGCGTTCATTGATGTAGGCCACTACGTCCACAATATAGATAAATACCAGCCTGTGGTAGACAAACTCAATCGTCTGCCTGTAAGTTGTTTGCTTTTGTTTGGAGTTGCTTACCCTTTTTCATTTTTTTACAAGGGGGCATAACTCTTAGATGATTACATATCTTTCTTTAATTTTTGTTTTTGCCAACTAATACATAATTATACTGTCCTCAATGTTTTGTAAAGAAAAAATTTCGATTTTGTTTTCATCCCTGATGAAAGAGTTTTCACATTCGTTTTTTTATTCCCATTTGTGCAGACTGCAGTCCCGATTATTGTTGAAATAGACGCACTCACTTGTAGGAGAACGAGATAGCAGATTTGAGAGAAAGCATAGAAAGCACCAATCAGCAGAGGGAGATAACTCAGTACATAGAAGACTACGCTGTCTTGGAGCAACTCGGTTCTGGTGCGTTTGGTAGCGTGTGCAAAGTGAGGAAACGTGACTCAGGCCACTCCCAGACCTACTACGCTCTGAAAGAGGTATGTTTTGTCTAACAATAGTTAAGAGATCAGCTTTAACTGTGACGCAGTGAAAGTAAGGGTAAAGGATATTGACCAGAGACGTAAATATCACTTGGTACACCTGGGATACGTCTGTCTATTTAATTAACTGATAGATTCATTCCATTCCCAATGAGGTCATCTAATAAAATTTTATACTAGTTCTCACAATCTATCCCTGCCACATTTTCTTCTTCGTCAGCTAGTTTTGTGAGATTATTTTTCCACGCAACCAAAAATCCAAATTAAATTCAATATAAATTATTTTGAACTGGTTTTAAATTTTGATTGTCTGTTGACCAATCACATTAGTTAAATGTCACACAGGCATCAGGAAATGTGTTCATTGCCATTTATACTCCCTCTGCGGCAGCAGGAAGCTACCCTTCTGATTGGCAGCAGAGAACTGATGTGGCTTTTCATTAATACTTGCAGGTGAACTTGAATATGATAGCCAAGACCACAAAAGACAAAGACAAGAGCGTGGGGGAGATAATCAGTGAAATAAACATCATCAGAGACGAGCTCAAACACCCAAACATAGTCAAATATTATAGAACTTTTACTGTTGGTGAGAGATTGCTTCATGCTATTGTTTGGTTGTACAGACCTTCTTGCTTTCCTCTCTGGGAAAAATTTTATTTTTTTACTTAAAAAATATCTCATGCAATTAGTGTCTATGGGTGTTTATTGTGTCTGAAAGAGTTGTCTTCCCCTAACAAACTATGGCTATAGTAAGAGTTATATATTTTAGACACAACCAAGCTATGTATTGTGATGGAATTGATAGAAGGAGCTCCTATTGGTGAGCATTTTCACTCTCTCAAAGAAAAAGGGGAGATGTTTACAGAGCCCCGAATATGGAACATATTTATTCAGATAGTTCTCGCTCTAAGATACCTGCACAAGGAGAAACACATTGTACACAGAGATCTCACTCCCAATAACATAATGCTCAGCGAGAATGATAAAGTGACAATAAGTAAGATCTACTTCCTGTCTAGTAGAAACAGTGTGCACCCAGGCAATAGCAGACTGATGAAAACTTATTTTTGCGCTTTGGCATTAGCACATAAGTTATGTTATTTATTGCATGTTTGCAGCGGATTTTGGGCTAGCAAAACACAAGAAGACTGATGCACAGTATCTGAAGTCAACAGTGGGAACTATTTTGTACTCATGGTTAGTGATATTTAATTAATACAACACTGAGACATTTGTTCAGTTGAGCAACTTCCTGTTTAACAAATGTTCAACTGGTTACAGCCCAGAGATTGTGCAGGACCACCCGTATGGTGAGAAGGCAGATGTGTGGGCTATTGGCTGTGTCCTCTACCAAATGTGCACTCTCAGTCCTCCCTTTATCACCAACAACATGTTAGCCCTAGCTAACAGGATTGTGGGTGGCGAGTACAAGCCCCTACCCGATGGGGCCTACTCAGCTAAGATCAGCGACACTATCGCCAAGTAAGTTTGCTTTCTTGAGAATTTAGTAGTTATGTATTAGCTTGACTGGGCCACCCTGACTGGGCCACCCTGACTGGGCCACCTTGACTGGACCACCCTGACTGGACCACCCTGACTGGACCACCCTGACTGGGCCACCCTGACTGGGCCATCCTGACTGGGCCACTGGGACAGGACCACCCTGACTGGACCACCCTGACTGGACCACCTCAACTGCTCCACCTTGACTGTACCACCCTGACTGGGACACCTTGACTGGGCCACCTTAACTGAACCACCCTGACTGTACCACTCTTTGCTTCATCTCCAGGTGCCTCACTGTCAACCCAAAAGGCCGGCCAGACATTGTCGGAGTTGCTGGTTTCATAGCTGAGGAGTTCATGCTCCACCATGAAGCCGTCAGGCACAAGCAGATCTCGCTTGAAAGAAAACTTGAGAAAGAGAGAAAGAGGACTCAAAAACACTTCAGTAAAGCCAATGATTACATGCACAGCTACCAAAAGCTATTTATAGCCTCCCAGGAGCGATATGATAGGTTGGCCAACTCCCAGAGTAGCTCAGCAGACGTTCAAGGGCGGTTCATCTTTGACTCAAACAACAACAATATAGGTCAGTCTAACCAGCTATGTGATTGGTCTATTAATGAATCCTTGACACTTTCTACTTGACACAAGCTCCTGTATATCACAGGCTTCTATCTATTGCAGGCGGTGTGAGCGGTGATGATGAAGATGAGCCGTCAAGCAGCGACAGCAATGGCAGCGCTGCCTCCTTGAGGAAAGGCTTCAGCAGACCTCCCAAGCCCCCACCGAGTGCATCGCGTCGTCGCAGGCTCGATTTCAACACCAACAACCTGGAAGTAGAAATACCCGGTATGATATAACATGATTTCATGCATTGTCTGCACTTTCATAGTTTGTGCAAATCTTTATCACCAAATGTCTTTTACCAAGAATCTAGCGTTGTTGAGCTAAAGACAATAATTTCAGCTCTCTACAATGTCTGGGATTTCTTTGTGTTCAATAGCTTGATAAAATAATGAATAAAGACTCGCATCTGGAAACTCGAAAATTTGTCATTTGTACCAAAAATGGTGATAATCAGGATTAATTACAATTTTGAAGCTATCTTTTGTCAATCTTGCACTTTTTCTCATTTGGCCGAAACAATTATTCACCATATGAATTACATAATTCTGTGTCAAGTATGTTGAATAGTTATAGTGGTGTTTAAAAAATCTCTCCATAGTTTTGCTCAATGCGTTCTTCCTTCGCTTTCACCACACAGTATTATTTACATCGGATTCTTTTCACTTGATCGATACTGGCCATTCATAAATTTAACAATCTTCAGAGTGGGTCACGCAGGTAACATCAGTACATAACTTCGTAATGTACATCTCGTGCAGCAAGCAACAAGTATGGTGCTAGAGACTCCGGGTGCAGCTCAGCCGGAGAGCCCTCCCCGAACCATGAGCACCGGCCAGGAAGAATGTCTGCCTTCCACAGAAGCCTGAGCAGCCCCAACGTAGGCAAGAGGAGGAGGGAGAGAAGTGGCAGTAAGGGTAGACCTGGTGAGTCTATGAATGTTTGTCTTTTTTATCTAAAACTGAGCTGGCATTTGTCCAAGAAGAGAAAGCTTGTATGAAGATGTTGGTGGTCTAATGGATTACTGTATATCCATTTTGACTACTTGTGCTACAGGAAGTACAGGGAATAGCGCAGCCACATTCTCCATCTCACCGCGAAAGGTCAAGCAAATCAGCGACCCGATCCAGCAGATTCTAAACGTCCTCCATAAAGTGATTTACATATCGCAGCTGCCTCCCTCTCTTACCCACAATCCTCGGCGTACTATAGTAGACAAGTTTAAGAGAGCTCTCTTCCTCCCAAACACTAGCTCCGCCCATCTCAAGACTGAACTAAAGAAGCTAGCCAGCAGTTCCTCTGATATAATAGACCTCAACTTCGGTAATTTTGATTTAGTGAGCAGCCACAGCTGCCGGTCTCAAAAGTCACCCCCTGGTAGCTCTACCATTGACCACGAGAGTAAGTATAGTCTTGAGCGATCGATCATTTCACAGTTTGTTGGCTTCTTGCCAGCTTATTTGAAAATAGCAAACGGTTTTACTGATTTCAGTTTTATCAAATTTATCTGACGATCTTGTTTGAGTTTTATCCAGTGCCTCGGTAGCAATGTGTATGTTAGATATCATTACAAGTCAGATGATTGCAGGTGATCAATTATTATTTAATGTCACATCATCATTGCAGGTGGTCTGGAGAGAGACATCACACATGGCATCTCTTATGACACTCTCTATGAAGTGATTGAACAGGTGCTCAAAGAGAGTGACTATTATTCAATGCAATCTCCTCATCATGGGCATAGGCATCTTTCTCAGCCGTTAGCCGCTATTGGTCAACTTCCTGCCAGAAGGTGACGCCTGATCATTTTAAATGGTCATTCCACATTTCAATTGGCTATTGGCTGGGTTAATTGTGCAATCTGCACGCTTTTTTCTTGCGAGCAGTTAATGGGCAATCTTGGCAAATTTCCAAGTGGTGCTTTTGGTCTGTGACGACACGCGATGACCAAGGAAATGATGTAAATATTGGGAGTTGTGCTATTTAATGTAGATTATTTGTTGCATAACACCAAAGCTCTATTTTATAGATTGTATTCAATTCTGAATTTTGCTCACATGAGTATTGCAGTGGTACACCATATGCGTAAGATTTATCATAGATGTATTTAGAGAATCATTTAGGTGTATATTTTTCTTCTGGAAAACAAGTCAATGACTCTATGCTATATATTTGAATAATATTCATATTTTATGTCCCCAAACAACATAGCTCCAACTATTGCGTATACATTATTCATGCTCATGCTCATATATTTTCCACTCAATATTATTACATATTTTTGTGTAGGCAGCCGTCCGTGTAGCCAATAGTTTGCTGTAGATTTCCAACTCCATCCTTATCCTTTGACGTCCAAACTGATTTTTTGTATGTTGAACCATTCCAGATTTATTTATTGTGTGATTATTTATTTATTGTTTAATTTATTGCCTTTTTTATGAGGCTCGTTTTATTCTTATCAGAATCCGTCCCAGATTTCTGCTGTGCGCAGTAATTGTATATAATGATGTATTTGTGTGGTATGGTATGGTATGTGTGTGGTATGGTATGTGTGTGGTATGGTATGTGTGTGGTATGGTATGTGTGTGGTATGGTATGTGTGTGGTATGGTATGTGTGTGGTATGGTATGTGTGTGGTATGGTATGTGTGTGGTATGGTATGTGTGTGGTATGGTATGTATAAATTCTGCTAAATTTTTACCAGCCGGTTCAGCTCAAACTGGACTATATTAGGACCACCCAAATAGCAGAGACAACTAAATGTTTATTTCTTACATTCCACAATTTCAGCTGCAGTTACTCGCAAGCAGCTTGTGGAAGTTTGCCTGAATGAGAAATATTTTTTTTTATAGATATGATGACTGTGTGTGGCTGGACTATGTGTGTCTGGACTATGTGTGTCTGACAGTGTGTCTGACATTGTATGTCTGACAGTGTATGTACGATTGTCTGTGTCCGACTGTGTCCGACTGTGTGTGTGGTCCACAGGATGTACAACGCTATATTACCTGCTCAATAGGCATAAGCAGATGTATTGCTCCACCTGCTAGCACCTGTCTTTGTCCAAATATATTACTATAACTATTACTGCATTACTCTATAACATATTTTTATATATATTATATATAGCAGAATAATTGGAAATTAATTTTAAATTCTATAGCTTTTTCTGTGAGTTGTTTACCTCATTGGTTGAGAACATATCTGTATAAACATGTTATGATACTATTTGTTGCTATATAATATATATAATGTATAAGGTTTTATTGATTATACAATGAATAATGTATAAGGTTGTCATGGCAATAAAAATCTTTATAAATAAATATGACATCAGTTTTTTGTATTCATTTTAGGGGAGTTTGTATATTAACTTTATCAGAAACTGCGCCAACTCAACAATTTGAATGCATTTAAGCTTTGAAAAATCAACTTGTTTTGCTCGGCTGCGAACATTCGTTTCAATTTTCTTCATCCTAACTATAGCACAAGTACTGTGTCGCCACACATCATGTATAGCACAAGTACTGTTGCGCCACACGTCATGTATAGTCAAAGATTGCTCCCATGTTACACTGCACTCACAAATAAATCATATTAGTATTTACCTGCTGGTTGTTTAGTGTTGTTGAGAAGTTGTCACTGTTCCAGTCGATCATCCAGCCGTCGGCTTTTCTAGCAGCTCGATACAACAGATGCCTGTCAGTCTGTTTTATTCTAAAACTTCACCCGTAACATATAGGAAAATTTAAAGCGCATATAAATTTTTCTAAATTACGTAATACTTTGCTAGGTTTTTCTGAGATAATAGGTATTTACTGTCAACAATTTGTTATGGCCAAATGATACGACTGTCACTTGTCACTACCATCAGGTGTGTCAAGGTTGAAAATTATATTTTTGTAGAGAAAGCTTCATGCAATGATATTGTGGCGGATTTTTGCTTTGTACTACTTGCCTGCTAGTCGTTGTCACTGCACAAACTGTAGTCTGCCGGCACAATAAGACAGTCAGCCTCTCAAGGCCTGACAATGTGCAGTCGACCTCTCCCCAGAGGTGACCCCGTGCCGGGACGGCACAAACAACTGGTTATAAAGAGAGATTCTTAACTTTAACAACTGTGGTGAGCCCTCGGCTCAGACATATACTCAGTGCTTTCGAGTGATATAAACATTTATTCTTCCTCAGAATAAAAACGTGGCAGTCAAAGTAGCAAGTACAATCCGCTGTAGGGTGATGCAATGATCTGAGTAAAAGCTCTGCCTTTTATAGGAAGAGTTACAGGAAGTGTGTGACCTAGTTTGCCAAACACTCCAATCACACATAAGAATAATATGAATACGCCAATAAAATGATACATAAAAATGGCAACCAATGAAATGTGAGTAAATGGGTTAAAGGTAGCTGGTGCCCAGAAGTGAGGGGCGGAGTCTATAGGCATTTCAGCCAGTAATAGGTAAGTATCCTTTTTTCCATAGATTCTTTGTCCTTCTTGGCCTTGGGTCCTACTTTCCTGACTTCTGAGGGTAATTAACTCCTGGATACTGGTCATAGGAGATCTTAGGCTGGTTTCTATCTCTCAGGCTATGTTAGCCATCTTGCTGTCGGCCCGGGATAGCCATCCAGGGCCGGGGTAGTAGATACCCTGTGCCGGTATGGTTCTATTGCATGTGATTTAGCAACTAGATTAACTGCAATTAATTCCGAGCTTTGTTAATTGCTTTTTTAGGTTTGCCTGATGTCTACAGACTATCAGGGGGACTTTTGATAAGTAGTGGTCACAGTTGGTGACTAGTAAAATCCACTACAATATCACATATTTAGATGTAACATGCGATGTACAATACAACAAATAAAGAAGTGACAAAGCATGCAGCCGATCAGAGCCGTAGCATCTTTAATAACGAAAAATGATAATTTTTTAGCAAAAGGTTAATAGATAGAAATGCATAGCTAGCCTCAGTGAATATTTTTTTAACCGATTATCCGGTAAGGAATGGGCGCTACTTACCCATCCCCAGCTCATGAATATAAGCCTAAACTCTATTTATGGTAATTGACAAATAGTGTTGATTATCTATTCTCGCTCAACAAGCTCCATTGTAGCTGGAGAACTGATGCATATTTTTTCATATTCGAATCTCTTACGTAATACTTGTTTATGCCTCCAGCCTAACCAGAGTAATAGAATCATACACAGTGACAACGTTTGTGTATGATGCACCGTATGAGTCACAAAAGCCTGCCTGTCCACTCAAAAAATATTCGCTTTTGTATAAATTGGACTACAATTGCTGCTTTCCCAGAGAGTTAGTTGGATTGCTTTGGTAAGAACACGTTATGTAAATGGTACTCTGGTTAGTTCTCCATACTATAAATCAGTGGTATTTGGTTTCTGTAGTTTTTATTTTTTCTCAATGAAGCATCAAAGCAAGGGTGTAAACATCAATAACCAAGGTGAAGGTCGTGCAAAATATAATGTTGTACTCTTACAGCATGAAAAAGCTCAACACATTCTTTACAGAGTGAAAGTAGGAGTTGTTTTCTTTTTGGCAAGCAACTCTTAATTTAGTTATAAAATGGCTTCAAAAACTTTTTCTCACCTTTTTTATCAGACCAAAAGACCACCCACGGATTACTGCCATTTCAAGTGGAGCGGAGGTTGACGTTGCGTGTGTAAGCCGGTATTCTATCACGTTTGCATGGCGAGTCTGATGATTGGAGACCGTTAATTCATCCCAATGCAATAGACATCAATGTTTACTGAATATGTAATTGACATCACAGCCAGTCAGAGACAAACTAAGCATATGCAATAGTCGGCAGAAACGAGCAATACCTCAGGGCACGGCGCTGCTAAACAATCAATTTCTTGAGGCTATAAAACCACCTGCAGTAAAATACCAGACAGCAAACCACTCACAGAACTCAACACGGCAACAGTTACTGCGGTAGCAGTGTCTAAAGAAGTCAAGGTGAGTGTTGGCAGAGATTAGATTTATTGGCAGCGTATTGGCAGCGTGTCATATAACAGTTATTTTGATAAATAATTTAGTTAATGGAGGAAAGCATTGTGCTGAGTCATGCCTGGCAGCTACATTTAGTTTAATGAAAGTCTGTATAAATATTTAAGAATAACGTTTGGTTTTTCTCATATAAAATTTGCAAAAGAACATTGCTGGAAAGCTGAGGCAAAATAGACCATCACTGGCAAAGAAACAACTTTTCAGCAAATTTTGGATTAAAATTTCTGTTGTCGACGCATCATCAAAGTTCAACCTTTTTTTGGAATTTAAACCTCATGAAAACAGCAAAAACATTGACGAAAAGAAGCCAGCAGGTACTGAAGCAAAGCTGCCTAGTTCTTTGTACTAAATAATATTTTGACAATAAATACAGATAATGAAGTTCGGTTACTTATGGCAAGTAAAAAAAAACAAGTTGAAATGTTTGACTCATGTGTTTTATTTTTATAGAGTCATTTGCTGTCTTGGAAACGAGAGCTTTTGCTGCCATGAAGACACATATAGTGCTCCTGTTGCTGACCACATTGATGTCTCATCACCTGGTGCATAACATGGTTATACCAGGGGTCCCTGCATCTGCTGACAGCAACGAAAAGTTAGAAAACATTCTCAAAATTTTAACCCAAGATCTTGAGGAGCTAGAAAGCCTAAACCCTCCAAGTAACCGAGAACAGAATAATGAGTACGCATTTGCTCGACAGGCGAGAGGAAATAATGGATTTGGTAAAAGAACAACAGACTTTGAAGTACCAGCCAATATGGATGCGTATCTCTCAGCCTTGAAATACCAGCAGTTGCTAACTGCAAGCAAACGAGGCAACAATGGCTTTGGAAAATGATGTCTCATTTGATAATTTAACCCGTCTGATGTAGCAGCCAGTAACACAGTTTGCTTTCATTCGATCTCACACTTTGGTTTCATGATTATTTTTGTTTGATTAATGCATAAATACATCATTTAAAGTCGCCAAACTTCATTTGAATGTGTGAGAAGGTGCTAGAATGTACCAGAATGTGCCAGAACATACTAGAAAACACTAGAATATTTTGTTTTGTCATTTTTGCTAAGTGATGTCTTTTTGCTTCTTGTTCGATCCATAATAAACGCGTTGTAACCAAAGTTTATAAAAAGTTTGCCAATAAAGCTTTATAAGTTGTTTTCATTTACTTCTTTCAAAAGATTTTTGCGCCAAGAGATCTTGTTTCTTTGGTGGACTCGATTCACTGAGTAAATGTTGTTTACTTAAAATAAAACTTCAAAACGAAACCATGCTGCTGTCCGGCCATGAATTATAAACTTTGACAACAAAAGATCATGTCTTAGAAATAATAAATTGGCAAATAGTTTTTCATTTTTGCTACAACTAGGTTGGTGGATGAACTAAACAATTCATGTAGAAGCAAGGGAGACAATTACCTGTATGTCGTACATAATACTCTGTCCACACCGGATTGGCTCATAGAGCTAACAGGATGTACAATGAATGTACAACAATAATATATTCACACAGACATACATATATGCACATAATTATGTCCCCTACACTGGAGTACAACTATTCCCTTGATTCATGAATTAATCAGACACGCTAGTTTTGTGTGCCGGTCGTTCTGAAACCAAAACAATGGAAACATCCTTGAATTTTGCGGAAGCGTTCTTGAAATGGCCCTCAGCAATTAGTAATGCTGAAACTGGCAGCTTACAAAGATCGGCATATGTACGTACTTCTGCTGCTCACCACGATTTATAACGGCGTAACAAGTTAATTGCTGAAAGTCATTCTAGAATGAAATACCTGTACAAGGGAATTCCTTGTCTTGTCCTACTTTAAAACATTAGAGAATGCTTTCCTCAGGTTTGACAAATGATGAAATAAAGGAACAAACTTGAGCAGACTGATGAACTAAGGCTATCAGCAATATAATAGCATTTCACTCTTGCTCTGTAGGGAAAATCAGATCTGGCTTATTGTATAATCTCTTCGCTTTCCAAATGCCAGCCAGGAAGCTTAAGTGATGCAATGATTGTAGATTGAGGTACAAATGATAGTTTATGGCGGCCACGTAACTCCACCCCACAAAATGATAAATAAAACCCCACTACTACCATGTATGAGCTACAGAAGTTGCCCTTCCTTGTCATGTGTTTCGCAGCCAATCTTGTTTAAATGCCGTAACCTATATGTTTTGCTTTTCATGCTGCTTACGTTGTTTAAAATAAGTCATTTGCACTTCAAATATTGGTCCGCTCAGCGGGAAACTTTTGTTGGCAGTAAAAAGTCGTCTGTGTCCTGCAATACGGGTTCATAATTATAGCTAGCTAGAGCCTCCTGGATAGAACAGCAGGACTGGCTGCAAATTATAACTTTTTTCCATAAAATATTTTCCGAGAACTAAATCTTACAATTTACGTCAAAAACCTTTTTTAAATTCCTACATTTCCATGCCACACCTTTTGCACTGTTCTAGTGAATCTTACTGTATAAAATTTACGCAAATTGATGGGATTCCCTTCCTTCAAATCCCACGGAGCTGGTTTCACTTTCTCTCTATGACTGTAAAGCCTTGAAAGCTTCTAGCGTCTGCTTCAACAATTGCAAATTAGACAAACGGTGTATTAGTCAACTTCTGGGAGTGGCACACACAAGAAAATACAGTATGGCCGAGATCAACGAAGATCAGTCACATTTAGCTAACAGCTTTGAAACTACTGCATGTGAATAATTCTTAAAAACGTTTGGATAAAAATTTTATATACAAAATAAAAAAATGCAGACATTAAAACTAATTAAAGTGATATAAAAACATAAGATCAATTTACAAACCAATTACTGATTGATAAATAAAAATATTTGCTCGACCATAAGCATCAACAAAAATATAAATAATACCTTTTTAATTTTTCTCAAACTGCTTTAAAAATTAACAAACAATTTGCTTAATAATATAAAAAACAAGGTGGTGGTTTACATATTTGTAATTTTGCCAGGTTTAATAAAGGTCAACAGGTGAAGATGACAGGTAAACCCTACCGCAGCAACAAAGTAGTAATGGAGTTGGCGACACATAGATGTATGTACTGCAGCAATAGACGTGGCTACACATAGATGTATGTACTGCAGCAATAGACGTGGCTACACATAGACGTATGTACTGCAGCAATAGACGTGGCTACACATAGATGTATGTACTGCAGCAATAGACGTGGCTACACATAGATGTATGTACTGCAGCAATAGACGTGGCTACACATAGATGTATGTATGTACTGCAGCAATAGACGTGGCTACACATAGATGTATGTACTGCAGCAATAGACGTGGCTACACATAGATGTATGTACTGCGGCAATAGACGTGGCTACACATAGATGTATGTACTGCAGCAATAGACATGGCTACACATAGACATATGTACTGCAGCAATAGACATGGCTACACATAGATGTATGTACTGCAGCAATAGACGTGGCTACACATAGATGTATGTATGTACTGCAGCAATAGACGTGGCTACACATAGATGTATGTACTGCAGCAATAGACGTGGCTACACATAGATGTATGTAATGCAGCAACAGACGTGGCTACACATAGATGTATGTACTGCAGCAACAGACGCGGCTACACATAGATATATATATGCTATATTGTCTAGAATATGAATTCTCTGTCACTTTTTGAAGTCTCAGTGTAACTCCTCACTAATTTATTCTAGTAAGAAAAGATAACTCCCTGGAGATTTCTACAAATTGTTATCTTTGCATTCAACAGCAAAGTGCATCCACAGGCATATGCACAGCAGAAGGAAAACCTTTCAATAATATCCTTTGTATGACTGCCTCCATTTCCATAATACATATTCATACAAGAGATCAGTCGAGGATGCCTGTGTGAAGTCAGCTATGGATGTGCAAGCTTTGATGTTTCCTGTATTCGTATAAATTTATCTTAAAAAATGAATAAGTTTAATTTAATGTCTAAAAAACTATTAAAAAATCAATAAATCTAATTTAAATAACATAAAATTGATTCATAAACAAATACTGACTTTTTATCACGGGCAAACAAGTAATAGACTGACATCCATAACATTTGTACCAGTCAGCCCGGTACGCACTAGACACGCCCCATCCTTTAACTGGCTAAAGAATGAGTATGAATCATTATTATCTAGATATGTCTGTGGATCTAATGCACTACCCAGCATGCATTGCGGGGTGACGCAGGCTCCAGCGGCGTCTGTAGGACCATCTTGTCCGTCTGTTCCTATAGAGGTAAATGTTACTTTGTCATTGGGCAGCTCTAGTTTACTCATAGAGATCATTGCGCTCAAACACATCTCCTGATTCCTGCCTCCTACAACAAAGAATGGAGGAAACTTGGACTGTTGTAGTTTTGTTGTACAAACAACCAGTCAAGGGTAGCTATCTAGAAGGTCCTACAGGAAGAGATGATAAACTGGGAATTTATTTGCGATATTTTCTTTTGAGGCAATCAATAATAAAAAGAAAACAACATATTCCAGGGAGACTAGAACTTGGCACGTCAGCTGATTTCTGACAAGGCAGCAAACAATACCAACATCTCTGTAGAAATCAGGCCCAAAAATGTAGGAACAACAATGAGACTTTGATTTCGCAATGATCAATAGAACAAAATGCCGCAAGCTGTAGTCAGTCTGTTTATTAAATGTATGCTGTCGGAGAGCTCCCAGAGCCGTCAGCGATGTTAATGAACTGCTGTTATGCAATAATAAAACAATGTTACGCAATCTGAACACAAGCTCTAACTGGTCTGGGGATATTTTTTATCTCTGTAAAACAAAAACTGCATTGGACAACCAAAAGAAGCATTATCTCCCTTGCACTCAGTAGTAGATGTATAAGTCGCATGCGTAACGTGACATTTATATTACACAAATCAAAATGTCAACAGAAGACTTTGACCGTCTGTAAGTATTTTTTATGCTTTTGATCTCCGTGTGTAAGAAATGTGCTAAATGGTACAAGTTATTAATCTGAGAGTTGACCCTTGCTACGCACAAGAGAATCTATACCTATACCTATACCTAATACCTAATCTATACCTCACAATGATCTGTTGTTGATGACAGAAAAATAGTGAGAGATGATTACCTACATATACCATAGCCACATTATTATTATTAACTTTATTTAATTTGGTTAAATCATCATGTCATACAAAGATCGTGTTTCCCATAAAACACCAAAGTAAAAAAAAAGAACTATCCAGACAAAAGTGAGAGAAAATTTCACAATATAATTTGTTCAATTCGTTATTATTTTAATCCATAATCAATTATTTATTTAATTATCAAAATTATTTTTATAACTTTGGAAATATTTCTGTAATAATCGAGTTCTACGTTTTATGAGTTCTTGTATTTAAGTTATCTAAGTAATAAAAAACATCCAAATGTTTGCAAATAGCTAAACATGGAGGGAGGGGGGGGGGGGGGGTAATCAGCCGCCCCTAGTTCATAACAATAATGTGACTTACATGTCTTGTTACATTATTCAGCAATCTCTCTGTAGTCTAACTTGTCTACCATTATTTGACTTGATTCATGGAACTTGGCTGAGTGACAATGAACTATTAACTTGACCAATTAGAATAGATGTACCTTTACCATGGCCATGATTAACATTTAAACAAGCACCATGGCGACATTGCAGCAGAAGGTGAGTCCTTCCGCTACACCTCAGGAAGCCTTCACCCCTCTCACACCCATGAAACTCTAATGGAGAACAAACGCTTTATAACATAACAACTATTAGCGGGTATGTACTATGCAGAGTTGTCTGCTCTATATCCGAGAAAAAATGTGCGCACAAACCAAACAATACGCAAAAGAATATCCGAACGCCTTAGAAATGCTACCAAAGCTGCGTTTTTAAACAAAAATGTTTGGTAGCAGGTTTTGCGAAGAGATATTGATGTGAGAGAAAGAACCATCACATGTGCATGTAGCTTTAGTGCCGTGCAACCTACAAAGTTTTAGCTGTATTTTTAAACTCAAGGCACAAAACAGTAGCTAAGGAGTTATCCTCTCCCTAAGTACTCAACTTTTAAAATTTTTTTATTACTGCTGAACTATATCAAGCCATGATACAAGATACTAACTAGTACAATATATAACTAACTAGTACAGTATATAACTAGTACAGTATATAACTAACTAGTACAATATATAACTAACTAGTACAGTATATAACTAGTACAGTATATAACTAACTAGTACAATATATAACTAACTAGTACAGTATATAACTAACTAGTACAATATATAACTAACTAGTACAGTATATAACTAACTAGTACAATATATAACTAACTAGTACAGTATATAACTAACTAGTACAATATATAACTAACTAGTACAGTATATAACTAACTAGTACAATATATAACTAACTAGTACAATATATAACTAACTAGTACAATATATAACTAACTAGTACAGTATATAACTAACTAGTACAATATATAACTAACTAGTACAATATATAACTAACTAGTACAATATATAACTAACTAGTACAGTATATAACTAGTACAGTATATAACTAACTAGTACAGTATATAACTAACTAGTACAGTATATAACTAACTAGTACAATATATAACTAACTAGTACAATATATAACTAACTAGTATAGTATATAACTAACTAGTACAATATATAACTAACTAGTACAGTATATAACTAACTAGTACAATATATAACTAACTAGTACAGTATATAACTAACTAGTACAATATATAACTAACTAGTACAGTATATAACTAGTACAGTATATAACTAGTACAGTATATAACTAACTAGTACAGTATATAACTAACTAGTACAATATACCAGAAATCTTACCTTTACCAGACCCTTTCACCTCCACAGTTGTCTCTCCACCAAACAACAAGCACAACTGCTTGTTATCTCTGCGAGCTTGTCTTACAGCCTCCTCCAAATCTTGCTCTAGTTGGGAAGGGAAATTGGCTACATCTTTGAACAGTCCTTCAAGGTAGTTGGAGTTGTTGCCCTTTTCTAGTACTCGTCTGGAGAGCTCAGCCATGTCTCTGCCGACCTGAATGGAACAAGCAGACCATTCAGCTCAGAATCTCAAACATAGCCTGAGGTAAGACTCGACCTAATCATCTTACCTGCGCTGCTTCTCCACAAAGCTCCGACGTCACTAGCACTGGCAGCACAGAGAGCTGATGA
Source organism: Cryptosula pallasiana (assembly GCA_945261195.1). NCBI lineage: Eukaryota > Metazoa > Bryozoa > Gymnolaemata > Cheilostomatida > Cryptosulidae > Cryptosula > Cryptosula pallasiana. The sequence goes on along the minus strand of OX183133.1, from coordinate 47,911,197 downwards.
CATCGTTCTACAGCTGTTTGCAATGCAATGCTATTAGAGCCTATGATGATGTTATACGCATTACAGTGATTGCTGGCTTGACTGTGTTCACTCAGGAATGCTGACTTGACATCTTCTCTCAATGTACTTATAATATTTGGACGAATCTACAGAAAAAGTATTTACGGTGTAGTCAAAATCATATGAATATGCACATAAAGTACACACAGATGATTGGAAAGAAGAGAGTATCACACGAGGAAAGCTATATATGCCATTAAGGTGGAACTAACTCCCAATGTTTTGTGACAAGTAGGTATGACAACTCCCAACCTGTTGCTCAGGTAAGTATCTCTCAATGATATCTAGCGCATCTTTGGAGGTGCTGGTATCTACAACTGTTGGACCACTGGCTATGCAGTCAATGGGGTCTCCTATTATATCAGACAATATTAAATTCACAACCTGCAGTAAAAGAAAACTTCATATCATAACCAAAACTTTGTGGCCTTGCAAAAATTTAGAGTGAAGTTTTCAAAACTACCTGAGCAGGCTGAGCTAGGCTGGCCAGACCACCACCCTTTAGGACCTCAAGATGCTTTCTCACAGTATTAAGTTCAACAATACTTGCACCAGCCTTAGCCAAAGATCTGGTTGTGTGAGCCAGATCCTCCAGTGAAAGGGTCGGCAGGGGTAAACACAACAGAGCAGACCCCCCACCTGAATGCAAACAAATCAAATAGTACACACTATTAAACTAGGATACACACAGTTGAACATAAACAGAAGAACTAACCAACCAGAAGTGAGAGTGATGAGTACGTCTGCCTCAGTTAGCTCTGTTACCAGCTGCTGGATTTCTGTGGAAGTTGCAAGGCAGGCATTGTCGGGTATGTTCATATATGCTCCTTCACAAAGCTTGACAGTAGAACTGAGGCTAGGCAGTAGATCTCTAAGAAAAGGTAAGCATTCACAAACAAAATGTCACCAATGAAATCTGAATGTAGAATAACAAGATCAAAATATTCACCTTCCGCCGTTCGCTGTCAGTTCACTTTGAATGCTGGTAGGAACACTGGCTATACCCGAGGCAATCTTGCTCCCTAGAACCGAGTCTACGGCAGCCACCATTCCAACAACTGCTTTACCAAATGCTACTACATAACAATGTTTTCCTTGTACATCTATAGTATGCAGTTGTTCGCCCCTGCCTATCTGTAACGTACCGCCAATCTTCTTTTACTTTCCATTCTAATGAGTCAAATTAGTTACTAATGCGTAAAATACTGTCTGATCAAACCTTCAAAAATCTGCCATTTTGTAAATGTACACAGTTTTTGACCATCTGAAAGGGCTGCACCGAAGTCAACGCTGCCTTGCAGATGTTCTTGACAGCATCTGTGTTACTTTGAGTACTAAACTTGCAGGACATCTTACCTGCCACAACAACACACTGTACAGTACAATAATATAGCGAACAATGCAATACACAGTAAAATATAGAGTATAGAGCATAAGGTACATTACTCAGTGCAGGTAACTATACTCACCTGACTTAGATCGAAAGAACCTAGGTAATAAAGTGAACCTACATCTGTATAAGCTTAGCATAGTGTCTGTCCAACTGGTACATGGATGTGTCTCACCATCTCACTGCAGCATGAACAAGTGTGATTTAGTAGACTAAATTTTTCCGTAATATCAGACTACATATGTGTAAGTAGACTATAGCCAGGGGTTTGATTTACCAAAATAAGACAAAGGCTGTAATATAATAATCACATTTGTTTAAAACAAATAATATTGTTATATAGCTCATATGAGATACACATTAATACAAACTACTGAACATCAATGGCATATACCCGTAATTGACCATTTTTGTTTAATTATTAAATAAAAGTGTCTATGCCAAACATCAAAAGACACCCGAGGCTCAGGCGCACAATAAATGAAAATGTATCTATGTACGTGTGTGTGTTTGTATATATGTGCATACTTAAAACTTCTACTAGAAAGTTTACAAACTACAAGAATTAAAAGAAGTACTAAAGTTAGAAAGATATAAAATAAAAACTCCTCGTTTTGACAAAAAAATAACCATGATCACTCATGTCATATATCTGGCCTTCTCAAACAGCATATTCCCTCTTTTGGCTGTAAATGATCTGTAGAGTCTTTTGGCTGTAAGTGATCTGTAGAGTCTTTTGGCTGTAAGTGATCTGTAGAGTCTTTTGGCTGTAAATGATCTGTAGAGTCTTTTGGCTGTAAGTGACTGTAGAGTCTTTTGGCTGTAAGTGACTGTAGAGTCTTTTGGCTGTAAGTGATCTGTAGAGTCTTTTGGCTGTAAGTGATCTGTAGAGTCTTTTGGCTGTAAATGATCTGTAGAGTCTTTTGGCTGTAAGTGACTGTAGAGTCTTTTGGCTGTAAGTGATCTGTAGAGTCTTTTGGCTGTAAGTGACTGTAGAGTCTTTTGGCTGTAAGTGACTGTAGAGTCTTTTGGCTGTAAGTGATCTGTAGAGTCTTTTGGCTGTAAATGATCTGTAGAGTCTTTTGGCTGTAAATGATCTGTAGAGTCTTTTGGCTGTAAGTGATCTGTAGAGTCTTTTGGCTGTAAGTGACTGTAGAGTCTTTTGGCTGTAAGTGACTGTAGAGTCTTTTGGCTGTAAGTGATCTGTAGAGTCTTTTGGCTGTAAGTGATCTGTAGAGTCTTTTGGCTGTAAATGATCTGTAGAGTCTTTTGGCTGTAAGTGACTGTAGAGTCTTTTGGCTGTAAGTGATCTGTAGAGTCTTTTGGCTGTAAGTGACTGTAGAGTCTTTTGGCTGTAAGTGACTGTAGAGTCTTTTGGCTGTAAGTGATCTGTAGAGTCTTTTGGCTGTAAATGATCTGTAGAGTCTTTTGGCTGTAAGTGACTGTAGAGTCTTTTGGCTGTAAATGATCTGTAGAGTCTTTTGGCTGTAAGTGACTGTAGAGTCTTTTGGCTGTAAGTGATCTGTAGAGTCTTTTGGCTGTAAGTGATCTGTAGAGTCTTTTGGCTGTAAGTGATCTGTAGAGTCTTTTGGCTGTAAGTGATCTGTAGAGTCTTTTGGCTGTAAGTGATCTGTAGAGTCTTTTGGCTGTAAGTGATCTGTAGAGTCTTTTGGCTGTAAGTGATCTGTAGAGTCTTTTGGCTGTAAATGATCTGTAGAGTCTTTTGGCTGTAAGTGATCTGTAGAGTCTTTTGGCTGTAAGTGATCTGTAGAGTCTTTTGGCTGTAAGTGATCTGTAGAGTCTTTTGGCTGTAAGTGATCTGTAGAGTCTTTTGGCTGTAAATGATCTGTAGAGTCTTTTGGCTGTAAGTGATCTGTAGAGTCTTTTGGCTGTAAGTGATCTGTAGAGTCTTTTGGCTGTAAATGATCTGTAGAGTCTTTTGGCTGTAAGTGATCTGTAGAGTCTTTTGGCTGTTAGTGATCTGTAGAGTCTTTTGGCTGTAAATGATCTGTAGAGTCTTTTGGCTGTAAGTGATCTGTAGAGTCTTTTGGCTGTAAGTGATCTGTAGAGTCTTTTGGCTGTAAGTGACTGTAGAGTCTTTTGGCTGTAAGTGACTGTAGAGTCTTTTGGCTGTAAGTGATCTGTAGAGTCTTTTGGCTGTAAGTGATCTGTAGAGTCTTTTGGCTGTAAATGATCTGTAGAGTCTTTTGGCTGTAAGTGACTGTAGAGTCTTTTGGCTGTAAGTGATCTGTAGAGTCTTTTGGCTGTAAGTGACTGTAGAGTCTTTTGGCTGTAAGTGACTGTAGAGTCTTTTGGCTGTAAGTGATCTGTAGAGTCTTTTGGCTGTAAATGATCTGTAGAGTCTTTTGGCTGTAAATGATCTGTAGAGTCTTTTGGCTGTAAGTGATCTGTAGAGTCTTTTGGCTGTAAGTGACTGTAGAGTCTTTTGGCTGTAAGTGACTGTAGAGTCTTTTGGCTGTAAGTGATCTGTAGAGTCTTTTGGCTGTAAGTGATCTGTAGAGTCTTTTGGCTGTAAATGATCTGTAGAGTCTTTTGGCTGTAAGTGACTGTAGAGTCTTTTGGCTGTAAGTGATCTGTAGAGTCTTTTGGCTGTAAGTGACTGTAGAGTCTTTTGGCTGTAAGTGACTGTAGAGTCTTTTGGCTGTAAGTGATCTGTAGAGTCTTTTGGCTGTAAATGATCTGTAGAGTCTTTTGGCTGTAAGTGACTGTAGAGTCTTTTGGCTGTAAATGATCTGTAGAGTCTTTTGGCTGTAAGTGACTGTAGAGTCTTTTGGCTGTAAGTGATCTGTAGAGTCTTTTGGCTGTAAGTGATCTGTAGAGTCTTTTGGCTGTAAGTGATCTGTAGAGTCTTTTGGCTGTAAGTGATCTGTAGAGTCTTTTGGCTGTAAGTGATCTGTAGAGTCTTTTGGCTGTAAGTGATCTGTAGAGTCTTTTGGCTGTAAGTGATCTGTAGAGTCTTTTGGCTGTAAATGATCTGTAGAGTCTTTTGGCTGTAAGTGATCTGTAGAGTCTTTTGGCTGTAAGTGATCTGTAGAGTCTTTTGGCTGTAAGTGATCTGTAGAGTCTTTTGGCTGTAAGTGATCTGTAGAGTCTTTTGGCTGTAAATGATCTGTAGAGTCTTTTGGCTGTAAGTGATCTGTAGAGTCTTTTGGCTGTAAGTGATCTGTAGAGTCTTTTGGCTGTAAATGATCTGTAGAGTCTTTTGGCTGTAAGTGATCTGTAGAGTCTTTTGGCTGTTAGTGATCTGTAGAGTCTTTTGGCTGTAAATGATCTGTAGAGTCTTTTGGCTGTAAGTGATCTGTAGAGTCTTTTGGCTGTAAGTGATCTGTAGAGTCTTTTGGCTGTAAGTGACTGTAGAGTCTTTTGGCTGTAAGTGATCTGTAGAGTTTTTTGGCTGTAAATGATCTGTAGAGTCTTTTGGCTGTAAATGATCTGTAGAGTCTTTTGGCTGTAAGTGATCTGTAGAGTCTTTTGGCTGTAAATGATCTGTAGAGTCTTTTGGCTGTAAGTGATCTGTAGAGTCTTTTGGCTGTAAATGATCTGTAGAGTCTTTTGGCTGTAAGTGATCTGTAGAGTCGAGGAATTACTTGAGTGTTTAGAGAAGCGTTGGTTACCGCGAGTGTATGAAATGGGTGGTTAGAGTAATTGACTACTTGGAGAGCATATGCACTGCGTGGTTGGTTTAGATGGCCGCACAGAATTACTATCCCCGCTCGAGCCATTCTGGCACAATAGCTCTCCATATCTGGGAAAATGATTATGTAATGCTAGATTATTGCCTTACCAAATGACGAAGCGAAAATAAAAGCTGGTGAGCCATTTTTCAAAACAAAACTAGGAAGAGTGGATTTGGGGAAATGAAGAAAATCCGACCACTAAAACCATGATGAACATAAATTTGCACAAGCCAGGCTGAAGGAACAGCTGGAGGTTTAACTAAATCCCAATTATTTATTGTTTTTGAAAAAGTGCTTAGTAATCGCATTTTCCCTAAAAGATAAATAAAATATAAAAAGAATAGTGGTTCTTTTAAATTTTGCGTGTGTATACGTGAATAATTAATCAAAAATTTCGACTTTTGATCCACTTATATTCACTAAAGAATTGAAGATAGATATATACATCTTACTCCTTGATTCCACACAATAGTACAAAAGACACATTTGCAAATGAGAAGAGAATAACCTCTGAATTTACCTCTGCGTCAATAGAACACCCTAGATCGCTATATAGTGCAAGTGGAGCGCCTCATAATTTTAAGCAATGTGCTAAAAGTGTTTGTAGTCATGAGTTTCAGCATGTAGCTGTTTTATTGTTGATGACCAGGTAGTACAACAACAGAGTGATGCGTAGTAGTAGAACAAATGGTAATGGAAATTATTGAAAACAAAATCACTGCAGGCTGCTGAAATTCTTGTTTGTTATTGATAATAAATAGTTAGTCAGCAACCGTTAATAATAATTATATTAATTAATTAACAGAAAATATTGCTAGCTAACTGAGACTGATGTAAATGATGGTATGTATAAGAATCAATGTGTTTTATGTATGTATGTGTGTATAATAATAATAATTATCATTATAGTAATGTTAAATAATAATAACAACATAGTGTACAGGAAATATGCAGCACGGTGCCTGTAACACAAATAGACATTACAGCGAGCCAGTTTATACCGTGTGTGCTATCATCATTTATTCACTTTGTACCTTTGTGATAGCGTGTTTAAGGCAATGACTGTTTAATGGCATGACTGTATTATTATTACATAACACTTTACATAAATACAGCGGCTATGCCTCTCACTAATCAGTGTACACCGCGAGGCATAGCTGGACAATTCTTTCTGAATAAAGATAGCTAACACTAACTCAAGCTCTTATACTTGATACTGCGCAATTTATACCTTACTGCTCTATAAGGCAACCAGCTCTGACGACCTACTAGGTCTGGCAGCACCAGTGTTGTACAACGAGTAGTAGGCTAGAGGCAGACTTGCCTGACAGACTCCCGCCTATCACGGCCTACCTTCTAGCAGTTATGCAGAAGGGCGGACGCTGAGACGGCCGAGCTGGCAGCAAGCTTGTCTGGACAGACAGACAACTCTGCTACCTAGAGGTGGTGCAGGTGTGCTACCAGGGTGACTAGTGACGTCACAACAAAATCCTGCACATTGGTGGCAGCAGTGGGATCTGCGAATCCCCTGACAAGAACCTCTAAGACGAGGGCAGAGCAAGGCTGCAGACCATGGCTAGCAGACGAGCCATGAGTGTTGATAGAGATCCTACCACTAGGATCATGGGTCAACTAACCAACATATTGGAGAAACTGGCAGACGCCCCACCGCAAGCAACTCCTTTCAAAGCTCCAACGTACGATGGCACTGGAGATATCCAGTACTTCCTTCAACGCTTCCAAGAAGTGTCGGAAACAAACAACTTGGCGCCGGCCACAGCCATCATACACTCACGACAGTCCTTGCAAGGGAAGGCGCAACAGTGCGGATGGGGAGAGACGATCTGGGCAATCATGGACTCCTTAAAGGCAAGCTTTGGGCTTACCCACCAAGAGGCTAGGGCCAGACTATCCGGTTACCAAAAGGAGCCGAGGCACTCACTCAAAGAGCACGCTCTGGCTATAGAGACTCTGGTGGAGACCGCCCAAGATGACTCCCCTCGGATGCAAAGAAATGAGTATGCCCTGGAGCATTTTCAGAACACTCTGGGAAATGCCTACCTCCAGAGGCACCTCCTGGCCATACAACCGACCTCTCTGGAGGCAGCAGTAAAAGCAGGCAATGAATACCTGCAGATACAGCCGGCCTACACTGGCCCCAAGGTTCGGACTGTGGAGACAGAGGAAGAGTGCCAGCAAGTAAAGGCCCAAGGGACGACCCCTGGAGTGGAAGTCCACCTGGAGACGCTGGCCAAGGCACTCAGTGCACTAACGCAACAAGTGGCTACTCTCAAGACGACCCAGCCAGGCAGCACACCCACTCGACTACCGAAAAAGGTCGTCATGTGTTGGAGGTGCCAGAGGCTAGGACACACCCAGAGGGAGTGCCGCCAAGACGCCTGGTCCACCAACCAGGGAAACGCAACCGGCCCGCAGCAGTAGGGAAACCTACTGGCTGCAAATGGGCCCCTAGAACCAACAAGCAAGACAGGTCTGGAGAGCAGACCCAGTGTGGGTGGCAGGAGGTGAGGCGTCCAGCCTACACCCCACCCATGCCACAGCCAGTGTCGGTTCTAACCCAGAACAGGTTCACCAACCTATTCACCCTGGAGGAAGACCCGTCAGATGATGAGAAACTACAGCCAGTATCCACTGAGACAAACACAGAGAGAAAGAGGCCAAAAAAGCAGTGGCGCAAACAGGTGCAGACTCCTGCCCAGCACAGGAGAGAGCCCCAAGTGTCGCCTGGACTGCCAACAGAGACTACCCCTCTTACATCTTGTGTAAACCAGATGGAGCGGCCACACAAGTCTAGTTACTACCTGCCGAGCAAAGTGGAAAGAAAGACGGTGACGTACCTGATAGACACTGGTTGCAACACCAACCTACTATCAAAGAGCGTGTACGATAAGCTGTCAGGACAGTCGGAAAGCCACACTGCAAGAGTATGACTCACATGGGTTAATGGCAGACGGTACGAAACTGCCATTCTATGGTCTACTCAGTGTGTCAGGGCGAGTACGGTCTGTGGCATATACAGAGGCGTTTGTCGTCACGCAGATTAGCGAGGATGTCATCCTTGGGATGCCATTCTTGGCTAACCAGAAGTGCCGTATGGGCTTTGATCAACCAGTGCTGATCATGCAGGACAGAGAGCTGGTGTGCACCGACCGCTATGGTAGGGCACTGATCTCCAAAGTCCAGGTACTTCGGAAGACAGAGATCCCCCCACAGACAGAGGCTACCATACCGTGTCATCTTGCCGCACGGAGCTACTGTCCCCAGGGTGTGATCCAGAGTTTACCAGGGAGCCTACCCTTGGCTACGAGCGTAAACTCGCCAGATGAACAAAGACGGGTGTTGGTCAGGTGCCTCAACCCTACCTCGAACGCGATAAGCCTGCCGGCCGGCGAGGTTATCGGAACGTTCACAGGGGTAGCGGCCGATGAGGTACAGCAGACCACACCCGGGGTCCCAACCGGGTCGGACCCGACAGGTTCACCAGTGCCTGACCACTTGGTTGAACTGTATGAGCAGGCGAGTAAAGGGTGCAGGAGCGAGCGACAGATGGAACTGTTGAGGGGATTGCTTAGGAAGTACGAGGCCGTGTTTAGTAAACACAGTGGGGATATTGGCCGTACTGACCTTGTATAGCATGCCATTCCAGTTGCCGAAGGCACCAGACCAGTTCGGTTGCCTCCCCACAGGCTGGGACCTGAGAAGGAGGCTGAAGCTGAACGACAAGTGAAAGACCTGCTAGAGAAAGGGCTGATTGAGCCCGCAGACGGTGCTTGGAGTTTCCCTGTGGTGCTGGTATGTAAGAAAGACAACACGTGGCGGTTCTGCATCGACTACCGGAGGCTAAATGATGTCGCTAGGCAGGATGCCTATCCTATACCTAGGATAGACGAGTCCCTTGACGCCCTAGCTGGCAGCAAGTACTTTAGCACGTTGGATCTGACCAGTGGTTACTGGCAGGTGCCTTTAGATGCAGACGCCAAGGAAAAGTCGGCATTCATCACCAGGAGTGCGCTATGGCGTTGGAAGGTACTGCCCTTTGGGCTGACCTCGGCCCCCGCCACGTTCCAGCGTTTGATGGAACGAGTGCTACAAGGGTTGCACTGGAAAACGCTACTACTCTACCAGGATGATGTGATAGTGATTGCACCCGACTTCGAGACACACCTGCAACGACTGGGAGAGGTGCTGAGTAGGCTACAACAGGCCAACCTCAAGGTGAAGCCGTCCAAGTGCGAGCTACTGCAACAACGGGTCAAGTACCTGGGGCATGTAGTAAGTGCGGGGGGCGTCGCCACTGACCCGGAAAAGGTACAGGCCGTAGCCGAATGGACACCCCCCAGGGACATCAAAGGACTGCAAGCCTTCCTCGGCACAGCAGGGTACTACAGGCAGTATCTGCCTGGGTACGCCACTACTGCTAAGCCCCTAACTGTCCTGACCAGCCAGGACACCCCCTGGAAGTGGGGAGAGGAGGAACAGGTGGCCTTTGAACGACTGAAGCAGGGACTCATACAAGCACTAATATTAGGCTACGCAGATCCTGCCAAGACCTATATCCTGGACACGGACGCCAGCGCCGTTGGAATAGGGGCAGTGCTATCACAGGTACAGGAAAGGGTCATTGCTTACTATAGTAAGACCCTAGCACCCGCCGAACAGAACTACTGCGTGACTCGGTGCGAGCTACTGGCTGTCGTCAAGGCAGTCAAACACTTTTGACCGTACCTCTACGGCCGGGAGTTTAAGCTCTGCACCGACCACGCATCCCTAAGGTGGCTGTGCCGAGGGAAGGAGCCGTCCAACCAGATGGCGAGGTGGCTGGAGATTCTCGCCGAGTTTGAGTACAAACTCGAGCACAGGGTTGGCAAACAGCATGGGAACGCTGATGGGTTGAGCAGACGCGAACCTTGTATGGACTGCCGCCAGTGCAGCGCCATAGAGCAGCGTGATGGTGGACCAACCCATGCTGAACTTGCCAGGGCCCCTAGATCAGAACTCCAGTTAGCAAGACCTCCTGTCTCAGAGGACGTGCTACCAAGAAACCGGCAAGACAACCCTATACCGTTGGAAAGCCTAAAGATAAAAGCAGACACGCCACAGCTGTGCGTGGTCACCAGCATGGAGCTGGTTGAGCAGCAACGTACCGGCCAAAACCCAGTGGCCAGGATGTACCAGGAGATTATCGGCGGCAGACCAGTGACCAAGAGAGAGCTGGAAGAAGGGAGCAGAGAACTGCGGGCGCTCTACAGTTGCAGGGAGGCCATGGCAATACAGCCGGATGGTACTCTGACTATGCAAATAGCCCCTAAAGGTTGGACTAGACTGTGTGTAACCTGCCCGTCATCCCGACGCCGACAGGTGGTATGGGAGACGCATGGGCTAGCCTATGCTGGTGTAAATTGCACCAGAAACCGAATACAGCTCAACTGGTACTGGCCAGGGATGTCCGCTGAGGTACGAAGGCTTGTCAAGTCCTGCGAGATCTGCCAAGTGGCCAAGAAAGTGGGAACGCAGCCCGTCCAGGGGAGACAGAGATTGTTTGCTGGCAGACCTTTTCAGAAGGTAGCCATGGACCTGGTGGGGCCTCTCCCAGAGACCAGGCAGAAGAACAAGTGGATCCTGGTGCTGTCACACCACTTCACACAGTGGCAGGATGCCATTGCCATCCCAGATGCCACAGCCCCCACAGTCGCCACAACTTTAGACGAGAGGGTGTTCTGCTACTGGGGACTGCCGGAAGAGCTCCACACAGACCAAGGAGCGCAGTTCGAGTCACGGCTAATGGCTGAGCTCTGCGTCCTGTGGAACGTGGAGAAGACTCGCACCACACCATACCACCCTCAAGGCAACGGGGTAGTGGAGAGGCAGAACCGGACCCTGGGCGATTCATTGAGGACACTCCTGCTGAGACGCGGACAAGAGGAGTGGGACTTGCTGCTGCCCCAGATAATGAAGGCGTTTCGCGGCACCCCACACTCCGCGACAGGAGAAACCCCAAACTACCTCATGCTGGGCAGGGAAGTTAGGCTACCCGACCAGTTGGATGGCAGGCCCACGGCCATGGACAAGCAATTAGTGACAGAGTACGCTCTCCAGATGCAAGAAGACCTGAAAGCAGCTCACGACCTGCTCCGAGAGCAGCAAGCAGAGCTCAGGCAAGATGATACGGAAGAGCTGTTACTCTACATGCCCAATGACCTAGTAGTCATTGAAAACAAGAGAAGGGTGAAGGGTAGCAATCCCAAGTTACAGCCCAGCTTTGTTGGGCCGTATCGGGTGATGGAAGCCTACCAAAATCATACCTACAAAATAGAGAAGGATGGCCAGACATCAGTACAGAATGAACAGCGGCTGAAAGAATACCGCCCCTGCCACGAGCTAGTAGGGAGGGCACCTACCAACAGAGAGGCCGCCCTGCGCCCGAATATGAGGGGGGCAGTCAGACAAAGGGGTCGCCCCCGTGTGCGTGATGTGAGGCAGCCACCAGACCCTGCCACGCAGCCGGCAGAGACGAGGAGAGTGCCTGGAAATGAAGTCGCCACTCAGCCAGACCTACACGCCCTGGAACGCCAGCTGAACCAGTTGCCAGCCCTAATGGAGCAAGCAACTACGCAGGCCGGGCTCCAGCGGCCAGCAGACAGAGGTTGGGAGACAATGCCCAGCAGTAACCCAAGACTAAGCAGACAAGAACAATGGGAAAGAGACAGGGAGTGGCCAGCATTACCAGACAATGGTATGCTCGATCCACCCTCCCCTCCAACCCCCATTGCCATGGACAATGGTACTAACAGTCAAGAAGTAGAGACGGCAGTAGAAGATGGTACAGATAGCCAAGAAATAGAGATTGACGAGCCAGCTACTAGTGAGAGGCCAACAAAGACCGGCAGGCCTAAGAGAAATACTAGGCCGCCGTCCAAGTTGGCTGATTACCAGTGTTACCAGATGGCAGAAGGTGTACCAAGCTCGAGAGATGGTTGTTTACAGTATCCAGCAGCAATAAAACAACACTCGTCAGCTTCCGAGCACCATAACACTCCAAGAAAATTAATACTGGGGTTAAAACAGTGCTCAGAAGACGAGGGATTGCCAAATTCATTGGAAAATGCGAAAAAATACTGGAGAGAGCTGGCGATACAAACGAGAAAGGTAGACAGAAGTAAACTTACCATAGCTGGCGATTCGCCCCCTTCTCCGGGCGAACAAGTGTCAAAAGGAGCCAACACCCAACATAGCTCTTTGCATGGAGCGTTGGAAAATGGAAACGTGGACAGAGACGGGCACTCTATGATAAATAGATTGCCCTGGGTGCGTAATTACCCGCTCCAGGAGAACTACTCTCAACCAATAGAGGCGGTCACGTGTCCCAGTGACGTAGGGGTGGGAGAACCAGAACCCTCCAATCACGCAAGTGATTACCTGCGAGAGCGGCAGCTTCCTCCCAGACAAAGTGAGGCGCTGCCATTTACACCTACACAGTCTCTCTACAGAACAACTGATTACAATAGCTAAAACAGCAGTTACCAAAATGAAAGAGAGGCAAGAAAAACCAGCAGACCTTTCCATCACTGAGGACCCCTTGGCAGAGGATGAAATAATGGGTGAGCAATTCCTAATGGAAGCAGCAAGCGAGCTGGAAAAATGTCAACCACTTTGTGAGTGGCAAGCAAAGAAATAGTAATGTGGCATAGACACACACGGACAAAAGCCAAGCACCACCCCATGGAAGTGGGAAAACAAAGAAAGAAAGGTGGCAAAGAACAGGTCGGAAGACCAAAAGAAAGAGAGAGAGAGAGGTTACTTACCACAAGCCGGAGAGACAACAGAGGGAGCCTCTCCCCCTAACTCTAAAGTCCACCATAGCATACAGCAACACAAGGAAAGAAAGACACTACTACCAGCAACACAGGATAGACGAGGAGCAACGTTTAGAGAGGAAGAAGGCCGAGCTGGATAAGCTGACAACCGATGCATATAAATCATTGCAAAGGACAGAAGAGGTAAAACACCAAATACGAGCAATCGAACAACAACTCAAGCGACATTGACGCTAATAACAAACACAAGCCACTTACCTTGGCTGCCATTATTACTTACCTTATTCCTGTGTGCATACTTACTCGTTCTATTTTTCGGTAAAGTTCTAGGTGTACTACCACACCCAATTTATTATATTTTATATATTTTATTCAAGTATCATGCATAAACATTACTGGAGTTGTTTTCTCGTCAGTCGCCTCCCCTGTACTTCTGTATTGGTCCCCTGTGACAACCAATGGGGGGATAGTGTACAGGAAATATGCAGCACGGCGCCTGTAACACAAATAGACATTACAGCGAGCCAGTTTATACCATGTGTGCTATCATCATTTATTCACTTTGTACCTTTGTGATAGCGTGTTTAAGGCAATGACTGTTTAATGCCATGACTGTATTATTATTACATAATACTTTACATAAATACAGCGGCTATGCCTCTCACTAATCAGTATACACCCCGAGGCATAGCTGGACAATTCTTTCTGAATAAAGATAGCTAACACTCACTCAAGCTCTTATACTTGATACTGCGCAATCTATACCTTACTGCTCTATAAGGCAACCAGCTCTGACGACCTACTAGGTCTGGCAGCACCAGTGTTGTACAACGAGTAGTAGGCTAGAGGCAGACCTGCCAGACAGACTCCCGCCTATCACGGCCTACCTTTTAGCAGTTATGCAGAAGGGCAGAAGCGCGGACGCTGAGACGGCCGAGCTGGCAGCAAGCTTGTCTGGACAGACAGACAACTCTGCTACCTAGAGGTGGTGCAGGTGTGCTACCAGGGTGCTAGTGACGTCACAACAAAATCCTGCACAATAATAATCCGATAATAATATTTATTATTATAAATTATTATTATGATAAGTCATAAATAATAATAATATATATTATTATTTATTATCATTAATATAATTATGTATGTATTATGTATTATAATTATAATAATTATTATTATTATGTATGGCCATAGACAATAATAATAATTTAAATAAATATGTCAGTTATTGCTCGAATAAGGTTTGAATTTATTTTTAATCAGCAGAAGAAACGTGCCTGGTTAAAAATATTTCATCTCCACTGGTGTGCAATACCGATTATTCAGTCTATAGTTCTTCAACACAATGAAATTATTATCATTACTACATACTACTGGTTTTCAAGGTGGGTGGGGAGAAATTGTAAATTTTTGAAAGTGTGAAAATATAAATCGCTAGTAAAAATTAAGAGTACAAGATATGCAAAGTGATATGATACGTCAATTGCGATAATAACCATAAATGATTGGCCAGCAGTGCTTGAAATCAACCAGGCCCTTTTTATCCACAATAACAAGCCCCGCCTATTACCGATTTTCACCACTTTAGAGTTGTCTTTTCTCAAAAAGCAGCAGGCAACTCCGAAATGAAAACTTGTCGGCAAGAAAAAGCACACACTGTGCTATATCTGGATAGCCTAATGATGCTCCCATGATGCTCTTAAATTAAAATCCAAGAACAAAGAGTGATTGCATTGCACTGAAGGAGATTGACAGGGTTTGCATAAATTCAATTATGCAAAATGTTATTGATCCAGTATTTTAGTTTCAATGATACGTACAGAACAAATGTAGCCAAATTAAGAGACATGCAGACTTAAAGAAGTAGTCCAAAGTGAACGCTATTGTTTATTAGCTATCCCGTCAGTATTATTCCATTTACAGGCTTAAAAGAATAGTTACATATTCCATGACAAACCTTATGAACTCAAGCTTTGTTTAAACTGAAATAAATGAAAAACAGCCAGGAAATACTACTAATAACAATACAAAATTTTTTTGTACAATGTATACTAAATGCTAATATACAGAATGTACATAATGTAATAGAATACAAAACTATAAAAGTAAAAAAAACTTGAGACAATGAAGGTATCAAGGATGGATTGAATTGAGCTGTTTAACAGCATCACAAATAAATAAATTATATTCATTACAAAATTAATTGCAAATACACTTGATTACTGAAGTGTAAAGTTGTCTAAGGAATGTGTACAGATGTCTATGGCATGCCTACAAGCTATAGAGAGTGCAGCTGAAGCTTTCTATACTTGCGTCTCATTGTTTCTACAAATATAACAGGATACAACATGGAGCAGAAGTTTCACAATCGTGTTGAACAAACAAGCGTATCATAATTCACAACAATCGTAGACAAACATTTATTGGATTATTCAAAACACATAAACTTACCAGATAGGTGAAATGTCATTGTAAAAAATTGAATGAAAATAATTTTTGTGAAGAAAAATTGGAGATTTTAAGCTTTTGAATGAATAAGTTAGGTATTTCTACTAGTAACGGCTACTTACACTTGATTAAGAAGGTCAAAGTCAGTCTCGACAAGCATGACTCCCTCGCTGGTTGATTCACTGGTAGTTTGGGTGGAAGTGGAGGGCTCGGCTGAAGGAGGCATGAATACATCATCTTGATGAGATTTGATAGTAGACTGAGTGTGTAGACTGTCTGTGTCAGCAGGTAAAGTGTCATCGACCGGCCCACTCATTAATATATTTAATTCTCTGTCTTGATTGGCTGCGTGTTCTTTTATTTGATTGGCTGGTGATGCCCTAGGCAAAGTTAAAGGGGATTCGACCATATGATTGGCTGGTGAAGTCCTGTTACGACTCATGGAATGTTTTCTACCACCACTAGTTGAATGTGGTCTATGCAAGCTGCCGGTATTATCTCCCCCACTATTGGCAGCAGATGGATGGCTGAAGCTTGTCATTGGTTCTTGCTGAGATGGACTGTTTAGATAGCTTTTGTTGATATGTTGGTTGTACTGTGTGGGCGAGACACGAGATGTTATATCTGGGGTCAATGGGGATGGGTGAAACCTTCCTGCAAACAAGAGCAACCAACTGTTTAATAATTCGACAAATGTGTCTACACCCCTAGTACTAGCTACCTACATCCACCCCTAGTACTAGCTACCTATGTCCACCCCTAGTACTAGCTACTTACATCCACCCCTAGTATTAGCTACCTACATCCACCCCTAGTACTAGCTACTTGCATCCACCCCAGTACTAGCTACTTGCATCCACCCCTAGTAATAGCTACCTACATCCACCCCAAGTAATAGCTACCTACATCCACCCCTAGTGCTAGCCCACTACATTCACCCCTAGTACTACCTACTTACATCCACCCCTAGTGCTAGCTACCTACATCCACCCCTAGTACTACCTACTTACATCCACCCCTAGTGCTAGCCCACTACATCCACCCCTAATACCACCTACTTACATCTACCCCTAGTACTAGCTACCTACATCCACCCCTAGTACTAGCTACCTACATCCACCCCTAGTACTAGCTACCTACATCCACCCCTAGTACTAGCTACCTACATCCACCCCTAGTACTACCTACTTACATCCACCCCGAGTACTAGCTACTTACACCCACCCCTAGTACTAGCTACCTACATCCACCCCTATTACTAGCTACCTACATCCACCCCTAGTACTACCTACTTACATCCACCCCTAGTACCACCTACTTACATCCACCCCTAGTAATAGCTACTTACATCCACCCCTAGTACTACCTAGCTACATCCACCCCTAGTACAAGCTACTTACATCCACCCCTAGTACTACCTACTTACATCCACCCCTAGTACCAGCTACCTACATCCACCCCTGGACTTACCCGACAGCGGAGGGAGCACATCAGGCCTGTCAGTGAGCTGGTTGTTGTTACTACTTTGTATACTGAGTGCATCTAGCCTAGACTGGGAACCATGAGTACTACTAGTGCTCTCCGAAAGCCTACTAGGCCACTTTGCTGAGGGAGTGACAAAATACGGAGGGGGAGGGGCAAAACCCACATCCTGGTTGAAGGTAGAAACCATAAAACCCTCGTTATCAGCCACCAAGGGTGAGAGAGGCTTTGACTGGTGCTCTTCTCCTGAAATAGTCATGGATACAAGACGCATAGACTTAAAGCGTATCCACAGACAGGACACATAGACGTATAGTGTACACATAGACAGGACACATAGACATGGAGCGTATCCACAGACAGGACACATAGACATAGAGCGTATCCACAGACAGGACACATATACACATAGCGTACACATAGACAGGACACATAGACATCGAACATACACACACATGTGTATGTTTTATCAACCGTAGACATATATAGCCACATGCAGAGTACAATTAGTACTAACCTCTATCAGCTAATACAGGACTGATCGCTGACAAAGCAACGGCCGGTATGGCTTCATCCTCATCAGAGGAATGGCTCGACGCCAATTCTATGTCTTTCTCTCTTTCTGTTCGAATCTCACTGTCCGTTTCAGAATCGCTGCTAACATCTGCAATACAACACGACAAAGTCTTACATGTACTGGACCTCAGGCTATACATTTACCGGACCTGAGACTATACCCTACTAATCAATGCATGGTACCTGAAGCGAGTCGCCTCCTCCGACGCCCGTACTGGCTATACGTAGGAATATCAGAGGAGGTAGAGCTTTGACCTCTCTGATAAGCAGCGATGTCAGTGCTGGTAGCAGATGTCAGCCGACTGTTAGAGGTTGTGCTACTCTCGCTGCCAGCACCATACATTGCAGCCAATGACATGTTATTCATCTCAGCGAATGCTCTGTTGATGGGTTTGTCTGATGCATCAGATTCCTCGAGAGAACCATGACCTTGGCAACTCTTCCATCGTCTTCTCAGTTCTTCTCGGCTCTGTTAACAAATGCATTAGCAAAATGGGGGCAACACGCTTCAGTTGCAAGATAAGAATAACTTTTGAATGAAAAACAGTGAGACGATGTAGAAATAATGAGTCCACTTACACGTTTGTTAAATATGACGTGAGCGAGCAGAGAGAACACGGCGGTGATGCATGCAAGTGCGGAGAAAATATAATCATACGATGATTCTACCTTCAGCACCAAAGAGTTGACACTGAGCAATCCAAACAACCAAGTACACGCTGTGAGAGGCATGAAAGCCAAGGCCACCCATATAGCCGATCTGAAAGCAATGAGAAATTGTCACATGTCACAGATCAAGTGTCATAGCCTGAGAATTTCACAATGAGATACACTAAAGACTCACTTGAAATTTTTAATATCGTTCTTACGAGCTGTAGTTATATTATTATTGCTGGATTCATCCTTACAGCTAATGACAAGAGAGAACGTGAGCAGTACACCGACAGCCTGCAACAAATAACAACTAACACTTGACTTCAGGTGCTTCATATGATGTGAGAAACGTTCACACTTCAGACCACCCAAGTTGAACACAAGTGCAAATTTGCCACACAAGAAGCAATGATCACATGATTATGGTAGACGTCAAGGTACTGAGGCAGCAGACGATATACATGTATCATAATTGAGTCAGCAGTACTTACGATGCAACAGAACAAAATAGGGCCAGCCAAGCTCCATATCATGCTTCTAGTTATATCCAGCCAACATCTGAACAAACAAGGATAGCAATGTAATGTGTATTCATATGAAGGGTTGTCTTCTCTTTTGTTGAGGGAACATTTCTTGCATAACAAAGTGTATGTGAAAATGGACACGCAGTCACAAGGATTGAACAAGTAATAGATAAAACTATAGACACACAGATGCATAGACATAGATATGCAACACTTACAATGTGTCATTGCCAAAGTCTTCAGGGCTAAGACCAACAGACAGCCCAGTAACAATGCCAGGAGCAACTACAACAGTTCACAAGCTGAATACCTATTCAACTTTATACAACAAGAAATGCCACTAGTACAAAGTGTTTGCTTTCATCATAAGTTATTAGTAACTAATCCAACATTAAATAAAACACAATCTGACATGAGAGCGAAAATGTTGGAACAAAATTTCCAAAAGGAATAAAACTAAAGCCATAAATTTTCATCCGTCAACAAAAGTGTGAGCGAAGGAAATCTTACCGTATCCCAAAAACACATACAGCAGCATAGCTTCTCCGTCTATGTGTCTTTTCTCGGTGAGTATTCGGTAGAGGTGCAGCGAGTTAGAGAATATCCATGCAAAGAGCGACAGAACAAAGAAATGGAGTAACACTGCCACAACAGTGCAGGCACCCTACAATACATGATATGTGAGATCGTACATTTGTGCCTATAGCCACTAATCAACTTGAAACGAATGACAGTCAGAGGTTGTTGAGGGTGCACAGGCTAACCTGATTGTTGTAGCTGTTGGCACCAGAGATGTACACAATAAGGGCCAGACAGAAACATAGCTGTACGTTGATCTGTATGTATATGTAGTTAGACTTTAGCTCTTTCAGCAAGACAAACACAATGAGAGTGAAGATGAGACAGAAGAGAGCAATGGAGGCAGCTACATACATGTGTATCCCCAGCCTCCTGCCAGTCGCACCCTGCACAACACAACAAGTATACCTGTAGTCTAGTATAGAGAATGGCCGATGTACCAACTTGATAGAATGTATTTGGATATTGAAGCCTTGTAGATAATCCTATGAAAGATAGATTTGAGTGCAAAAAAATTGGAGTTGTCAAAACATGCAATTTGGATACTCACTGTAGTCAATGTAAAGTCGGTAATAAGTGCATATGTACTCAGGTGGGTACAAGAACAGACAACTCTATCATCGTGTACTTCTTTCACTGAGCAGTGCTGACTAGTCCATTGCCTGTAAGCATAGTAATAGTGATATAATATATAACTAGTAGAGATATAATATATAACTAGTAGAGATATAATATATAACTAGTAGAGATATAATATATAACTAGTAGAGATATAATATATAACTAGTAGAGATATAATATATAACTAGTAGAGATATAATATACAACTAGTAGAGATATAATATATAACTAGTAGAGATATAATATATAACTAGTAGAGATATAATATATAACTAGTAGAGATATAATATATAACTAGTAGAGATATAACATATAACTAGTAGAGATATAATATACAACTATTAGAGATATAATATATAACTAGTAGAGATATAATATATAACTAGTAGAGATATAATATATAACTAGTAGAGATATAATATATAACTAGTAGAGATATAATATTTAACTAGCAGTGATATATTACATAATTAGTATAGATATAATTGATAACTCACATGCTCGTACTGTTTAGATAGACACACTGGGGATTCTTTGACAAGCTACTATCTATTAGCAGGTAATTGATCTCTATAGGCTCACTAAGCTCTGGTTTCTCACTCCCTTGTTGTAATACTAGACTAAACAGTGGAGAGTTCAATGTGACTCCTCCATAGCTACGCACTCTACAAGTACAGATGTTGTATATGAACATCGTAGCCTAGAAAGTTAACAGGTTGCCTTCCCCTGACAAAGTTGATAATAAAAGAAGTTACCCTCCCACTAAGGAAATTGAAAAATATGTAGATACGGAGAAAACAAATATGCAAAGATAAAACACTGGAGACGCTGTTACATAAGCGTAGTGTGTTAAATAGACTACATGTACTGTTGTCTAGATGGAATGCAGAGAGATGCCGTTGCTGTGACATTTACCTCCCATTGACGTAGAAGTGGAGTGAAATAACTTACTCTGAAACAGGCTGATTGAATAGTTCCACATCAGATGCATATGGTTCATTGAGAACGTTTGCCATAGCAACCAAGATCTCTCCAGCTGTTCTATATAGAATGTAACCACTAACAGCCTTACCACTCAGAACTACAATGTAGAGATGAGAGCGTACAGTGAAATAACATCATCGCTGACAGCAGATTCTATTACTGGCAGCGAACCACAATAATCACCTTTGTTAGGCTGCTCAGTGAAAAGTCCATCAGGCAGAGTAGCTGAGCTGACTTCATCAAAGAGGACACTCTCCTTCTTTATATTGTTGTATTTTGGTATGGTGAGTCCATTTGTTCTCAATGTATCCAATCCAATCACTGCAAGGGTTACAAGCAATGACCAATGATGTCGGAGTAAACAAACAAATGCACCTTCATACAACAATTGTTTAGCTATTTATTTTGCTGACAGAGACAGTGAGCTACCCACCCATGTTATCTGAGACCACTTGGAAGGGCGTCATGCCAATAGACACAAACTTGGTAGCCATATTGTGAGCCAAGCTGGCTAAGTATTCATCAAAGTCTTGTATGAGATCGATAAGTAACGTAGACTGAGATACATTGAGCATGTAAGCCCATAGGGGGGTTAAACTTGGCTCCAACAGTTTACTAGTGATCTGTACTAGGTTGTCCGTGAAATATCTCTCTCGAGAGTGAGTTAGATTAAATGCTTCAGCAGTGGTCTCTCTCAGCAGTATCTCCCGCAGTATCTTCACACTTATATAGAGGTCATTGAAGTAGAGGTCACTGAGCTATAACACAGCAAGTTACGAACATTTTATCTTGGCTATTATACTGAAACATGACTGTTTAGACAAAAATCTTGAATGCCAAACTTTTTGAATACTGATTGCTGACTAACAAAGGGATGAACTAGCCAAGGAGGCGTACACACCTGGTCAGTTGAATTCTTCAGCTCATTTATAATTCTAGTCGCCAGGTAGGCATAGCTGCTTGTACCGGCAGCATGCACAGGTATAGATGTGTTGTCGGATCTCCTCTCCTCCAAGTCAGCAAGCTGTACAATAAATAATTAATATGAAGAGCCCAAACTAGACGCAGCAGGTGACGGACAGAGAGAGAGACAACTAAATGCTGTACATACGCTCTCATTAAGGGACACGAAAGCCGAAGATGTGCACTGAGTGAGATTGGGGGAGAGCCAACCGACTGTGTTATCCTGACATACTCTGGTGGCATTACCCACGCTGCCGGGGGGACACGACTCTATACGCAGCACACCAAACTTGGTACGACTCCACCACACACCAGATGCATGAGACTTTGGGCACGAGTTGTATTGAACTGCAAACATGCATAGAATTCACAATAATTCTTGCCTTACAAATTTATCTCAATCTAAAACTCTGACAGAAATCATCCAAACAATCCCAGTATGTTTGAGGCTTGCTACATTCCCTCGGAGTTGCCTACCTTGACAGCCAGTCTCGGTCACCTCAGCAAAGGGATGTGCGCACTCATCACATCTCCTTCCGGATATCCCATCCCTGCAAGTGCATTGGCCAGTCTGCTGGTCACATGACGAGTAGAGGGCGCCACCAGTACCAGACGAGCTGTAGTAACAGCTGCATGGCTCACATTTCTCACTGCCGACTGGCTTGTAGTAAGAAGCCTGACCATATATACAGTACAATACCACGTAGTAAAATCTAATATTTAATAGACGAAACCTAAACTCCACCTAACCAATTAGAATGTGTATCTGACGAACGCAAAGTACGTACCTTACAAGCACAGCTTCCTGTCTCCCTATCACACTGACTGTTGTAGTTCAACTCCATGCTGCAATTGCAAGGGCCGCACACGGGCGAACCCCACCATGAGGTTGGACACTGAGTCTACAAAGTGAAATATTATGTGAAATTTTTGAGACAGAGGAGACGACTCCAAGATTGTAATAGGAAATAGTGGGGTACCTGTCGCTTCTGCTCGCAATACTCCCCCTCGAATGGATCCTTGCATAGACATCGGTATCCATCACTGGTCTCTCTGTCCATGAGACAATCTGCTCCATTCTGGCACGGACTGTATTCGCTGCATATGCCTGAGCATTTGGGTCCAACCAAACCTGCAAGTTCATTGGTGGGCTACAGTGATTGGTTAAAGAGAGGACTGCTGTGATTGGTGAGCGGAATATGGTAGTTGGCATAATAGCTTATGTGATTGGTGGGATAGAAAAGCTGCTGCTTTCATTGGTCTCCGGATTGATTGGTCTGCTATGATTGGTCGAATAGATGTCTACTGTGATTGGTGGGTCACTTACCTTCATTACAATGACAAGTGGAGGTCTCCCAGCCCACTTCACACACGCTGATATCCTGAGTACATCTAACATCACAGGTGACAGGCTTCACACAGCCCTGTACTGCATAGCTAACATCGGAGGGAGTGCCGAGGCTTTCCTCCAATGTCACATCCTGTAAACGGACAGGCAAATACTTGAGTACACACAAAATAATATACTGAGAGAATAAAAGGCTATGGGGCGCGTTCATTATACCTTAATACAACCGGAGTAGCCTGGGTTCTGATCATTAGTGGTCTCATCTCCCCCCACCCATATCCTTAGCACACTTTGGTCATCAAGGCTGTTGTCTAGGGGCTCATGTTTCTACAACACAGACACAACATTAGGGACTCTCAACTACCCCCCATATAGTAAACAACCAGACAACGTCATCGTACAACATAACCTACCTGTATTTCGCCATAGTCGAGCTGAAAGTTTAATTGGCCAACACGATCGCTGTTACCTAACAATCTCATCTCAAAGTGGTGCCAGCCGTCATCGTTGACAAAAGCTTCATCAAACACATAGTAATAGTTGCCATAGCGAAAGGTAATGTACCCTCCCTCAAGCTGTAAACCAAAAATGAGGCTATTTTTCCAAGACAGAAAACTAAAATACTGACTCCAACAAAAGGAGGTCGTCGATAGACAACAATTTGCCATACAGCAATAAACTATTAGTTGTGCTCGAGCACATTAACGGTACATAGACATAGAAACATACTCTGTACTCTATGGTTTTGTTGTGTTCTATGTCTATTTTAAGCAGGGGTCTGTTGTCGACTGTAGTTTTGAAGACAAATCCGTTGAACCAAGGCTTTTGTACCTTACCAAGGTCGGAGATGTACTTAATATATCCTTTACCATAGTAAGTATAGGAGGGGCCGGTGCGCTTAGAGCAGTCCTTGCCACTTTTGCCTTCAGGGCACAGGCAACGGTACGTGCCCCAACTTGAGATACAAGTACCTAGGGGGTAAAACACAGGCTAATTATATTATGTACTCATTAATGTTGAAAAAGAAACATTTTGAGTATAGAACAACCAAATCAATCAAATCTAGCAACTTCCTGTCAACCAATCGCAGAGCGAATAAGAAAGAAAGAGCTCAGTCACCTTGGTTCCTACAGGGTATGTTTATGCACGAATCCATCTTGTAGACACAACCCTGCTGGGTGTTATGGTCAGTCACTGCAGACTTGAAGTCAACGAGCTCATAGTTAATGTGAAGGTCACGCAGGCAGCCTTCAAAGAAGTTGTGAGTGAGCCTATCAATATCCAGGTACTCAGGCAAACCTCCCACAAGTAAGGGACCTGTCAGGTCTAGGTAACACAGGCTATCATACCGACCGGCAGTCTTACATCTGTAGTAAAAAACCAAAAAAGTTATTGGAACAACCAAAAAAGTTATTGGAACAACCAAATAAATCAATGGGTTATACGGTTGATTGCGTAGACAGACAACATACTTTGTGATCTCCGTTCTCATGGCACAGGGATGAGTGAAGAGCTCAGGGTAGGTTAGACTCAGGCCCACGTCACATTGGTCTAGAGATATTGTTAGGCTCCACCCACTATACTCAACGTTGACGGTATGCCATTGTCCATCATTTAGTCCATACTGCTTGCCTGCAGAGGGAAATAGATGTAATATGTACAGCTAATACCTGGAGTTGACTTCTACTCCCTAAATATGATAAACAATTAGTTGCTGGAATTGTCTTCTACTTTTTAATATAATACACGATTATAAACTGGAGTTGTCTTCTACTTATATACAGGACGACTGAAGTTGTTTTTTCTTTGGTTATAAACCAAGATTTACATTGTTATCTTCTACGTTTGCACACTAATGCATTGAGATCGAATGAAATGGATACAACACACTCTACTCTATTGAAGGCTAAACAGACTGTGGCCCATAAACTCACCAACTGATGCAGAGTAGGACTCTCCACCAAAAGACATAGTAAACACAGCTGTGTGATTGATCAGTTCTAAAGCTAAGAAATCGTGCTGATGGTTGTATCTGCCATTGTATAGTAACAGTCCTGACTTCCTACGAGTCGCAAAACTAAAAAATAAATTGGTAATGCATTAATGGAATGTTTAAGTTGACTCAGAAATTGTAGTAGGAGATATTGTTGTGTCCCATTCCCTCACCTCACTTGTAAACTAAACCTAGCCCTAGAGCTGAGCGCAGAAAACATAAGGTAAGAGCCAGGTAGGAATGTAGCCGTTCTCAATGCACAAGTTTCAGTGTGACTCTCAGTCTCCACACACCGGCCAGTAAGGGAGTGGCAAGCAAAGCCTCCTTTGAGTAAGTCGGTGCAGAAGGATTCGTCTCCACTACATACTTGTGTGGGACAACTTGTCTTGTTGAACTGCCCATTGATGGAGTCATACTCGCATCTATCTCCTGTCAACAACAGTGTCATTCATCAACATCTGCTAGCATTTGGGACTTGAACACAACTAAATAGCAGTTAGAGTGATGTAAATACCTCTAAACCCAGTAGGACAGATGCACCTGTAGCCCGCCTCCACCTGCTGGCATGTAGCAGAGTTCATACAAGGATTGCTGTAGCACAAGTTGATCTCTGTATCACAGGTGTACGACATATTCTGTCCTATAACATAAAGTGTACGACATATTTTGGCCTATAACATAAAGTGTCCGACATATCCTGTCCTATAACATAAAGTGTCCGACATATTCTGTCCTATAACATAAAGTGCACGACATATTCTGGCCTATAACATGAAGTGTCCGACATATCCTGACCTATAACATAAAGTGTCCGACATATTCTGTCCTATAACATAAAGTGCACGACATATTCCGGCCTATAGCATGAAGTGTCCGACATATCCTGACCTATAACATAAAGTGTCCGACATATTCTGTCCTATAACATAAAGTGTACGACATATTCTGTCCTATAACATAAAGTGTACGACATATTCTGTCCTATAACATAAAGTGTATGACATATTCTATCGCGTAACACAAGCCACAGTAATAAGATATCTTAAATTCTTACCAACAAAGCCCGGAGAACATTTGCAAGCATAAATAGGCTTGGTTCTGATCGGGCGGAAAAGCATAGCCTCAGAGGAAGTAAAAGGAGCTGCTTCAGCAAACTCCAATGTGATAGAACAGCTTTGATAGTTGAGGCAAGGCTCTAGCACACAGAGTGTGTCATCAAATGGTAATATCTACAGCGGACACATATCAGCTAGTAAGTAACTAGTAGATACAGCGGACACATATCAGCTAGTAAATAACTAGTAGATACAGCGGACACATATCAGCTAGTAAGTACTAGTAAGTAACTAGTAGATACAGCGGACACATATCAGCTAGTAAATAACTAGTAGATACAGCGGACACATATCAGCTAGTAAGTACTAGTAAGTAACTAGTAGATACAGCGGACACATATCAGCTAGTAAATAATAGTAGATACAGCGAACACATATCAGCTAGTAAGTACTAGTAAGTAACTAGTAGATACAGCGGACACATATCAGCTAGTAAGTAACTAGTAAGTAGATACAGCGGACACATATCAGCTACTAAGTAACTAGTAGATACAGCGGACACATATCAGCTACTAAGTAACTAGTAGATACAGCGGACACATATCAGCTAGTAAGTAACTAGTAGATACAGCGGACACATATCAGCTAGTAAGTAACTAGTAATGATTACTAGAAATTTTCACTCAGATTCAAATATGACATTTTTCCGGTTTAGCTCTAACACTTTTCTCTACCGTTAATGCTGAAAGATTCTTTAGCAGTTCCAACTTCCTGTAGATCTGTTCTTTGATGTAATCTTGTTGGAGATAGACATCCTTATCGTTGACCTGCTGAACGGCAGCGAAGCTGATGTTAAGCACAGGGTTGTGTATGGTTGTGTCTACCTCCGTATCATCCTGTAATATATTCACCACACTGTAGCATCTAACCATAGACACAAGCTCACATCTACAGCCATTCTATTGCTCAGTGTCTCCACACTGATGTCTATGAATAAAGGTACACGTACCTTGATGTCTATGATATATATTTCAGAAGGCAGCAGTCTCAACACCGCTGCTAGAGCCTGCACTGTATATATATACATGCTCGTCATGAATGAGGCAGCAGTGATGTCATCTAGCCTTAGAGTCACAGAATTCTTCAGCATGTCATCAGTTATAAGTCTATACACAAGTTTGCAGGTGGCATTCACCTTGTTCAACACATCTACAACCACGGCAGCACTGAAGAAGGCAGCGTCTCATTGGTGCGAGCAGTATAGGTTTATTGCAATGTTTCTTGTTCACAATAAACTCAGTTCATTGGAATGTATGGCTAGCTTAGAAATTGGTTTATCAAAGATTAATGTTTATGAAGTAGCAAACATTCTTGTACTGCATGGGGAGACGAATACGGTTTCGTAGGAGGGACTTACCGCTGACTTGTATCTGCAACTCTCCATTTGTAGGCCTGTCGCTGCCAAGGGCTTTGTTTAGTACAATATTTCCCGTGGCAGAGTCTAGAGTGAAGAAGTTGGCTTCATTGCCAGACTTGACAGTATAAACTAACCTGGACCTGTCGCTTTCATCTGGGTCGAAGGCAGGAACTCTGCCTATGGTGCCTTCTGGGAAATGGCCGCTGTAATGAAATGATAATATTCAGAATGGAATTATCACTACTCACAGCTACAGCACATTGCATATACTGATCAGAGGGGCAGTATAGTAGGTAGCATACAGTAGGTAGCATACAGTAGGTAGCATACAGTAGGTAGCATACAGTAGGTAGCATACAGTAGGTAGCATACAGTAGGTATTATACAGTACGTAGTATACAGTACTTAGTATACAGTAGGTAGTATACAGTAGGTAGTATACAGTAGGTAGTATACAGTAGGTAGTATATAGTAGGTAGTATACAGTAAGTAGTATATAGTAGGTAGTATACAGTAGGTAGTATGTAGTACGTAGTATACAACAGGTAGTATACAGTAGGTAGTATACAGTAGGCAGCATACAGTAGGCAGCATACAATAGGTAGTATACAGTAGGTAGCATACGGTAGGTAGTGTATAGTCGGTAGTATACAGTCGGTAGTATACAGTCGGTAGTATACAGTCGGTAGTATACAGTAGGTAGTATACAGTAGGTAGCATACAGTAGGTAGTATACAGTAGGTAGTATACAGTAGGCGGTATACAGTAGGTAGTATACAGTAGGTAGTATACAGTAGGTAGTATACAGTAGGTAGTATACAGTAGGTAGCATACAGTAGGTAGTATACAGTAGGTAGTATACAGTAGGTGGTATACAGTAGGTAGCATACAGTAGGTAGCATACAGTAGGTAGTATACAGTAGGTAGTATACAGTAGGTGGTATACAGTAGGTAGTATACAGTAGGTAGTATACAGTAGGTAGTATACAGTAGGTAGTATACAGTAGGTAGCATACAGTAGGTAGTATACAGTAGGTAGTATACAGTAGGTGGTATACAGTAGGTAGTATACAGTAGGTAGTATACAGTAGGTAGCATACAGTAGGTAGTATACAGTAGGTAGCATACAGTAGGTAGTGTATAGTCAGTAGTAAACATTAAATAGTAGAGAAGGTACGCTACGCACACAAATGCTACACTCACTGGTAGTTGTTGATTATAATAGAAAAGTTCTTCAACTCAGGGCTATTGTCATTGATGTCCTGCAGTTTAACTACCACCTTAGCCTTAGTAATCATGTGCTCTGAGGAGGCCTGCACCTCCAATGTATAGTTCTTACGCAGAGACTCATAGTCTAATGACACTTTACTGTACAGAGTGAAGGAGTTGTCTCCTTGATCCACAAGCTCAAATGCAAACTCATCTCCTCCGACTAATTGGAATGTTACCTACAATTGTATTGGTCACAAGTCGACTCAGTAACAGTAGCTAGCGCAGGTAACAGCTTCTTGATTATCTCTTTTTTGACACAAAACAAAAATATGTAAAATCATACCTTAGCATTGTCTCCTAAATCAGCATCAACTGCTCTTATGGGGGGTTGAACAGCCGATCTCGCTGGTTTGTTTTCAAATATCCGCCTGACTATAGTTTCACTCTCAAACTGGGGAGCATTGTCATTCACATCGAGTATGGTGACTGCTACTTGTACCTGCAAAGGATTTAGTACAGGTCACCCAGGAATTGTCTCCCTCCATACAGTGTACAGGATTGTCAACGACTCAAGAAAGGTATTAACATTCGTACCGATGAAGACTTCCTGTCAGTTGTGGCCATGTCAGTAGCGTAGACAACTAAATTATACTGGCTAACCCTCTCTCTGTCTAGTGGGCGTTTCACTCGTATTGTACCTGCAATAACAAACCAAAAAGAGCATCACTTGACCTCACTAGTAATGGGGAAAGACAACTACAAATATCTGTTACTTCAAGGAAAGACAACTTCTACATAAAGAGAAAATGAAATGAAGAAAAGAAGCTAAGGAGCTGCTGCTGCACACAATCACATGACCACACAATCACACGACCACACAATCACACGACCACACAATCACATGACCACACCATCTCATGACCACACAATTACATGACCACACAATCGCATGACCACACAATCACATGACCACACAATCACATGACCACACAATCACATGACCAGTATGTGTACAATGCGCTAGAAGCTTACATGTCAGAGTGCAGAGTAAACAGAATATATACTTGTAAGCTTTGGCTCTGACAGTTTAGATAAAGTATTATTGGCAGGTGCCAGCTATCACTTACCTCCAGCCTGCTCAATCCAGAAGCTATCATTGCCGTTGTCTCCCCCGTCAAAAGTGTATTGCACCTGAGAGTTGGGAGTACCTGGTTCGTCTGCGTCTTCAGCTGATATAGTGAGCACACTAGAGCCTACAGTCTTGTTTTCTGGTACCGTAGCTGTGTATTCATTTTTGGTAAATTGTGGAGCGTTGTCATTGACATCATCAATTCTAATATTTACAACTGCAGGAATCTCAGTCTAAAATACATTGTATTATGTATAGACACGGCGTAGTCGGTAAATATTAATAAATGTTAGCGAATTCTTCAAGCAAAAAGGCTGTCCTTTCCATAAGTTTTACAGGTCAACAATATTGCTTCAACAACCACATACTGTAACTATGATGCAATGATTGGATAATAGATGATGTAATAAAGAAATGCATGCAACTTGAAATCCAAAAACTGATAGTTGGGGAAACTAACGTACTTAAATAGGACTGAATAATTTTTAGTTCAATAAAAAAGACGATCAAAGTTCCAGGATGTTTTGTGAGGAAAATAAACTTCACCAAAAGGTTTGCTGCCAGCGGTAGACCTACGAAAAGGTTTGCAGTCAGCGGTAGACCTATTAAATAAACTGCCAAGATGAAATCACCCAGAAATGACTAATGGTAGATTAGAGAACCGTACCTCCAGTGGAGGAATGCCATGATCTCTAGCAAACACATCAACATAGAAACTAGAGGTCAATGGATTGTCTCTATCTAATGTATCATTGACGGTGATCTCTCCGGTGGATGGGTTGATTGTAAAGGGTAACGGCTGTCCACTGCTTGTGAAGAAGTAAGCTAACTTACCATTCAACTCTACATCCAGGTCAATGGCCTAAAATTTATCATGCAAGTGTGATAACTCCCTATATGAGCAGTTTTACACTCAAAGCATTGACTGTAACAACAGACATTTACTGTAACTTTGGGCATTGACTGTAATGAAGGAGATTTACTGTAACTTTAAACATTGAATGCAATTACAGACTTTTACTGTAACTTTGGGCATTAACTGTAATTGCAGACATTTACTGTAGGTTTGGGCATTGACTGCAACTACAAAGAACATTTACAGGCATTAACTGTACGTACATGTATTGGCTGTAACTGCAAATATTGAATGTAGCTACAGGCGCTGTCTGTTGGGAGAGCATTAACTGTAATGTTTCCAGGTCAAAATTTCAATCAAAAACTCCAAGAATTTATTTTTACATTAATTCCATTCTAACGAGATCAGAGCAGCTTGTTTGAAACGTATTGTTAAATCCACCAAGACATAGCGAACAAACGCTACATTAGAACGTTATAAATAACTTGTACGATAACAAAACTACATGCAATATGACTAATGCTAGCTAGCTGAATGCACCATTTGTTTACTAGTAATTAGATCCATTGTCGTCAGCTATTGTTGTTGTGTAGAAATCAATAACGTTAGCTGCACACTAATAAAATACCACCAAGTCAAACTGTAGATCAATATACAATATTCAATGCATATAGCAGTATTTCGCCAGTGTATGTGCTGTTAGTATTACAATATATCACATAGGAGCTACATGTTATATTTAACAAACAAGCACAATATGATACGTTACATAATCACACTGTACTGTATTCCATGTGTATACGTATATTACATATGTTATATGAGCAAATCTTTAGAGGACAACCCCAAAACTATATTTTTGCATACTTTTTATTATTATTGACATGGAAGCAAACTACAAGCATGGCAACTTGCCATCAATCGGTGAAGCCGTCAGTAATCAGTAGGTTACCTCAAACTTTGTTTTCCCACTTTTAAATTTAGGTCTAGGGTACAGGAGGGCACAACTACTAAATTATTCGCCAACTAACATCGTTACAATATTATTTATTTTAATCAAAAGTCTTTTTATATCATGATAATAACTAAAATGATGCTCCTAGCGCCTGTTACAAATGTTTTTTTGTTCGATTGCGATTAAAATATTGGACGGGCAATAATCTACAACCCTTCGAAACTGTAAAGCATAAGGTCTAGCAGACATTACTCCTGACAAGTGAGCACTAAAATTAAGGAAACCTCATTCATGCTAGTATTGGATGAGAGCCAAATGACTGCGCTGTTACCTGATTGGACTAGAATGTGTGACATACCTTAACCTGACCAATAGGAGTTCCTTTACCAGATGCCTCTGAGATATGAAATGCATACTCGGCCTGTACAAACTGTGGTCTATGCCTGTTTTTGTCTGTTACATTAATCTTTACCGTGCATTCATCAGGCTTCAGCGATAGGTCGGCCGCTCGCACTGTTAGACTGTAAGAGAAAACAACTGCCAAGACGAGAGCCAATGCAATGGTCACACAAAGTGACCTTTCTGCTACTTCAATGCAGTATGTGTTTATGCAATCTTGACATAGATGTTTAACATTTCAGTACATAGCCATAATAAAATGTGCACTGAGGAATCAAAGCTTGCCGCTTATGTCTGCTTATCCGAGGCTAATGTGAAGGTCAGAAAGGCGACAATCAAATGAGTCTCAAAAGATGGTGTGAAAGTGTAAGAGGGTGATAGACTCAACAGTACCTGTAATAGCTCTTCCTGTCGTAGTTAAGCACTTTATTCACACGTATCACTCCGTATTGTTGCTCTTTTGTGATTAAAAAGTCGTTATTTGGATCTGTAACCAAGCATCATATACTTGTTATGATATATCTTCAGTAATATTTATAACTTGCTGTAAAAAAAGTGTACCAGCCACCAGGATCGGTGGTTGCCGAAACCCGGGATCGAACCAGGGACCTTTAGATCTTCAGTCTAACGCTCTCCCAACTGAGCTATTTCGGCTGGTGAAGGGTATGAAGTGAAACAGTGAAATGTCCAACAATCGTCAGGCCTCAGCGCACTCGTTATCAATAAGTAAACAATACTCGGCCCGCAATCAAGATTGAGCATTGGCCAAACGTCAAATACACTCAGTTGTCGAGTGGAAACTTGGAGTGAACTTCTTAGTATGAACCTACTGTGCGAGCAATGCTTAAAGGGATAGTCCACAGAGAAAGCCAAAAATGACATTTTTTGATGCTAGTTTATTTGATATTGGAATGGTTAGGTAGCACTAATTTAATACATAAGCTACCAGAAGACAGTGATTTTCCCAATAGGGGACCAAATTTTGTTGTAAAAATTTCCAAAAGTATAAAAATAGCAGTATAAAACTGTCATGTTTGCACAAATCTACTTTGAATTTCGCGCTGTTAGAAATATCGCCAAAGACTCGTTATATTGTTGTCTATAACGAGGGTACACCCCGCACAGACATAGCGTGCAATCAACTTGTGCGACATTAGTAAACCACCACGGCTGAAGCGCGACTGTGAGTGACCCCCTAATATGACGGGAACGGGTTTGCACGCCTCGTCATTATTACACAGATACTTATCAGCATTGTGGCTATTTCACATTAGGCTATATCAGTGATCAGTGATGACAATAATAATTATCACCGACAACTTCTCCTATCATCGATCATTATAATAATAATAAGCGCTATTATTGCATATCTATTGGTATTATGTATCATGTTGTTATGATTATGAAATAAAAATATCAAAATTATTATTAGAATTTTTTTATTTAGTAATATTATTATAAGAATAATACTACTAAAATACTAAATATTATTATTATTAATTATAATTTTATAAAAAATAACTGGCAAAAAAATTAATTATTACGGTTTCAGCAATGAATGGCCCCTAATAACTGAAAATATTTAATATTTCAATGTTTTTTTACTAGTCCACAAAGCAAAAATACATGAATTGGGGAAACTAAGGGTGTAACAACACTGGAAAATGATAGCTTGACAATTATGACAATTCAATCGTATAAGGAAATGAACGCCGTTTGGGGTGTACGCCAATCCCGGTGACGAACCAAAGAATGTATTGCCGATATCCAAAATGCGATTTCACATTTTCCCTTATATCTCACAAACTAAAATGTTAAAAACAACAAAGATACTCCCATATTTATTGTTACTGCTATTCAAAGTTTTTATCAAAATTTAGTTTTCTCTGTTGACTATCCCTTTAATAAGTCAAATAACAAGATCCATGAGATTTCTACTAGAATACTAGTACAACATCCACTAGTGGTTGAGCGGAGACCAACCAAAGGTCACATAATAAAATTGCTGTGAATTCTCACCCCCAGATACAATGCTATACGTGATGACAGGATTCTCGTCACGGTCGTCAGCGATGACAGTGATAACTTCCTGCTGCCGAGCAGTGTCCTCAGATATACGCTTGGTGTAAACTTTTTCACGAAACTCTGGCTTGTTGTCATTTCTACACAAAACATAGAAGGATTGCGGTTGGGTATGTTGTATAGAAGCCTGAGATTTCTCTTTTGCAGAGAGAAGGGAGTATTCCACCCTCACCAACACTATTACTTACATGTCGAGGACAACCAGGGTTACATTAGCTGTAGAGTACTTAGGAGAGTCAGCGCTGTCTTCTACCCTCACCATAAATTCATACCTACAGCACACGAGCACATAGACATGCCAGTATAACGCAGAGACATCTCACCAACCTGTTACTGGAGACAAGCAAGGCATACATTATCGTAGAACAACGTGGTTGTTTGTATTGCCGTAGCAACAGCGAGCATGGAATCTGTAATGGACGTCACATTACGGGTAATTGGTTGGCAAGTGGGCTGGCAGCATGCTGTTTCTAGCCTGCAAGGCATGCACCAAGGCCATGCAACATGCATGAAACTTCCTTATTTGGGCATTAAGCATTATTTTAGCAAAACTAAAATGAGCGAAAATAAGGTAGGAGAGGCAACCAACGGCACAAACTGAACAGTAAAACTTAAGCAAGCTGACATCAGGACTTGATTGAACAAAAGTAATGTAACAAGTAATGTAATACAAGAGAGCAGCGGAGAGGCACCTATGACCTTGACCTTACCTCTACAGGAGCTAAATATACCATAGAGACGGTTAGCTAGCTGCTATGTGTACATTTACGCATCACAGATCGTCTCCCCAACGTAACATACAATTCTCTCTATTACCATCTAATTGTTTTTAAATTGTAAAAAATATAATAAGCTAATCAAGGAGGAAGGCTAATTAATCTGACAACAATGTGACGTATTCACCACAGAGTCCCTCCCTGATATACACACAATACCTCTCAGTGCTCTCTCTATCCAATTCCTCTGTGTTACTTATAACCCCTGAGCCACTGTCTATCTCTAAAGGGAGTTGTGTCCCTTGTACAAATGGTACGATGGAGTAGACGAGCAGGGCGTTGTCTCCGCTATCTGGGTCTTTAGCTACGATAGTTGCTATTGGTTCGTTGGGAGTGTGATCCTCCCGTACGGTGAACCTGTAACACGCGTGTATATCAGCTGTTAGTTGTAGCGAGTAGCCTAAACACTCTAATCATACCCATCGCTGCATTTTAGCAATTATTGCCTTATTAGCAATTTCACTGCTTGTTGCAGAAAATAAAACATAAAACCTACTGATAGCGCTAAAAAAGAAACACAAAAAAATGCAGCATTCCTAAATCAAAGAACCAATGGGATAGAGCCAAAAAGACGCATTTGTTCCTATTGGTTGAAAGTACAATTAGAGAGAGAACTTTAATTTGTTATGAAATACTACGTCCAAACAAAAAAGTCAAATACAATGCAAGGGTTACGTCTCCGAGCCCATTGATGACGTTTATTTTAAAGATGACAAAGAGTATAGTTCATATAAAGTACCGTCTTTGGCAGAGTTTATCACTGATTCTCAAAATCTCTGGTCAAGATATCTAATAAAACATGTGTTTTTACTTTTAAACAAATATTGCCACTTTTGCATTTTTAAAAACTGCTGATTTGAACCATTTTTAAAATTTTTAATTTAAAAATGATATTTCTTTTCTTATGCATGCGTAAAAAAGTTGATAAACAAAATTTAATTGTAAATGTAGTGAATAATTTGATGCTGTTGTGCCGGGAGATGAACTGTTTCCAGTAATTGGAGCCAATAAAAGAAAACAGTCGCTATCCCCATTGTACGAGCTATAAATAGCCTGTGCGCCCTCACCTGTATGAGAAACTTCTAAAAGAGGGCTGGTTGTCGTTGACATCTTCTACAATGACCTTGACACTGACCACGTTATACTGGACAGGTACTCCACCGTCCCTGGCTTTTACCCTCAAGTTGTATTCATCACCTCCGGGCACATCTCTATCGAGAGGTGCGACAACCGTTAGCTCCCCAGTGTCAGCTACAATACTGAATATCACTGGCACAGGGTTTCCTGATGTGATAGAATAACTACAAGAAAGTAAATTAGTTAGAGTCTGACTATTGAAGCGAACACAACACAACAGGATGGTAAAAGTGTGCTGAATGCGGACACATGGCTAACAAATCCCAGCGGAAAGTATAAAGGAAAGAAAAGGAATGAATATTTTAAAAGCGTTTGAGTGCATCGAGTACAATTTGTTTGTTTAAATTTAACAGCTAATGTATAACTAGTAGATACAACCACTAGTAGTCCAGTGAGCAATTAGTTTACTATTACAGTGTAATTAAACTTTGGCTACGCACGCACGGCTGTCACAGAACAGAGTCATGAAAGTCTAGGATTTGCTTTAAAATAATATCTTATTACTATTAAGGTCAAAAGATCAAATTATCGGCCTTGTGAAAAAAACACAAATAACTTCCACAAGTTTTCGTTCCGCTTAGACCGATGCACTGTCGGCCATTGAATAAAAATTTAACTTTAAATGGCCATAAATAACTTTTCAACCACAAAGACTTCAGTAAATCGCCACTTCCTATCTAGAGCGTAAAATGATAACACATTAAGAAATAGTTTAGTCTAGAGCGATAACTATTTATAATTAGACATCTAACTGTTTGCGGACAGTAAATATGCACTATAATACAATAAGTACTACAAGACGATGTCTATGGCTAAGCTATGAGTGAGAATAACTTTAGCTAAATATCAATTTGTCACAAAGCTTTTTCTTTTGTGTGCAGCTTCATTTGAGCCGCCTTTATATCAAGAGAAACCTTTTCATGCGATGTTGTTGTTTGATGAATAGGAATGAGAAAGGCTACCCACTTTTGCTGACTAATAACACTCTAGTAGTATATGTGAAGTAAACAGTATCACTCTACTGCAGATGGCTGTGCCTAGGTTCCCACACTTTTCTAGCAGTAATGAGATTAATACAGAAAAAAATGTAGCAAGAAATTAATGGAAACGATATGACTAACAGGAATATCTCCCAGAAATAACAAAGTTTTTAAAAAACAAGCTAGCTACGATAAGGTATGACCATACCTGATCTGACCGTTGTTTCCCGAGTCAAGGTCGGTAGCTGAAATGGTGCCGATTGTCTTAGGCTGAGAGCTTACATCAATATCCTCTTTCACCCGCAGAGTGTAGCTCGGTTGTATAAACTCCGGAGAGTTATCATTGTAGTCCTCAACAAAGATATTAACTTTCACTGTGGTACTAAGTCTATCCACTATGTTGTTGGCCTGATCTTCTGCCTTCACTTCAAAAGAGTAGTTTGCCTTGTTTTCTCTGTTTAAAGGTCGTGCGATGGACAGATCACCCGTGTCGGGGTTTATAGTAAAGTCAGTCATACCGGCAGCATTTAATATGGAATATACGATGACCTTATTGTTACCGGCATCATCGTCGGCAGCGCGAATTCGAGTGAGTGTTGAATTGACAGTTCTTGTCTCAGATACATTAATGTTATAGAGAGGTTGCTCAAACCTTGGTGTGTGGTCATTGACGTCATTTACGTTTATAGTAAGAGTTGTCTCAGCCGAGTTTGCCGGAGAACCTCGGTCCCGAGCCCTAACAGTAAACTGGTGCACAGATATAGCCTCTCTGTTTATTCTGCCATTGGTGGTCACCCAACCAGTAACTTGGTCAATACGAAAAAGATCAAGGCTTCGATAGTCGACTTGAGCGAGCAGAGAGTACGATATTTCTCCAGCACCACCCTCATCGCTGTCGGTGGCTACAATCTGAATAACTTGAGTGGCTAGAGTGAGCTCTTCAGATATGTTGACAGTGTACGGAGAGCCAACAAACTGGGGACTAGCCAAGTTACTAAACAATTGTCTCTTAGACCGAAGTACGGACTTGGTTGATGAATGTAACGTAACCACAAAATCTATATTTCCATCAAGTTTGGTTTGGCACTTCCACACTGTAGAGGAATTATCCCATGCCATACACAAATCTGCTACTTTAGAATCTCTGATTGACGGATGGATTTTAATTAGTTGAATTGGCAGGATTTCATTGAGATCAACCTGTGACTTGTGTAATTCTCTCATTGCACCGGCATACAGTTCGATGTGAACGAGAGAGACTGAATGCATGACATCATAGGCCGACACAGCGGCAGCAACAGTAAAGGACACATTGACACGCGAGTTAAAATTAGCTGCAATAACTTTCACAGAGTGAAGTCGACAATGTTTGTCTCCCCTGTAGTATAGAAGACCATTTTGTGTGATATTGAAATGACAGACAGGCTCTTGTACGCCGGGGAGCGATTCCTGATCTACGCTAAAATTCCAGACAGAGGAAGTGAACGAAAACTGAAATATGTGGTTGATCCCTTTATCAAACGAATTAGCGAGGCTGATTGTATGGAGGGAGATCACAAGGAGCAATGAAGAAGATATTACACGACGCATCCTGGTAGATTGTGAGGCTAATACGAGAGCGGTAGAGGCATAGTGTACAGCTCTATGTATATTGACATAGTCTTATCACAAGCTCATGTTTCAAGTAGTCTTTCATCTCCCTACAAACACGATCATTAAATCAGCAAAAGGTGATAAGGAGATGCCTCCCAAGTTAAATGCAATAATAGAGCAGAAATCTACTTTGGAATCTAAATTACCATGGCATGATATTAAATGTTAATTTCCACAGCTTCATTGGTTTTATCACATTGTACTGGGGGTTAAGAGAGAGAGAGGTGTGACATATTGATGTACGGAGACAGTTATGGCTTGACTGTTTGTTTTCAATTAAATGAAAGAAGAAGAGGCTGTACATATGTAATGCACTGCTATGCTATTGAGTACTACTAACTAGGTACACTAAACAGAGGCCGTCATTGTTCACTTAGTTATTGTGGTGGACAAACACTTAATCAGCTACAACAAATAACCAAATCAGATTTCAGACAAACTATAAGTAGCAACAAGAGAGATAATAAATAACATGTTAGGTAACTACAAGTAACTAGTAAGGAGTGGTACATGTTGGGTGAGAAACCACCGCATAATCTAGCTAGTAAGAGATTTTAGGCTACGTAGAGGTGTTTTACAGACGATAATTAATGTTGTTCATTGGAATACCTATCACATACGTACACAGGCAACAGCTGAATACAAAATACTCCACTAATACATGAAACTTATAAGCAAACAAGCAAACAAACACAATATTGGACCGGATCATAATGACATCAATATAAATTTGTTTGATTCAATTCATGAGAGGAGACAATGGAAGCAGTAAAGCTTTCAACAAACACCATCGCCTGACTCAGCTTCTGCTCCACTATACTATACAGTATACACATGTGCCATGACAAGTATACAGTACTATACACATATGCCATGACAGGTACACAGTACTATACGCATGTGCCATGACAGGTATACAGTACTATACACATATGCCATGACAGGTATACAGCACTATACACATGTGCCATGACAGGTATACAGCACTATACACATGTGCCATGACAGGTATACAGTACTATACACATATGCCATGACAGGTACACAGTACTATACACATATGTCATGACAGGTATACAGTACTATACACATATGCCATGACAGGTATACAGTACTATACACATATGCCATGACAGGTATACAGTACTATACAAATGTGCCATGACAGGCATACAGTACTATACACATATGCCATGACAGGTACACAGTACTATACACATATGTCATGACAGGTATACAGTACTATACACATATGCCATGACAGGTACACAGTACTATACACATATGTCATGACAGGTATACAGTACTATACACATATGCCATGACAGGTATACAGTACTGTACACATATGCCATGACAGGTATACAGTACTATACACATGTGCCATGACAGGCATACAGTACTATACACATATGCCATGACAGGTATACAGTACTATACACATATGCCATGACAGGTATACAGTACTATACACATGTGCCATGACAGGCATACAGTACTATACACATGTGCCATGACAGGTATACAGTACTATACACATATGCCATGACAGGTATACAGTACTATACACATGTGCCATGACAGGTATACAGTACTATACACATATGCCATGACAGGTATACAGTACTATACACATATGCCATGACAGGTATACAGTACTATACACATATGCCATGACTGGTATACAGTACTATACACATATGCCATGACAGGCATACAGTACTATACACATATGCCATGACAAGTATACAGTACTATACACATATGCCATGACAGGTATACAGTACTATACACATATGCCATGACAGGTATACAGTACTATACACATATGCCATGACTGGTATACAGTACTATACACAAATGCCATGACAGGTATACAGTACTATACACATATGCCATGACTGGTATACAGTACTATACACATGTGCCATGACAGGTATACAGTACTATACACATGTGCCATGACAGGTACACAGTACTATACAAATGTGCCATGACAGGTATACAGTACTATACACATGTGCCATGACAGGTATACAGTACTATACACATATGCCATGACAGGTATACAGTACTATACAAATGTGCCATGACAGGTATACAGTACTATACACATATGCCATGACAGGTATACAGTACTATACACATATGCCATGACAGGTATACAGTACTATACAAATGTGCCATGACAGGTATACAGTGTACCAGTAAAGAGAAATGATAGTAGCATCTGCTAACAAGTGGCGCTGCAACCCGAATGATTAGGAATTTTTATCTTATCAGGTTAGCAATTATTTGAGAGGTTTATGAAGGTTTACAGTCCAACTCGGAGGTTGAGAGCTCCATCTGGTGGTAAGACTTCCACATACTACTACTGACTACCAGTTGAACTACTCCAATGCACACATTCTGAAGTTGTCTTTCATAATAATAAAGGAAATGGATTATCAGGTAACTAGTACATAAAAACTTCAAAGTATTAATACAGTTGCCTTTAGCAAGAAGCTAGTGATTGAAGAGCGGAGGGCAATACAAACAAATTCAAGGCATAACAACCACTACCCGTCACCTCCCAGGAACAGAGAGGTATGCAGAGCTCCTTGAAATACTCATTTAGAAGAGATTATACAACTACGAGCACGCAATGCATGCTTTTACAGATACCATACAAGTAGAGACAATTTGAACATCCTGAAATAATCTGAACGCCAAAAAAATAATAACAAATCCAAATGCCTCTACATCACCACACAAAGAGTAAAACTGTCTATCCAACCAGGAAACATTTCTAACCAGCCAGTTATGTATTCTGTTCTCACCAAAGACATGTACCAACCTCACAGGCAATATTAAATATCACTTTTGATGCGGTTGCCAATAATGGCTATTTTCCCCTTGGAATCAAATTATTAGTTTGCAATTTATTTTGATGCATATAATTTTCAGTAATAGTCGCAGTTATCTCATTAAGCAATCAGGCTATTTACATGAATTAGAATGAGAAAACCCGGCCGAGAAAGACTGATACGAGGTAAGATGATATAATGCTTAAGTATATCTATATTTGTGAAGGCCAAATAGAACCCAACAATCAGCTTCTGGCGCATGAGATCATGTTTAGATGTCTGCAACCCGTCGCTCAAATTGGCCCAAATCTGTTCGTAGTTGAATCAGTCCAAATCTGTTTGTAGTGTTAAATAATTTAATAAAAATCCAAAAAACTACAAAAAACTAATGCCTCCTCTCTATCACAAATGGGCAGAAAATGAATTTGAAGTACCAACCTTCAGTAATTTTGCTACAAACGACTGTGGTTTTCAGTTAATCCCAGAGCCAGCAATAATTGAACATACTGCCATAACAACTACTACATAAATCACAACCATAAAAGTGGGTCGCTGCCAAAACATTTTTGCTCTGCTGCGGCAGGGATTTAAAATAAACACCTTGCCAGCAAACATCTTTCTTTGGTGTGTCTCCAGGTTCATGTAAGTGGATTAGCCAAAAAACTTGCAACTCTTTTGCTACATTGCCAAAATATTCAAAGGCAATGTAGCAACTAATCCACAAATTGTTACTAAAGAAATTTCTGCAGATGTCTATTACGCATACTAGTTTTTGCTTTTTGGTGACATGAAAGTATAACATATAGTATAAATAATAATAATTAATACAATCTTATTATTTTACAGGACTATGACCATAATTACTATGACTACTTATGCACACTGAAATAATAATAATTATAATAATTATGTCAATGTTGCTTATCTTATCATCGAGTTTTATTTACTACAATCCGCTGCCATGGTATTGTAACAGCCAAAGAGGATGCGATGAGACAATCCTTTGCTTGCTATCATGTTATTTACTACCAAGTAAGTATCTTTGACTTATTTATAATAATAAATTTAATAGAATTATTTATTATTATAATGACCAACTACCGCTCCTGCTCTTGCTACTACAAAGTCTACTGCTTTGATTATTACGTTAGTAGTAATAATAATAATAGCTTAGCACATCACAATCGCTTGAACAACAACGTATACATACAATGCTTTTTCAATTCACTAACTTGCTCAATATGACTCTTACCACCTCTGAAATTCAAAGGCTCACTAGTCATGCACATTATCTCGAATTTATAAATATTTCCATATGATCATTAAGATATTACTCCCATTCAATCTGAGCTTGTTAACTCGCAACCAACTTTTTATTAGTTTGAATAATAGCAAATTGTTTTTTGTATTGTTTTGGCACAATGCGAAAAAAATGCTTTCTTCTAGCATGATCTACTATTGTTATATACATTGACCTCAATAAATATCGATATAAGAATGAAAAGAAAATTTAATGAAAATAAATCTTATTATGATGATGATGAACGATGGCAGCTTTTGATTAATGATGATCACAATTATGATTGGTTTATCGTAATAAAATCATTATTATTACTATAATTATTACAATCATAATCATAAAATTAAAATAATAACGAAAAGTAATAACAATGAAAATAATAAAGTTACTATCAAATGCGGCTATCACCAAAACGCAGTCAAACCAACTCAAGGCGATCCAAAGAAGAGCAGCACGGACTATCAAGAACCTACCGAGAACTGACCATGTTACTAGTACAACGAGACTGATTGAAGAATTGGGATGGGATGATCTGAGGACTAGACGAGAACATCGAAGGATAGCAATGTTCAGAGCCATGCATTTTGGGGAAGTTGCAACTAGCACTTGTGACTATGTTCAGGCCAATCATCCATCATCATTGCAGACTAGAAGTCACGGCCAGAAATATCTAGTACCCCACTGTCGGACCAAAGCCCACCAAAACAGCTTCTTCCTTAGTACATCCAAGCTGTGGAATGCGCTCCCACCATCGAGTTCCCTTCTGGCCGGCCCCCCCTTGGAGGTTGAGGCAACGGCGGTATTCCCGATCGGTACACGTTGACGAACCGGAACGATTATGGACTTATGGATACGCCACGTTGCTGAAACCTTCACCAGAAGTTAGCGACTACGCAGCAAGTAGCAAGTAGTAATAATAAATAATAATAATCATAATTATTTTATTTGTTATAATGGATAATAATTTATTAACACCGTGACTTTTTCTATAATTGTAATAATAATAATTATTATCATAATAATCATCAATCAATAATAATATGTAAAATAATATTTATTACCTTTTTTCAGTTAACTTATTTTAATTATTATTATTATTAGACTAAAATAATCAACAACAATAACAATAATAATAATAATTTAATAATGGTTCTTATCACACCAATAATTATTGTTATCATTAATAATAATTAATTTTAATTATTTATTAGTATTATTATTATTAATTAATTATTATTATAATAATAAAGAAGATTGTTAAATATATATATATATTATTTATTATTATTTGTAAAAAAGAATAATGATAACAATACATAATAATAATAAATTATAACAATATTATTTATTATATATATAATAATAATAATAAAAAATTTATTATATATATTTATTATTATTATAATAATTATTAATTATTATTAATAATAAATAATAATATTATTATTATTTTCTCACCATATATACACTGTCTCCAATGATGTCAATCCTATATACTCAATAATATTTCCAATCTATGGTTGTTTGTCATACCACTGTTGTTGAAAGTGAACTAAATAAACGATCAGTATTAAAAAGCAAGTTTGTAAAACAAAATGATTTGAAAAACCACCTGTTCACTCTTGGCAATGTGACAAATTGCTGTTCTTTTTGTTTGGATTCCGTGGTTATCCAATAATCTACAGGTTTGCTTAAACTTGACGAATCAGCGTGACTTTTAAATGCCATAATTTTTCACAGCTGTTACACTCATGTAGAGTTAGTACGTGAAT
Source organism: Cryptosula pallasiana (assembly GCA_945261195.1). Taxonomy (NCBI): domain Eukaryota; kingdom Metazoa; phylum Bryozoa; class Gymnolaemata; order Cheilostomatida; family Cryptosulidae; genus Cryptosula; species Cryptosula pallasiana. The sequence continues at coordinate 47,866,473 of OX183133.1, read as the reverse complement.
GCGCTAAGGCTACGCGACACCACACCAAGTAGGGAGGCAACTTCTAATACAGCCAACATTGGACGATTAATCTTATAAATAACCATTATTCGAGGTGACGAAATAAATGTATAAATAAAGGAAAAGGTCAAATGTTTGATAATGTACGACATGATTCGATGAATTGTATCAACTAGCAAATAGGCATAAATGTAAACAACAGTAAATAAGTAAAAAGTAACAAAGCAGGCCAACCTGAAATTAGCGGAGACTTCTTCTTAAATACAGGCTGACAAGTGTGGCACAAATGCTGGTCAAATCGAAATAAAAAACCCTTAAAAACTTCCTAAAACCTGTTTCGTGTATCTCTTAAACAATTGCTGACATGTCGTAGAATTGATGTCTAAAAATTATTTTTTAATGCTTGGTCAACATTCAATTCAGGTCTGTCAGTGTTCCTTCATCCTTGTTGACTCTAATTCCTTTCTGCATTCCTTCTCGCCACCATCAACCACAGGTTATAAAATGTCAAGGTTACATGACCTTCATTTATTGAATGGAAGTTTTTGTTTTGCTCTTGGTTTTACAACTTTGGAGCTTTTACTGTACCCTAGTATTGTTTCAATTATACGACTAAATCTATCTGAAATTTCATTATAACAATGTAAACCAAAAAAGTTAATTGAATTGAAAAAATTTTGCATCCTGAAAGCACTCCAATCAAATGAAATTTGAAGGCGACCGCAATGAAAGTCATAATAAATTCTAATGCTGATTGATGGTAAATTGATTAAAGTTGTAATATTGGACAAACACAAAAAGGAGCAAACATGCTGAGATACATCACATTGACAATTTAAGTGTATCAAATACCAAACAAAATAAAATCGATCTTGAACTGATCATCTAAAAAATGACTGGCTCAGAAGTTGTCTTCATCCAAAACATATGCCAAGTATTCAACTGTGAGGATAAAGTATCCAAGAATATCTACTAGTTCTTTGCCATATCAGCATTGATTGATTTTAAAAAATACAATTATTTTTCTCAAGTTGTAGTTGAAACGAAACAATGAAAAGTATTTATCAAGTTAGGGTAAAGAATAATAAATTGCTTAGGCAGTCAAAATTAATTAAGTTACTATTATTTGCATTTTATCATATATTGGTTATTTTAGGTCATAGTTCTTGAGGATAAAAAAATTGGCGTATTGGTTATATTCTCTAACTCCTCTATACATAAAGCTGGCTTGTCAATGACGCATGTACAAACTAGGCTCAAACATGTCTGTAAATGAGACATATAAGTACAGCAAGCAGCGGTTTGATGTCTTGTCTGAGGAGGAAACGACAGCATGTCGTACCATAATTGCCCATGAAAGTTAACAGATAAATAGAACTGTCTTCTGTTAATCAACGTGGGTAGTAATGTAGGAGCAGATCTCTGGAATGGAGTCTAAGGAAAAGGTTCTCCTGTTCCTACATTACTACCAATGTGGGTCAAAAAGATACCACCTACCTGACCAAATAGCTCAGCTTTGCCCTCACTTTCTGCTTTTTTACTTTGTTCGGATCTTCATTCGTTTTACATATAAGGTATTTTTTAGCAAGGTGCTGACATTTTTCATGCACCTGCAATGGTTGCAATTGTGACATTATGATATCATACAAGTGAACTTAAAAATAAATCTCCATTGAAACGTACAGGTTTGCACAGCTATTTAAAGTTTTGATCAAACATGGATTGATGTACAAAGCATCTGGTGGAATGTGACCACTTCAATCTACAAACAACAATAGGAATTCTATGATAAAACAGTGGGTTCCTTAAAATGCAAAAATTGGTGGTGTATCACAATATATTCTCTTTTAATTAAATACACCTTGTTGGCAAAATTGTCAAAGCTGAATCGATTTCTTGCCTCTCATGATTAAATCTTCACTTGAAAATATTTCTACGTCTTTGTTTTTGGTGGAGTATGTTTTTTTTCATGATACCTCCCGACATCTCCAAAATCTCTCAACTCCGAAAAGCATGAAAAAATATTACACTGACAAAAATATTCAGTAAAATGTTGTTTTCTACTTTACTACAACAACTTGGAAAGAAGGCAATGACCAGTATGCACAATGAAGGTGTGTACCAGGAGCCAATAAGCCTATCTTACCATTACTCACCTTTTGTTGACTGTCAATGTTCTACAACTTGTGAGGGAATTTGTTGATCATACATGCATCAGTAAAAATAGTAACTGTTGTAACTAACTAGTAACCAGCATTCACACACTTGTGTGCAGCCAAGCAGTAGATTCACAGACAAGCCTAGACATGCATGGATCACAGGAAGCATTGCTAACTGAGACCTCTGTTATAGCCCATGTACATCTACCAATTAGCTCCCGATTTGTCCTTACGGATTGGGTGATTTTGCAGTTTCTCTTTCCGGTCAAGTCGCCAAACAATCGGTAGGGACTAATTTGAGGTAATCGGTAGGTTTGATCCGCATCTAAAAATCAGTAGACAATCTGTGATTTGGCCAATCATATCACAGCTAGCGAGTTTAGTGTTTTCAACAAAACTGCTTCTCAAGTACAATTGTTTATAGACAAAGAGTCGTTTTTGATCATCCCGTCTTTGTTGTTTGAAAGTACTTTATGGCTGATATGAATACAGCGAGTTTGGCCGGTATCACATGGGAATGGCAAGTGGAGAAAAAATTGGGGAAACAACTTGACATCATTTCCAATCGGTAAGGACAAATTGGTAGCTAATCGGTAGATGTACATGTAGCATTAGCCAAAAAGCCAAGGCTCCGCCTACATGCCAGTCAAGGAGCAAACACTGATTGGACTAATCGCATTATTATTCTATGATTGGCTAAATAACGTTGTGCAAGAGCGATTCCTGATATTGTATTGGTTGTACATGATAGGGTATTTATATAAATTATATTTTATAAGAGACCATGCAATGGCCATGTTAGATCAGTTGGATTATAAACGACTCTCCTCTCGTCACTTGCCTCGTTCACAAGGAGTTGCAGTTGTCACTGATCGGTACTCACACCGACCTAGTGTCTAGTAGGATGCGCGCAGGGTCGGTCAGACTCTAGAAGCAGCTGTACAGGGCAGGGTTTAAGCCCCTGTATGAGCTTGCCATACAGCAGAGGCGGCTGTATTTGAAGTGGTAGCAGACGGACTCAGTGCCCGTCACCACTACTCAGCGCAGGATAGGAAAGCAGGCTGTGATAGCCTTGATAAAAGCAGTTGAGTCCAAGTAGTAACGAGCAATTCTACTACAAATTCACAAAACCTATTACATATTCGATCGCTCCAAGTTAACTCTTTCCCTTCTTTTTTGGTGGCGATCTTTGAGGAGGCAAACTTTGTGTTCTTTTGGGGAGAGTAGCCGTAGCTGTGCATACACCCACCTAACAATGTAGCACCAAACATACAAACAAATTCTGTGCCTTACCTATACTACCAAGTGACGGAATTTGATGTGAGCAACTGGTGACATCTCTATAGGGCAATCCACACCTCTACAATACCCCAAGAATCTGCAGTTTTATAAGCTGGGTACAAGATCACGGTTTTGTACACTGGAAACAAGGTCACAGTTGCATACACTGGAAACAAGGTCGCAGGTTTATACTCTGGAAACAAGGTCGCAGGTTTATACTCTGGAAACAAAGTCACAGGTTTATACACTGGAAACAAGGTCACAGGTTTATACACTGGAAACAAGGTCACAGTTTTATACACTAGAAACAAGGTCAGGTTCATACACTGGAAACAAGGTCATTGATGCACTTGTATGCATAAAACTCTGCTGTGACAATAAGTGTATTTACTGTGAACCTAAAGAGCATAGAAAAGTATAACCATGACCACCTAACCTTCTGTTACAATTTATTCCACTGGTGGGATAGAAAATAATCTACAAATTGTTAGGCATGCTGTTGTCAACACAGAAATAACGCGTCTCAAATATCCACTTTGACTTTTTGTGCAATAAATACAGTCTTCATGTAGAGTCAATAACAAAGGCGAGAGACACACTAACATGCTTGCTGAGTAGCTTATATATTTAGTTAGACATACAGAAAATGTATATTTAGCGAGAAGAAATGAGACAATGAACTAAACCAAATACATGAATAAAGAGTACTCTGTGGAGCAGAGAATGATCACTTGATACGAAGACAAACACAGAATATATGACTCTAGTACAGTTACAATGCTAGTCCAACCGTGTACAGACCCAGAAATACCATGACAACATAGTACACTGGCATGTTGTTGTTGTCTCCTCCGCTAACTTCTAGGTCTTGCTGGTTTTCAATAACTATATTTGGACTTCCTGCTAGACAGAGTTCTACAACAAAATGTAGCATATCGGTACCATCGACGGCTAACGCGCTGCATTTTAATTCATTAAACCAATCCATTTCAAGTCTGCTTAAGAAACTCAACTAAAGCAGTCGACGTAATTTTCTATTAAATTATCATCAGTTGTTACTGGAATGCAGACCTCTCATAAAAATAATTTAAAGTGTGAGTAGTACCTTTGAGCTAGAAATATCAGCATATGGTTTGAAACATGGTGAATTTGATGGTAATATTAGGGTTGTTTTTAACTGATGCCATGTTTTAAGAAACGGCAGCGATTTTAGAACTTAAAATTAATACAAAGTCAGAGTTGTCTATTCTTAGTTTTGGAGTGAGCTCATGAAAATAATATAGGCAATCAGTTGACCACCACAATGATCTATTTATATCCATTAGCTATGATATCATCATGACCTTGGAGAGTGATGGTTGCAACAGTCATACATGCACAACATTAACTGCACTTTTTTTACAACTGTACATCGTGCTAAAATGAGGAAAGAATTCTGATGGAATATATCAAATAATGCCAAGTGTAATGGTGGTCAATCATTTTTCAGGTTTTTTTTCGTTTGGCATGAGTCTAGAGATGGTTGGTATGGTAGTTCATCAGCCTATTCTCGCATGTAGTTTTGTTTTTTCTGCCAATTCATTTGCCATATTAAAGATTTCAGTCTGATGAAAAATACTAGTTACTACCAGCTGGTGGCACATCCAACTGCTTGAATCCATGATGTTTTAAAAATACACTTTTTGGAAATGTGCTGATGTGTGAAAACGACAACAAGTTTTAATGCTCAATTTTTGACTATGAGCTAAAGATAAGGTTGCGTCTAATTTAACACTTGTCTTTTATTCACCGATAATTACCATTTGGTTTCAGCGCTATAAATAAATTATGCTCATTTAGCAGAACAATTTATTCTGTGATTATAATTTTGTTAATCAACAGACAAACGACTCAGGGCTATTAAGTAATAATTTTAGCTAGTAATGTAACCACATACTTTTTGTGCATCACTTTTTTCAAGTAGTAACTAGACTTTTTTGAAGGTTAAGAACGAGTACCTTCTCTTTTGGTAATGAGAACTGACAATGGTCCTCAGCCTATCTATATTTTCAGCCAATAGAATCAAATACCTTGAAACTCTAGCGACTCCTGGCGTATGTACTTTTATCATCACTATCCCCATTATTACCGTATGATACACTAAGATGCTGAAGAACTATTTGGTACTAAGAGTTATCTGGTGTTTTGAATGAAAAAAACCATGGGTTAACAAAACATTTGATGCACAAAATTATCTCATCTATCTAAAATATCAGTGCCACGGGTTGATCAATAAATAGACTAACAACTGACTATTTACCAATTTAGAGAACTGATACATCTTTTAGTTTGCTTGTTTTTTACGAGACAAACTCTGCCATTAATCTCATAAAAAAATTACGATTGCACCTGCATTTGATACACTAGGATGGCTTCTTGTGACTCACTGCACAGACAATAAATAGGGGTGGAAACTATACATAGTTTTGTTTCTTTTGTTTTTTTTTTCAATTATTTCTTCAAACTTTTTTGGTGTGAAAGATACAAACACAAGGAAGCGACATTTCAACTGATACTCACAGTGGTTTGGAAGCATAAACAACTAAAATTTAAATACTACCACACAGCTGCAATGCGGTAGATAGGTGATCCTACTACATACGAGGTCACTACTGTAGATTTGATGGCAACTCGTTTATAGTCTGCTACCTATATTGGGAGCTGATCATTAATAATAACGAAACACAGTGTGACAAAGATGTTAGGGCTACAGTTAGTATGGAGAAGTTGCTTCTTCAACTGTCCCAGTCTAAATTGAAGAGAAGACAACTTGACAATATCAAAACATATAGCCATATGATCCAAATGAGCTAAATGTTCAAGTAAATATCCAAATAATTTACTGTGAGTCAATTTTAAGAATGGGAACGGTTTAATCACTACTTAAGGAGCTTGTAACTTGTGTAGAAAACTCAAAGGCACTACTTGCACTTTAAAAAATGGACTCTTGAAAAATAGCTAGCCTAAGTGGTAAATGGTTGTTTTTCGGAAATGGCATTTTCAAAATTTTTTTTCACTAAAATTGTAGACTTCTTCAAAAATGTGTTGTTAGTTATTTACCAGCTATTGTTGACATTGCTAAAAGCAATAATATAATATTGAACATTTATTTATCGATAATAGAAAATATTAATATGAATCATTATCTGACAAAAAGTGAACCTTGAAAGTGTTTTGTTGGACAAATCACTTAAAACAATATTAGCAGAGCTAACTTCTTGGTTGTTGATAAATAAAATAAATAATAAAATGTTATTGTTGGAGAAATCCACTACAGGACTTGTCAAAGAACATGATCTATTTATAACAGGAAGTGCAAGTGATGGTTACCAGCGACAAAACGAGTATCAAATTAGCTACAATTTCATCTTAAGACCATTGCCAAAAACTGTTATCAATAAATGTGTTTGTTTTCAATCGGAACATATTCATAAAAGCCCATTGTTAAACTAGCATTTTCGAAACGTCGCGGACTTGGACAGCAAGGGTTAGCGTTCAATAGCATATTTATATATAACATATAGTGGGTCAGTGACGTTTATTTTCAAGCAACTCATTCAGGTCTTGGATGAAATAGAGGAAGCAACTTCATATATATAATTAGTAACAATTCATTTATATTAATACGACGTTGTCATGTTATTAAACAAAAATATTATGCTTTTGTATTTCAGAATGGTAACTTTATTTAAAATAGTCATATTATTGCGCATGTTTATGATATTCATTATTATAACAATTATTATTGTTAATTTTATTTAATGTGGTGAAACTGTCATGTCCCACAGGTATCACTATGTGATGTGTAACCAAGAGAAATGAATACTTAATACTGCTGCAACTGTTTTGATAACTGCTTGATACTAAAAGTACACGATATTATTACGAATAAATTGTAATTAATAAATTTATATGGAGTGATTACCTCTTTTTCATCCAAGACCTAAATGAACAACTTTGAAATAAAGATCGCCATTTCTAACCTGTTTGTTTAGCCTTGGTACCTATGAATGTTGTATGACTGATGTAAAAAGTAATGGTATGCTTACGGTAAACTTGCACTCTGACGGCCTTGGTTTTTGCCACCTCCGTTACTCTGTTCTTGGCAGAGCATGTATAGCTAGCAGTAGCATCTGTCTGAACATTGCTCAAGGTCAAGGTCGACCCCTATGAAATAAAAGCCATGGTTTATGATGTACAGGCTTGCTTCAACAACAATTGACAGATATAATGGCTATTCACAGTTTTATGTAGCCTAAGTTTTAGGCCAACATTTGAGGCATATGTGTATTTTTATAGAAATATAAATGGGTTTATATTCTAATGTGTATTTTACTTGGAATATGCTGTGCGTTTCTTTTTTGGGAGTTGCCTGCCCCATTGTTATCTTGGCAACTTTTAAATGGATTTCATTGGATGATTGGTTCAGTGGGCGGGGTTTTTTCTGAAGCAGAAAAAACCCCGCCCACTGAACCAATCATCCAATGAAATCCATTCACAGGCCACCACCATCACGCAGGAACATACAACTCCCAATCAATAACATAACATATTTACAGCAGAATAAACAGATATTGCCTCAAATGTTGGCCTAAAACTTAGGCTAAGTTTTATGCTCGTGTCAAAAATAAAGGCAAGTTATTTTGTGACACCTTGCTAAAAATGTTGTATTTATTAATTTATCAAATGCCCAATCACAAGACACTGTGGAAGATACGTAGAAACTTGTTGGTCAGGAGAGCATTCTTCTAGTATTGTATTGAGTTGGATCATTCTACTAGTAATATATTGTACTAGTAGTTTATTAGGAGCAACTCTCTGAAGGGTTAAACGGGACACTCAGGTTCTCCTGGTCCACAAAGAGCCATTTTGGTGCCTCAGGCCCATGAGAACCTGTTAGGCAGCTTTTTAAGTGCACCAGCTATAGAATCTTGGTTTGTATATTGGTATGTATTATGGAGTTACTGAGCGCAGTTGATTGTTTAAATATTCAGGTTTTGATTTATATGAATTTGATTGTCATCGGTGCATTAATTATTTTTTGAGAGCAATATGGAACCCTAGGGTTTTTTGTGTAGTGAGTAAGTTGTTAGGTTGCAATGCTGGGTTTGTATCATGGTTTTGATTATTGTTTGAATACTATAATATGTTGGTACAAACTGGTGTGATAATTTACTACAAAAAAAGAGGTACTGCATTATAAAACTATTGAGCAATGAGGTGTCTGGTGAAGATGCGGAGATGAGAGCGACGAGTGGATCGAATGCAGTTGATGATAGAAAAAGTGAAAGTGTAGACAATGTTGTGCTAAGTTTGAAATGAAAAGCGATAATAGTCATAATAATATTGGCGTTGGTTGTCGATGTTTCTACTTGTAGAGGAGCTACCGAGTTTAGTTTCCACGAAAGCACGATTGAACAGATACGAAAGATGAAGAATTCTTTCAATCAAATAACAAATAATCAAATATCAAATAATCTAAAAAACATCTAACTCATTATGGAGCTCACTGTCAAAGACTTTGATGAGAGATTGCGTACACCATTTACGACAATGATTGGCGGACCAAAGGGCGCTGGAAAGACCCAGGAAATTCTACGAATGATTGAAAATAGTCGGACTATAGCCCATCTTTCACCAGAGAGGACACTACCGGTATAGCTGATACGACTTGTTCAAGTAACTCTAGCAACCTAATACACAGCCCACGGCACAGACACATTAGTCCAGTTGGTTCTGTACAAATAAATTTATTTGTATTCTGTATAGCTCTAAGGAGGTAATCATCCAGAGTATAATGGCAAAAGTAAGCCCAGTTAACAAGGGCAAAGAATGTATAAAAATTCCGCCTTTTATAACCTGGAGCACAGTAAGCACACATTGTTGTAATCCAATAAATTGTCCAGTTTATGGAGGATAACCAATCATGTGTACAGGAAGTAAAATAGACAAGTAGTAATGCGAGGCTAAATATAAAAATGAATATGAGAACAAATGCAAGTTATTGTGCAGGATTTCACTGAGGGGGTATGTACGTGGTAGCTTGGCCTACCTGCACTGCCTCCCTGAACTACTGATGGCTTTCTAGCGTGCTAGCAACGATACAACTCGCCCGCAGGTCGACAGTCTCCCTTAGCAATAGTGGTCGACCATTGCAGGTTGCTGCCGAACTGCCTGTTGTGTTAACTGCTCTGAGCGCAAGCCAGTGGCCGAACTTTGAGGGCCGAATTAGCCAAGGCTAGATTCGACCAGCAGAGGTTCGGTGAACTGCTTATCTATTACTACTCGTAGTGATAGTGCTTTGTTTGTACGTGCATGTACTGTGCGCAATTGAAGTTATTGTTTATAAGACAAAGAACTTCTGCGAGTGTGCAAGGCTTAACTCTGACTTTATTTAGGATTACATCAGTATTTATAAAAGAGATTACAATAGGGTTTAGATACAACAAAAGGAGGCCACACCTGATACATTTGATTGGCCGTGTTTAACAAATAAACAGACAGTAGGTGTGACTAAGTAAAATGGTTGAGTAAGCATATGATACAGTATTGGCAAGGCATGACATAGAACGATTCTACATAGAACGCTTTAGCATAGAATGTACATGGTAGTAATGGCGCCGTCCGCCACATTATTATATATCGAATAAGTGCCCAAGAAAAAAGGGGTGGAGTTAATGGCTGAAATCTATGCTGTTAAACCATGCCAGCATTGAACAACTTTTAGTTGAATTTTTGAATATTCAAGTCTTAAGCAGCGGATTGCCTATGCCTACTCAGTGCTGATCTACAAGCCTGCAAAATATCCTTCTTCCAGAAATGCTCACCAATTTCTACACTGCTTATAATTGCACTGCTAAAAATCTTCAGATCGGAAGTATATTTATTTCTTTGCCACACAGTATTTATTTGGCCAGTCAAAACCCGCTGTTTATTTTTATTGTGTTTATTTATTATTATTTTTCTACATACTCACACTACTGCCCACTATTACCATTTATTGTTCCCTAACTCACCAAAACAAGCACCATTTTTTTCTATCCTTTTGATAGAAAGAGTATGAGATGATCCTTGTGATTGTGATTACATTTGACCACTTGACAATCGTCTCTTGTTGCCATTTTACGTATGAAATTTGCACAATAAACAAGCGATGACCTTGTTTACGATGCACGTGCACTAATTGCATCCATATTGAGAGAAACCACTAATTTTTATTTTATGCGTGCAATGTGCAAATTCAAGCCAGATGGAAAATGGCACGTAATAGTAAAGCCCAACATCAATTCTTAGAACCAATTTTTGATAGGGTACCCTCATAAGGGTTCTTTATTCCTGTTGGAATGACCCTCAGTAGACCTAAGACTAAATGAATTGCCCAATCAGATTTCATTTTAAACGCAGAAGATGTAAGTTCATTTATGAAAAATTGTCATTACTTATTATAGTTGACCATGACCACAATCCTAAGGTGACGTACTCGGACTAGGACTTTTCCATAGCCTGTTGTCCACCTACCTTGGCATCTGGAGGTAGATAAGTTGTAAACTTGGCCTTTTGCAGATCCACAGTAACTTTCAGGATCTTGGGTTGAGGTAGTCATTTAATGCTGACCCAATAAAGGTTACTACTGGCCCAGTAAGGACACTATCGGCCCAGTAAGGGCCACCACCAGCCCTGCCGGGATCACAATCGGCCCTGTCATGTTTATAATACCGGGAATACAGCACTAATCTTTCTGCTGCTTGCAACAGAAACAACCAGTTGCCTGCTGCTTGGATTCAGTCAAAGCCAAAGGCTGTCTCTGGCCCACAGAGGCAGCAACTAGTTAGGTAATAAGAAGAAATTTTTTTACTAATATGTTAATAATAAACAATTGCTTACTAACATGTTAATAAGAAGTTATTGTTTACTAACATGTTAATAAGAAACCTTTGCGTAATGTAATCACTCACACCTTTGATACATTGAGTTATAAAGCCCTACCCTGTGTTGAAGGCCACCATTTTCACTCCCAACTAAAGCCTTTCCATCTTCTCTAGTCCAGGTAACAGTTGGCGTAGGTAAACCTTCTACCACACACTCCAATGTTACATCGTCTCCTTCAGCAAACTTTCTACTAAATGACTTTGCAGTCACACTGACTATCTTAGCAAAAGCTAAAAATATATATAGTGACTGTATACATCTATAGTGATTGTATATATAGTTACTGTATGCATCTACAGTGACTGTATATACAGTTACTATTAACATATACAGCGGTTGTATATAAATTTTAATCACACAAAACCATACAGTTTGTCACCCACTGCACCCCAACTGCACCTATCAGATAAAATGAGTTTAAATGTTTAGAAGCTCTTATTGAACTTGTAATGGATTTTGGTCTGGTTTCCTCGAAATTCCACTAAGCTTAAGTGTTATACCTCTTTTCAGAGGGGACACTGTGCCGGTATGATAGTGACAACTATGTTCAGTTACTGAAGGATCGGTTGGCAAGCACAGAGCACATAGCTCAGACAAACTACACAGAGTGTGGTTTGAATAATGGCTTTATTCATCAGTACCAAAGTCCTAGGGTGGCTATCCACTAAGGTGATTGGCAAGGCATGAATGAATGCAATGAATATAAGAGCTCCAGCCATTATATAGTGAGGCGGGCAGGAAGTTATTTGCATATTATACATAAGAATGCATGAGTAATCAGGCCAATAATAATAGGTAGATAAATAGTCAACAAATCATGCGGTAGAATAACATTAAACGTAATTAGTGCCAAGTGGCTAAAGGGCGGAGTCCTATCTCCATTGTCCAATCGTAGACCTCACAGAGTTCCGAGGCCATACCTAGCCAGTGGTTGATATATCCGGCGATCCAAGAAATGGCACTTTCGTCTTCAGGGTTATATATACACAGAGACTATATGTGTATGCAGACAATATATGTATATATACCATAGACCTAGTATAATAATACTAGGTCTATGATATATACAAACTCTATATTTATATACAGACTCTATATTTATATACAAACACTATATATGTATGCAGACACTATGTATGTATGTATACGGACGCTGTATATGTACACAGACACTATATATATACATATATATACAGACACTATATATATATACAGACACTATATACGTATACAGACACTATATACTGTAATAGATTTGCACAGTGTGGCTATTCTCTCTTCAGCCGGTGATATTATTCTACATACCTATCTTATACTACAGCTAGATGGCTACGCTTGACTGCACCCAAGAGAACAGCTGACCTGCCGCTCACACAGCCAAACCTAAGGATGGTTTCCTGCCACTGGTAAACTGGCGCATTAACACATATTTATATATATATTCATTAGCATCAATGTGCCTGCCTATTGGCTCATGTATTCTTTTTATGATTACTTTTTACACCTCGCTGGGGGTATGCTTTCTGTCCAATCACATACGTATATTTTCAACTGCTTACTTTTTCTATAAATACCCTTGTATTCAGCCCAGCGGGCAGATGTTGTGTAGACTTTGAGTAGTGTGAGTAACTCTCGTGTAGCAAGCAAACTGCTTTGACCAGTTATATGTTGAGTCTTCACTCGACCCTTGCCGTCAGTTGCCACCGTTCTCGTATTATCTACTTGTGTCAACCTTTCAGTTTTGTGCATCAGATTAGACATTGTTTGCTTTTGTTGGTAATAATACACCATTGTTACCTACAACTCTGTGATATCTGTGAGGCCGGTTGCCTGAACACAGTTGCGCCTGCTATACAGCAGCATCCGGTTGTATCTAGGACCAGATAGACCACCCAGAGCCGTACTGCCTTGCAGTGGCATCCTTAGTACAGTGCAGATAAAGCCGGACAGTATAGCCCTCCTTGTAGTACCAGTAACGGTTCGATCCAGTGTTGGAGAAAACCATTACAATACCTATACCGACACTATATATATAGATATATATACTGACAATAGATATATGGGGAGGATTTTTGCAGCACACATGCCCTCCGCACTTATGTTACTCTAGAGGTAACTCTGACTGAGGTAATCAGTCAGACAGACCTCCCACAGTTATGTTAGATAACACCAGCACTTCACAAGAAGGAGGAGATACCTTACCGGCCCTGCAGATACTATGCTGGCCCTGCAGATACTATACCGGCCATGCAGATACTATACCGGCCCTGCAGATACTATACCAGCCCTGCAGATACTATACCAGCCCTGCAGATACTATACCGGCCCTGCAGATACTATACCAGCCCTGCAGATACTATACTGGCCCTGCAGATACTATACCGGCCCTGCAGATACTATACCAGCCCTGTAGATACTATACCGGCCCTGCAGATACTATACCGGCCCTGCAGATACTATACCAGCCCTGCAGATACTATACCGGCCCTGCAGATACTATACCGGCCCTGTAGATACTATAGCACCCCTGCAGATACTATAGCACCCCTGCAGATACTATACCGGCCCTGCAGATACTATACCGGCCCTGCAGTTACTATATCGGCCCTGCATATACTATACCAATCCTGCAGATACTATACTGGCCCTGCAGATGCTATACCGGCCCTGTAGATACTATAGCACCCCTGTAGATACTATACCGGCGCTGCAGATACTATACCGGCCCTGCAGATACTATACCGGCCCTGCAGATACTATATCGGCCCTGCAGATACTATACCGGCCCTGCAGATACTATACCGGCCCTGCAGATACTATACCGGCCCTGCAGATGCTATACCGGCCCTGTAGATACTATAGCACCCCTGCAGATACTATACCGGCGCTGCAGATACTATACTGGCCCTGCAGATACTATACCGGCCCTGCAGATACTATACCAGCCCTGCAGATACTATTCCTGCACTGCAGATACTATACTGGCCCTGCAGATACTATACCGGCCCTGCAGATACTATACCGACCCTGCAGATACTATACCAGACCTGCAGACACTATACCGGCCCTGCAGCTTTCCATACCGGCCATACAGTGAGTTTTACTCACCGGGTAGTGACCTCTACTAGCCCTGCAGTGACATACCGGGCAGGCAACCAAATGGCCGCCATGGCTAGAGTTCCATAAGTAGTTTAGGTTGCTTCCAGAGGGATGATCCAGGACCTATCTACCTCCTTTATATTGTAGTAGATTTCTGTCCTCTTACTACCGACACAATAGCATCCACTGTGTGTACCTCCTGTACACCTCCACTCACTACTCTAACACTTCGGGGTTCACCCCGAATAGACGTTAGCAACTTCCGCGGGGTCCACCACCCAGGCGAACCATACCAGAGTTTACACAAATAATACTTTGTAAACCGATTCCATTTAGCAATATAAAAAGTGATATCTAAGCACAACCCACAAGACTTCTAATCAAATACGGCGCAAGAGGTCCTTTTATAGGAGAAGAGAAGAACTCTCACCCCCTTATTAGGGGTGAGTCAGTAACACATTGCAATACATAAGCATAACCAATGGAAAAATACAATGCAATTCGAGTAAACAACGCGAGCCAATAACAATGATAAACGCATGCCAACGCAGCTCTGGGCTGCTTTCTCGCTCTTTTTACACAGTGGAAATCTTCCATTCCTTATTTGGTGTCCTAGCATCCTAGTGTCCTGGTTCTCAGCTCCTTACTACTGGTATCCTAGCTTTTACCTTATATTGGTAGGCAGTCATCCTTCTGGAGCCTGGGCTATACTTTTCAGCCATATTTGCTGGCTGGGCTGGTATGCTAGTAGTAATATATGAGCAGATCTCCCTACCAAGTGTTTTTTTGTGGGGTCATAATCTGGGGTGATGCAATGGGTTACGACGTTGAATGAATTCGCCGAGTTTATATTGTGTTTTATTTGAGGGGTACTTGAGTGGCATTTGAGTGGCATTTAAGTGGCATTTGAGTTTTGATTATTTTTTACTTAATTTGAACTTATATGGTATATAGATTTTGAATGTATGGCATCTAAGTTATGATAATTTTTTACATAATTGTATACATAATTCTAACTCATAGGGTATATAGATTTTGAATGTATGACATTTAAGTTTTGATAAATTTTTTAATTCCTACTCATATGATATCTTGAGAGAGAGGAGAAAGGGAAGCATTAGTTATCTTTAGAGAGAGGAGAGAGAGAGGAGAGAGAGAGGAGAGAGGAGCTACATCTACACTGAATAAATCCGATGATTAAAAATAAAACAATATGTGAATATATACATTTATTGTATAATAAGTAGGGATACATAAAGAGAACATATTAAATATTGTGAGCTTGAAATAGTTCCAATATCATTTCAAATGAAATAGTGGATGATGAGAGATTTTCATCCATTTGTATGTATCTATTGTTGTACTGATGTTATAACTTAGGAAGGAAGACTTCTGTTCTATGTACTTTTGATTCCATAATGAGCTAAAATAAAAAGTTATGTATTAGTATAGGATGATTAAACAAAAATGTAAAATAATTACATGAATTTGAATTATAGTTCTTTTTACATTGGTTAGTTAACATTATATAGTAAAGGGAAGTAACTCACCAAGTTATATTGTTCGGTTTGTTTTTTCTTGAGCATAATTTTCATCAAGTGTTTTTGATTCTCTCTCTTCTATCTAAAGCAAAACAAAAAAACAATTACTTTATAAATAAATTCTATCTAATTGGAAGTATTACTTATATCAGTTAGTTTACATTAAATAAAAAACACTCACTAGGTTGTGTTGTCTGACTTGCTTTTCTTGAATATAGTTTTCACCAGGGGGTGTTGGTTCTCTCAAAGATGTAGAAGATGTGTTTCCCGCTCCCATTGAAAGCACTAAGACCTTGTTCTCAAGAACCTCATCTGTAGTAAAGTACTTCATCTGGTTGGAATCATCAAGTTTGTTGGATAGGTTTTGAGCCGTTTCTATCGCTTGTAATGCTGTGAATGTGATTATATCATGTCGATGATAACCAAATCTACTAACTTCACGATTTCTTACAAGTATGACTCCTGTTCCAATTCGTTTGACATCGCTAGCATGTTTTTCAGTTATATATAGAACTCCCATCATCAAACCGTCGTATTGCAAACATCTGTAGTTTACCAGTAGCGCATCCATCACCACTTCTCCGTTAGGTAATGTTAACTGAGTTGATATTTGAGGAGATTCAAAACTGATTACACTTCCAACAGCAAATTGAGAGAGTGTTGCGATACGAACCATACTGATCAACTGACTAGGTGTTTTTTTTTTATTAATCTACTTAGCTGTTTAGCTTCCTCAAGGGAAATATTGGATGGAAAGTTGATAGGGTGAAAGATTGGATGTTTGTCTGAATCGAATCCCATAAAAACCACCAGTTTTGGAACATCCGGTTGTGTTGGAGCTAATTTGTTATAATCCTCATTTCTCACCATGGATCTCACTTGTCGCCTGTTGCCAAATGTTTCGACATTGTAGCGGATAATGCATAAGTTTTTATATACATCCTCAGCTGGTCTTTCGATGGAAATTATCTCGAGAAGTGATGGTGTTTGATTTAAGTGAAGTGGTTGAAACCTTCCAATCATTACTCTGTCATTGGTATCGCAAGAATTGAGCAAACTAGCAGCATTTTTTGATCGGCAAGAAAGATGAGAAAGAGATGGTGCTTTCAAAGTCCAAGCATAGTCAATCGTTTTATTTCTATCCGAATCCCATGGCTTTGGTCGAACTGTTTTCAGTTTCCTTTTTATTATATGTGAATCGGGAGGGATATTTTCTTTATCATCGGAGTATGGTTCGAATGTTGAGAGAAATGAGGTATTACGGTCTTCATTCATACTCAGAGCGTTCAGTGAAAAGTTGGAACTGAAAAGAGAGTAAAAAAAATATGTAACAGATGGTTGGAATTTTGAAAAATATTTGAAAAGAATAAACTACCTAGATATTTATAAAATAAACACATAATCAAAACCAAAAATAATTTTTCTGATGTGTTATGGTGAAACTATTTGATCTTTTATTAAAATGTTGGAACTGAAAAGAGAGTAAAAAATATGTAACAGATGGTTGGAATTTGAAAAATATTTGAAAAGAATAAACTAACTAGATATTTATAAAATAAACACATGATCAAAACCAAAATAATTTTTCTGATGCATTATGGTGAAACTATTTGATCTTTTATTAATAAGAACAAAATATTAAAACATAAAATTAATTTTATGAAGTATTATAGCAAATCTAGTTGAAGTTTTCTATCAATATATGTTAGAGAATTATTTAGTGATTCTCACCTTATTGACTGAAAGTCTTTCTATAGTTTCAAGTAAATGTAGTAGTTGGTGTGTAGATGTTGCTTCCTTGCTAGCTATTGTAGAACTGGATGCTTTCTGTGTGAAAACACTGGTTCTTAAATAGCTAAAGCTGTACTAATTAACCCTATGAAACCTTCTTTATAATATATCTATGACTCAGCAGTTTTTTCACGCGATATTCCCGCGAAAGCTTTGGTTTTTTATTCGCGTGAAAATTATTTTTTTTACTCCCGCGAAAGCAACGGTTTCATCCCTATTGAAATAATTGTTTTATTCCCGCGAAAGCATTGGTTTCTATCCGCGTGGAAATAAAATGTTCATTCCCGCAAAAGCAACGGTTTCTATTCGCGTGAAAATAAACTATTTATTCCCGCGAAAACATTGGTTTGTATTCGCGTGAAAATAAAATATTTATTCCCGCGAAAGCAACGGTTTCCATTCGCGTGAAAATGAAGTATTGATTCCCGCGAAAGTTTTGGTTTGTATTCGCGGGAAAATAAAATTTCTATTCCCGCGAAAGCAACGGTTTCCATCCGTGTGAAAATAAATTATTTATTCCCGCGAAAACATTGGTTTGTATTCGCGTGAAAATAAAATATTTATTCCCGCGAAAGCAACGGTTTCCATTCGCGTGAAAATAAAGTATTGATTCCCGCGAAAGCTTTGGTTTGTATTCGCGGGAAAATAAAATTTCTATTCCAGCGAAAGCAACGGTTTCCATCCGTGTGAAAATAAATTATTTATTCCCGCGAAAACATTGGTTTGTACTTGCGTGAAAATAAAATATTTATTCCCGCGAAAGCAACGGTTTCCATTCGCGTGAAAATAAAGTATTGATTCCCGCAAAAGCTTTGGTTTGTATTCGCGGGAAAATAAAATTTCTATTCCCGCGAAAGCAACGGTTTCCATCCGTGTGAAAATAAATTATTTATTCCCGCGAAAACATTGGTTTGTATTCGCGTGAAAATAAAATATTTATTCCCGCGAAAGCAACGGTTTCCATTCGCGTGAAAATAAAGTATTGATTCCCGCGAAAGCTTTGGTTTGTATTCGCGGGAAAATAAAATTTCTATTTCCGCAAAAGCAACGGTTTCCATCCGTGTGAAAATAAATTATTTATTCCCGCGAAAACATTGGTTTGTATTCGCGTGAAAATAAAATGTTTATTCCCGCGAAAGCAACGGTTTCCATTCGTGTGAAAATAAAGTATTGATTCCCGCGAAAGCTTTGGTTTGTATTCGCGGGAAAATAAAATTTCTATTCCCGCGAAAGCAACGGTTTCCATCCGTGTGAAAATAAATTATTTATTCCCGCGAAAACATTGGTTTGTATTCGCGTGAAAATAAAATATTTATTCCCGCGAAAGCAACGGTTTCCATTCGCGTGAAAATAAAGTATTGATTCCCGCGAAAGCTTTGGTTTGTATTCGCGGGAAAACAAAATTTCTATTCCCGCGAAAGCAACGCTTTCCATTCGCGTGAAAATAAATTATCTATTCCCGCAAAAACATTGGTTTGTATTCGCGTGAAAATAAAATATTTATTCCCGCGAAAGCAACGGTTTCCATTCGCGTGAAAATAAAATATTGATTCCCGCGAAAGCTTTGGTTTGTATTCGCGGGAAAACAAAATTTCTATTCCCGCGAAAGCAACGCTTTCCATTCGCGTGAAAATAAATTATCTATTCCCGCAAAAACATTGGTTTGTATTCGCGTGAAAATAAAATATTTATTCCCGCGAAAGCAACGGTTTCCATTCGCGTGAAAATAAAATATTGATTCCCGCGAAAGCATTGGTTTGTATTCGCGGGAAAATAAAATTTCTATTCCCGCGAAAGCAACGGTTTCCATTCATGTGAAAATAATGCTGATTCATAGCAGTGCAACTTAAGCTATATAAGAAGCACTGTTTTCATACAGAAAGCATTCACTTCATCGTTAGTAACTGAAGGAAGAAGATCTACTACATCATCATCTACTACAACCCTCCTTCTTCATCATTTGAGTTACATAGGAAACAGCTGAAGTTCAAACAACTATGTATATAATTCATCTAATTCAAAGAAAAACAAGTCTTCATTTGTGATGTAAGTATTTATATTTGGTTTTAATTGTAATCAATTTAAGCGTGAAGACATTTTCTGAACAAAAAACAAGATTATTCACTATTTAAGATATCAAAAAATGCTGTATGTAAGTTTTAATTATGTTTATTCTTATTATTTCAGGGCTTCAAAATGAAAAAAGTACTCCTTTTTCATCCGAATTTTATAGAAAGCAGCTCTCAAGTTCAAACTACTAGGAATATCATTCATTTTAATTCAAAAGAAAGACAAGTATTCATTTCTGATGTAAGTATTTACATTCTATTACAATAGTAATCAATTCAAGTATATTGAAAAAAAATTGAAACCTTAGTCTTTTTTTATTTTTTTGCTATAAAGCATTATCATTATTTTTTAGAATAACAACGAACTAGATCAAAAGGAAAGAACTTTCCAACAAAACTTCAACTTGAGTAATAACTGAAGCTACTACTTGTATTATATATAAATAATGTGTCGAGTAACAAACAACAGATATGTAGCAAACACTATTCATAATGAAAAAAAAGAAATGCGAAAAACTCGGAATTGCTTTGAAAATACTAAGACTGCACCGAATGGATAGATGATAGTTTACTCGTTACTTCGTCGTTTTTTTTACAACGAAATTTTCCTGATACCACTGCAATCACTTATGTCGTCGCAACTTATCCGGATAATCACTGTAGTCTTTTGTCATTAAAATTACAAAAAACTATTGCGCAACTTTCCCCAGCGGACTTTTTCAAGTTCATTTACAATGAACTCTCTTTTTATGAAAGAGAGGCTTTAATGCTTGATGAAAGTTATCGAAGAAAATCATTTCTTACAAATTGGAGACGAGTAGGTAAACATTGTGGTGAAAACATGGCTGGAGCTGGTTTCTATAACCTTGAAAAAGACAACGCTGTTCGATGTGCTTTTTGCCAAGGGGTATTACTAAACTGGAAGGATGAAGAAGAACATCCGATGAAAGAACACGCTAAAAGTTTTCCGTTTTGTCGATTTGTTAGAGGATTTAACACTCACAATCGTCTGTATAGACCTAGGAAACTACTTGCAGATGAAATGAAAAACATCTCAATTGTCAAAAGTTATACGATGGAAGAACAAAAGACCAGAAGAGGAGATTTAACTGCAGAAGTATTACCTCTAGGTATATCAATTGATCGTGCTGATACACCACGTTTTGCTACTGAAACATCTAGAGAAGACAGTTTCAAACAATGGAAGGGTAAAGTCTCCATGAAACTCCTTTCCAATGCAGGTTTCTACTATACTAAGTTCGGAGATAGTGTAAAATGCTTCTTTTGCTCAGGAGTAGTAATATATGAGCAGATCTCCCTACCAAGTGTTTTTTTGTGGATTAGATTTTGGAGTTTAGGCAATGGGTTACGACGTTGGATGAATTCGCCGAGTTTATATTGTATTTCATTTGAGGGGTACTTGAGTGGCATTTGAGTGGCATTTAAGTGGCATTTGAGTTTTTGATTATTTTTTTACTTATTTTGAACTTATATGGCATATAGATTTTGCATGTATGGCATTTGATTTTTTTGATAGTTTTAACATTGTATATAAATGAAAACGTGATAAGATTGTATGGTTATTGGAAGTTAAGATGTCGACAGAGGATGATGTTGAGATGAGACCGATGAATGAAGTTGATACTATTGATGGTACTGAACGTGATATGATAGATGTTTTACCGAGTATGAAGCGTAAAGCGTTGATAATTATGATAATTTTGGTATTTGTCGTAGGGCTTTCCACTTTTGGAGGTGTTACTGAGTTTAGTATGTATGAAGAAGCTATGGAAAAAATACAAAAAGCGAGAAACTCTCCTGTTGGAATCATAAATGAAACTACTGTTGATTGATGAACATCTTTTTATGATGAATGGGAAACCTGAAGATTATGACCCGAGGATGCGATCTCCTTTTACAGCAATGATTGCAGGACCAACTGGATCGGGAAAGACGCAAGCGATTTTTCGAATGATTGAAGCTAGTCAGACTATAGCACACCCTCCACCAACAGAGATTCACTACTGTTATGGAGCCTACCAAAAAGCCTTTGATGATGTATCAGGAGTGATTTTTCATGAAGGCATGATAGATATAACAGTGAGTTTTCCCAGAGATGGTAAAAATCGATGGCTGATAATTGATGATCTCATGGATGAAGTTTCTGGTAAAGCCGATGCTAATGCTTTGTATACAAAACATAGTCATCATTTGAACATAAGTGTGTTTTTTATTGTTCAGAATCTGTTTTTAAAAGGAAATCGTACAATTTCCTTGAATAGTCATTATTTTTTCTTTTTAAAAACCCTAGAGATGCTTCTTCTATTTCCTATTTGGCTCGACAATGTTTTCCATCAAAAATAAAATATGTACAAGAGGCTTTTGAAGATGCGACAAAGAAACCATACTCTTATTTACGAATAGATACGACTCAACAAACGAATGATCAACATAGACTATTGGGAAATTTTACATCAGTTCTCCCTATGATATTATATGTACCCAAGTAAAAGGATATAAATACAATTACTATTCACTTCACCTCAATCATATTTTGTTATTCAACGACGCAACACGAAAGCGTTATAATGTCTAAAGCTTTGGAGAAAAAATTAACAAGAAATGCAGCTGTGTTGTTATCGCTCAACAATACAACCTTTGCTATTCAAAAGTCTGTTATAGCCAAAGCCAAAAAGGAGTTTATTATGACTCTAATGGAATGCGCTAAAGCTATTATAAATGGAACGATACCATTGACATCATCTCAGTATAATGAGTTGCAGCGAAACGTGAAGGATATTAGCGCTTTAGTAAGAAAATCAACGTTAGATGATAAGAAAGCTGTATTGCAAAAAGGAGGATTTTTAAGCGCTCTACTAGGACCTATCATCAGCAATATAGTTCCTGGGTTACTTAAAAGTGTGCTAGGTGGAGGGAGAAGATAAAGATGAAACTCTCAACACGAATGATGCGAAATAGAATGGCGATTTTAGCTCTGGATGATCTGAGTAAGAAAGGAAAAATCGCTATAGTCGAAAAGGCCAACTCAGATTTGTTTCAATCATTGATAGAAAGTGTTAAAAATATTATATTAGGTAATGTTCCTCTTGATTCTGAGCAGTTTATTGAGTTGCAGCGTTACAAGAAGGAGCTACATAAACTTAGTGGTAGAGGGAGAGTTGATGATAAGCGTAAAATTTTGATTCAGAGTGGTAGAGGGAATCTTTTGGATGCTATTATAACACCTATTGTATCTGTTTTATCATCAATAAAAAGATGAATCGTCAGCCTTTAACATTCTCCAGACGTAATTTTATACTCACTGAAGATGAATACTATAGATTAACGGAAAGAAAGGATAATAAAACAGTGGTAAAGGAAGAGAAAACCAGACCTCCATTGTATTATAATCCTATGGAAGCTATAACAGTGAGAAATATGAAGCGAAAGCGAAATGATCTACTGGAAACGGCTTATGATTCTGACTTATCCTCATACGAAAAGTTAGATGAAAATGTTGAAAACCTACGTAGGTATTTGTCTGATGTCAAAAAGATTAAAAATAACCAAAACCAGACACAAAAGGATAGTTGGAATCTCATTAAGAAAAAAAAGACAGAGTCTACTTTTCCTTTGGCCAATAGCACAGTTATCGATAATAAACCTAATGTCTTTTCACCAAATGTTGATAAAGACAATGAGTTAGAATCAGTGAAAGTGGTTGATGATGATGATGATATTGGGATGGAATTAATAAAAGGAAGGTTGTTTGATACTGAAGACACAACCTTACTAGGAAGTACATTTCTTACTGATGGAGAAGATGAGCACGATAGTGAAAGCGAAAATTTAAAAGATTTTGAAAAAAAAGCAGCTGATTTAACAACAAAAAAGAGTGATCAAACGATCGCTGTCAGAATGTTGAATAATCTGAGTAAAATTGGTAGATTCGACTCGAAGAAGAACAGACTGAAAATTGGAGAACATTGGTTGAATCCTAGGACTTCCAAAACTTTACTACGAGACGTTCTAACCGAAGGAGGTAAAATACAATCGGGAAATACCAATTACAGTAGATTTAAAAGCCTGCTAACTGATGAAGGAATCACAACTGTCAGAAAATCCCCGCATCGAACACGTACTCAGAAGAAAAAGTTGGTCGTTCCCGGTACTAATTCATGGACATCGACACGCTAAAAGAGTTGTATTACAATCCTGCATTACATACATCTCTACGAGGAGCTAGAGCTTTACTGAAAGCTCGTAGAAAACGAGAGGGAGAAAAAAGAATCCGTGAATGGTTGAGTGGTGAGGATGCCTACACGTTACATAAAAAAGTTGTAACCAAGTTTAAGCGTCGTCCTACAATTGTAGCTGGAATAGGGGAGCAGCTACAGGTAGATTTGATGGATGTTCGATCTCGAAGAGATGAAAATAATAATACAGCATTTTTACTGATTGCTATTGATTCTTTATCTAGAAAAGGTTGGGCTGTGCCGCTCATCAACAAATCAGGACCGGTAGTAGCAAGAGGATTGAGAAGAATACTAGAAGGGGAAAACTATAAAGCTTTACAATCTGATAAAGGTAAAGAGTTTGACAACGTCAATGTCAAGACTCTGCTGGCGGAAAAAAAGATCAAGCGCTTTACAACCGAAAATGAAACGATAAAGGCATCAATGGTGGAGCGTTTTAACAGAACTTTAAAAGAGAAGATATATAGATATTTGACATATAAAGATGACGATAGATACATTGATGTTTTACCAGAAATGGTTAATGCATACAACAACACAATTCATGGTGCTATAGGTATGAGACCAAATGATGTGAATTTTCAAAATCAAGAACTTGTATGGAATCGTGTGTATGAAGGAGGTGAACATAGTTTAACTCAAGAAGCAAAACTAAAGGTTGGGGATTATGTGAGAATAAGTAAGGCAAGAGGAGTGTTTGAAAGAGGATACACCCCGAATTGGACGATTGAGATTTTTATAATCACCGATGTACTTATTGATGAAAAACCTGTTGTATATAGGGTGAAAGATTTAGCTGAGGAGATGATTGATGGTACCTTCTACGAAAAAGAGTTGCAAAAAGTAAAAAAACCCACGATTTTCAGAATTGAAAAGATACTGGGAAGAAGAATGAGAAGAGGTAAAAGACAGATTCTGGTTAAGTGGTTAGGTTATGGAGAAAAGTTCAATGAGTGGGTAGATGAATAGTTTATAAGGAAACAACGCTTGATATAATCATCATACGTTGGGAAAATGTCGATGCTGATAACTTTACCCTCAAACTCTAGTGGTGAAGAGTTTCCTGATAATAACAATTCCGAATTTACAGTGAGGCTGTATAAATATTTGGTTATCAATGGCGGTAAATGGGAGGTAGCTCTGCTAGATATGTCTTATTCTAATAATTGGAAAAATGTTACCGAAGGGAAAATATATCTAGAAAAGACTAATGTCTCTGGTAAAAGCGAAAAGTCCTTCATCCTAATCGGTAATGGAAGATATGATAGTATAGAGGAGTTGGAGGAGATTATACGAAAGAGAATGAATGAAATGGATTTAGACAAGAAATTCGCCATCTCCTACAACAAGATCACCAACACCGCTTTACTAACTAACAGTGATCCTGATACTGTCATAAGCTTTTCCAAAGATATAGCATATATTTTTGGATTTGAATCAAAAACTACATACCCTCGTGGTAGATACAATAATATCACACCTCCTGATATAAATTCCGGTTTAACATCCCTGTATGTTTATTCCAACATTGTTGATAATAGAATGGTAGGAGATACGAATGTACCTTTATTGAGAGTAGTTCCAGTTCAAGGAAAGAAGAATAGTGTTGTGTATCAAGAATTTAAAAATCCTCACTATGTTGACGCTTCATCACTAAATAGTGATATGATTAAAGTACTTATAACGAGTGACGACGGTCAACGAATACCATTTGATGGTGGAAAGGTTGTGTTGACGGTTCACTATAGAGAGAAAGAATTATAATGAGTTTGGTACGATACACCCCTGAGGATTCAAAAGATTTTTTTGATGAGTACTACAAGATGCAAGCTGGAAATGGAATTGGAGTGTATAGTGGACGACGAGTGATGCCTAATATGAGAGGAAATGGACTTGGTAGTATTTTTTCAAGTTTACTTAAATCTGCAGCACCAATGCTGAAAAGAGGAGCAATTAGTTTGGGGAAAAGAGCATTGTCTGTAGGTGGAAATGTAGCGCGTGATGTCATCGATGGTCAAAGTTTTGCAGCGTCAGCAAAGAAGAGGGGATTGGCAGAGTTGAATGATCTGGGGGGAGATGTGCTCAATGCAGTCCGTCCAGATAGAATGAAAAGGAGAAAAACAAGAGGTGGAAAGAAGAGGAGAGGTGTTGGTAATCGTGGTATATTTTTAATAGCAGTAGAATCCGGTATAAAGACAGCTGAGCTTGATATCTATATTCATTAAGCGGTAACGCTTCAAGCATTCATCACTCGCAAAAGATGGCTAGCCTAAATGGAACAACAGGTAATAAGTTGGAAGGTTCTTCCTACAACATAAATCCAACGTTGGATGTATTTGCTACGGAACCAACAAACATATCGGTAGAAAGATCGGAATATGTTGTCATCAGACCTGATAGGTTAGATCCTTATGGTAGTATTGAGTTAACCTTGTCAGGGAGCACTGAACATTACACAGATCTTTACAACTCGTTTCTGCAAGTTGAAGCCACGGTTGTTCAAGATGATGGAGCCAATATTGCAGGTAATGATAATGATGCGGTTGTGTGGATGGGGGATTCAATGCATGCATTATTCAGTGAGTTGAAAATGTCGATAGAAGGAACCACTGTTGAATACGCTAACAACTACGGTTTACGTTCCTACTTTTCACAACTACTCGAAAACAGTGCAGAAAGAAAGAAATATCAAGGTAAGATGGAAGGATGGTTGTATGATGATTCAACTAGCAAAGACGGTACTGATCACAAAACCGCTGATAAGAAAAAGAGGAGAGCTCTAATCATAGGTGGAAAGACAATAGAATTAACTGGAAAACCGCATCTCGCATTATTTCAGCAGAAAAAACTAATAATACCAGGTCCTACTATGCAGCTGGAGTTTGAGCGTGCCTCTGCCAAACTAGCTTTGTTTGCTGCGAATGAGGCGCCTGCAGGAGGGGCGAAGATTAGAATTGATAAATTTGAACTTCATCTTTGTAAAGTTAAGGTGAATCCTACAATACAAAACTCCCAACTCAGTTTGGCATTGGAGGGTCACAACTACATTTATCCTGTTGATCGAAAACGGATAAAACTATATGGAATTCGTGCTGGTGTTGCGCAGATCGACATCACTTTGGAAGAAAACAAACAAAAACCTAAACAAATTTATTTAGGTTTAGTTGATCACAACGCAATGAACGGACGTTTCGCCTTGAATCCATATAGAATGCAGCATGCTAGTGTTGATAGTATTGTATTGAGAGTTGGTGATTGTCCAATTGGAAGGAGATTTGAACCAAATTATGCTAGAGGAATTTTTGGAAGAGAATATCATCAGTTTCTACACGCTACCGGAACTTTGCTTGAAGGCGATAGTCTTGGTATTACGAAAGAACAATATCTTGATGGTACTACACTTTATGGATTTGATTTGACTGGTGATTTTCTTAAAGAAGGTTTTCACTCTATGAAAAATGTCACAACAAGTGTGGAAATTCGTTTTAGCGCTAACACGACGAACGGATTATCCCTGGTAGCATACTTTGTAAAAGACGGTGTGTTGGAGATGGATAGCATTCTTCAATTAACTATCGGAGGCGACGCAGTGCTTTAAACAGAAAGTTACAGATGAATACCATACAAATTCATTCGATCTTATCTTCAGACGTTTTATGTCAAAGCGTAGGGATTCATGTTGGAGCTAGAGAACAGTTTTGGAAGCAAATTTGCAATTTTCCAACAGGGTGTTTCGTATTCAACACCCATTATTCTCATCAACCCGGAGAGCATTGGTTGGCTGTGTACGCTAATGATTCAGAGGTGGATTTTTTTGACTCGTTTGGACGTTCTGTTTCCTTTTATCCGGATGTAAATGAAATACTAAGTATTCATGGAGGATATGAAACAATACGAAGTAATGAAACACAACTACAAAATTTTTTGTCAACTGTATGTGGCGATTATTGTGTATACTTTTGTTTACTGAGAAGTAGAGGATGGAGTATGGATGAAATTGTTAGAAGTTTACGAGACATAGGAGATAGTGAGATGAGAGATCACTCAATACGGAGATTTATCATACAGACCTATCCTAACTTCGAGTTCATAGAAGATAATACAGTAGAAGGAATAGATGGTGTACATATACAAGGAACTAATTTACTAAGTAAATTGTTAAAATAAATTATTATAATTGATTTTTATTTGATATAACAAATATAATGAATAAAATACAACTTATCTCATTATTTGTGCTAAACACTACAGAATCTATAAAAACTATTATTTTGTAATGTTTCAAGCAAGAAGTAAATAAGATCTTCTCATTTTCTTCCTCAGGAGCGCTCTTTAGTTATATCTAAAAGACATAGTAACTAATGACTCTATCATACATAGTTATATGAATTAATTTTACAAAAATACTTCAGATCTTTCTTTAAATAGATATGAAACTTACCATCATAGAAGACGAGTCACATCCTTTGTGTTATCGATTAAGACTCTGATATGCTGTTCTGGACAATTCTCTTTTTCATTTTCATCAAAGTAGGAGAGACAGGTGTGCTGCAGTGAAGTATCAAACAGTTCTGAGACTTGAATGAACGCTTGAAGAGCTGAGAGTAGAATGATGTCGTAGGAAATCATGTTGTTCGTATTTTGTTTCAGTCCTCTGAATACGATTACACCACTTTTTTCCGCCACCACAGATGAAGCTATTTGAGCAGGGATGCTAAGATCTCCAATCAATAGCTCTCCTTTCACCATACATCTGTAATTAGCCACTATAACATCAGCAGTCTTGTTCCAACGAGTATCACATTTTCTTAGCATTCCAGGATTCTCATAAGCTATAACACTTCCTGTCGGAAAATCGTGTAGGTGAGCAACACTGAAATAAGCCTGTATTTGTCTCAAACTCTTGCCATACAATGAGTTGAATGGATCGTTGATCTTTCGATTACATCCATGAGATTCAGCAGTACGAAAAATCGCATCTCCTGTCTTTCCTTCTCCCATATAAATTAAAACAATTGGACGTGTTTGCTTAGCTTTATTAACAAGCAGTCTTATTTCGGTTGAAACATCACTCTTCACCCGAGTTATCTTCTTATCCTTTCGGTAGTTGTAAATCATGGTGCACTTTGATTCATCACGAAATTCAACAGACAACACCTCCATAACTGTTGGTACTGGTAGTTCGCGGATTTCCATGGATTCTTCAAGTTTTTCTAGACTATCTGGAGAGAGAGAGTTTATTAACCCAGCGCTCTTGTAGGTGAGAGTGGTTAGTTCATTACTTCCAGCATCTTGAAAGGGTATTCTGGTGTGACGAAAAAGCGTTTCATCTCCAACATCCGTCAAAACTAGTTTTTTGCACTTCGAGCTAGTTTCATCATCATCTTTTGTCAAATCAATAAAAGATCGTTTCCTCATCGATGTTCTTTTTGAAGACAGCTTGTTAGTAGGAGATGTGAATGAAGTAAAATCTTGTTGGGATTCTGGTTCATCAACCACCAATTGACTTTCTGCCATATCAAAGGTAGGAGAAGGTGATGGGGAAAGGGTTTGCTGGGATCCTGCTTCTTCATTCATCGGTTGATTTCCTTTGTCTTGAGTATTCATTCTAAAAAAACAAAACATTTTGTTTAATTTTTCGTAATTAATTTTAAAAGATCATAAAGATCATAAACCTTCAGCTAGTAGTGTTAGCTAACAAAAAATAAATATTTTTACTCTTACCTTTATAAAGAAGATGAGCTCCTAGTTGTTGCAATGAAAGATTTAGTAGATGTTGCTTCTCCGCTAGCCGTTGTAGAACTGGATGCTTTCTGTGTGAAAACAGTGGCTCTTAAATAGGTAAAGTTGCACTGATTAAATCCTATGAATCAACATTTTTTCACGCGAATACATCCCAATGCTTTCGCGGGAATAAATAATTTATTTTCACGCGAATGGAAACTGTTGCTTTCGCGGGAATAACAATTTTATTTGCACACGAATACAAACCAATGCTTTTGCGGGAATAAATAATTTTGTTTCACGCGAATAGAAACTGTTGCTTTCGCGGGAATGAATACTTTATTTTCACGCGAATACAAACCAATGCTTTCGCGGGAATAAACATTTAATTTTCACGCGAATGGAAACTGTTGCTTTCGCGGGAATGAATACTTTATTTTCACGCGAATACAAACCGTTGCTTTCGCAGGAATAAGTATTTCATTTTCACGCGAATACAAACCAATGTTTTCGCGGGAATAAATAATTTATTTTCACGCGAATGGAAACCGTTGCTTTCGCGGGAATAAACATTTTATTTTCACGCGAATAGAAACCAATGTTTTCGCGGGAATAAATAATTTATTTTCACGCGAATGGAAACCGTTGCTTTCGCGGGAATAAACATTTTATTTTCACGCGAATACAAACCAATGTTTTCGCGGGAATAAATAAATTATTTTCACACGAATGGAAACCATTGCTTTCGCGGGAACAAACATTTTATTTTCACGCGAATATAAACCAATGTTTTCGCGGGAATAAATAATTTATTTTCACGCGAATACAAACCAATGCTTTCGCGGGAATAAACATTTTATTTTCACGCGAATACAAACCAATGTTTTCGCGGGAATAAATAATTTTATTTTCACGCGAATGGAAACCATTGCTTTCGCGGGAATAAAAATTTTATTTTCACGCGAATACAAACCAATGCTTTCGCGGGAATATATACTTTATTTTCACGCGAATGGAAACCGTTGCTTTCGCGGGAAGAAAAATTTTATTTTCACGCGAATACAAACCAATGCTTTCGCGGGAATATATACTTTATTTTCACGCGAATGGAAACCGTTGCTTTCGCGGGAATGAAATTTTTTATTTTCACGCGAATAAAACAGGGATATTTCATGCTAATAACACTATTCTGATAGAGTTTTCGCGTGAGTGTTTTTAATGGCTATAAGCTAAATGAGTAGGAGTGGCTTATACTATATAAGAACAGCTCTCTCTGCATAGAAATCATTCTCTCCAGCAATAAAACATCAACTACTACAGCTGATTTCATCAACTGCTACAACTGATTTCATCGACTACTACAGCTAATTTCTTGGTGATAAGGTAAGAATTAATAGAAAAATTATTTAATAAAAGTTAAAATGTAATTATTTTACAACACTGTTTAATCATCATATACTAATACTTAACATTTTATTTTAGTTCATTATGAGTTCAAAAAGATACACAATCAAAGACTACCTTCCAAAGATATATCATAGCTATATTAAAGAAAATGTTGAAGTACAGGAAAAGATTGGATATCGCTTGACATTACAAGCTATATTATTATGTATGACACAGCATTTGCTAACTGTAGCTTCTTTACATGGAGAACTTTCACCGATACAATACCGACCATACACTACACATAAATACGTTGACAATTCAGTAGAAATATTTAAGCATATGACTAAAAACAATTTTCAAACAGTTGTAAAAATGTCAAAAACTGTCAGTATTAATGATTACTTAAAGAAAATTCAAAGAAAAGTGTGGAATAAAGAGCTCACTCAAAAATTGATTTCAATACAATGGACTACTGAATTATTATATCATTTTCAATCAGATATATGTAGATACATACAAACGGATGAAAATCTCTCATCATCCATTTTTTCATTTGAAATGATATTGGAACTATTTCAAGCTTACAATATTTAATATGTTCTCTTTATGTATCCCTACTTATTATACAATAAATGTATATATTCACATATTGTTTCATTTTTAATCAATGTATTTATTCAATGTAGATGTATCTCCTCTCTCCTCTCTCTCCTCTTTTCCTCTCTCCTCTCTCTCAAGATACCATATGAGTTCGAATTATGTATAGAATTATCAAAACTTAAATGCCATACATTCAAAATCTAGCTACCATATGAGTTCAAATTAAGTAAAAAAATAATCAAAACTCAAATGCCACTTAAATGCCACTCAAGTACCCCTCAAATGAAATACAATAAAAACTCGGCGAATTCATCCAACGTCGTAACCCATTGCCTAAACTCCAAGGTCTAATCCACAAAAAAACACTTGGTAGGGAGATCTGCTCATATATTACTACTCTCAGGTGAACTTAAAGAATGGGAAGAGAGTGATCTACCGTGGGAGGAACACTGTCGATGGTTCCCAGACTGTTATTTTTTACTCGGGAGTAAAGGTGAAGAGTATGTTGAGGATGTTTACATGCGAACGGAAAAAGGCAAAAGGTGTAAGCGACGGGTTGAAAAATATCGAGAAAAAGTAAAACAAATAACGCACAACAATGACACCGAAGAAATGAAACTTATTTGCAAAAAACTAGGATACAGTCAAAACGATATCGAACAAGTTTTAGTGTTAAATGGAAAACCTTTTGAGCGAATAGGTTTTATGATTGACGCCTTACATATTTTTGAAAATGATTTTACAACTGTTGAGAATTCGTCAACACTGTTAAAAAATGATGCTAAATCAATTGATTCGTTAAAAAAAGATAAAGATCAGACTAAGCAAAGCAAACTCGCTCAATGTGTGTCTGAGACGCATGAAAAAAAAGTAATTGCAAATCATATCTCTCTTCCATGTGGTCATCTCATTTACTGTAGTGAGTGTAAGGAAAAAGCACTTACTGAATGCTCATCAGAAGTAAAACCTTGCCCAATCGATGGTTGTCAGGTTGAAATTAAAGCATTTATGAAGATCTACATGAGCTAGCATAACAATTAACTTCAAAAAAAAGAAAAAGTAATGAATGATTAAATAGGTGTTTCAATTTGAAAACGTATCATTCGCGTTTTGTAATTTAACGGAATAACAACAAATATGTTACGTGTTGAAGACTTTGCTCACCAAGAAGCTTCCGATGCTATAGGACCTAGGACTTTTTTGGCTGAGGTTTCTGATGAAATGTTGAGGATTTATTTTACGGAGGAATTTGTATACTGTGTACTAGGAGGAAGTTTTTACAAGCAAGCAACCAATCTATCGCTACTAAACTGTTACTGTTCACACGTTGATGACGAATGTATCACTTGTAAAAGATATGCTGAAATGGTTGAAGGTGCTACACCTACCAAAAAAGAATTGGGTGATGCTATCGACTGGATTGATAGAAGACAAGTTTTGAAAAATGCTAAAATGGGTTTTTTGGTGCATGATGAATGGATTAATGCTTTTTTGGATCTTTCCACTGATGATTTGAAGTCTCCCTTTTTGTTAACAAATTTGAGAGCACGATTAAATCCCTACCTATTACCTACTAGTCAGAGCAAACTGGCTTATCAACGACTAAAGGATAAATTACTTGCGATAGCAGAAGGATATCCATACGCTCACACTCTTGATGAAAAAGAAGACTCAGTCAACCCGATAATAACTATTGATTCGACAAATATATCTGAAGACTCATAAAAGAACTGCTACAAAAAAAGTTGCTTCATTTATCTCTGAACTACAGCAGAAACATGAGTGGAAAAACTCAAGGATTCAAGTCAATTGGTACATTGGCTGATTTTGTTCCTAAGTTCATAAGAGTAGTAATATATGAGCAGATCTCCCTACCAAGTGTTTTTTTGTGGGGTCATTATCTGGGGTTATGCAATGGGTTACGGCGTTGGATGAATTCGCCGAGTTTATATTGTATTTTATTTGAGGGGCATTTGAGTGGCATTTAAGTGGCATTTAAGTGGCATTTGAGTTTTGATTATTTTTTTACTTAACTTAAACTTATATGGCATATGGATTTTGAATGTATGGCATTTAAGTTTTGATAATTCTATACATAATTCTAACTCATATAGCATTCAAGTTTTGATAATTTTTTACAAAATTCAAATTCATATGGTTACTTGAGAGAGAGAAAGGAGAGAGGGGAGAGGGGAGAGGAGAGATGAGAGAGGAGAGAAGAGAGAGGAGAGAGGAGAAAGAGGAGAGAGACTTTTTAGTTTTCTATACATTCATGTATATATGGATAATTATGTACATATTTATGGTTATATTTACATTTACACTGCATAATATACATTTATTACATAATAAGTATATTAAATGCTATAAAATATGTTGGAAAATCACCAAATTAGACCTCTAGATGGTTAAAATCTACAGTATTTGGGAAATAATATGATTATATACATTGATTACATAATAAGTAGGGAAAATCTTCCTATATAATATAGCTAGAGTCAGTAAATACTAAGTAATACAAAGCACTACAACTTGTAATGACAATCAATGCATACATACATACATATGGTATCTTGAGAGAAAGAGAGAGAGGAGAGAGAGAGGAGAGAGATTTTTTTAGTTTTCTATACATTCATGTATATATGGTTAATTATGTACATATTTATGGCTATATTTATATCTACATAGAGAGAGGAGAGAGGAGAGAGGAGATATATCTACATTGAATTTTAGTTATTTACATAATAAGATATTGAATACTATAAAATATCTTGGAAAATTGTCAAATTAGACCTCTAGATGGTTAAAATTTACAGTTTGATAATTTTTTTACATAATTCGAATTCAAATGGTTACTTGAGAGAGAGAGAGGAGAGAGGGGAGAGGGGAGAGGAGAGATGAGAGAGGAGAGAAGAGAGAGGAGAGAAGAGAGAGGAGAGAGAGGAGAGAGACTTTTTAGTTTTCTATACATTCATGTATATATGGATATTTATGTACATATTTATGGATATATTTACATTTACATTGCATAATATACATTTATTACATAATAAGTATATTAAATGCTATAAAATATGTTGGAAAATCAGCAAATTAGACCTCTAGATGGTTAAAATCTACAGTTACAGTATTTGGGAAATAACTGCAAGAGAGGAGAGAGGATTATTTGGTAGAGGAGGGAGGAGAGAGGAGAGAGAGGGGGCTTGAGCATAAATATCTTGGAAAATTGTCAAATTAGACCTCTAGATGGTTAAAATTTACAGTATTTGGGAAATAACTACAATAGAAAACATTATGAATGTATGGCATTTAAGTATTACTAGTTTTTTACATAATTTGAACTCATATGGTATCTTGAGAAAACGGAGACAGGGAAAGAGGAGAGAGGAGGGAAATAATTGCACTCAAATGAAAAAAATAGATGAAGCTAGATATTCATCTATTTGTATATATCCACAAGAAAACTAGGGTATTTGGTGAAGTATTCTTTTATTCCATTCAATTTTCATTAATTTTATTTGAATTGAAGTATTATTTACAATGGTTAGAAATTATTAAAATTGCTGCTCAATCCTTTATCCAACACCTACAACAATCCTTAGTAATAGTAGTGTATTTTTTAGTTTTTTGTACAACCATGTATATATGGATAATTATGTACATATTTATGGATATATTTATATCTAGATTGAATAATATACATTTATGACATAATAACTATATTGAATGCTATAAAATATGTTGGAAAATCACCAAATTAGCCCTCTAGATGGTTAAAATTTACAGTATTTGGGAAATAACTGCAAGAGAGGAGTATTTGGTAGAGGAGAGAGGAGAGAGGAGAGAGAGGAGAGTAGTAATATATGAGCAGATCTCCCTACCAAGTGTTTTTTTGTGGGGTTAAAATCTGGGGTGATGCAATGGGTTACGGCGTTGAATGAATTCGCCGAGTTTATATTGTGTTTTATTTGAGGGGTACTTGAGTGGCATTTGAGTGGCATTTAAGTGGCATTCGAGTTTTGATTATTATTTTACTTAATTTGAACTTATATGGTATATACATTTTGAATGTATGGCATTTAAGTTTTGATAATTTCTTTTCATAAATCGAACTCATATAGCATCTTGAGAGAGAGGAGAGAGGAGATGTATCTACCTTGAATAAATTCATTGATTAAAAGCGAATCAATGTATGGCTATATACATTTATTACATAATAAGTAGGGGTAAAATCTCCTCATATAATATAGCTAGATACATAATTCGAACTCATATATACATTGAATGCTATAAAATATATCAGATGATAAAGTTAAATATTCATCTATTCTTTATCGATATTTATAAGGATGATGAAAGATTTTTTGTATTTTATATACATATATATATATAGTTATAGTAACTGTGGTAAAAGAAGTCTATTATGAAGGTTTTTATTTAAGCCAAAGTAGGCTCGGTAGATACTCCATCAGAACACACTCGTCTTTTAGCATAAAAATATGTGAGACCTCGTTTTATTTGGTTGTATGTCAACATTTTTTGATCCTTTACTACAAATCCTCGATTTTTACCCATAAACGACTTTTTTGTGTTCAATACATTTAGATAACTGTCTTTGTTCAATTGATTAATTCGTTTGTTCAAACCTTTTGAGCTAAACTTGTTTCCTTTTTCTCTCCAGCAGTAATAGGATTTAGAGTTAAGTGCAACAATTCCATCTCCGGTAAATTCCTCTTTAAACAGCCCAGGTGTTCTTTTTCCGTGTTTTAGTACTTTTTCACAACAGTCTTGCGTGCTCCATTCTAAACCCATTGTTTTGATTCTTAAAAACTCATCCCTATGTTTGTCACAGTATGGGCGTGGAAACCAATCACCATATTCATTGTAAAACTCTTTTTTCATACTTGGTTTTACCAGTGTTTCTAATGTTCCGCTCAATGCCATGTATGCGCTATCTGTATCCATTTCAACATATTGGAAATCACTTCTGTCAATATATCTATAAATAAAAAGTTTGTTTCGATTTCAATTATTTGGAAGTTTTACTTACTTGCACATAATAATGGTAGGGAATTAGGTTTCACTTACTTATCCATAAAGTCGTAGTAAAACTGTAGCATTCTCAGTTTAGCATACTGTAGCACGGAGAAACCCAAGTGTACTGGAACATTCATAGTTAGCTGAAATGATGGTGATACTGATTAGCAAAGTAAACTTGTGGAATATAAATTTTGAATTGCAAAATAATTGTTTTAAAACTTACTAGCTGTTTACAGGTTACGATTTCATAAAAATCATCTGCTATCTCTTCCATGGCGATAAATTTGTTTCCTCTGATACGAAATGAAGCTTTTCTGGCACCTTCGATGAACTTGATGGTGGTATGTTTTTCTTTATCAGTGATTGTTTTTCCATAAGCAGCATTTCCTACCAACTTGCTAGTAGTAGCGAGTAATTCTTGACTAGGGTCTGCATCTCCCATTCTCCTAGCGTCTGAAACCGATGTTCCAAAAGCTTCAAAAGCTTTTCTAGGAATATATTCTATTAGCTGATAAACTTTGGTGACTTTCAATCCTTGTTTCAAGTACCATTTCAACAAAGGACTCATTAGCAATATCTTATCTCCGTACATACTTCCAACTAATGAGCGTTGAGGAGTCTTTAAAAACCCTTCGGCTTCAGCAAAGACTTTCATTTCATCGCTCAAGTGTTCTCTGGTTAACATCGTATTTTTAAAAATCGGAGGCATTTCGGAGAACTTTTCTTCCTCTTCCTCAGGAACTTCGATGTCACATTCAACAAATCCGAAGAATTCTTCTGATTGAACTCTCTCCAACACTTCTTCTTGATTCAGCTTTTTTTCACGTATTTTAGGGTAGAAAGAATTGTAAAACGTGTTGACAAATTTTTGTAAATTTGTATGAGTTTTTACACGCTTCATCCAGTCACACTCCCAAATCGAGATTACAGTGTAACCTAATGCTCGAAGATATTCTTCATTTTCCATCGTAGTTTTAAACAGATTTGCTTTTGATTTTCTTCCAGTAGCTTGAAGCTCTTGTTCTTTAGCGTTGTTATAAGAGCAGTCGTGTCCATGCCAAAAACATCCGTGGAATTGAAAGACATGACGATTTTCAACACAGAAACCATCAACTGGTAATCCTCGCTGTCCGAGAGTAACTTCTCCTCCATTGAGCTGATGTCTGATATTGATTTTTTTTGAGAACATTTGGAACTGTAACCAGCTATGAGCTATCTTGCTAAATTTTACTGGTTCAGCGACAAAGGAGTTTTCGATTTTTCTTCTTCGAGGATAGCCAGTAGGCATTGATTGCATCATACACCATAAATAGAGCGCATTTGCATCAACTCCATAGATTCTATCACAAATCTTTGCTTCTTTTCCCAACCAATGTTCTCTAATTTTGGTTATACCTTTTTCGTGATATCTATGCATCACTAGACTTGGTCCACCAACTATATTTTTCTTTATTAGAGGAAAAAGTTCTGCATTGCAGTTGTCAAGCAGACAAATTGGGAGAGTCTGACGAAACGAGTTACCAAGTTCATCAAAATTCAAGTATGTAGAGAGGTATGGAGGGGGTGGTTGAGGTGCTTTGTTAAACATCCATCGAATCGCTAATCCTGGTAAAGATATACCATCTTTTAACATATCAATCCCATGCTCTCTGTAGATTGATCTTTGTCTTTCCAACGCTTGAACAAATGGTTTTACATCCAAGTTGTTGTACCATTTTAAAAAATCCCTCATTGTCTTCATGTCGTTATTTTTCCATGCTTCTTGACAAATTATGTACTCTTCTTCACTGATATTCTTTTGTTTTAAAGAACTGTAAAAAGCTTCTCTTGGAGGTAGATGTTCTTGATTAAGTTGTTCCAAGTCTTTCATCCATTCATAAGGAAAAAATCCTTTTCCGGCTTCACATTTTGTATGCTTTGAGATACATTTCATAGCTATATCCAGGAGCGATGAAGTTTGTACAATCTAAAAACAAAAAAAGATCCTATTCCGATAACAGGCATCTTGGTTCCTTTTTTTATAACAAAATCAAAATCTGTGTCGGAGACATCTTTCAATTTTTGAAGCAGTTTTCCTTTCATCACATTGACATCGTAAGTCTGTGAATTGAAACCTAGAATAGGGAGTTTTTTCATATAGCTGTACAAATCATCCAGAACTTTTTCAGCTCCTGTTCTACGTCTGAAACGATTTTTTTCAAAATCACTACGAAACTTTTCTTCAGCTTCTTCCAGTCGTTGTAATTCACCTTCTATCTGTTTTATGATTCGCGAAAATTGTTTTTCCAATCGGCTATATGATTCTTCACTAATATCATCCAAGTATTCAATGAACTTTCCAACGCATTCATCATCATCCCCATTATTGACAATACAACGCGGGTTGTTGAAGCCTGGTACATTTGAACAAATTGAAATACTTAAAAGTTTATGCTCATTCGTGTAAATGGTTGTGTCTGTATCTCGATCTTTTTCGTAATTAGGTAACAAACACTCTATGTCAAATGTTGCAAAAAATGGATAGTATCTCAAGGAATCATCTGACCCGATATCTATCCCGAATTGAACCTTCAGTTTGTCGAATATTGTAGCAGTAGGACTGTATTGTCCTCCAGAAAACTGCATAGTTGTTGCCTCTGAGATTGAACATCTGTGTCTTTTCAGATTCCCCAATCTATCATAACAAGTAGAACAGGTTGGACATCTGTAGGCTTTGACATACCCTTCCAAGTTTGTAATAAGACTGAAGTGATTGATATAAAGATCCAAATATAGATTCTCCTTATAACTGGAGTTTGAATTCCAAATAACTGTTGAAGTCATATCCTCATTTAAAGAAAACACTGTTATCTTCAGTTGAAATGCTCGCTCCAAAAGCAATAAATCAGCTTCTGTCACTCCTTTCCCATCACACCTTTTACCACTATCACCATAGATGAAACTATGATATTGTTGTTGGTACTCCTTCACCTCCTTAATTATCGGATCTTTTGCAATTCCACCGTTTTTTTGTAGTTCTTTGTGTAATGCTAGACATCTAAAAAAACAAAGATTGTCGGTAATTCGTTTTCCTTTTGTGTTTTTTAACATGGTTCGTATGTGTCTGTTGTTAAGGAGGTGAGAGGGTAAATGCTCTGGTGGTGATCCAACTTTTCCCATTCCGAGTAGTTTGTAGAAATAAAACGAAATGTTTGTGATCAACATCAATCTCCAAGTCGTATTTGGTCTCCGTCTCAAGCTATTTGTACGATGATCAGTCTCCATAACATCAACAAAGAAGTCATCAAGATCTCCTTCAGTTTCAATCAGTTTAGCTTTTGGATATACAGTAGCATTGTTTGATGATGAGTGAAAGTATCGGAGTTCACCATCATTTTTATTTTCTAGTATACAACCTACGCTACAGTTGACTTTTGCTCTCGAGCTCAATTGTCTCCAAACTTTTTTTAGCAATTCTAACACTCTTGAATCATGATAGTCATTTTGGTAGGTATCAGCTTGGTCTCTTGGAATCCCATCCCAAAGTCTTACATTTAAAAGTTCTATGACTTTTCCAGCTCTATGTTTCGTTTTCATAGCTCCCCAATATCTAGCTATCAAATCATCCCATTCTTCATCTTGAAAAGTTGGAGCTGTGCTATCATCAACAATACCTAGGGTTGATGCTCGGGTAGGTCTTTCAAAATTTAAATCTTCCATTTCTTCTTCTTGTTCTTCCTCTTGTGCTTCTTCCTCTTCTTCTTCTTCTTCTTCTTCTTCTTCATTTTCTATCATTGGATCATTCTCATTTTCTTCAACTATCTCCTCCACAACCGGCTCTATATCTTGAGCTATTATGCTAGTCTTTGGTGGTGAAGGCTCAGCACCAAATCCTATTTGATTGATTGTTTCATCGGGTAAACGAAAACAAATGAGATTTTCTTCTAACCATTTCCAATTGGGGGAAATTTCAGGTTTTTTTTCTTCTACATTCTCCTCCCGATAATTTAAACTTTGTCTACAATAGAAATGTTAACACATAATAGTTGTTCTATAAAACATTCACATACATTTTATATAAAATGTAACAGAAGAAAAAAATGACTTAAACACCATTATCAATTAATTTTTAAAATAGAATTAGGAAAAAAGACTCAAACATTATTATTAGTTAAGTTTTTAAAAACTTACTGTGTACTATGACATGAAATCCCAACTCGCTCTTTTACATTAATTCTCTGATATTCTGAGTCCTGTCTACAATAAAGAGATAACGCATTATTTTTGCTGATTCATGAGATGAGTATAAGAAAAAAGCAAAAAAATTACTCTACTAATGTTATTAATTTATGATTTTAAAAACTTACTGCTTATCAAAGGCTATTGTATTTTCAGTAGTTGCTGAAACTTGAAAAGTCGAAGGTTTGTCTTGAAAAGCATTTTCAAGTTCCATCTCCATTTCATTTTCATATTCAGCATTGCATTCATCATTCATGTATTCAGTATCAGCGTTTGAAAAACCGATATCATTTTGATTTTTCATGAGCCATTCCCATTCCTTATGTATGTCTACATCAGTATCATCCTCTTCTGTTTCCATAGCACTATAATAACAATAAAATCATTACTTTTTAATAGAAGTGACAATAGCACATAAAAAGGTAAGTTAAATGTCTCAGCTAATAAATTTTACCTTGTGAATAAAACTCCTAGTAGTCAGTTGGTATATTATATAGTAGATGTTGAGGCTTCAGTTACTGTTGTTAGAACGAGTGATTTATTATGTGAAAGCATTACTTTTTAAGTAGACAAAAACTTAAGTGAGATAATTAAGACGGATAATTAAGTCTTAGCTTCAATGAAAATTTTCAAATTCACACAGAAAAACTTTTAATAGTCAGTGGATGTAGTAGTAGATGTTGCTCCTCCGATCACTGTTGTAGAACTGGATGCTTTCTGTGTGAAAACAGTGGCTCTTAAATAGGTAAAACTGCACTGGTTGAACTCTATGAATACCAACCTTCTTTATAATATAACTATGAATCAGAATTTTATCCACGCGAAAACCAATGCTTTCGCGGGAATAAATAATTTATTTTCACGCGAATAGAAACTGTTGCTTTCGCGGGAATAAAAACTTTATTTTCACGCGAATGGAAACAATCGTTTTCGCGGGAATAAATACTTTATTTTCACGCGAATGGAAACTGTTGCATTCGCGGGAATACAAATTTTATTTTCACGCGGATACAAACCAATGTTTTCGCGGGAATAAAGACTTTATTTTCACACGAATGGAAATAGTTGTTTTCGCGGGAATAAATAATTTATTTTCACGCGAATAGAAACTGTTGCTTTCGCGGGAATACAAATTTTATTTTCACGCGGATACAAACCAATGCTTTCGCGGGAATAAATACTTTATTTTCACGCGAATGGAAACCGTTGTTTTCGCGGGAATAAATTATTTATTTTCACGCGAATACAAACTGTTGCTTTCGCGGGAATACAAATTTTATTTTCACGCGGATACAAACCAATGTTTTCGCGGGAATAAATACTTTATTTTCACGCGAATGGAAACCGTTGTTTTCGCGGGAATAAATAATTTATTTTCACGCGAATAGAAACTGTTGCTTTCGCGGGAATACAAATTTTATTTTCACGCGGATACAAACCAATGCTTTCGCGGGAATAAATACTTTATTTTCACGCGAATGGAAACTGTTGTTTTCGCGGGAATAAATACTTTCATGCAAAAGCATTGGTTTGTATCCGCGTGAAAGTAAAATTTGTATTCCCGCGAAAGCAACAGTTTCTATTCGCGTGAAAATAAATTATTTATTCCCGCGAAAACAACGGTTTCCATTCGCGTGAAAATAAAGTATTTATTCCCGCGAAAGCATTGGATTGTATCCGCGTGAAAATAAAATTTGTATTCCCGCGAAAGCAACAGTTTCTATTCGCGTGAAAATAAAGTCTTTATTCCCGTGAAAACAACTGTTTCCATTCGCGTGAAAATAAAGTCTTTATTCCCGCGAAAGCATTGGATTGTATCCGCGTGAAAAATGAAATTTGTATTCCCGCGAAAGCAACAGTTTCTATTCGCGTGAAAATAAAGTCTTTATTCCCGCGAAAGCATTGGTTTGTATCCGCGTGAAAATAAAATTTGTATTCCCGCGAAAGCAACAGTTTCTATTCGCGTGAAAATAAATTATTTATTCCCGCGAAAACAACTATTTCCATTCGCGTGAAAATAAAGTCTTTATTCCCGCGAAAACATTGGTTTGTATCCGCGTGAAAATAAAATTTGTATTCCCGCGAAAGCAACAGTTTCCATTCGCGTGAAAATAAAGTATTTATTCCCGCGAAAACAACTGTTTCCATTCGCGTGAAAATAAAGTTTTTATTCCCGCGAAAGCATTGGTTTGTATCCGCGTGAAAATAAAATTTGTATTCCCGCGAAAGCAACAGTTTCTATTCGCGTGAAAATAAATTATTTATTCCCGCGAAAGCATTGGTTTTCGCGTGGACAAAATTCTGATTCATAGTTATATTATAAAGAAGGTTGGTATTCATAGAGTTCAACCAGTGCAACTTTAGCTATTTAAGAGCCACTGTTTTCACACAGAAAGCATCCAGTTCTACAACAGTGATCGGAGGAGCAACATCTACTACTACACTTTCCATTGCAACTACTAGAAACTTTCTCTTTATAAAAGGTAAAATTTAAAACTTATTATTCCCTACCTAACAAAGATCAAAATTAGTTTAGCTATAATGTAAAGTATGAAATAAATAATCTTTTAGTTCCACATGAAAAGCTGAATTATATGTTATTTCTTTCTTTTTTAGAACACTATGGAGGATTTTTCTGCTTCTTACACGGATTTAAAGCCAATCGAAAACAAACAAAAAACGTTCAAAACACCCAAAAGAAAAAACTCTAACTCTGTCACAAAAGAAGCAGCGATAAAGAAACGAGCTCTTCCAAAACTGGTTTTACCCACAACATCAAA
This sequence comes from Cryptosula pallasiana, assembly GCA_945261195.1. NCBI lineage: Eukaryota > Metazoa > Bryozoa > Gymnolaemata > Cheilostomatida > Cryptosulidae > Cryptosula > Cryptosula pallasiana. Next base: position 47,822,558 of record OX183133.1, on the reverse strand, counting down.
CAATATGGAACAAAAAGAATTGCTCACTGATGCTGACAGAGCTCTCCAGATGGCCAAATCTCTACAAAAATGGAAGGCATGTGATTTGAAAAAGATTGGAGGGTTTCTTACACTAGCATCACTTCCTGTTCCATCAGTTTTGCAAATCGTTTCTATTGAGCAGAGTACTGGTGCATACGGAAACTACTACATTCTCACTTATCTTGATAATTCAACTGGAGTGAATTTTCAGAAAGTCGTTTGTCCAAGTAGAGTAGTTGAAAGCTTCAATGTTGATAACTACCCATTACCTTTCAACATTTTGTACTTGGGTGAGATGGAAAACTCAAAAAAACCAGATACTACTTACTACAATGTCAAACGTATCAGTACAAAACGATTAACCACAATGGAAGCTACTGCTGAAGCTGAAAAACTGAGAAAAATGAGTGAAGAAGAACTCAAACTTGCTTACGACATCGAGTATCTCAGTAATTTCAAAGATTGTTCCATTTTTGCTTACATCGAAGTTGTAGAAAGATTCATTCCTTTCCGATTCAATGGAGAAGAATCCGTTGTAAATTGCATTCGCTATGTCACTGAAAAGAATGGAAAAAGAGAGACGAGAACGCTTTTACTACCAATCAGATATAACGAGGAAGCTAAAAGATGTGCACCTGGTGTGATGATTTACAAAGGAAAAAAACAGAGTAAGAATGGAAATCCTATTCCATACCACAATGTTGTCTTCATTTCTTCAACCAACGCTAGTGATTGGGAGCAATATTGCACACAAACAAGTTCCAATGAGGTGCTAACAAAAACGAATAATGAGGATGAAGTTCTTAAGGAATTCCTAGAAAACGAATTACAAGATTTTGATGAACCACTTGGTGTTGATGGTATGTAAACTCAATATCAAATGCTGACAACAGGTAGTCTCAAGCGGATAATGAATGAATAAAAAAAAAAGCCTGTGTATTCATTGACATTACAAGTTGTACTGTTTTGTATTACTTACTATTTACCGACTCTAACTATATTATATGGAAAGATTTTCCCTACTTATTATACAATAAGTCTATATAATCATATAATAATTCATAGAAAAGTCTAAAGGTTCTCAGGTGATTAACTCACCAAAAGTTCCGGTTTTGCAAAACATTTGAAGATCTTCCTATCCTAAGCATTATACGAGTGACTGTACTTTTTTATCCAGTTGAAATATCTAAAAACTTCAGTAACTTAGTATTTACTGACTCTAGCTATATTATATGAGATTTTCCCTACTTATTACACAATAAATGTATATATTCACATATTCTTCCATTTTTAATCACTTTATTTATTCAATGTAGATATATTTCCTCTCTCTCCTCTCTCTCAAGATATCGTATGACTCGGAATTAAAAAAATTATCAAACCTTAAATGCCTCACATTCAAAATCTAGACATCCTATGAGTTATAATTATGTATACAATTATGTAAAAAATTATCATAACTTAAATGCCATACATTCAAAATCTATATACCATATAAGTTCAAATTAAGTAAAATAATAATCAAAACTCGAATGCCACTTAAATGCCATTCAAATGCCACTCAAGTACCCCTCAAGTAAAATACAATATAAACTCGGCGAATCCATCCAACGCCGTAACCCATTGCATCACCCCAGATAATGACCCCACAAAAAAACACTTGGTAGGGAGATCTGCTCATATATTACTACTGAGGAGGCTTGAGCGTAAATATTTCTTTTAGTTATTTACATAATAAGTATATTGAATACTATAAAATATCTTGGAAAATCGTCAAATTAGACCTCTAGATGGTTAAAATTTACAGTATTTGGGAAATAACTACAATAGAAAACATTATGAATGTATGGCATTTAAGTATTGATAGTTTTTTACATAATTCGAACTCATATGGTATCTTGAGAGAAAGGAGAGAGGAAAAGAGGACAGAGGAGGGGAAATAATTGCACTCAAATGAAAAAAATAGATGAAGCTAGATATTCATCTATTTGTATATATCCAAAAGAAAACAGGGGTATTTGGTGAAATATTCTTTTATTCCATTCAATTTTCATTAATTTTATTTGAGTTGAAGTATTATTTACAATGGTTAGAATTTATTACCATTACTGCTCAATCCTTTATCCAACACCTACAATAATTCTTAGTAATAGTAGTGTAATGAGACTGAGTAATAATCTACACACACCTTGTTCACTCTGTATGCTGTAACACATGTTTTTCCTTTAGTTATCTGCAGTTACCTCAATTGGATCTTATCCAGATGTTTTATAGTCTTTGCTGCTGCTGTCTTTTGTCTCAAACAGAAGTCCAAAGTAGGCATTGTGTCTACAAAATACAAAAAAATTGATTGTTACAATTGATTCATTTATTTTCATTGACTTTATCTACATATACATAAAGTAGCGAAGAAACAGTTTGTGTGAGTATGAAACTATCTAGAGCATAAATATTTCTTTTAGTTATATATATTTACACTTATTATGTTTACCATACATGTAATCAGCGTTAATTTTTGATTTTTGTTTAAAAGCTATTATTATTTCTGGTAAAAAACTACATTAGTTAAGTTTTAGAATCATATAAATGAAATTTGTGTCAATTTAGCATCTACTGCATTATATATTTACAATATTACTTTGTAAATATTAGTGAAAGAAATTATGAAATACCTGCGAGTAATTAAGTAATTCAGTAAGGAAATTGATTGGAATCGTAGTAATATTTTTCAAATACAACATTGCTTTGCAACGACTATTAATGAAAGCGATTATGAAATGTTGATGAGTAACTAAGTAATCTAGTAAGGAAAACTGATTGAAATCACGGTAATATTTGTTAATAGATACTTGCGACATGTTTTATCAACGAAAAAATCAAGCGATTTTCAAATGTTTACGAGTAACTAAGCGATTCGGTAGAAAATACTAACAGAAATCACGCGATATCCGTTTTTGAAATATTTACGATAAACCAAATTGGGATATTGCTGTTATCAACCAAAAAATCCAACGAGTATCAAATGTTTACGAGTACCTAAGTGATTCAGTTGACAAAAACCGATTGAGATCATGTGACATCCGTTACAAATATTTACGTTAAGTTAGCAACGGAAAAACAAATATTTCTTAGAATATTCGCTATAGCAAGTTATGATAATTTTGTACTCGCTCTAAAGGTAAAGGTTTTCAGTCCGTTTTTGGTCAGACCAAAATTTATGCGAGACGTTTTAGGCATTATTTCAGTCGACGTAATGTTACCAGTTCATTTTCACAAGTTTTTAATATTTATTTTAAAAATAAATAATTAGAGCTTTCTACTAGTGTTAAATGATTATTGAATATTTTTTACCTTATCACCACTTAGAGTCAGATGATTTAATTAACTAAAGACAAATAATTATTTTAGCGTTTCTTACCTTGATGCTCTCCTAGTAGCTGTAGTAGATGATGCTTCTCCGCTTGCTGTTGAAGAACTGGATGCTTTCTAAGTGAAAACAGTGGCTCTTAAATAGCTAAAGTTGCACTGATTAAACCCTATGAATCAGCATTTTTTCCAATGCTTTCGCGGGAATAAAAACTGTTTATTCCCGCGAAAGCAACTGTTTCTATTCGCGTGAAAATAAACTATTTATTCCCGCGAAAGCAACTGTTTCTATTCGCGTGAAAACAAATTATTTATTCCCGCGAAAGCAATGGTTTCTATTCGCGTGAAAATAAACTATTTATTCCCGCGAAAGCAACTGTTTCTATTCGCAAGAAGATAAATTATTTATTCCCGCGAAAGCAACAGTTTCTATTCGTGCGAAAATAAATTGTTTATTCCCGCGAAAGCAACTGTTTCTATTCGTGTGAAAATAAATTATTTATTCCCGCGAAAGCAACGGTTTGTGTTCGCCTGAAAATAAATTATTTATTCCCGCGAAAGCAACGGTTTGTATTTGCCTGAAAATAAAATGTTTATTCCCGCGAAAGCAACGGTTTGTATTCGCCTGAAAATAAATTATTTATTCCCGCGAAAGCAACGGTTTGTATTCGTCTGAACATAAAATGTTTATTCCCGCGAAAGCAACGGTTTGTATTCGCCTGAAAATAAATTATTTATTCCCGCGAAAGCAACGGTTTGTATTCGCCTGAAAATAAAATGTTTATTCCCGCGAAAGCAACGGTTTCCATTCGCGTGAAAATAAAGTATTTATTCCCGCGAAAGCAACGGTTTCCATTCGTGTGAAAATAAAATATTTATTCCCGCGAAAGCAACGGTTTGTATTCGCCTGAAAATAAATTATTTATTCCCGCGAAAACATTGGTTTGTATTTGTGTGAAAATAAAATTTGTATTCCCGCGAAAGCAACGGTTTCCATTCGCGTGAAAATAAATTATTTATTCCCGCGAAAACACTGTTTTTTATTCACGCGAAAAAACAGTTTATATTCCCGCGAAAGCATTGGAAAAAATGCTGATTCATAGGGTTTTATCAGTGCAACCTTAGCTGTTTAAGAACCACTGTTTTCACACAGAAAGCATCCAGTTCTTCAACAGCAAGCGGAGAAGCATCATCTACTACAGCTACTAGGAGACCATCAAGGTAAGAGATGCTAAAATAATTATTTGTCTTTAGTTAATTAAATCATCTGGCTCTAAGCGGTGATAAGGTAAAAACTAATCAATATCAATAATTATTTAACACTAGTAGAAAGCTCTAATTATTTATTTTTAAATTTTATGCTAGTTTGAGACAAAATGCTGTATATAAAGCCAATGAAAATAAATGAATCAATTGTAACAATCAATTTTTTGTATTTTGTAGACACAATGTGTACTTTGGACTCTTGTTTGAGACGAAATGCATCAGTAGCAAAGACTATAAAACATCTGGTTAAGATCTACCAACAGCACACTTCTCCAACACAGCAAGAATTTCTTTCAAGATCTACCACCTACTTAGATGATACCAAACCAATGAAGACTCAAACTACATGAGTTTTGAAAACCAATGAAGACTCAAACTACATGAATTTTGAAGACAGCATACTTCTCCAACACAGCAAGAATTCCTTTCAAGATCTACCACCTACTTAGATGATACCAAACCAATGAAGACTCAAACTACATGAGTTTTGAAAACCAATGAAGACTCAAACTACATGAATTTTGAAGACAGCATACTTCTCCAACACAGCAAGAATTCCTTTCAAGATCTACCACCTATTTAGATGATACCAAACCAATGAAGACTCAAACTACATGAGTTTTGAAGACAGCATACTTCTCCAACACAGCAAGAATTCCTTTCAAGATCTACCACCTATTTAGATGATGCCAAACCAATGAAGACTCAAACTACATCAATTTTGAAGACAGCACACTTCTCCAACACAGCAAGAATTCCTTTCAAGATCTACCACCTACTTAGATGATATCAAACCAATGAAGACTCAAACTACATGAATTTTGAAGACAGCATACTTCTCCAACACAGCAAGAATTCCTTTCAAGATCTACCACCTACTTAGATGATACCGAACCAATGAAGACTCAAACTACATGAGTTTTGAAAACCAATGAAGACTCAAACTACATGAATTTTGAAGACAGCATACTTCTCCAACACAGCAAGAATTCCTTTCAAGATCTACCCCCTACTTAGATGATACCAAACCAATGAAGACTCAAACTACATGAGTTTTGAAGACAGCATACTTCTCCAACACAACAAGAATTCCTTTCAAGATCTACCACCTACTTAGATGATGCCAAACCAATGAAGACTCAAACTACATCAATTTTGCAGACAGCACACTTCTCCAACATAGCAATAATTCCTTTCAAGATCTACCACCTACTTAGATCATATCAAACCAATGAAGACTCAAACTACATGAATTTTGAAGACAGCATACTTCTCCAACACAGCAAGAATTCCTTTCAAGATCTACCACCTACTTAGATGATACCAAACCAATGAAGACTCAAACTACATGAGTTTTGAAAACCAATGAAGACTCAAACTACATGAATTTTGAAGACAGCATACTTCTCCAACACAGCAAGAATTCGTTTCAAGATCTACCACCTACTTAGATGATACCAAACCAATGAAGACTCAAACTACATGAGTTTTGAACACAGCATACTTCTCCAACACAGCAAGAATTCCTTTCAAGATCTACCACCTACTTAGATGATGCCAAACCAATGAAGACTCAAACTACATCAATTTTGAAGACAGCACACTTCTCCAACACAGCAAGAATTCCTTTCAAGATCTACCACCTACTTAGATCATATCAAACCAATGAAGACTCAAACTACATGAATTTTGAAGACAGCATACTTCTCCAACACAGCAAGAATTCCTTTCAAGATCTACCACCTACTTAGATGATACCAAACCAATGAAGACTCAAACTACATGAGTTTTGAAGACAGCATACTTCTCCAACACAGCAAGAATTCCTTTTAAGATCTACCACCTACTTAGATGATGCCAAACCAATGAAGACTCAAACTACATCAATTTTGAAGACAGCACACTTCTCCAACACAGCAAGAATTCCTTTCAAGATCTACCACCTACTTAGATCATATCAAACCAATGAAGACTCAAACTACATGAATTTTGAAGACAGCATACTTCTCCAACACAGCAAGAATTCCTTTCAAGATCTACCACCTACTTAGATGATACCAAACCAATGAAGACTCAAACTACATGAGTTTTGAAAACCAATGAAGACTCAAACTACATGAATTTTGAAGACAGCATACTTCTCCAACACAGCAAGAATTCCTTTCAAGATCTACCACCTACTTAGATGATACCAAACCAATGAAGACTCAAACTACATGAGTTTTGAAGACGGCATACTTCTCCAACACAGCAACAATTCCTTTAAAGATCTACCACCTACTTAGATGATGCCAAACCAATGAAGACTCAAACTACATCAATTTTGAAGACAGCACACTTCTCCAACACAGCAAGAATTCCTTTCAAGATCTACCACCTACTTAGATCATATCAAACCAATGAAGACTCAAACTACATGAATTTTGAAGACAGCATACTTCTCCAACACAGCAAGAATTCCTTTCAAGATCTACCACCTACTTAGATGATACCAAACCAATGAAGACTCAAACTACATGAGTTTTGAAGACAGCATACTTCTCCAACACAGCAAAAATTCCTTTCACAAGAATTCCTTTCAAGATCTACCACCTACTTAGATCATATCAAACCAATGAAGACTCAAACTACATGAATTTTGAAGACAGCATACTTCTCCAACACAGCAAGAATTCCTTTCAAGATCTACCACCTACTTAGATGATACCAAACCAATGAAGACTCAAACTACATGAGTTTTGAAGACAGCATACTTCTCCAACACAGCAAAAATTCCTTTCAAGATCTACCACCTACTTAGATGATGGCAAACCAATGAAGACTCAAATAACATGGATTTTGAAGATAAGATGATAGCAAACCAATGAAGACTCAATGTTACACAACATTACTTTCTCTCCTGCTTAGATGATACCAAACCAATGAAGACTCAAACTACATGGATTCTACTTCGATGATGCTGAAAAAGAAAACTGTCCAGAACAAGAGCTCAAGAAGCTAATCTATAACTCAAGGCTATCATATCACTATAGGTGAGTTTTACTAATTTTTACCATAAATTAAACAAAATGCTGAATATATACATTTTACAAGTGAAAAAAGGACTTTTTTGGTGAAATTAGTGTATTTTTTACAACAAAATGCTGAATATATACATTTTTCAGGGAAAAAAAGGACTTTTTTGGTGTAAATAGTGTATTTTTTTACAACAAAAATGCTGAACATATACATTTTCTAGGTGAAAAAAGGACTTTTTTGATGTAATTAGTGTATTTTTTACAACAAAATGCTGAATATATACATTTTCATGGTAATTGTTTTAGATAGATGAAAGAGAATCAAAAACACTTGGTGAAAATAATGCTCAAGAAAGAACAAGTTGAACAATGTAACTTGTTGAGTTATTTCCCTTTTCTAATAATGTAAACTATCCAATGTAACTAGAACTATAATTCAAATTCATGTAATTATTTTACATTTTCGCTTAATCATTCTATACTAATGCATAACTTTTTTATTTTAGTTCATTACGAAATTAAAAGCACATAGAACAGAAGTCTTCCTTCCTAAGATATAACATCACTACATCAAAGACATCATTGTAAAGGAACAAACTATGCATTAACTGTTACTACTTTGTATTTATTACAAGTTGTAGTGCTTTGTATTACTTAGTATTTACTGACTCTAGCTATATTATATGGGGAGATTTTCCTTACTTATTATGTAATAAATGTATATAATCATATAATGATTCATTTTTAATCAATGTATTAATTCAATTTAGATATATCTCCTCTCTTCTCTCTCTCTCTATGTAGATATAAATATACCCATAAATATGCACATAATTGACCATATATACATTAATTGCTAGAAAACTAAAAGATTTCTCTCTCCTCTCTCTCTTTCTCTCTCAAGATACCATATGTATGTATGTATGTATGAATGCATTGATTGTCATTACAAGTTGTATTGCTTTGTATAACTTAGTATTTACTGACTCTAGCTATATTATATAGGAAGATTTTCCCTACTTATTATGTAATCAGGTATATAATCATATATTGTTTCATTTTTGATCAAAATATTTATTCAATGTAGATATATCTCCTCTCTCTATGTAGATATAAATATACCCATAAATACGTACATAATTAACCATATATACATGAATGTATAGAAAACTAAAAAATCTCTCTCTCCTCTCTCTCTCCCTCTCTCCTCCCTCTCTCTCCTCTATCTCTTTCTTTCTCTCAAGAATGTATATAGTTATGTAAAAAAATTATCAAAACTTGAATGCCATACATTCAAAATCTATATGTCATATAAGTTCAAATCAAGTAAAAAAATAATCAAAACTCAAATGCCACTTAAATGCCACTCAAATGCCATTCAAATGCCCCTCAAATAAAATACAATATAAACTCGGCGAATTCATTCAACGCCATAACCCATTGCCCCACTCCAAGATCAGATCCACAAAAAAACACTTGGTAGGGAGATCTGCTCATATATTACTACTCATAAGGGCTCATTTTGAACACATTCCTTTAGAGCGTTCGAATCCTCTTTTTGTTCAACTCATCACCGAAGAAGTATTTTATTTTGTGTTAGGATTCAATCTAGTTCGTAAATCAATACAAAGCATGCTTTTGAGCTGTAATTGTATTTCAAGAGCAAATCCTCTCGAATGCTTAAACTGTTCTAGGAGCTTTGATCCAAAAGTATGCTGTCCGCAAGCCAAGTTGATAGATTTTGAAGATCTCAAAAGAGCGATCGAACTGATTGATATAAAGCAATGTTTGAAAGATGCTGAACTGGGTGATTTGATAGATATTTCGATTTTAAGAGGTTTGACTTCATTTCGCTGGACAGAAACACATGTTCTTTTGTCTCAATCTCGATTGGAACCATACTTACATTTTGGTAACCACTTTGATGAGATTGTTTCACATCTTCAAAATCGATTGAGAGAGCTGAACAAGCTGCTAGCCACTTACATATAAATAGAAAAAACATCAAGAAAGAAAGTATTCAACTTTCAACACTGAAAGCGAAAACATTTTAAAAAATGAGCTGCGTATTTATCTTGCTACTGGCACTAACATTTCCCAATGTTAGTGGAGTATTCTATACCAACGAAATTGATGAATGTATAGCCGGAGCTATGGATAAAAATGATGTCTTGGTTTTTTCACCTTTTGAAAGGACTATACGATATAAAGATGAAAATGGAAAAAACTGTGTGCGACTCTACCCTCCCGACTTATTATATTGTGGTTTTTTCATCCCTCAAAGCGCTTCTTGGATCTGCAAGGACACAACTTCTACAGATTCTGTGCCTTGTGATACTACAACAAAATACGTTTTGAATCAAGCGGAATGTGAAATGGGTATTACAAATAATACGGAAGGACTTACTCAAAATACAAAAGTATATCGAAATGGGGGTTTATGTGCATTTCAATACAACAGCAGACGTGTGATCTGTCCAATAAGAAGACAGTTTGAGACATTCAAATTTGCATGCATGCAATGCGCTCATTCCGATCATTCGATCAACAAGGAGCCTACAGATACCCTGACCTGCAATACACCAACAAAATACACTCTGAATCAGGAGGAATGCGCAATAGGGGTTAAAAATAATACGGAAGGTCTTACTCAAAATACAAAACTATTTTGGAATGATGAATTATGTGTATTTGAATACAACACCTCACGTTTGATTTGTCCACCAACAGAAGAGTTTGAGACAACCAACTTTGCATGTGTGGAATGCAATCGTTTGACCAACGAGGAGCCAAAAATAGCTACTATCATCACTAACATCAATGGTATTGAAGGTGTAAATTTGTCATTTTCGAGTTTTGAAAGTTTGAAGTCTGTTCAAAACAAGATTATCATCAGTATCACATGTCAAGGAGATACCAAAGACAAATGCAATCCCAAGGTTATATATATAGAGCTTTAGTTGAAGCATATTAACCAAAGACCACCGAAATGCAAGACAGTTAACTCTAGATGATGAAAGCATAAACTAGGTTAAAAGTCTCTCTCTCTGAATGAAAAAATGAGATATTGCATCTATCTCCTATTATTCCCAATCCTAAGCGGTTATTCTCTTGTAACAGAGATTAAACCATTCACTTTATCTCATAGAGCGTCTGGATGTTTTCAGGGAATTCTTAATATGGAAGCGGTTGATTCAGTAACTCGTATTTTAACAAAAAACTTAAAATATCATATGCTTAGACTCACATGTTTCATGGAACCTGCTCACCTACGTAGAAGCTGTGACACTCATGATATGTGGCCTCAACACTACTTTGTTTGCAAAACCGCTGAAGCTTTAAATTACATCCGTTTATACGATGAGGGATTACTAACTACGACTCGAAGAACAACTTCAACAACAACCACTGTAACTCCACATACAACGAAAAAAATCACCACAACTCCGCAGACAACGACGATGACAACCACTACAACTTCAACATCGACAAAAACTACAAACAAGCCAGTAGTTCCAGCTTTATCACCATCAATTCCATCTCTTCCACAAGCTCTGGGTTTAGTCGATTTAATTTTGGAACAGCCAAGCCCTACAAACTCTACTATATACAATTCTGAAGAAATCGAAACTACTACTGATTGTGTGTGTGATAGATACATCATATGCGAAAACAATTCAGTATCAATTACAAATTCAACACCGTCGATTTATAGAGTTTTTATTTATAATGATTTGGAGGGTTTTCAAAATTTTCTCTGTCTATATCGGAAAATAGTAAACTTAAGCTTGAAGAAAATCTTCTCATCATCATTGAACCTGAATGTGATGATATTTCTTGTAAAGTCATCAAATACTTTACAAATTAAAAAGTTTTTATAGACTTTAACTCTATATATTCAACTTATTACACTCTATTATGATATCTATTTTATTACATTCTCCTTTTTTTGTAAATTTGTACAATTAGATGAAATTTAACCATTTAGAGAATGATTTCTTTTTGCAAAAAATCAATGAAAATTGAATGAAATGAAAAAATATTTCACCAAAAACCTCTTTTTTGTCAAAGAAAGGTGTAGAATAAAGAGCTCACTCAAAAATTGATTTCAATACAATGGACTACTGAATTATTATATCATTTTCAATCAGATATATGTAGATACATACAAACGGATGAAAATCTCTCATCATCCACTTTTTCATTTGAAATGATATTGGAACTATTTCAAGCTCACAATATTTAACATGTTCTCTTTATGTATCCCTACTTATTATACAATAAATGTATATATTCACATATTGTTTCATTTTTAATCATCGGATTTATTCAGTGTAGATGTATCTGTAGAATTATCAAAACTTAAATGTCATACATTCAAAATCTATAAGTTCAAATTAAGTAAAAAAATAATCAAAACTCAAATGCCACTTAAATGCCATTCAAATGCCACTCAAATGCCCCTCAAGTAAAATACAATATAAACTCGGCGAATTCATCCAACGTCGTAACCCATTGCCTCAACTCCAAGATCTAATCCACAAAAAAACACTTGGTAGGGAGATCTGCTCATATATTACTACTTATGCTGGCCCGGGGTAGGCTCTATGTTATTTATGTATAATACAGAGTCTATACTGGCTTGTAGTAGACTCAGGATATCCGGTATCCTTAACCTGTTATAGGTTATATATATTGTGAGGGAGGAATCCCGGGTCCACTTATAACTGGTGTTAGGAGATAGGTGAAGGGGTGTAAGGGGAACCTAAAGTAAGGGGAAGGTGGGGGGTAAGTGTCTCACTATCTTTTCTTATAAAAATCTCCCACGATATAACACCTACCACCAGCCTGAGAACTGAGAACCTGAGAACTGTATTTATAGTATTATTCCTTGCCATTAAGCACCTTATATATTTAATATTGTGGGCCATTGTATGCATTGTTTATGTTAATTAACTGTTTTCGTTTCCTGTAATGCTTATTGTTTCAACATATGATGATACAATGTACTTTCTGCCACCAGCCTACAAAAGGCTGGTTCAATGTACGCTCTATGCCACTTATCTCTTACTGCTGTTAACTCCTCTGGGCAATTGCACTCTAGAGCATGGAAATAGAAACAACAAGTATGTTTATAACTTAAACTCTGCCTTGTTTGTCTGAGCCGTGGGCTCATAAGTTGTGAAGCTGTGAGCAACTTCTCCGTTGCATTCTGCAGGTCTGACTGACCCCGCATTACCACTTTGAGAGAGATGTTGTTTGGGTGTTCCACGAGCTGCGAGCTATAGACAGCGGTTTGTTAATGGACGGTAATGGGAGCCCTACCGGCACGATCCACTACATATATATACATACAGACACCATATATACATACAAACACTATATATGTATACAGACACTATATATTTTAATGGATTTCGGTCTTGTTGCCGCGAAAGTCCTCTAGTCTCATGTATTGTACCTTTCTCTAGAAGTGACACTGTGCTGCCCGACAGAGCCCGGCAGAGCCCGTGGCTCAGACAAACTACACTGAGTGTGGTTCGAATAATGGCTTTATTCCTCAACACCAAAGTCCTAGGGTGGCTATCCACTAAGGTGATTGGCAAGACATGAATGAATGAGCACAAAGAATATATACAACTCCAGCCCTTTTATAGGTAGCTCGCAGGAAGTTATAAGCATAATATTATATAAAGGTAAAGGCACAGGAAGTAATTAGACCAATAGGAATACATATATAAATAGTAGGCAAATCATGCAGTGAATAGCGGTTAAATGTAATGGGAGCCAAGTGGCTAAAGCCGGAGTCCTATCTCCTACTGTCCAATCGTAGATCTTTGCGGGGCTCCAAGGCTACAGCTAAACAGTGGTTACCATATTCATCATTCCGAGGAAGGGTACTTCCAGTTCCTGCTCTAGAGTAGGATCCTAGCTGGTACAGAAGGTCCGCCACTATGGCGGCCATCTTTGACCGGGTCTGTGTCATCATACCGGGTAGGTAAGGGGGTCAATACCGGCTCTGCAGGAGTCAATACCGGCCCTTCATGCTGTGGTACCGGGACAGTAAGGCTTTCTACTGACACAGCATCTTTCCGATGGCTGTGGGTTAAACTTTAGCGCACTGATGTGGAGATAGGAGTGGTAAACAACCAGTTTACCACTGCCATTCATCAAAATCTACCGAATTATGTATGCAGACACTATATATGTATACAGCTGCTATATATGTATCAATAACTATATGCATGGTCACTGTATATATAGTCAACAATTACAAAAACCAACTTACCAAAGACCTCTATACTGAAGGACTTCTCAACTGCCACATCTGTAACCTCATTGATAGCTGAGCACACGTACTCGGCTGCTGCTGCCCCAGTTATCTTCTGCAGTCTCAGAGTGCTGCCCTACCAACACCCATCATACAAGTTAGAGAAATAAGCAGATACAGAAGATGAAGGTAACTCCCAGAGTAAACTATAGCTATTGCTGTTTGATGTAAAACTACCTACTCTATAACTGTGATTCTTGCCATATGTAGGCTGAAGCATGCTGACTACTGTCTAATCTAAGTGCATGTAAGCTGAAGCATGATGGTTACTGTCTAATCTAAGTACATGTAAGCTGAAGCATGATGGTTACTGTCTAATCTAAGTGCATGTAAACTGAAGCATGATGGTTACTGTCTAATCTAAGTGCATGTAAGCTGAGGCATGCTGGTTACTGTCTAATCTAAGTACATGTAAACTGAAGCATGATGGTTACTGTCTAATCTAAGTACGTGTAAGCTGAAGCATGATGGTTTCTGTCTAATCTAAGTACATGTAAGCTGAAGCATGATGGTTACTGTCTAGTCTAAGTACATGTAAGCTGAAGCATGATGGTTACTGTCTAATCTAAGTACATGTAAACTGAAGCATGCTGGTTACTGTCTAATCTAAGTGCATGTAAACTGAAGCATGCTGACTACTGTCTAATCTAAGTGCATGTAAGCTGAAGCATGCTGACTACTGTCTAATCTAAGTGCATGTAAGCTGAAGCATGCTGGTTACTGTCTAATCTAAGTACATGTAAGCTGAAGCATGATGGTTACTGTCTAATCTAAGTACATGTAAGCTGAAGCATGATAGTTACTGTCTAATCTAAGTGCATGTAAGCTGAAGCATGATGGTTACTGTCTAATCTAAGTACATGTAAGCTGAAGCATGATGGTTACTGTCTAATCTAAGTACATGTAAGCTGAAGCATGCTGGTTACTGTCTAATCTAAGTACATGTAAGCTGAAGCATGATGGTTACTGTCTAATCTAAGTACATGTAAGCTGAAGCATGATGGTTACTGTCTAATCTAAGTACATGTAAGCTGAAGCATGATGGTTACTGTCTAATCTAAGTACGTGTAAGTAAGCTGAAGCATGATGGTTACTGTCTAATCTAAGTACATGTAAGCTGAAGCATGATGGTTACTGTCTAATCTAAGTACATGTAAGCTGAAGCATGATGGTTACTGTCTAATCTAAGTGCATGTAAGTAAGCTGAAGCATGATGGTTACTGTCTAATCTAAGTGCATGTAAGCTGAAGCATGATGGTTACTGTCTAATCTAAGTGCATGTAAGCTGAGGCATGCTGGTTACTGTCTAATCTAAGTACATGTAAACTGAAGCATGATGGTTACTGTCTAATCTAAGTACGTGTAAGCTGAAGCATGATGGTTTCTGTCTAATCTAAGTACATGTAAGCTGAAGCATGATGGTTACTGTCTAATCTAAGTGCATGTAAACTGAAGCATGATGGTTACTGTCTAATCTAAGTGCATGTAAGTAAGCTGAAGCATGATGGTTACTGTCTAATCTAAGTGCATGTAAGTAAGCTGAAGCATGATGGTTACTGTCTAATCTAAGTGCATGTAAGCTGAAGCATGCTGGTTACTGTCTAATCTAAGTACATGTAAGCTGAAGCATGATGGTTACTGTCTAATCTAAGTACATGTAAGCTGAAGCATGATGGTTACTGTCTAATCTAAGTGCATGTAAGCTGAAGCATGATGACTACTGTCTAATCTAAGTACATGTAAGCTGAAGCATGATGGTTACTGTCTAATCTAAGTACATGTAAGCTGAAGCATGCTGGTTACTGTCTAATCTAAGTGCATGTAAGCTGAAGCATGATGGTTACTGTCTAATCTAAGTACATGTAAGCTGAAGCATGATGGTTTCTGTCTAATCTAAGTACATGTAAGCTGAAGCATGCTGGTTACTGTCTAATCTAAGTGCATGTAAGCTGAAGCATGCTGGTTACTGTCTAATCTAAGTACATGTAAGCTGAAGCATGATGGTTACTGTCTAATCTAAGTACATGTAAGCTGAAGCATGATAGTTACTGTCTAATCTAAGTGCATGTAAGCTGAAGCATGATGGTTACTGTCTAATCTAAGTACATGTAAGCTGAAGCATGATGGTTACTGTCTAATCTAAGTACATGTAAGCTGAAGCATGCTGGTTACTGTCTAATCTAAGTACATGTAAGCTGAAGCATGATGGTTACTGTCTAATCTAAGTACATGTAAGCTGAAGCATGATGGTTACTGTCTAATCTAAGTACATGTAAGCTGAAGCATGATGGTTACTGTCTAATCTAAGTACGTGTAAGTAAGCTGAAGCATGATGGTTACTGTCTAATCTAAGTACATGTAAGCTGAAGCATGATGGTTACTGTCTAATCTAAGTACATGTAAGCTGAAGCATGCTGGTTACTGTCTAATCTAAGTACATGTAAGCTGAAGCATGATGGTTACTGTCTAATCTAAGTGCATGTAAGTAAGCTGAAGCATGATGGTTACTGTCTAATCTAAGTGCATGTAAGCTGAAGCATGGTGGTTACTGTCTAATCTAAGTACATGTAAGCTGAAGCATGCTGGTTACTGTCTAATCTAAGTGCATGTATGCTGAAGCATGATGGTTACTGTCTAATCTAAGTACATGTAAGCTGAAGCATGATGGTTACTGTCTAATCTAAGTACATGTAAGCTGAAGCATGATGGTTACTGTCTAATCTAAGTACATGTAAGCTGAAGCATGATGGTTACTGTCTAATCTAAGTGCATGTAAGTAAGCTGAAGCATGATGGTTACTGTCTAATCTAAGTGCATGTAAGCTGAAGCATGGTGGTTACTGTCTAATCTAAGTACATGTAAGCTGAAGCATGCTGGTTACTGTCTAATCTAAGTACATGTATGCTGAAGCATGATGGTTACTGTCTAATCTAAGTACATGTAAGCTGAAGCATGATGGTTACTGTCTAATCTAAGTACATGTAAGCTGAAGCATGATGGTTACTGTCTAATCTAAGTACATGTAAGCTGAAGCATGATGGTTACTGTCTAATCTAAGTGCATGTAAGTAAGCTGAAGCATGATGGTTACTGTCTAATCTAAGTGCATGTAAGCTGAAGCATGCTGACTACTGTCTAATCTAAGTGCATGTAAGCTGAGGCATGATGGTTACTGTCTAATCTAAGTGCATGTAAGCCGAAGCATGCTGGTTACTGTCTAATCTAAGTACATGTAAGCTGAAGCATGATGGTTACTGTCTAATCTAAGTACATGTAAGCTGAAGCATGCTGGTTACTGTCTAATCTAAGTACATGTAAGCTGAAGCATGCTGACTACTGTCTAATCTAGTGCTATTTTATTATTGTCAACCCCATCCCTAAGCTACTGGGTTTGTCAATGTATTGTATTGCAATCAACTTCATACTTTTTTTGGAAGTTGGTGGCACAGTATACGGAGGCATGTGTTGTCTAGGGGTTAAAGTGCTTGTAACTTCAACCGACAATCTGGGGTTCAATTCCCAGCAAGGTTAAATGTGGGTGAAGTATTTGGCTTCTTGTATGCGTTGCTTGGTCGGATATGGGTGTATATGTATGATTAATGTGATAAAGGAAAGGCATCATTGCACTGTATGGCTGGATAGTGACAGTAATTGTATATGGTGTGTTATAGAACATGCTACGAACTGGCAGGAAGCTACCTACAGATAATTTTGATGAACATATTTTTTGAAAACGAAACAATAATGAGCAGCTGTGAACACCTAGTATAGCATGTGTTTGAGCCAAGCTCTACTTATAACTGATTAATTTTATCAACACATGAAAATATTTGTCTCTCACAAAGAAAAGGCTTTCATTACGCCACATGGAAACACTCTCCAAGTGCAACAACAGAGAAATGCAGCCTTTTACCTGAAAGGAAAAGTTATTTTCAGCTTAAAGAAAAACTTTATGAGATTGTGCTAGTCAGCCACCGTTATTCAACTTTTAAAAATTATTGAAGTTGTGCACTCGTACAACAAGTATTGTTGTGTGTTGTACTGTGCAATGGCTGTACTAGCGCACCCTATCATTGCTACTAATCACTCAACCTATCCGTCAACCCCCACACTGACTAGGACCTCACAATGAATAAAAGGTGTAAAGGTTGGTGGCTTAGCTCTTGGAGAAAGGTTTGATTGAACCTGCCTCAGGGGATAGTTGAGAAAAAAGATGATTCCTGGAACTTTTGTGTAGATTATCGCAAGTTGAAAACTGCTACCCAAATTGATGCCAAACCCTTACCAAGGATTAATGAACGCCAAAATACTTCAGCTGAGAGCAGATAGTTCAGTACTCTGGATCTGGCTAGTAGCCACTGACGGTGCCTCTGGAGCTCGATGCCAGTGAAATGTGTGCTTGCCCCACCATGTCTGGCCCATGAAAATGCAAAGTTCTACCCTTCCGCCCTGCAACATTTTAAAGACCTATAGAAAAGGTTATACAGTGTTACACTGGAAGACCCTGTTGCTGTACTTTGATGACATCACTGTCATCTCTCCAGACTTCAAGTCATACCTACAATGTCTAATGGAAGTCTTCCAGCATCTTCAACAGGCCGGCCTTGAGCCAAAACCTAGTACGTGAAAATTGTTGAAAACCAAGGTAAATGACCTTGAACAAGTGGTCAGTGAGGATGAGAGCAACAGACCTCAGTGAGGTCTCGACTGTCCAAGAAAGGCCCGCCTCCACTAGCCCAAACCATTGACACGGTTAACCACAAACGACAACCCATAATTTTGGTAGCCAGAACAGAGAAGGGCATTCCTTGAGCTCAAGAAAAGGTTAGTGACCGCCCCTATACTGGGTTAACTTGAACCAGGAAAAAAAGTACATCTTAAACACAAGGCCCAGTGACGACGAAGTGGGCACTGATAGTGATAACACACACTGCAGGTAAAACCTTGAATTGCTAGCTGTGGTCAAGGCACCATTTCTGTCTATATCTTTATGGGCAATGCTTTAGCTAATATACGTTGGTGCACACAGATAGTCGACGGCATGAGTTATTTCAATTATCATTATTATTTAAGTTTATGCCAATGGCCTTGCATCAATGATCATTGCTTGCATGATAAAGATTTGTTTTTATTGGTTTGACCAAAAAGGAAATATCGAGTGTCATTAAACAGGCATACTTGCGTTCACATCCAGAAAATAAAACTCTGAATTCTTAAACAGTTGCACATAATTTTGCGTGAAACCACTGCGTGGAGAAACCCTGTTTTTTACAAATCCACACAAAAAAGTTCAATGTTGGAGACCATGACTTCATGTTTTCTTTGCCGAAAGCGCCCACAAGTAAAACTAACATGCTACTCTGTGTTGATCAGTTTGTTACCAACCGCCACCCTCCACTTCACATGGGTGCAAATTTTTTTTTCTCACATTTACTTTTAAAAATCTTGAAGTAAAATTATGGGCAAGTCAAAGAGCCACAGGTTGAGGTGAAAAGTAGCCTAATCATCTGTAAGAATTAAAGAGCATTTGGAGCTTTGAAGTCAAAACGATATAAAAGACAAAAAACTACAGTAGGTGTAGCTGTTGTGTGGCCCCGCAAACAAAAAAGTAATAGCCACTTGAATCTTGTCCAATGTATATGGATGGGTCAACATGTGTCTACATAGAATAAACCCCAATAATGTAATTGTCGCCCATGGCAGGGAAATCTGCTCATATATTACTACTGTCGTCCATGGCCGCAAATAGATATTTTAATTGTATCTGTTGAGTGAAACTATATTTGTTTTGTGCTATCATATATACTGACTGCAAACCAAGTGAGATTGCCATGAAAGCAATGGAGGCGAGAAATGTTGTCAGATGGCTAGAGCTGAGTTACTTAAATTACCACGTATTGTAGTCCTCCATTTTCAGTATCTACTAGCTCTTCTCCATCTTTCCTGTACCAAGTCACTGTAGGAATAGGTATGCCTTTCACAATGCATTCAAGTGTGACATCACTATTTTCAATAAAATTTTCCTTGTTTGGAGTGACATTGATCTCCATAATGGAAACAGGAACTAAAAAATACAAGTAAGATTGACAACCCTCAGTGAAGGCAAATGTGTGATAAAACAACAGAAAGTTTAACTTGTATTAAATTTAAAAAATTGCGTCTCACCATGAACCATGAGAATAGTCTGAGCAATGGTTGGCGGACTTGTCACAATGTTTGTAGCGGAACAAATGTAGCCTGATGTTGCTGCTGTTGTTATATTTACAAAGTGTAGAACACTTCCCTAAAAAAAAGCAGTTTCATTTTTAACAGTTTTTCCAAGGTTCTCATAATCAAAGAACACGGGTGAAAAGAAATCATCACAATATACAATTGTAGTAAAATTGTTGATCACCAAAGCAATCCAAAACAACAACACAAGTCACTAAAACTTTGGATGAGACATGCATTGCTTTTCATGCAGCTGATATAAACAACTTTACCTCATGCTTTGTGCCAACACTTTCTGTATTTACCAAATCAGCACCGTCTTCTCTAGACCAAGTAAAGTTTGGTTTAGGGATACCAAGTGCTGTACAATTCAATGTTACCTCATCTCCTTCAAAAATCTCTCCAATTGATGGATTGACAGCCACTCTAACAGCAAACGCCGGATCTGAATAATTAGAACAAATAGAAAAAAGAAAAAGCAAAGTGTTGAGGAGGATGCGATAAAAAATATCTGTCTTTTTGCGTTAACTGATAGTGTTGGATATACTAGTGCTACTACAATAACTAAATAGTAGTAACTCTGCCGGTGGTACAACATCTACCATTGCTGCAAAATCCTACTAATGGTGATACATCTGCTGGAAACGCTTCATGTACTAATAGTATTGTATCTATTGATAGTACTATATATATCTACCAGTACTACTACACCTACCAAGGACTGTATATATAGTGATTCTATATATAGTGACTGAGTATATGGTAACTGTTTATGTAGTGAGCATTTATATAGTGATGATGCCCGTGTATAATAATAATAATAAATACTTACAAAGAACTGTTACATTCACGGATCTTGTTGGTGCCATCGTTGTAAGAAAGTTTTGAGCGGAGCAAGTATAAGTAGCAGTCGATACATAATTAACGTTGGACAATCGTAATACATTTCCCTACAAGCAGTACAACATAAACCCCACAGTTTATATCAGCTCTGGATACAAATGGAGTGTACCAGGTATATTATATGTCAGTTGACAGACTGTAATATCGCATGTACTCGACGAGACTAGAATATCTCAAGTACTCGACGAAACTAGAATATCTCAAGTACTTGACAAGACTAGAATATATCAAATGACAATTGTATAGTTTATGAAAATAGTGGTTTTATGAATTGCTGGTAATAGAATTTTTACAATTTGTATTTTTGGTTCCTTTTCCACCTCAACTGGCTCACACCACAATTTTTTTAACAAAGAAGTTGCTCTTACCAGTTCAAGTGAACTGTTCCATTTGTCGAGCTAAAAGCTGCAGAGAACACAAGGGTGTGCTGCATTGGTAATAACAACAAACTTTTAAGTGACTAGAGTAACCAGAATATCTATTGATAAAATTGGTAGGCATTGATGTGTCTCTGTAGTGACACATCTGCATCTATGCACACTTACAGTGTAATTTGAGCCAGCTGTCTTACTTCCTATCAAATTACCACCATCTTCTCTGTACCATTTGACTGTAGGTGCAGGTACTCCCTTTACTATACATTCAAGTGCCACATTCTCATACCTAGCAATTGATCGTCCTTGCGGGGTAACAACTACATCCAGAATTGAAGCTTGTTCTAGAAAAACATGCATTACCAAACCTGTTGTTCAATAATAACTTTAATCACTTCTTCTAAGTTCTTCTAAGTATTATACCGCCCGCCCTTTATATCAATATTGCAAAAAATTTTTGTCATTTTCTCTACTTTAGTGTATCATAACGCAACCGGTACAATCGTAAAGAAGTAAATGGGGGTATATTCTGAAAAGCCGATCACATCAATGATTTATTGTGGTCAGTTTTGTAAATTGTTTCACATCAGAAAAATATTTAACTAACTAGCTAGCCGACCAACTGAGCAACGGATTGAGTGACCAACCCATTATCCAATTAACTTATCAACTAACTCACAACTAAAATTATTAGACATGAAAAGGTTGAAGCTCACCAAAGAATTTCACACTCACGGAGCTGGAAACTGTTTCAGTGTTGTACTTGTTTGTTGCCGTGCAAATATAAGGGCCAGCCGTTGAGATTGTTACCGATGTGAGATTCAGCACCTGACCCTACGAACGGCATAATATCAATGTTAATTGTTACATCTAAATCAAACCTACAGACTTACAAACATTAGAACCCAAAAACGATTTATTATTGTCAAAGGTGAGCCAAATGTACAAAAGTAGGCGGAGTTTATTGCGACTGCTACCTTTTGAGATTGAATGGTTGTGCAGCTTTTCCAAATAAAACAATGGATGCTCAACCCACACCCCAACTCATGTCACTAACGGAGCATAAAAGTCACATTACTTAAAAATAATGCAGCTTTCAGGTTGTAAAACACAAGAACATAATTGAAAAATTGAGAAAAAGTTCACAGTTTATGTTATGACAAAAAAACCACTCATTTTGCAAAATATCATTTCAACTGGTATATTTTTAATTATATCCGCTAATAGGATCAAATACTTTTACATGAGGCATATGCGAGACCGAGGCTGTGGTGTGCAACTAGCGATCCACATGTATTTAAGCCATTCTCAAAAGTTGATGTGTTAAAATTCCATACTTTGTACTGAACCCAAGGATGTGGTATAATAGGAAAGGATCTGGTCCATCATACCACCCAAGAAGTTGCCCTGTCACACTAAATAAAAGGCGTGGCTGCACTGCACCGATGTTTTGATACCGATGTGCCCATACGATGGTTCGTGGCTATAAGCAGGTGGCTACACAGGTCGAAGTGGCATGACGATGTACTCGAGCACATCGGTGAGCTGCAACTGAACTAGCCAATCATACGGCACAATGTACGGGTTTTTGCCTGTTTCATTTCCGACAACGAATTATTGGTTTCCCTGATATAATAATCACAATAATAACAACATAATTGAAAAAGCAATTTCACTGTGATGTATGGCTGTTTTTGTTCACCCTGAAAACATTAATTGGCTTTATTTATTATTAAATCTTCCAGATATTGTGATTATTCATCATTTATAATAATTGAGATAATGAATTTTAGCTTATTATTGTTGTTGTACTTGTTAATCATTTTAACTATTATTACATTTATACTCAGTAATATTGAAATTATCAATTACCACTGTTCTATCAGCCACTTGGTAGGGAGATCTGCTCATATATTACTACCACTGTTCTATCAGCCATGTAAAAGTAATTCACTGAACTGAATTCACTGTTCAAACTCTATAACATAAAAATTTCTTCAGAGTATGAAGTGGATGCTCGCTGTTGACAAAAAATTCTAGCGGAAGTGCGTTGTAAATGGTTAAACTTGATGAGCTCGGGAAAATATTTTATTTCAACCAATCAGAGAACGCCGATGCGCCTTCGGCATCGGGCATAGACCAACATGCTGGTTATGCTCACGAACAGTTCCCACGGTGTGCCGATATGTATGGCATGGCCATCGCAAAGCCTTCCGATGCCGTACATCGACCTGTGTAGCCACCCCTTTATACTTACAGAATGTTGAAGGCCAGTACCTTCAGAGTCATCAGCAGCATTCTTGCCTTCTTTAGACCAGGTATATGTTGGCAGAGGATAACCATCTGCAAAGCATTCAAATGAAACATCATCTCCTTCATGAATCTCTGCATTTGGTGGCGTGGCGAGTACACTTACATTCGTCACAGGACCTGTATAATATAAGTGAGCTTTTGTAAAGTATGACACAGCTAATTTGTCATTCCGCTTTGTGACAGTTATCTGCCCTTGTCTAGCTTGCATTACTACATCGAGTAGTAGTACCACATCTGCTTGTCATACTACTAATAAGTTAGTTTGTAATCTATATAAAAGTATTAGTACTACATCTACCAGTAGTACCACATCAACCAGTAGTACTACATCTACCAGTAGTACTACATCTACCAGTAGTACAACATCTACCAGTAGTACTACATCTACCAGTAGTGCTACATCTACCAGTAGTACCACATCAACCAGTAGTACTACATCTACCAGTAGTACTACATCTACCAGTAGTACTACATCTACCAGTAGTACTACATCTACCAGTAGTACTACATCTACCAGTAGTACTACATCTACCAATAGTACCACATCTACCAGTAGTACTACATCTACCAGTAGTACTACATCTACCAGTAGTACTACATCAATCAGTAGTACTACATCTACCAGTAGTACTACATCTACCAGTAGTACTACATCTACCAGTAGTACTACATCTACAAGTAGTACCACATCTACCAGTAGTACCACATCTACCAGTAGTACTACATCTACCAGTAGTACTACATCTACCAGTAGTACTATATCTACCAGTAGTACTACATCTACCAGTAGTACTACATCTACCAGTAGTACTACATCTACCAGTAGTGCTACATCTACCAGTAGTACTACATCTACCAGTAGTACTACATCTACCAGTAGTACTACATCTACCAGTAGTACTACATCTACCAGTAGTACTACATCTACCAGTAGTACTACATCTACCAGTAGTACCACACCTACCAGTAGTACTCCATCTACCAGTAGTACTACATCTACCAGTAGTACTACATCTACCAGTAGTACCACATCTACCAGTAGTACTACATCTACCAGTAGTACCACATCTACCAGTAGTACTACATCTACCAGTAGTACCACATCTACCAGTAGTACTACATCTACCAGTAGTACTATTCTACCAGTAGTACTACATCTAGCAGTAGTGCTACATCTACCAGTAGTACTACATCTACCAGTAGTACTACATCTACCAGTAGTACTACATCTACCAGTAGTACTACATCTACCAGTAGTACTCCATCTACCAGTAGTACTACATCTACCAGTAGTACTACATCAATCAGTAGTACTACATCTACTGGTGATACTACATTCACTCATAGTACTGTATCTACTAGCAGTACCACATTTACAGCTAGTACTATATTTGCTAGTAGTACGACATTTAATGGTTGTATTAAATATCATGTTGAGTTCTTGATGAGAAGGAGACTGTATCAAGGCGCGCTTACACTGGGGGTTTTGTCTGCGCTTTTGCCAATGCTGACTGCTTGACGCCAGCGTAAATGGTAAATTGCCATGAGAATGTTATTGTTGGTGAATGTTGGAGTTCTGTGCCCATGTCACAGAGCTCCGCTCAATTGGCCTGTAATTGTGTTACAGGAGCCAATAAAAATCATCGCAAGCAAAGATGGTAGCCCCTTTGGCTGTCGAATATGCCAGCAATCAGAGTATGGCATCGAGTGTAACGTATAAGTTGAAA
Source organism: Cryptosula pallasiana (assembly GCA_945261195.1). Classification (NCBI taxonomy): domain Eukaryota; kingdom Metazoa; phylum Bryozoa; class Gymnolaemata; order Cheilostomatida; family Cryptosulidae; genus Cryptosula; species Cryptosula pallasiana. The sequence goes on along the minus strand of OX183133.1, from coordinate 47,797,031 downwards.
ATTTTCAGATTACGGCAGACAGACTGTGTAGGTAACTGTCGGTAAACTAAACTAACTGCTCAGTATAAATGCAGCTTTATTCCAATTGCATAACTTACTGTTGAGCTTATACATAGCTCTAATATCTCCCCTAGACATCCTTGTGCCTTGCACCCCCTTGCCTTGTGCCTTGCAGCCCCCTTGCCTTCTGCCTTGCACCCCCCTTGCCTTGTGCCTTGCACCCCTTCCGCAATGCTTCTCCCACCTTAAGGCATTAAAACCTACACAGCCTAAACCCCACCCCTTCCTTTCCAGCCCACCAAGTTTCAGCCCTGTAGTGAAAATAGAAGTCCCGGTCTCTCTTCAAACAATAGTAGAAATTGTCCCCAAATTCTACCTGAGTTGTCTCCCCTCAGGAATGCAACTTATAAGAAGCAGACGAATATCCAGCAGTGGAACCTGTATGCCCAGACAGATGTACGAAAAGAGCTAAATATAAAATATCCCCCTCCAGCCAATGCATTGGAGAAAAACACACAGACTATTCCAATCCAGCTGCTTATTAACTAGCCAATGAAGTCCTAGTATTTCAACCATACCCTAACTCTATCAATAGAACTACAATGCTTATTTCGTTCAGTTTTTAGTTAGCCTTGCTAGTGATTACATGTTTTCTGTCTCTTTGTGTCATATAGACATTAAACTTGTATATATGGTATCATTGTGATTGGTTTGGCTAATAGCCTTGGTTGTACCTGGTAGTTGGTTGATAGGTTGAGTCTAGGTCAAGTGTAGGTCAAGTCGAGGTCAGGTCCAGGCAGATTTTAGGTGGGATGAAGGTCGAGCCTAGTTCAAGTGTTGTAAAAACCTGTCAATTACATAGCTGATGACGAACTACAGTGTTAATTTTTATATCACGAGCTCCTAAGCTCCAAATGCCTACCCTATTATTGTAGGAAACAGTTAGTGGGCGCAGAACATCTCAACAATATCATTTTTAGAACCCACCAATGATTAACGGTTTGAGAAGGGGATAAAAACAGTGAAAGAAACATTTTATAAAAGCATTTTGAAATCATAAACAAGAGCATACATAAATGGTTCTATTAAATACGTTATCAGAACATTAACGGAACCTAAAGAAAACCAAGAAAAAACGTTCTTTGAAGTGTTTTGAAAAATTAATAAAAAACAATTTCAAATAGTCAGATGAACGTTTCAGAAATTGGAGAAAGGTGTCCACAGAGAAAAAAAAAAAAAAAAAATCGTTTTTGAAAACACTTTTCTTACTTGTCAAAGAACTTCTTTCAATGTTTTTTATGTTTTCATAACCTTCTTCATTTCCTAGGTAATATTACCACGATTACTAGTTGTACTACACCTATTTTGCTGTTAAATTATCAGTAGTGATAAGGGAGCAGATCTCTGTCATGGAGAGTATGGATTAGAAGGTTCTCCTGGTTCTATATGTAAATCATGCCCCAGTTCCCGTGAACCCTTTGAGGTGCCTTTTTGTGTGCACCAGTTGTTTGAATGGGTGTAATTACTATGATGTTGAATGTCTGTTTGGACGATGGTTTATACGTTAGGTTGTTGGATGTTTTGTAGGTTCTCCTGGTGCATTATTTGGGTGCCTGGTGCCTGATGTGCCTTTTTGTGTGCACCAGGTGTTTAAGTATTTATTGACTATTGGTATTTATTGGTGTGATGTTAGATTGTGGGGTTTGAGCATTGTATAAAAATGGAGTCCTAAGGTGTTAACCGTTTTGCTTTGGTGTTAGATTGAAGGGTTTGAGTATTGTATAGAAAAATAAGTGATGTATTATGTTTATTTGGTTAAAAACGGTAATAATGAATGTAATAAAGTATATGATATTAGTGTATGAAGTGTATGCAATGAAATAAAGTGTAATAGGATGAAAAGCGTATTATAAAAGACTATAAAAACATTTGAAAAAATATCATAGATATGTATCGAATGCTTCTATCATTAACTCTAAAATGCAAACAGAAGTTACTCCTTCATCTATTTGCGTGTAATGATAAATATGAGATTGAAATTTGTAAAAAGTTTTTTACTCCACTTCATTTTATATAATTTTTCAAAAAGTTCTTGATCCCAAGCATTTCTTTTAATTCATTTGGAAAAATCATTAATGTTTACAACTTTTACCATTGACAAAATTGTTTTAAAATTCTCTTTCATCATGTCATCGAAGATCTCCTCATGATCTCCACAACGTGTTCCCAGAATATCAGTAGTAATATATGAGCAGATCTCCCTACCAAGTGTTTTTTGTGGGGTTAATATCCGGGGTTGATGCAATGGGTTACGGCGTTGACTAGATTCGCTGAGTTAATATTGTGTGGCATTTAAGTGGCATTTGAGTGGCATTTAAGTGGCATTTGAGTTTTGATTATTTTTTTACTTAATTTGAACTTATATGGTATCTAGATTTTGAATGTATGGCATTTAAGTTTTGATAATTTTTTTTACATAATTCTAACTCATATGGCATCTAAATTTTGAATGTATGGCATTAAAGTTTTTGATAATTTTTTACATAATTCGAACTCGTATGGTATCTTGAGAGAGAGAGGAGAGAGGAAAAGAGGAGAGAGAGAGAGAGAGGAGAGAGAGAGAGAGGAGAGAGAGGAAAGAGAGGAGAGAGAGGAGAGAGAGGAGAGAGAGGAGAGAGAGGAGAGAGAGGAGAGAGAGGAGAGGGGAGAGAGGGAGAGAGGAGTTATATCTCCATTGAATAAATACATTGATCAAAAATAAATTAATATATGATTATATACATTTATTACATAATAAGTAGGGAAAATATCTCCATATGATATAGCTAGAGTTAGTAAATACTAAGTAATACAAAGCACTACAATTTGCAATGACAATCAATGCATAGTCTTTTCCTTTATAATGTCGTCTTTGATGTACTGATGTTATATCTTAGAAAGGAAGACTTCTGTTCTATGTACTTTTGATTTCGTAATATAGAAAAAAAAAACTCTCACCAAGTTTTATCGTGTACCTCATCCTCTTCTTCAGCAACATATCCTGACTCAAAATCATCAAAATCTCCACGTAGAAAATCTTCAAGATTATCATCATCATCAACTTCTAATAACTCTTTGTTGTACTTTGCTTGGTCACAATATTGCCTCCAATAAATGAGATTGAGTCTGTATGAAGATGAAAATGTGAGGTCGTACTTCGTATTAGATTTTCCGTTGGTTTTTTTTCCTTTGTAGATCACCACACCTTGGATATGTTGTTTAGCTTCTGAAGCATATCTCTCTGGTATGGCAAGCGTCTTCATCAGCGTTTCTCCACATTCTTCAATGGTATAACGGATACAAGTTACAGTCGAGTGTCCTTCTTTAAATCGATGAGGAAAGAATCTATCAACAACATCTCGGTAAGAGAAAATCGCGCCAGGTTGGAAACTATTGAGGGTCTTGGTGTTCAAGAACCGTTTGAGCTGACCTTTAGTCAATGTACTCAAATATAGTGATTCCTCTTCAGCATCCTTATTGCTTAGAGAACGTCTGCTAACACGTTTGACATCATACGAAATAGCACTTTTATTTTTCGGTTTTCCCTTTCTACCCAAATATACAACATTAAACGGAGGGGGGTAATTATCACAGTTGAAGCTTTTAGCTATTTCAACTGGACAGAAAAGTATTTTAGGCTCGAGTTCATCTATATCTGAAGAATCATTGTAGCAGACTTGAGAATATCTACATTCCTTCTTACTTGATGAATGTATCACACCAGACACTCGCATAACGCTTGGGATAGGAAGATCTTCAAATGTTTTTCAAACCGGAACTTTTGGTGAGTCAATCGCTTGAGAACCTTTAGACTTTTCAAATTCCCTTGCTCTCCTTTCGTTGAGATATTCAACTGTTAAATGAGCTCTAGCTCCATTCTCCATTGTTTTCTTATCAACGGAAGTAGTTTGTTTTCTCACTATTCGTTTTCGTTTCCTTACTACTCGCTTTTTTGGAGCAGTTTTGTTTCTCTTAGGAGTTGATTTGTCGTTTTTCATTTTGTTTCCTGTTGGATATGGATCTGTGCAAAGGAGCTCTTCAGAAAGATCACCCATAACATTCTAAAAATAGAAGGGTAATATTTGCATGAGTGGCTAAGAGTGTATTTATTAGTTAGAATATCTTTTATATATATATATATATATATATATATATATATATATATATATATATATATATATATATATATATATATATATATATAATATATATATATATATATGTATTTATGACAAAAGCAGTTAAGACCATAGAGTTATGATAGACTAAGAATGTATTTATTTAACTGTTGGGAGGTGGTGACAGACAACAAAGGGCGCATTCAAATATATTAAAAATAGAAAGGTAATATTTGCATGAGTGGCTAAAAGTGTATTTATTAGATAGAGTATCTTTTATATATATATAATTAGGTTGTTTTAAGACTATATATATATATATATATATATATATATATATATATATATATATATATACTAAAAGGTAAAATAGTAAAAGATGTTAAAACTATTGGCTGACTACAAATTGTTTCATGTGCTAGAAAAAAGATGGAAAAAGAAAAGAATTCTAGGCACAATCATCAGGTCGGCTATCAGTTGATAGCCAACCTGATGATTGTGCCTAGAATTCTTTTCTTTTTCCATCTTTTTTCTAGCACATGAAACAATTTGTAGTCAGCCAATAGTTTTAACATCTTTTACTATTTTACCTTTTAGTATCTAGCTCCTCGATTTTTTCTTGTTGAGCACTGTTTTACTTGCTTCAGTCTTGACTGGTTTTTTCATCTCTTGGGCACTTAACATTAATAATTAATTATTTATTATTTAATTATTTGATTGTTTCTATTTAGTCTAAGCCCCTGTGCACATCTTGTGCCCCAGTCAAACTTTTACTTATTTATATATATATATATATATATATATATATATATATATATATATATATATATATATATATATATATATATATATATATATATATATATATATATATATATATATATATATTATATGTATTTATGACAAAAGCAGTCAAGACCATAGAGTTACGATAGACTAAGAATGTATTTATTAAAGTGTTGGGAGGTGGTGACAGACAACAAAGGATGCATTCAAATATATGTATATATATATATGTATTTACTTAATATCATACTGCTTTTAGCATCTCATTTGGTAAGAAATAAAATGTAATAGGTTGAACAAAACATTGTGAAATATTATAAAAACAACTAAAAAATTCTTATAAATATGTGTGAAACGCTTCTAACAAAAGTTCTAAAATACCTACAGAAGAATATAGACCTTCATCTATTTGGACATAATTATAAATATGTTTTCTGAATTTATAAAAAGTTTTTTTGTTCCACTTCATGTTATATAATTTTTTGAAAATTATTTGATTCCAAACACTTCTTTCAATTTCTTTTAAAAAATCATTAATATTGACGGCTTCCACTATTAACAAAACGGTTTCGAAACCGTTTTTTATAATGTCATCAAAAAGTTCTGTAAATACATCGTGTTTCTTACATCGCATCCCCATACTCATCATGTGTTGAGTTATACAGAATATTATAACTTGGAATGTCAAACGTTCTACAGCTTTTTCTTCAACAACATCATTATTTATCACATAGTTATGATACATTTCTGGAAGGAAGTCCTTTAAGTAGATTGGGTTTGTTGTTGTATTGTTCTAAAATACAAGCGATAATTAAATAAGTAAAATAATTAAAGGTTTTTTTTTTTCAACTAGCACTAAATAGTATTTTTTATTAGTTCTTACTTTTTTTTCAAGCTGAGATTCCGAATCTAGATACAATGGTTGGCTTCCTACGTCTTGAGTATTCATTCTGAAAAAAAACGAAAAAAAATTGTTTAATTCTTTATAATCAATTTAAAGATAGATAGGGGGTAAAGCCTTCAGATAGTTGTGTTAGCTAGCAGAAATAATTGTATTTTTAGTCTTACCATTATGAAGAGAGAGCTTCTAGTAGTTGCAATGGAAGGTGTAGTAGATGTTGCTCCTTCGCTCACCATTGTTGAACTGGATGCTCTCTGTCTGAAACCCTTGCCTCTTAAATAGCTAAACTTGCACCGATTGACACGGATTGAGTTCAATAAAAAAGTGTTATTCGCGGGAATATTTGGTTTATTTTTCATGTTTTATTCGCGTGAAAATAAACTTTTCTATTCGCGTGAAACTAAACGTTTTATTCCCTCGAAAGCATTGGTTTTCCTTTGTGTGAAAATAAATTTTTTATTCCCGCGAAAGCATTGGTTTTTATTCTCATGAAAATAAATGTTTCATTCCCACGAAAGCATTAATTTTCCTCCGCGTGAAAATAAAATATTTATTCCCGCAAAAACATTGGTTTTTATTCGCGTGAAAATAAATGTTCTATTCCCGCGAAAGCATTGGTTTTCCTTCGCGTGGAAAAAATCTTTTATTCTTGCGAAAACATTGGTTTTTATTCGCGAGAAAATAAACGTTTTATTCCCGCGAAAGCATTGGTTTTTCTTCGCGTGAAAATAAATTATTTATTCCCGCAAAAACATTGTTTTTTATTCGCGTGAAAGTTAATGTTTTATTCCCGCGGAAACATTGGTTTTTATTCGCGTAAAAATAAGTTTTTTACTGCCTTGAAACCAACGGGTTTCATCCGCGTGAAAATGAATTATTTATTCCCGCGAAACCAACGGTTTCTATTCGAGTGAAAACAAATTCTTTATTCCCGCGAAAGCATTGGTTTTTCTTCGCGTGAAAATAAATTATTTGTTCCCGCGAAAACATTGCTTTCATTCACATGAAAATAAATTCTCGATTCCCGCAAAAACATTGTTTTTTATTCGCGTGTAAATAATTTTTTTATTCCCGCGAAAGTATTGGTGTTCTTCCGTAAAAGCAATGTTTCATTAATTTAACCTTATGATAAATGGGATGATTTCAGCTAAATAAGAAGCACTGTTTTCACACAGAAAGCATTCACTTCAACATTAGCAACTGAAGGAGCAAGTTCTACTACAACATCATCTACTACAACTACTAGAAGGACTTTCTGTATTAAGGTAAATAAACTTGCTGTACTATTGAGTATATATTTAATTTTTTACCGATTTAGATACTAAAAGCAGTATGATATTGAGTAAATATACATATATATATGTAACACTGTTCGCCTTGTGCAAAGCTCGCCTTACGGTTTGAGCACTCTAGTGTTTAGTGACGGCAATCCTTTAAACATGCTTTGATGCAATTATTTGTATCATTGCGAGGGTTGTCACCCCTGCTAATCTCTGCACTGCGCTGATGAGGCAACAAATGCCGAAACAGCCGCTGTCCGCAGTTTGAGTATATATATATATATATATATATATATATATATATATATATATATATATATATATATATATATATATATATATATATATATATATATATATATATATATATATATATATATATATATATATAAGTATCTCCCCTCTCTCCCCTCTCTCTCCTCTCTCCCCTCTCTCTCAAATTATGTAAAAAATTATCAAAAACTTAAATGCCATACATTCAAAATTTAGATGCCATATGAGTTAGAATTATGTAAAAAAATTATCAAAACTTAAATGCCATACATTCAAAATCTAGATGCCATATAAGTTCAAATTAAGTAAAAAAATATTCAAAACTTAAATGCCACTTAAATGCCACTCAAATGCCACTTAAATGCCACACAATATTAACTCGCCAAATCTAGTCAACGCCGTAACCCATTGCATCAACCCCGGAGTTCAACCCCACAAAAAAACACTTGGTAGGGAGATCTGCTCATGTATTACTACTAATATATATTTGTTTTATTATGTAAATACATAATAATGATGATGATGAGTAGACTATATTTATTTTTCATTGTAAAATTATCTAAACTATTACAAATACGATATTAAGCTCTTATATACTCTATGTACAGTGCAATAATCTTGCTACAAAATAATTTATCATGCTTATAAATACATGGAATATTAATTTTACATATAGTCTATGTACAATTGAAGTAAAATAATCTTGGTATAAAATCAAACTTTATGTTTATACATACACGTAAATAGATAAAAAGCTATCTTCTGCACATACTTTCGTGCTTATGGAAACACTCATAACTAACTACAATATTTTCTATACAATATTTTGTGATATACATATTATACTAACAAAAATTAAAACAAAACTAACAATTAAACTTTTGTCAGAAGTGTAAAAATATCAAAAGGCATTGTAGAGGTATACACTAGGTATTTTTTACCAATAGAAACTATGTTAAAAAAATTCATGCTTAAATAATACAGTTATACAATAATGCAACCGCTTCATTTCTATACAATAATCAAACAATATTCAAACCCCACAATCTAACATCACACCAATAAATACCAATAGCCAATAAATACCTAAACACCTGGTGCACACAAAAAAGCACCCAATGGACCAGGATAACTTCCAGGATAACCTCCAGGCCAGAACATCCAACACACCATACAATGTATTAATCAACATTCAACACTATTAACATACATTCTAAACAACTGGTGCACACGAAAAGGTACCAGCATGGTAAATACTCATACCATTGAGACCCAGGAGAACCTTAGACTCCATGACAGAGGGAGCAAAACATCCAACAACCTACCATACAAACCATCGTCCAAACAGACATTCAACACTATAGTAATTACACCCATTCAAACAACTGGTGCACACAAAAACGCACCTCAAAGGGTTCACGGGAACTGGGGCATGATTTACATATAGAACCAGGAGAACCTTTTAATCCATACACTCCATGACAGAGATCTGCTCCCTTATTACTACTATTATCCACACAACTAAAACCATGGATGTGGTATTTACTCTGCCCATGGTTGAAACAAATGAAAAGTTTGAGATAGCTATACGGAGGAAGATAAATATAAATACATGTACGAGCAAAGTAATGGTAAAATAGAGTTGCTAAGCGTTACAACTTACCTATAACTGTTATGTTAACATGTGACCTGTAATGCGGGAAACGGCCCTCTTCTACAGTTACAGTATGACAATTCACAACAAATGTATTGTGTACTTGGTTGTAGAATGATTTGCTAGGATAAAACAGCGTCACCCAGATGGAACCGCTGGCACGCTCTACCGTATTCTTTGGTATCTGTTCTGGAGAGACGCTTTTTACTGTATTATCCTTGGTTCCAGAATAGTAGAGGTGCTTGGAAAGATGTATAGGTCTGTTTCGGACATGCCATCTCACCTAGACATCAATGTTAAAATAATTTGCATATATACAACAGTGTAACACCTTTTTTGTTATCGCTTTGCCATGTTCCGCCATATGATCTTTTACTCTCACCTCCAAAAACGCTTCCTGGTTTGATTGGTCAATTGAAACTTCTAGATAAAAACAGTGGGGCAAAGATTTTTTTTTCTCAATCACCAGTAGTAGTAAGGGAGCAGATCTCTGTCATGGAGTCTAAGGATTAGAATGTTCTCCTGGTTCCAGGTACTTGAAGTACGCCCCTGTTCCTGTGCGAACCTGTAGGTACCTTTTTGTATGCACCAGTTGTTTAGAATTTAGTTGGCCAGGGGGTTTATACTGCAATTTTTTATGTCATTAGATTATGAGTTTGATTGGTTTGTGCTGGAAGTTAGACCTGGAGGTAATCCTGGAGGTTCACCTGGTCCATTGGGTGCCTTTTTGCGTGCACCAGGTGTTTAGGTATTTATTGGTTATTGGTATTTATTGGTGCCTTTTTGTGTGAGGTGTTTTGATGAATGGTGTGATGTTGATTTAGACACGGGTTTGTACGGTGTTAGATGTACGAGTATTGTATAGAAATGAAGTGGATGTATTATTGTATAACTTTATTAGAAGCTCTATTGGTTTTTAAAAGACCTAATGTTTACCCCTAAAATAGTGTTATAAACTTTTTTGAATAGTTTTATAGTACTGACAAAAGCGTTGTTGTTAGTTTTTTTTACATTTTGTTAGCGTAATTTGTATATAGATAGATATGGAAAATTTTTATCATAAGCTCGAAAGTATGTACAGAAGATAGCTCTTTTATCTTTTTTATGTATTTACAAACATAAGAATCGATTTTGTACCAATATTCCTTCAGCCTACTCATTTTTATCAGTCATTAACATCATTACGTATATACATAAGAAAACACATAAAATATTGGTTAAAATTTACAGTATGTGATATTTGGAAAATATTTGCAATAGAAAGTATTATATTTGTTTGTTAGTGAAGAGCTTGAGTAATACCTTTCACTAACTGATACAATGTTTTTATAGTAGGACTTTTTTTATTGAAACTTGGATGTTGATAGAGTGTTTTGTTTAGTTCCTCTGATCAGTTCTATCTTTGCATATCTAAAACAAACAAACAACTTTGTACATGAATTATTTCATCTGGTTTGAGTTGAAATATTAGTTACAATGGCTAGATTATGTCAAATAAAAAAGAGAAACCACTCACCGAGTTATATTGTTCATCTTGATCTCTTTGAGTACAATTTCTGTCTTGTACTTGTGATTTTTTCAAAACCGTAGAAGACACATTCCCTACTGAAAGCAGTAAGATCTTGCTTTCGGCAATCTCATCTGGAGTAAAGTATTTCATATTTTTTTCGGATTCATTGAGTTTGTTGGATATGTTTTGAGCTACTTCCATTGCTTGCATTGGCGTGAAGGTGATGATATCATGCCGAAGATGACCAAATCTACTGGCTTTTCGATTTCGTAAAAGGATAACTACTGTTCCAATTCGTTTTATGTCAGCAGCATGTTTTTCAGGTATGTATGGAACCCCCATCATCAATCCGTCGTATTGCAAACATCTTTAGTTCACCAGCAATGCATTCATTACCGTTTCTCCATTAGGTAATGTTAAATGATGAGTTACTTGAGGAGATTCAAAGCTAGTTACGCTACCTACAGAAAACTGAGAGAGAGTTGCGATACGCACCATGTTGATCAACTGACTAGTCGTTTTGTTTCTTATTCTCCTAGTTAGTTGTTTAGCTTGCTCAGTGGGAATATTAGGTGGAAGACTAATTAGATGAAAAAGTGGATGTTTTTCTTGATCGAATCCCATGAAGATCACCAATCTAGGAACATCGAGTCCTAATGGAGCTAATTTTTCGCATTCTTCATTTCTAACAATAGATCTGACTTGTTGTCTGCTACCAAATGTTTTGACATTGTAGTGGATAATAGTAGTAATAAATGAGTAGATCTCCCTACCAAGCGTTTTTTTGTGGGGGTAAATCCCGGGATTTATTCAATGTGTTACGGCGTTGATTAGAGCAGCGGGTTAATACTTTATGGCATTTAATTTTTGATAGTTTTTTTACATCGTATAAAAATGAAATGTTGGATGATTGTATTGTTATTGGAAGCTAAGATGTTGACAGAGGAAGATGTTGAGATGAGACCGATGAATGAAGTTGATACCGTTGATGGTACTACGAGCGATGTGCTAGATGTTTTACCAAGTATGAAGCGTAAAGTACTGATAGTTATGATGATTTTGGTATTTGTCGTAGGATTTTCTACTTTTGGAGGTGTTACTGAGTTTAGTATGTATGAAAATGCTATGCAAGAAATACAAAAAGCAAGAAACTCTCCCGTTGGAATCATAAATTAAACTACTGTTGGATGATGAACATCTTTTTATGATGAATGGAAAACCTGAAGATTATGACCCAAGGATGCGTTCTCCTTTTACGGCAATGATTGCAGGACCAACTGGATTGGGGAAGACACTAGTGATTTTACGAATGATTGAAGCTAGTCAGACTATAGCTCACCCTCCACCGACAGAAATTCACTACTGTTATGGAGCCTATCAAAAAGCCTTTGATGATGTGCCAGGAGTGATTTTTCATGAAGGAATGATAGATATAACAGTGAGTTTCCCCAGAGATGGACAAAACCGATGGTTGATAATTGATAATCTCATGGATGAAGTTTCTGGTAAAGCTGATGCCAATGCTCTGTATACAAAACATAGTCATCATTTGAACATAAATGTCTTTTTTATTGTTCAGAATCTGTTCTTAAAAGGGAATCATACAACTTCCTTGAATAGTCATTATTTTTTCCTTTTTAAAAATCCTAGAGATGCTTCTTCTATTTCCTATTTGGCTCGACAATTTTTTCCCTCAAGAATAAAATATGTACCAGAGGCTTTTGAAGACACGACAAAGAAACCATACTCTTGTCTACGAATAGACACCACTCAGCAAACGAATGATCAACACAGACTATTGGGCAACTTTACATCAGATCTCCTTATGATATTATATGTACCCAAGTAAAAGCATATAAATACAATTACTATTCGTTTCACCTCACACATATTTTGTTATTCAACGACGTAACACGAAAGCATTATAATGACTAAAGCTTTGAAGAAAAAATTAAAAAGAAATGCTGCTGTGTTGTTATCGCTCAACAATGCAACCTTTGCTATTCAAAAGTCTGTTATAGCTAAAGCCAAAAAGGAGCTTATTATGACTCTAATGGCATGCGCTTAAGCAATTATAAATGGAATATAAATTGAAATAGAGTTTTCAATGCGTTGAACTCTAGTAGTAATATATGAGCAGATCTCCCTACCAAGTGTTTTTTTGTGGATTAGTTCTTGGGGGTTATGCAATGAGTTACGGCGTTGGGTGAATTCGCCGAGTTTATATTGTATTTCATTTGAGTGGCATTTGAGTGGCATTTAAGTGGCATTTGAGTTTTGATTATTTTTTTACTTAATTTGAACTTATAGATTTTGAATGTATGGCATTCAAGTTTTGATAATTTTTTACATAATTATATACATAACTTTAACTCATAGAGCATCTAGATTTTGAATGTATGGCATTTAAGTTTTGATAATTTTTTGTAATTCGACTCATATGATATCTTGAGAGAGGAGAGAGAGGAGATATATCTACATTGAATAAATACAGTGATTAAAAATGAAACAATATGTGAATATATACATTTATTGTGTAATAAGTAGGGAAAATTTCATATAATATAGCTAGAGTCAGTAAATATTAAATAATACCAAACACTACAACTTGTAATGACAATCAATGCATAAGCCTTTACTAAAACTATCTTGAAAACCTTCAAAACATGATCCCAAATGGAAAAAATGGATGAAGTTAGATATTCATCTATTTGTTTACATCTACAAAAAAGAGGTATTTTGGTGAAATATTTTTTCATTTTATTCAATTTTCATTAATTTTTACAAAAACAAATCATCCTATAAATGGTTAAATTTCATCTAATTGTACAAATTTACAAAAAAACAAGGTATTTGGTAAAATACTTTTTCATTTCATTAAATCTTCATTATTTTTTTTGCAAAAAAGAAATCATCCTTCAAATGGTTAAATTTTATCTGTTTGTATATCTTTACAAAAAAACAGGCTATTTGGTAAAATATTTCCTTTATTCTATTCAATTTTCATTAATTTTTTCAATAATTGCTTAAATATAAGTTATTCATTATTTTCTTATTATTAGGTAAGCAACCTATCATACAAAATTAGTTTCTTGAGTGAGGGTTTTATCCTGCATTTTCCTTTTGAATTTTTTTCAAAAATTTACCATTTTTTTCAAAAAAACAATCATTTATATATACAATTTCCATTATTTTTTTAAACAGATCAATCTCTATCTCTGAGAGGTTGGAGATATTGGGGTAGAAAACTTAGACATGATGATGAGAAGGGTATGGATTTTCCCATTCAAGAACAAACCATTTTCGATGGCAATTTCAATTCTGAAAACTAAATCAATGTAATTTGTTTTTCAAAATGCAATCATCAGAAAGCTTCTGTCATGATGAGGAGGAGGCTATGGATTTACCCATTCAAGAACAAACCATTTTCGATGGCGACTTCAATTCTAAAAACGAATTAGAACTGAAGTATGTGGTATTACGTAATAATTTTTTAAAAGAAAAAAATTGTTTTTCAAAATGCAATCATCAGAAAACTTCTGTCATGATGATGAGGAGGTTATGGATTTACTCATTCAAGAACAAAGCATTTTTGATAGCAACTTTAATTCTAAAACCTAAATCAATGTAACTTTTTTATTCTTTGTCTCCCATGAAATTGTTCAAAACGAATTAGAACTGAAGTATGTGGTATTACATGATAATTTTTTTAAAAGAAAAAAACACAACAAAATCGACAAATTACTCCTCTAGATAGTTCAAGTTTACAATATTTGAGAATTAATCACAATAGAAACATTAAGCCTACTTGATAAAAAAAAGAATTTGACTGTTAAATTTAACTAATTGATTCAATGTTATTATATGGATCGTTTGAAAATAAACATTTCAATGAAAACGTCATATTTAGTCTTTGACACACTTGAAACCATTTTCCAGTAAATTTCACCAACAATATTTTAGAAATGTTTACTATATATTTACAAGAAAAATGTGATATTTTGGTAAAATATTCTTTTATTCCATTCAATTTTCAATATATTTACAAGAAAAATGCAGTATTTGGTAAAATATTCTTTCATTCCATTCAATTTTCATTAATTTTTTGAGCGAAGGTTTTATCCTACAGCATCCTTTTTAATTTTTTATGTTTTAAAACAGGGTTTTATTACAAAGTTTTTTGTTTTTCAACTTTTAAAAAAAAATAATCATTATGATATATAGTTTTCGATATTTTTTTTAAAAAAATAAATATATATATAGAGATTTTCACTTTATATTCTTTCATTCCATTCAATTTTCAATAATTTTTTGAGTGAGGATTTTATCCTACACCTTCCTTTTAAATTTTTTTATTTTTTTAAAAAATAATCATTGAAATATATAGTTTTCGATATTATTTTAAAAACAATATATATATAGAGTTTTTCACTTTATATTTACAAAACTTTGGTATTTGGGAAAATATTCTTTTATTTCATTCAATTTTCAATAATTTTTTGAGTGAGAATTTTATCCTACACAATCCTTTTAAATTTTTATGTTTCAAAACAGAGCTTTATTACATTTTTTTTGAACTTTTTAAAAAATAATCATTGAAATATATAGTTTTCGATATTTTTTAATTTTTTTGTACTTTTAACTTTTTTAAAAAACTGTCAAAAAATCATCAAATTACCTCTCTAGATGAATAAAATTTACAAGTAAATAATTGTAATAGAAAATACCATATCTAGTTTTTACATTCATAAAACTGTTTTATAGTAAATTTTCTGTAATACAAACTACTATAGCTTACGATATCAATGGTTACAAAGCGCTTTTCTTGAACAATATCTTCTTTGATGTTCTTCTGGCATATTATTAGACCCAGAGAGGAATTCTTGTATTCCGTATTCTTTGTGATCCAATAATTGACTAAAATACAAAAGTTATTCATTATATAAATAAATTTTACCGAATTTAAATTTTACTCTTAGCTACATTAGATAGTTTACATTATATATAACAGGAAAATAACTCACTGAGTTACATCATTCAGCTCATTATTTCTTAGGGAAAGTTCTTTACTCTGTTTTCTTTTTACGATATAATGGACTAAAATAAAAAGTGATGTATTAGTATAGCATGATTAAAATTAATGTAAAATAAATATAAACTTTTGTTATTTTTTCAACTTCTATGTAAAAGAAATACACTGATTACACACGAAAAAGTCCTTTTTTTCATTTGGATTCGGAATGTATAAATATAAATATATATATATATATAATTTTAAAAATGTTTTACAACAAACACTCATGAATAAGCCATTTATGTGATAAAACGTGTTATTTACGTGAGAAATTAAGCATTTTTGTAAAATAATTATAACCTTTTGTGATTTTTTTTCAACTTCTAGCTAAAAAAATACACTGATTACACAAAAAAACCCTTTTTTTAATCTAAAATATATATAATTTAAAAATGTTTTACAAAAAATGTTTATCGATTGATCATTTATGTGAAAAACTAAACATTTTTGTAAAATAATTATAACCTTTTGTTACTTTTTAAACTTTTATGTAAAAAAATACACTGATTACACAAAAAAGTCCTTTTTTTAATCCGAAATATATATAATTTAAAAATGTTTTACAAAAAATGTTTATGAATTGATCATTTATGTGAAAAACTAAACATTTTTGTAAAATAATTATAACCTTTTGTTATTTTTTAAACTTTTATGTAAAAAAAATACACTGATTGCACAAAAAAGTCCTTTTTTTAATCCGAAATAGATATAATTTAAAAATGTTTTACAAAAAATGTTTATGAATTGATCATTTATGTGAAAAACTAAACATTTTTGCAAAATAATTATAACCTTTTGTTATTTTTTAAACTTTTATGTAAAAAAATACACTGATTACACAAAAAAGTCCTTTTTTTAATCCGAAATATATATATAATTTAAAAATGTTTTACAAAAAAAGGTTATGAGTTGATCATTTATGTGAAAAATTGAACATTTTTGTAAAATAATTATCACCTTTTGTTATTTTTCCAACTTTTATGTAAAAAAATACACTGATGACACAACAAAATCCTTTTTTAATTCGAAATATATATATAACTTGAAAATGTTTTACAAAAATGTTCACAAATTTATCATTTTAAGGGGTTTTTCATTGTAAGAATACACAAAATTTTCACAAATCAACTTTTTAAAATTATGGTAAAAATTAATAAAACTTACCTATAGTGATATGAATCCCTTGAGTTATAGATTAGCTTCTCGAGAGTTTGTTCTCCACAGTCTTCTTTTTCAGCATCATCGAAGTGGTTGAGAAAATCCTCAGATTTTGGATTATCAGCCAGTTCCGAGGCTTGGACGAAGGCTTGATGAGCTGCGAGTACACTGATGTTGTAGAAAATTGAATTGTCTGCGTTTCGACTCAGACCCTTGAACAGAATCACTCCAAATCTCTCCGATGTCACAGCAGAAGCTATTTGATGAGGAATGCGCATATCTCCGATCAGTAATTCTTCATCTACAACACTTCTGTATTGAACTAGAAGAGTCTCTTCATTTCCATTCCATCGCCTGTCAGACTTTGTTATAACTTCAGGGTTTTGGAAACATATGACACTATCTGTTGGGAAATCCTGAAGATTAGCTACCTCGAAATAAGCATTGATTTGTCGCATACTTTTTTCTGGTAATACATCAAACGCATTCTTACACCTCAAAGTAGTTCCTGTTTCTGTAGCAGCACGAAAAATTGCTTTTCCAGTCTTTTCAACACCCATGTAAGTAGTAATATATGAGCAGATCTCCCTACCAAGTGTTTTTTTGTGGATTAGATCTTGGAGGTTATGCAATGGGTTACGACGTTGGATGGATTCGCCGAGTTTATATTGTATTTTATCTGAGGGGTATTTGAGTGGCATTTGAGTGGCATTTAAGTGGCATTTGAGTTTTGATTATTTTTTTACTTGATTTGAACTTTATGGCATATAGATTTTGAATGTATGGCATTTAAGTTTCGATAACTTTTTCGATAGCTATATATATATTTATGTACATTGAATAGAAATTAAATATTATATGGTTGTATATATTAGAGTTTATGTTCTTGAAAAAGCCATAACATAACTTCAAACGAAGTAATAGATGAATATAAACATTCATCTGTTTGAATATAGCGTAAAATAATAGGTTTAAACTTGAGCATTAGTTCTTCACTCCATTGGGCTTTAACTAATCTTTGTGTGAGATCTTGATCCCATACCTTTTTCTTAATTTTTTTTAAAAAATGGTTAATATTTACGATTTTAGACATTTTCAAAACTGTCTCAAAATTGTTTTGAATTGTTAGTTTTAATAATGTTTTCTGATTGTCAGCATTCTGGTGTAATGAATGTGGTTGGTACTGTATGGATAGCTCTCCGTATAAAGATGCTAAAGTTAGCAAATGCTGTGTTATACAGAATAACACAGCTTGCAATGTTAATGGATATTTCGCATTTTCCTGCACGGCTACATTTTCTTTGATATACTGGTGATAAATCTCTGGGAGGAAGTCTGTTATTGTATATGGCTTTGAACTCATAATGAACTAAAATAAAAAAGTTATGTGTTAGTATAGGATGATTAAACAGTGTTGTAAAATAATTACATTTTAGCTTCGATTAAAATAGTTTTTTTATTAATTCTTACCTTATCACCAAGAAAGTTGTAGCAGTTGATGAATCAGTTGTAGTAGTTGATGAAATCAGCTGTAGTAGTCGATGTTTCATTGCTGGAGAGAATGATTTCTATGTAGAGAGAGCTGTTCTTATATAGTATAAGCCACTCCTACTCATTTAGCTTATAGCCATTAAAAACACTCACGCGAAAACTCTATCAGAATAGTGTTATTCGCGTGAAATATCCCTGTTTTATTCGCGTGAAAATTATTTTTTTTACTCCCGCGAAAGCAATGGTTTCTATTCGCGTGAAAATAAACTATTTATTCCCGCGAAAACATTGGTTTGTATTCGCGTGAAAATAAAATATTTATTCCCGCGAAAGCAACGGTTTCCGTTCGCGTGAAAATAAACTATTTATTCCCGCGAAAACATTGGTTTGTATTCGCGTGAAAATAAAATATTTATTCCCGCGAAAGCAACGGTTTCCATTCGCGTGAAAATGAAGTATTGATTCCCGCGAAAGCTTTGGTTTGTATTCGCGGGAAAATAAAATTTCTATTCCCGCGAAAGCAACGGTTTCCATCCGTGTGAAAATAAATTATTTATTCCCGCGAAAACATTGGTTTGTATTCGCGTGAAAATAAACTATTTATTCCCGCGAAAACATTGGTTTGTATTCGCGTGAAAATAAAATATTTATTCCCGCGAAAGCAACGGTTTCCATTCGCGTGAAAATAAACTATTTATTCCCGCGAAAACATTGGTTTGTATTCGCGTGAAAATAAAATATTTATTCCCGCGAAAGCAACGGTTTCCATTCGCGTGAAAATGAAGTATTGATTCCCGCGAAAGCTTTGGTTTGTATTCGCGGGAAAATAAAATTTCTATTCCCGCGAAAGCAACGGTTTCCATCCGTGTGAAAATAAATTATTTATTCCCGCGAAAACATTGGTTTGTATTCGCGTGAAAATAAAATGTTTATTCCCGCGAAAGCAACGGTTTCCATTCGCGTGAAAATAAATTATTTATTCCCGCGAAAACATTGGTTTTTATTCGCGTGAAAATAAAATGTTTATTCCCGCGAAAGCAACGGTTTCCATTCGCGTGAAAATAAATTATTTATTCCCGCGAAAACATTGGTTTGTATTCGCGTGAAAATAAAATATTTATTCCCGCGAAAGCAACGGTTTGTCTTCGCGTGAAAATAAAGTATTCATTCCCGCGAAAGCAACAGTTTCCATTCGCGTGAAAATTAAATGTTTATTCCCGCGAAAGCATTGGGTTGTATTCGCGTGAAAAAAT
Organism: Cryptosula pallasiana; assembly: GCA_945261195.1. NCBI lineage: Eukaryota > Metazoa > Bryozoa > Gymnolaemata > Cheilostomatida > Cryptosulidae > Cryptosula > Cryptosula pallasiana. The sequence continues at coordinate 47,777,494 of OX183133.1, read as the reverse complement.
GTTGATTCATAGGATTTAATCAGTGCAACTTTACCTATTTAAGAGCCACTGTTTTCACACAGAAAGCATCCAGTTCTACAACGGCTAGCGGAGAAGCAACATCTACTAAATCTTTCATTGCAACAACTAGGAGCTCATCTTCTTTATAAAGGTAAGAGTAAAAATATTTATTTTTTGTTAGCTAACACTACTAGCTGAAGGTTTATGACCTTTATGATCTTTTAAAATTAATTACGAAAAATTAAACAAAATGTTGTTTTTTAGAATGAATACTCAAGACGAAGGAAGTCAATCGATGAATGAAGAAGCAGGATCCCAGCAAACCCTTTCCCCATCACCTTCTCCTATCTTTGATATGGCAGAAAGTCAATTGGTGGTTGATGAACCAGAATCCCAACAAGATTTTACTTCATTCACATCTCCTACTAACAAGCTGTCTTCAAAAAGAACATCGATGAGGAAACGATCTTTTATTGATTTGACAAAAGATGATAATGAAACTGTCTCGAAGTGCAAAAAACTAGTTTTGACGGATGTTGGAGATGAAACGCTTTTTCGTCACACCAGAATACCCTTTCAAGATGCTGGAAGTAATGAACTAACCACTCTCACCTACAAGAGCGCTGGGTTAATAAACTCTCTCTCTCCAGATAGTCTAGAAAAACTTGAAGAATCCATGGAAATCCGCGAACTACCAGTACCAACAGTTATGGAGGTGTTGTCTGTTGAATTTCGTGATGAATCAAAGTGCACCATGATTTACAACTACCGAAAGGATAAGAAGATAACTCGGGTGAAGAGTGATGTTTCAACCGAAATAGGACTGCTTGTTAATAAAGCTAAGCAAACACGTCCAATTGTTTTAATTTATATGGGAGAAGGAAAGACAGGAGATGTGATTTTTCGTACTGCTGAATCTCATGGATGTAATCGAAAGATCAACGATCCATTCAACTCATTGTATGGCAAGAGTTTGAGACAAATACAGGCTTATTTCAGTGTTGCTCACCTACACGATTTTCCGACAGGGAGTGTTATAGCTTATGAGAATCCTGGAATGCTAAGAAAATGTGATACTCGTTGGAACAAGACTGCTGATGTTATAGTGGCTAATTACAGATGTATGGTGAAAGGGGAGCTATTGATTGGAGATCTTAGCATCCCTGCGCAAATAGCTTCATCTGTGGTGGCAGAAAAAAGTGGTGTAATCGTATTCAGAGGACTGAAACAAAATACGAACAACATGGTTTCCTACGACATCATTCTACTCTCAGCTCTTCAAGCTTTCATTCAAGTCTCAGAACTGTTTGATACTTCGCTACATCACGCCTATCTCTCCTACTTTGATGAAAATGAAAAAGAGAATTGTCCAGAACAGCATATCAGAGTCTTAATCGATAACACAAAGGATGTGACTCGTCTTCTATGATGGTAAGTTTCATATCTATTTAAAGAAAGATCTGAAGTATTTTTGTAAAATTAATTCATATAACTATGTATGATAGAGTCATTAGTTACTATGTCTTTTAGATATAACTAAAGAGCGCTCCTGAGGAAGAAAATGAGAAGATCTTATTTACTTCTTGCTTGAAACATTACAAAATAATAGTTTTTATAGGTTCTGTAGTGTTTAGCACAAATAATGAGATAAGTTGTATTTTATTCATTATATTTGTTATATCAAATAAAAATCAATTATAATAATTTATTTTAACAATTTACTTAGTAAATTAGTTCCTTGTATATGTACACCATCTATTCCTTCTACTGTATTATCTTCTATGAACTCGAAGTTAGGATAGGTCTGTATGATAAATCTCCGTATTGAGTGATCTCTCATCTCACTATCTCCTATGTCTCGTAAACTTCTAACAATTTCATCCATACTCCATCCTCTACTTCTCAGTAAACAAAAGTATATACAATAGTCGCCACATACAGTTGACAAAAAATTTTGTAGTTGTGTTTCATTACTTCGTATTGTTTCATATCCTCCATGAATACTTAGTATTTCATTTACATCCGGATAAAAGGAAACAGAACGTCCAAACGAGTCAAAGAAATCCACCTCTGAATCATTAGCGTACACAGCCAACCAATGCTCTCCGGGTTGATGAGAATAATGGGTGTTGAATACGAAACATCCTGTTGGAAAATTGCAAATTTGCTTCCAAAACTGTTCTCTAGCTCCAACATGAATCCCTACGCTTTGACATAAAACGTCTGAAGATAAGATCGAATGAATTTGTATGGTATTCATCTGTAACTTTCTGTTTAAAGCACTGCGTCACCTCCGATAGTTAATTGAAGAATGCTATCCATCTCCAACACACCGTCTTTTACAAAGTATGCTACCAGGGATAATCCATCCGTTGTGTTAGCGCTAAAACGAATTTCCACACTTGTTGTGACATTTTTCATAGAGTGAAAACCTTCTTTAAGAAAATCACCAGTCAAATCAAATCCATAAAGTGTAGTACCATCAAGGTATTGTTCTTTCGTAATACCAAGACTATCGCCTTCAAGCAAAGTTCCGGTAGCGTGTAGAAACTGATGATATTCTCTTCCAAAAATTCCTCTAGCATAATTTGGTTCAAATCTCCTTCCAATTGGACAATCACCAACTCTCAATACAATACTATCAACACTAGCATGCTGCATTCTATATGGATTCAAGGCGAAACGTCCGTTCATTGCGTTGTGATTAACTAAACCTAAATAAATTTGTTTAGGTTTTTGTTTGTTTTCTTCCAAAGTGATGTCGATCTGCGCAACACCAGCACGAATTCCATATAGTTTTATCCGTTTTCGATCAACAGGATAAATGTAGTTGTGACCTTCCAATGCCAAACTGAGTTGGGAGTTTTGTATTGTAGGATTCACCTTAACTTTACAAAGATGAAGTTCAAATTTATCAATTCTAATCTTCGCCCCTCCTGCAGGCGACTCATTCGCAGCAAACAAAGCTAGTTTGGCAGAGGCACGCTCAAACTCCAGCTGCATAGTAGGACCTGGTATTATTAGTTTTTTCTGCTGAAATAATGTGAGATGAGGTTTTCCAGTTAATTCTATTGTCTTTCCACCTATGATTAGAGCTCTCCTCTTTTTCTTATCAGCGGTTTTGTGATCAGTACCGTCTTTGCTAGTTGAATCATCATACAACCATCCTTCCATCTTACCTTGATATTTCTTTCTTTCTGCACTGTTTTCGAGTAGTTGTGAAAAGTAGGAGCGTAAACCGTAGTTGTTAGCGTATTCAACAGTGGTTCCTTCTATCGACATTTTCAACTCACTGAATAATGCATGCATTGAATCCCCCATCCACACAACCGCATCATCATCATTACCTGTAATATTGCTTCCATCATCTTGAACAACCGTGGCTTCAACTTGCAGAAACGAGTTGTAAAGATCTGTGTAATGTTCAGTGCTCCCTGACAAGGTTAACTCAATACTACCATAAGGATCTAACCTATCAGGTCTGATGACAACATATTCTGATCTTTCTACCGATATGTTTGTTGGTTCCGTAGCAAATACATCCAACGTTGGATTTATGTTGTAGGAAGAACCTTCCAACTTATTACCTGTTGTTCCATTTAGACTAGCCATCTTTTGCGAGTGATGAATGCTTGAAGCGTTACCGCTTAATGAATATAGATATCAAGCTCAGCTGTCTTTATACCGGATTCTACCGCTATTAAAATATACCACGATTACCAACACCTCTCCTCTTCTTTCCACCTCTTGTTTTTCTCCTTTTCATTCTATCTGGACGGACTGCTTTGAGCACATCTCCCCCCAGATCATTCAACTCTGCCAATCCCCTCTTCTTTGCTGACGCTGCAAAACTTTGACCATCGATGACATCACGCGCTACATTTCCACCTACAGACAATGCTCTTTTCCCCAAACTAATTGCTCCTCTTTTCAGCATTGGTGCTGCAGATTTAAGTAAACTTGAAAAAATACTACCAAGTCCATTTCCTCTCATATTAGGCATCACTCGTCGTCCACTATACACTCCAATTCCATTTCCAGCTTGCATCTTGTAGTACTCATCAAAAAAATCTTTTGAATCCTCAGGGGTGTATCGTACCAAACTCATTATAATTCTTTCTCTCTATAGTGAACCGTCAACACAACCTTTCCACCATCAAATGGTATTCGTTGACCGTCGTCACTCGTTATAAGTACTTTAATCATATCACTATTTAGTGATGAAGCGTCAACATAGTGAGGATTTTTAAATTCTTGATACACAACACTATTCTTCTTTCCTTGAACTGGAACTACTCTCAATAAAGGTACATTCGTATCTCCTACCATTCTATTATCAACAATGTTGGAATAAACATACAGGGATGTTAAACCGGAATTTATATCAGGGGGTGTGATATTATTGTATCTACCACGAGGGTATGTAGTTTTTGATTCAAATCCAAAAATATATGCTATATCTTTGGAAAAGCTTATGGTAGTATCAGGATCACTGTTAGTTAGTAAAGCGGTGTTGGTGATCTTGTTGTAGGAGATGGCGAATTTCTTGTCTAAATCCATTTCATTCATTCTCTTTCGTATAATCTCCTCCAACTCCTCTATACTATCATATCTTCCATTACCGATTAGGATGAAGGACTTTTCGCTTTTACCGGAGACATTAGTCTTTTCTAGATATATTTTCCCTTCGGTAACATTTTTCCAATTATTAGAATAAGTCATATCTAGCAGAGCTACCTCCCATTTACCGCCATTGATAACCAAATATTTATACAGTCTCACTGTAAATTCGGAATTGTTATTATCAGGAAACTCTTCACCACTAGAGTTTGAGGGTAAAGTTATCAGCATCGACATTTTCCCAACGTATGATGATTATATCAAGCGTTGTTTCCTTATAAACTATTCATCTACCCACTCATTGAACTTTTCTCCATAACCTAACCACTTAACCAGAATCTGTCTTTTACCTCTTCTCATTCTTCTTCCCAGTATCTTTTCAATTCTGAAAATCGTGGGTTTTTTTACTTTTTGCAACTCTTTTTCGTAAAAGGTGCCATCAATCATCTCCTCAGCTAAATCTTTCACCCTATATACAACAGGTTTTTCATCAATAAGTACATCGGTGATTATAAAAATCTCAATCGTCCAATTCGGGGTGTATCCTCTTTCAAACACTCCTCTTGCCTTACTTATTCTCACATAATCCCCAACCTTTAGTTTTGCTTCTTGAGTTAAACTATGTTCACCTCCTTCATACACACGATTCCATACAAGTTCTTGATTTTGAAAATTCACATCATTTGGTCTCATACCTATAGCACCATGAATTGTGTTGTTGTATGCATTAACCATTTCTGGTAAAACATCAATGTATCTATCGTCATCTTTATATGTCAAATATCTATATATCTTCTCTTTTAAAGTTCTGTTAAAACGCTCCACCATTGATGCCTTTATCGTTTCATTTTCGGTTGTAAAGCGCTTGATCTTTTTTTCCGCCAGCAGAGTCTTGACATTGACGTTGTCAAACTCTTTACCTTTATCAGATTGTAAAGCTTTATAGTTTTCCCCTTCTAGTATTCTTCTCAATCCTCTTGCTACTACTGGTCCTGATTTGTTGATGAGCGGCACAGCCCAACCTTTTCTAGATAAAGAATCAATAGCAGTCAGTAAAAATGCTGTATTATTATTTTCATCTCTTCGAGATCGAACATCCATCAAATCTACCTGTAGCTGCTCCCCTATTCCAGCTACAATTGTAGGACGACGCTTAAACTTGGTTACAACTTTTTTATGTAACGTGTAGGCATCCTCACCACTCAACCATTCACGGATTCTTTTTTCTCCCTCTCGTTTTCTACGAGCTTTCAGTAAAGCTCTAGCTCCTCGTAGAGATGTATGTAATGCAGGATTGTAATACAACTCTTTTAGCGTGTCGATGTCCATGAATTAGTACCGGGAACGACCAACTTTTTCTTCTGAGTACGTGTTCGATGCGGGGATTTTCTGACAGTTGTGATTCCTTCATCAGTTAGCAGGCTTTTAAATCTACTGTAATTGGTATTTCCCGATTGTATTTTACCTCCTTCGGTTAGAACGTCTCGTAGTAAAGTTTTGGAAGTCCTAGGATTCAACCAATGTTCTCCAATTTTCAGTCTGTTCTTCTCCGAGTCGAATCTACCAATTTTACTCAGATTATTCAACATTCTGACAGCGATCGTTTGATCACTCTTTTTTGTTGTTAAATCAGCTGCTTTTTTTTCAAAATCTTTTAAATTTTCGCTTTCACTATCGTGCTCATCTTCTCCATCAGTAAGAAATGTACTTCCTAGTAAGGTTGTGTCTTCAGTATCAAACAACCTTCCTTTTATTAATTCCATCCCAATATTATCATCATCAACCACTTTCACTGATTCTAACTCATTGTCTTTATCAACATTTGGTGAAAAGACATTAGGTTTATTATCAATAACTGTGCTATTGGCCAAAGGAAAAGTAGACTCTGTCTTTTTTTTCTTAATGAGATTCCAACTATCCTTTTGTGTCTGGTTTTGGTTATTTTTAATCTTTTTGACATCAGACAAATACCTACTAAGGTTTTCAACATTTTCATCTAACTTTTCGTATGAGGATAAGTCAGAATCATAAGCCGTTTCCAGTAGATCATTTCGCTTTCGCTTCATATTTCTCACTGTTATAGCTTCCATAGGATTATAATACAATGGAGGTCTGGTTTTCTCTTCCTTTACCACTGTTTTATCATCCTTTCTTTCTGTTAATCTATAGTATTCATCTTCAGTGAGTATAAAATTACGTCTGGAGAATGTTAAAGGCTGACGATTCATCTTTTTATTGATGATAAAACAGATACAATAGGTGTTATAATAGCATCCAAAAGATTCCCTCTACCACTCTGAATCAAAATTTTACGCTTATCATCAACTCTCCCTCTACCACTAAGTTTATGTAGCTCCTTCTTGTAACGCTGCAACTCAATAAACTGCTCAGAATCAAGAGGAACATTACCTAATATAATATTTTTAACACTTTCTATCAATGATTGAAACAAATCTGAGTTAGCCTTTTCGACTATAGCGATTTTTCCTTTCTTACTCAGATCATCCAGAGCTAAAATCGCCATTCTATTTCGCATCATTCGTGTTGAGAGTTTCATCTTTATCTTCTCCCTCCGCCTAGCACACTTTTAAGTAACCCAGGAACTATATTGCTGATGATAGGTCCTAGTAGAGCGCCTAAAAATCCTCCTTTTTGCAATACAGCTTTCTTATCATCTAACGTTGATTTTCTTACTAAAGCGCTAATATCCTTCACGTTTCGCTGCAACTCATTATACTGAGATGATGTCAATGGTATCGTTCCATTTATAATAGCTTTAGCGCATTCCATTAGAGTCATAATAAACTCCTTTTTGGCTTTGGCTATAACAGACTTTTGAATAGCAAAGGTTGTATTGTTGAGCGATAACAACACAGCTGCATTTTTTGTTAATTTTTTCTCCAAAGCTTTAGACATTATAATGCTTTCGTGTTGCGTCGTTGAATAACAAAATATGATTGAGGTGAAGTGAATAGTAATTGTATTTATATCCTTTTACTTGGGTACATATAATATCATAGGGAGAACTGATGTAAAATTTCCCAATAGTCTATGTTGATCATTCGTTTGTTGAGTCGTATCTATTCGTAAATAAGAGTATGGTTTCTTTGTCGCGTCTTCAAAAGCCTCTTGTACATATTTTATTTTTGATGGAAAACATTGTCGAGCCAAATAGGAAATAGAAGAAGCATCTCTAGGGTTTTTAAAAAGAAAAAAATAATGACTATTCAAGGAAATTGTACGATTTCCTTTTAAAAACAGATTCTGAACAATAAAAAACACACTTATGTTCAAATGATGACTATGTTTTGTATACAAAGCATTAGCATCGGCTTTACCAGAAACTTCATCCATGAGATCATCAATTATCAGCCATCGATTTTTACCATCTCTGGGAAAACTCACTGTTATATCTATCATGCCTTCATGAAAAATCACTCCTGATACATCATCAAAGGCTTTTTGGTAGGCTCCATAACAGTAGTGAATCTCTGTTGGTGGAGGGTGTGCCATAGTCTGACTAGCTTCAATCATTCGAAAAATTGCTTGCGTCTTTCCCGATCCAGTTGGTCCTGCAATCATTGCTGTAAAAGGAGATCGCATCCTCGGGTCATAATCTTCAGGTTTCCCATTCATCATAAAAAGATGTTCATCAATCAACAGTAGTTTCATTTATGGTTCCAACAGGAGAGTTTCTCGCTTTTTGTATTTTTTCCATAGCTTCTTCATACATACTAAACTCAGTAACACCTCCAAAAGTGGAAAGCCCTACGACAAATACCAAAATTATCATAATTATCAACGCTTTACGCTTCATACTCGGTAAAACATCTATCATATCGCGTTCAGTACCATCAATAGTATCAACTTCATTCATCGGTCTCATCTCAACATCATCCTCTGTCGACATCTTAACTTCCAATAACCATACAATCTTATCACGTTTTCATTTATATACAATGTTAAAACTATCAAAAAAATCAAATGCCATACATGCAAAATCTATATACCATATAAGTTCAAATTAAGTAAAATAATAATCAAAACTCAAATGCCACTTAAATGCCACTCAAATGCCACTCAAATACCCCTCAGATAAAATACAATATAAACTCGGCGAATTCATCCAACGTCGTAACCCATTGCATAACCTCCAAGGTCTAATCCACAAAAAAACACTTGGTAGGGAGATCTGCTCATATATTACTACTCATGTAGATCAAAACCAGTGGTCTTATTTGCGAAGCTTCATTGACAAGTAATCCTGCTGCTAATGGAATAGTGCTCTTCACTCTAACTACCTTTTCATCCTTTTTATAGTTGTAGATGATGGTACAGTTCGTTTCATCATGGAGCTCAACGGTTAACACCTGCATAACTGTAGGTATTGGTGAATCTTCAACTTTGACTATGTTTTCAATGTTTCTTCTGGAAGCTGGAGATAGAGTACTTAACAGAGAGGCGCTTTTGATGATCAGAGTTGCCAGAGTATTCAGACTGGCGCTTTGAAAGGGAATCGTAGTGCGTTGAAGAAGTACATTGTCATCAATCACCTTGTCTTGTGAAGGTTTTGGTTCTTTATTCTTCAGTTGTTTTGTATTGACTTGTGTCGACATTCTAAAAGATAAAGTAAAAATCCATGTTATGATTTCTTTTTCAAACCAATTTGAAGATATATATACATATATATATATATTTACTCAATATCATATCGCTGTTAGTATCTAAATCGATAAAAATTAAATTTATACTCAATCAAGTTGACTTACCTCCAAACAGAAAAGTCCTTCTAGCAGTTGTAGTAGATGATGTTGTAGTAGATCTTGCTCCTTCAGTTGCTAATGTCGAAGTGACTGCTTTCTGTGTAAACCCAACAAGCAAATAACATCCAGGGGACATTTCACAACATTGTCTTTATGAAACATTGGCACAAAATGTTTTCCGAATATTGTTGCAACGTTTTGAGATAACGTTTCAGGAAAATGTTTTGCGAAAATGTTTTTCAGACGTTTAGAAAATGTTATTCAAAATGTTCGCCCGGACATTACAACAACATTGTGACAAAATGTTTATATAACATTCGGAAAAATGTTTAGAGAATGTTACTAAGCTAATGTTCTTTTAAAACGTTTAAAAAATGTCCAGACAACATTTGTGCAAATGTTAGTTTGTAATGTTACAGGAATGTTCCACTTGGATGTTATTTCAACATCGTGATGTAACATTAAAATAATGTTACTTTTGAACATTGTTCTAACATTTTAGCAAATGTTATCGGGAGGTTGTCACCCGACATTTTTCTTCAAACCTTTTTACAACATTAAGATAATGTTTTCCCAAATGTTACTTCAGCACATTGTGACAATGTTATTGACTAATGTTTAGCAAACGTTTGTTTACAACCTTTGTTCAACATTTTTTAAAAACATTACAGCAATGTTTCTACTAATGTGCTGGGAACGTTTTGCAGCCAACATTACGGTCAAACATTTGTGCAATGTTCAGATAACATTTGTTCAAACGTTATTTCAAAACATTGTAACTATGTTACTATGTAATGTTCAGCAAATGTTTGTTTTTGACATTTGTTTAACATTGTTTAAAAACATTACAATAATGTTTTCACCAATATTCTGTGATCGTTTTCGGCCAACATTGCTTTTAATCCGTTTTGTAACATTAACATAATGTTTTCCCAAATGTTACTTCAGCACATTGTCACAATGTTATTGGGCAATGTTTAGCAAACATTTGTTTACAACCTTTATTTAACATTTTTTAAACACATTACAACCATGTTTTTACTAATATGCCGGGAAGGTTTTGCAGCCAACATTGCTGTCAAACATTTGTGCAATGTTGAGATAACGTTTGCTCAAGTGTCATTTCAGAACATTGTAACTATGTTACGATGTAATGTTTAGCAAACGTTTGTTTTCAACTGCTATTTAACATCGTTTAAAAACGTTAAAATCATGTTTTTAAAAATGTTCTGGAATCGTTTTCAGCCAATATTGTTTTCAAAAATTTATAGAATGTTCAAATAACATTTGCGTGAACTTTATTTCAGAACATTATTACTATGTTCCTATGTAATGTTTAGCAAACATTTGTTTTCAACCTTTATTCAACATCATTGGAAAACATTACAATAATGTTTTTAAAAATGTTCTGGGAATGTTTTCAGCCAACATTGTTTTCAAACATTTATAGAATGTTGAAGTAATGTTTGCTCAAATGCCATTTTAGAATATTGTAACTATGTTACTATGTAATGTTTAGCAAACGCCTGTTTCAATGATTACTTAACATCGTTCGAAAATATTACAATAATGCTTTTAAAAATGTACTGCGAACGTTTTTCATCCAACATTATTTTCAAACGCTTGTGGAAAATTGAAATAATGTTTGCCGTAATAGTACCCACAACATTGTAAAATGGTTGTGAGGCTCCTTGTAGGACAAAATTTTGGATAAAATTGTGGTATACAGCAAATGTTTATTTTTATGGAGTAAAGTTGTTTCTGACCATGTTTTTTTGATGAACTTTTTATGCTACTTTGTGACACAATACTAAAAGTACTGAACACACAGAGGTTGTTACTTGTCAGTTACCTCAAAAGCATTTTCTGGCAAACTTGTGATTATGTTTCAGGGTAGCGAAGGGCTTATGTTCCTATTGCTGAACATTTTTTGTGAATGTTTTTTTTCAAAATCTTGAATAACTTTTTTACTAAGGTCAAGCGTTGATGAATTCCTGAACAAAAAAACCTTTTTTGTCTACATTAAAACTAGACAATGATCACTTTATATCAGGCTATTGTTTTGCAAAAAAAAATTTGTGTGAGATTTGAACAGTTTTGTTTACCATATTTTCCATCATTTAAATAGTGTTGTATCCAAGAGAAAATCAGATAGTTGCAGGGAACCACATAATGCGTTTGTATGCGCCAAAGCTTGATTGCTGAAATTTACTAATCTATTTGCTAGCAAAAATTCCTACTTTGACAGAGAAAGTAATGGGGACACAACTTCTCTGAATTGCTGAGCTATACCATGTGCTGAGTGAAATATTCACCAAGTTCTAATTTGCAACATGGTAAAAAAAACTATACCAGTAAGTAGCTTCAGCCAAGTGATTAAACTCTGCAACGTGATTCAAGTTTGTACATTAAGCATTGTTACAATTTTTTCTTCGGTGTATCAGATTTTAGTTATTTTAGGCCAATTATTTTGTTAGAGGCGAGAAAGTCATTATGTCAACAAAGCGAAGCTAGATGAAAACTATTGGCTAGACCTACATCTGCTTAAGTGGAATAACTAACTTTAAAGAAATCACTTTTTTTGTTGAGCCCATGTAGTTCTCGATTGCATGTTCAGTAATTAGTTATTGCAACATAATTAGCCGAAGCCTTTAGTCTATCAACTTGATTTTAAAGCTCTTTTTATTCAGTGGATAATAACAGTATTTTATAAGCAAAAACCGTTGACTACTCTCCATGTGAAAGCAACTGGTTGATCTTCATTCAAATTCATTGAAAGTTCACTGTCAAACCAAAGGGTAGAATGATGGAGTGCAGATAACTCCTGCATTGCTTACAAGCTGTTTGATTTTTCTTTGGTTCAAATGTTGAGAAACACAATGTTGTTGAAATTAAGCATGGAGTTGCAGATACAGAGAAAAAATGACTTCTGCATGTCCAATTGGTAATTTTGATACTCATTTTAGTTAAATATGTTTTTATGGCAAACGTTCTTGGAAATGGTTGGCCCATAACAAAAGTTCATAATGTTGAGCTTTATCAAAATTTAGAGGCATTAAACCTTTAGCCTCAAAACGATTGATTCTTCTAACTTTTTGAGGTCACCATCATGGTTTCGAAAGGAAAGCAATTGATTTGTTACTGAAACTGTATTTCATTATGCTTTATGCGTAAAAACCATCTCATAAAAAAGTATAGGGTCTGAATATACAACTAGTTTGACATGTTGGTGACTTCCAATGTGTTTGTAACTATTGAGCAACGAGTCTTTAAGTTAAATGGTACAATCAAGTTGAACTGGCAGTTATTTATTTTTTCATTTTTAATTCAAGTTTTTTTTATGTGAAGCCTTGAATAACAATTATTTGGTTGCAGTATATTGAAGCCTGTTGATATTGACTTGTTTGTAGTCATATTGCGTAGTAAGTGAAATATTAGCATGGTGCTACATAAACAAAATTAGGTTTTTTTTTATTCGTTGCCATCAAGATCTCACAGAAAATATCTGATAAGCGTGCGCAAAGTCTGTGTTATATAATCATGTAATCCTTCTGATCTCCCACTATAAAACCTCATTAGTAGAGCATTCAGAAACAATGGCAAAGTAGCTTTGGTTATGAAGTTCTTTGAACAGACGTGAAGGTGTTTCATTGTTAGGCGAAGCCTTTCAAAATAAAGCAATTATCGTAGATATCAGGGCGAATTACTGAACAAGGAAAATTTATAGGCCAACAAATTGTTAGAAACAACCTTAACCAATAAGTTTCACATTTCAAGTCAATTATGCTACCCTCTTTTCCAACATCGATCAATTTCAGTTTTTTATAGACCGTTTCCAAATGCATTATTTGGGGCAGCACCTCTCTATCACGACTTTATTAATTACCCACTTTCGATGGTGCAGTTAACAAGTTTGCTCTGTTTGCTTTCAAACAAACATGAAGAAAGCAACTGTTTCAAAAAATAGTTACCGATTTTTGGATTTGCACAAATACAGGTATGAAAATCACAGTGCAAAGCTTAGTGTATGCAGCGCTATTGATCGGAGTTTTTTATCTAGCGCCTTATTTAACAAAATTTGTTTTTAATACTTTTTGCAGCTACATTGAAGAAAAGTTAACTGATATGATAACTACTGGTTTAGCCCTGGCAACTTGTTATTTTTGTTGGATGCTTTAGAATCTTGTAAAAGCAGTAATCCTTTGTAAAGTGGTGCCTAGAGATAAAACTCTTTTGATCAGTAGTTTAAGCTAGTTACATAACCAATGTAAGGTTGATGAGCTTGACCTAGAACTAGATTATGGTACAAAAAACCTATTTCACAAATGGCTCTTGACAAAAATGGGTGCAAACTCTCTAATAGTTTTCAATTTGTAAGTGATGTGCTGATGTAATTGACCTTTCCAAGTGTGGTTAGCATTTGTTTTACAGCTGTTAAATTTTTTCGCAGTCACAATCAAGGTAAAGAATCAAAATAGTTTGAATGCGCTAAATCTATAAACTGCAAGAAGGGAGAGGTGAGAGTAGCTTTCTGGGTAGAAAGTTCAGAAGCTCTCTTTTTGTTTGTGGATACCATGTACTTGTCTTGTTCGTCAATTAATTAGAAAAAATCACAAGCCTCAAGGTATAGGCCTACAAGCATTTCTTAGCTCTGTGATGCTCTGTTTTGTGGCATTATAAGCATTTTAGGTTAATGAACCTGTTTTATAACTTGATGGGTAACCCTCACATGCTTTCTTGTTTTGAATAATAATTTTGATCATTGTATTTAACTAAAAAAATTTCATTGATATTAACCCAGAGTTATTGAATTGACGGTTTTTGGTGCTTTTGATTACTTCGTTGATTACCTGTCAATTTTCAGTTTTATTCTACTTACAACAATTACCCGGCTTTAACCCACGAAAGTTTTTAGGTTTCACAGGCTGTTATGAGTAGCTAGCAAAACAGATCAGGAGTTTGTTGCTCAATAAGCATTTCCATCCGTCTTGTGTGCCAAAAGTGACACTACGGACATAAAGTTTTTACCATTTTTTTCCTTATTTCCAGCTTCGATGTTTCAAAACTGTCAATTAATGAGCCTCCAAATACTGTTGCATAATTAGCTTGAGCTGTTGATTTTTCAATATTAATTTTTTTCCAATCACATGTTAATACCATATGGTAGTTAGAATAGAAAATATTTTTGGGAGTGAGTCTCTGCACTTTTGGTAAATATTTCTGCAAGCTTTTTGTGCTCGAGTTGGTGCTATACAAAAGTAAAGAAAATCTTTCATTGTAACATATATAATCAAAGAACAGTGTACTGTAAGTTCTTTCACATCTCATAGCTAGTATAAAAGGAGTTACTACAAACATCTGTTGTGTAATAGCAAGAAGATTAATCTATCTCTATCTCACTTTAAACCACATCAAAGCAGTGGGAATAAGAGCACATTCAATTTGTTTATAAGAGAGAGATTAAACAGAAGTGAGGCAATTTGATGGTGCTGTAAGACTGTTTGAACATTCAATCCAGAAACAGGTACTAAAATAAATCAATTTGTTGGAAAAGGCTTTAAACTCTCTTAATTATAAAAAACAACTGTTCATGAAACACTTTTCTTCAATTTTTTTTCAATGCCGAACTATCAGCCGTATTTTTACCTGTGGTCTTTTTTTCGAAATTGAATGTTGGTAAATTGAAACCCAATTAAAATCAAAGCGCGTAAGGTAACTTGAGAGTTGATTAAGGTGTTCTGCAAACTGACAATGTAGTTCGATAAGTTCTACCATGCTTCATCTGAGGCAATTACTTGTACACTGATTACAAAAAATTAAAACGCTATGAATAAAAACTTGAAATAGTTACAAAATAAGATATTACTTTTATCAGCACCACATCGCAATGAATAATATAAAAAGTTAGTTTGCAGATCAGTTTGTTTTTGCGACTCAGCTATTTTATGTACAAATATTGAAGCTGCTTATTAGGTATTAATAATCTCCTGACTTTCTGTAAATGCTGTTAAATAATGATTTTTAACAGAAAAACACTCTGGATGAAGAAAATGGTGACACAGCTACTGCGTAATTTCTGTTCTCTTGCTTTAGTATTAAACTCTCAGAAAACATCTACATGCACCTAACTAACCACATTTAATGTCGTATGTTCAAGCAGGTGCAGGATTACATAATCAACAGTAAGTCCTTTATGTGCTAAATAGATAATTGACCAATGGGTTCTAGCAGATGTGAAACATCATTTCAAGGACATATTCGGTGTTTTGACAAGTTATGAGAGCTTCAGACTGATAATGTACATTGCAACAGGCATTGTATTTGCTTTCTTTCAAAAGTTTTTGTTACAGGCTGTGTTGACTTTGAGACAAAAACAAACCAAAATAATTATTTTTTTCTTAAAATGTTGGATCTTATTTGTATCTATGAATGCTTTAGGAAATGGTATTTTTGAAAGGAATTTAGTTTTAATTTCACTGACAGCTTAGGTAAGCTAACTTTAATATAGACTATTGCAGTCTATTCCGTTTACTGTTCTGTTACTGGTATCTGAGAAAGAACCTGCCGCTAAATTCAGTTTTTGGCGAGTGGCTTTAAATCTAAATAGCTTTGCACAACTGTTAACAGTGATCAAGGAGGTAGATTATGAATGTAAGCTATTGCCTCAATAGGAAACTAGTGGAATCACAAGTGTTTGGTTTCTGAGATATAGCAAACATAGATGGTGTTGCATAATGTGAAAAAAGTTTAGCTTTGTGGTTTGTGGTTTTTGTTATTTTTTTTTCTTGCCATACTGGAAATAGCAAACAAGCATGAAATGTAATTAAAAGAACTTTGTATTCTAGTCTAGCATATTTGCTTGACTGTAAAGCAAGATTATTTTAATGTAAAGTACATGGGCATAGCACAAAGTTAGTAGAGATGAAGCACCACAATATTGTGGTACTTCATCTCTACTAACTCTCTGCTCTGTTCATATACTTTGCATGAAGCTGGTTTCAAACTAGATTATTTAAAATCAAGCTAATAACATTGAAAAACTTTTTTCTGTTTTGCAGTGGGCAACAGAAGATATTGGTACATAAAATATTTTTTGCTAATGAGCAATGGAGATTTTGTCTACTTGCAAGCCAGACAGCAGTTAGAGAAGAAAATGAGTTGAATAGCTAACAACTCATCAGTTCAGAAGCTTGCTTGGCATCCTTTGTCAACCTTTGCCACATATTAAACTGCTTTGTGGTTAGCTTATTGTAAAGCATTATGTAACTCTTGCCTGTGCGCAGCGGGAAAGTAGTGCATAGCAACCCGGTTCAAACCATATTTACTTTGGTTCCCTCGTTCACATAGCAACAAAAGATTGCTGAAGTCACTACTGTATCGTTCATGTTTTCCGCTTAATTACGTTGTTTCCCATACCAAGTCATTATTGACATGCATTCTGACTTTAATGTTTAAAAAGCACAATTTTGAGTGTAGATACTGGTTACGGCAATATCTAACTCTTAGTTTTTGAAAATGTAACAAAGTAATTCACATAAACTTAAAAGTGGCAAAACTATTTCAACAGTGTAGCAAAATGTGACTATTGCATCCATGGCATTGATGGATGGGTTATTTGCTTACTCCACTCCCTACAGCGTAGCAAGGGTACAAAATGGTTATGTAATATTCCACAACATTCTTTGTGTTGAACACTTTACTGACTCATTAGATATATTGGTTACCGGGCTTACATTTAATGTTTTTACAACAACAGAAAAATGATATATTCCATCCGTCGAGTTTTTGTTTTTCAAGCCATGAAGTCCTATAATGACAAGTTTTCTCTTCCATGGAGCACGAAAGAAATGAGTCATTTGTTTAGCTTCTATAAGGTAGTTTTAGTTACTAATCACATTGAAAAATTTCAAAATCACTTAATTAAACACAGCTAACTAGCCACTTCAGCCGGAAAATTTCCAAATGTGTTGATAAGGATAAAATATATGAGTTTTCATTCTGTTGACTGTATTGGGATATAATGACTCACACTTAAAGCTAGGGAATTACATAACAAGCCCTAAGCCTGGAGCTGAGAACAAAACATTTATAGCACTTACTAGCCACAGCTACTAAACAATGAAGTAGTTGTGGCTGAGAGTTTTAGTTAGTTGTTAGTGGCATTGCAGTAAACTTGACTGCCACAGCTTGCTGCAATTTGTGTTAAGTGGACTGGCTCAACCATATTGCTAGAGTGTGGAAAAGTAACCATTTACATGATATTTTACTTTATCATAAATAAAGCTGAGTATGAAGGGACTATAAAGCTATCTTCAGGTAAACAGAAGGTGTAGAGTCAACTAAAGACAGGTTAGTTGCAAATATTGAAAAATCATCTTGCGGCAATTGATTTTAAAAGTCACAACTAAACATTGCTAGAGAAATCAGAAAAAAAATTGTCCAGTTTTGGTCACTTATAGCACTGCAGATAGTTTCACTTTATTGTGCAATGCTTTTTTAACAATTGTAAGAGCAGTACTTTTCTTTGTATGTAATCAGTTTTGCTCACAAATTCTCATATAAACTAGTGGTTAGAGCTGAAATAGTGGTCATATGTTTTTTTTTTGACAAAATTCTCCTGTAGATTGGTTGCCTCCGAGAAATGTATCTGAAACAAATTTTCCTGCTATGGTTTGCAATCATGTTGTCTACTTTGTAGTATATTTGTTTACATCCTGAAAACTTGAAAATATCTAGCAACTTTTCATGTATAAAATTTGTCTCATGACGTTTTTGTGAATCGTCTGCAACACTGTGAATTACATATTATATTCGAAACACACTCGGCCTATGTTGTCTTGCAGTCCAAAACTCTCCTTTTTGTAGTCATTTTAAAAGCAACGATACTTGCCAAGTGACAAAAGACAACCTGTGAGGAAAACAACACATACTTGGAAAAGGTAAACTACTGAGGCTAACAGCTTATGAACAAACACAAAGCATCACTTTGGTCCCAGCTTCTTTTGTATAATGAAAATGAGCAATGCAAGACAACTTCCAATACTTTCAGTCTTTTTTAATAAAACCAGACATGGAAGAGATATGTGCTCATGCAGTCAAAAAACTAAATTATTGTAAAGAAGAACTTTTGGATGCATTTGGTCTGTTGTTGACTAAGTTTTTTAGAACATTGTTTAAAAGACCTAAGCGTTTTTCTATGGAAAAGTGGAAGATATAAAGTTTTTGCTGAGTTCAATTTTCATTCTGGGAAACCAAATTGTCAATAAATTTATGTTTGAGGGAATGAAAGTTGAGTATCACTGCAATAGGTGTGTCAAACTATCATCTCCTGTACCAAAATATTATCATATATATATGTTATAAACTCTGATTGTTTGGCCACTCCGGTTTCAAATTGTTAGTTATCAATTTTCTAGCAGATAGTTATTCACAAACAGTCACTATTGCTTATGAGTTTTGTTGTACTAGCTGAATAAAATGTCGTTTATTATTGTTTACTCTGCGAGCTTTGGATAAAAAGTGTTGCAATGTTTCACTCTGCTTTTGTTTGCAGTCAGCCTGTATGGAAGCCTGCTAATTCAAACATTGAAGCACTCATGGACAAAGGTAATCTTATCAATGCTCGCTAGTGTCACAAGCGTTTTACAAATTTATGTTGAAATTGGCATTTGGAAAAAGAAATGTAAATACTTTTGTGTTGTTACAATGATTTTTTAAGCATTTATATGCACAAGATACAAAAAAATGGAATGGCGTATTTATAACAGTGACAAAAGATTTTAATTTCAAAAACTTCAAATTTTTTGTTAAAAGCAATAAAACCAATACTATCTTTACATTTTTCATTAGCTAAAACTGATGCATTTGTTTTGGTTAACGTTATGGATTTGTTTTGAACCTTTTTTGTAGTTTATATTCTATGAATTATATTCTAGACCATAGTTTGACCAACTGAAGAACATTTATCAACTTACAAAGTTAAATTTCTTGGATTTTGATTCTCAATTTAAGTGTGTTGGCTTTTAAGAATCGAAGCGAACCCTACATCTCACTTTTTGTGTTAATCATACTTGAATGTACATCAACTAGGCTTTCATTTTCGTAGTTAGAAAAAATCAAGTAATAAAGTTTTATTTTTATTCTATAATGTTTTGGGCTTCAGTTGCGTGGAATTTCACTTCATGGTTTTTACATACGAGCTTGAAATATAAAATGCAACTTTTTTTCCCCATCTTTTTATAGTAAGCATGAGTGCGGGGACTACTACCACAAGTAAAGCAACAAACACTATGGATGGCATTATTCCTATGATGACATGAAAGAGAAGGTATGTTACTTTTTGATCTTACAATGAATAAAAAAAGTATTCACTCAATTTTAGCTTTCATTCACTTTGTTTTTTTTTAGCTATAATGATTAAGGGCATTAGCGTGCTCTTTTTTACTTCCTCTTTTCATGAATCCAAGTAATGCTAAGCTCCGAGTTCTAACAGGAAATTTGGTAAAATTAAATTTCAATAAAAGGCTATACCTAAATCGGTAGCTACATACACATATGTTTTGTCAGTATGCGTTGAAAACATGTTTTTTCCCTGCAAGCGACGTTTTTCTTTTACAAAGAGACGCTCAATTTTGCAGACCAACATGTTGTACTACGAAAATATTTTTGCCTGACGCTTCGGTGACTGGACAATTGTTATTGAAAAACCATTTTCGATTGGATAAAATGTAGAGACGAAATTTGACGACTCCAATGAACTTTTTTTATAATTCAACATTGACTTGGTCATTACTGCTTCGCCAACAGACCATTTGTTACTTCTATCAAAGAGGGTATATTTTATTTATGAACAACTAATTATTATTTCTAGGCGTTATCTATTTATTACAGATAACAAATAATTTATTTATTATTATGAAGAAATGTCATTATTATTTATTAATTATAACTTATATTTATGATAGTTTTCATAATGTCTTCTTTGCCTCACTGGACACTCTGCAGCGTTTCGGTGATCAATCATATGTGTGTGTAGCAACCAAAGCAACGCTACCAAACGTATTTCCGTCATGTTCCTACAAAATGTAGGTGTGTGTAGCCACGGCTTTAGCAGTAGCTGTAATAAGTGGTATTTTTAAGAAGACAATTCCAGTACGAGAAGTGACACAAATGGTTATTTTTGACTGCAGGGTTAAACTTGACACATTTGGTCTTTCATTTAATGTCCAGTAAATCAGAATTTACATGTAGGTTTAATTTGTACTCCATTGTCTACATCGCTGCTTTCTGCACCATCTCAGGAGCTTTTATTACTTGAAAGTTTAAAATTACGTCACTATGCTTTGTATTTTCTTGTAAGACGATCTCTTCATTTTAGGATGGCAGAATTCCGGGACCACTTACTCTTTGTGTGCAAAATTTGTGCTGTCAACCAATTGCGGAGGCTCTTCTTAAATTTATTGAAATGCTTATAAATAAATTTCCCAGTAAACTCTGAAGACGAAGGGTGAAAATGACGTAAAAATGAGGCGAAACAAAACTGAATAGTGTGCTACGAGCCGGTTGTCAAGAAATTCATAACTATTTTTCTAAATTAAAACTTTTGCGAAGTTTTATCACTTAGAGTGAAAGCTTGTTTTTTTTATTCTTGATAGGTTTATGAAGTGCTATGAGAACATGCATTATCATTAATACAGTGAATTGCGTTTTGTACGTAAACTATGGCGAAACTGGGGTTTTTGTTGCAAAGTTATCCCCCCTTATTTGAGTATTTACAACTCCCCAGAGCAGATGCTGGCTCCAAATGTGTAAGACATTACAAATGCATTAGAAAGTCCTAGAAAAGTGATGGGCAAGTTTTTGTGGTCTTAGAAAAGTTTTAGGACCCCGTTGCTGAAGAAAAGTGAGCGTTAAATCTTGCAGCAAAAACAAGTTGATTATTTTCTTGGTACCACAACTTTCTGTGCTTGTTTTTACAATTCATGAACGCTTTCCGGTTGATTTTTATTGAATTATTTAGGTTATGTAGAATGTAATTTTAATTTACTTTTATTTGAGTTGCACCATATAACTGCTACAGCAAGTATCAACTGGTGAATAAAGGCCACAAAGCCACATAATACCACCAATATGTAAAAAAATATTGTTTGATCTCCTTTACCAATCTAAAACAGCTAATGCACACTCTGTATTTCAGGACGTGTTCATTGTGCTTTGTGTCAACTAGCTCCAGAGATGACTAATGGTGGTAGAGGCAACCGAATCTGGTGTAAAAACTTTAGCATCTAAGTTTTTATACAGCAAACGATGGGCTGTTTTTCGTAAGTTCAACCCTCTAGGAATAAACTTGAGAAATTTGCAACTAATTATTTTGTAAGTTATGCATCCTCAATCAAACTGGTGATGAATTATGAAATAATAATTAGTGTTTGACAAGTTTGTGTAAAGAAAATACGGCAAATTTGATCAGTTGTTCTAATTATCATACACTGACTGATTTCATTGTCAGCTGATAATGTTGAAGTGTTGCTAAGACTGCTTCAAGTAACAAAGTTTCTCAAACTCACTTTATAACAGTTACTACGAGAACTGCGAGAGTAGCAAGAGTGAGTTAATCCTTTGATTTCTTTGTTGGCGCACAGCCAAACTTTCACTGCCGTTTTATGGAGAGTATTTTACCATTATTTTCTTATGCTAAAAGTGGTGTGTGCAAAAGCTGATGCCAAAAATCGCACAATTAAATAAATTGCAAATAATATCTACAGCTAGTTGTTCCGCAGAGCATGGTTTGATAATAGTTTTACCCCCTTTAAACGGCAAACTGAAAAAAAACATTTTCATACTCTGACCAACTTTAATTTTTGCTCTGTGCAACTCGAGCCATTGTAACTACTTTTTTTTAGTTTAGTGCATTTTTACTACTTGTCTTGCAGAGAGGAGTGAAAGGATTTATGAGTGATTACAAAACATACTATGCCAGGATGTGTGCATATCAGAACAGACATGACTTACTAATGCAATAGCATGGCAATATCTCCTGCATTTTCTGAAGTTAAATTGTGAGTTGCTCACCCAGTGTTTTTTGTTCGCGTACCGTCACACATGCCCATCCATAAACATGTTACAAACACTAGCATACATTATGCATAAGCTTGAGATAAACCTGACCATGCGATGTAAGTGATGCATAGACAAATATCAATCAGCAAATGGAAATTTATTTCATTCTGACACGTATGCTGCTTGTTTCAGGGTAATGATGCAAGTGTCGCAGCTACTATATATTTCTTTATGACCGAATGGGAAGCTGGATTGCGAGTGACTGTGGCTATTTCTGATCACCAATCCTCAGAAAACTGTAAGCTTGCTTGATCTTAGTCATTACAATTTTTTTATTGTCTCAGTTTGATCTTGAGCGCATATGATTTACTTATTGCAGGTCCTTGAATTGTTTGCTAGGTAAAAGAAGCTGATTTTTTTATACAATAGCTGCTCCTAAGGCATCAGGCTGCTTTAACTCGGATTTGTCATCTATTGACAGTATTTTGCAGATCTGGTGCAGAATAGTATCACTTTGAGTTTGGTTTATTTGGTTAAAAAATTGAATAATCGATAATTGTGTGTAGCAGTCAAGTTTTCACAGCAGACAAGTTTTACCTTATTTGCAACCTATCTCCTTTAAGAAAAAATAGCAAATATTATTAATTGAAAGCAAATCAATAAGCGTATTCGCGACCTTTGTTCGCCGAGCACATTTCAATAAAAATAATCAGACCGGCAATAAATTTAACCAAAAAATAATAATTTTGTTCGGAACTCGTGGGTCAACAAAAATTGGCTCATTGAACAAAGAAAAAATCAGCAACTATTTATTTATATTGTTCGTAGGGCGCGAATGAAACTGAACACTAGATAAATAATAATGAGCAAGTTGATTTTTTTCAGTTTCATATACTGGTATTATATCCTTGAAAAATAATTCCAAATAATTGCAAGCTATGCAAATTTACTAAAGCAAAAGGCAGCTTAACAAACTAATACATTTTATAGCAGTTCAAATTGTATTACTTTCTCGATTATTTTGAAAATTGGAAGTTATCTTCCTTATGATTTGTTCGGTAAACTGTAAAATTTCATTGAATATTATGTTGTTCTAAAACTAATGGTCAGTTGCATATGCAACATAGTGAATTACGAACACCTATTATTTTTTGTCTTTTGTTCGATGAACAGGTCGCGAATACTCCAATTGTTGTTAGAAACCCTTCCAGTCGAAATTCTGTAGCTCAACATGTACTGTATTGCAAACACAGCTATGGCAATGTTCATGTTGATAATCTGCCTAACACACTTATTCTTTCTTTTTGATGGCTACCAATCTGAATTTCTATTGACTCAATCAAAGTTTTATTCTTCTTAAAATGATCATTTTTAATATCACTGGATCACCAGTTATTGGGCAATAATTTGAAAATTTTGGGTTTTTGGTTATTTAGAAATTTGATAGGCCTGTGCTTGATAGCTAACATGTTATGTGTAGCCTTTTATACTATCTGATATTTACATATTGATGTCCAAAAGAAATTGATAATGAAATATTCCAAGTCTATTCAGTTGCTATAGACAGTAAGTTAGTAATAGAACGTACAGGACAGTGTTTGCTTGTCACTTCTGAGGGATTTTTTTTCTTGTGTCTCCACAAACATTACTTGATCTCTACATATTCCCATGTTTCAGAAAAGAAGAACAGCAACTAGATGCTTTGTCTAATGTCAATTATACTCAACAGAAAGGCAAGCACTCTGGTAAGTGTTTGTTCCTGTGTGTTGCTACAAAGAATAGGGAAGTGTGTGCGTGGTGCACTTATTTGACTTGGTTACAGCTTCATGAATACATTCGTTCCGCCTCTTATAATAAGGTACCCATAGATAATTTTGATTATACCTCTCTAGTTTACCAATGAACCATTGGTCACATTTTCCAGTTCACTTGAAACCACAACAACGCGACTTGGTCTGTTCAAATTAATATAGAGCAAGATAATGCAGTTCCGCTATTCTAGTCTGTTTCTTTTGATATAGTGACAAACCCTTTATTGAAAATGATAATTCCTTTATTTTGATGTCTTTTACTTCAAAAAAACCATATATTTTGTTCCATGAACAGTTATTTTTAGGTTGTCTTTCTTACAATAGGATAATACACTCTTTAATGGTAATAATTTGAGCATTTGTCAACAATAGTGATAAATTGTTTTTTGTATTGAACAAAACTTTTAATGTTTTTGGTGCTAATTAATATGGCAACTGCCTGCACTTACTTTGTGGCTCCTCTGGCTCAAACTCTTAGAAATCTGCACCTCCGTTAATGTAGGTCAGCATGTGCCATTGCATCCAAAACTTCTGGACGAAGTTTAAGAGGTACGTTCATTCTAGGGTAAATTGATTTACTTCAAATGGATGGCACTATGGTTCTTATATCTTCATTTGTTTTCAAAACTCTCACAAACAATACAAATCAAATTTTGTCAATTTATTACTGTTTAGATTTTAAGTAGACAACTCCAAAATATTGTGAGCCAAAATTTTGGATTTTCAAGTTCAAATTGTTGAAGGATTTTTAGCTTCGTATAATATTGAATTAACAATCATCATATGGAATTCAAATTAATTAGAAGTAACTTAATTTGTCTTCTTTCCGGCAAGCAGTGAGCGAGTGCAACCAAATAGATAAATGCAACAGCATTTGCAAGAACTCAGGTTCCCAATACGAAACTGTATCTATCTTTTTTTAAATGTAATGTCGAGTTGAAAAATTATAAGATCTTACATTTTGGAATTATTTAATTGAGTAGAACTCGGTTCCATTTGCTATAATTGGTCAACTGTTGAAAAATTGTGAAAGCATCAATTTACGTTCATAATGATCACCGTTGCAAAAATGGTGGCGGGGTAGTTTACAGCGAAACCCTCATAAATCGATACCGGGGAAATCAATAAACTCATTTTATTCGAGCCCCAGTTTGAAGTCCCGACATTTAGCAAGTCAATACTGTCATCTCTAGGTTGACCAATAATTTTTTTCCAACTTCATGACTAGTTTGACTCCATGACCAGCTTTTCACCGGAGCTCTGTGAAAACAGTTAAATAAAGCATGTTGTTTGGAATCGAAATTAGTTCTGTTGAATTAACAAGCAGAAATTTCGTTAATGGCATGCTAATGGCATGTTTCTAGATGGCACGGTAGCAAAATTATATAATCAAAGAGTTATCTCCTTTTGTTAATAACAGAATTTTTTTAATTGACTTTCCAACCATGCCTGAGCACTTCAACTCGTGGGTTTTTTATTCCTGAACTTTCTTCAATTTGGAATGTAACAAAGACCATATGCAATATCTCAACTATCACCCATGGCTGATAAAAAGTTAGAGCAGTCTAAACATGTTCATTTAGATAGATGAAAAGACAGTTGATCAACGAGTTAGTATATATTATTGGAAATTTTTTTGAATGATTGTTGTCATTTACTGTTGAAACATTAACCTATGATATTGAATTTAAAAATTAAACCATACAAATTGATTCAATTTCATTAGTCATATATTATTTGGTTCGCATCAAAATAATATTAAATTACTAATTTACTAATAACTATCCTAAATAATGAGCAAATATGAAGCTCTCATTGTTATTAAAATTGATTAACAATGTGAAAAAATCTATGAAATTCATAAGACTATTACACTGTTAGTTGCAATATAACGTTTTTCCATCGGTTTTAATTGAATTATTTAGGTTACATAAAATGTGACAGTAGTTTTTTATTTAGAGCTGTAGCATTGTAACTACTACAGCAAGTATTAACTGTTGAATAAAGGCCCCAACACCACATAATGCCATCCAATGTGTAAAAAAGTATTGTTTTATCTGCTGTATCGATCTGAAAATATTTATACACACTTTGCATTTTAGGAGATGTTCATTGTGCTTTGTGTCAACTAACTCCAGAGATGACTAATGGTGGAAAAGTCAACCAGATATGGCGTAAAAAGTTAGGCACTTAAGTTTTCATACAGCAAACAATGGGCTGTTTTTGGTTAGTTCAAGGCTCCAGGAATAAACTTGAGAAAAGTGCGACTGTAAATAATTTGTAAGTTCTGTATCTTCAATCAAATTGGTAACGAATTATGAAATGATAATTAAGTGTTTGGCAAGTTTACGTAAATCAAATACGTCAAATGGGATTAGTTGTTTTAATTTTCATACAGAAACTGGTTTCATTGTCAGCTGATAACTTTGAATTACTGATAAGACTACTCCAAATAACAAGTGTTCACAATCTTGACCATTATGTTAAAAAAATTGACAAAAGTTTATCTGACTCACTTTATAACAGTTACTACGAAAACAGCTAAAACAGCAAGAGGGAGCTAACTCTTTGAGTTCTTGGTGCACAGCCAAACTCCTACTTCTGTTTTATGGAAAGTATTTTACCATTATTGTCTCATGTTAAAAGTGGTGTGTGCAACAGCTGCTGCCTAAAATCACACAACTACGTAAATTGCAAATAATATCTACAGCTAGTTGTTCCACAGAGCATGGTTTTGATAATCAGTTTACCCGCTCTATACGGCAAACTGAATAAAATTTTTTCCATAATCTAACCAACTTAAATTTTTGCTCTGTGCAATTCACGCCATTTTTACTCTTTTTGTTGTTGTAATTTTGTGTATTTATACTACTTGTCTTGCAGAGAGGAGTGAAAAGCTTTATGAGTGATTAAAAAGCACACTATGCCAGGATGTGTGCATATCAGAACAGACGTGACTTACTGGAGCAATAACACGGCAATATCTCCTGCATTTTTTGAAGTCAAATTGTGAGTTGCTTGCTCAGCGTCATTTGTTAGCATAGCGTCTCACATCCTCATCCATAAACACGTAAAAAACACTACCATACATTATATATAAGCATGAGATAAACCTGACCATGCAATGGAATTGATGCATAGATAAGTATCAGCAAATGGAGTTATTTCATGCTGACACGTATGCAACTGTTTCAGGGTAATGATGCAAGTGTTGCAGCTATCATCAATTTCTTGTTGACTGAATGGGATGCTGGAT
This sequence comes from Cryptosula pallasiana, assembly GCA_945261195.1. Taxonomy (NCBI): domain Eukaryota; kingdom Metazoa; phylum Bryozoa; class Gymnolaemata; order Cheilostomatida; family Cryptosulidae; genus Cryptosula; species Cryptosula pallasiana. The sequence goes on along the minus strand of OX183133.1, from coordinate 47,749,985 downwards.
TGTGAGTGACGGTGGCTATTTCTGATCACCAACCCGATGAAAATTGTAAGTTTGCTTGATTTTAGTCATTAGCATTTTTTTCATTGTCTCAGTTTTATCTCAAGTGCATATGGTTTATTGGTTGCAAATCCGTGAATTGTTTGCAAGGTAGAAGAAGTTGATTTTCTTTCATAATAGGAGCTTCTAAGAATTCTGGCTGCTTTAACTCTGGAGTTCTCATCTATTGACGGTATTTTGCGCATCTAGTGCCAAATAAAATCACTTTGAGTTTGGTTTAATTTGTAAAAAAAGTGAATCAAAGATAATTGTGTGTAGCAGTCAAGTTTTCACATCAGACAGAGTTTACCTTATTTTTGACCCATCTCCTTTAAGAAAAACTCACAAATGTTATAAATTGAAGTCAAATTATTGTTGTTAAAAAAAGGTTTTCGTCAAAAATCTGTAGCTTAGAACATATGGTGTGTTACAACTGCAGCTATGGCAATTTTCATGGTAATAATCTGCATAAACACACTTATTCAGTCTTTTAGATGGTTACCTACCTGACTGGCTATTGATTTCAAGCGGAGTTTTATTCTTCTTAAAATGATCATTTTTTAATATCACTTGATCACCAGTTATTAGACAAGAATTTGAAAATTTTGGGTTTTTGATTATTTGGAAATATGAAGGGCATGTGCCTGATAACTAAGGTGTTATTTGTAGCTTATTGTGATATTTGATATTTACATATTGATGTCAAAAAGAAATTGGTAATAAAAATATTCCAAGTCTATTCAGTTGCTATAGACAGTAAGACAGTAATAGAACGGAGAAGAAAGCATTTGCTTGTCACTTCTGAGGGAAATGTTTCTTTTGTTTCTCCAAGGTTATTACTTGATCTCTAAATATTGTCCTGTTTCAGGAGATAGTGATTCTGGCATTATGCAGAGAAGAACTGCAACTAGAGGAAGTCCTTTGACCAAGAGAACTGTTTTTTCCAAGGTGTATTATATCCAGCAGAAAGGCAGGCACTATAGTAAGTGTTTTTTTTTCTGTATAGCTACCAAGAATAGGGTTGTGTGTGCAGGGTGCACTTATTTGGTTACAGCTTCATGATCACATTCATTTCAACTCTTATAAGAAGGTTATCCATCGATTATTTTGATTGTACCTCTAGTTTATTGATTAATTGTTGTCACATTTTCCAGCTCAGTTGGAACCACAACAACACGACTTGGTCTGCTCAAATTATTATAACGCATGAGAATGCAATTCCGCTTTTCTAGTATGTTTTTTTTGAAATTGTGACAAAACCTTCGTTGAAGATGACAATTCTTTTATTTTGTTGTTTTATACTTCAACAAAAACCATATATTTTGTTCCATGGACAGTTATATTTAGGTTGTCTCTTATACAATAAGATTATGCACTCTGTAAAGGTAAATATTAGAACAGTTTTCTCATAACCTACTTGTTTGCCTTCAACACTAGCCGTAACTGTTTTTTGGTGTTAATCAAACTTTTCAAAGTTCTTTTCGGTATTAATGGATATTACAATTCTTTGCTCTTATTTTGTAGCTGCTCTGGCTCAAATTAAAAGAAACCTGCTTCTCCGTTAATATTAGGTGTAGCTCATTTACAGGCTCTAGTCAGCATGTGGCTTTGCGTCCCAAACTTCTGGACAAGCTTTAAGAGGTACGTTCAGTCTAGGGTAAACTGATCGGCTTTAAATGGATGGCACTATGGTTTTTACATTTTTATTTATTTTTCAAACTCTCACAAACAGAAAAAAACAAAGTTTGCATACTTTTCACTGTTTAGATTTTGAGTAGACAACTCCAAAATATTGTAAGTCAAAACTTTGGATTTGCAAATTCAAATTGTTAAAGGGTTTTTAGCTTTGTATAATATTGAAGTAACAATCATCCTACGGAAGTGAAGTTAACTATATGTAAAGTCATTTTCCTTCTTTCCGGCAAGCAGTGAGTGGGTGCAATCAAATAGATAGATACAACAAAATTTGCAAGAACTCATGTTCCCAATATGAAACTTTATCTGTCTTTCCTTAAATGTAATGTTGAGTTGAAAAATTATAAGATCTCACATTTTGGAATTGCTTTGCTACGATTAGTCAACTGTTGAAAATTGTGAGAGCATCAATTTATGTTCATAGCGATCACCATTGTAAAAATGGTGGCGGGTGAGTTTACAGTGAAACCCGCATAAATGGACAATGGAAAAATCAATAAACTTATTTTATTCATACCCCAGTTTAAAGTCCCGGCATTCACATTTTGAAAATTGCTTAAAAAAAGTCGATATTGTCATTTCTAGGTGGACCAATAATTTTTTTTCAACTTCTTGACTAGTTTGACTCCACAACTCCATGACTAGTTTTTCATGAAAGCTCCGTGAAAATTCTTAAAGAAAGCATGTTGTTTGGAATCGAAATTTGTTCTGTTGGATTGATTAGCAGAAATTTTGTCAATCGTAAACCTAGATTGCATGCTATCAAAAATATATTATCAAGCAGTTATCTCCTCTTGTGAATGACAGACTTTTTTTTTAAATGCATTTACAACAGCGCATGAGCAACTTCCACTTATGCGTTTTTTATTATTGAACTTTTTTCATTTTTTTGGAATTTAACCAAAAACCGAATGTAATATTTCAACCACGGTTGATAAAAATTGAACGGTTTTTAAACATGTTTGTTCAGCTAGATAAAAAAAAACCAGTTGATTGAGTTAGTGTTTATTATTGGATAGCTTTTTTAATGATCATTGTCATTTACTGATGAAACATTAAACCAATGATAATGATTTTAAAATTTAAACCAAGCCAACTTAGTTGTTTTTATTACAGCGAGTTATTATTTTGGTTAGCATCACAATAACAACAAATTACCACTTTACTAATAATTATTCTTGATTATTGAGAACACTTGAAGTTGTCATTGCTATTAAAATTTATTCACAATGTGAGTCGATGAAAAAAATGTATGAAATCCATCGTATTATTATATTGTTAGTTGGGAAATAACTCATAATTAATATTGTATTTATATTTATAGCCTCCAAAAGCAAATTCGAGCAGTTCAATACCATCCTTAATTAGATGGTGTATTCTTGGCTCTTCAACATCAATTTATGCAGATTTCACTGTATTTATTCATCCAATTATTTGATTTTACCTTTAATAAAAAAGTCATGGTTTGGAGGAAGTTTTTGTTATCATGGGAATGCTCCATGATTGAAAAAGCAACAACTATAATATACCTGTCTAGTAATAGTTTTAATAACTTTTTATAATTGTTGAGAGACTTTGTTAAAAAAATTTGATTCATTTCAACTTTTGTTGTAATTTTATTATCTTTCTGGATATCTTGGATAATTTTAAACTTTTTATGTCAAAATAGTTTGCGAAGATAAGTTTTTTAGATGTTTCAAACTTTCCGCTGTTTTAGAAGTATGCACAAACTTTTGAAGTTTTGTAATTGACGTAGATTCATGATGAATTTTGATACTAACCACACGGCTTCAAAAAAGCCAATTTTTACAGTTTGCAAGTTTTGCATCAGTGAAAATTAGTTTGATTTTAGAAAGCAACCCTTAAAAATCATGCGAAAATTTGTTTTTCAGGAGTAGAATATTACAAACGTTTCTTGGCTACCGATGACAAAAACTGGTTAAACCTTTTGCATTTATATCTCTGTCAAATGGATATTTCTTCGTCTATGGCATGAGAAACTTCATTCTCATTGATAGGCATGTTAATTTGTTACACACTAGAGCAATTGAAATACAATAATTTTTTTCAAGGACCATGACAGATGCTCTGTAGTCAGTGACTTCAATTCTGTGCTTTATAACAAAAAGACTGAATTTTTTATGAAGCTTCCACTTCCAAACTAAAATCGAAAAACTTTGTTGATCATTTAGTAATTTTCACTTATTCTCAAGGAAATATATAGTATTCAAGATTTAATTAAAAATGTTCTTGAGAAAAAACACCGTCACAATTATGACTCTCACAACATTTCTTTTCAATATCATGGTGTTATGAAAGTTAAACTGATCTTATAGCTTAATCAATTTCAAAGCCTATTTAATACTATATACTATACTATACTATATACTTTAATACTATAATGATAAATATGCTTGGGTTGTTACGCTTTTAACCAAAAAGTTGGTCCTGTTACGGCCCGTGTACACAATAACTACTTTGCACAAAATGAAAGGAAGTGCCGATTCAGAAAATAAACTCCGAAAAGATTGAAACTCATTGCAATCTCCTTTTTTCTAATACGCATATCATCCCATATTGCTGGTATGTGGAAAACCCAAGTTCTATGTAAGCTAGCCGAATCTTTTAAAACTCATTTAAAGCTTTATACAACTTGATGAGTCATCTGGAGAAAAAATTGCACCTTGTTCAGCATTGATTGTGCCAAAAGTGATAATTTTGATGTTGAGTGATGGTTTATTTATGACAACTTCCACATTACTGGAGTTTTTGTCTTTCTGTGTTAAATAGTCTTTTCCGTGATCAGCTTCCTTACGCAATGAGACAATTGCTTTTGACCCATTATTTAGTTGCCAGAGCTGTAAAATTACTATTTAATAGATAGAATATATCTATTACTGATAATTACTTGGAATTTTAGAGCTACATTTGTATCATTACAAATGGATATTCATATATAAAGGTTGCAGATGTTAACATCTTCAACACCCTAACAATTAAAATTATTCTGAACAAATAAAAAAACTCGATTAATTTGAAGAATTCAAATTTTTTTTATAGGTTTGGAATGTCATGAGTTTTTTCAACCCTGACTGTTAGAATCACCTCCGGAGAATCAATTCAAAACTGATCAGCCGATTTCTTGAGTTGAAATTAGAAGTTGTTTGCCCCTGTATTATTCTCAGATGAGGAGAAAACTCTCAGTTTTTATGAAAATAAAGTTCTAGGAATGACTTTCAGCCCTGATTTTACAATAGCTTTAAATATATGAGAACTTGTGTATTATTCACTCACACAAAATGTTTAAATATTTTGGTCTCTGCCACTAGAATTAGCTAACATCCGTTGCAACATTTTCTTCCCTGTTGATGATGAATTAAATTTTCCAACCAATGACGATGAAATCTTTTGTTAGTGTCAACATTCATAAAGCTCAATAAAAGATTTTATGAAGTAAACTGTTAATTGATTAAGTGTTTTGTGTTTATTTTTACTCAAATTGTACATTTGTCTATTGCAAGTTCGAACTCGGGTGGCTTTCTTGATGTTGCTTCCAATTCATGCCGATCGATAACTTTTGAGTAATAAATTTAATCAAAAAATTTTCATTTTGTTCGGAACTCGTGGGTCCACAAAAAGTAGCAAACTGAATTAAAAAAAAAATCAGCAAGTACTTTTTTATATTGTTCGTAGGTCACGAATGAAACTGAACACTAAATAAATTAAAATGAGCAAATTGATTTTTTTTGATTTTCATAAACTTGTTTTATATCCTTGAAAAAAAATTCCAAATAATGGCAAACTTTGCAAATTTACTAGAACAAGGGGCAGCTTGACAAACTAATCCACTTTATAGCACTCAAAATTTTATTACTTTCTCGATTATTATGAAAATTGGGAGTTATCTTCTTTATGATTTATTCGGTAAACTATTACATTTCATTGAATATTATGTTGTTTTAAAACTAATGTTCCGTTGCATAAGCGACATAGTGAATTATGAACACCTATTATTTTTTTTTTGCTTCGACAAATAGGTCGCGAATACTCTTATTTTTGTTGAAAAACCTTTCGGTAGAAAGTCTGTAGCTCAAAACATATAGTGTATTAAAAACACAGCTCTGGTAATTTTCATGGTGATATTCTGCATAACAGACTTTTTCAATCTTTTTGATGGCTACCAACCTGAATGTCTATCGACTCAAGTAAAGTTTTATTTTTCTCAAAATTGTAATTTTAATATCACTTAATCACCAGCTATTAGGCAATAACTTGGAAATTATGGGTTATTGGTTATTTGGAACTTTGATAGGCATGTGCCTGATAGCTAAGGTGTTATGTGTAGCCCATTGTGATCTTAATATTCACATATTGATGTCCAAAAGAAATTGATATTGAAATATTCCAAGTCTATTCTGTTGCTATAGACAATAAGATAATAATAGAACGTAAAGGAAAGCATTTGCTTGTCACTTCTGAGGGAGTTTTTCTTTTGTTTATTTTTCACGAATATTACTTAATTTCCACATATTCCCTGTTTCAGGAGATAGTCCTTCTGGTGTTATGAAGAGAAGAACAGCAATTAGAACTTTTTTCCGATGTCAATTATACTCAGCAGAAGGGCAGGCACTCTGGTGAGTGTTTTTCCTTTGTGTTGCTACAAAGAATAGGGTAGTGTGTGCGTGGTGCACTTATTTGGTTACAGCTTCATGAATACATTCGTTTCACCTCTTATAAGAAGGTACCCATAGATAAGTTTGATTATACCTCTCTATTTTACCGATAAACCATCGTCACATTTTCCAGTTCAGTTGGAACCACAACAACACGACTTGGTCTGTTCAAATTAATATAGAGCAAGATAATGCAATTCCGCTATTCTAGTCTGTTTCTTTTGATATAGTGACAAACCCTTTATTGAAAATGATAATTCTTTTCTTTTGATGTTTTGTACTTTAACAAAAACCATATATCTTGTTCCATGAACAGATATTTTCAGGTTGTCTTTCTTACAATTGGATAATACACTCTGCAATGATTATAATTGGAGAATTTGTCTTCAACAATAGGGATAAACTTTTTTTTTGTTTTAAACAAAACTTTTATTGTCTTTGGTGTTAATGAATATCACAACTGCTTGCACTTATTCTGCAGCTGCTCTGGCTCAAACTCAAAGAAATCTGCATCACCGGTAATATTAGATGTAGGTCAGCATGTGGCATTGCATCCAAAACACCTGGACAAGGTTTAAGAGGTACGTTCAGTCTAGGGTAAATTGATCTACTTTAAATGGATGGCACTATGGTTCTTATATTTTCATTTATTTTCAAAACTCTCATAAACAATACGGATCAAATTTGGCCAATCTATTACTGTTTAGATGTTAGGTAGACAACTCCAAAATATTGCGAGACAAGACTTTGAAATTTCAAGTTCAAATCGTTGAACGATTTTTAGCTTTGTAAAATATTGAAGTAACAATCATCATCCGGCAAGCAGTGAGCGGGTGCAATCAAATAAATAGATACAACGGCATTTGCAAGAACTCAGGTTCCAAATACGAAAATGTATCTATCTTCTCTTAAATGTAATATCGGGTTAGAAAATTATAAGATCTTACATTTTGGAATTATTTAATTGAGTAGAACTCGCTTCCATTTGCTACAATCAGATCAGTGTTGAAAAATTGTGAAAGCATCAATTTATGTTCCTAGTGATCACCGTTGTAAAAATGGTTGCGGGGGAGTTTACAGTGAAACCCGCGTAAATCGATACTGGGGAAATCAAGAAACTGTCATACTGTTATACTGTCATCTCTAAGTTGACCAATAATTTTTTTTAATTTCATGAAGAGTTTGATTTCATGACCAGATTTTCACGGGAGCTTTGTTAAAAGCCTTAAATAAAACATGTTGTTTGGAATCGAAATTAGTTCTGTTCAATTGACAAGCAGAAATTTCGTTAATCATAAATCTAGATGGCGTGTTATCAAAATTATATAGTCAGAGAGTTATCTCCCCTTGTGAATGACAGAAATTTTTTAAATGCATTTCCTACCGTGCCTGAGCAACTTCAACTTGCGAGTTTTTTATTCCTGAACTTTCTTCAATTTGGAATGTAACAAAGACCAAATGCAATATCTCAACTACTACCCATGGTTGATAAAAAGTTAAAGCTGTCCAAACGTATTTGTTCAGATAGATGGAAAAACAGTTGATCAATGAGTTAGTATTTATTATTGGAAATTTCTTTGAATGATCGTTGTCATTCACTGATGAAACATTAAACTAATGATAATGATTTTAAAAATTAAACCAAGCAAACTTATTACTTTTTATTAGTCATTTATTATTTGGTTAGCATCCAAATAATAATAGATTACCAATTTACTAACAATTATCTTAATTAATGAGCAAATATGAAGTGCTCATTATAATTAAAATTGATTCACAATGTGAAAAACTCTATGGAATTCATAAGACCATTACATTGTTCGTTGCAATATAACTTACTATTATATCTATATCTATAGCCTCTGAGAGTGTATTTGAGCAGTTCAAAATCATCCCTAATTAGATGGTTTATTCGTGGCTCTTCAACGTCGAATTATGCAAGTTGCACTGTATTTATTCATCCAAATATTTGCTTTCACCGTTATTAGAAAAGTCATTGTTTGGAGGAAGTTTTTTTTATCATGGGCTTGCTTATTGATTGAATAACTTGACAACTATAAAAGAGTCTGTCTAGTAATAGTTTTTACTAATTTTTTGTGTTTATTGCGAGGCTTTTAAAGAAAAATTTATTCACTTCAGTTTTTGCTTTAATTTCATAATTTTTTTGGAAATCCTAGATATTTTTAAACTTTTTTATGTCAAAAGAGTTTGGGAAGGCAATTTGTTTATGTTTCGGACTATCCGCTGTTTTAAACGTGTGCACAAACTTTTGAAGTGATCAAACTGTCTACACATGCTGGTAATTGACTTCATTTCATGTTGATTTTTAATATTAACCACACTGATTCAAAAAAGATGATTTTTACAGTTTGCAAGTTTTGCATGAGTAAAAACTAGTTTGATTTTAAAAAGCAGCGCTTAAACATCATTTCAAATATTTTTTTTTCAAAAGTTGAATATTACAAACATTTCTTGGCTACCAATGACCAAAACTGGTTAAACCGCTTGCATTTATATCACCGTCAAATGGAGATTTCTCCGTCTATGACACAAAAAAGTGATTTTTGATGATAGACATCTAACTTTTTTCACACTCGAGCAGATGAAACACAATAAGGTTTCAAGGACCATGAATAATGCTTTGCTGTCAGTAGCTTTATCTCAGTACTATTATAACGAAATTACTGAGTTTTTTTATTAAGTTACCAGTTCCAAACTATTATCTAAAAAAAATTGTTGATCATTTAGTGATTTTGACTCATTCTCAAGGAAATATATGGTACTCGAGATTTAATTAAGAAATGTTCTTGTCAAAAAAACACCGTCACAATTAGGACTGAGGTAACATTTCTTTCCAATCTCTTAGTATTATAAAAAAACTATACTGACCTTATTGTTTAATTAATCAATTTGCAAGTTGAAGGTTATTACTGTAATGATGAATATGCTTGGATTGTTGCACTTTCAACCAAAAAAATTGCTCAGGTTACGGCCAGTGTACACATTAACTACTCTGCGCAAAATGAGAGAAGTGCTGATTTAGAAAATGAGCTTCAAAAAGATTGAAGCACACTGCAATCTCTTTTTCGCCATTACACTAATCATCCCACAATGCTGATATATGGAAGCCCAAGTTCTATGTAATTTTGCCAAATCTTCAAACGCTCATTTTAAAGGTTTATACATTTTGATAAGTCATTTGGGAAAACTTTACACCTGGGTCAGCACTGATTTTGCCAAAAGTGATAATCTTGATGTTTGAAATTACTGGGAATTGTGTCTTCCTGTGTTAAATAGTCTTTTCCATGATCAGCTTCCTTACGCGATGAGACAATTGCTTTTGACTAATTATTTAGTTGCAAGAGCTGTAAAAGTACTATTTATAGATAGAATATACCAATTAATGATAGTTACCTGGATTTTTAGAACCACATTTGGATCATTACAAAATGATATTGATAATAAAGATCGCAAATGTGAAAATATTCAGCCTAAAACAATTAAAAATATTTTGAGAAAATAAAAGAGTAATTTTTTTATCGGAGCTGAAATCAAAATTATCACACAGAAGTAATTTGAATAATTTGAATTTTTTTTATAAGTTGGAAGAGTCGTGAGTTTTTCAACCCTGCTTGTTACACTTCAATCACCTCCTACGAATCAGTTTGAACATGATCAACTGATTTCTTGACTTGAGATTAGAAGTTGCTTGCCCCTGTATTTTTTCAGTTTGGGAGAAAACTCTCAATTTTATGAAAACAAAGAACTAGGGATGACTTTCAGCGCTGATTTTGCAATGGCTTCAAGTATATTCGAACATGTGTATTATTCACTCACACAAAATTTTTAAAATTTTTTGTTTCTAACTATAAAATTAGCTAATATCTCCCCTGTTTATGATGAATTAACTTTGCAAACCAATGATGATGAGTTTTTTGTTTGTGTTAACGCTCCTGAAGCGCAATATAAGTTTTCAAAAAAGGACACAGTTGACTAATGAAATGTTTTGTATTTAATTTTACTCATTTTGTACATTTGTCTATTGCAGGTTCAAACCCTGGTTGCTTCATTGGTGCTGCTTCCAATTCATGCCAGCTGAAGACATTTGAGTTCAACTTTCTCTTAGGTTGCTTTATGAGTATTATTCTTATGTTTGATAAAAAATAACGTGCTCTATGATGTATTGTAGAGATTTTATGACTGAATTGGCGCAACATGTTTATGTGAATGGCTGTTAATTATTTTAAAACAAAGTTGGTGAAATCTGTTTCAGGAATATTTTCGATAAATCTCTTAGTGATATTGGTGTAGCATGTTTTATGAACGTTGTGTAAACTTTTTATACCTACATTAATGTAACATTTTCAGCAAATGTTTTCTAAGCATTTTATCACGACATTGGTGTAACCTCTTTAACAAATGTTTTGTAAAAAGTCTATTACAACATTGCTGTGACATGTCTAATGAATGATTTGTAAACATTTTGTAGCGACATCGGTGTAATATTTTTAATGAACATTGTGTACACATTTTATAATGACATTGGTGTAACCTCTTTAATGAACGTTTTGTAAACAATCTAAAACAATGTTGTTGTGACATGTCTAAAGGATGTTTTGTAAACATTTTATAACGACATTGGTGTAACATGTTTAATGAACATTTTGCAAACGTTTTATACCGACATTAATGTAACATTTTCAGCGAATGTTTTGTAAACATTTTATCACGACATTGACGTAACATGTTCAATAAATGTTTTGTGGACATTTTGAGATGACGAATAGTGAAAACATTCAAAAAACATTATTAGGATGTTTTGCGAGGTCAATGGGTGTAACATTGCAACAACATTGAAAGGCGTGTACGAAAAGTCATGAAATAAACATTCGCATACAACGTCCAGAGGACATTAATTGACATCCAGGCAACGTTGATGCAACATTATGATATATCATTGCCTCAGCATTGTGCGAATGTTTGTGGATAACATTGGGAATAACATTGGATAAATGTTTGAGGGTGTCTGCAGAAGTTTGTGAAATAAATGCTCTGCGCACAATGTTTAGGGAATGTTGATGGACATCCAGGCAACACGAATACAACATTTTGAATAATCATTACATAAACATTGTACAAATGTTTGTCCACAACATTGGGAATAACGTTTAAATAACGTTCAAGGGTGTCTACAGAAAGTAGTGTAGTAAACGTGCTGCGCAAAACGTTCAGGGCACCTTCACCGACATCCAGACAACGTTTGTACAACATTCACTTGCTTGTTGGGAAAACAGTGCTTCTTATATAGCTGAAATCATGCCATTTATCATAAGGTTAAATTAATGAAACATTGTTTTTACGGAAGAACACCAATGCTTTCGCGGGAATAAATAATTTATTTTCACGCGAATGGAACCCACTGCTTTCGCGGGAATAAACATTTTATTTTCACGCGAATACAAACCAATGCTTTCGCGGGAATAAACATTTTACTTTCACGCGAATGGAAACTGTTGCTTTCGCGGGAATAAAAAATTTATTTTCACGCGAATGGAAACCAATGCTTTCGCGGGAATGAATAATAGTAGTAATATATGAGCAGATCTCCCTACCAAGTGTTTTTTTGTGGATTTGATCTTGGAGTTGAGACAATGGGTTACGGCGTTGGATGAATTCGCCGAGTTTATATTGTATTTTACTTGAGGGGTATTTGAGTGGCATTTGAATGGCATTTAAGTGGCATTTGAGTTTTGATTATTTTTTTACTTGATTTGAACTCATATGGCAGCTAGATTTTGAATGTATGGCATTTAAGTTTTGATACTTTTTTCACATAATTTGAACTCATATAGCATCTTGAGAGAAAGGAGAGAGGAAAAGAGGAGAGAGAGGAGAGAGGAGATACATCTACATTGAATAAATACATTGATTAAAAATGAAACAATATGTGAATATATACATTTATTGTATAATAAGTAGGGATACATAAAGAGAACATATTAAATATTGTGAGCTTGAAATAGTTCCAATATCATTTCAAATGAAAAAATGGATGATGAGAGATTTTCATCCGTTTGTATGTATCTACATATATCTGATTGAAAATGATATAATAATTCAGTAGTCCATTGTATTGAAATCAATTTTTGAGTGAGCTCTTTATTCCACACTTTTCTTTGAATTTTCTTTAAGTAATCATTAATACTGACAGTTTTTGACATTTTTACAACTGTTTGAAAATTGTTTTTAGTCATAAGCTTAAATATTTCTACTGAATTGTCAACGTATTTATGTGTAGTGTATGGTCGGTATTGTATCGGTGAAAGTTCTCCATGTAAAGAAGCTACAGTTAGCAAATGCTGTGTCATACATAATAATATAGCTTGTAATGTCAAGCGATATCCAATCTTTTCCTGTACTTCAACATTTTCTTTAATATAGCTATGATATATCTTTGGAAGGTAGTCTTTGATTGTGTATCTTTTTGAACTCATAATGAACTAAAATAAAATGTTAAGTATTAGTATATGATGATTAAACAGTGTTGTAAAATAATTACATTTTAACTTTTATTAAGTAATTTTTCTATTAATTCTTACCTTATCACCAAGAAATCAGCTGTAGTAGTTGATGAAATCAGTTGTAGCAGTTGATGAATCAGTTGTAGTAGTTGATGAAATCAGCTGTAGTAGTCGATGTTTTATTGCTGGAGAGAATGATTTCTATGCAGAGAGAGCTGTTCTTATATAGTATAAGCCACTCCTACTCATCTAGCTTATAGCCATTAAAAACACTCACGCGAAAACTCTATCAGAATAGTGTTATTCGCGTGAAATATCCCTGTTTTATTCGCGTGAAAATAAAAAATTTCATTCCCGCGAAAGCAACGGTTTCCATTCGCGTGAAAATAAAGTATATATTCCCGCGAAAGCATTGGTTTGTATTCGCGTGAAAATAAAATTTTTATTCCCGCGAAAGCAATGGTTTCCATTCGCGTGAAAATAAAATTATTTATTCCCGCGAAAACATTGGTTTGTATTCGCGTGAAAATAAAATGTTTATTCCCGCGAAAGCATTGGTTTGTATTCGCGTGAAAATAAATTATTTATTCCCGCGAAAACATTGGTTTGTATTTGCGTGAAAATGAAATGTTTATTCCCGCGAAAGCATTGGTTTGTATTCGCGTGAAAATAAATTATTTATTCCCGCGAAAACATTGGTTTGTATTCGCGTGAAAATAAATTATTTATTCCCGCGAAAACATTGGTTTATATTCGCGTGAAAATAAAACGTTTGTTCCCGCGAAAGCAACGGTTTCCATCCGTGTGAAAATAATTTATTTATTCCCGCAAAAACATTGGTTTGTATTCGCGTGAAAATAAAATGTTTATTCCCGCGAAAGCAACGATTTCCATTCGCGTGAAAATAAATTATTTATTCCCGCGAAAACATTGGTTTCTATTCGCGTGAAAATAAAATGTTTATTCCCGCGAAAGCAACGGTTTCCATTCGCGTGAAAATAAATTATTTATTCCCGCGAAAACATTGGTTTGTATTCGCGTGAAAATAAAATATTTATTCCCGCGAAAGCAACGGTTTGTATTCGCGTGAAAATAAAGTATTCATTCCCGCGAAAGCAACAGTTTCCATTCGCGTGAAAATTAAATGTTTATTCCCGCGAAAGCATTGGTTTGTATTCGCGTGAAAATAAAGTATTCATTCCCGCGAAAGCAACAGTTTCTATTCGCGTGAAACAAAATTATTTATTCCCGCGAAAGCATTGGTTTGTATTCGTGTGCAAATAAAATTGTTATTCCCGCGAAAGCAACGGTTTCCATTCGCGTGAAAATAAATTATTTATTCCCGCGAAAGCATTGGGTTGTATTCGGGTGAAAAAATGTTGATTCATAGGATTTAATCAGTGCAACTTTACCTATTTAAGAGCCACTGTTTTCACACAGAAAGCATCCAGTTCTACAACGGCTAGCGGAGAAGCAACATCTACTAAATCTTTCATTGCAACAACTAGGAGCTCATCTTCTTTATAAAGGTAAGAGTAAAAATATTTATTTTTTGTTAGCTAACGCTACTAGCTGAAGGTTTATGACCTTTATGATCTTTTAAAATTAATTACGAAAAATTAAACAAAATGTTTTGTTTTTTTAGAATGAATACTCAAGACGAAGGAAGTCAACCGATGAATGAAGAAGCAGGATCCCAGCAAACCCTTTCCCCATCACCTTCTCCTATCTTTGATATGGCAGAAAGTCAATTGGTGGTTGATGATGAACCAGAATCCCAACAAGATTTTACTTCATTCACATCTCCTACTAACAAGCTGTCTTCAAAAAGAACATCGATGAGGAAACGATCTTTTATTGATTTGACAAAAGATGATAATGAAACTGGCTCGAAGTGCAAAAAACTAGTTTTGACGGATGTTGGAGATGAAACGCTTTTTCGTCACACCAGAATACCCTTTCAAGATGCTGGAAGTAATGAACTAACCACTCTCACCTACAAGAGCGCTGGGTTAATAAACTCTCTCTCTCCAGATAGTCTAGAAAAACTTGAAGAATCCATGGAAATCCGCGAACTACCAGTACCAACAGTTATGGAGGTGTTGTCTGTTGAATTTCGTGATGAATCAAAGTGCACCATGATTTACAACTACCGAAAGGATAAGAAGATAACTCGGGTGAAGAGTGATGTTTCAACCGAAATAGGACTGCTTGTTAATAAAGCTAAGCAAACACGTCCAATTGTTTTAATTTATATGGGAGAAGGAAAGACAGGAGATGCGATTTTTCGTACTGCTGAATCTCATGGATGTAATCGAAAGATCAACAATCCATTCAACTCATTGTATGGCAAGAGTTTGAGACAAATACAGGCTTATTTCAGTGTTGCTCACCTACACGATTTTCCGACAGGAAGTGTTATAGTTTATGAGAATCCTGGAATGCTAAGAAAATGTGATACTCGTTGGAACAAGACTGCTGATGTTATAGTGGCTAATTACAGATGTATGGTGAAAGGAGAGCTATTGATTGGAGATCTTAGCATCCCTGCTCAAATAGCTTCATCTGTGGTGGCGGAAAAAAGTGGTGTAATCGTATTCAGAGGACTGAAACAAAATACGAACAACATGATTTCCTACGACATCATTCTACTCTCAGCTCTTCAAGCTTTCATTCAAGTCTCAGAACTGTTTGATACTTCGCTGCAGCACACCTGTCTCTCCTACTTTGATGAAAATGAAAAAGAGAATTGTCCAGAACAGCATATCAGAGTCTTAATCGATAACACAAAGGATGTGACTCGTCTTCTATGATGGTAAGTTTCATATCTATTTAAAGAAAGATCTGAAGTATTTTTGTAAAATTAATTCATATAACTATGTATGATAGAGTCATTAGTTACTATGTCTTTTAGATATAACTAAAGAGCGCTCCTGAGGAAGAAAATGAGAAGATCTTATTTACTTCTTGCTTGAAACATTACAAAATAATAGTTTTTATAGGTTCTGTAGTGTTTAGCACAAATAATGAGATAAGTTGTATTTTATTCATTATATTTGTTATATCAAATAAAAATCAATTATAATAATTTATTTTAACAATTTACTTAGTAAATTAGTTCCTTGTATATGTACACCATCTATTCCTTCTACTGTATTATCTTCTATGAACTCGAAGTTAGGATAGGTCTGTATGATAAATCTCCGTATTGAGTGATCTCTCATCTCACTATCTCCTATGTCTCGTAAACTTCTAACAATTTCATCCATACTCCATCCTCTACTTCTCAGTAAACAAAAGTATACACAATAGTCGCCACATACAGTTGACAAAAAATTTTGTAGTTGTGTTTCATTACTTCGTATTGTTTCATATCCTCCATGAATACTTAGTATTTCATTTACATCCGGATAAAAGGAAACAGAACGTCCAAACGAGTCAAAAAAATCCACCTCTGAATCATTAGCGTACACAGCCAACCAATGCTCTCCGGGTTGATGAGAATAATGGGTGTTGAATACGAAACATCCTGTTGGAAAATTGCAAATTTGCTTCCAAAACTGTTCTCTAGCTCCAACATGAATCCCTACGCTTTGACATAAAACGTCTGAAGATAAGATCGAATGAATTTGTATGGTATTCATCTGTAACTTTCTGTTTAAAGCACTGCGTCGCCTCCGATAGTTAATTGAAGAATGCTATCCATCTCCAACACACCGTCTTTTACAAAGTATGCTACCAGGGATAATCCATCCGTCGTGTTAGCGCTAAAACGAATTTCCACACTTGTTGTGACATTTTTCATAGAGTGAAAACCTTCTTTAAGAAAATCACCAGTCAAATCAAATCCATAAAGTGTAGTACCATCAAGGTATTGTTCTTTCGTAATACCGAGACTATCGCCTTCAAGCAAAGTTCCGGTAGCGTGTAGAAACTGATGATATTCTCTTCCAAAAATTCCTCTAGCATAATTTGGTTCAAATCTCCTTCCAATTGGACAATCACCAACTCTCAATACAATACTATCAACACTAGCATGCTGCATTCTATATGGATTCAAGGCGAAACGTCCGTTCATTGCGTTGTGATTAACTAAACCTAAATAAATTTGTTTAGGTTTTTGTTTGTTTTCTTCCAAAGTGATGTCGATCTGCGCAACACCAGCACGAATTCCATATAGTTTTATCCGTTTTCGATCAACAGGATAAATGTAGTTGTGACCTTCCAATGCCAAACTGAGTTGGGAGTTTTGTATTGTAGGATTCACCTTAACTTTACAAAGATGAAGTTCAAATTTATCAATTCTAATCTTTGCCCCTCCTGCAGGCGCCTCATTCGCAGCAAACAAAGCTAGTTTGGCAGAGGCACGCTCAAACTCCAGCTGCATAGTAGGACCTGGTATTATTAGTTTTTTCTGCTGAAATAATGCGAGATGAGGTTTTCCAGTTAATTCTATTGTCTTTCCACCTATGATTAGAGCTCTCCTCTTTTTCTTATCAGCGGTTTTGTGATCAGTACCGTCTTTGCTAGTTGAATCATCATACAACCATCCTTCCATCTTACCTTGATATTTCTTTCTTTCTGCACTGTTTTCGAGTAGTTGTGAAAAGTAGGAGCGTAAACCGTAGTTGTTAGCGTATTCAACGGTGGTTCCTTCTATCGACATTTTCAACTCACTGAATAATGCATGCATTGAATCCCCCATCCACACAACCGCATCATTATCATTACCTGCAATATTGGCTCCATCATCTTGAACAACCGTGGCTTCAACTTGCAGAAACGAGTTGTAAAGATCTGTGTAATGTTCAGTGCTCCCTGACAAGGTTAACTCAATACTACCATAAGGATCTAACCTATCAGGTCTGATGACAACATATTCCGATCTTTCTACCGATATGTTTGTTGGTTCCGTAGCAAATACATCCAACGTTGGATTTATGTTGTAGGAAGAACCTTCCAACTTATTACCTGTTGTTCCATTTAGGCTAGCCATCTTTTGCGAGTGATGAATGCTTGAAGCGTTACCGCTTAATGAATATAGATATCAAGCTCAGCTGTCTTTATACCGGATTCTACTGCTATTAAAATATACCACGATTACCAACACCTCTCCTCTTCTTTCCACCTCTTGTTTTTCTCCTTTTCATTCTATCTGGACGGACTGCATTGAGCACATCTCCCCCCAGATCATTCAACTCTGCCAATCCCCTCTTCTTTGCTGACGCTGCAAAACTTTGACCATCGATGACATCACGCGCTACATTTCCACCTACAGACAATGCTCTTTTCCCCAAACTAATTGCTCCTCTTTTCAGCATTGGTGCTGCAGATTTAAGTAAACTTGAAAAAATACTACCAAGTCCATTTCCTCTCATATTAGGCATCACTCGTCGTCCACTATACACTCCAATTCCATTTCCAGCTTGCATCTTGTAGTACTCATCAAAAAAATCTTTTGAATCCTCAGGGGTGTATCGTACCAAACTCATTATAATTCTTTCTCTCTATAGTGAACCGTCAACACAACCTTTCCACCATCAAATGGTATTCGTTGACCGTCGTCACTCGTTATAAGTACTTTAATCATATCACTATTTAGTGATGAAGCGTCAACATAGTGAGGATTTTTAAATTCTTGATACACAACACTATTCTTCTTTCCTTGAACTGGAACTACTCTCAATAAAGGTACATTCGTATCTCCTACCATTCTATTATCAACAATGTTGGAATAAACATACAGGGATGTTAAACCGGAATTTATATCAGGGGGTGTGATATTATTGTATCT
The DNA here is from genome assembly GCA_945261195.1 of Cryptosula pallasiana. Taxonomy (NCBI): domain Eukaryota; kingdom Metazoa; phylum Bryozoa; class Gymnolaemata; order Cheilostomatida; family Cryptosulidae; genus Cryptosula; species Cryptosula pallasiana. The sequence goes on along the minus strand of OX183133.1, from coordinate 47,731,266 downwards.
ACCACGAGGGTATGTAGTTTTTGATTCAAATCCAAAAATATATGCTATATCTTTGGAAAAGCTTATGGTAGTATCAGGATCACTGTTAGTTAGTAAAGCGGTGTTGGTGATCTTGTTGTAGGAGATGGCGAATTTCTTGTCTAAATCCATTTCATTCATTCTCTTTCGTATAATCTCCTCCAACTCCTCTATACTATCATATCTTCCATTACCGATTAGGATGAAGGACTTTTCGCTTTTACCGGAGACATTAGTCTTTTCTAGATATATTTTCCCTTCGGTAACATTTTTCCAATTATTAGAATAAGTCATATCTAGCAGAGCTACCTCCCATTTACCGCCATTGATAACCAAATATTTATACAGTCTCACTGTAAATTCGGAATTGTTATTATCAGGAAACTCTTCACCACTAGAGTTTGAGGGTAAAGTTATCAGCATCGACATTTTCCCAACGTATGATGATTATATCAAGCGTTGTTTCCTTATAAACTATTCATCTACCCACTCATTGAACTTTTCTCCATAACCTAACCACTTAACCAGAATCTGTCTTTTACCTCTTCTCATTCTTCTTCCCAGTATCTTTTCAATTCTGAAAATCGTGGGTTTTTTTACTTTTTGCAACTCTTTTTCGTAAAAGGTACCATCAATCATCTCCTCAGCTAAATCTTTCACCCTATATACAACAGGTTTTTCATCAATAAGTACATCGGTGATTATAAAAATCTCAATCGTCCAATTCGGGGTGTATCCTCTTTCAAACACTCCTCTTGCCTTACTTATTCTCACATAATCCCCAACCTTTAGTTTTGCTTCTTGAGTTAAACTATGTTCACCTCCTTCATACACACGATTCCATACAAGTTCTTGATTTTGAAAATTCACATCATTTGGTCTCATACCTATAGCACCATGAATTGTGTTGTTGTATGCATTAACCATTTCTGGTAAAACATCAATGTATCTATCGTCATCTTTATATGTCAAATATCTATATATCTTCTCTTTTAAAGTTCTGTTAAAACGCTCCACCATTGATGCCTTTATCGTTTCATTTTCGGTTGTAAAGCGCTTGATCTTTTTTTCCGCCAGCAGAGTCTTGACATTGACGTTGTCAAACTCTTTACCTTTATCAGATTGTAAAGCTTTATAGTTTTCCCCTTCTAGTATTCTTCTCAATCCTCTTGCTACTACTGGTCCTGATTTGTTGATGAGCGGCACAGCCCAACCTTTTCTAGATAAAGAATCAATAGCAGTCAGTAAAAATGCTGTATTATTATTTTCATCTCTTCGAGATCGAACATCCATCAAATCTACCTGTAGCTGCTCCCCTATTCCAGCTACAATTGTAGGACGACGCTTAAACTTGGTTACAACTTTTTTATGTAACGTGTAGGCATCCTCACCACTCAACCATTCACGGATTCTTTTTTCTCCCTCTCGTTTTCTACGAGCTTTCAGTAAAGCTCTAGCTCCTCGTAGAGATGTATGTAATGCAGGATTGTAATACAACTCTTTTAGCGTGTCGATGTCCATGAATTAGTACCAGGGAACGACCAACTTTTTCTTCTGAGTACGTGTTCGATGCGGGGATTTTCTGACAGTTGTGATTCCTTCATCAGTTAGCAGGCTTTTAAATCTACTGTAATTGGTATTTCCCGATTGTATTTTACCTCCTTCGGTTAGAACGTCTCGTAGTAAAGTTTTGGAAGTCCTAGGATTCAACCAATGTTCTCCAATTTTCAGTCTGTTCTTCTCCGAGTCGAATCTACCAATTTTACTCAGATTATTCAACATTCTGACAGCGATCGTTTGATCACTCTTTTTTGTTGTTAAATCAGCTGCTTTTTTTTCAAAATCTTTTAAATTTTCGCTTTCACTATCGTGCTCATCTTCTCCATCAGTAAGAAATGTACTTCCTAGTAAGGTTGTGTCTTCAGTATCAAACAACCTTCCTTTTATTAATTCCATCCCAATATCATCATCATCATCAACCACTTTCACTGATTCTAACTCATTGTCTTTATCAACATTTGGTGAAAAGACATTAGGTTTATTATCAATAACTGTGCTATTGGCCAAAGGAAAAGTAGACTCTGTCTTTTTTTTCTTAATGAGATTCCAACTATCCTTTTGTGTCTGGTTTTGGTTATTTTTAATCTTTTTGACATCAGACAAATACCTACGTAGGTTTTCAACATTTTCATCTAACTTTTCGTATGAGGATAAGTCAGAATCATAAGCCGTTTCCAGTAGATCATTTCGCTTTCGCTTCATATTTCTCACTGTTATAGCTTCCATAGGATTATAATACAATGGAGGTCTGGTTTTCTCTTCCTTTACCACTGTTTTATCATCCTTTCTTTCTGTTAATCTATAGTATTCATCTTCAGTGAGTATAAAATTACGTCTGGAGAATGTTAAAGGCTGACGATTCATCTTTTTATTGATGATAAAACAGATACAATAGGTGTTATAATAGCATCCAAAAGATTCCCTCTACCACTCTGAATCAAAATTTTACGCTTATCATCAACTCTCCCTCTACCACTAAGTTTATGTAGCTCCTTCTTGTAACGCTGCAACTCAATAAACTGCTCAGAATCAAGAGGAACATTACCTAATATAATATTTTTAACACTTTCTATCAATGATTGAAACAAATCTGAGTTAGCCTTTTCGACTATAGCGATTTTTCCTTTCTTACTCAGATCATCCAGAGCTAAAATCGCCATTCTATTTCGCATCATTCGTGTTGAGAGTTTCATCTTTATCTTCTCCCTCCGCCTAGCACACTTTTAAGTAACCCAGGAACTATATTGCTGATGATAGGTCCTAGTAGAGCGCCTAAAAATCCTCCTTTTTGCAATACAGCTTTCTTATCATCTAACGTTGATTTTCTTACTAAAGCGCTAATATCCTTCACGTTTCGCTGCAACTCATTATACTGAGATGATGTCAATGGTATCGTTCCATTTATAATAGCTTTAGCGCATTCCATTAGAGTCATAATAAACTCCTTTTTGGCTTTGGCTATAACAGACTTTTGAATAGCAAAGGTTGTATTGTTGAGCGATAACAACACAGCTGCATTTTTTGTTAATTTTTTCTCCAAAGCTTTAGACATTATAATGCTTTCGTGTTGCGTCGTTGAATAACAAAATATGATTGAGGTGAAGTGAATAGTAATTGTATTTATATCCTTTTACTTGGGTACATATAATATCATAGGGAGAACTGATGTAAAATTTCCCAATAGTCTATGTTGATCATTCGTTTGTTGAGTCGTATCTATTCGTAAATAAGAGTATGGTTTCTTTGTCGCGTCTTCAAAAGCCTCTTGTACATATTTTATTTTTGATGGAAAACATTGTCGAGCCAAATAGGAAATAGAAGAAGCATCTCTAGGGTTTTTAAAAAGAAAAAAATAATGACTATTCAAGGAAATTGTACGATTTCCTTTTAAAAACAGATTCTGAACAATAAAAAACACACTTATGTTCAAATGATGACTATGTTTTGTATACAAAGCATTAGCATCGGCTTTACCAGAAACTTCATCCATGAGATCATCAATTATCAGCCATCGATTTTTACCATCTCTGGGAAAACTCACTGTTATATCTATCATGCCTTCATGAAAAATCACTCCTGATACATCATCAAAGGCTTTTTGGTAGGCTCCATAACAGTAGTGAATCTCTGTTGGTGGAGGGTGTGCTATAGTCTGACTAGCTTCAATCATTCGAAAAATCGCTTGCGTCTTTCCCGATCCAGTTGGTCCTGCAATCATTGCTGTAAAAGGAGATCGCATCCTCGGGTCATAATCTTCAGGTTTCCCATTCATCATAAAAAGATGTTCATCAATCAACAGTAGTTTCATTTATGGTTCCAACAGGAGAGTTTCTCGCTTTTTGTATTTTTTCCATAGCTTCTTCATACATACTAAACTCAGTAACACCTCCAAAAGTGGAAAGCCCTACGACAAATACCAAAATTATCATAATTATCAACGCTTTACGCTTCATACTCGGTAAAACATCTATCATATCACGTTCAGTACCATCAATAGTATCAACTTCATTCATCGGTCTCATCTCAACATCATCCTCTGTCGACATCTTAACTTCCAATAACCATACAATCTTATCACGTTTTCATTTATATACAATGTTAAAACTATCAAAAAAATCAAATGCCATACATGCAAAATCTATATGCCATATAAGTTCAAAATAAGTAAAAAAATAATCAAAAACTCAAATGCCACTTAAATGCCACTCAAATGCCACTCAAGTACCCCTCAAATGAAATACAATATAAACTCGGCGAATTCATCCAACGTCGTAACCCATTGCATAACCTCCAAGGTCTAATCCACAAAAAAACACTTGGTAGGGAGATCTGCTCATATATTACTACTAATAATTTATTTTCACCCCAATACAAATCAATGCTTTCGCGGGAATAAACATTTTATTTTCACGCAAATGGAAACTGTTGCTTTCGCGGGAATGAATAATTTATTTTCACGCGAATACAAACCAATGCTTTCGCGGGAATAAATAATTTATTTTCACGCGAATGGAACCCGTTGCTTTCGCGGGAATAAACAATTTATTTTCACGCGAATACAAACCAATGCTTTCGCGGGAATAAAAAATTTATTTTCACGCGAATAGAAACCAATGCTTTCGCGGGAATAAAACATTTATTTTCACACATTCACCTATATAAGAGACAACGGTTTCAGACAGAAAGCATCCAGTTCAACAACAGTGAGCAAAGGAGCAACATCTATCTACTACATCTTCCATTGCAACTACTAAGAGTTCTCTCTTCATAAAGGTAAAACTTAAATTCAATTATTTCCGCTAGCTAACACAACTATCTGAAGGCTTTATGACATATCTATCTTTAAATTGATTATAAAGAATTGAACCAATTTTTTTCTGTTTTTTCAGAATGAATACTCAAGACGTAGGAAGTCAACCATTGTATCTAAAGTCGGAATCTCAGCCTGATGAAAAGGTAAGAATTAATAAAAAATACTATTTAACACCTGTTGAAAACCTTTAATTATTTTAGTTATCTAATTATCGCTTGTATTTTAGAACAATGCAACAACAAATCCAATCTACTTAAAGGACTTCCTTCCAGAAATGTATCATAACTATGTGATAAATAATGATGTTGTTGAAGAAAAAGCTGTAGAACGTTTGACATTTCAAGTTATAATATTCTGTATAACTCAACACATGATGAGTATGGGGATGTGTTGTAAGAAACATGATCTATCTACAGAACGTTTTGATGACATTATAAAAAACGGTTTCGAAATCGTTTTTGTCAATGGTGGAAGTCGTTAATATTAATAATTTTTTAAAAGAAATTGAAAGAAGTGCTTGGAATCAAATAGTTTTCAAAAAATTATATAACATGACATGGAACAAAAAAACTTTTTATAAATTCAGAAAGCATATTTATAATTACGTCCAAATAGATAAAGCTCTATCCTCTTCTGTAGGTATTTTAGAACTAATGTTAGAAGCGTTTCATACATATTTATGAAAAATTTTTAGTTGTTTTTTATTATTTTACAATATTTTGCTCAAACTATTATATTTTATTTCTTACCAATTGAGATGTTAAAAGCAGTATGATATTAAGTAAATACATATATATATATTTGAATGCATCCTTTGTTGTTTGTCTCCACATCCCAATAGTTTAATAAGTACATTCTCAATCTACCATAACTCTATGATTTTAACTGCTTTTGGCATAAATACATATATATATATAAGACACTCTAAGTAATAAATACACTCTTAGCCACTCATGCAAATATTACCCTTTTATTTTTAGAATGTTATGGATGCTCTTTCTGAAGAGCTCCTTAGCACAGATCCATATCCAACAGAAAATAAAATGAAAAACGGCAAAACAACTCCTAAGAGAAGGAAAACTGCTCCAAAAAAGCGAATAGTAAGGAAACGAAAACAAATAGTGAGAAAACAAACTACTTCCGTTGATAAGCAAACAATGGAGAGTGCAGCTATAACTCATTTAACAGTTGAATGTCTCAACGAAAGGAGAGCTAGGGAATTAGAAAAGTCTAAAGGTTCTCAAGTGACTGACTCACCAAAAGTTCCGATTTGCAAAACATTTGAAGATCTTCCTATCCCAAGCATTATGCGAGTGACTGGTGTGATACATCCATCAAGTAAGGAGAAGTGTAGATATTCTCAAGTACACTACCATGATCCTTCAGATATAAATGAACTCGAACCCAAAATACTCCTCTGTCCAGTTGAAATAGCTAAAAACTTCAACTGTGATAATTACCCCCCTCCGTTTAACGTTGTATATTTGGGTAGAAAGGGAAAACCAAAAAATAAAAGCGTTCTTTGGTATGATGTCAGACGTGTTACCAGACATCCTCTAAGCAAAAAGAAAGCTGAAGAGGAATCACTATATTTGAGTACATTGACTAAAGGTCAGCTCAAACGCTTCTTGAACATCAACACCCTCAATAGTTTTCAACCCGGCGCTATTTTTCCTTACAAAGATGTTGTTGATAGATTCGTTCCTCATCGATTTAAAGGAGGACAGTCGAATGTAATTTGTATCCGTTATAGCATTGAACAATGCGGAGAAACGCTGTTGAAGACGCTTGCCATACCAGACAAATATGCTTCAGAAGCTAACCGATATACTCCAGGTGTGATGATCTACAGAGGAAAAACAACTCACGGAAAATTTAAGACAGAATACGATCTTTCATTTTGCTCTCCGTACAGCCTCGGTCGAATGTATTGGAAACAATATTGTGATCAAGCAAAGCACAACAAAACAATATTAGAAATTGATGATGATGATGAACTTGAAGATTTTCTACGTGGAGATTTTGATGATTTTGAGACAGGATATGTTGCTGAAAAAAAATGATGAGATACATGATAAAACTCGGTGAGAGTTTTTCTCTAATCATTGTAAATAATACTTCAACTCAATTTAGATGTAGTTGTAGTTATTTCTACCCCAATAATTTTTTGTTTTAGCGATGGATAGTCTCTAATTCAAAAAAACAAGTTGGACAATGTGACTCGGTGAGCCATTTCTATATAATGTAAACTATCCAATGTAACTAAAGCTATAATTAAAATTCATGTAATTATTTTGAATTTTTGTTCAATCACTCTATACTAATACATAACTTTTTTATTTTAGTTCATTACGAATTCAAAAGCACATAAAACAGAAATCTCCCTTCTTAAGATATAACATCGCTACATCAAAGACATCATTGTAAAAAAAGACTATGTATTAATTGTTATTACTTAGTATTTACTGACTCTAGCTATATTATATGGAGAGATTTTCCCTACTTATTACACAATAAATGTATATATTCACATATTGTTTCATTTTTAATCACTGTATTTATTTAATGTAGATATATCTCCTCTCTCTCCTCTCTCTCAAGATATCATATGAGTCGGAATTACAGAAAATTATCAAACCTTAAATGTCTTACATTCAAAATCTAGATACCCTATGAGTTATAATTATGTATACAGTTATGTAAAAAATTATCATAACCTAAATGCCATACATTCAAAATTTAGATGCCATATAAGTTCAAATTAAGTAAAAAAATTATCAAAACTCAAATGCCACTTAAATGCCACTCAAATGCCACTCAAGTACCCCTCAAATGAAATACAATATAAACTCGGCGAATTCATCCAACGTCGTAACCCATTGCATAACCTCCAAGATCTAATCCACAAAAAAACACTTGGTAGGGAGATCTGCTCATATATTACTACTTCTAGGCTATGTTTGATTTGTGTTCAGAGCTCTGATACATCGAGCTCTAGGCAAAGTATATTTCTCTATTCAGCAGGTTGTTGGTTTCACTGATCAACTTTCTGTATTTCCATAATGTTATTACTATCAGTATATTACATATGAAATAGTGACCGTGAAGCCTATAATGCAAACAAATAGATATTATGTAACATATTAACATGGTGATGTACTTGAAATACATAGAAATATTACATCAATCAGTTATGTAAAAATTAACACAAGTTTTAATAAACATTGAACTTAAAATAGCAAGAAAAAAGGTGACTGAACAAATTATGTAATTAGCAGTATAGCATGTTCAAAAGTTACTAACCTTTGCCTACATATGACATGTTATTTTCTTTATATACATTGTTTTTAACTTTAGTGTTATCTTGTCACTTTGAAAGCATCTTAGTGAATGGCAGAGTGAAAATGATCAGTAAACCTGCCGCCGCACAATTGGTTAACTAATCACACAGACCGGCACCCCATTGGCTGATTGAGATGACACTAGCGTAGCAGACGACAGTGCTTAAGCAGGCCTATCAAGCATGAAGGCCACAGTGCATTCCAATGCAGCCTAGCAAAAATCAATTGCCACAATCATTACACTCCCACCTAAATTGCTAAATTTATTGTTTGTCATTGCTGGATGGTAAAACAACTACAAGTTTTTGGATTGGTGTCTCAAGAATTGTGGATGGCTCCTTTGGTCTTCCTTCTGAATCTAAACTTCTATTGGCAAGTCTCACCTTCACTGTTCTAACCAACCCATCATCCCCCATTGAGATCTGCTGGATTATACTCATTTTCCATTGACTTCTTACTAGGTTGTTATCTAATATCAGCACGACATCTCCCACCTTCGCATTGTCAGACTGTTTCTCCCACCGTTGTCTCTTAGTAATAATAGTAAGATACTTATTTTTCCATTTTTGCCAAAATTTCTCAGCAACATGTTGGGACTTGCGCCATTTGGCTCTTCCATACATCTCATCTTCAGGGAAATTGCCTGGAGGAGGGGGTAAATGACTTGGTTTTCCTGTCAAAAGATGGGTTGGTGTCAAGATTGTTTCTTCTGGTGAGTTGAGAGCATCTATAGTAAGGGGCGGCTGTTTATTATGGCCATGGTTTCATATAGAGCTGTTCGTAAGGTTGAACTATCTAATCTACTGTGATATTTGCTCAATATGTTGCTCAAAATAGCTTTTGCAGATCTTATCTGGCGTTCCCACACGCCTTCTTTGTGACTGGCTGAAGGCGTATGAAATTTGAAGTCAATACGGCTTTCCGTCAGAATTGTCTTCAACTTTCCTTCACTCATCTCACGTAGCTCCTTGTCTAGCTTGTTACATGTTCCAACTAGATTGGTTCCCTGGTCGCAGTATATTGTTCTAACTGGACCTCGTAAGGCTTGAAAACAGCGCATTGTGTTTATAAAACTATCTGTTGACAAATTATCTGTCAACTCCAAATGCGCTGCGCGGCAGTACAGGCAGGTTATCATCACGCCCCAGCGCTTAATCTCTGTCCTTCTCTCCTTTACAATGAATGTTCCAAACAGGTCTATGCCAACATGTGTAAATGGTGGGGTCGGCTCCAGTTGTTCTCTAGATAGTTCTCCCATCTTTTGTTGCACTGGTTTTCCATGATTAGTTCTGCAAATCACGCACTTGTTTAGAATACTATGAAGCAAGTGTTGTGCTCCAGTGATCCAGTAACCTGCCTCTCGTAAGGCGCCTAATGTAAAGTTTCTGCCTTGGTGATGTACTCTCCTATGAAAGTGTTGGATGAGGAGTACAGCTAAAACCGAATCCTTTGGGACTATAATGAGATGCTTTTCATTAAAAGTCAATGCAAGCAATTTTCTGGCTCGTCCTCCTACTCTCAGCATTCCGTCTTCGAATATAACTGGGTGTAGTCTAAGTATCTTGCTGTCCTTATTCACCTCTTTGTGGAAGGTTATAGCTTGAATTTCATCACTGCAGCACTCAGTCTGCACACCTCTAACAATGACCTTTTCTGCTGCCAACAAATCTGAAGGTGTCACATTGAACATCTTCCATCTCTTAGACTGTGCCATTCTTTAAAGATGTGCTATCGCCTTTGTCAACTTACTAAAAAACGATGTTAGAACTTTATCAAGTATATAATTTTTAATATATAATCATTATGTAATAAATGTATACAATCATACAATGTTTCATTTTTATTCAATGTAGACATGAATATGAACATAAATATGCATATAGCTATGTCTATGTACATGAGTGTTCAAAATCTAGATGCCATCAAAGATAAAATTATGTAAAAAGTTATCAAAAATTAAATGCCATAAAATATTACCTCGGCTGCTCTAATCAACGCCGTAACCCATGGCATCCACTCTGGGCCTAAACCCCACAAAAACACTTGGTAGGGAGATCTGCTCATATATTACTACTACCATAATCTTCAACGTAATTGACATCGAAAACCTCCAATACTGTAGGAAGTTGTAAATCTACTAGACTCACGAAATTCCCTATTAGTAGTAATATATGAGCAGATCTCCCTACCAAGTGTTTTTTTGTGGATTTGATCTTGGAGTTTAGGCAATGGGTTACGATGTTGGATGAATTCGCCGAGTTTATATTGTATTTCATTTGAGGGGTACTTGAGTGGCATTTGAGTGGCATTTAAGTGGCATTTGAGTTTTGATTATTTTTTTACTTAATTTGAACTTATAGCATATAGATTTCGAAGGCATGACATTCAAGTTTTGATAATTTTTTTACATAACTCGAACTCATATGATATTTTGAGAGAGAGGAGAGAAGAATGAGGAGATATAACTACATTGAATCAATATATGATTATATACATTTATTACATAATAAGTAGCAAAATATTCTTGTATAATATAGCTAGAGTTAGTAAATACTAAGTAATACAAAGCACTACAACTTGTAATGACAATCAATGGATGATAGTCTTTTTCTTTACAATGTCGTCATTGTTGTACTGATGTTATAACTTAGGAAGGAAGACTTCTGTTCTATGTACTTTTGATTCCATAATGAACTAAAATAAAAAGTTATGTATTAGTATAGAATGATTAAACAAAAATGTAAAATAATTACATGAATTTGAATTATAGTTCTTTTTACATTGGTTAGTTAACATTATATAGTAAAGGGAAGTAACTCACCAAGTTGTATTGTTCGGTTTGTTTTTTCTTGAGCATAATTTTCATCAAGTGTTTTTGATTCTCTCTCTTCTATCTAAAGCAAAACAAAAAATAATTGCTTTATAAATAAATATTATCTAATTGGAAGTATTACTTATATCAGTTAGTTTACATTAAATAAAAAATACTCACTATGTTGTCTTGTTTGACATGTGGAAAATCGTCAAATTAGACCTCTATATGGCTAAAATTTACAGTATTTGGGAAATAACTACAATAAAAAACATTATGAATGTATGGTATTTGAGTATTGATAGTTTTTTACATAATTTGAACTCATATGTTATCTTGAGAGAAAGAAGAGAAGAAAAGAGGAGAGAGGAGGGGAAATAATTGCACTCAAATGAAAAAAATAGATGAAGCTAGATATTCATCTATTTGTATACATCCACAAGAAAACTGGGGTATTTGGTGAAATATTCTTTTATTCCATTCAATTTTCCTTAATTTTATTTGAGTTGAAGTATTATTTACAATGGTTAGAATTTATTAAAATTACTGCTCAATCCTTTATCCAACACCTACAATAATTCTTAGTAATAGTAGTGTAATGAGACTGAGTAATAATCTACACACACCTTGTTCACTCTGTATGCTGTAGCACATGTTTTTCCTTTAGTTATCTGCAGTTACTTCAATTGGATCTTATCCAGATGTTTTATAGTCTTTGCTGCTACTGCGTTTTGTCTCAAACAAGAGTCCAAAATAGGCATTGTGTCTACAAAATACAAAAAAATTGATTGTTACAATTGATTCATTTATTTTCATTGGCTTTATCTACATATACATAAAGTAGCGAAGAAACAGTTTGTGTGAGTATGAAACTATCTAGTAGAGATAAATTTATATCTAAGTTCAACTAGCATTAAATATTAATTACTTATTATTTTGTTAATAATAAATAATTAGAGTCAGTTACTTTACTAGTGCTCGGACAAACACACAATTTTGTTAATGTCAAAGTCTGTGATCTTACAAAGAAATAACTTAGATACTATTAGCATAAAATTATCTAGTAAAGATAAATTACCTAGGAGTGAATTCTAGTTGAGGTTCGATTATTTTAAATATAAATAATTAAAACCAAATTGATTGGAATCGTAGTAATACTTTTTAAATACAACATTGCTTTGCAACAACTATTAATGAAAGCGATTATGAAATGTTAATGAGTAACTAAGTAATCTAGTGAGGAAAACTGATTGAAACCACGGTAATATTTGTTAAAAGATACTTGCGACATGTTTTATCAACGAAAAAATCAAGCGATTTTCAAATGTTTACGAGTAACTAAGTGATTCAGTAGAAAAAACTAACAGAAATCACGCGATATCCGTTTTTGAAATATTTACGATAAACCAAATTGGGATATTGCTGTTATCAACCAAAAAATCAAGCGAGTATCAAATGTTTACGAGTAACTAAGTGATTCAGTTGGCAAAAACCGATTGAGATCATGTGACATGCGTTACAAATATTTACGTTAAGTTAGCAACGGAAAAAACAAATATTTCTTAGAATATCCGCTATAGCAAGTTATGATAATTTTGTACTCGCTCTAAAGGTAAAGGTTTTCAGTCCATTTTTGGTCAGACCAAAATTTATGCGATACGTTTTAGGCATTATTTCAGTCGACGTTATGTTACCAGTTCATTTCCACAAGTTTTTAATATTTATTTTAAAAATAAATAATTAGACCTTTCTACTAGTGTTAAATGATTATTGATTATTTTTTACCTTATCACCACTTAGAGCCAGATGATTTAATTAACTAAAGACAAATAATTATTTTAGCGTTTCTTACCTTGATGCTCTCCTAGTAGCTGTAGTAGATGATGCTTCTCCGCTTGCTGTTGAAGAACTGGATGCTTTCTATGTGAAAACAGTGGCTCTTAAATAGCTAAAGTTGCACTGATTAAACCCTATGAATCAGCATTTTTTCCAATGCTTTCGCGGGAATAAAAACTGTTTATTCCCGCGAAAGTAACGGTTTCCATTCGCGTGAAAATAAATTATTTATTCCCGCGAAAGCAACGGTTTCCATTCGTGTGAAAAGAAATTATTTATTCCCGCGAAAGCATTGGTTTGTATTCGCGGGAAAATAAAATTTTTATTCCCGCGAAAGCAACAGGTTCCATTCGCGGGAAAATAAATTATTTATTCCCGCGAAAGCATTGGTTTGTATTCGCGGGAAAATAAAATTTTTATTCCTGCGAAAACATTGGTTTGTATTCGCGGGAAAATAAATTTTAATTCCTGCGAAAGCAACAGGTTCCATTCGCGGGAAAATAAATTATTTATTCCCGCGAAAGCATTGGTTTGTATTCGCGGGAAAATAAAATTTTTATTCCTGCGAAAGCAACAGGTTCCATTCGCGGGAAAATAAATTATTTATTCCCGCGAAAGCATTGGTTTGTATTCGCAGGAAAATAAAATTTTTATTCCCGCGAAAGCAACAGGTTCCATTCGCGGGAAAATAAATTATTTATTCCCGCGAAAGCATTGGTTTGTATTCGCAGGAAAATAAAATTTTTATTCCCGCGAAAGCAACAAGTTCCATTCGCGGGAAAATAAATTATTTATTCCCGCGAAAGCATTGGTTTGTATTCGCGGGAAAATAAAATTTTTATTCCTGCGAAAACATTGGTTTGTATTCGCGGGAAATTAAAATTTTTATTCCTGCGAAAGCAACAGGTTCCATTCGCGGGAAAATAAATTGCTTATTCCCGCGAAAGCAACAGTTTCTATTCGCATGAAAATAAATTATTTATTCCCGCGAAAGCAACAGTTTCTATTCACCTGAAAATAAAATATTTATTCCCGCGAAAGCAACAGTTTCTATTCGCGTGAAAATAAATTATTTATTCCCGCGAAAGCAACGGTTTGTATTCGCCTGAAAATAAAATGCTTATTCCCGCGAAAGCAACAGTTTCTATTCGCGTGAAAATAAATTATTTACTCCCGCGAAAGCAACAGTTTCTATTCGCCTGAAAATAAATTATTTATTCCCGCGAAAGCAACAGTTTCTATTTGCGTGAAAATAAATTATTTATTCCCGCGAAAGCAACAGTTTCTATTCGCCTGAAAATAAATTATTTATTCCCGCGAAAGCAACAGTTTCTATTCGCCTGAAAAAAAATTATTTATTCCCGCGAAAGCATTGGAAAAAATGCTGATTCATAGGGTTTTATCAGTGCAACTTTAGCTATTTAAGAGCCACTGTTTTCACACAGAAAGCATCCAGTTCTTCAACAGCAAGCGGAGAAGCATCATCTACTACAGCTACTAGGAGACCATCAAGGTAAGAAATGCTAAAATAATTATTTGTCTTTAGTTAATTAAATCATCTGGCTCTAAGTGGTGATAAGGTAAAAAATAACCAATATCAATAATTATTTAACACTAGTAGAAAGCTCTAATTATTTATTTTTAAATTTTATGCTAATAACATCTAAGCTATTTCTTTGTAAGATCACAGACTTTGACATTACCAAAATTGTGTGTTTGTCCGAGCACTAGTAAAGTAACCGACTCTAATTATTTGTTATTACCAAAATAATTATTTAATGCTAGTTGAACCTAGATATAAAGTTATCTCTACTAGATAGTTTCATACTCACACAAACTTTTTCTTCGCTACTTTATGTAGATAAAGCTGATGAAAACAAATGAATCAATTGTAACAATCAATCTTTTGTATTTTGTAGACACAATGCTCACTTTGGACTCTTGTTTGAGACAAAACGCAGTAGCAGCAAAGACTATAAAACATCTGGTCAAGATCTACCAACACCAATGATAGATGTAACACAACATGACTTTTTCTCCTACTTATATGATACCAAACCAATGAAGAGTCAAACTACATGAATTTTGAAGACAGCACACTTCTTCAACACAGCAAGAATTCCTTTTAAGACCTACCACCTACTTAGATGATGCCAAACCAATGAAGACTCAAACTACATGGATTTTGAAGACAGCACACTTCTCCAACACAGCAAGAATTCCTTTCAAGATCTACCTCCTACTTAGATGATACCAAACCAATAAAGACTCAAACCAAATGGATTTTGAAGAATTCCTTTCAAGATCTACCACCTACGTAGATGATACCAAATCAATGAAGACTCAAACTACATGGATTTTGAAGACAGCACACTTCTCCAACACAGCAAGAATTTCTTTCAAGATCTACCACCTGCTTAGATGATACCAAACCAATGAAGACTCAAACTACATGGATTTTGAAGACAGCACACTTCTCCAACACAGCAAGAATTCCTTTCAAGATCTACCACTTACTTAGATGATACCAAACCAATGAAGACTCAAACTACATGAATTTTGAAGACAGCATACTTCTCCAACACAGCAAAAATTCATTTCAAGATCTACCACCTACTTAGATGATACCAAACCAATGAAGACTCGAACTACACGGATTTTGAAGACAGCACACTTCTCCAACATAGCAAGAATTCCTTTCAAGATCTACCACCTACTTAGATGATACCAAACCAATGAAGACTCAAACTACATGGATTCTGAAGACAGCACACTTCTCAAAAATAGCAAGAATTCCTTTCAAGATCTACCACCTACTTAGATGATACCAATCCAATGAAGACTCAAACTACATGGATTTTGAAGACAGCATACTTCACATGGATTTTGAAGACAACACACTTCTCCAACACAGAAAGAATTCCTTTCAAGATCTACCACCTACTTAGATGATACCAACTCAATGAAGACTCAAACTACATAGATTTTGAAGACAGCACACTTCTCCAACACAGCAAGAATTCATTTCAAGATCTACCACATACTTAGATGATACCAAACCAATGAAGACTCAAACTACATGGATTTTGAAGACATCACACTTCTCCAACACAGCAAGAATTCCTTTCCCAACACAGCAAGAATTCCTTTCAAGATCTACCACCTACTTAGACGATACCAAACCAATGAAGACTCAAACTACATGGATTTTGAAGACAGCATACTTCTCCAACACAGCAAGAATTCATTTCAAGATCTACCACATACTTAGATGATACCAAACCAATGAAGACTCAAACTACATGGATTTTGAAGACATCACACTTCTCCAACACAGCAAGAATTCCTTTCAAGATCCACCACCTACTTAGATGATACCAAACCAATGAAGACTCAAACTACATGGATTTTGAAGACAGCATACTTCTCCAACACAGCAAGAATTCATTTTAAGATCTACCACCTAAGCACACTTCTTCAACACAGCAAGAATTCCTTTTAAGACCTACCACCTACTTAGATGATGCCAAACCAATGAAGACTCAAACTACATGGATTTTGAAGACAGCACACTTCCCCAACACAGCAAGAATTCCTTTCAAGATCTACCTCCTACTTAGATGATACCAAACCAATAAAGACTCAAACCACATGGATTTTGAAGAATTCCTTTCAAGATCTACCACCTACTTAGATGATACCAAATCAATGAAGACTCAAACTACATGGATTTTGAAGACAGCACACTTCTCCAACACAGCAAGAATTCCTTTCCCAACACAGCAAGAATTCCTTTCAAGATCTACCACCTACTTAGATGATACCAAACCAATGATGACTCAAACTACATGGATTTTGAAGACAGCACACTTCTCCAACATAGCAATAATTCCTTTCAAGATCTACCACCTACTTAGATGATACCAAACCAATGAAGACTCAAACTACATGGATTTTGAAGACAGCATACTTCTCCAACACAGCAAGAATTCATTTCAAGATCTACCACCTACTTAGATGATAAAAAACCAATGAAGACTCAAACTACATGGATTTTGAAGACAGCACACTTCTCCAACGCAGCAAGAATTCCTTTCAAGATCTACCACCTACTTAGATGATACCAAATCAATGAAGACTCAAACTACATGGATTTTGAAGACAGCACACTTCTAAAACACAGCAAGAATTCCTTTCAAGATCTACCACCTACTTAGATGATGCCAAACCAATGAAGACTCAAACTACATGAATTTTGAAGACAGCACACTTCTCCAACACAGCAAGAATTCATTTCAAGATCTACCACCTACTTAGATGATACCAAACCAATGAAGACTCAAACTACATGGATTTTGAAGACAGCATATTTCTCCAACACTGCAAGAATTCCTTTCAAGATCCACCACCTACTTAGATGATACCAAACCAATGAAGACTCAAACTACATGGATTTTGAAGACAGCATACTTCTCCAACACAGCAAGAATTCCTTTCAAGATCTACCACCTACTTAGATGATTCCAAACCAATGAAGACTCAAACTACATGGATTTTGAAGACAAGATGATACCAAACCAATGAAGAGTCAATGTTACACAACATTACTTTCTCTCCGACTTAGATGATACCAAACCAATGAAGACTCAAACTACATGGATTATACTTCGATGATGCTGAAAAAACTGTCCAGAACAAGAGCTCAAGAAGCTAATCTATAACTCAAGGCAATCATATCACTATAGGTGAGTTTTACTAATTTTTACCTTAAATTAAACAAAATGCTGAATCTATACATTTTCCAAGTGAAAAACAGACTTTTTTGGTGAAATTAGTGTATTTTTTACAACAAAATGCTGAATATATACATTTTCCAGGTGAAAAAAGGACTTTTTTGATGTAATTAGTGTGTTCTTTTACAACAAAATGCTGAATATATACATTTTCCAGGTGAAAAAGGGACTTTTTTGATGTAATTAGTGTATTTTTTACAACAAAATGCTGAATATATACATTTTTCCAGGTGAAAAAAGGACTTTTTTGGTGTAAATAATGTATTTTTTTACAACAAAATGCTGAATATATGCATTTTCCAGGTGAAAAAAGGACTTTTTTGATGTAATTAGTGTATTTTTTTACAACAAAATGCTGAATATATACATTTTCCAGGTGAAAAAAGGACTTTTTTGATGTAATTAGTGTATTATTTACAACAAAACGCTGAATATATACATTTTTAAGGTGAAAATAGGACTTTTTTGATGTAATTAGTGTATTTTTTTACAACAAAATGCTGAATATATACATTTTCCAGGTGAAAAAAGGACTTTTTTGGTGTAAATAATGTATTTTTTTACAACAAAATGCTGAATATATGCATTTTCCAGGTGAAAAAAGGACTTTTTTGATGTAATTAGTGTATTTTTTTACAACAAAATGCTGAATATATACATTTTCCAGGTGAAAAAAGGACTTTTTTGATGTAATTAGTGTATTATTTACAACAAAACGCTGAATATATACATTTTTAAGGTGAAAATAGGACTTTTTTGATGTAATTAGTGTATTTTTTTACAACAAAATGCTGAATATATACATTTTCCAGGTGAAAAAAGGACTTTTTTGGTGTAAATAATGTATTTTTTACAACAAAATGTTGAATATATACATTTTTCCAGGTAAAAAAAAGCACTTTTTTGGTGTAATTAGTGTATTTTTTACAACATATTTATAAAACAAGTATTTTTTGTTTTGTTTTAGATAGATAAAAGAGAATCAAAAGCACTTGGTGAAAATAATGCTCAAGAAAAAACAAGTTGAACAATGTAACTTGGTGAGTTATTTCCCTTTTCTAATAATGTAAACTATCCAATGTGACTAGAACTATAATTCAAATTCATGTAATTATTTTACATTTTTGCTTAATCATTCTATACTAATACATAACTTTTTTATTTTAGTTCATTACGAAATTAAAAGCACATAGAACAGAAGTCTTCCTTCCTAAGATATAGCATCAGTACATCAAAGACAACATTGTAAAGGAACAAACTATGCATTAACTGTTATTACTTTGTATTTATTACAAGTTGTAGTGCTTTGTATTACTTAGTATTTACTGACTCTAGCTATATTATATGGGGAGATTTTCCTTACTCATTATGTAATAAATGTATATAATCATACAATGATTCATTTTTAATCAATGTTATTATTCAATTTAGATATATCTCCTCTCTCCTCTCTCTATGTAGATATAAATATACCCATAAATATGTACATAATTGACCATATATACATTAATGTATATATAACTAAAAGATCTCTCTCTCCTCTCTCTCTTTCTCTCTCTCAAGATACCATATGTATGTATGTATGTATGAATGCATTGATTGTCATTACAAGTTGTAGTGCTTTGTATTATTTAGTATTTACTGACTCTAGCTATATTATATGGGAAGATTTTCCCTACTTATTATGTAATCAGCTATATAACCATAAAATGTTTCATTTTTGATCAATATATTTATTCAATGTAGATATATATCCTCTCTCTCTATGTAGATATAAATATAGCCATAAATATGTACATAACTAACCATATATACATGAATGTATAGAAAACTAAAAAATCTCTCTCCTCTCTCTCCTTTCTCTCCTCTCTCTCTCTCTCCTCTCTCATCTCCCATCTCTCCTCTCTCCTCTCCCCTCTCTCTCAAGATACCATATGAGTTCGAGTTATGTAAAAAAATTATCAAAACTTGAATGCCATACATTCAAAATCTATATGCCATATAAGTTCAAATTAAGTAAAAAAAATAATCAAAACTCAAATGCCACTTAAATGCCACTCAAATGCCACTTAAATGCCCCTCAAATGAAATACAATATAAACTCGGCGAATCCACCCAACGCCGTAACCCATTGTTTTCACCCCAAGGTCTAATCCACAAAAAAACACTTGGTAGGGAGATCTGCTCATATATTACTACTCCTATTTCCAACAATCCTTTCCGCATAGCACCTGTCATTATTCCTGCTGCTTTGATAAGTTCCAATTCTTGAAGTTTATTTGCGGTGTTATTCATGTCATCGCTGAATAAAAAGGAAACTGAAACCTGAGATAATGTTGCTGACGGCTTTTTGCTATCAGAGGGTCATTCTAGTTCATTCTTGTCATGCAGATATGTGTAATCTGATGTAGGGCTTAAAGGAGAGTCAGCTGAATCTACACACTGTTTCATCATTGTATTGGAGAATGTGTCGCTGTTTGAGCGAGTAGAGGATGCAGCATTGGAGGTGTCGGGGTTGACTCTTCTATCACCAATGTTAATGCTGTTGTTGCTGGAAGGAGTGGTTGTGGTGGAGATAGTGTTGGTGTTGCTGTTAATTGTCGTGGGAAGCTTTGATTCAATACGGAGCTTAGGAAGTGTTTTGGAGTTTGAAGTCATTATACCTACAAAAAACAAACTTAATTTAATGGTGGAAATATACTGTAATTATTAGTGCTTTATTAAAAGCTTTAGTTTTTGAAAAACTAGTTCCAAAAAAACCTAGATGATTTAATTAACTAGAGCCAAATAATTATTTAGTATTTTTTACCTTGATGCTGATTCCTCTCCTAGCAGCTGTAGTAGATGTTGCTTCTTCGCTCACCGTTGTTGAACTGGATGCTTTCTGTGTGAAAACAGTGGCTCTTAAGTAGCTGAAGTTGCATTGATTGACTATGCAAATCTCTCCCGCGAAACCCTCTTTATAATACATCTAAACTGTTCAACCAAAAAAACTATTTGCGTTAAAGGTAAATCAATTATTCCCGAGAATAACACCGAATATTTTCGTTTTATTCGCGAGAAAAAGTTTCCGCGTGAATTCAATAATTTTTCACACAAACGAAACATAGTTGTGACATGATAGAGAAGGACCGAAGGGATTCAGTGGGAAGTATCTCGATGGCAGAGATGGGCCAAGGGATCCAGACTATCTCGTCAATAGAGAAAAGCCAAGTGCAACAAGAAGAGTTTCAGTACAATCCTCTTTTTATTGATCAGTATAGCTCCAACTGCGCTGAGCCAACTGGCCCAGCCAAACTTATGCGTACAATAAGAAAACAGAAACTGGTGCGGCTCACCAGAAAAAGTTCCATGCTTACCAATATAAAGCGATAAACTGTAATACATAAACACACATGAATAACAATATTCAATACAAGGCAATCACGACATTAGTTCAAGCTTTATCTTCATTTTTTCGTATGATTATACCTTTTGTTCAAAAACAAGGGGAGATAATCTCCAACAGTATATATAATTACTTCCTATAACATAATCACCATACATCACACAATGCAATTCAATATAGTTATGTACAACGTTCAGTCGGTAACAACGAGTTTCACTTTTCCTTCTTTCTGTGCCTTGGTCTCTATCTTTGGCTTTCAGTTCACCAACACACCATCCGGATGCTTAACCTTGCAAATCTATCACAATAATACTACAATGTTCAGGAGAGGAAAAAATGTTCCAAAGGTAGGAAAAGATATAGAAGAAATGACAAATACAACAAATACTGATGTCGAGTGAACATCTTGGATCACACTCCCGATCACACCCCGGTCACACCCTCGATCAAAACCCCGATCAAACCGCCTTTCAAATCCTTGGTGGCTTGAACTGCTCGTATCTTACAACAACAATTCATTTTTATTCAATGTAGCCATGAATATGGACATGAATATGTACATAGTTATGCATATGTACATGAATATGTACGTATGGCAACTAAAAAATTATTTACACCGCTGTCAAGAGTTAAAAAAAACACAAAATAACACCGCCGTTGTCAGGGAACAAAATTCAAGCACCATGGAGATTTACCTCAACACAAAAATTACACAAAAAATTACGCAAAGCATCGTATATTACTAAAAAAACAATACAAAGAGAGAAAAATAGAAACGTGTCAAAAAATTTAAATGCCATAAAGTATTAAATAGCAGCATATATCAACGGGGTACAACATTGCATAACGCTGGAGATTAAACCCACAAAAAAATCACTCGGTAGGGAGATCTGCTCATATACTACTACTCCTGTTACCAACTGGATGCTTACTTTGAAATCATCACTTTTGATAATTTCCCGACAACACAATTCTGACATTGAGCAGACTCTTCGCTTGGGAGAATTTGAAGATTAGAAAGCGGATGTCACCCTTACCTATTGCTCACACAACCATCTATAGATTCATTCATTGTTTTTACCCGACTCAAGCAATTAGGACTCTTGAGAATGATAAGGTGAGCATTAATAAAGATTTCTCATTTTACTCTATGTACATAAAGTCAATGAAAATAAATGAATCGATTGTAACAATCAATTTTTTGTATTTCGTAGACATGATGCCTACTTTGAACTCTTGGTTGAGACAAAACACAGTAGACGTAAAGACTGTAAAAACATCTGGAAAAGATCAAATCGAAGTACTTGCGGATAACTAAAGGAATAGCATCTACTACAGCATACGGACTGAACAAGGTGTGTGTGGATTATTACCCAGTCTCATTACACTACTTTTACTATGAATTATTGTAGGTGTTGGATAAAGGATTAAGCAGTAATGTATTAACAAGCACTAGCAATAAACATAGACTTTTCAACAATGACACTAAACAAAAAAATAGTATAAATAAGTAATGTTCGAGCTAACAAGTTAGTAGCTAAAATAAGTTTTTCATGAGGATGTCCTGACAGTTGTGATTCCTTGAGTGGTAAGCAGACTTTTAAATCTGCTGTGGTTATCTTTTGTTGATCTTATTGAGCTTTTATCAGTTTGTGCATCTCGCCACAAATTTTATGATAGCTTAGTGCTAAGCCATCTTCCTTTGAGTTTTATCCTGTCGGTATTCAGATTGTATTTCCCAGAGTCTCTCAATCGATACATCATTTTTACACCTAACGCTTGATTGTCTTTGCTAGCTGTCATGTTGGACACTTTCTTTTTAAACTCTTCTAATCGATGCATCATTATCTCCTAATCTCTATCATTGTCAATTGTCTTTCTACCAAACAATGATGATGGTGAGAGCTTTTGTGTTTTAGCAGAGCTCCAGCTCTTTGGTTGTTGGTACTCTCCCTAATCTTTCCCACATCGCTCCGATAGTTTTTTGTGCTTTGAACATTTTTATTTGTTTTTTTCGCGCTCAAGCAAATCGTTTTTTATTTCCATTGCTATTTTATTCATTTCAGCCAAAATATTCTGGATTTTCTCAATATCTCTCTCACCATTTTGTCTTTTGTCGAGTTGTCATCCAATGACGATGCAAATTTGTCTTGGACAGTTGGTTTGGCATCACTAATCTTTTCCATCAGACTATGATACTCCTCTTCTTGTATAATAAAAGAACTTTGAGCATATTTTAAAGGCTGAAGATTCATTTTGTATTGATGTTAAAACCTGCGCAATCGGGATGATTATGGCATCTAAAAAAACTACCTCTCCCAATTTACATTAAAATCCGTTGTTTGCCAGAAATCAGTTTTTTTAGCTCCTTGAAGCGCTGCTACTTCATAAACTGTGTTGCGTATCGATCAGTTTTTGTAACTCTTTCTTGAAGCGCTACTACCCATTAAACTGTTCTGTATCTAATAAACATTTTCTAATATACTGTTTTTGTTAAACAAAATCGCTGGCATGATTCCTTTAATTAATCATTATCACCATATTGCATTGATGTTTATTATCATGTAATAGTGACTTTTTTATTTTTATTTTAGATTATCATGTCAACAACAAAAGCATGAATATGGATATAGTCATAAGTGGATATGAATGTGGGCACGGACATGTACATGAATATGAACACGGGCATGTACATAAATGGACATGAACATGTACATGTACATGAATATGTACATGTACATAAATAGATATGTACATAAATGGATATGTACATGGATATGCATATGGTCATGTATGGAAAAAGCTTAAACTTTCTTGTAATAATAAAACTATACCAATAACTATACAACGTTAATACATAACATAAAAACATCAGGTAAAGCAACATTCAAACCCCCGGTGCACACAAAAAGTCACCTCATCGGGTTTACCGGGAACAGCGGCGTCTTTTACATATTGACTACCAGGAGAACCTTTTAATCCATAACTATTAGAAAATAACAATCTGAGGGATGAACCTCACAAGACTGCTCCACTTGATAGGGAGATCTGCTCATACATTACTAAAAGCTTCATTTTTATACAATGTAAAAACTGTAGTAATATAAATAAGGATGTTGGGTAAACACCTCGTATCACACCCCGCTGGCTTGAACTGCTCATATCTTATTAAAAATTATAGAGACAGAGGAACATGTGTCAACAGTGAAAGAAAAAGGGAAAAATAGTTATGAACGATCATATGTCATCAGCAACAACAATTGCAGCACATCTTGGAGATTAACCTCACCAAAAATGATCCAAAAATCAGGGAGATCTGCTCATATAATACTACTTACAGGTACTACACTGTATAAACGACATGTATGAGGAAATACAAACCTCTCCGTAAATTTCGCCCACATAGATATTGCTGTAAGTGCAGCCAACACTAAACGATTCATTAGGGCCCACTTCGTATGATCTGGTGGCGTTGTTGTACCTGCCCGTAGCATTGGTAGAGTCAAACGATAGATAAATTAGTTGGACAGATGGTATGTGAAATAGCAGTATCACGCCGCCTGAAACAAAAAGTTTAACAACAAATCAACCAAGGAGTTAGGTCACATCTTAGATACTAACTTATTAGTAGTAATATATGAGCAGATCTCCCTACCATATATTACTACTCTTATTGGTCAAACTCGGCGCTGAATGTGGTGGATTATTAGTTTTATTATGCGTATTTTTTACGTGAAAATATCACACTGGAATAAAAGATGACACTAAAAACGGCATGAAGTTGAAAATTACTGAAACTTTTCAACAATAAACGTTGGCAACAAAAGAAATCATGAAAAACTGCATACCATGGGACCTGTATGGAGCAGAGAGAAAGCACACATTCATGTAGTTTGAATAAGGGCTGCATTTTAGTGAAAGGAAGCAATGACAGTAATCCTTGATAGCTAACGCGAGTTTCAAATGGGAGCAAGGAATTATATTAGATTATGGCATGCTGCAGAAACAGCAAATAGCTAGGAATTGATCAACCAATTATTTTCAAAATCTCTCCAAGTGAGGTTGTCAGCGTCATAAAATTAATTAAATGAAACTGTTGATAATAACGGGTTACAAAACACGGACTTACAGAAAAGGATGTGCCATAAGGAGACAGCCATCTATAATGTCTATTGTGTGTCACACACTTCAAGGTTTACATTCTGAAATGAACAAAAGTGAGCGACTTGCAGAACTATCAGTTAGAGAAAATAATAACTTGGCAAAGTACAACTGGGAGTCTTGCTCTCAGAACATTGAGTCGAGAAGTTGTCTGCTATCTAATTCAAAAACTGAGCTTTGAAAACTGCCATGTAGAAAAGTGACAGTTGGCAGACTTCAATCCATCTAACAGTGAACAACACCACATCAGCTTGAGATGATTTGATAACTTTTATACGAAAGGCCATGCAAGCAATCATGTTGTACATATGGGCATTCTGCTACAAAAGACAAAATAGTAGACAATTATAACTCTTACCTGTGAGGTAAACTCCCGCACTATGTGATTGGTTGTGTGATAGTGACTGCTAGCGCGATAAAAACTCTGAAATTGCTAGCTGATGGTTTCACTCAAAGTACAAATATTTGAAAATTTTCTATGACATCAATCATAGGTGACAGTGAATGTTTGAAATAGTTTGGTGAAAGATATCTAGCTGTGATCTTATATCGATAGTTGTTAGTGGTCAATGCAGGACTCAGTACATACCAGTATCACTAAACACCAAGTTGTACAAACACTACAGCCATGGTATGCGGGTGCAGAACTAAACCACACTATGGTGTCTTGGTAGTGGTGAAGAGGCTGGCAGTCTAATTGCTATCTTACAATGCTACATTACCATTAATAATAAAGGAAGTCTTACCTTTTTATTGAGATCTATGAATTCTGCAATAAACGATTTATGAGCAGTAGGTAGGTATGGAGTGTATAATAATGACGCTGTGCCATTCACATAAATCGTCTCAGTACATTGCAACTGTGTAACCAGGCTACAACAAGGGTGCCTTCTCATTTATTTCTGTTGGCGCTGGTTGTTATGCTTCAGTGATTTCATGATCCAAAAATTGTCCAATTAAAATATAAAGCAAAAGTATAGCTAAAACACTTGCATAGTACGTACGTCATAGATTTTCCCAGAATATTTCGAAGAGGTTGGAATGGGGAGACAGCACTCATAACCTGCTTATTATTAATTGTGTGAAAGTGCAAATAGCACCTTTGAGTTTTCTACACAAGTTACAAGCTCCTTAAGTAGTGATTAAACCGTTCCCATTATTAAAATTGACTCACAGTAAATTATTTGGATATTTACTTGAACATTTAGCTCATTTGGATCATATGGCTCATATGTTTTGATACTGTCAAGTTGTCTTCTCTTCAATTTAGACTGGGACAGTTGAAGAAGCAACTTCTCCATACTAAAACCTCATGTACATATAGCGATTACTAAGCGATTCCCTTAGCGATTGCGTGATTTTGCAACTTCTGTTTCCTACAAAATTGCTAAGCAATCTCAAGCATTTTATTTGAGGTTATCCTCAGGTTTTGATCGAGATCAAAAAATCGCTAGCGGATTCTTTGATCAGCCAATCACAACGTAAAAAAACTTTACCCTTGTTTCCAATAATGTCTTGTCATATTCAGGGTTCCGATCTATTAACTATCCTGTAATAAATTGAAGGCTATGCTTTGTAACAGCGAGTTTGACCGGAATCGCTGAAGAATTGGCAGTAGTGAAAAATTGCGCAATTTGGAGGAGGGACTTCCCCAATCGCTAAGCAAAATCGCTAGCACGATCGCTATATGTACATGAAGCTTAACTGTAGCCCTAACATCTTTGTCACACTGTGTTTCGCTATTATTAATATCTAGCTCCCAATATAAATAGCAGACTATAAACGAGTTGCCATCAAATCTACAGTAGTGACCTCGTATGTAGTAGGATCACCAATCTACCGCAATGCAGCTATGTGGTAGTATTTAAATTTTCGGTGTTTATTGCTTCTAAATCACTGTGAGCATCAGTTGAAATGTTGCTTCTTTGTGTTTGTACCTTTTACACCAAAAGAGTTTTAAAAAATAATTGAAAAAAAAGAAAAAAACAAAACTAATAATAGTTTCCACCCCCTTATTCATTGTCAGCGCAGTGAGCCACAGGAAACCGTCCTAGTGTATTGAATGCAACTGCAACCGTAAATTTTTTTATGATAGGTAATACATGGCAGAGTTTGTCTCATAAAAACAACCAAACTAAAAGATGTTTCACTTCTCGAAATTGGTAAATAATCAATTGTTACTCGATCTATTGATCAACACATTTCACTGATATTTTAGATAGATGGAATATTTGTATGTATCAATTTTTTTGTTTACCCATGGTTTTATTTATTATCCAGCCCCAGATAACTTTTAGTACCAAACAGTTGTTCAGCATCTTAGTGTATCATACTGTAATGGATTCCGGTCTGTTACCACGGACATCCACTAATCTCGAGTATTCTACCTCTCTCCAGAGGGGACACTGTACTGACCGACAGTGACAACTGTGTTGAGCAACCGAATTACCCGGTAAGGCACGAGCCCATGGCTCAAACAAACAGTACCGTGTAGTGTCTGTTATAATGGCTTTATTCTCTAAGCTGTCCTGAGGGTAATTATTCCTCTAGGGTTTAGCAATATAAGAGTATATGCCATGGCAACATTGTAATGAATGCAAAGATTAACAGTGTGTGCTCTCCTTTTATAGGAGAGCTAACAGTAGTAATATATGAGCAGATCTCCCTACCAAGTGTTTTTTTGTGGATTTGATCTTGGAGTTTAGGCAATGGGTTACGGCGTTGGATGAATTCGCCGAGTTTATATTGTATTTTACTTGAGGGGTATTTGAGTGGCATTTGAATGGCATTTAAGTGGCATTTGAGTTTTGATTATTTTTTTACTTAATTTGAACTTATAAATTTTGAATGTATGGTATTCAAGTTTTGATAATCTTGTACATAATTATATACATAACTTTAACTCATAGAGCATCTAGATTTTGAACGTATGGCATTTAAGTTTTGATATTTTTTTGTAATTCGACTCATTATATCTACATTGAATAAATACAGTAATTAAAAATGAAACAATATGTGAATATATATATTTATTGTGCAATAAGTAGGGAAAATTTCATATAATATAGCTAGAGTCAGTAAATATTAAATAATACCAAACACTACAACTTGTAATGACAATCAATGCATAAGCTTTTACTAAAAGCTATCTTGAAAACCTTCAAAACATGATCCCAAATGGAAAAAAAATGGATAAAGTTAGATATTCATCTATTTGTTTACATCTACAAAAAAGAGGTATTTGGTGAAATATTTTTTCGATTTATTCAATTTTCATTAATTTTTTACAAAAACAAATCATCCTCTAAATGGTTAAATTTCATCTAATTGTACAAATTTACAAAAAAAACAGGGTATTTGGTAAAATATTCTTTCATTTCATTAAATATTCATTATTTTTTTGCAAAAAAGAAATCACCCTTTAAATGGTTAAATTTTATCTGTTTGTATATCTTTTACAAAAAAACAGGGTATTTGGTAAAATATTTCCTTTATTCTATTCAATTTTCATTAATTTTTTCAATAATTGCTTAAATATACATTATTCACTAATTTCTTATTTTAATTGTACAAATTTACAAAAAAACAAGGTATTTGGTAAAATATTCTTTCATTTCATTTCATTAAATCTTCATTATTTTTTTTGCAAAAAAGAAATCATCCTTTAAATGGTTAAATTTTATCTGTTTGTATATCTTTACAAAAAAACAGACTATTTGGTAAAATATTTCCTTTATTCTATTCAAATTTCATTAATTCTTTCAATAATTGTTTAAATATAAATTGTTCATTATTTTCTTATTATTAGGTGAGCAACCTATCATACAAAATTAGTTTCTTGAGTGAGGGTTTTATCCTGCATTTTCCTTTTGAATTTTTTTCAAAAATTTACCATTTTTTTCAAAAACAATCATTTATATATACAATTTCCATTATTTTTTAAACAGAACAATTCCTATCTCTGAGAGGTTGGAGATATTGGGGTAGAAAACTTAGACATGATGATGAGAAGGCTATGGATTTTCCCGTTTAAGAACAAACCATTTTCGATGGCAATTTCAATTCGGAAAACTAAAACAATGTAATTTGTTTTTCAAAATGCAATCATCAGAAAGCTTTTGTCATGATGAGGAGGAGGCTATGGATTTACCCATTCAAGAACAAACCATTTTCGATGGCGACTTCAATTCTAAAAACGAATTAGAACTGAAGTATGTGGTATTACGTAATCATTTTTTTAAAGAAGAACAATCCATTTTTGATAGCAACTTTAATTCTAAAAACTAAATCAATGTAACTTTTTTATTCTTTGTCTCCCATGAAATTGTTCAAAACGAATTAGAACTGAAGTATGTGGTATTACATGATAATTTTTTTAAAAAACACATCAAAATCGACAAATTACTCCTCTAGATAGTTCAAGTTTACAATATTTGAGAATTAATCACAATAGAAACATTAAGCCTACTTGATAAAAAAGAATTTGACTGTTAAATTTAACTAATTGATTCAATGTTATTATTTGGATCTTTTGAAAATAAACATTTCAATGAAAACATCATATTTAGTCTTTGACACACTTGAAACCATTTTCCAGTAAATTTTACCAACAATATTTCAGAAATTTTTACTAGATATTTACAAAAAAAAAATGAGGTATTTTGGTAAAATATTCTTTTATTACATTCCTTTTTAATTTTTTATGTTTTAAAACAGGGTTTTATTACAAAGTTTTTTTTGTTTTTTTCAACTTTTTAAAAAAAATAATCATTATAATATATAGTTTTCGATATTTTTTTAAAAAAAATAAATATATATAGAGATTTTCACTTTATATTCTTTTATTTCATTCAATTTTCAATAATTTTTTGAGTGAGGATTTTATCCTACACCTTCCTTTTAAATTTTTTTATTTTTTTAAAAAATAATCATTGAAATATATAGTTTTCGATATTATTTTAAAAACAATGTATATATATATATAGAGTTTTTCACTTTATATTTACAAAACTTTGGTATTTGGGAAAATATTTTTTTATTTCATTCAATTTTCAATAATTTTTTGAGTGAGAATTTTATCCTACACAATCCTTTTAAATTTTTTATGTTTCAAAACAGAGCTTTATTACATTTTTTTGAACTTTTTAAAAAATAATCATTGAAATATATAGTTTTCGATATTTTTTGATTTTTTTGTACTTTTTAACTTTTTTAAAAACTGTCAAAAAATCACCAAATTACCTCTCTAGATGAATAAAATTTACAAGTAAATAATTGTAATAGAAAATACCATATCTAGTTTTTACATTCATAAAACTGTTTTATAGTAAATTTTCTGTAATACAAACTACTATAGCTTACGATATCAATGGTTACAAAGCGCTTTTCTTGAACAATATCTTCCTTGATATTCTTCTGGTATATTATTAGACCCAGAGAGGAACTCTTGTATTCCGTATTCTCTGTGATCCGATAATTGACTAAAATACAAAAGTTATTCATTATATAAATAAATTTTACCGAATTTAAATTTTACTCTTAGCTACATTAGATAGTTTACATTATATATAACAGGAAAATAACTCACTGAGTTACATCATTCAGCTCAATATTTCTTAGGGAAAGTTCTTTACTCTGTTTTCTTTTTACGATATAATGGACTAAAATAAAAAATGATGTATTAGTATAGTATGATTAAAATTAATGTAAAATAAATATAAACTTTTGTTATTTTTTCAACTTCTATGTAAAAGAAATACACTGATTACACACGAAAAAGTCCTTTTTTTCATTTGGATTCGGAATGTATAAATATAAATATATATATATAATTTTAAAAATGTTTTACAACAAACACTCATGAATAAGCCATTTATGTGATAAAACGTGTTATTTACGTGAAAAATTAGGCATTTTTGTAAAATAATTATAACCTTTTGTGATTTTTTAAACTTTTATGTAAAAAAATACACTGATTGCACAAAAAAGTCCTTTTTTTTAATCCGAAATAGATATAATTTAAACATGTTTTACAAAAAATGTTTATGAATTGATCATTTATGTGAAAAACTAAACATTTTTGTAAAATAATTATAACCTTTTGTTATTTTTTAAACTTTTATGTAAAAAAAATACACTGATTGCACAAAAAAGTCCTTTTTTTAACGCGAAGTAGATATAATTTAAACATGTTTTACAAAAAATGTTTATGAATTGATCATTTATGTGAAAAACTAAACGTTTTTTGTAAAATAATTATAACCTTTTGTTATTTTTTAAACTTTTATGTAAAAAAATACACTGATTGCACAAAAAAATCCTTTTTTTAATCCGAAATAGATATAATTTAAAAATGTTTTACAAAAAATGTTTATGAATTGATCATTTATGTGAAAAACTAAACATTTTTGCAAAATAATTATAACCTTTTGTTATTTTTTAAACTTTTATGTAAAAAAATACACTGATTACACAAAAAAGTCCTTTTTTTAATCTGAAATATATATAATTTAAAAATGTTTTACAAAAAAAGGTTATGAGTTGATCATTTATGTGAAAAATTGAACATTTTTGTAAAATAATTATCACCTTTTGTTATTTTTCCAACTTTTATGTAAAAAAATACACTGATGACACAACAAAATCCTTTTTTAATTCGAAATATATATATAACTTGAAAATGTTTTACAAAAATGTTCACAAATTTATCATTTTAAGGGGTTTTTCATTGTAAGAATCCACAAAATTTTCACAAATCAACTTTTTAAAATTATGGTAAAAATTAATAAAACTTACCTATAGTGATATGAATCCCTTGAGTTATAGATTAGCTTCTCGAGAGTTTGTTCTCCACAGTCTTCTTTTTCAGCATCATCGAAGTGGTTGAGAAAATCCTCAGATTTTGGATTATCAGCCAGTTCCGAGGCTTGGACGAAGGCTTGATGAGCTGCGAGTACACTGATGTTGTAGAAAATTGAATCGTCTGCGTTTCGACTCAGACCCTTGAACAAAATCACTCCAAATCTCTCCGATGTCACAGCAGAAGCTATTTGATGAGGAATGCGCATATCTCCGATCAGTAATTCTTCATCTACAACACTTCTGTATTGAACTAGAAGAGTCTCTTCATTTCCATTCCATCGCCTGTCAGATTTTGCTATAACTTCAGGGTTTTGGAAACATATGACACTATCTGTTGGGAAATCCTGAAGATTAGCTACCTCGAAATAAGCATTGATTTGTCGCATACTTTTTCCTGGTAATACATCAAACACATTCTTATTTCTCAAAGTAGTTCCTGTTTCTGTAGCAGCACGAAAAATTGCTTTTCCAGTCTTTTCAACACCCATGTAGATCAAAACCAGTGGTCTTATTTGCGAAGCTTCATTGACAAGTAATCCTGCTGCTAATGGAATAATGCTCTTCACTCTAACTACCTTTCCATCCTTTTTATAGTTGTAGATGATGGTACAGTTCGTTTCATCATGGAGCTCAAAGGTTAACACCTGCATAACTGTAGGTATTGGTAAATCTTCAACTTTGACTATGTTTTCAATGTTTCTTCTGGAAGCTGGAGATAGAGTACTTAACAGAGAGGCGCTTTTGATGATGAGAGTTGCCAGAGTATTCAGACTGGCGCTTTGAAAGGGAATCATAGTGCGTTGAAGAAGTACATTGTCATCAATCACCTTATCTTGTGAAAGTTTTGGTTCTTTATTCTTCAGTTGTTTTGTATTGACTTGTGTCGACATTCTAAAAGATAAAGTAAAAATCCATGTTATGATTTCTTTTTCAAACCAATTTGAAGATATATATACATATATATATATATATATTTACTCAATATCATACCACTGTTAGTATCTAAATCGATAAAAATTAAATTTATACTCAATCAAGTTGACTTACCTCCAAACAGAAAAGTCCTTCTAGCAGTTGTAGTAGATGATGTTGTAGTAGATCTTGCTCCTTCAGTTGCTAATGTCGAAGTGACTGCTTTCTGTGTAAAAACAGTGCTTCTTATATAGCTGAAATCATGCCATTTATCATAAGGTTAAATTAATGAAACATTGTTTTTACGGAAGAACACCAATGCTTTCGCGTGAATAAATAATTTATTTTCACGCGAATACAAACCAATGCTTTCGCGGGAATAAACATTTTATTTTCACGCGAATGGAAACTGTTGCTTTCGCGGGAATGAATACTTTATTTTCACGCGAATACAAACCAATGCTTTCGCGGGAATAAACATTTTATTTTCACGCGAATGGAAACTGTTGCTTTCGCGGGAATGAATACTTTATTTTCACGCGAATACAAACCAATGCTTTCGCGGGAATAAACATTCAATTTTCACGCGAATGGAAACTGTTGCTTTCGCGGGAATGAATACTTTTTTTTCACGCGAATACAAATCAATGCTTTCGCGGGAATAAACATTTAATTTTCACGCGAATGGAAACTGTTGCTTTCGCGGGAATGAATACTTTATTTTCACGCGAATACAAACCAATGCTTTCGCGGGAATAAACATTTTATTTTCACGCGAATGGAAACTGTTGCTTTCGCGGGAATGAATACTTTATTTTCACGCGAATACAAACCAATGCTTTCGCGGGAATAAACATTTAATTTTCACACGAATGGAAACTGTTGCTTTCGCGGGAATGAATACTTTATTTTCACGCGAATACAAACCAATGCTTTCGCGGGAATAAACATTTAAATTTCACGCGAATGGAAACTGTTGCTTTCACGGGAATGAATACTTTATTTTCACGCGAATACAAACCAATGCTTTCGCGGGAATAAACATTTTATTTTCACGCGAATGGAAACTGTTGCTTTCGCGGGAATGAATACTTTATTTTCACGCGAATACAAATCAATGCTTTCGCGGGAATAAACATTTAATTTTCACGCGAATGGAAACTGTTGCTTTCGCGGGAATGAATACTTTATTTTCACGCGAATATAAACCAATGCTTTCGCGGGAATAAACATTTAATTTTCACGCGAATGGAAACTGTTGCTTTCGCGGGAATGAATACTTTATTTTCACGCGAATACAAATCAATGCTTTCGCGGGAATAAACATTTAATTTCCACGCGAATGGAAACTGTTGCTTTCGCGGGAATGAATACTTTATTTTCACGCGAATATAAACCAATGCTTTCGCGGGAATAAACATTTAATTTTCACACGAATGGAAACTGTTGCTTTCGCGGGAATGAATACTTTATTTTCACGCGAATACAAACCAATGTTTTCGCGGGAATAAACATTTAATTTTCACGCGAATGGAAACTGTTGCTTTCGCGGGAATGAATACTGTATTTTCACGCGAATACAAACCAATGCTTTCGCGGGAATAAACATTTAATTTTCACACGAATGGAAACTGTTGCTTTCGCGGGAATGAATACTTTATTTTCACGCGAATACAAACCAATGTTTTCGCGGGAATAAACATTTAATTTTCACGCGAATGGAAACTGTTGCTTTCGCGGGAATGAATACTGTATTTTCACGCGAATACAAACCAATGCTTTCGCGGGAATAAACATTTAATTTTCACGCGAATGGAAACTGTTGCTTTCGCGGGAATAAACATTTTTTTTCAGGTGAATAAAAACCAATGCTTTCGCGGGAATAAATAATTTATTTTCACGCGAATGGAACCCGTTGCTTTCGCGGGAATAAACAATTTATTTTCACGCGAATACAAACCAATGCTTTCGCGGGAATAAAAGATTTATTTTCACACATTCACCTATATAAGAGACAACGGTTTCAGACAGAAAGCATCCAGTTCAACAACAGTGAGCAAAGGAGCAACATCTATCTACTACATCTTCCATTGCAACTACTAAGAGTTCTCTCTTCATAAAGGTAAAACTTAAATTCAAATATTTCCGCTAGCTAACGAAGGCTTTATGACATATCTATCTTTAAATTGATTATAAAGAATTGAACCAATTTTTTCTGTTTTTCAGAATGAATACTCAAGACGTAGGAAGTCAACCATTGTATCTAAAGTCGGAATTTCAGCCTGATGAAAAGGTAAGAATTATTCAAAAATACTATCTAACACCTGTTGAAAACCTTTAATTATTTTAGTTATCTAATTATCGCTTGTATTTTAGAACAATACAACAGCAAATCCAATCTACTTAAAGGACTTCCTTCCAGAAATGTATCATAACTATGTGATAAATAATGATGTTGTTGAAGAAAAAGCTGTAGAACGTTTGACATTTCAAGTTATAATATTCTGTATAACTCAGCACATGATGAGTATGGGGATGTGTTGTAAGAAACATGATATATCTACAGAACGTTTTGATGACATTATAAAAAACGGTTTCAAAATCGTTTTGTCAATGGTGGAAGTCGTTAATATTAATAATTTTTTAAAAGAAATTGAAAGAAGTGCTTGGAATCAAATAGTTTTCAAAAAATTATACAACATGACGTGGAACAAAAAAACTTTTTATAAATTCAAAAAGCATATTTATAATTATGTCCAAATAGATAAAGCTCTATCCTCTTCTGTAGGTATTTTAGAACTAATGTTAGAAGCGTTTCATACATATTTATGAAAAATTTTTAGTTGTTTCTTATTATTTTACAATATTTTGTTCAAACTATTATATTTTATTTCTTACCAATTGAGATGTTAAAAGCGGTATGGTATTAAGTAAATACATATATATATTTGAATGCATCCTTTGTTGTCTGTCTCCACATCCCAATAGTTTAATAAGCACATTCTCAATCTATCATAACTCTATGGTCTTAACTGCTTTTGACATAAATACATATATATATATATAAGCCAGTCTAAGTAATAAATACACTCTTAGACACTCATGCAAATATTACCCTTTTATTTTTAGAATGTTATGGATGCTCTTTCTGAAGAGCTCCTTTGCACAGATCCATATCCAACGGAAAATAAAATGAGAAACAGCAAAACAACTCCTAAGGGAAGGAAAACTGCTCCAAA
This sequence comes from Cryptosula pallasiana, assembly GCA_945261195.1. NCBI lineage: Eukaryota > Metazoa > Bryozoa > Gymnolaemata > Cheilostomatida > Cryptosulidae > Cryptosula > Cryptosula pallasiana. The sequence continues at coordinate 47,695,032 of OX183133.1, read as the reverse complement.
AAAGCAAATAGTAAGGAAACGAAAAAAAATAGTGAAAAAACAAACTACTTCCGTTGATAAGCAAACAATGGAGAGTGCAGCTATAGCTCATTTAACAGTTGAATGTCTCAACGAAAGGAGAGCTAGGGAATTAGAAAAGTCTAAAGGTTCTCAAGTGATTGACTCACCAAAAGTTCCGATTTGCAAAACATTTGAAGATCTTCCTATCCCAAGCATTATGCGAGTGACTGGCGTGATACAACCATCAAGTAAGGAGAAGTGTAGATATTCTCAAGTACGCTACCATGACCCTTCAGATATAAATGAAGTCGAACCCAAAATACTCCTCTGTCCAGTTGAAATAGCTAAAAACTTCAACTGTGATAATTACCCCCCTCCGTTTAACGTTGTATATTTGGGTAGAAAGGGGAAACCAAAAAATAAAAGTGTTCTTTGGTATGATGTCAGACGTGTTACCAGACATTCTCTAAGCAATAAGAAAGCTGAAGAGGAATCACTATATTTGAGTACGTTGACTAAAGGTCAGCTCAAACGCTTCTTGAACATCAAAACCCTCAATAGTTTTCAACCCGGTGCTATTTTTCCTTACCAAGATGTTGTTGAGAGATTCGTTCCTCATCGATTTAAAGGAGGGCAGTCAAATGTAATTTGTATCCGTTATACCATTGAACAATGTGGAGAAACGCTGTTGAAGACGCTTGCCATACCAGACAAATATGCTTCAGAAGCTAATCAATATACTCGAGGTGTGATGATCTACAAAGGAAAAACATCCCACGGAAAATTTAAGACAGAATACGATCTTTCATTTCGCTCTCCATACAGTCTCAATCAAATGTATTGGAGACAATATTGTGATCAAGCAAAGCACAACAAAGCAATATTAGAAATTGATGATGATGATGAACTTGAAGATTTTCTACGTGAAGATTTTGATGATTTTGAGACAGGATATGTTGCTGAAAAAAAGGATGAAATACATGATAAAACTCGGTGAGAGTTTTTCTCTAATCATTGTAAATAATACTTCAACTCAATTTAAATGTAGTTGTAGTTATTTTTACCTCAAATAATTTTTTGTTTTAGCAATGGATAGTCTCTAATTCAAAAAAACAAGTTGGACAATGTGACTTGGTGAGCTATTTCCCTTTTCTATATAATGTAAACTATCCAATGTAACTAAAGCTATAATTCAAATTCATGTAATTATTTTAAATTTTTGTTTAATCATTCTATACTAATACATAACTTTTTATTTTAGTTCATTACGAATTCAAAAGCACATAAAACAGAAGTCTCCCTTCTTAACATAAAACAGAAGTCTCCCTTCTTAAGATATAACATCACTACATCAAAGACATCATTGTAAAAAAAGACTATGTATTAATTGTTATTACTTAGTATTTACTGACTCTAGCTATATTATATAGAGAGATTTTCCCTACTTATTACACAATAAATGTATATATTCACATATTGTTTCATTTTTAATCACTATATTTATTCAATGTAGATATATCTCCTCTCTCTCCTCTCTCTCAAGATATCATATGACTTGGAATTACAGAAAATTATCAAACCTTAAATGCCTTACATTCAAAATCTAGATACCCTATGAGTTATAATTATGTATATAGTTATGTAAAAAATTATCATAACCTAAATGCCATACATTCAAAATTTAGATGCCATATAAGTTCATGTTAAGTAAAAAATAATCAAAACTCAAATGCCACTTAAATGCCACTCAAATGCCACTCAAATAGCTCTCAAATAAAATACAATATAAACTCGGCGAAGTCATCCAACGCCATAACCCATTGTATCACCCCAAGATCTAATCCACAAAAAAACACTTGGTAGGGAGATCTGCTCATATATTACTACTGCTAACAAGCACAAAACATATAGCAGTCAATGCACAGGAAGTAGATTAACCAATTACATTAACTATATAAATAACAAACCAATCAACAATGCAATGTGAATAATAAAGGGAGGTGCCAAGTGGCTAAGGGCGGAGTCCTTTCTCCTGATTGTCCAATGAGTGATCCTACAGGGCTCCCAGGCTGTACGTAGAGTTAGGTCCATGGAGTTGGTAGTTTAAGGGTGAGCACTTCCTGTTCTCGACCTTGACTAAGTTCTTAGACATGTTTGAGGATCCTCCTCTAAGGCGGCCACCTTGTGCCGGCCCAGTTTAGCTGTACCGGGTCGGTAGGGGTCACTACCGACCCTGCAGGGGTCAATACCGGGTCTGCTCACTATGCCACCGGCACAGTAGGACTTTCTACCCAACAGCTATTAGCCAAACGCTGTGGGTAAAAGTCTAGCGCATTGTCTCGCAAGGTTTCTAGCGTAAATGACCTGTTTACTACTAGTGTGCACTAAAATCTACCACAATACGATAATAATGGGGATAGTGATGATAAAAATACATACACCAGGAGTCACTAGAGTTTCAAGGTACTTGATTCTATTGGCTGAAAATATAGATAGCCTGAGGACCATTGTCATTTTTCATTAATAAAAGATAAAGTACTCATTCATAACCTCCAAAAAAGTCTAATTACTATTTGAAAAAGGTGAAACAAAGAGTATATGGTTACATTACTAGCTAAAATTATTACTTATTAGCCTTGGCTCCTTGTCTGTCGATTAACAAAATTATAATCACAGAATAACTTTTTCTGCTAATTGAGCATCATTTATTTATAACGGTAAAACCAAATGGTAATTAGCGGTGATAAAAGACAAGTGCTGAATTAGGCGCAACCTTGTCTTTAGCTCATAGTAAAAAATTGAGCATTAAAACTTGTGCTCGTTTTCACACATCAGCACATTTCCAAAAAGTGTATTTTTAAAGCATCATAGATTGAAGCAGTTGGATGTGCCATCAGCTGGTAGCAACTAGTATTTTTCATCAGACTAAAATCTTTAATATGGCAAATGAGTTGGCAAAAGAAACAAAACTTCATGCAAGAATAGGCTGGTGAACCACCATACCAACCATCTCTAGACCACAACCAACTACCACTACTACCCACTACTACTCACTTACGCTATTTTATTGTAAAATTTGTTTTTTCCACTTAATTGGAAGCTAATAAACTAATTTTGGTATCAATCAGGTGTTAATTTCTCTTTTGAAAGCTTCAAGCAAATACATTTATGTTTACTTATTTACGTATGTAAGGTCGTAAGGTCGTGTATCTAAGGATTTTCCTATAGGCAAGTCATTGAAGAGGGCATTGGCTAATCAACAGGCATACTCATCTTGTTTAACCAATCATTGCACTAGCAATTAAATCTATATAGAGAGAGAAACTCGATTGCGGCCCGGTATTAGATAATATATTTACCTGCAATGATCAATCACAGTAGTCAATATAATCTGTTTCCTAATTTCGCAAAAACTGATTTTGGCAGAGAATTAAATAAATTTATATAGAAAGCTGCACAAACAAGTGAAAAAGAAACTCTTCCGATTTCAAGTCCTATAAGATTGTGGAGAAATTATTTTCAGAAAGCTTGGGTTCCAAATAAAGCTGTTTACCTTTCAACAAGTTGCCCGTTTTTTTTGGTAATAAACCTATTTTTTCATTCAAAATAATTAGTTTATTTTATTCCTGTTTACGCTAACATTAACTGATATGCTTAGTGCACTAATGAAAAAAATCCCCAACGCTTGGAGTCCAAAAACTTGCTGCTAATTTTTATTTTTGGACACTGCAAAAATTTAATAATAAAATATAGCGTTATTTGATGACTTTATCTCGCAACAATAGCAATATCAAAGTATCTTTTGAGTGGTGTAATAAAGTTCAAAACATTTTAATTTGATTGAAATAATAATTTGACTGTTTAACATTGTATACCTAGGCTTTGCAAGCATATAAAAAACCCTAACTAGTATCATCGCTACAACGCTCTACCACTAATCACTCTATTGTATATTTCTATTGTGTTCTTTTGTTCTATTTTCTATGCTAAGCAACCATACTATATAAATATTCACATATCAAACAATAAAGTCAGCTATACCCACGTTGTCAGCTGATTATTGCTCAGCTCTAAATAGGCCTAGACACCATAACTATAAATCAGTGGCTAGCATCTCACCAATTTCAAAAGAGATGAATGCTTCATGCTCAGTAGTTGATTGTACCGGTTGTTCTGTGATCTCATCTCCAGTAAAAATAATAAATAATAAACCTTTCATCAATATTGTCTCACTCCATATCCGGTGTAACCTTTAACGAACCGGTGTCAGGAGATTGAAACAACCCCTTGTAAGTGAACCAGTGCAAAATAATTTCTTCTGGTTTTTTCTTGGTTTTCAGAGAATGGACATATTGGCCCATATTGTGAATCAACTTTGAAGGTAAGTAGTGGTACTTCTATGCCACCCACTCCTTCAATTCCAATTTTATACACTGGAAACAAGGTCACAGTTGCATACACTGGAAACAAGGTCACAGTTTTATTCACTGGAAACAAGGTCACAGTTTTATACACTGGAAACAAGGTCACAGTTGCATACACTGGAAACAAGGTCACAGTTGCATACACTGGAAACAAGGTCACAGTTGCATACACTGAAAACAAGGTCACAGTTGCATACACTGGAAACAAGGTCACAGTTGCATACACTGGAAACAAGGTCACAGTTTTATACACTGGAAACAAGGTCACAGTTGCATACACTGGAAACAAGGTCACAGTTGCATACACTGGAAACAAGGTCACAGTTGCATACACTGGAAACAAGGTCACAGTTGCATACACTGGAAACAAGGTCACTGTTGCATACACTGGAAACAAGGTCACAGTTTTATACACTGGAAACAAGGTCACAGTTTTATACACTGGAAACAAGGTCACAGTTGTATACACTGGAAACAAAGTCACAGGTTTATACACTGGAAACAAGGTCATTGATGCACTTGTATGCATAAAACTCTGCTGTGACAATAAGTGTATTTACTGTGAACCTAAAGAGCATAGAAAAGTAAACCCATGACCACCTAACCTTCTGTTACAGTTTATTCCACGGGTGGGATAGGAAATAATCTACGAATTGTTAGGCATGCTGTTGTCAACACAGAAATAACGCGTGTCAAATATCTACTCTGATTTTTTGTGCAATAAATACAGTCTTCATGTAGAGTCAATAACAAAGGCGAGAGACACACTAACATGCTTGCTGAGTAGCTTATATATTTAGTTAGACATAAAGAAAATGTATATTTAGCGAGAAGAAATGAGACAATGAACTAAACCAAATACATGAATAAAGAATACTCTGTAGAGCAGAGAATGATCACTTGATACGAAGACAAACACAGAATATATGACTCTAGTACAGTTACATTGCTAGTCAAACCGTGTGGATACCCAGAAATACCATGACAACATAGTACACTGGCATGTTGTTGTTGTCTCCTCCGCTAACATCTAGGTTTTGCTTATTTGGAATAAATTCGCTTGGGCTTCCTGCTAGACAGAGTTCTACAACAAAATATAGCATATCGGTACCATCGACGGATAGCACCAATCCATTTCAAGTCTGCTTAAGAAACTTAACTGAAGCACTCGATGTAATCTCTCTATTAAATTATCATCAGTTGTTACTGGAATGCAGACCTCTCATAAAAATTAGTTAAATAATTGACTCTTCAAAAATAGTTAAGTTGTAAACAATTGTTTTTCCAAAATGGCATTTTAAAAAGTGTTTTCACTAAAATTGTTGACTTCTTCAAAAAATGTGTTAGCTATTTACCAGCTATTGTTGACATTGCTAAAAGCAGTAATATCATTTTGAACATTTATTTATCGATAATAGAAAATATTAATATGAATCATTATCTGACAAAAAGTGAACCTTGAAAGTGTTTTGTTGAACAAATCACTTAAAACAATATTAACAGAGCTAACTTCTTGGTGGTTGATAAATAAAAGTATGATAATATAATGTTATTGTCGGAGAAATCCACTACAGGACTTGTCAAAGAACATGATATATTGTAGTAGATTTCTGTCCTCTATTACCGACACAACGCCATCCACTCCTTAGAGACGCTAACAACTCCACGGGTGGGGGGGGGGGGGGGGTGGTGTCCACGACCCCGACACACTACACCAAGGTTTACAAGAGTAACTACTTCATTCCATAAATCTATTTAGTGACACAATTTAAGTGTATTTAGCACAATCCACAACACTTCTGCCTTCTCTCATGTGCAGCAGCTCATTATATATGAAAAGGCAAGAAATCTCACCCATTTATTAGGAGTGAGCCAATGACAATGAACAATACAAAATATACACTAATAGAAATAGATAACAATAAATCACAATAACACAGTGAGCCAATGGGAGGAGCAAACACATGGCAAAGTGGCTCTGGGCTCCTTTCCCGCTCTTTTGGTGGTGGTGAAAATCTTCCACTCTTTATATGGTATCCCTAGCTTCTGTTTCTATCACTTGTACTGCTCCGGTATCCAAATAATGGAGATTTTTCTGCTCCCAAGGCCCCAGGCTACTGTTATCAGCCATCTTTAATACTGGTCCGGGGCAGTGACCCGGGATGCTAACCCGGGATAGGTTCTTATATATTCTATAGGCTGGATACAGGGTCTATACTGGCCCAGTATAGCCAGTATCCTTAAATCTGAGGGAATAAGTGTATGGAATGGGAGAAAAGGCTTCGGGTTTACTTCAAGATCGTTACTGAAGTTAGGGGGACGGACACGGGTGATTTCTAGAGTGGGGGGGGGGGGTTGGACAGGGGGGTTGGGATGGCTAACATCTCATACAAATCTAACACAATATTGATAACATGAAGTGCAAGTGATGATTACCTGTGAAAAAACGAGTATTAAATTAGCAATGATTTTCTTGTTGGTCCATTGCCAAATTTTACTATTAAAAAAAATATGCTCGTTTTCAATTGACACATCCTAGGAAAAAAGTATTTTTGAAGTAGCATCTTTAAAATGGTGTGGACTTGAACAGCAAATAGCATATATATAACATGAAGAATTTCCGTTTTGTTTAGCCTTGGTACCTATGCTTTTAAGTCTAATATAATATTATTTCATGCATTACGTGTACATTTTATATTTCTAGGCTTGGTGCTTATGGTTTCACCAGTTCCCAGTAAAAAGTAATGGTATGCTTACGGTAAACTTGCACTCTGACGGCCTTGGTTCGTGCCACCTCCGTTACTCTGTTTTTAGCAGAACATGTATAGCTAGCAGTAGCATCTGTCTGAACATTGCTCAAGGTCAAGATCAACCCCTACCAAATAACAGCACAGCTTAAGATTTAGAGGCTTTTTTAACGCAACCAACAATAAATTTAATAGCTATTCACAGTTTTATGCTCGTGTCAAAAATAAAGGCAAGTTATTTTGTGACACCTGGTGAACAAAAGCTATATTTATTAATTTATCAAATGCCCAATCACAAGACACTGTGGAAGATACGTAGAAACTTGTTGGTCAGGAGCGCATTCTTCTAGTATCGTATTGTGCTGGATCATTCTACTAGTAATATATTGTACTAGTAGTTTATTAGGAGCAACTCTCCGAAGGGTTAAACGGGACACTCGGGTTCTCCTGGTCCACAAAGAGCCTTTTTGGAGCACCAGGTGCCAGAAGAACCTGGTAGGTGTCCTTTTATGTGTACGAGGTATAGAACCCTAATTAGCAGAATGGTATGAATTGTGGTGTGTATGTACAATTAACTTTGAATATTTTTATAGATTTACCTCAAGGAAAATATGTATGGGTACATTACTGGATGTATTTTTCCAGGAATCTGGGTTTATAAGCAAAAGAGCTTTTTTTGAGCACCGTGGGCTTTTTGGAGAAGTGGATAGAATATTTTTAGATCCTGGTTTGTATATTGGTTTGAATTTTGGTTTAAATGTGGCTATCCATCTGGCAGTTTAGTTTGTTAAAGTAAGTTTTATATTTATAATAAATAAAATACAATATGGAACAAAATATTCATAATAAAATGTTGTTATTTTTTACAAGTTATTTAGATTAGCTATAAGGCGAACACAAGTCACGCTTTAGGTTTGTGTCACAATAGAGCCTGCATTATGATGACGGAGGGAGGCATTTTATTTTATATTTCATTTTTATTACAATATATAAAACTGATGATGGAGGCTACATTTTGAATTTTATTCTTTAATTTTCATAACGGTGATAATAGAGAACAAAAGTTTGAGCTCATCATGACTCTGAAGCCAGCTATCATAATGAGAAGTGAAACTTTCAGAATTCTTACACTTTTTTCTAAAAAGAATCAGAGAGTATGATGAAATAATAATAATAATACTATTATAGTTGGGTGGTAAAGTTATGATTTATTTAAAGTTTTATAAGAAATGGAAACAACATGTTGGAGGTAACATTTTACAGTTTATTTTTAAGATCGTACAAAAACTCGTGCGAGTCGTCAAACCCCATGCGGGAGGGGACACAAACCTAAAGTGTAACTTGTGTTGGCCTAAAAAATGAAACATATAATAGTCATTGGAAATATTTATTATAGTGTTAGTAAAAAGGAATAATATTTCAACCTCAACCAATAGAAATAAGTTAATAGATAACATCAGCTAGTAAAAATAATCTAATAGACGTTGCCAATGGTGATCACTCCTTTCAACTCACTGAAGTCACCATTTGTAAAATCATTAGTGTCTCAATTCTTATCCAACTCTGTCCATTAACTTGTCTTTTGGTTGACGGTTCTTTTGAAACATCACTCTTTCTCTTTGCCTGCACTTTTGTGAGTTTGATCTTTGCGCCTTTTGAGTTTACAATAACAATTTCAGAACCATTTTCCGTGTTGACCTAAAAGTAGAAAAAAAGCTTTTTCTAGTAATAAGAATAGCTCGAGAAAACTTTACTGCTTGAACTAAATACACTAAAGATGAGAGTAAGGTTGATAGCTTAAAGGAGAACTCTCTTCTCTAGTACGAGATATGTAAGTAAACTTAGTAATAATAAATAGGTTCTAGGTACCACTTCAATGAAATTGAGTTTATAAACACCCAAAGACTTTGCAGTCTTGAGAGGAACTCTTTTAGATTTTAATAGAACAGTCTTTCTCCAGCGCAACTAATTAAGTTCTTCAGCTAGTGTAAAATAATTATTAATTAAGTCTAACCTTACTGCTGAAGAAACTTAGTAGTTCTAGTAGATATTGTTCCTTCAGACCCTGGTGCTTGACCTAAAAGTAGAAAAAAGTATTTGGTAGTAATAAAAATAGCTCAAAAAAACTGTACTGCTCAAACTAAATGCATTAAAAATGAAAGCAAATTTGTTATATTCTAAGAGAAATCCTTTCTCCAGGATGACAGGGCTAAGTACAATTAGTAATAATAGATAGAATCCAATTACCTCTCTGATAAAATTTGATTTTATCAACGCCCAAAGACTCTGCAGTTTTGAGGGAAACTCTCTCAGATTTTATAATAATAACCTTGCTCCAGTGCCACTAATTGAGTTCGTCAATTAGTGTAAAACAATTATTCATCAAGTCTTACGTTACTGCTAAAGAGTCCTAGTAGTTCCAGAAGGTGTTTCTTCAGATTCTGAATCTGGAGTGGTTGTTCTCTGTATGAAAAAAAGTATCTTAAAGTACACAAGTGCGAAGCCACAAAATGTTTCTTTCCTTATGAATGAATGAAAGACTTGAATCGACTGCAACAAAAACATCTATTGCCAAGACAAGAGACTTACATCTCATTAATACAAAAAGGCAATAGTGAGGAAGAGTATGTGATTTGTCAAAATGCGTGAAAAGATGAAAACATGCCAACTATGAGAGATTTTTTCAAATGGTGCCATAACTTGATCGTAAAACCTTTCAAGCTTTGGAAAAACAAAGAACAATCTACAGAGAACAAAGGGATTGAAATGTTAAAAGATAGTGTATGTTTAGTCGGTTTGGTGATTCATTAGGTGTTCAACAAAGCTTCTCAACTATCACCTTCGCAGGTTTCTTCCTATTTGGATTTTCAAGAAGTGGGTGAAACTTTTTGACAAACTCTTCCAACCTGTCTGACTGATAGACGTACTACTGAGTTGTATTCCTTAATCAAATAAAATATCACTGCTTGGTGATGCACAGATACCACAACAAGGGAATAACGAGAATCAGATAACAAGGTGTGGGAAAAGACTCAAAAATGTGTGATAGAACCAACAGAGTTGACGCCAACACTCTCTACTTCTGGTGTATGACGCAGTCAATGCCTATGGGTTATCCTTGAAGAAGAAATTTGGAAAATTCCTGCGTCGCTGTCTCGGTAAAATTTAATAAGTCGGTTCACCTTTGGTTGTAATGTCAAATCTTTGGAAAAAATAAACATCAGACCTCAGCTCACTGGAGGAGAAATCTTTCCTGCTTTCATAAAAGCGCCAGGTATCGAAAGATACATACTACTAGAGGAAAAAAACGGTAGAGTTGTTCAAAGAGACATTGAAAGACGAAGAGTATTTCCGAATCTTGGATTATCGAGTTATCTCGATTTAAGAATGCAAATGACTTAGTCATATAACAACTCACAGAATTCTACAAAAAATTGTCGATGCGTTTTGTGAATCTTTCTACCTGAAAAAACTGCAACAACAGCTCAATACAGAAGAAGTGATAAAAAGATTCCTTTGTATTCGTTGAATGCGACATCAAAGTTCCCGAGGGACTCGGAGAAAAATTTTCCAAAATGCCTCTGATTTTCAAAGGCAGTATATTCAACAGAAAACACTTGAATGATGAGGTGAGAAAACTTTCCACTTATGAAGGGTTTTTACTGACAGCTCCGCGATCATTAGTTAGAAGTTTGTTTGTGCAAAAATATTGCTTATGAGTCCGCTGCTAAAGTTGTACCTGAAGAGGTGCACGCCACTACTAGTAAATTGATAGGAAACGCTGCTTGTGGAAAAACAATCACTCAAAAAAGTAACATACAAAAGTCAAGTACATCGAAAGCACTAGGGAAGCTTCATTTCGCACCAGAAGGAACAAACTTCTGTTTATGGAAAAGATAGCAGAGGACTTCTACCAAAATCCCAAGCACTGAAATATAGTAAGAAAACAATTAATTTGGATCGATAATTTTATTCTATTAATCGTGATATTTTTTCTCAGTTGAATATCAATGTTCCGGTGCATTGGGCTTTTCCGTACTATAACACACTAAACTGAGAATGTTGGAATTTTACTATGACTTCATGGACAGGTAAGTACTCTGTACTTTTCTTTTTAAATTAGTTAGTCTCGCGTACGCTAGCAAAAATACAAAAAAAGCATCAACTCCAACAATGTTCTCATGGCAGTAAGCCATTGTAGAAAATTTATTTGTTACCAATAATTGGAATGAGGGATGGTCAAAAGTACCAAGAGGCAAGAGGTTCATATTCCAATGGTGATCCAAATTGAGGATCAAACTAACATGTGATCTGCGGCAAAAAAACCCCAAAAAATTTATTCGTAAACGCACAGAGATTTGTTCCCACCATACTAAAGTAATCCATGTGCCAATAGTGGGATAATGAATAAGCATCAAGAAGCAAGGAGCATCCATGTGCCAGGAGTCAGGGAATAAAAAAGCATCGGGAGCTATTCATGGGTCAATATGTGATAATATTGAAGGTCAGATCCATGTAATGAACATCAAAATAAATAGGTAAAATAAAGTCATGTTCAAGTTATAGAATGCATTTAATAAAACTCGCTAAAAACTTCTTTGAGATGTTTTCCTATTACACTTGAAAAATGTAAAGGTAGAAAATCCATGTCCCAAGAATGGGAGAACGGGTGAAAGCGTATCAAGAGACTTGAAGCAACCGTGTGCCAACAGTTGTCAAGATTGGGGATCAGATCCATTGAATGAACCTCAAAATAAGCATGTGAAATAAACTCGTGTCAAAGCTACGAAAATTTCTTTTTATAGATTTGCTCAATATCTACTTGAGGTTTACTCCTAATATAAAAAAATGCCAGGGGAGGGAGTCGTGATAAAACCAGTGACAAAAGGTAACGTGTCAACCAGGGATAACTGTGATGTGTACCTCAAAAACATATCACATCTTTTCCTTGAGATCTGTTCTTATTATACTACTTGAACCATTCTACTAGTATTATATTGTTTTATCTCATTGTTTAAAACAAACAATTTTTCATTCACTATGTAAATGTTTATCAACATGTTGATAAAAAGACATTGTTTACTAACATGTTAATAAGAAGTAATTGTTTACTAACATGTTAATAAGAAGTAATTGTTTACTAACATGTTAATAAGAAATCTTTGCGTTATGTAATCATTCGCACCTTTGATACATTGAGTTATAAAGTTCCTACCCTGTGTTGAAGGCCACCACTTTCACTCCCAACTAAAGTCTTTCCATCTTCTCTAGTCCAGGTAACAGTTGGCGTAGGTAAACCTTCTACCACACATTCCAATGTTACATTGTCTCCTTCAGCAAACTTGCTACTAAATGACTTTGCAGTCACACTGACTACCTTAGCAAAAGCTAAAATATATATAAAAATGTAGTGACTGCATATATCTATGGTAGTTATATATATATAGTTACTGTAAACATCTATAGTGACTGTATATATAGTTACTGTAAACATCTATAGTGACTGTATATATAGTTACTGTATACATCTATAGTTACTGTATATATAGGTACTGTAAACATCTATAGTGACTGTATATATAGTTACTGTATACATCTATAGTGACTGTATATATAGTTACTGTATACATCTATAGTGACTGTATATATAGTTACTGTATACATCTATAGTGACTGTATATATAGATACTGTATACATCTATAGTGACTGTATATATAGTAACTGTATACATCTATAGTGACTGTATATATGGTTACTGTATACATCTATACTGACTGTATATATAGTTACTGTATACATCTATAGTGACTGTATATATGGTTACTGTATACATCTATACTGACTGTATATATGGTTACTGTATACATCTATAGTGACTGTATATATAGTTACTCTATACATCTATAGTTTTTGTATATATAGTTACTGTATACATCTATAGTTGTTGTATATATAGTTACTGTATACATCTATAATTGTTGTATATATAGTTACTGTATACATCTATAGTTGTTGTATATATAGTTACTGTATACATCTATAGTTGTTGTATATATGGTTACTGTATACATCTATAGTTGTTGTATATATAGTTACTGTATACATCTATAGTGACTGTATATATGGTTACTGTATACATCTATAGTGACTGTATATATAGTTACTGTATACATCTATAGTGACTGTATATATAGTTACTGTATACATCTATAGTGACTGTATATATAGTTACTGTATACATCTATAGTGACTGTATATATAGTTACTGTATACATCTATAGTGACTGTATATATGGTTACTGTATACATCTATAGTGACTGTATATATAGTTACTGTATACATATATAGTGACTGTATATATAGTTACTGTATACATCTATAGTGACTGTATATATAGTTACTGTATACATCTATAGTGACTGTATATATGGTTACTGTACACATCTATAGTGACTGTACAAAAAATCTAATCATATATAACCAAACAGTTGTCACCCAAGTGAAGTAACTAAAGTGTGGCCAACTGCCTTTGTCATGTAACCCTCTGGAGCCAAATGCTTGAGTGACTACACTATAACTTATAGAGAAAATACTCATTTTCAACAGCTCATAAGTCAGTAAATTGACAAGCTAAAGTTTAAGACAGACATTTATCTGAAAGCTCAGAATGTCTACTAGCTCTCTGAGAATCCCAAACAGAAGCATGCATTTTTAAAGCAGTTTAATAAGGGCCAAAATATATTGTTTTTACTGCAGTGGATTTTAGCGCTCTTGCTACTTCTCCACTAACGGTGTTGCCAAGCAAACTGTTGTCTGCTGGCACAACAAGACAGTCAGCTTCTCAAGGCCTGACAGCAAACAGTCAACCTCTCCCCAGAGGTGACCCTTTGATGAGATGTCACTAACAACTAGTAGCAAAGGGGTACCCTCGACTATAACAACTGTAATGAGCCCTCGGCTCAGATATACACTCAGTTTATTTACTTTTATTCAGAATAAAACGTGGCAACGCAACAATGACATGTAATGCAATGAACTGAACACAAGCTCTGCCTTTCATAGGCAGAGTTACAGGAAGTGACAGGAAGGATTTGGCTTAACTTGCCAAACATTCCAAATACACATGAGAATTACAAAAATTGACCAATAAAAATATTAGCCAATAATAGATTAGTAAAGAGGTTAAAAGTAACTGGTGCCCAGAAGTAAGTGGCGAGTCTATTAGCATTCCAGCCGATATTAGCTCGGTATTTCTCTTTCCAGCACTTCTTGGTCTTTCACGGTTTTTGATCCTGGTTTCTCCACTTCTGGGGAAGGTAAGTTCCTGGGTATGGATCCTAGAGGTCCTTAGGCTATATTTATTTCCTCAGGCTATGTCAGCCATTTTTTTGCCGATCCAGGATAGCAACCCAGGGTCGGGGTAGCGATTACCCTGGGCCGGTATAGTTAGATATGTTTTTATTGCCTATTTAAAGCAATGGAGTGACTGTAATAGAAAACAGATTTGTTCTATTATTCATTTAAGAGGCATGCCTGGTGGTAATGACCATCAGGGGGACCTTACAAAGTAGTGGTCACTTGTGATGCCTGGTAGAATCCATTACATAAGCACCACTTACTATAAAAAACATAAATTATAAATTTTTTCTTGTACCATTCAACTTTCAAACAACTCTTTAAACAACTAATAACCTACAGATAATAACCGGAGGTTAATCATAATTGATTCGATTGGCTGAAAAAAAAACTAGGCTGAGGACTGTTGGTAGTTCTCAAGTCGGCCGCCCCAACAAATGATATCAAGATAGATGAAAGGGATATCCTCTCCAAGTCCGACATTGACATTTATTTTGTCTGAGAGGGTAGTTTACATAAACTACTGTCTTTGGCTTTTATGTTACAATTATGCAAATATCGAGACCTTTCAAAGTCTGTGGTCATGATATCTATGAATAGACCTGTTTCCGTTTTTTTAAAAACACAGAAGTTATTGTCACTTTTTATTAGTTCAAACTGCTAGTTTAACCTCTTTGACAGGTCTTTTTTTAATTACCACTATTGAAAAAATGTTTCCGTTCTTCTGGATGCATTTTAAAACAAATAAAGAAAGATACAAGAACAAATTAAATAACAAATCTGAAGCACACACTTGTATATATTTTGATCTAACGATAAACTGTTTGCGGTAATTACATCGTTTGAGAAAGATCATCACTATCCCCATTACATTAACTAACACAACTGCACACCCTACATCCAACTACGAAGGGTCACATTGGCTCACTGACCTGAAGGAGTTCATTTTTGCTGTATAGGATACGTAAGCTTTAGTAAACATATCGGCAAACACCTCAACACTGTTCAATATAGAGTTATCCCTAACTACTGTATTTACTGTATGTAAACATATATAGTTACTATACAGTAACTATATATGTATGCAGTAACTTACTTTATACATACTGTATACATACTGTATACATACATATATAGTCACTGTATACATACATATATAGTCACTGTATACATACATATATAGTCACTGTATACATACATATATAGTCACTGTATACATTCATATATAGTCACTGTATACATACATATATAGTCACTGTATACATATATAGTCACTGTATACATACATATATAGTCACTGTATACATACATATATAGTCACTGTATACATACATATATAGTCACTGTATACATACATATATAGTCACTGTATACATACATATATAGTCACTGTATACATACATATATAGTCACTGTATACATACATATATAGTCACTGTATACATACATATATAGTCACTGTATACATACATATATAGTCACTGTATACATATATATATACAGACTATATATATGCACCCAGACACTATATATGTATACATACACTATATATATTGTATATCCACTGCTGCTATATATATATCAATAACTATATGCATGGTCACTGTATATATAGTCAACAATTACAAGAACCAACTTACTAAAAACCTCTATACTGAAGGACTTCTCAACTGCCACATCTGTAACCTCATTGATAGCTGAGCACACGTACTCGGCTGCTGCTGCCTCGGTTATCTTCTGCAGTCTCAGAGTGCTGCCCTACCAACACCCATCATACAAGTTAGAGAAATAGTCAAATACAGAAGATGAAGGTAACTCCCAGAGTAAACTATAGCTATTGCTGTTTGATGTAAAGCTACCTACTCTATAACTGTGATTCTTGCCATATGTAAGCTGAAGCATGATGGTTACTGTCTAATCTAAGTACATGTAAGCTAAAGCATGATGGTTACTGTCTAATCTAAGTACATGTAAGCTGAAGCATGATGGTTACTGTCTAATCTAAGTACATGTAAGCTGAAGCATGCTGGTTACTGTCTAATCTAAGTGCATGTAAGCTGAAGCATGCTGGTTACTGTCTGATCTAAGTACATGTAAGCTGAAGCATGGTGGTTACTGTCTAATCTAAGTGCATGTAAGCTGAGGCATGATGGTTAATGTCTAATCTAAGTGCATGTAAGCTGAAGCATGATGGTTACTGTCTAATCTAAGTGCATGTAAGCTGAGGCATGATGGTTACTGTCTAATCTAAGTGCATGTAAGCTGAAGCATGATGGTTACTGTCTAATCTAAGTGCATGTAAGCTGAGGCATGATGGTTAATGTCTAATCTAAGTACATGTAAGCTGAAGCATGATGGTTAATGTCTAATCTAAGTACATGTAGGCTGAAGCATGATGGTTACTGTCTAATCTAAGTACATGTAAGCTGAAGCATGATAGTTACTGTCTAATCTAAGTGCATGTAAGCTGAAGCATGATGGTTACTGTCTAATCTAAGTACATGTAAGCTAAAGCATGATAGTTACTGTCTAATCTAAGTACATGTAAGCTGAAGCATGATGGTTACTGTCTAATCTAAGTACATGTAAGCTAAAGCATGATGGCTACTGTCTAATCTAAGTGCATGTAAGCTGAAGCATGATGGTTACTGTCTAATCTAAGTGCATGTAAGCTGAAGCATGATGGTTACTGTCTAATCTAAGTACATGTAAGCTAAAGCATGATAGTTACTGTCTAATCTAAGTACATGTAAGCTGAAGCATGATGGTTACTGTCTAATCTAAGTACATGTAAGCTGAAGCATGGTTGTTACTGTCTAATCTAAGTACATGTAAGCTAAAGCATGATAGTTACTGTCTAATCTAAGTACATGTAAGCTAAAGCATGATGGTTACTGTCTAATCTAAGTACATGTAAGCTAAAGCATGATAGTTACTGTCTAATCTAAGTACATGTAAGCTGAAGCATGATGGTTACTGTCTAATCTAAGTACATGTAAGCTGAAGCATGATGGTTACTGTCTAATCTAAGTGCATGTAAGCTGAAGCATGATGGTTACTGTCTAATCTAAGTGCTTGTAGGCTGAAGCATGATGGTTACTGTCTAATCTAAGTACATGTAAGCTGAAGCATGATGGTTACTGTCTAATCTAAGTGCATGTAAGCTGAAGCATGGTTGTTACTGTCTAATCTAAGTGCTTGTAGGCTGAAGCATGATGGTTACTGTCTAATCTAAGTACATGTAAGCTGAAGCATGATGGTTACTGTCTAATCTAAGTGCATGTAAGCTGAAGCATGGTGGTTAATGTCTAATCTAAGTGTTTGTAGGCTGAAGCATGGTGGTTACTGTCTAATCTAAGTACATGTAAGCTGAAGCATGATGGTTACTGTCTAATCTAAGTGCATGTAAGCTGAAGCATGGTTGTTACTGTCTAATCTAAGTGCATGTAAGCTGAAGCATGATGACTACTGTCTAATCTAAGTACATGTAGGCTGAAGCATGATGGTTACTGTCTAATCTAAGTACATGTAAGCTGAAGCATGCTGGTTACTGTCTAATCTAAGTACATGTAGGCTGAAGCATGGTGGTTACTGTCTAATCTAAGTGCGTGTAAGCTGAAGCATGCTGGTTACTGTCTAATCTAAGTACATGTAAACTGAAGCATGCTGGTTACTGTCTAATCTAAGTGCATGTAAGCTGAAGCATGCTGGTTACTGTCTAATCTAAGTACATGTAAGCTGAAGCATGCTGGTTACTGTCTAATCTAAGTACATGTAAGCTGAAGCATGCTGACTACTGTCTAATCTAAGTACATGTAAGCTGAAGCATGCTGGTTAATGTCTAATCTAAGTGCATGTAAGCTGAGGCATGCTGGTTACTGTCTAATCTAAGTGCATGTAAGCTGAAGCATGCTGGTTGATGTCTAATCTAAGTGCATGTAAGCTGAAGCATGCTGGTTACTGTCTAATCTAAGTGCATGTAAGCTGAGGCATGATGGTTGATGTCTAATCTAAGTGCATGTAGGCTGAAGCATGCTGGTTACTGTCTAATCTAAGTACATGTAAGCTGAAGCATGATGGTTACTGTCTAATCTAAGTGCATGTAAGCTGAAGCATGCTGGTTACTGTCTAATCTAAGTGCTTGTAGGCTGAAGCATGATGGTTACTGTCTAATCTAAGTACATGTAAGCTGAAGCATGATGGTTACTGTCTAATCTAAGTGCATGTAAGCTGAAGCATGGTGGTTAATGTCTAATCTAAGTGTTTGTAGGCTGAAGCATGGTGGTTACTGTCTAATCTAAGTACATGTAAGCTGAAGCATGATGGTTACTGTCTAATCTAAGTGCATGTAAGCTGAAGCATGGTTGTTACTGTCTAATCTAAGTGCTTGTAGGCTGAAGCATGATGGTTACTGTCTAATCTAAGTACATGTAAGCTGAAGCATGATGGTTACTGTCTAATCTAAGTGCATGTAAGCTGAAGCATGGTGGTTAATGTCTAATCTAAGTGTTTGTAGGCTGAAGCATGGTGGTTACTGTCTAATCTAAGTACATGTAAGCTGAAGCATGATGGTTACTGTCTAATCTAAGTGCATGTAAGCTGAAGCATGGTTGTTACTGTCTAATCTAAGTGCTTGTAGGCTGAAGCATGATGGTTACTGTCTAATCTAAGTACATGTAAGCTGAAGCATGATGGTTACTGTCTAATCTAAGTGCATGTAAGCTGAAGCATGGTGGTTAATGTCTAATCTAAGTGTTTGTAGGCTGAAGCATGGTGGTTACTGTCTAATCTAAGTGCATGTAAGCTGAAGCATGGTTGTTACTGTCTAATCTAAGTGCATGTAAGCTGAAGCATGATGACTACTGTCTAATCTAAGTACATGTAAGCTGAAGCATGATGGTTACTGTCTAATCTAAGTACATGTAAGCTGAAGCATGATGGTTACTGTCTAATCTAAGTAGATGTAAGCTGAAGCATGCTGGTTACTGTCTAATCTAAGTACATGTAAGCTGAAGCATGATGGTTACTGTCTAATCTAAGTACATGTAAGCTGAAGCATGCTGGCTACTGTCTAATCTAAGTGCATGTAAGCTGAAGCATGATGGTTACTGTCTAATCTAAGTGCATGTATGCTGAAGCATGATGGTTACTGTCTAATCTAAGTACATGTAAGCTGAAGCATGATGGTTACTGTCTAATCTAAGTGCATGTAAGCTGAAGCATGCTGACTACTGTCTAATCTAAGTAGATGTAAGCTGAAGCATGGTGGTTACTGTCTAATCTAAGTACATGTAAGCTGAAGCATGATGGTTACTGTCTAATCTAAGTACATGTAAGCTGAAGCATGATGGTTACTGTCTAATCTAAGTACATGTAAGCTGAAGCATGATGGTTACTGTCTAATCTAAGTACATGTAAGCTGAAGCATGATGGTTACTGTCTAATCTAAGTACATGTAAGCTGAAGCATGCTGGTTTCTGTCTAATCTAAGTACATGTAAGCTGAAGCATGATGGTTACTGTCTAATCTAAGTGCATGTAAGCTGAAGCATGATGGTTAATGTCTAATCTAAGTAGATGTAAGCTGAAGCATGCTGGTTACTGTCTAATCTAAGTACATGTAAGCTGAAGCATGATGGTTACTGTCTAATCTAAGTACATGTAAGCTGAAGCATGCTGGCTACTGTCTAATCTAAGTACATGTAAGCTGAAGCATGCTGGTTACTGTCTAATCTAAGTACATGTAAGCTGAAGCATGGTGGTTACTGTCTAATCTAAGTACATGTAAGCTGAAGCATGATGGTTACTGTCTAATCTAAGTACATGTAAGCTGAAGCATGCTGACTACTGTCTAATCTAAGTACATGTAAGCTGAAGCATGATGGTTACTGTCTAATCTAAGTAGATGTAAGCTGAAGCATGATGACTACTGTCTAATCTAAGTGCATGTAAGCTGAAGCATGGTGGTTACTGTCTAATCTAAGTACATGTAGGCTGAAGCATGATGGTTACTGTCTAATCTAAGTACATGTAAGCTGAAGCATGGTTGTTACTGTCTAATCTAAGTACATGTAAGCTGAAGCATGATGACTACTGTCTAATCTAAGTGCATGTAAGCTGAAGCATGGTGGTTACTGTCTAATCTAAGTACATGTAAGCTGAAGCATGGTGGTTACTGTCTAATCTAGTGCTATTTTATTATTGCCATTCTAATCCCCAAGCTACTGGGTTTTTATATTTGGGTCATACAGCATGCAAGGCAGTCAATGTATCGTATTGTAATCAACTTCATACTTTTTTTGGAAGTTGGTGGCACAGTATACCGAGGCATGTGTGGTCTAGGGATTAAAGTGCTTGTAACTTCAACCGATGATTCCCAGCACAGTTATCAGTGAACTGGTAATTTCGCTTCTTGTATGCTCTGTTTAGTCAGGGTTAAAATAACATGGTCCCTAGCTTGATTGCACCCTCTACACCTACCTATGGAGTCATGTTAGTGAAAGATCCACTCTGCCTCTTTAAAAGAGTAGCCAATTTAAGAGCGGGCATTAGTGTGTGGTGCTGCTCAAACAAGCAACCAGTCTAGGAGATCCGTCTACAGGGTTGCCATCGAGGCACAGCAAAACACAATACGATATCAAATGTATGAATAGAGCGATAAAGAGAAGGTATCATTGCACTGTATGGCTCGATAGTGACAGTAATTGTATATGGTGTGTTATAGAACATGCAACGCACTCCAGGAAGCTACCTACAGATAGTTTTGATACATGTTTTTTTAAAGTGAAACAATGATGAGCAAAGGTGAACACCTAGTGTAGCCTGTTTTTGAGCTAAGATCTATTTGTAACTGATTACTTTTATCAATACATACAAACAATTGTTTCTCACACGACAAAGTGTGCAACTTAAACATCTATGGTGTGTCACTGTAATGAACTCTATCGTACACAATACATGATCAACACTTACTAAGGTATCCCAGATAACCTGCAGCTATCAGACCAGCCTAATTGAGCGATTCAATAAGCCCGGTAATGATTGCATTTACACTAAAAGCTAAAACAGCAATAGTCAATAGTTATTGATATACCGACCCCGTATAAGTCTAGTCTGGGCCTGCATTATTCTGTAGCGGTCACGGGTAGCTATCTCGCGGGCCAAAAACAAGATGGCAGCGAGAGTTCGAGGGACTAAACCTAGCTTAAGAGTTTCCAGGACTTGTAGTCAGAGTTTTTCACACCAGGTGTCAAGGTTCCAGGAACCGAGGTTACCAAAGACCTGGATCTCCAGAGAAGAGGAAGACCCGCTTATTACTGGCTGGAAGCTCACTGACTTCGCTCCTTATTTATGGGCACCAGAACTCTTTTATTATATATTATTATCTTATTGGCTAGTATTTATATCTATTATATTAATTTGTGTATTCGTATTGACCTTGCATGTGATTGGAGTATGTGGTTAACTAGGCCAAGTGACAGTAGACATAATTTAGGGTTAGAACCAAGAACAAGCCAAAATTGTTAGTTTTCATGATAAAGGTAACAACTCCAGGGCTGGTTGCTGGGGTCCTAATGCACCAGTGAGAGTATCAACTTGAACTTTTGTTCTGTTAATCAGCTAGTCAATATGTTTCAGCTCTTCCATAATTTCAAGATATTGCTGATGTTTCCTTTCGGATAGTAAGTGTGATTTTTGGTTCTATGATGATGATTTGTTGTATTTATTGCTGAATCCGCAGAGAAAACATTAATTATGTAATGGCTCTGCTTTTATTTGCAATGT
Organism: Cryptosula pallasiana; assembly: GCA_945261195.1. Lineage (NCBI taxonomy): Eukaryota > Metazoa > Bryozoa > Gymnolaemata > Cheilostomatida > Cryptosulidae > Cryptosula > Cryptosula pallasiana. The sequence goes on along the minus strand of OX183133.1, from coordinate 47,672,719 downwards.
ATAAATCCAAAAAATAAATCTCATAATTTTTTGTTTCCTGCTATCACATTCGCATTAAATTTGGTATAAAGTCAAAATATGACAAAACCAAAATTTTTAATTGCCCAAAAAAAACCCTCTCATTCATTACGATGATGACTTTGCGTTATCTTAGCTGAAAACACCTGTTAACCAGAAGTCAGACCAAACATAATATCCTGTGTTGATCAATTTTGCATCCACCGCAACCGTTGACTACACATTGGCAAAAACTTTTTTTTCGCAGTAACTTTTGAATATTTTGGAGTAAAATTGTGTGCATACCAAAATGACACAAATCGAAATGAAAAGCAGTTTAATAATCATCTGTAAGAATTAAAGGGCATTTGGAGCATTAAAGTCAAAACGATATAAAAACAAAAAACTACAGTAAGCGTAGCTGTTATGTGTGACTCCGCAAACAAAAAACTAATAGCCACTTAAATCTTGTCAATGCCTACATAGAATAAACCACAATGGTGTACTTGTCGCCCATGGTCGCAAATGGAGATTTTAATTGTACCTGTTGGCTGAAACTATATTTGTTTTGTGCTATCATATATACTGACTGCAAACCAAGTGAGATTGCCATGAAAGCAATAGAGGTGAGAAATGTTGTGAGATGGCTAGAGCTGAGTTTCTTAAATTACCACATATTGTAGTCCTCCATTTTCAGTATCTACTAGCTCTTCTCCATCTTTCCTGTACCAAGTCACTGTAGGAATAGGTATGCCATTCACAATGCATTTAAGCGCGACATCACCATTTTCAGTAATGTTTTCCTTAGTTGGGGTGACATTGATCTCCGCAATAGAAGCAGGAACTAGAAAATACAAGTAAGATTGGCAACCCTCAGTGGAGGCAAATGTGTGATAAAACAACAGAAAGTTTAACTTGTATTAAATCTAAAAAATTGGATCTCACCATTAACCGTGAGAACAAACTGGGCAGTGGCCGGCTGAAATCTCTCAAAATTTTTAGCAGAACAAATGTACACTGCTGCTGCTGCTTCTGTTATACTTACAAAGCGTAGAACACTTCCCTAAAATGAAACAATTTGCCTTTTAACAGTTTTTCCAAGGTTCTCATAATCAAAGAACACTGGTGAAAAGAAATCATCACAATATACAATTGTAGTAAAATTGTTGATCACCAAAGCAATCCAAAACAACAACACAAGTCACTAAAACTTTGGATGAGACATGCATTGCTTTTCATGCAGCTGATACAAACAACTTTACCTCATGCTTTGTGCCAACACTTTCTGTATCTACCAAATCAGCACCGTCTTCTCTAGACCAAGTAAAGTTTGGTTTAGGGATACCAAGTGCTGTACAATTCAATGTTACCTCATCTCCTTCAATAATTTTTCCGGTTGGTGCCATGAGAGTCACGGTAACATTGCTTACATAATCTAAATATTTACAGCAAACAGAATATAAGAAAAGTGAAAGTGAGGAAATTGAACCAATACAACATCTGAATTGTAAGTTAGCTGGTATTGTTGGATATACTGATAGTACTATATCTACTAGCGATACTTCATCCACAGTATTATATGAGCAGTTAAACTCATATTTGGGTTTTAATTGGGATTCACATCAGATCTACCTTCAAATTTGCACTTCCGTTGATACCTCTAATCATATGTTTTTTATTGCTCCCATCAAAAATTTTGTTTCTCTATTGTATTTTTAGTGTTAGGGAAGCAGTACAAACCGCAGTCTTGTTTTTTAGTCATGTCCGAGATGTATCCCCCAAGATAGATCGCTGTTGACACATTCTCAATAGTATTTTGTGAGATTATATTTGATTTGCATAGTCACTAGCTGTATAATAGTGTGGTGGATTTTACTGACTACATACAGTGACCACTACTGCGCAGAGGTCCCCCTGTTGGTGGCTACCACAGGCATGCCTACCTTGATTATGACAGACAAAGACCAGTATCTGTTACAGCAATTATATTGCTCTTATAAGTAATTATTACTTCGGCACTAAGTATTCACTATGCCAACCCTGGGTTGCTATCCCGGGTCGGCAACAAGATAGCCGCCATGGCCAGGATGATGAAATCTAGCCTAAGAGTCTCCAGATGCCACCTCCCAAAGCTAACCACCCTTGGATGTAGGAGAAAGTGGACCCAAGGCCGTGTAACTCCCAAGAACTATACCAACCAATCACTGGCCAAGTTGCCTATGGACTTCGCCCCTTACTTATGGGCGCCAGTGCTCTTTAACTTGTCTAGTTTATCTTATTGGACAATATCATTTACTATGTATTCTATTGTTGCTATATATCATATAACTTCCTGCCGTGCTTCCTGTGCATGGCTGGTATTTTTCCACAACTCTGCCTATAAAAGGGAGAAGTTTGCCCATACTCATTGCACTTACTGATATGGCAAGAGTGTGTTCTCTTGTCTTGTATTGCCAGCATTACCTGTTATTCTGTGATGAATAAATGGTTTATTTACACACCACTATGCTGTGTATGTCTGAGCCGAGGGCTCCTTGCTACCGTTGTTAAAGTCAGCCACTTGCTTTACAACACTGTGTTAGTACCGATTCGGTACAGGGTCACCTCTGGGTTGAGGTAGACTGTTACTTGTCAGGCCTGGAGAGGCTGACTGCCTTGTTGTAGCTGCACAGACGGCGCGTCTGCCTGCACAACCCCCTAGCGGAAGGTAGTGGACATAAAAATCCGCTACAATAGGAACAGATCTGCATCATGCTGTCTAAGGACAGTCAAGTTCTTTTGGCTCCAAGTGCCTTTTTGAGCACCAGGTCCAAGACAACAGTTAAAGCATCCCAGCATTGAACAATGTTTTGTTAAATTTTTGAATATTCCAGTCTTGAGCAGCAGATTGATGTATTGAACAGCCCTCAAGGCCTACTCAGTGCTGATCTACAAGCCTGCAAAATACCTCTCTTCCAGAAATGCTTGCCAAGTTTTACACTGCTTAAAATTGACGCCATCTTCGAATATTTACTTCTCCGCGGTACAGTATTTATTTGGCCAATCAGATCTCGCTAGCTATTTTTATTACTATTTTATTTATTATTATTAATCCCCCTACATACTACCGTTCATTCTTGTATGAATACCATTTATTGGTCCCTAACTCACCAAAACAAGCACGATTTTTTTAGATTCTGTTTATGTACAGAGTATAAGATTATCCTTTTGATTGTGATCACATTGGACCACCTGACAAATCTCGCGATCGTCTCTTGTTGCTATTTCACATATGAAACTTGCGTAATAAACAAGCATTGATTTTGTTGACAGAAAGAATTAACGCCGACTTTTTATGCGTGCAGCTTGCAAATTCAAGCCAGATAAAAAATGGTGCATAACAGAAAGCCCAACATTAAATCTTAGAGTAAATTTTTTTCTGGGGTGTCTTCGTAAGGATTCTTTATTCATGTTGCAATGGCCTTCAATATACCTATGCCCAATCAGATTTCATTTTAAACGCACACGATGTAACTTCATTTATAAGAATTTGCTATTATTTATTATGATTGACCACGCCCACAATCCGAAGATGACGTACACGGCAATCAATGGAAGCTATAGTAAGCTAAATTTCAGCTGATGCGACGAGCATTTGAGGCCAATGGCTTTTTGGCAAGCTAGTAAAGCAGGACTGAGTTTGCCTAGAGGGTTATTTAATACATCAATCTGCTGCTTAAGACTTGAATATTCAGAAACTTAAGAAAAAAGTGATCAGCGCTGGCATGCTTTAAGGTATCTTTTTGTGTGCACCAAGTGCTGATTATTGCCGTTGGTTCTAGTGTTTTTGTATTGTATATTATTGTGATTATTATCTAAATATTTATTATGCAGCGGTTGTTTATATTGGAGTTTGTTTCACTGTTTTGATTGTTGTTTGACCAATGTATAAAAAGTAACTGTTGCATTACTATGTTGCTATTGACAAACAATAAATGAAAACGATTCAGCTGATGGTAGCGGGAGAGAGATTGTAGATAATGTTTTGCCGAGTCTGAAATGAAAAGCGATAATAGTTATGATGATATTAATATTCGTCATCGGATTTTTTATTTTTGGGGGTGTAACTGAGTTTAGTAATTCTGAAAGCGCTGTCGAAGAAATACAGAAAACAAGGAGCTCTCCATTCCAATCATAAATTAAACTATAGGCATCTGATAAACATCTGATTTGACATGGATGGGAGTGCTGAAGGATTTGACGCTTGGATGCGTTCACCTTTTATGGTGATGATTAGGAGTCTGACCGGTTCTGGGAGGATGCGAGTGATTTTACAAATGATTGAAGCCAGTAAGTCTATAGCTTATCCTCCACCTGTAGAAATACATAACTGTTACGGCATCAAAAAGCCTTTCACGATGTATCCGGAGTGATATTTTGCGAGGAAGTGATAGATATAATGAAAAGTTTCTCCAGAGATGGACAAAACAGATGGTTGATAATTGATGACTTGATGGATAAAGTTTCTGGTAAAGCCCATGTCAATGCTTTGTATTCGAAACATAGTCGTCACTTGAACAGAAGTGTCTTTTTTATTGTGCAGAATCTTTTTTTGGACAGAAATCGTACAATTTTCATGAATAGTCACTATTTTTTCCTTTTTAAAAACCCTCAAGTCACTTCTTCGGTTTCCTATTTGGCACGCCAATGCTTTCCCAGAAGAACTAAATATGTACAAGAAGCCTTTGAACAAGCGATGAAGAAACCCTAGCTTCCCTCCTAGAACCCGTCATCAGCACCGTAGTTCCCGGTATGTTGAAAGCTGTATAAGGAGGAGGACGAAGATGAACAACTCCAGAAGCATGATGAGGAAAAGGACGGCTATTTTAGCCCCCAATCACTTGAGTAAGAGAGGAAAATCCGCTATAGTCAAAAAGGCCAACTCAAAACTGTTTCAGTCGTTGATAAAAACTGTCAAAAACATTATATTAGGCAACATTCCTGCGTAAAAAGCAAATGTAAAATAGATAACATTTGTAAAAAGTATATGATAGGTGAAGCATAAAAAGTAAAAGATTTTTTTGATTTGTAAAATATTTAATTACATTGCAAGAAATATTGTTACATCTAGGATGAATGAAAATGAAAATATTTTTTAGTTACATTGCTTGTTTGTAATAGTCCTAATTGTTAATCAACCATAGTTTTTCCATGACTAAAGATATGTTTTTTATTTTCATAGTTCAACATTTTTCATTTGTTGCCAAATATTTATCATAACTTACACTCTAATACATCTATTCTCATGCACTACAATTTTTTTTAGGTGGAATCAAATGTTGTATCAACAAACATAGCAAAATAATTTATTGTATTCATTAAAAGAAAAAGCAGAGTTTTCCATTGCAACGTCTTTCTTATGCTCAAACCAATGTACCAACTGGGATCAAGAACAAAATTCAAACCATTAATAACCTTGTACAAACCATAAATAAATCAAAATTTATATAACACACACACGTATTAACTCAACAAACATAACTATCGGAGGCACGGCCCACACGTCTATAACGGAATAAACAATTACACTTTGTCACTTAAAAAAACCAAAAACCTTATTTACAAATGTTTCACATTTCATTCCGATTCACCCTTCTAATAAAACTTTTTCAACAACACCTATAACCAATTAACTGAAAAAAAACTTGATAACATTCTAAAGAACATTGTATCTTTCTTACAAACATTTTTATTTTTCACATTTATCTCCTTCTTACTGTAGGCTCACTTCTCAAAATCTTATAAATTCACATCTATTTAACCTTCACATTTCTCTTTACATTTTTCATATTCTAAAGTTTTAAATTTAGTTACTTGGAATCTGCTTATATTACACTACTCGTAGTGACTGTATACATAGTTGACTGTAAACATAGTGACTGTATACATAATATTGCACAAATAGTGGCTGTATATATGGATACTGTATGCATATATAGCTACTGTGTATATAACTGCTGTTTATACGGGACTTTGTACGTATATAGTAAATACTTACATTTAACCAATATATCTATAGACCTCGTCTGTGCCACCGCTGTAACATTGTTTTGAGCCGAGCAAATATAAGTAGCTGTCGATTGATAATCAATGTCCAGAAGTCTTACTGAGGATCCCTACAAGCAGTACAACATAAACCCTACAGTTTATATCAGCTCTGGATACAAAGGGAGTGTACCAGATACATAATATGTCAGATGACAGACTGTAATATCGCAAGTACTCGACGAGACTAGAATATCTCAAGTACTCGACGAGACTAGAATATCTCAAGTACTCGACGAGACTAGAATATCTCAAGTACTCGACGAGACTAGAATATCTCAAGTACTCGACGAGACTAGAATATCTCAAGTACTCGACGAGACTGTAATATCGCAAGTACTCGACGAGACTAGAATAACTTAATTACTTGACAAGACTAGAACATCTCAAGTACTCGACGAGACTAGAATATCTCAAGTACTCGACGAGACTAGAATATCGCAAGTACTCGACGAGACTAGAATATCTCAAGTACTCGACGAGACTAGAATAACTTAATTACTTGACAAGACTAGAACATCTCAAGTACTTGAAAATATCAAATGACATTTTTGTAATTTATAGACGTAATGTTTATATAACCGTCGGCAATAAACTTCTTACTATTTTTATCTTTGATGTTCTACTTTAACCTCAACTGACTAATGCAATCAATTTTTTTTGACATAGATGATGCTTCAACTAGTTGAAGTTAAATGGTTAGTTCGGTGAACTAAAAGCTGCAGAAAACACAAGACTGTGCAGCATTGCTAATATCAACAATTTTACGTAAGAATAACGGAATATATACAAAGGTTGACCGCACCATTTTCATAGTTGACAAAATTGATAGCATTGATGTCTCTCTGATGTGACGCTTATGCATCTCTCACACTTACAATGTGAACTGGGCCAGCTGTCTGACTTCCGATCAAATCGCCACCATCTTCTCTGTACCATTTGACTGTAGGTGCAGGGAAACCCTTTACTACGCATTTGAGACTCAGAGTGGCATGATGGATAATTTGGTACTCTAAAGGGCTAACAAGTATATCCACAATTGTAGCTCGCTCTAAAACAACATGAGTTACAAAAATTTTAGGCGAAGGAAAAGTTTCCGTTGTTTAATAAAAAGTTCCATAATTAAGTTTAAAAGTTCTTCAAAGTATTGTATTTTTGCTATCAATATTTCAAAAACGTTTTTCATTGCCTTCACTTCTGGGTATCACAGTGAACTTGCTAGAATTATAATTCAGTAAATAGGGTAATGAGCAAATCACATCAATGAATGGCTGTATACATCAGTTTTGTGAATCGTTTGAAGCCAGAAAAAAACGTCTAACTGACTAACCGACAGAACAAGTGACTGACTGAGTTACTGATTGAGTGACTGACTGAGTGACTGGTTTAGTTACTCACCGAGTTACTGACTGAGTGACTGAGTTACTCCATGAGTTACTGAGTGAGTGACTGTCATTGATTGAGTGACCGACCCACTGTCTAACTAACTTATCAACTAACTCAAAACTAAAATTATTAGACAAGAAAAGGTTGCTCACCAAATATTTTCACACTCACGGAGCTGGAAACTGTTTTAGCGTTGCGCTCGTCTGTTGCCGTGCAAATATAAGTACCAGCTGTTGAGTTTGTTACCGATGTGATATTCAGAAACCGACCCTACGAACGGCATAATATCAATGTTAATTGTTGCAGTCCAAATCAAACGTACAACATTTTTATAAGAAACATTGAAACTCAAAAAAACTTTGTTATTGTCAAAGGTAAGCCAAAATTGCAAAAAAAGTCGAAACTTGTAAAGGGTGCTAAATTTTTAGATTGAATGGTTGAGCAGCTTCTTCAAATAAAAAATTGTATGCTCAACTCACATACCAGATCATCTCACTGGCGGAGCAAAAATGTCACAGTTTACTATGCAAGTTATTTCAAAATACCGCAGCTTTCAGGCTGTAACTTTCAGTTTACATTACGACAAAATGAATAAACCATAAAGTAAAATATCATTTTAATTGGTGGGACCTAACGCTTTTACAACAGACATATCCTAGACCAAAGATATTAAATGCTGTTCAATTAACCATCCATACCTATTATAAGCCATTTTCAAAGGTAATGAGTTAGAACTAAAAACTTTGAAATAAACGAAGAAGTTGCCTTGATACACTAACACTTACAGAATGTTGAAACCCAGCACCTTCAACAGCATTCTCGCCTTCTTTAGACCAGGTATGTGTTGGCCCAGGATAACCATCTGACAAGCATTCAAATGAAACATTATCTCCTACAGTAATCTGTCCATTTGGTGGTGTGACGCGCACACTTACATTCGTCAAAGGAGCTGTATAATATAATTCGGCTTTTGTAAAGTATGACACAGCTAATTTGTCATTCTGCTTTGTGACAGTTATCTGCCCTTGTCTAGCTTGCATTACTACATCGAGTAGTAGTACCACATCTGCTTGTCATACTACTAATAAGTTAGTCTGTAATCTATATAAAAGTATTAGTACACTTGCTATAGTCTTACCACCATTACTAATAGTACTATATCTACAAGTAGTACCACATCTACCAGTAGTACTACATCAACCAGTAGTACTACATCAACCAATAGTACCACATCTACCAGTAGTACTACATCTACCAGTAGTACTACATCTACCAGTAGTACTACATCTACCAGTAGTACAACATCTACCAGCAGTACTACATCTACCAGTAGTACTATATCTACCAGTAGTACTACATCTATCAGTAGTACCACATCTACCAGTAGTACTACATCTACCAGAAGTACCACATCTACCAGTAGTACTACATCTACCAGTAGTACAACATCTACCAGTAGTACTACATCTACCAGTAGTACTACATCTACCAGTAGTACTACATCTACCAGAAGTACCACATCTACCAGTAGTACTACATCTACCAGTAGTACAACATCTACCAGTAGTACTACATCAACCAGTAGTACTACATCTACCAGTAGTACCACATCTACCAGTAGTACTACATCTACCAGTAGTACTACATCTACCAGTAGTACTACATCTACCAGTAGTACTACATCTACCAGTAGTACTACATCTACCAGTAGTACCACATCTACCAGTAGTACTATATCTACCAGTAGTACTACATCTACCAGTAGTACCACATCTACCAGTAGTACTACATCTACCAGTAGTACCACATCAACCAGTAGTACTACATCTACCAGTAGTACCACATCTACCAGTAGTACTACATCTACCAGTAGTACTACATCTACCAGTAGTACTACATCTACCAGTAGTACTATATCTACCAGTAGTACCACATCTACCAGTAGTACCACATCTACCAGTAGTACTACATCTACCAGTAGTACTATATCTACCAGTAGTACTACATCTACCAGTAGTACCACATCTACCAGTAGTACTACATCTACCAGTAGTACCACATCAACCAGTAGTACTACATCTACCAGTAGTACCACATCTACCAGTAGTACTACATCTACCAGTAGTACTACATCTACCAGTAGTACTACATCTACCAGTAGTACCACATCTACCAGTAGTACTATATCTACCAGTAGTACTACATCTACCAGTAGTACCACATCTACCAGTAGTACTACATCTACCAGTAGTACTACATCTACCAGTAGTACCACATCTACCAGTAGTACTACATCTACCAGTAGTACTACATCTACTAGTAGTACTACATCTACCAGTAGTACTACATCTACCAGTAGTACTACATCTACCAGTAGTACTACATCTACCAGTAGTACCACATCTACCAGTAGTACTACATCAACCAATAGTACCACATCTACCAGTAGTACTACATCTACCAGTAGTACTACATCTACCAGTAATACTACATCTACCAGTAGTACTACATCTACCAGTAGTACAACATCTACCAGCAGTACTACATCTACCAGTAGTACTACATCTACCAGTAGTACTACATCTACCAGTAGTACCACATCTACCAGTAGTACTACATCTACCAGTAGTACTATATCTACCAGTAGTACTACATCTACCAGTAGTACCACATCCACCAGTAGTACTACATCAACCAATAGTACCACATCTACCAGTAGTACTACATCTACCAGTAGTACTACATCTACCAGTAATACTACATCTACCAGTAGTACTACATCTACCAGTAGTACTATATCTACCAGTAATACTACATCTACCAGTAGTACTACATCTACCAGTAGTACTACATCTACCAGTAATACTACATCTACCAGTAGTACTACATCTACCAGTAGTACAACATCTACCAGCAGTACTACATCTACCAGTAGTACTACATCTACCAGTAGTACTACATCTACCAGTAGTACCACATCTACCAGTAGTACTACATCTACCAGTAGTACTATATCTACCAGTAGTACTACATCTACCAGTAGTACCACATCCACCAGTAGTACTACATCAACCAATAGTACCACATCTACCAGTAGTACTACATCTACCAGTAGTACTACATCTACCAGTAATACTACATCTACCAGTAGTACTACATCTACCAGTAGTACTATATCTACCAGTAATACTACATCTACCAGTAGTACTACATCTACCAGTAGTACAACATCTACCAGTAGTACTACATCTACCAGTAATACTACATCTACCAGTAGTACTACATCTACCAGTAGTACTACATCTACCAGTAGTACTATATCTACCAGTAGTACTACATCTACCAGTAGTACCACATCCACCAGTAGTACTACATCAACCAATAGTACCACATCTACCAGTAGTACTACATCTACCAGTAGTACTACATCTACCAGTAATACTACATCTACCAGTAGTACTACATCTACCAGTAGTACTATATCTACCAGTAGTACTACATCTACCAGTAGTACCACATCCACCAGTAGTACTACATCAACCAATAGTACCACATCTACCAGTAGTACTACATCTACCAGTAGTACTACATCTACCAGTAATACTACATCTACCAGTAGTACTACATCAACCAGTAGTACCATATCTACCAGTAGTACTACATCTTCCAGTAGTACTACATCTACCAGTAGTACTACATCTACCAGTAGTACAACATCTACCAGCAGTACTACATCTACCAGTAATACTACATCTACCAGTAGTACCACATCGACCAGTAGTACTACATCTACCAGTAGTACTACATCTACCAGTAGTACTACATCTACCAGAAGTACCACATCTACCAGTAGTACTACATCTACCAGTAGTACAACATCTACCAGTAGTACTACATCAACCAGTAGTACTACATCTACCAGTAGTACCACATCTACCAGTAGTACTACATCTACCAGTAGTACTACATCTACCAGTAGTACTACATCTACCAGTAGTACCACATCTACCAGTAGTACTATATCTACCAGTAGTACTACATCTACCAGTAGTACCACATCTACCAGTAGTACTACATCTACCAGTAGTACTACATCTACCAGTAGTACCACATCTACCAGTAGTACTACATCTACCAGTAGTACTACATCTACTAGTAGTACTACATCTACCAGTAGTACTACATCTACCAGTAGTACTACATCTACCAGTAGTACTACATCTACCAGTAGTACTACATCTACCAGTAGTACCACATCTACCAGTAGTACTACATCTACCAGTAGTACTATATCTACCAGTAGTACTACATCTACCAGTAGTACCACATCTACCAGTAGTACTACATCTACCAGTAGTACTACATCTACCAGTAGTACTACATCTACCAGTAGTACTATATCTACCAGTAGTACTATATCTACCAGTAGTACTACATCTACCAGTAGTACCACATCTACCAGTAGTACTACATCTACCAGTAGTACTACATCTACCAGTAGTACTACATCTACCAGAAGTACTACATCTACCAGTAGTACTACATCTACCAGTAGTACTACATCTACCAGTAGTACTACATCTACCAGTAGTACCACATCTACCAGTAGTACCACATCTACCAGTAGTACCACATCTACCAATAGTACCACATCTACCAGCAGTACCACATCTACCAGTAGTACTACATCTACCAGTAGTACTATATCTACCAGTAGTACCACATCTACCAGTAGTACTACATCTACCAGTAGTACTACATCTGCTGGTGATACTACATCTACCAGTAGTACTACATCTACCAGTAGTACTACATCTACCAGTAATACTACATCTACCAGTAGTACTACATCTACCAGTAGTACAACATCTACCAGTAGTACTACATCTACCAGTAGTACTACATCTACCAGTAGTACTACATCTACCAGAAGTACCACATCTACCAGTAGTACTACATCTACCAGTAGTACTACATCTACCAGCAGTACTACATCTACCAGTAGTACTACATCTACCAGTAGTACTACATCTACCAGTAGTACTACATCTACCAGAAGTACCACATCTACCAGTAGTACTACATCTACCAGTAGTACTACATCTACCAGTAGTACTACATCTACCAGTAGTACCACATCTACCAGTAGTACTACATCTACCAGTAGTACTACATCTACTAGTAGTACTACATCTACCAGTAGTACTATATCTACCAGTAGTACTATATCTACCAGTAGTACTACATCTACCAGTAATACTACATCTACCAGTAGTACTACATCTACCAGTAGTACTACATCAACCAATAAAACTGCAAACTTGATTCTGTCGGTACACTTAGCAAACGCAAATATCTGACAACTGTAGAGTGTCAGATAAGCCTAAATCGGCCTCAATCGGTAAGGCAAATCGTGAGCTAATTGGTAGATGTACATGGGGTATTTGTATGGCTTGATTCTGCTATGGGGGAGGGGATGACCCGTCCTCTTCTAAGTTGAGCTGGCACTTTGCCAGCTGAGAGTACACGCACCAAGTGCCACGCAATTATAGGGCTGGCAAGTACCAAGTACTCAGCTACTAAACAGCTGGCACCCTGCAAGCTTCGTAAACTCTAGCAGACATTTTGAGATCACGAAACTCGATGCCAAAACAAGCAAAATTCTCATTTCTCGGGGGTTCAAAACCTGATTTTGTGAACGCTATGATTGATGCAGGTTTTAGCATACAGCAGAGGGGGTTGTTCGCCCTAGAACGTTCATCATCGAAATCCACACAGTTCCAAGTTTTGATCAAACATTTTGTCAAAATAGAACTCTTTTGCGCTAACTACAATGACAAGAGTGAGTGACAAGACCTCATTATATTTCTAATCACAACAATAATAAGTAAATATAATAATTAGTTTTTAAGCGTGGTGAATTGTAACAAAACCAAAAACCGTAAAAATTATTATTGGCACTAATACTGCTTGCTATTCAAACGATATTACTATTTACTACTATTAAAAGTTGTTTTTTGATATTTATTTTTATTTTATCCTTTTGTTATAAAAACAAATAAATTATTTATTTGCTATGCCCAAATAATAGTAATTGATAATAAACATTGTTACAAAATGAAAAATAGTAAGTAGTAATACAATAGTTATTAGTAACTATGGTTGTCACTGAGATGGGCACATTTGCCTCAATGGAATGCTATAAAACCTAGTAGGGGACAACTCGTATTGTGGTAGATTTTGGTGAATATTCACTCTATGCGCTGGCAATGCACCTACAGCCATCGGTATGATGCTGTGCCGGTAGCAAAGCTATACTGTGCCGGTAGCACAGTACACAGGGCCGGTACCGAGCCGGTAGTGACCTCTACAGGGCCGGTAGTGACCTCTGCAGGGCCGGTAGTGACCTCTGCAGGGCCGGTATGATGACACAGGTTCAGTATAAGGTGGATGCCATAGCTGAGGAACTTCGAAATTAGCCAGGACTTACCACCAAGCCAGGAACCGAAGCTACCTACCTTAACAACTGCGGTAACCAGGACCACAAGCTAACTGGAGCCTTGGGACCCTATAGGACAGCCTGATTGGCCAGCAGGAGATAGGACTCCGCCCTTAGCCACTTGGCACCTCCCTTATTTACTCCCTATTGATTACCTGATTGGTTGACTATTTATATGAGCATTTACATTGGTCTAATTTATTCCTGTACTATCACTGGTATATGTTTGATACCTGTGAGCTCTCCTATAAAAAGAGAGACATTTTATATATCCATTGCATTCTTTCTCACTGGCACCTAGAGGAATAATGACCCTCTAGCATCTTGCCTTTGAGAATAAAGCCACTTATACAAGCACTACGCCGTACTGTTTGTCTGAGCCATGGGCTCTTGCCTTACCGGGTAATTCGGTTACCCTGCACAGTTGTCACTGTCATTCAGCACAGTGTCCCCTCTGGAGAGAGGTACAATACTCGAGAATAGTGGATGTCCGTGGTAACAGACCGGAATCCATTACAGTATGATCTGAGCCTGATGCTTTCAAACATTTATCCATAAAAATTACACTGAGAACGATCATTCTAAGTGTGTTTGGAAGCGCTTCCCTGCACCAATTTTTTTAAGGCATAGATGTTTGTAGTCCTCAAGTGCCTTGTGTAATCAATATGCCAGTGAGCATGCACCTTCCATTGCACCTACTGCTAGCTGGTGGCTAGACTATACAAGTCCATTACAATACTTTGAAAGTCCAAGTTTATTTCTAATTTGAAAATTTGAGTTCAAACTTAATATTTGTGAAATGGTTCTAGAGTTCGAATTTGAAAGTCAGAATGAAAACTTAATATTGATAAATTAGAGAAGTGCTTGATTTTGTACATGAAAAAATTTAAAACAACGGGATTTTCTCAAATTAATTATCAATCATCGTGATTAAGACGAGCGCTTCTTAAATCGATTATACCTGTGGAGCAAGTACGAGTAGGGAACGGTGACGAATGAGAAGAGGGTATGTATAAAGTTATCAAAATGGTTAAAACTTTGAGCGATGGAAGTTGAATGAGTTGCAAAAGATAGGAAAGTTTCGTTCATTGGAAAGTCTCATTGAGCCTACTGTTATTGAAGTTGTAGATGTTGATTACAACACAGATACGATTGGTAACTACTTGGCTTTCACCATGCTTTCACCTATGGTGAGATTAGATTTAGGGAGTAGTTTGCCTAACCAGAACTGTCGAGAGCCTCCATCATTCCAAGTACCCATTACCTTGTGTAATCCTTCATTTGGATGAATTTCAAATCATCAAAAAGTAGCAGATGCTATGATATCAATCGAGTGACAACGGAAATAACTATATGTAATGTATGTAATTAAAGACAGTGGCATGTAAAACATATGACTTATGTATTTGATCACAAGGAATAGGCTGACTATAATAGTGGTACGTATTTAGCAACAGTGCAAAGATATTGCATCAGCTAATGTAAGAGAAGCAAGTGATACACAGTAAAAGACAACCAGCCTATTATGATATGAATTGTTGCTGCAACATAACAAGATGGATGTCAATACATGTCATTCCTCCCACGCAGGTTAACGAGTGTATCGATCAGGCTAACGTCTTTGTCGTTGTATTCTTCCTATTCACTTTCTGATTAGGGCATTGGGTTCCATATATCCCAGGCTATCTCCTCCATCTTCTTTTGACCCAGGCCCGGGGTAGCTGACCCGGGGTAACCCGGGGTAGGTTTTATATGATATATAGGACCTATACAGGGTCTAGGTCTCTGGCATTCACTTTCATGGTGGTAGTTTGCGTGTAGGCGGAAGGGGAAGGGGTTGGAGGTTATGTTTAAGGGGTCAGTAGACAAAAAGGGTTGGGGGTATGGGGTGGGGGTATGGGGTGAGGGGTGGGGGTGAGGGTGGATACTTTATACAAATCTCTCACATACCCCGCTTCATTAGCGACGTAGTCTCTAATTTATATATTCATTGCTTGTACTCTGTCAATCACTAGTGTGGGTGGCCTTGGGGAAAGGGGTGGGGAAGAAGAAAGGTGCTCCTTTAGGGGTATCAGCTTATGCCCGGTAGGGGCAGTGGCGCTCGCCATTCCAGTTTGCTGGTGGTCCCTTCTGGTGGGTAGGGGTACTGTAGGGGTGCTTCTCAGACAGTGGCTGTAGCTTACGTGTTTGAAAGGGGGTGGGGGAATAGGGGAGGGTTTCTGTGTCTGCTCTGGTTGGTGACGTTTAGACGGGGGAAGGTCTGGAAGTTCGCTAAAGCTGTTCCAGGAGGGGGCTGGCTCTCGAAGGGCTGGCTGTGCCGGTTCTTCATAAGGGTTATCCTGTAGCATCCACCTGCAATCAATCAGGTTAGTTACTGGTGAACTAAAACAGGAAGTCGGCTCTGTGGGGGATATTTCCACTAACTGGTCCCCTTGGGCACTGCAAGGGGGGTGGTATTCGGCCAGGTTCGCTTCCAGTAGCAGCTTGTCGTCATCCTTTTCCGGTTGTAGACCAGAGTTGTCACTTTCTGCCTTCAGCTGAGTTAGAAAAGTAGTTATCAGCTGTAACAAAGCGGACTGCTCAGCGCAAGTTGTTGACGAAGAAAGGACTAAGGGGTTTGTGTTATTGGGCAGCAAACTGGTTTGAACTAGTTTGTGGGTGGGATTACTTCTAGTGGGGGAAAGTGCAGGCGTCTTTGGCGGCTCCTGTGGTGGCGGGGGGGGGGGGGGTCAAGGAGGGGAGCTGGGCTTTGGCATGGGGGTAGGGGACCTTCGGGCAATCGATTTGAGACTAGGCATGGGCTGTGGGTTCTTCAGGCTTGGTGGTGAATGCCCTTACTTCGGCCAATAACCGTAATTTGTCGCAGTATTGCTCTCTCCACACTGAGTCATGTTTTGCAGCCACCTGGTGGCACCAGGGTTCTTCATATCGCTGGGGGTCCCACATTTCCCCTAGGGCGTCCTGTAGGTGCTGGGGCTATGGTGGGGGAAGGGGTGACTAAAGGGGGGACAACTTCTGTAGTTGTTGGACGGCCTCTAGTTTGGCCTGTTCTGGTCCGATTTGTACCATTTTCGCTGGAGGTGTTAAGGGGGGACTCCTCTCTAGGTTGCTGTGGGCTACGTTCTGTTACTCTTTCGACTAATCGTATTGGGGGGAGGGGAAGGACAAGGGAAGGTATTGGGGGAGGGGTAGCTCTAAGGGGGGGAGGGGAGCGTCTTGGAGGGGTGGTGGGGGACTTCTTCATCTCCGGGGGGACGCACCACTCATATTGGGGCGGCAGACTGGTTCTAGGGCTGCTGGAGCTTGTCTATAGGGCTCGAGGCAAGCTCTATATGACTTGAGACGGCAGTAGTAATATATGAGCAGATCTCCCTACCAAGTGTTTTTTTGTGGATTTGACTTCGGGTGAATGCAATGGGTTACGGCATTGAATAGATTCGTCGAGTTAATATTGTGTGGCATTTAAGCGGCATTTGAGTGGCATTTAAGTGGCATTTGAGTTTTGATTATTCTTTTACTTAATTTGAACTTATATGGCATCTAGATTTTGAATGTATGGCATTTGATTTTTTGATAGTTTTTACATTGTATAAAAATGAAGCGTGATATGATTGTATTGTTATTGGAAGTTAAGATGTCGACAGAGGATGATGTTGAGATGAGACCGATGAATGAAGTTGATACTGTTGATGGTACTACAAGCAATATGCTAGATGTTTTACCGAGTATGAAGCGTAAAGCGTTGATAATTATGGTGACTTTGGTATTTGTCGTTTATGTACATATTTATGACTATTTCTGTCTACATCGAACAAAACTGAATTGTTGTATGAATATATGCATTTATTATATAATAAGTATATTGAATGCTAATACTATAAAATATCTTGAAAACCTTCAAACATGATCTCAAATGGAAAAATGGATGAAGCTAGATATTCATCTATTTGTATACATCTACAAAAAAAGAGGTATTTGGTAAAATATTCTTTCATTTCATTCAATTTAAATTTTACTTTTTTTGCAAAAAGAAATCATCCTCTAAATGGTTAAATTTTATCTATTTGTATATATTTACAAAAAAACAGGGTATTTGATAAAATATTCTTTCATTTCATTCAATTTTTATTAATTTTTTTGCAAAAAGAAATCATCCTCTAAATGGTTAAATTTTATCTATTTGTAAATATTCACAAAAAAACAGTATATTTGGTAAAAAATTCTTTTATTCTATTCAATTTTCATTAATTTTTTCAATAATTGTTTAAATATACATTTTTCATTATTTTCTTATTGTTAGGCAAATATCCTACCATAAAAAATTTGTTTTTTGAGTGAGGGTTTTATCCATCTTCCTTTTGAATCTTTTTAAGAATTTATCATTTTCAAAATAATCATTTATATATACAATTTCCATTATTTTTTTTAAACAGAACAATCGCTATCTCCGAGAGGTTGGAGATATTGCGGAGAGAGAGGAAAATAACTATTCAATGTTCGACCGAAAGGATTCATTATTGTTCAAATGAATTAGAACTGGAGTATGTGGTATGACGTAATCACTTTTTAAAATGCAATCATCAGAAAACCTATGTCATGATGATGAGAAGGCTATGGATTTACCCATTCAAGAACAAACCATTTTGGATGGCAACTTCAATTCTGAAAACTAAATCAATGTAATTTGTTTTTCAAAATGCAATCATCAGAAATTTTTTTGTCTTGATGATGAGGAGGCTATGGATTTACCCATTCAAGAACAATCCAATTTCGATGGCAACTTCAATTCTGAAACTATAACAATATAATTTTTTATTTTTTGTCTCCCATGAAATTGTTCAAACGAATTAGAACTGAAGTATGTGGTATTAGGTAATCATTTTTTCTTTTTAAAAAAAACATTAAAATTGACAAATTACTCTTCTTGATAGTTAAAATTTACAATATTTGAGAATTATTCGCAATAGAGACATTAAGTCTACTTGATAATAAAGAATTTGAGTGTTAAATTTGACTAATTGATTCAATGATATTATATGGATCTTTTTGAAAACAAACATTTAAATACGTAGTTTTCATTATTGTTTTTAAAAAATCATCAAAAATCATTAAATTACTCCTCAATATAATTAAAATTTACACTATTTGGGGAATAATTGCAATGGAAACACCATATTTAGTCTTGGACATTCTTAAAACCATTTTACAGTAAATTTTGCCAACGTTATTTTAGAGATTTTTACTATATATTTACAAGAAAAATGTGGTATTTGGTAAAATATTCTTTTATTCCATTCAATTTTCATTAATTTTCTGAGTGAGGGTTTTATCCTACACCTTCCTTTTAATTTTTTTATATTTCAAAACAGGGTTTTATTACATAGCTTCTTTCTTTTTCAACTTTTTTTAAAAATAATCATTAAAGTAAACAGTTTTCGATATTTTTCTTAAAACTATTATATCGCTTTTCTTTTAACCTTTTTCAAACTAATCATTAACTTTTTTAAAAAACCATCAAAAATTACCAAAGTACTCCTCTAAATGATTAAAATTTACACTATATGGGAAATAATTGCAATAGAAAGACCATATTTAGTTTTTGACATTTTTAAAACTGTTTTACAGTAAATTTTGCGAAATACCATTGATATTAGAGAGATTTTTACTATATATTTACAATAAAAATGTGGTATTTGGTAAAATATTCTTTTATTCCATTCAATTTTCATTGATTTTTGAGTGAGGGTTTTATCCTACACCTTCCTTTTAAATTTTTTATGTTTCAAAACAGGGTTTTATTACATACCTTTTCATAACTTTTTTTAAAAATAATCATTAAAATAATATATAGTTTTCGATATTTTTTTTAAAAAATTGTCAAAAATCACCAAATTACTCCTCTAGATGATTAAAATTTACAGTATTGGGAAAATAATTGTAATAGAAAACACCATATCTAGTTTTTGACATTCATAAAACTGTTTTCCAGTAAATTTTGTGTAATACAAACTACTATAGCTTACAATATCAATTGTTACAATGCATTTTTCCTAAACAATATCTTCTTTGATGTGCTGATGATATATGATATATCTCAGGGAGGAAGTCCTGTATTCTATGTACTTTTTGATTCCATAATGAACTAAAATACAAAAATTATTCATTATATAAATAAATTTTATCGAATTGGAATTTTACTCTTAGCTACATTAGATAGTTTACATTATATAGAACAGGAAAATAACTCACCGAGTTACACTGTTCAGCTCATTCTTTTTTGTAGGGAGCAAGTCCTTTATTCTGCGTTCTTTTTATCCCATAATGGACTAAAGTAAAAAGTGATGTATTAGTATAGTATGATTAAAAATTAATGTAAAATAATTATAAACTTTTGTTATTTTTTCCACTTCTATGTAAAAAAGTACACTGATTACACACGCAAAAGTCATTTTTTCATCTGGATTCGGAAAATATATATATATATAATTTAAAAATGTTTTACAACAAATGCTCATGAATTGATCATTTATGTGGTAAATCGTGTTATTTACGTTAGAAATTGAGCATTTTTGTAAAATAATTGAAACCTTTTGTTATTTCTTCAACTTCTATGTAAAAAAATACTGTGAAGGACGGCGCCATCTTGTGACACTTCTATTTACTAGTTCTATGCATTGGTCAGTTCTATTAACACTTACCGAATCTATCTAGTCTACATCCTTGTTTCTATGCATACACTTCAGAGCCGATAGCTCTATGTACATTTTTATTCATTATCATTTTATCTTACTGTACCATGCAATCATATATGTTGGCCATGTGCAACTACTCAAGCAATCACTTTAACACCACCTACTGTATTTTATTGGCACACTCTAGCCAATGGTTTGTGCTAGGTGTGGCCTCCTTTGTGTACCCTTTTATTATTATGTAACCATGTACATAAATACGGATGTCATTCAATAATAAAGTCAGAGTCAGCTTGCACACTCTCAGAAGTTTCTTTGTTCTCTAACAATAACTTCACTGCGCTAAGTACATGCACGTACAACGAATGCTCTATTACTCGAGTAGTAATAAATAAGCAGATCAGCCTGAACCTCTGCTGGCCGAACCTAGCTTGACTAGTTCGCCCTTCAAAGTTCGGCCTCTGCCTTGCACTAGAATAGCTAACGCAACCGACAGCTAGACAGTAAACTAGGATGGTAATGCACCACTCCCAAGGATACTAGTCGACCTGTGGGCGGGTTGTATTGCTGAAGCGATAGACACAGTTTGCCATCACAGTTTGGGATGTTGTGCAGGTAGGCCGAGCTACCAACTCACACCCCCACAGTGAAATCCTGCACAATACACTGATTACACACAAAAAAGTCCTTTTTCATCCAAAACGTATATAACTTAAAAATATCTTACGAAAAATGTTCATGAGTTGATCATTTACGTGATAAATCGTTTTACTGTTGTTATTTACGCGAGAAAGAGAAATTAAGCATTTTTTGATTCTAAGAATACACAAAATTTTCACAAAACAAATTTTTTAATTTATGGTAAAAATTAATAAAACTTACCTATAGTGATATGATTCCCTTGAGTTATAGATTAGCTTCTCGAGCTTTTGTTCTGGACAGTGTTCTTTTTCAGCATCATCGAAGTAGTTGAGAAAATCATCAGAGTTTGGATTATCAGTCAGTTCCGAGGCTTGGACGAGGGCTTGATGAGCTGTGAGTACACTGATGTTGTAGAAAAATGAATTGTCCGCGCTTCGATTCAGTCCCTTGAACAGAATAACTCCAAATCTTTCCGATGTCACAGCAGAAGCTATTTGAAGAGGAATGCGCATATCTCCAATCAGTAATTCTTCATCTACGACACTTCTGTATTGAACTAGAAGAGTCTCTTCATCCCCATTCCATTGCCTGTCAGATTTTGTTATCACTTCAGGGTTTGGGAAACATATGACACTATCTGTTGAAAAATTCTGGAGATGAGCTACCTCAAAATAAGCATTGACTTGTCTCATACTCTTCTCTGGTAATACATCAAACGCATTCTTCCACCTCAGAGTAGATCCTGTTTCTGTAACAGCACGAAAAATTGCTTTTCCAGTCTTTTCAACACCCATGTAGACCAAAATCAATGGTCTTATTTGCGAATCTTCATCAACAAGTAATCCTGCTGCTGATGGAATAGTGCTCTTCACTCTAACTATCTTTCCATCCTTTTTATAGTTGTAGATGATGGTGCAGTTCGTTTCATCATGGAACTCGACGGTTAACACCTGCATAACTGTAGGTATTGGTAAATCTTCAACTTTGACTATGTTTTCAATATTTTTCTGGAAGCCGGAGATAGAGTACTTAACAGAGAGGTGCTTTTGATGATGAGAGCTGCCAGGGTATTGTCTCTGGCATTTTGAAAGGGAATCGTAGTGCTTTGAAGAAGTACATTGTCATCAACCACCTTCCTGTCTTGTGAAGGTTTTGGTTCTTTATTCTTCAGCTGTCTGGCATGTTGAACAGGAATCTTAGCACGTTGAAGAAGTACATTGCTATCAATCCCCTTCCTGTCTTGTGAAGGTTTTGGTTCTTTATTCTTCAGTTGTTTTGTATTGACTTGTGTCGACATTCTAAAAGATAAAACAAAAGTCCATGTTATGATTTTGATTTTTTATTAAACCAATTTGAAGATATATATATATGTATATATATATATATATATATATATATATATATATATATATATATATATATATATATATATATATATATATATATATATATATATATATATATATATATATATATATATATATATATATATATATATATATATATATATATATATATATATATATATATATATATATATATATATATATACATATATACATATATACATATATATATATATATATATAATATATATATATATACATATATATACTAAAAGGTAAAATAGTAAAAGATGTTAAAACTACTGGTACTTTTAACATCTTTTACTATTTTACCTTTTAGTATCTAGCTCCTCGATTTTTTCTTGTTGAGCACTGTTTTACTTGCTTCAGTCTTGACTGGTTTTTCCATCTCTCGAGCAACTAATATTAATAATTAATTATTTATTATTTATTTATTTGATTGTTTCGATTTAGTCTAAGCCCCTGTGCACACCCTGTGCCCCAGTCATTCTCATACTTTTACTTATTTATATATATATATATATATATATATATATATATATATATATATATATATATATATATATATATATATATATATATATATATATATATATATATATATATATATATATATATATATATATATATATATATGTATATTTACTCAAGATCATACTGCTGTTAGTATGTAAATTGGTAAAAAATTAAATATATACTCAATAGTACAGCAAGTTGATTTACCTTAATACAGAAAGTCCTTCTAGCAGTTGTAGTGGATGATGATGTAGTAGATCTTGCTCCTTCAGTTGCTAATGTTGAAGTGAATGCTTTCTGTGTGAAAACAGTGCTTCTTATATAGCTGAAATCATCCCATTTATCATGAGATTAAACTAATGAATCATTGTTTTTACGAAAGAACACCGATGCTTTCGCGGGAATAAAAAAATTATTTTCACGCGAATAAAAAATAATGTTTTCGCGGGAATCGAGAATTTATTTTCATGTGAATGAAAACCAATGATTTCGCGGGAGCAAGTAATTTATTTCCACGCAAAGAAAAACCAATGCTTTCGCGGGAATAAAGAATTTATTTTCACGCGAATAGAAACCGTTGTTTTTGCGGGAATAAATAATTTATTTCTGCGTAAATAAAAACCAATGCTTTCGCAGGAATAAATAATTTTTTTTCCCGCGAAGGAAAACCAATGTGTTCGCGGGAATAAAAACTTTATTTTCACCCGAAGGGAAACCAATGCTTTCGAGGGAATAAAGAATTTATTTTCACGCGAATAGAAACCGTTGTTTTTGCGGGAATAAATAATTTATTTCCCCGTAAATAAAAACCAATGCTTTCGTGGGAATAAATAATTTATTTTCCCGCGAAGGAAAACCAATGTTTTCGCGGGAATAAAATAAAATTTTTCCACGCGAAGGAAAATCAATGCTTTCGCGGGAATAAAGAATTTATTTTCATGCGAATACAAAGCAATGCTTTCGCGGGAATAAAGAATTTATTTTCATGCGAATGGAAACCGTTGTTTTCGCGGGAATAAGTAATTTATTTCCGCGTAAATAAAAAACAATGTTTTCGCGGGAATAAAAACTTTATTTTCCCGCGAACGAAAACCAATGTTTTTGCGGGAATAAAAACTTTATTTTCCCGCGAACAAAAACCAATGTTTCGCGGGAATAAAAACTTTACTTTCACGTGAAGGAAAGCTAATGCTTTTGCGGGAATAAAACATTTATTTTCACGCGAAGGAAAGTTAATGCTTTTGCGGGAATAAAACATTTATTTTCACGCGAATAAAAACCAATGTTTTTACGGGAATAAAACATTTATTTTCACGCGAATAGAAACCAATGTTTTCGCGGGAATAAAACATTTATTTTCACGCAAGTAAAAACCAATGCTTTCACGGGAATAAATAATTTATTTTCACGCGAATAAAAACCAATGTTTTCGCGGGAATAAAACATTTATTTCCACGCGAAGGAAAACCAATGCTTTCGCGGGAATAAAACATTTATTTTCACGCGAATAGAAAAGTTTATTTTCACATGAATAAAACATGAAAAATAAACCAAATATTTCCGCGAATAACACTTTTTCATTGAAATCAATCCGTGTCAATCAGTGCAAGTTTAGCTATATAAGAGGCAAGGGTCTCAGACAGAGAGCATCCAGTTCAACAACAGTGAGCGAAGGAGCAACATCTACTACACCTTCCATTGCAGCTACTAGGAGCTCTCTCTTCATAAAGGTTAGACTAAAAATACAATTATTTCTGCTAGCTAACACAACTATCTGAAGGCTTTATGTCATATCTATCTTTAAATTGATTATAAAGAATTGAACCAATTTTTTTTCGTTTTTTTTTCAGAATGAATACTCAAGACGTAGGAAGCCAACCATTGTATCTAGAGTTTGAATCTCAGCCTGATGAAAAGGTAAGAATTAATAAAAAATATTATTTAGCGCTAGTTGAAAAACCTTTAATTATTTTACTTATCTAATTATCGCTTGTATTTTAGAACAATACAACAACAAACCCAATCTACTTAAAGGACTTCCTTCCAGAAATGTATCATAACCATGTGATAAATAATGATGGTGTTGAAGAAAAAGCTGTAGAACGTTTGACATTCCAAGTTATAATATTCTGTATAACTGAACACATGATGAGTATGGGGATGCGATGTAAGAAATATGATGTATTGTGAAGGACCGGCGCCATCTTATATTATCTACTACACACTAAGTTACATTCTACATACCGTCTAAGCCTACTACATGGTATAGTTCTATGCTTACGTTCTAAAGACATTTGTTCTATGCACATTTATCATTACTTTACTTAACATTCAATCGTATATGTTTACCATGTGCTAATCACTCATGCATTTATCCTAGCTACACCCACTGTTTGCCATTAGCCCATTCTAGCCAATCACTCATGCAATTATTCTAGTCACACCTACTGTATTTGTATTGGCACACTCTAGCCAATTGGCTGTGCTAGGTGTGGCTTCCTTTGTTTGTCAATTTTGTATTACATAACTGTTCTTATAAATACTGATGTCATGGTTAATAAAGTCAGAGTCAGCTTGCACACTCTCAGAAGTTTCTTTGTACATACAAATAACTTCATTGCGCACCATTACTCGAGTAGTAATATACAGGCAGATCAGTCTGAACCTCTGCTGGCCGAACTTAGCTTTGTCTAACTTCGCCTTCAATGTTCGACCTCTGCACAGCACTACAAAAAGACAGCCGAACCTCTGCTGGCCGAACCTAGTCCAACTAGTTCGCCCTTCAAAGTTCGAACTCATTGCATACACAAACAACAGCTAACGCAACCGGCAGCTCACTAGTTACTGAGATGGTCGACCACCATTCTCCAGTATACTAAGTCGACCTGTGGAAGGGTTGTATCGCTAGCACACTAGACACAGTTGCCATTACAGTTCGGGAGGTTGTGCAGGTAGGCCGAGCTACCACCTCACACCCCCACAGTGAAATCCTGCACAGTATCTACAGAACTTTTTGATGACATTATAAAAAACGGTTTCGAAACCGTTTTGTTAATGGTGGAAGTCGTCAATATTAATGATTTTTTAAACAAAATTGAATGAAGTGTATGGAATCAAACTATTTTTAAAAAATTATATAACACAAATAGGAACAAAAAAACTTTTTATAATTTCAGAAAACATATTTATAATTATGTCCAAATAGATGAAGGACTATCTTCTTCTGTAGGTATTTTAGAACTAATGTTAGAAGCGTTTCACACATATTTATGAAAATTTTTTAGTTGTTTTTATAATATTTCACAATATTTTGTTCAACCTATTACATTTTATTTCTTACTAATTGAGATGTTAAAAGCAGTATGATATTAAGTAAATACATACATACATATATATATATATATTTATATATATATTTGGATGCATCCTTTGTTGTCTGTCACCACCTCCCAACAGTCTAATAAATACATTCTTAATCTATCATAACTCCATGGTCTTAACTGCTTTTGTCATAAATACATATATATATATATATAAAAGATACTCTAGCTTTTGTCATAAATTCATATATATATATAAGATACTCTAACTAATAAATACACTCTTAGCCACTCGTGCAAATATTACCCTTTTATTTTTAGAATGTTATGGATGATCTTTCTGAAGAGCTCCTCTGCACAGATCCATATCCAACAGGGAATAAAATGAAAAACGACAAATCAACTCCTAAGAGAAAAAAAACTGCTCCAAAAAAGCGAGTAGTAAGGAAACGAAAACAAATAGTGAGAAAACAAACTACTTCCGTTGATAAGAAAACAATGGAGAATGGAGCTATAGCTCATTTAACAGTTGAATATCTCAACGAAAGGAGAGCTAGGGAATTGGAAAAGTCTAAAGGTTCTCAAGCGATTGATTCACCAAAAGTTCCGGTTTGCAAAACATTTGAAGGTCTTCCTATCCCAAGCATTATGCGAGTGTATGGTGTGATACATCCATCAAATAAGGAGAAATGTAGATATTCTCAAATCTGCTACCATGATCCTTCAGAGATAAATGAACTCGAACCCAAAATACTTTTCTGTCCAGTTGAAATAGCTAAAAACTTCAACTGTGATAATTACCCCCCTCCGTTTAACGTTGTATATTTGGGTAGAAAGGGAAAACCGAAAAATAAAAGTGTTCTTTGGTATGATGTCAAATGTGTTAGCAGACATCCTCTAAGCAATAAGGAAGCTGAAGAGGAATCACTATATTTGAGTACGTTGACTAAAGGTCAGCTCAAATGCTTCTTGAACATCAAGACCCTAAATAGTTTCCAACCTGGTGCTATTTTCCCTTTCCGAGATGTTGTTGATAGATTCGTTCCTCATCGATTTAAAGTAGGACAGTCGAATGTAATTTGTATTCGTTATACCATTGAAAAATGTGGAGAAACGCTGATGAAGACGCTTGCAATACCAGACAAATATGCTTCAGAAGCTAAACAACATGTTCAAGGTGTGATGATCTACAGAGGAAAAAAAACCAACGGAAAACTTAATACGGAATACGATCTTTCATTTTGCTCTTCATACAGACTCAGTCACATTTATTGGAGACAATATTGTGAACAAGCAAAGTACAACAAAGAGATATTAGAATTTGATGATGATGATAATCTTGAAGATTTTCTACGTTGAGATTTTGATGATTTTGAGACAGGATATGTTGCTGAAAAAGAGGATGAGACACATGATAAAACTTGGTGAGAGTTTTTCTTTTCTATTTAATAAATTTTAGCCATTGTAAATAATACTTCAACTCAATTTAGATGTAGTTGTAGTTATTTTTAACCCAAATAATTTTTTGTTTTAGCAATAGATAGTCTCTAATTCAAAAAACAAGTTGGACAATGTGACTTGGTGAGTTATTTCCCTTTTCTATATAATGTAAACTATCCAATGTAACTAGAACTATAATTCAAATTCATGTAATTATTTTAAATTTTTGTTAAATCATTCTATACTAATACATAACTTTTTTATTTTAGTTCATTACGAAATCAAAAGCACATAGAACAGAAGTCTTCCTTCTTAAGATATAACATCAGTACATCAAAGACATCATTGTAAAGGAAAAGACTATGCATTAATTGTTATTACTTAGTATTTACTGACTCTAGCTAGATTATATGGGGAGGTTTTCCCTACTTATTATGTAATAAATGTGTATAATCATAGATTGATTCATTTTAATCAATGTATTTATTCAATGTAGATATATCTCCTCTCTCCTCTCTCTCTTCTCTCTCCTCTTTTCCTCTCTCCTCTCTCTCTCTCTCAAGATGTCATATGAGTAGTAATATATGAGCAGATCTCCCTACCAAGTGTTTTTTGTGGATTAGATCTTGGAGTTGAGGCAATGAGTTACGGCGTTGGATGAATTCGCCGAGTTTATATTGTATTTCATTTGAGGGGTATTTGAGTGGCATTTGAGTGGCATTTAAGTGGCATTTGAGTTTTGATTATTTTTTTACTTAATTTGAACTCATATGGCAGCTAGATTTTGAATGTATGGCATTTAAGTTTTGATAATTGTTTTATATAACTCGAACTCATATGATATTTGGAGAGAGAGGAGAGAAGAACAAGGAGATATAACTACATTAAACCAATATATGATTATATACATTTATTACATAATAAGTAGGAAAATATCCTTGTATAATATACCTAGAGTTAGTAAATACTAAGTAATACAAAGCACTACAACTTGTAATGATAATCAATACATAATCTTTTTTACAATGTCATCATTGATGTACTTGATGTACTGATGTTATATCTTAGGAAGGAAGACTTCTGTTCTATGTACTTTTGATTCCATAATGAACTAAAATAAAAAGTTATGTATTAGCATAGGATGATTAAACAAAAATGAAAGTTATGTATTAGTATAGAATGGTTAAACAGAAAATTTAAAACAACTACAAACTTTTACTAAATATTGTTTTTTTATTAATTATTACCTTATCATCAAAAATTGACTGTTAATCAGATGTTTTTGTAGCTTGTCGTGCCTTACGTTGTTGAGTCCTTACCCTTCTAGCTTGTCTTTGAGCGGACTGTCGTTGCATGTTTCTTTTTTTTAGAGCAAGATGTTTACGAGCGCACTCGATAGAAATTGGTGTGCTTACCTGTTCTAGTTGATATTGTCGTTGTTGTAATACATAATGTAACCTCTGAATGTCTGATGTAACTTCATTCCCTAAGAGCTTTAATGTTAGAAAAGATTCAGTTCGAAAACTATTTAGCTGTTTTATCAAGTCTTTCTGGATGAATTTACAATTGTTTGAGATAATTCGCACTCTCTCTTCAATTTTTTATTGCATAGGTTTTGTAGAAGTATCAAGTCCTCTTGAGTCAAAGGTTTAGGCTGAGTTTCTGATTCTGTGTTGTTAACTATTTCCATTTTTTGTGGTTGAATCTAAAAAAATACAGATGATTAATTTTTTTCAGTTGTTTTAGTATAATAAATAATGTATGAGTAAAAACTGTAATTTATTAAGTTTTTACCTTGATGCTCTCCTAATAGCTATAGTAGATGTTGCTTCTCAGTTAGCTGTTGTAGAACTGGATGCTTTCTGTGTGAAAACGATGGCTCTTATATAGCTAAAGTTGTACTGATTAAACCCTATGAACCTCATCTCGTGTCAATCTCTATGAATCAGCATCTTTTCACGCGAAGGAAAGTCAATGTTTTCGCGGGAATAAATGAATTATTTTCACGCGAATACAAACCACTGCTTTTGCGGGAATAAATAATTTATTTTCACGCGAATAGAAACCAATGCTTTCGCGGGAATAAATGATTTAATTTCCCGCGAATGAAAGTCAATGTTGTCGCGGGAATAAATACTTTATTTTCACGCGAATACAAACCGTTACTTTCGCGGGAATAAATAACTTATTTTCACGCGATAAATAACTTATTTTCACGCGAATGGAAACCGTTGCTTTCGCAGGAGTAAATAGTTTATTTTCACGCGAATAGAAACCAATGCTTTCGCGGGAATAAATAATTTATTTTCACGCGAATAGAAACCAATGCTTTCGCGGGAATAAATGATTTCATTTCCCGCGAATGAAAGTCAATGTTGTCGCGGGAATAAATACTTTATTTTCATGCGAATACAAACCGTTGCTTTCGCGGGAATACAAATTTTATTTTCACGCAAATGAAAAGCTTTGCTTTCGCGTGAAAATAAATTTTTTATTCCCGCGAAAGCAACGGTTTCCATTCGCGTGAAAAAAAATTATTTATTCCCGCGAAAGCAACAGTTTGTATTCGAGTGAAAATAAAGTATTTATTCCTGCGACAACATTGACTTTCATTCTCGGGAAATGAAATCATTTATTCCCGCGAAAGCACTGGTTTCTATTTGCGTGAAAATAAATTAGTTACTCCCGCGAAAGCAATGGTTTCCATTCGCGTGAAAATAAATTATTTATTCCCGCAAAAGCATTGGTTTCTATTCGCGTGAAAATAAACTATTTACTCCTGCGAAAGCAACGGTTTCCATTCGCGTGAAAATAAATTATTTATTCCCGCAAAAGCAATGGTTTGTATTCGCGTGAAAATAAAGTATTTATTCCCGCGATAACATTGACTTTCATTCGCGGGAAATTAAATCATTTATTCCCGCGAAAGCATTGGTTTCTATTCGCGTGAAAATAAATTATTTACTCCCGCGAAAGCAATGGTTTCCATTCGCGTGAAAATAAATTATTTATTCCCGCAAAAGCATTGGTTTGTATTCGCGTGAAAATAATTCATTTATTCCCGCGAAAACATTGACTTTCCTTCGCGTGAAAAGATGCTGATTCATAGAGATTGACACGAGATGGGGTTCATAGGCTTTAATCAGCACAACTTTAGCTATATAAGAGCCATCGTTTTCACACAGAAAGCATCCAATTCTACAACGGCTAACAGAGAAGCAACATCTACTACAGCTATTAGGAGAGCAACAAGGTAAGAAGCGCTAAAATAATTATTTGTTTTTAATTAATTGAAACATCTAGGTTTTTGAATCTTAGTTTTTAAAAACAATCTTTTAATAAAACAATAATTTCAGTATATTTACATCATTAAACTAAGTTCTTTTACTTTTTGCAGGTATGATGACATCACACTCCAAAGCACTTCCTAAGCTCCATATTGAACCAACCACAGCTACCAACAACACTAACGCTATTTCCACTACAACCATCATTTCCACCACCAACGACATTCACATTGATGATAGAAGACCCAATCCTAACACCTTTAATGATACATCTTCTCGCTCAAACACCAATACTCCTGCTGATATAGCAATGAAACATCATGTAGTTTCAGCTGACTCTCCTTTGAGTCCCACACTGGACTACACATATCTGCATGAGAACAGTGAAGTCAAACGAACGGAGGATAACAAAAAACCGACAGTGACATTATCTCGAGCTTCAATTTCCTTTTTATTCAGCAACAGCAAGAATAATACCGTAAACAAACTTAGAGAGTTCGAATTGCTCGAGATGGGTGGAATAATGACAGGAGCTACGCAAAAAGGAATGTTGGAAATCGGAAATTTTGTGAGTTTGTTGGATTTACCAATTCCTACGATATTGGAGGTTTTCGATGTCAATTACGTTGAAGATTATGGTATATTGGACTATGAATATGTTTTAAAAAACAATCATCGAATTCGAGTCAAGTCACTGATTGACAAAGAACTTACGGTGGAGCTACAGGAACTTGATCCCAGCTCTTCACAAATCCTAGTGTACATGGGAAAGCTAGAAGAAAATCAACCCGATCTGCGTATTGTAGGAGATAATCATCATCAAGGGCTAAAACAACGAGTTATAGCCAAAATCTTGAGAAAAAAATCATTGAAACAGTTGCAAGCATACTTTGATATCATCACTTTCGATAATATTCCTGTCAACACTCTTCTGACATTCACTAGACTTTCAGTTTGGAAAAATTTGAAGTTGAAGCAGCGAAAACGAAAACAAGATACAACGCCTCTACGTATCACTCACACTGTCACTTACAGATACATGATGAATGATGGATCTTTGATGACTGGGAAGATTGTTGTCCCTCCTGAGAACGTTTTGAAGATCAAAAATCATGAATGCGGTATGATCCACTATAAAAGTACGATGACAACTGAAAGCGGTACAAAGAAACACATTCTCACGATTCTGAGTGTTGAAGAAGCTTTGATGCTTTTATCTACTTCAAGTGAAAAAGAAGGAATAGCTTTCAGACTTTCTCTATTTGACGATGCTGAGCTGATGAAAAGTTATGATGATGATGTTGCTGCTGATGATGAAGATGATGATGATGATGACGATGATAACATTGATGCTTATACTGATGATGAAGAAGATGATAATATGACGGATGATGACTCTGAAAACAAAAAATTTGAGGAAAAAGATGAAGTTGTCGACAATGATAGTGAGAAAAGCAATGAAGATAACAATCACATTTCAAGCGAAACTAGCAGGATTTCGATATCGGAAATTTAATTAAGGTATGTTAATCTTCACTAGTAATAAGTAACTACTAATAACCGTATTTTTCACCATAGTATAATGTAGTTGTTATAACGACATCTATGTATGCTTTTAGATAGAATACGTGTACAAGTGAATGACTGTCGGCTCGCCGAATCTATCAGCAACAACTCATGAACATTAAATTATAGATTATTTGTATTGTGCAATAATTTGTATATATTTAGTGTAATAAAGTATTTTATTCATATTTAACATTAGTAATTTAGTCAATTTGTAAAACTTTTGGGGTTACAACTCTAAAATGTTACAAAATTTCAATGTTCCGACACAAAAATAAATATTTCAAGTTATCGTCACATTTTCAAAAATGTTAAGACAACTCCCATTTATAATTTCTAAACTTTGTTTTTGAAAAATATGTTAAAGTTGTCGGTACATTTTGTCAAAATGGTAAGACAACTCCGCTTTTACACAAAAAATTGTGAAAATGTTTTATAATTTGTTTGAGAAACCAAAACAGTAGAAGACTTTTTTACAACCACAAGCATTATACTTTAGGTTTTACAGTTTTGTGAATCGGGTGTTGATAGTTTGTCACGATAAGACATAATAATTAAGTAATTATAGTCTTTTTCATAACAATGCTATAGATTCAGTAATACAGATGTGAAATTTACTGTTTCATCACTTGGATGCAGTATGAAGGTAGTTGATGTAATATTTATTTTGTAATATTATGCAAAGTAATACAGTAAGAATGAAGCGTATGGAGTTCTCAACCACAAAACAAATAAAATAATGCATTAGGTAAACTAATGACAGAACAATTTTACATGAAGTGTATACATATGAATAAAGTATTCATAAAAACACAGGCTATTGTCTGTATATATAATATATTTATATAGAGAGTATTTATAAAAAACATCCTATTAACTATATATTTTGTGATAAGAAATTATAAAATAGG
Organism: Cryptosula pallasiana; assembly: GCA_945261195.1. Lineage (NCBI taxonomy): Eukaryota > Metazoa > Bryozoa > Gymnolaemata > Cheilostomatida > Cryptosulidae > Cryptosula > Cryptosula pallasiana. The sequence goes on along the minus strand of OX183133.1, from coordinate 47,639,015 downwards.
ATAGTTGCATAAAGCCTATTCCAGAGCCATGATAATATTAAAAAATATAGTGAAATAAAAATTTTAAAACTCACCTAAGAGTGCAGTTAATACAAGAATTTCTTTTTGAAAAAAATCTGAATTTTTTTGCATTTTCTGTCTAATAGACGCTAATTTCAATTTAACACAATCATTAAAACCCTTTTTTTTCAGTCCATCTTTTATATTCAAAATTAATTTAAGTGAAGTTATATCAATCTTTTGGCTTTGTTTTAAATCTAATTGAGTTTGTGGGTTATCTGTTACAGTATTAGATTCTAAAACACTGGTTTTTGGACTGCACTGTGAACTAGCAACAGAAATTAAGTCATTATTACTTTCTCAGTTTCTGAAAGATCAGAATCTGAAGATATAAGTTCTCTCATTTTTTTACACTGGTTTTTAAGTAAAAGCTTTCGATCTCCAGCAACCGGTTTTTTAGCTATTGCCAACCATTTACACCCTAATTCAAAATCTAAATCAATGTTTCCAGAAAAATAACCTTCTATTGGATAGAGATATACTAACATAAAATTTTTTGGAAAAGTAATATCCATAACTAACTCAGAATATTTTTTATTAATAAATAAAACAAAATTATTATAACTAGCAATATCAACAATAAAAAACATTTTAGTTTTCAAAATACAACTATGTTGCTGGAGTTCTCTCAAAGTTGTATGTGATTTTCCGCATAAACAATAAAAAATAAACAAGTGAGCAAAAAAAATGTCTTGAAAGAACTCGGCCAGGCTCATGCATCTTCCCTAATTTAAACTTCTTACCACAAAATATACACGAAATACTGTCTTTTTTTTCTTTCAGTGCTTCGCTCAGCGTCTTTGTACAATATGCTATCAATAATAACGTAAGCACTGAAAGAAAATACCTTGTGTTTTTGTTATCAATATCTACAAGCAAAATAAACAAATTCTCATTATATATATATACATAGATAACTGTCTTGAGTATGGTATATGTATATAAAGATAATGCATATCACTTACACTTGAAGCACTCCTTATCATCTTTTATTTCCCCATCTATAACACTCATGCTTCTGTATTGTTCTAGTTGCCGGTTCTCTGCTTGAACTAAAATAGAAAATACGAATTTAATTATGTTAGTTTTTGAAAAAAATTTATTAAAATTGAATGAGTATCTAGTAAATAATATTTTTATCATACTCACATTCAAATGTATGACAGTCGTAGGAGAGAAAAGATTCATCCTTCCCTATATAGCATGCGCTTGCAATAAAGCGTGTAGATGTTTTCTCTACAAAAATAACGTAGTAAATGTAGAGTCGTTATTATTTTACCTACAGAAAAATTTACATTTTTCATAATACAGAAAAATACTTACTCATAGCAATGTGCGTCGTAGCCCTGGTCTTTTTTACCTTCTCTTCCTCACCAAAGCATTCCTCAATCCATCTTAACGTTTCATTATCCGTAGAGCTTAATAAAACAATAAATCAAGATTGTGATTAATTAAAAACTCTATATAATACAGTTGAATAATAAAGTTTCAATAATATACTTACATAGCACTGAAATCTATTTCATCTATATTTAGATCTAGTGCATCATTTGAGGTTGTAGACCTACAAGTAATATATATATATATATATACATTTGTATAAATTTATAAATGTAACTGCAACAAAATTGTAAAAGATAGTATAAAATAACTTACTCATTTGTTGTAGGAATATTGCTAGCCATTTTTTGTAGTTTCGCAGACTAATACTTGAAATGAAGTACAAATGAAAACTGATACTGTTTAGAAAAAATAGTTTCTCTTATATACAAAACATTGAAGTCATTTACCAAGATTAATTTGTAGACTGATTTTCTGATTATTACTATGATAAATGATATTGTTTTTTAAAAAGTTGAAGTCGATTAGGAAGTTGGTTAAAAAAATAGGAAGATAGAGATTAGATAGATTAATAAGCTTAACCACCACATACACCCCTGTAAACTTTCTTTCCATCTAGCTAAAATTTTTGAATGTAGAGCGTTGGATAAACAAATTTTACAACCTCTAGATTGATACTCTTTTAAATATAACTAGCTAGGATGAAACTTACATTTCATTTGAATGACAACTCACATCCTTCAAACATATTTTTATAGCAACAATTTGATGTGTGATTAACTAGTTCAATTGCAATTCATTGATATGCTCTACTACAACACACACTACTTCGAACTATGCTGTCAACTGAAGATATTCACAAACAATCATATAGACACATCAACAGCAAAACATTGATGCGATGTAGTTCCATCTTTATATCATCAGACAGTAAATTAATATGTGAGAGCTTCAATTATAGTTTACAACATTAAGTATGAGTTCGGAATGTAATAAAATACTTTACAGGTACTGATAGCATTTAATAACTAGTTCAATTGCAGTTTATTGATATAGTCTACTATAACACACACTACCATAAACAATCATATAGACACATCAACAGCAAAACAATGATGTAGTGTAGCTCCATCTTTATATCATCAGACAGTAAATTAAAATGTGAGAGCTTCAATTATAGTTTACAACATTAAGTATGAGTTAGGAATGTAATAAACACTTTAAAGATATCTGATAGCATTTAAATATGGATATGTAACATATAACTCTTCATTTATTAGACAAAACAGCTTCCTAAAAATAGAAAATATACTATGTATGTTGATACATTGTTTGTATTTCACACAAAAAACAATGAGATATTTTAAAAAAAGTAACAGTCTAACTAATAAAACAAGTGGATAAAGTCATGCTTTGTTCATGTTTTTTAGACGATAGCGGAGATAACTAGGATTAAAAGTAAAACCACAAATCCGTTTTGGTGAAAGGCTGTAGCTATATTAACTAATATGTAATTAAACAATAAAAAACAGGAGATAGATGCAATCAAGTTCTCTTCCTTTTTAGGTTGAATTCGACCTATAATTCCATCATCTATGGACGTTTGTTGTTTTGTTTTAAATAGAAATAACATGATAATAAATAGTGCTTAGGTGTAATTGATGACTTTTCTCGAGCGGCTTTATAACACTTAATATTTAAAAGATCAAAACATATAGGATTAAGCGAGAGATGATGATTAATGACTTTTCTGGAATGAGTTTATTAGTAAAGTGACGCGTTATATTATAATTAATTACTTTTTAAAAATGAACTGGTAACATTACGTCGACTGAAATAATACCTAAAATGTCTCGCATAAATTTTGATCTGACTGAAAATGGACTGAAAACCTTCAAGGTGCGTAAAAATTATCGTAACTCGCTATAGCGGATATTCTAAGAAATATTTATTTTCTCGTTGCTAACTTGACGTAAAATATTTTGTAACAGATGTCACACGATCTCAATCGATTTTTTTCAACTGAATCACTTAGTTACTCGTAAACATTTGATACTCGCTTGATTTCTTTGATAACAGCAATATCCCAATTGTGTTTATCGTAAATATTTCAAAAACGGATATTGCGTGTTTCAGTTGGTTTTTCCTACTGAATCACTTAGTTACTCGTAAACATTTGAAAATTGTTTGAATTTTTCGTTGATTAAACATGTTGCAAGTATCTTTTAACAAATATTACCCAATTGTGTTTATTGTAAATATTTCAAAACGGATATTATGTGTTTCAGTTGGTTTTTCCTATTGAATCGCTTAGTTAATCGTAATTATTTTGAAAATTGTTTGATTTTTTCGTTGATAAAACATGTCGCAAGTATCTTTTAACAGATATTACCGTAATTTCAATAAGTTTTCTTTACTAGATTACTTAGTAACTCATCAACATTCATAATTGCTTTTATTAATATTTGTTGCAAAGCAATGTTGTATTTAAATAATATTACTACAATTCCAACCAATTTCCTTACTGAATTACTTAATTACTCGCCAGTATTTCATAATTTCTTTCACTAATAATTACAAAGTAATATTGTAAATATATAATGCAGTAGATACTAAATTGACACAAATTTTATTCATATGATTTTAAAACTTAACTAATGTAGTTTTTTTACCAAACATCAGTACATCAAAGACATCATTGTAAAGGAACAAACTATGCAATAACTGTTATTACTTTGTATTTATTACAAGTTGTAGTGCTTTGTATTACTTAGTATTTACTGACTCTAGCTATATTATATGGGGAGATTTTCTTTACTTATTATGTAATAAATGTATATAATCATATAATGATTCATTTTTAATCAATGTATTTATTCAATTTAGATATATCTCCTCTCTCTATGTAGATATAAATATACCCATAAATATGTACATAATCGACCATATGTACATGAATGTATAGAAAACTAAAAGATCTCTCTCATCTCTCTCTTTCTCTCTCTCAAGATACCATATGTATGTATGTATGTATGTATGTATGTATGTATGTATGTATGTATGTATGTATGTATGTATGTATGTATGTATGTATGTATGTATGTATGTATGTATGTATGTATGTATGTATGTATGTATGTATGTATGTATGTATGTATGTATGTATGTATGTATGTATGTATGTATGTATGTATGTATGTATGTATGTATGTATGTATGTATGTATGTATGTATGTATGTATGTATGTATGTATGTATGTATGTATGTATGTATGTATGTATGTATGTATGAATGCATTGATTGTCATCACAAGTTGTAGTGCTTTGTATTACTTAGTATTTACTGACTCTAGCTATATTATATAGGAAGATTTTCCCTACTTATTATGTAATAAATGTATATAATCATATAATGATTCATTTTTGATCAATATATTTATTCAATGTAGATATATCTCTTCTCTCCTCTCTCTATGTAGATATAAATATACCCATAAATATGTACATAATTAACCATATATACATGAATGTATAGAAAACTAAAAAATCTCTCTCCTCTCTCTCTTCCTCTCTCCTCTCTCTCCCTCTCTCCTCTCTCTCTTTCTTTCTCTCAAGATACCATATGTATGTATGAATACATTGAATGTCATTACAAGTTGTAGTGCTTTGTATTACTTAGTATTTACTGACTCTAGCTATATTATATAGGAAGATTTTCCCTACTTATTATGTAATCAATGTATATAATCATATAATGTTTCATTTTTGATCAATATAGTTATTCAATGTAGATAAAACTCCTCTCTCCTTTCTCTCTCCTCTCTCCTCTCTGTCTTCTCTCTCCTCTCTCTCAAGATGCCATATGAGTTCAAATTATGTGAAAAAAGTATCAAAACTTAAATGCCATGCATTCAAAATCTAGCTGCCATATGAGTTCAAATCAAGTAAAAAAATAATCAAAACTCAAATGCCACTTCAATGCCACTCAAATGCCACTCCAATACCCCTCAAATAAAATACAATATAAACTCGGCGAATCCATCCAACGCCGTAAGTCATTGCATAACCCCCAAGGTCTAATCCACAAAAAAACACTTGGTAGGGAGATCTGCTCATGTATTACTACTCATATGAGTTCGAATTACAAAAAATTATCCAAACTTAAATGCCATACATTCAAAATCTAGATGCCATATGAGTTACTATTATGTAAAAAAAATTATCAAAACTTAAATGCCATACATTCAAAATCTAGATGCCATATAAGTTCAAATTAAGTAAAAAAATAATCAAAACTTAAATGCCACTTAAATGCCACTCAAATGCCACTTAACTGCCACACAATATTAACTCGGCGAATCTAGTCAACGCCGTAACCCTTTGCATCAACTCCGGGCATTCATCCCACAAAAAAACACTTGGTAGGGAGATCTGCTCATATATTACTACTAGCACACAATAACTTAATTTAAACTGTTAGTATGACCAGTATAGGTATACTCGGTATGTGCACAGACAGGGGAAACAACTGTGTGGAGCCGTACCTACAACTGATATGTTGACAGTAGTCTTGTATTCCAAATGTTGAGAAGAGAATATAGTCGTGCCATTGAGAACTCCTAGTTGACACTGGTAGGTGAGAGCCGGGTTGTCTGCTGTGTAAAGTTCTTTGCTGGCCTGATACAAGGTCAGCCACATCGTACCATTTGCCAGTGGATGATCCTCACTTTGTGGCACTCTCAATGGATTCACCGCTTTTACTACTGGATCGCTTTGGATTACACCTTTTGTTACAAGTTTGTGCGGAGGGTACTCCCCGTACGGGCCAACTCTCCAAAAAACCTATCAATTAGTTTCAATTCTTTTCATTTACCTATAGCCTTCATTTAAACCAATTGCTTTAAAGTCTAGCGAATACAAACCTCCCCATAGGTAAGAGATACGGGCAAATTGATGTAGGTACAGCCAACGCTAAATGACTCATCCGGTGCTACATAATATGTGCCACTGGCATGGTTGTAGCTGGCCGTTGTGTTGGTAGAGTGAAAGCTGCGAGCTAGTGCCGAGGTTACAAGGCCAAGCTGACAGAGCTGGATAAGTATAACTACAACAAAAACACATTGTGTTGTATGTAAATTTATAGAGGGGATAACAATCAACAACACATCAATCCAAATAACAAACTCACCAATAATTTGCTGCATATCAGCAATGTTTCTTTTCTCTTTTACTTACATTCAGTTTTTTAACGCCTGCAAAACCAAATTAAATCAAGCATTACACACTTTCCACTTTCCTACTGCCAGTTAGGAATGTTATCAAACAAGTTACAGAGATTATGGTCAGATATTGAAATGCTTTCATAGCAATATTTGACTCAAGTTGTGACATCAGTGGGTTGATTTTCCACACTAAATACTTTTCAAATAGACTTTTTTTGCAATTGACTACAGTTTTCTCTTACATACACACTTCATAAGTGATTAGTTGACAATTAATAATGGTAATAATATAATATTAATAATGCAGGAAGATAACAATAATGATAATCACGATAGTAAAAATAACTGCTACAGAATCTTTTTGTTATTGAAAAACTTTGTAATAGCATTATTATTTAGCTTGTGCAAAACTCACATATGAGTAGTAATATATGAGCAGATCTCCCTACCAAATGTTTTTTGTGGATTTGACTCTGGGGTGAATGCAATGGGTTACAGCGTTGAATAGATTTGCCGAGTTAATAGTGTATGGCATTTAAGTGGCATCGAAGTTTTGATAATCTTTTTACATAATTTGAACTCAAATGGCATCGAGGGAGAGAGAGAGGGAGAGAGGGAGAAGGGGGAGGGGGGAGGGGAGATGGGGGAAGGGGGGAGGGGGGAGGGGGGAGGGGAGAGGGGGAGGGGGAGGGGGGAAGGGGGGAGGGGGGGAGGGGGGAGGGGGGGAAGGGGGGAAGGGGGGGAGGGGGAGGTGGGGAGGGGGAGGGGGGGAGAGGGGGAGAGGGGGGAGAGGGGGAGAGGGGGAGAGGGGGAGAGGGGGAGAGGGAGAGAGGGAGATAGGGAGAGAGGGAGAGAGGAGAGAGGAGATATATAAAAAATTATCAAAACTTAAATGCCATAAATTCAAAATCTAGATGCCATATAAGTTCAAATTAAGTAAAAAAATTATCAAAACTCAAATGCCACTTAAATGCCATTCAAATGCCACTTCATTGCCACACAATATCAACTCGGCGAATCTAGTCAACGCCGTAACCCATTGCATCAACCCCGGAGTCAAATCCACAAAAAAACACTTGGTAGGGAGATCTGCTCATTATATTACTACTTATATGCATAATCTTCATTTTGACGAAGCATCAAAATGGAGGCATGCCACAGTCGGCTTTGCAATTTTCAGTATGGTTGCATTGCAAATATTCTAATAAGTTTGTGTCACAAGCAGCTTGACTCAGAATTTAACACATAGTTTACGACACCCGATCACGCTCGAGTTGCGCACAGTAAACCAGTAATTGTGTCTCCATAATTTCCTTCTTAGCTAAGAGTAAGGTCTTACATTTTGGTATCATTCTATTGAGAATCATGTGCTCTATTTGTCTAAATTATCACTAATAGATAGCTAGCGTAAGGCTAGTTTTGACTTGGGAAATTTTTCTTTTTGGTTTTTTTCCTTAACAGCCAGCGATGGCGGACGAATGTCCAGTGGATGCGGTAGTTTCGTTTTTTTTTAAATTCTTTTCTCATAGATGGATTCTGAGAAAATTAAAATTAAAAACAATAATGGCATCATATTTCAAGCATAGTGACCAGTTTTGGTGAAATTTTGAGCATGGTAAGTATAGTTACTCATTCATTGTAGTAATAATTAAAAATTATTTATTATTACCAAAATCGTAAACTTTTCTATTGCGATTTTTTGTTTTATTCAAAATATTTAGCACAATTTTGTTTTAAAAATGAAGCAAATATATAGCCTAGCGCTAGTAGTTTCAAATAGACTGGACAGGTTTCGGGATACTTATGAGTTTTTTAACTTTTAATTACTTACAATAATTATTACCGAAATCGGAAGTATTTTCAGAGCTAATTTTTTAACCAAAACAGCCTCAGTTGTCAAAATAAATTTGATATTCAGAATTCCCCACTGTTTGTTGGTCGTATAAACCAATTTTTGCAAATATCAAACTAATATAAGATTGTTGATTATTTATCAATAGTTACCATTTTTTATAATTATTAACAGCAACACCATTTTAGAAAAAATAATTGAAGTATTTAAAATGTTGTAATTGACAAAAAGTGTAAACTTGAAAGAAGACCACTGAAAAATTGTCTTGGCAGTCTTTTGTTGACTTTCAAGCATTGTAAGTGTTTTTACTTCGAGTTCATAAAACCCAATTAGTGAGCCATTGCTGGTGTTGCGTAATGGCATTCTTGTGGTTTTGTGGTTTCTGATTGAGGTTCTGTGGTTTTTATTGCAAATAAATGATTTTGGAACAAAATTTTGCCATCTTTTCATTCCGCAATTTTTGTCTTGGAAAAATATTTCTTTTGTAAAATGCAAATCCATACATCAGCCTCGTTGCGTGGTTTCTCGCTTTGTCGCAATAAGAGCCTAAAAGTGTAAATGGGAAAAATATTTTTGGTTTTTTCTGTGTCCATGATAATGCCCATATAATTTTTTAGCAGATTCTTATCTTTCTTTTGGTATTTGCTTCATTGCTGTAGTTGCGTCAAGTGGGCTGCTAGAAAATAATGAAAGTATGCACACAAAAAACACAAAACCACAGAAAGCGTGTAGAAACCAATGTGTTTTAAGGAGTGCCGAAAAGCGATAACCAAACTGCACAATTCCAATCAATCATTGCACTGCGTACATAGACGTGGACCTGTAAAAGTTGGTTTGAATTGTATTGTAGACCAGCAATCTCTCAGTGCACCATGGGCCTTTGGAGTATCACATCAATATGATTTGTCTGCCGCCATACATTCTTGTCGACCTATTGTATACTACTATTAATCATATTTCATTCACTTATGTTGTTGTAACGATAGATTTACAGACAGCCATTCTCAAAAAAATATGTAAAATTTTATACATCTTATGATAACGTGCTAGCTACCACTACATTAGTGGTTACACAAAATAACGTATCACTGACTTTGGTTTACTATAACAATATTGCATAGTTGGTAAGGCATTAAATCATTGCAAAATAATTCATAGAAAATTGTATAACATGAGACCTGTATGCTGCAAGGTGAGCACGGAGTTATGGCATGCTGCAGAAACAGCCCATAGTTAAAGAATTGATCAACTAATTTTTTCCAAAATCTCTCCTAACAAAGTTCTCAGCGTCATAAAATTAATTAAATGAAACTGTTGATAATAAAAAGTTACACAACACAGATTTACAGAAAAGGATGTGCCATAAGGAGACAGCCATTTATTATGTCTATTGTGGTGCGCACACTTTCAGGTTTACATTCTAAAACAAATGAAAGTGAATGACCAGCAGAACTATCAGTTAGAGAAGGTAATAACTTGGCAAAGTACAACTAACTTTAGAGTCTCAGCCCATGAAATTCGGAAAGTTGTCTCTTACATATATGCAAAAATTTGGGTTGGAAAATTCTGTTTAGAGTATAACTGGTTGGTAGGCTTCAGGCTATCTAATGGAGTTTAAAGCTAACTTTTCTTCAAAAATGAACAACACCACATCGAGGTGAGAAAGTTTTTATAATTTTTTTCCTATGTGAGGCTATACAAACAGGCGTCTATGCATTGGCATTCTCCAACAATAGACAATATAATAGATGCAATTATGAAACATACCCGCGGATGCCAACTCTTGCACTATGCGATTGGTAGTATAATAGTGACTGCTAGGGCAATAAAAAAACTAAAATAGCTAGTTGATGGCTTCATGCAAAGTACAATACAAATATTTGAAAATCTTCTAGAATGTCAATCATTGGTGATCTTTCATGTTCAAAATAGTTTGGTGAAAGATTTTTAGCTGTATTCTTATAATGGTTGCTATAAATAACAAACAAAAACTATTGTAATTCATGTGAAATATTGTGGTAGATTTATATATAGCGAAGCCGGTAAAAACCTATACTTACATGGCCTTATTTGAACAGAAGCTCCCTCAGCGGCTCAGGGCCAGCCTCCTATAATAATTAACTCCGTGAACAAATGACTGATTATCACTATTGCTATCTATTACTACTACTGAAACTGTAGCTCCTGAGATGGCCAGAGCAGCCTGCCACCTGGGAAAGTGGCCTGCCAAAACAAGGATCCATCTATTTCCTCTATTTGTCTGTGGTGGTTACGGCGCAATCAGGTCTAATGCCAAAGTCTGCCAGTACATATCCTCTGCCGGCCTGGAATAGGGTTTTCCAAACATCAGCTGTCATGCCAGGTTAATACCAAGTTAACTGAAGGCATATAGTGGTCCTTTTGATGCCAGCATGAGCCATGAGTGTCTGCTACATTGCTGTACCCCTTGGGCTGTATGTGCATACTCCACTTTATCGTGCACAATTTTGAAGCGGAAGGTTTAGTTCTAGTACCCCATCAACTCTAATCCTGAGCAAATGATACCTTTCATTTAATAGCTTGAGTTCACTTCTGTCCATTTGTGTCTGGTAAGCATTGAGCACAAATCCTTTACAATATTACCACATTACTACCATGGTGAGTTGGTCGGTTATGCACAACAAAATTATGTAATTGACTACTTCTAAGTGACAGTTATTCCTGTCACCTGTCTGCCATTCTTGACACTTGTAAGTCACTCCTAACTTCTATATCAATCACACTAGTAATGGCAACAAAATGTAACCATAATTACTAATTATGTTGTTTTCATGTTGATAACCTCTACCGACAAACAATTTAGAGCAGTATAAAACAATCACTCTGTTTGTAGTTTATATGTAGGTAAGTTGAGCACAATATTTGATAAATTCATGTAAATAAATAATTTTCTCTATTCCAAAGTAAAACTTTTTCATAACCTCCTGCAATAGCCCCAATTCAACACACAACACCAAACCACACGTCACACCACAAAGCATGCCACATCACACTACACGATGCAAGCCATTCATAGTATTAGTAGCAACCATTTGCGTATTCTATGTATTCATTCATCTCTGACATATTTTGGAACCTTTACTTTGTTTTTCATGAGTGGGACTATTATTATCAAAAGCAGTGGCGGTATTTCATTGGTTACACACCCAACTTGTCAATCTCCCCTTTTGCTTCCGCTTATGGAATGTTTGATAATTAGTAAAACAAGTTAGTTCGGTATTTATTCAGTTTGCAATTAGTGACTTTCCATGACGCGACGCGCTACGTTGTAGCGCCACGGGTTTTCCCCTCTTGGAAATGGGTATATTGCTACCGCGGTCATGATTTTGTGGAGCTATTGAAAGTTATAATAGCGCCAGACCGCTGAAGCGTTATGAAAAAAGGGAATGCCATAGGGCTACTGGTTTGCACATGCGTGTATTGAATTTCCAGCATCACTGCAGTCAAATGATTAAATAATTTGTGCAGAAGTTTCAGTGATATGAGACAGTTGCCTTTCAAGACCACTTACATTAATTTAAAATCATGCAGAATAAGTGTTCACAAATATATTTATGTGTTTTATTTTATATTATTTGTCTTTTTTCCCTATTTTAGAATTTGATAATAATGATTGAATAATAGTGATAAATAATCACTTATTGACTCATTAGCTCTAAGTCGCACTGTAATGCTGGCTTATGGAAAAGCCAAAGAGCTGTGATGTTAGCGGCAAAGCGCTACGAATACGTGATCATGGAAAGCTACTAAAGCCAGAAACAGACTAGCGATATTAGAGGGCGATTCCCAGGGGGGTAGCGCCGCGAGTTGTCTTATCCCAGCGCTGGCCAAAGCACACACAGGACATGTCAACTAGTTAAAAATCAAATTTTCTTTTGTAATTACTGCTCTCACAGTCAGTTATACTAAGAAAACAAACCATTGTTATTATTAATCAATATTTGTGAACTGAACAAAGATAGAAAAAATGCTACTACAGGCAATCATGTTTAACATGTTCACAAGTTTATAAAAATTATTATAATTATTTGCTATAAACAAACAAGAACAATAAACTATTATTTAAATTGTACTTATTATTATTAAGCTATAATTCATAATTTATATATATTACAAAAATAACAGTAAAAAATAAATAACAATAATTATTATAAACAATAATATTGATAACTAAGGTTTAATTAAAATCACGGAGTCATTAAATTAATCAATTCAAAATCACAGATAAAAGTGAAAAAGTGTGCTCAAGTTGATGAAGAAATCAAAGTAGTTAGGCAGCTGTAGGAAATCTGGCCAATCAGAGCACAGCGATTCGGCTGAGCGGCGCAAAATATCTGGCTGACTGGATACTGGCGTTTTGCTCCAAATCGCTCCGCTCCCTGGGCGTCGCAGCTCCCGAGGACATAATCGCTCTGAAAAATCGCCAGTCCGTTTCTGGCTTAATTGTTAATATTTATCTTCCCTCACCTTTATTGAAAGCATACAGCTACAACAATAAATTGCTATTTGGAAATACTTACATTTTGTTACTACACAAGTATTAAGGAGTTTTTATTGAAAGGAAGAGACTTTTGCTGAAACGCAACACTTAGAGACGAAACAAAAGGCATACAGTAAATAGAGACGACACAATAACCAGTTTATGTTTAATGAGTCAAACTTTACTTGAGCTGACAATTTTCAAGCTCCGCAGGTCTTCATTTCGACTTGATTGACTTTCACATTTCCCCATTACTGTTGACAGTACTCTGTAATAATATACGACGCATTTATCGATGAAAAGTGGTCTCTCAAAAACCACACTATATTATCTAGAACCAAGTAGTAACATGGATATGTCTTGGATACGTGGATAAAATATTTCATCCATAGTCAGATAGTTTAATGAGGCAGGATTTGATGTGACCATTTTGGTATATCATGAGTGAAATTTCAAATGAAAAATGTAAATGCAATTGAAATTTTCAGGTCAAAATTATAGTCTAGGTAGATAAAATTAATGGCCAAATGAAAAAAGGTATTTGACATACGAGCAGAACTTTCTGGTTCTATCACTGCCAATATTATCGAAAGCTTCATTAGCCGATATTAAAGTATGAATAGTTAGGAAGTAAAATCACTATTTACACTGCCAGACTTTTATAAAAATTCAAAGTACAGAGCCAAGTTTATAATCCAGTGCAAGTGAATGTTATAGAAATAAAAATTTATGAAATAATGCAAGGTCAAAACATGTCCAAATTTATTTTTATGAAATTGACTTGAACAACTGCCATCTTTTACAAAGTTAATTTAGTTTCCATACCAAACATTCTTTTTAAAAAAAAAATAATTCGGACTCCAAAATTATTATGAAAGCTCCACTTATTTTCATTTTTCATGAGATTTTTTCGCTCTTTTCAAAAGTTACCATGAAGCAGTGGTCTGAGGTTACTTACTTTAGGGTGGTGCTGCCCCAATTTTTATTGGTTAGCCCATACAGCAACACAAACTACGCTAGGCGTTATTTCTTGCTCTGCATTCTACATCACAAGTTTAAAAAAGAGTGAGAAGATTTTTTTTTAAATTTTCTCACAATAAATAACAATAAAATATATTTATATTTGATTATTTTATTCGTAAACAAAATACGTAGTTATAATCTTGTAATGAAAATCGCCAGCTGAGTCTTCATTTTTTTGTCAAAATTACAAAAATTAGACGGCTTTGAAGCCTTACACTCTTCTTGTAACCAACTGGGGGCCCACTGGGGGCCCACTGGGGGCTGTAAGAGATAAACAGAAGCCTACCATAAATTTTTAATTCAAGAGTTTTGGTTGGTGCATCGTTTGTGAGCTTGTTGGCAGCTGTGCACACATAGATAGCAGCTGCTGCCGCTGTCACGTCCTTCAGGCTCAGAATATGACCCTGAGAAATCAATCAGCAAACATTTATGCGGAAAACCTTTATGATTATACATATAATGGCTTTCATGAGGAAAAAAATAAAACATTCACACGACTCAACTTTCTGATTGCTGGTAACACCCAAAAGATGAAAAATAATTAAAGGTATGCTAGTTAGTATTTATATTTTTGCAATTTAAGACTAGCTATTTTACAGTATAAGCCAAACAAAAAATTTCTGGTTATAGTTCCGTATTACTTGTACATTAAGATAAAACAAAATGTCTACCTTGTATGAAACATCACCATCTTCAGTATGTACTAAGGCCTCTCCGTCTCTTCTAAACCAGTTAACTGTAGGTCTGGGATAGCCCTCTACTACACATTCAAGTGTAATATCATCTCCTTCAGCAGCCTTTTCTCTTTGCGAACTAATATTCATCTTTGTATCCAAGATTTTAGCAGGTTCTGAAAGTTGTAATTGTAAATGATATTATGATGATTAAGTAAAAACAGAAATAGTCGGCAGAATAATTTTGCTAAAATCAGCTGTACTGCGGAAAAAATTTTCAGCAGCTGTCACGTCACTTTGCAAAAGACTATGGTTTATCCGTAGCCTATTTAACTGAATAATATTCGACTACATCAACGGTATAATAAGATTTCCTTTACTCAGGCGTATTAGCTTTATATTATGAATTAGATGGTGTATTAGTCATCCGTTTACATAAGAGTATTAGTCTTAATACTCATTAGACAAAAGTTGTTGGTGCAATAGTAGTCACTAGTCACTAGTTCTGGGTTGGATATGAGTTTTAAAGTAGGGGTATAAATTAGCGTAATAATCGAGCGTTGATTTTGTTTACGATTCATGCGTGTGCACTAATTGAGTCCATATTGACAGTTAACCACTAGTTTCGATTTTATGCGTGCAGCGTGCAAATTCAAGCCAGATGAAAGCCCAACATTAAATCTTAGAATTAATTTTTGATGGGGTGTCTTCATAAGGATTCTTTATTCCTGTTGCAATGACCATCAGTAGACCTAAGACTAAATGAATTGCCCAATCATATTTCGTTTTAAACGCAGACGATATAAATTAATTTTAAAAACTTGCTATTATTTATTATAATTGACCACGCCCACAATCCGAAAATGCCGTACTTGGCAATCAATGGGGGTTATAGTAAGCTAAATTTCAGCTAATGCAACGAGCATTTGAGGCCAATGGCTTTTTGGCAAGCTTGTAAATCAGTACTAAGTAGGCCTAGAGGGTTATTTAATACATCAATATGCTGCTTAAAACTTGAATATTCAGAAACTGAACAAAAAGATGATCAGTGCTGGCATGCTTTAAATGTCCTTTTTTTCATGCTTTTTGTCCATCTTTATTTAACGGACTAAAGAAGTACCAGGTAAAGTGAGAAATAGGCAAAAGGTGCGCTACATCCTCTTTTTAATTATTGTTAACATTGATAAATGCCAGTTAAATGTTAAATTAAATGCCAGTTGCCCGTCAGTTGGAATTGTCTGCTCATTTTTTGAAACGGAATTTCTCAGTCGCTCGTGTCAAGTACGTCTACATTTGCTGCATCATGACACATTTTATACTTTACAGTATCTTAAGATTGCCAAACGTTTTTATGTTTTAAAACGCAAAATGAACAGTTGGCTGTTTGTCGAAAAATTACTGTAAAAATGCAAAAATTAATTTGTATTAGCAACATGAACAATAACATGCATTACCTACGACTGATATATTGACATCTGATTGGAAATTTACTTCTCCCGCCGTTGGTGAATAAGTTAAGACTTCACAAGAAACTTTAAATGTTGTGTTTACTTGGTTGTACATGATTTTCTTAGGCTTTGAAAAAGTCAGCCAAATTGTACCGCTTGCCAATCGCCCCTGTGCATTCTTTGGGATCTCCTCGGGAGACACGTCTACTACTGTGTCATCTCTGAAGTCATTTTTTTTAAAAACTCTTGTGTATGCACCATATAGGCCTACATCATAGTTATGCATCGACCATCTCACCTAAACATTAACAGTAAAACAATCGATGTAAACAAAACCACATGAGTAGTATAAAGGAGCAGAAACTTTCTGGTACAAACCTCTGCGTGCGCAAATTCTACATTCACATTCTGGTAGTTACAGCCAACGCTAAATGACTCATCAGTCCCAACTTCATATGCATCAGTGGCTCTGTTGTACTTGCCTGTTGCATTTGTAGAGTGAAATGGAATAGTGGATTGTAAAGAGTTGAGCGGTAATATGACACAACCTACAACAGGATGCACATCATATAGTATCCATTTAACCTGGCAAAGATGCAAATTATATTAAAAATAATGTTCTTAAATTTCTGTCATTCTTTGGTCTTCCTTTTGAACTAAGCGAGCGACTAATATGCCATTTGCCTTTAGCTACGCATACAACTGTTCGCATTTTCCTTTCTACACATCTGTAGATAAATATACCTTATATTTTATATACATTCTATAGCAATCAATATTTTATACGTTGTGTATGATACAGCCTTTTCTCTTTTCATTTTCATATAGCAGCAGACGCCTAACATAATTGCTATAGCAAATCTTTTTTACTTTGAATTGTTGCCATGCACATTTAGGGATAAAGAGGCCTGTAAAAATGGTGGTGAACATAGTTAAACATGATTGGTGATGTTGGCTGATGAAAATTGCCATTTTAGTTTGAAGTTGGCAAATTCTTGAAATTTTACTACTGTTGCATGTTTTTGCAATTAGACCCAGAATGAACGTGTTTGATGGATGTCAAGATAAAACTAAGGTCATTGGCTATATGGCCTTGACAAATCGTGTCGACTCTAATTTTTCATCATCTTTTTTCTACGTATAACTTGTTACACAATCGATCAATGAGGAATAGCAGTGAGAAAATGCACTTCGTTTTTGTTGTGTGAATGTGGTGCAGAAGCAGTAATGTCAGCCAAAGCAGTGAATACTTTGTACCATATTGTAGAAATCTCTTCTCATCACATATATGTGGATTTTACAAAGCAAACAAAAAGACAACTGCAAGAGTTTACAATACATCAACAATCGTGAGATGTAGTCATCAACAATACAGCCAGCAGCATATTCTACCACCACAGCAGCTTTTGCTGATCTACCGATCAATGAATTGGCTGTCGTCTGAAAACTGATGCCGGATGTAACCTACTACCTACCTACCAATTAAGAAAGCTGCTGGTAGCAGTCGGCTTTTGTGGAGTCAATCATAAGATCCCTATCTCAGGGGGAAACAGTAAAAAATAGGCACATATGACGGATTCTAAACCAACGTTTAGGGCTGTTTGTTGGCACCTTACCAACTTCAACGTTGGAAGGTTGAGTTTTCAAGAAAATCGAAAAAAAAGTGCTGGAGGGGTGTTTTGAGGCATATAGAAGAGGAGTTGGAGGAGTGAAGTGAGGGAAACATACATGCATAGTCTAGTATTTACTTTGAAGCAGGTGTTGGCAGGGGTCCTGGCCTTTTTCCAAGGGTGTTGGAAGGGGTGTTTCCCAGGAAAGAGCATATGTGGTTGTTTTTAATGTTTAGTATCTATCATAAGTTCATATTATATACTTGTTTTTTTTACTCTTCCCCCTGAGCATCAGATAGAAAAAAAATCATCTGTTTTTTCCATTTCATAATGTGTTCAATTACATATGTTTATCATGAAATCCATACTTACAGAAAAGCTTGACCCATAACAGAGAAGCAGCCATCTGTTGTTTATTGCGTCACTTCTGTTGAGATTTACATGCCTACATACATATAAATAAATGTGCGCTTGACCAGCGAGTAAAAATACGTAGTATGTATATTTGACCTATATATTGAGATAGATGCAGGTTTAGCAAGCAACAGAACTGTACTTTGTAGAAATATGAGCATACTCACCTGCTAGGATGAACTACTGGACTATCCAGCAAATTCACAGCTATTTCTTTATCATCTAGCTGATGGTTTCACCCAACTTACGAAATAAATATTTATGAAATGTTTGGAATTTGAAACAATAACCACTAGAGATGCACCAGTAACGGCAAAGTATACAGTACCTTACTGTTGTGTATCCAGATATTTGATGTACAGGGGTTCAAATTAGCCACTTTCTCTCAAATAAAAGATATTCATTATTTTGTCAATCATGCAGGTGGAGATGAATCATAAAAAAATACATGTTGCTAATATCTTGCAGTCGGAGTGTTGATTTCATGTTACAACAATCATATCAGATCATATCACACAATAGAAATGTCAAACAAACAAGTTCCATAACGTGCGACACTCCTTTGTCTGCTATCAGGTCTAAAATCAAGCGTGCACCCCTTCTACATTTTCTCACCCAGCCGCCTGGACCAATAATATAGACACAGCTGTATGACTTCTGTTACAAAATATATTATACTTCTAGTCAAGCCTAAGACTCAGTGATTCAAACCAACAATAGGGAGGTTTAGCTAGCGTCTTTCAATTACGGATACGGTCCACTGCACTCAGGTCATCATATAAACGGAGGTTTGACAACTGCAGTATGTTTTGTGAGAATTGTCTGCCCATACAGTAACATGGTTGTGTTACTTGCAGAAAAATTTTAGCACTTTTCGAGGGTGAGTCCATTTTATGACTTTAAAAAATCAAGGCTAGTTTTCAATGTTTCCAACCGAAGTGAAAAGAAAATAAAGTATGATTCGCAAGCAATAATTAATGAGAACAAGCTACTAATAATGTTTATCATGATAAGTATCTCTATTTTGTTGAAAATGAAATGGAATCACAGAAAAATTAACTGCACAATTTTTTACAAATTAACGAAACTATGTTAAAGCTAAAAACGACCTTAACACCGCTGTATTTCTGAGCTGAGAGCAGCCTATTATTCTGAGTGGTTAGATCACACATTAGTCTACACAAAACAAACGCATTAAGTCATCAGGAATAAATTGAAGACGTTACATCGACAGCTACACTTTGTTTTTGCTGTCAACTATGCCGTTTGTTCTCCCTGCTTTTTGGATCAAATGGTACGAAATTAGATGTCACGTGGTTTCTAGCCGTTACCGTAGCTACAACTTCGCCTTTGCTAAACCTCCCAAATAAAATAGTCCTTGCCAATGGTATAAAATGGGATACAAAAGGGAGTGTCTACAATTGAGTAAAACGGTGTAAAAACGTATAAAGGAGTTGTGTGCTCACAATGGACACACCCACTCAACTATGTCATGATTCTTTAACTATATATGAGCTATAAAAACTATGCAATGAGAAGACAACTGGGAAGATAGATGTCGGTGCAATAGCGTAGCGTTCAACTTTCTGATGAGCCTATGCACAGTATAACATGTGAATGCACTGGATCAGCACTAGTACATGTAAGAGATTGTGAAGACGCTCGTAACTATAACTAAAAAGACGCTAGAAGACATTTGATTGGCTAAACCAATGACAGCATCCTTTCTAGGTGCTTCTCCATTGACATTCACAGGTGTACCAGATTCTACAACAGAAATATTCAAATATCAACAGGGATACACTCTCCGATGGTTTTTGCCTACAGGGAAAGCAGAAGTGGGAGTGACGATTGAAGGAGGGGGTGTGGAGGCACCCCATCCGCTTCCTGTTCAGTGGGGGCAGCTATAGTGTAAGCGATGCTAATATATTCAACAAGCAGTGATTATTATTATTAGCTGTGAACATTGTCTATTTGTAGTCATGACAACCATCCCTCTGTGTACTTAATACTTACAGGGGTGCACAACTACTCAATCACTTTTATAGACAAGCGTTGTATGCGGTGACACTGTAATTTTATATGTAATTTATAATCCACACTGCAAGCATTTTTTGGAATAAAGACGATCAATAAAATAAAACTACATTTAGCATGCAAACGAAATAGAGAACACAAGAGCTCAATATAAAAAGTTTGTATATGACAATAGCGTATAGGGTATAGCGTATAGGGTATAGCGTATAGCGTATAGGGTATAGGGTATAGCGTATAGGTTATAGCGTATAGGGTATAGCGTATAGCGTATAGGGTATAGCGTATAGGGTATAGCGTATAGGGTATAGCGTATAGGGTATAGCGTATAGGGTATAGCATATAGCGTATAGGGTATAGCGTATAGGGTATAGCGTATAGGGTAGAGCGTATAGGGTATAGCGTATAGGGTATAGCGTATAGGGTATAGCGTATAGCGTATAGGGTATAGCGTATAGGGTATAGCGTATAGCGTATAGGGTATAGCGTATAGCGTAGGGTGAGGCAACTTGGTTCAGCATCATCTACTGGCATAGCAAAATAATCTAACTTTAAAGACATGTTACGTAACAAGCCTGTTAGACCACTAGAAACTGTTTCAAGTCATTTTGCAATGAGATTATTACGAAGAAGCATAAGCGTCTGCTGATAATCAGATTAGTTGCATACAGGTGCAGTACCATCTGTGACTGAGACTGAGACAAAAGGAAGTAGATGGTAAAGACTCACTTTGGACAGCGATACAACTATGACTTGGTCCAACATCGTTGGATATTACACAACAGTAATGTCTTGCATAGTCTTCCTTGACAACAGGTTCTATAATGAGTGTCGATGAGCGATCTACTGTAAGGTTAGATACCAGCAACCTGTCATCGTCTGCTATCACTTGGCTACTACTGTCGCTATAACAACCCAACCATGTGATACAGCTCGTGTCTCAAAAGATGATGAACTAGACTACGAACGTGACTGAGCCGTCAATCATATGATATGCAAATATTTACAGAAGAGACGCGTCAAATACAAAATGATCTAGTTTGCTAATAGAATGAAGAAAGCGTATAACAAATTTGATGCAACGATGCAAATAATAGCTTACTACAGACAAAGGCCTCTACATTTACGGCTATACAGAAAGCTGAATAACAACCAATTTCCGAATAAACTGATCTGTGGCAGTGGGTAGACTATTAGTGAGCTAATAATGAATAATCACACCATTCCTTATGCTCTTCACTTGCTTGCCCAGCTAACAATTCTATGACAATGAGATAACGCAGCCAATGCATCCCTTACGATAGGATTTAACAGCAAAAAAATCCTACTGCAACAGGTAAGCACCTTACATGGCACCTGTTTTCACCTGTCAACCACATGTCACCGAGAAAAAGTTGTCATCTGTCAACCATGTGACCAGTCATCACATGGGACAATCAACAAACAGCCACCTGCTGACAACATGCAGTAGCTACCAATTACACTAAAATGACATTGCAAAAATACAGTAGCAATACAAACCCAAAGGTTTTGTCAGCTGGTTTCTGGTACCAGACAGCAGTCAGGGAATCGGGATTGGATGATTGGACAGAACACTTGAGCTCTGTATGATAGCCAACCATCTGGTAGACAATCTGCGAATGCACCTTTAGCACTGGTTTATCTGCACAACAGGAATGGTGTAGGTTTGTACTGATAGTAACAACAGGAATGGTGTAGGTTTGTACTGATAGTAACAACAGAGACTCTGCACACTTCCTTCCATCAACTGATGGTTTGTGGTGGACCAACTCTTTGTTTCATCACACAGTTAAACCATAGATGATAATGCATTGGTCAGCTTAGAATAATCGCATGAGTGATGGGCTTTTACACGTAATCGTTGCAATAGAGTATAGTGATTGTGCGTAAAGTGACTGTATATTACATGTAGACTAACATATCACTGTATATTACATGTAGGCTAACATATCAGTGTATATTACATGTAGACTAACATATCAGTGTATATTACATGTAGGCTAACATATCACTGTATATTACATGTAGGCTAACATATCAGTGTATATTACATGTAGACTAACATATCAGTGTATATTACATGTAGGCTAACATATCACTGTATATTACATGTAGGCTAACATATCAGTGTATATTACATGTAGACTAACATATCAGTGTATATTACATGTAGGCTAACATATCACTGTATATTACATGTAGGCTAACATATCAGTGTATATTACATGTAGACTAACATATCAGTGTATATTACATGTAGGCTAACATATCACTGTATATTACATGTAGACTAACATATCAGTGTATATTACATGTAGGCTAACATATCACTGTATATTACATGTAGACTAACATATCAGTGTATATTACATGTAGGCTAACATATCACTGTATATTACATGTAGACTAACATATCACTGTATACCGTATAAATACTCACGCTGCACTGATATTCTGATAGGTTTAGTAGGTGCTACTCGAGTGACCCTGTTTGTAGCAGAGCAAATGTATGTCGCTGCCGCTGCCTCATTGATATTTATAAGTTGGACGATGTTTCCCTGCAAATTATATACATTCCACATACAATATATTACATCATATATACAGTATTATATAGTACAATATATTACATCATATATACAGTATTATATAATACAATATATTACATCATATATACAGCATTATATAGTACAATATGTTACATCATATATACAGTATTATATAGTACAATATATTACATCATATATGCAGTATTATATAATACAATATATTACATCATATATACAGTATTATATAGTACAATATATTACATCATATATACAGTATTATATAGTACAATATATTACATCATATATACAGTATTATATAGTACAATATATTACATCATATATACAGTATTATATAATACAATATATTACATCATATATACAGTATTATATAATACAATATATTACATCATATATACAGTATTATATAATACAATATATTACATCATATATACAGTATTATATAATGCAATATATTACATCATATATACAGTATTATATAATACAATATATTACATCATATAGACAGTATTATATAGTACAATATATTACATCATATATACAGCATTATATAATACAATATATTACATCATATATACAGCATTATATAGTACAATATATTACATCATATATACAGTATTATATAGTACAATATATTACATCATATATACAGTATTATATAGTACAATATGTTACATCATATATACAGTATTATATAGTACAATATATTACATCATATATACAGTATTATATAGTACAATATATTACATCATATATACAGTATTATATAATACAATATATTACATCATATATACAGTATTATATAATACAATATATTACATCATACATACAGTATTATATAGTACAATATATTACATCATATATACAGTATTATATAGTACAATATGTTACATCATATATACAGTATTATATAGTACAATATATTACATCATATATACAGTATTATATAGTACAATATATTACATCATATATACAGTATTATATAGTACAATATATTACATCATATATACAGTATTATATAGTACAATATATTACATCATATATACAGTATTATATAGTACAATATGTTACATCATATATACAGTATTATATAGTACAATATGTTACATCATATATACAGTATTATATAGTACAATATATTACATCATATATGCAGTATTATATAATACAATATATTACATCATATATACAGCATTATATAGTACAATATATTACATCATATATACAGCATTATATAATACAATATATTACATCATATATACAGTATTATATAGTACAATATATTACATCATATAGACAGTATTATATAGTACAATATATTACATCATATATACAGCATTATATAATACAATATATTACATCATATATACAGCATTATATAGTACAATATATTACATCATATATACAGTATTATATAGTACAATATATTACATCATATATACAGTATTATATAGTACAATATGTTACATCATATATACAGTATTATATAGTACAATATATTACATCATATATACAGTATTATATAGTACAATATATTACATCATATATACAGTATTATATAGTACAATATGTTACATCATATATACAGTATTATATAGCACAATATATTACATCATATATACAGCATTATATAGTACAATATATTACATCATATATACAGTATTATATAGTACAATATATTACATCATATATACAGTATTATATAGTACAATATATTACATCATATATGCAGTATTATACAGTACAATATGTTACATCATATATACAGTATTATATAGTACAATATATTACATCATATATACAGTATTATATAGTACAATATATTACATCATATATACAGTATTATATAGCACAATATATTACATCATATAGACAGTATTATATAATACAATATATTACATCATATATGCAGTATTATATATTACAATATATTACATCATATATACAGTATTATATAACAAAAGAATGTCACTGAAATTCTGCGAGCAAAAAAACAGTGACTAAGAGTAAAGGTGAGATTACACTGGGCTGCGCTTTTGCCGACTCCGTTTGGTTGACGCCCTGTGTAAATGGTAAAACGCCATGAAAAATTTGTTGTTGGTCGATGTCGGAGCTCTGTGGCATTGTCACAGAGCTCCGGCAAATCAGCCCGTTGTCTTGTTGCAGGAGCCAATCAAAATTACCGCAAGCATAAATACCCACGCACATTGGCCGACACATATGCCAGCGACTACAGTATGACAACAAGCGTAAAATTTAAGCTAAAAACTTTCGTTTTGCTGCAGACAGACAGTGTCGGTAAACTAGCAGACAAAACACCCAATGTTAACGCAGCTTTAAAAGAATATAAGGAAATTTACCAAGTTGGTTCATGTTCCAAAAAATAAACAAAAAAAGGGGAAAATATTTCAAAGCAAAGAAGAAAACCGACCCTGTTTTAGCAATCAACTTTCAACACAGCACTAAAACAATAAAGTCCCTACCCTGTGTTGTAGGCCACCATTTTCACTCCCAACTAAAGCCTTTCCGTCTTCTCTAGTCCAGGTAACAGTTGGCGTAGGTAAACCTTCTACCACACACTCCAATGCTACATCATCTCCTTCAGTTATCGCTTTCGATGAGGAAGTATTCGTGTTTATCCTTACAATGGTGGCAGCTTCTAAAGCACACAATAACTTAAACTGTTAGTATGACCAGTATAGGTGTACTCGGTATGTGCACAGACAGGGGGAACAACTGTGTGGAGCCGTACCTACAACTGATATGTTGACAGTAGTCTTGTAATCCAACTGTTGAGAAGAGGCTATAGTCGTGCCATTGAGAGCTACTAGTTCACACTGGTAGGTGAGAGCCGGGTTGTCTGCTGTGTAAAGTTCTTTGCTGGCCTGATACAAGGTCAGCCACATTGTACCATTTGCCAGTGGATGATCCTCACTTTTTGGCACTCTCAATGGATTCACCTCTTTTACTACTGGATCACTTTGGATAACACCTTTTGTTACAAGTTTGTGCGGAGGGTACTCCCCGTACGGGCCAACTCTCCATGAAACCTATTAATTAGTTTCAATTCTCTTTATTTACCTATAGCCTTTATTTAAACCAATTGCTTTAAAGTCTAGCGAATACAAACCTCCCCATAGGCAACAGCTGCGGGCAAATTGATGTAGGTACAGCCAATGCTGAATGACTCATTCGGCGCTACATCATATGTGCCACTGGCATGGTTGTAGCTGGCCGTTGTGTTGGTAGAGTGAAAGCTGCGATCTTGTGCCGAGGTTACAAGGATAAGCTGACAGAGCTGGATAAATATAACTACAACAAAAACACATTGTGTTGTATGTAAATTCATAGAGGGGGATAACAATCAACAACACATCAATCCAAATAACAAACTCACCAATAATTTGCTGCATATCAGCAATGTTTCTTTTTTCTTTTACTTACATTCAGTTTTTTAACGCCTGCAAAACCAAATTAAATCAAGCATTACACACTTTCCACTTTCCTACTGCCAGTTATGAATGTTATCAAACCAGTTACAGAGATTATGATCAGATATTGAAATGCTTTCATAGCAATATTTGACTCAAGTTGTGACATCAGTGGGTTGATTTTCCACACTAAATACTTTCGAAATATCGACTCCAATTTTCTCTTACATACACACTACATAAGTGATTAGTTGACAATTAATAATGGTAATAATATAATATTAATAATGCAGGAAGATAACAATAATAATAATCACAATAATAAAAATAACTGCTACAATATCTTTTTGTTATTGAATAACTTTCTAATAGTATTATTATTTAGCATGTTCAGAACTCATATATGCATAATCTTCATTTTGACAAAGCATCAATATGGAGGCATGCCACAGTTGGCTTTGCAATTTTCAATATGGTTGCATTGCAAATATTCTAATAATTTTGTGTCACAAGCAGCTTAACTCAGAATTTAACACATAGTTTACGACACCGGAGCACGCTCGAGTTGCGCACAGTAAATCAGTAATTGTGCCTCCATAATTTCCTTGTTAGCTAAGAGTAAGGTCTTACATTTTGGTCTATTGAGAATCATGTGCTCTATTTTTCTAAATTATCACTAATAGATAGCGTAAGGCTTGTTTTGACTTCGAAATTTTTCTGTTTGGTTTTTTTTCTTTATTAACCAGCGATGGCGGACGAATGTCCAGTGGACGCGGTTGCTTCTTTTTTTTTTTCCAATTCTTTTTTCATAGATGGATTCTGAGAAAATTAAGTTTAAAACAATAATGGCATCATGTTTCAAGCATAGTGACCAGTTTTGGTGAAATTTTGAGCAGGGTAAGTGTAGTTACTCATTCATTGTAGTAATAATTAAAAATTATTTATTATTACCAAAATCGTAAACTTTTTCATTGCGATTTTTTGTTTTATTCAAAATATTTAGCAATTTTTTTTTAAAACGAAGGAAATATATAGCCTAGCGCTGGTAGTTTCAAAAAGATTGGACAGGTTACGGGGTACTTATGAGTTTTTTAACTTTTAATTATTTACAATAATTATTATTGAAATCGGAAGAATTTTCAGAGCTAATTTTTTCAACCAAAACAGCCACGGTTGTCAAAATAAATTTGATATTCAGAATCCCCGCTGT
This sequence comes from Cryptosula pallasiana, assembly GCA_945261195.1. Lineage (NCBI taxonomy): Eukaryota > Metazoa > Bryozoa > Gymnolaemata > Cheilostomatida > Cryptosulidae > Cryptosula > Cryptosula pallasiana. The sequence goes on along the minus strand of OX183133.1, from coordinate 47,611,589 downwards.
TTGTTGGTCATATACACCAATTTTTGCAAATATCAAACTGATATAAGAATGTTAATTATTTATCAATAGTTGCCATTTTTTATAATTATTAACAGCAACACCATTTTGGAAAACATAATTGAAGTATTTAAAATGTTTTAATTGACAAAAAGTGTAAACTTGAAAGAAGACCACTGAAAAATTGTCTTGGAAGTCTTTTGTTGACTTTCAAGCATTATAAGTGTTTTTACCTGAGTTCATAAAAACCAATTAGTGAGCCATTACTGGCGTTGCGTAATGGCATTCTTGTGGTTTTGTGGTTTCTGATTGAGGTTCTGTGGTTTTTATTGCAAATAAATGATTTTGGAACAGAATTTTGCCATCTTTTCACTTCAGCAATTTTTTGTCTTGGAAAAATATTTCTTTTGTAAAATGCAAATCCATACATCAGCCTCGTTGCGCGGTTTCTCGCTTTTTCACAATAAGAGCCTAAAAGTGTAAATGGGAAAAATATTTTTGGTTTTTTCTGTGTCCATGATAATGACCATATAATTTTTTAGCAGATTCTTATCTTTCTTTTGGTATTTGCTTCATTGCTGTAGTTGCGTCAAGTGGGCTGCTAGAAAATAATGAAAATATGCACAAAAAACACAAAACCACAGAAAGCGTGTAGAAACCAATGTGTTTTAAGGCGAAAAGGGATAACCAATCAGCAAAATTCCAATCAATCATTGCACTGCGTACATAGATGTGGACCTGTAAAAGTTGGTTTGAATTGTATTGTAGACTGGCAATCTCTCAGTGCACCATGGGCCTTTGGAGTATCACTTTAATATGATTTGTCTGCCGCCATACATTCTTGTCGACCTATTGTATACTATTAATCATATTCCATTCACTTATGTTGATGTAACGATAGATTTACAGACAGCCATTCTCAAAAAAATTTGTAAAATTTTATACATCTTATGATAACGGGCTAGCTACCACTACATTAGTATTTACACAAAATAACGTATCACTGACTTTGGTTTACTATAACAATATTGCATAGTTGGTGAGGCATTAAATCATTGGTTTTGGAAAATGTGGTACGCCATTGATTGACAAGCAATTCACTAGACGGAGTTGTCCTTTCTTTAATCCCAAAGAATGCTAAATAGCCTCACTCAAAATATTAAATATAATCATAAATTATTTTCTTTTTATTTTTTATTGTATTTGAAATCATTCTTTATTTACAACTTAAATTGTCTAATTTTTCTTAGTCAAATAAAGTGCAATTCAGAATTGAAAATTACTGTTGTTGTTGATAACAACAACATCAACAACGCAAATCTGATGTTTTTTTCACAAATAAATTCTAAATATTAATATTTCAAATCTTTCGTCATCATTTGATTTAAAAAAATACTTTTTTCAGCTTTATTATTGTTTTATTTCGTTTTTGGGATACTGGCCATTTAATTTATCATGTGAGGGCCGGTGTATACATAATCGTAAACCTATCAATAATAAATTATAATCCTGTCTCAACAAAAGTGTCTCCAAAAGATCTGAAAATAATTGCCAACTCAATGTTTTATGTCCTTGAAAGTCTGTGCACAAGGACTATTACCGGGATGTTCTCTTTCTATCCAAACAAGCCAAATTTTTATGTATTTTGATCACAAGGAATAGACTGACTATAATAGTGGTATGTATTTAGTAACAGTACAAAGATATTGCATCAGCTAATGTAAGAGAAGGAAGTGATATGAGTCATACACAGTAAAAAACAACCAGCCCTAAGTGAAGAAATTAAAGTGTGGCCAACTCCCCTTCTCATGTGACCCTCTGGAGCCAAATGCTTGAGTGACTAGACTATAACTTATAGAAAAATTGCTCAATTTCAACAGCTCATAACGCTGCAAATTGACAAGCTACAGCTTAAAACAACCATTCATCTGAAAGCTCAGGATGTCTCCTAGCCCACTGGGAAATTTAAACAAAAAAATCCAAATCGAAACTAAGTAAAAAGGGCTAAAATACAGTGTCTATATTACCACTTATATTATACAAAGTAGGAATTACAAACCATTTTTCTTGTACCATTCAACTTTCATATCAAATTTTAAATAACTATTAACTTTAGATATAAATAATAGCCAAAATTCATTCATAGAATTATAATCTCAAAGTAGTTTAAATAATAATAATAACTAATAACATACATAAATATTCCAAAAGAACTAATTATTTTTTACGGTACCCATCAAATTAATCTTTTTTTTTTAAAAATGAGCATACTACTTTTTGACATTATTCATACTTCACTTTAGAGTAGTCTATTGCGAGTTTTTTGTTATTCAGTCAGATTTTTATGAAAAAAAATAATAAACACTAAGTAAAATAAATAACAAACATTCAACTTGTTCTATTATTATTTTCTTGTTGCCACAAAACCAAGTAGCACTTTGGTATTTCGGGTGGATGGTAACCAACGCGACTGTGCGCCCTCTATATAACTACAAAGGGTCACGTATATTTACTGGTGTGAAATCGAACGTTTTTGCATTATAGGGCACACAGTATTTAGTAAACGTATCGGCAACTTATCAATGTCCGGTACTGCTCAACATAGTTATTTCTCCAAAGAGGAGATGACTCCTTGTTTATTCCTGGCTCCAGTGAATTTTGTATAAATGCATAAAAACTATTTCAGTCAATGATGACTTATGTGAGCTTTTGTGAAATTTGGCTCCAGTGGAGTGGTCCTTATATAAAATAGCGCTGGAAACGGCTGATCACACTTTGATTTCTGCACTTAGAACCAGCCTATTATGATATAAATTGTTGCTGCAACATAACAAGATGTCAATACATATCAGATACTCCATCGACACACATCTACATTGCCATCCATCTGGCAATGTGCAAACATTACAACTATTCATAAGGAAGGGTCATGATCTTGCGCAGGAAATTACAGACCAGTGTTTTCAACTACCATACCTTGAAAATGTTGGAGCACAAGTTTACACAACACGAGTACAAAATCAAATAAGATTCTGACACAGAACCAGCATGGCTTTAGAAGAGGTCTTTCTTGTACTATCCAGTTACTAACAACAACACAAGACATTGGGCAGCAAGACGACCAGGGAAACTGTAGAAGCAGCTGTATTAGATTTTTCTAAGGCATTTGATATGGTGCCTCACGACTTGCTGACGCAGAAAATGGAGGCCTGCGGTTTTACAAGCGATATTTTGCAGTGGATCCTGGGATTTTTGACAGGTAGAAAACAGAGTTTTGTTGCAGGGTCAAGCCTCCAACTTCCAGACAGTTACATCGCGTGTTCCCCAGGGTTCTGACTTGGGCCAGTTCTCATTCTGATATACATCAATTATAGATATATGTACGATTAACATCCAAAATTAGACTTTTTGCGAATGATGCATTGATGCGTTTAACATTGAGAGATGAGAGTGCTGCCAGAACTTTTCAAGATGATCTGAACATATAAGAGGCCTGGCAAAAAATTGAAAATGAACTTTTGGAACAAAGCAGGAGTAAAACATTTTGATTATGAATATACATAGGGAAATGCAGAATTAACAGAAGTAAAATTTTTCAAGTATCTTGGTGTGACAATGACAAGTAAGTTTGAGCAGGATGAACATATTACCGCACAATGCTCTGACACTCTGAAAACTCTTGGGCTTTTGTGTCGTACAATATCAAGAGCACCCAAAGAAATTAAGCTACTAGCATACGAAACTCTATGGAGACCTAAACTTGAATATGCCGCCAAGCTATGGGATCCTTTTTTGATCAAACACATAAATGACTTGGAGCTGATGCAGAATAAGACTGTGCATTCTATAGGGAACATATAATGAAGGGGGATCTGGAGTCACCGAGAAAAAAAGAAGCCTTCAGGTCTGAATTGCTAGAAGTCGCAGAAGGACCAAGCAATTGTGAATGTTTGGTTTCCAACTTGTTAAGAGAGAAACAAAATGATGAACCAGTTTTTTTTCACCCACTCGGTCATAATACAAGAGCTCAGACACATGGTATTATTCTGTAGCAATTTTTACAAATAGCAAAATTAATTAAATATTATTATTATAGCAGTTTAATAATGTAGGTAGTGCAAGTGGGCCGCATGTGCTGGGTGAGAATCAATAATCTCTCTGGTTGATAGAATGCAAATGGCATATTTGCAATTTTGGCTCAAAGTAGGTTTACATTTTTTTTTAAACATAGGTCAGGATATAAGGCTCATAGAACAAAAGTTTAAAACTTATTAGATACAGAAAACATGAACGCATAAAACTCACCTTCAAATTTCCTCTGAAAAGCAGCATGGTACTGGTATACATTATTTGAAATGATCTCTTAAATCGCTAATTTCCCAGCACTAAAAAATATTTTCTCAATGTTTTGAGCCGACAAAGTTTTTGCCACTTTCACCAGGAATTCATGTGTTATTTATCTGTGTTCCATTATTGGATATAAAATTTTAGAGCTTTGTAAAAAAGAATTGTTGCTATAATATCTCTCCGTTGACAATATATAGGCTGAAAATCATATACCACATGACAATAAAACAATACAGGCGGTATGTGTTACCATTGTTCTGCATTTGGTAAATGCTTAATGCATGAGGCTATCATAAAACATTCATATGATATATAGCATAATTTTAATGCATAATAATTAATAACAACAATTGGTAAAAATGATGAACCTTTTTGAATTTGATGGATGCATAAAAATTCTAGAACATCATCAATTGTGGCAGATATAATTTACGATTATCATGTTAACACACTTTCTAAATCACCAAGACTATAATAATAATAATAATAATAATATATCATATCATTATATAATATATTATTATTTATAGTAGTTACAGTAGAAAAAAACATAATAATATTATTATTTATTATATATGTAAGTAATACTACTATAGAAGGCAATTAACTCCATCTGTGGCTGTGCTTTTCTTCTTCTTCTTATGGTCTCTATGTTGTCTTGTGAAATATGGAAGTATAATAAAAATAATAAATAAGATTATTATGTGACATGTTTTTTTTCAATTACTATTACACGACAACTACTGAAAAAGCCTAAGGCCCTTATTATGTTGTTTTTATATAATAATAATAATTTTTTTAATATATATATATTATTATATATATATATATATATATAATACAGCATCACGCTCGACTGATCCACCTGCGCGACTTCCAAATTTACATGAAATTATAAAAATTGGTCTTTTTAAAATTAATTTTATGTGGTTTTAAATAATGCTGCTAAACAGAAAATTTTAGTAGCATTCTTCTGGTGGCAAGACGTCATGTTGTTACTTACACTACCTGCTGTGACTGTGTCACTCACTCGACTCGCTCGCTCAGGTGCTATTTTTTTTAGAAGTTTGGTGCTATATTATATCAATCATATATATAATGCAGACAGGTAGAGAAATAAAAGCTCTGTAGTCAAATAAAACAACTTTAGTATGTTTCTTTTAGATTATCGATGGCTTTCTCTTCCGCTCGTAAAGTGGTATAGGGGCTCTATTTTAAACTTGAACTTACCACGCTCTGGGAAAAGTGATTTTGTGTTCCTGGTGATGATTCGCATTGACCTTCGCCTTTTACTCGGTGTAGCGCTTCTCCTTTAAGATAATTGGCTAGTTCGTAGCCAACAGCCTTACAATTGGTCTTTGTTGCAGTCCAATTACAGATTATTTTACATTTACTTGTAGCCTCTGGACCATAGACCTCTATGTCTATAGACCTATAGGTCGATGCTCTGGACTGGCATTTGCTCAAAAGCGTCATGCTTGTACCCCATCAATACCTCGGATCCCCTGCTACAATATACCGTCATGGCCGGAGAGAAGCAGAGGCAGTTTGGCTTTACATTTCTGCTCTTTGTACCACTCCTTGCATACTGGGGCTACGACACATTTTTGAAATGGTACACAAAAAGAAGAAAATTAGAAAGTTTATCCGATCAAGGTATATTAACTAATAGCATGATATGATGGTTATGTGATGATCAAGCTTGGGACTCGGTTTTGGAAACTACTAACTAATAAATAATATAAATAAATAATTATTATAATTATAATAAATTATAATAATAAAAAAGGGTTAATTATTAAAGCAATTTAATTAAATTCGATTTTGATTTTAACATTCAAAAGAAAGGAATAATTATTATTCCTTCCTTTCTTATTATAATAATAATATATAATAGCGTTTTGATATTTTTTTAAGAAGAAAGGATAATAATAATAAAGGAATGCTTATTATTTAGATAGTGTAGTGAGAAGTTTTAGATTTTTTTTTTATGTTTAAAATTGGTGGCAACTTGTCTAGTAGAAGCTGATACGTTCATTGGTTCTAAAAATAATTGGCCCAAATTTGATCAACATACTAAAAAACGAATTTAAAAAAAAGCATAATGTCTTAAAAATCACATTGTTTGCGGTGGCAACGCGACCGCAGGCGGATCACCCAAGCGTATCTACTAGTGCAAACAATATACGCGCCTATATAATATATATATTGTTTGCGTGTATATATATATATGCGTACAGCAAAACCATTATCATGACGATTGTAATTTGCTACCACTGATAACAATAATAATTGCAATTATTTCTATATTTAATAAATAATAATTATTATAATTAATTTAAATACACAACAACCAGAAAGATAATAATTACTCTCAATCGATTAGTAATTATTACAATCAATGTGTTATTAATTAATATTCTAATTATTTTTTCTAATAAATAATAATATTATTAAATTAATTATTAGTAGAAATGTGAAAACAGATTTATTTTCAATCATTATTATTGAGAAACTGCAAAAAAAATGAGTATGTTTTTTCAAACTCACACTGATAGCAAAATTAAACTTTTCAGCGTTGAAATTATAACATTAATTTATTTGGACAAATAAATTTATAATGTTTAGTAATTCTGTCTCAGTTGATAGCCAGTTGATAAATTTTATTAATGTAAAACCATATCAATGTTTATTCCCGCCCGCAATATCAGCGTATTATGGTCGGTGGAATCTCACGCTATTGTAGAATTTTTGAAAAATATTTTTCTTACCCTTTTTCAGAAAAAGATTAATTTTACCCAATAAGTTTCACCAATTATTCAAAATAATACACCACTAGATAGCTAACATGCATACACATGAATGAAAATTAACAAATTGTCAAAATACCATTCTGAGTGCTGACAGATTTCAGTTGAAGTATACAAAGTTTGAACACATGTAACTAATACTGAACAGGTCTGCAAGGAAGATTTCAGCAGATTTCCTGTGCTGTAAATGATTGGCTATCTGATGAACTTTAAACTTTGGCGTTAGTAACCTTAGTTCCAGAAATATTAAAACAATAAAAACAAATGTCTATAACCTCAGGGTACGACAGTTTTTTATACTGCGGTTTTGATAGAGTCACGTGGTACCAAATTCAACTCGTTGTAGCGTCCATATTATTAATAATAATATTGTATCTTCTTCTTATATCATCTTGAATGTTCAATAGATTCTATACTCTGTATGGTTGTGCAAAATTTATGTGGTATTATTAGAGTCATCTTCTAGTTTATTAGTCTTTGCTGCAAATATTACATATATCTATGGTGGCTCAGAACGTTTTGCCTTTTGTGTTTTAAAATGTCTGAACCCTTTCCAAACCGTTTGAACGAATTTGAAATAGTCTGAACTTTTGCAAAAACTTCTGAACGCTTTGTGAAATTGTTCGTGAACTTAGAAAATCCGAGCCGATTTGCTGGTTTGCTCTATTGGTCATAGATCTACAGTCCATTTATGATGGATAATGTTTCTCCTAAACACTGAACAGTTGAATTTTTTCTAGAAAAATAAATAAAATATTTGATTTAATAAATATTATTTGCTTTAAATTATTTTAAATAATAAATACAACCTAATTGTAATACCTCTTGTACATCTACCGATTAGCTCCCGATTTGCCTTACCGATTGAAGATTTCCCTGCATCCGTTTCCGGTGTGACGTAATGATATTATTGGGAGCATTTTATTTGAGGCTATCGGTAGGTTTTGCTCGTGGCCAAAAAATCGGTAGACAATTCGCGATTTGACCAATCATATCACTGTTTGTGGTTTTGATGTTTCCAACAAATTTGTTTCTCAAGTGCAATTATTTTTAGATGAAGAGTCGTTTTTTAGCGTCCCGTTTTTTTTTTTAAAAGCAATTGATGGCTAACTATGGAAAAAATGTAGCGAGTTTCACCGTTATTGCGTGAGAATGGCAAGTAGATAAAAAATAGGGGAAACTCCTTGACGTCATCTCCAATCGGCAAGAGGTAATCGGTAGATGTACATGTAGCATAATGCTACATGTGCATCTACCGATTTGTCCTTACCGATTGGAGATGGCGTCAAGGAGTTTCCCCTATTTTTTTTCTCCAATTGCTATTATCACGCAATACCGGTGAAACTCGCTAAATTTTCCATAGTTAGCCGTAAAATGATTTAAAACAAAAAAGGCGAGACGCTAAAAAAACGATTCTTCATCTAAAAATAATTGCACTTGAGAAACAGTTTTGTTGGAAACATTAAAACCACGAACGGTGATATGATTGGTCCGATTACAAAATATCTACCGATTTTTTGACCACGAGCAAAACCTACCAATAGCCTCAAATAAAATGCTACCGATTATTTCATTACGTCACACAGAAAACGGAAGTCCTCAATCGGTAAGGTAAATCGGGAGCTAATCGGTAGATGTACACTGGGTATAAATGTAAAAATTCATGTTAGAGATTATATTCAACAACATTTTTATACAGTTAATTAACTTGCGCTATGTCTGTTAATCGACGTCTATGTTGACAAAGTTATATAGAGGCTATAAATAAAATTATGACGATCGCTTTTGGTTCGAAAGCCATGTGCCTTCCAAACTTTTCCAACCATTTCAAAATAGTTTAGACTATTTTAAAACAGTTCAGACTATTTCAAAATAATTCATACGGTTTGTAAATAGTTCATACTCTTTCTAAAGCGTCCATACGGTTTGTAATTTCCTAAATCATCGGGATCATTTCTAAACCGTCTGAATTATTTGCAAGACAACTATACGGTTTGCAGATTTTACAATTGTTGGACAGGAAATACAGTTTTATAGCATCAATCCTACAACTGCTGAGGCCGACAATTAATTTATTATAACCAACAAGCCCGTTTTTAAACATAGTTTCTTGGGCTATTTTACTACAGTTATCCAATTATTTTCATTGTAAAAGACGCTTTGCAAACCGTCTGGACTATTTCAAATCCGTCCATGCGCTTTGAAAACGAAACCGTCTAACCTAATGAGCCATCATATATATCTTATATATATATGATATTAATTATTCTATAATATATATTATGTATAGATAGATGTTCGTCAGTAATTATTATTACCAATAAAAATGATGTAACTTGATAGTGCAATATCAAAGAGCTGTGAGTGTTTTGATCAGAACTTAGTTCTTCATCACTGGTAAAAAAAGACGCACATTTCATGGCCTTCATGATGATTATGATATATAAATAATACAAAGTCATCAGTGATTATTTATCATTATAATATTATAGATATGTTGATGTAAATAATATGTATATATATGGTATGTAATGTATGTATAACTACTATTGCATTTCGACAATAATAATTATGAAACCGAATTATTATGGCATTTATAATATTTGATTAATAAATAATAATAATAGTGATTCTTACTAAGTGTTCATTGATGTGATGATTGGTATGTTGATTGATTTGTCGGGTACGTAAAAATAATTAGCTGGTAATAACAATGAAACATTATTATCATTAAATAATCCAATGTTTGTGTTATTATTACCTATGCTTTTCATTATTATTAGTATAATTATCATAATAAAATTGATCATTTTATTTAATATAAAGTAAATACAAACACAGCAAACAAGTAAATAGTAATAAATAATTATAATAATGCAAGAGAATATAATACTGATTAATGCTGCCACCACGTACAATACAAATAATTAGCAGCAGTGGTAGTAGAAATAGAGTAAAAGCCTGCTCTTTCTGTACTACATAAAAATCCGATTAATCAATGAGAGCTATTATTATAATAAGTAAATATACATATATATTAATGATAATAATAAATAATCAAAATAATAATGAAATACATGATAATAATAATAATAAATATCATTAGTAATTAATAAATTACAAAAATTGATAATGATTAGCTAATAAATAATAATATAATAATAATGATAAAAGTGAATGTTATTAAAACTATAGTTACAATAATAAAATATTATAATAATGTAATTTGATTGTTTCAAATTATTATTTATAATTATAGCAATTAATATAATAATAATGATTATAATTAGTAGTAATGATGTGATGAAAAACCCAATTATTAAAAATTATAGTAATAATTATTAATGGATTTCCCTTCAAGAATTTGGGCCCACATTGTACGTCATATAATTTATGCCTTGAAAAAAGGAAAATCTAATGTAATTGTAAGAATAGCAGTAAGAAAGATATATAATGGTAATATTTGTAACATTTATCACCCAAGCTTTTCTTCGCAACTGAAATAAATCCCTACAATATCATTGCAGTCTCTACTACTGTCTGCATCATCTGCTCAAATATTCCGGCTTGTTCAATAAATGATATTGTTTATAGTCTCAAAAAGAATTTTTGGCTTTTACATCATGGCTAACCCTAACTAACCTTAGGCTGTAATCTATAATGAGCTGAAAGACAAAAAAAACAAATTAGCAGCTAGAAAAACATAGTATGCAAAAACAACAAATCATAAACCAATTTTTTTTTAGTGTTCAATACCATTTTTGTAGAGACTTCATATCCTTTTTAGTAAGAAATCTTCAAGAAATTTGCTACGTATGTGGATTAAATACAGCATAGTCACCCGATGTGGAGCTTTGAAAAACAAAAACTTTGTTTTTTGTGACCAATTGGATGAAATCAAAATATTTTGACCTTACATATCTTGAAAAAATCGATTATGTCAAGCATTTAAATTAAAAACTTACAGCTAGTCATTTATCGTCCTGAAAATCATTGTAAATGGACTTATTGTTTGTGAAATAGCAGCGACTCGCGAAAACGATAACGATACGCATTCATTTGCCCCAAGCCTGGTGATGATGATAATAATAAATAAATAAGTAATAACAATCATCATTATTATTTATAATATAATAATAGCGTTATTATATTATTGTATCAACAGCTCATGACTCATCCTCAGAAAAAATTTAGAACATATCATAGTATTGTTTTTTTTTTAAATAATTACCCAGAAAGTTCTGAAATGATTCAGAAGGTGTAAAAACCCACAGCCAGCTCCAATCTACTGGCCTGATGGTTGGTGGGTGGGTGGATTTAAGTGTATAGAGGTGAAAGAGAGAAGGTAGGACACTTCAATGGGTAAAATATGTGAAAAAAATTCACCGCTCTTAGCTGACATTTTTACTCAGTTGTGAACAGACTCGTGGGTTATGAGATAGTAGGAAGTTGCCAAAAGGTCTCACTCATCAATCAAATGCTAACAGCGACAACTTGAGAGTCTATTTTCTCAGCTACTAGTGATATGAAAAACCAAATTATTTTTCAAAGGCCTGAAAAGTTTTTTAGGAACATCCCTTCTACTACTAGCTGAATAAATATCAGTAGGTATACTCGCTGTAGAGAGCAAATTCCGATGCAAACGGTGATATACTTCTATGGGGTTTAATATCACAACCCCCAAATAACTTCGGTTTACATTTGAAAAAAAATACTGGAATTGGGCCAATCATATTGCGATTTCCGTTTTTAACAGTTCCATTATCGTTCATTTTGGAGAAACATTTTGTGCCTTATGGAAGGATGTGTTTGGATAATTTTGGCATTGTTTTGACGAAGGAGTTTGAGCTACAAGTTGAACATATACACCATTTCAAACCATTTATTAAGTACAACAAACTATTAAACAGTCAATGTCAATCCGCAGAAACATTTGGGAAAGAGTAAATGCTGGATTAAACCTAACACAAAACACCCCATTTTCTTGAAATTTGGAGTGTCTCACCATTTTACTCATTCTCATATACTCTCTTTAACTATCCTGCCCCACCGCCAGGCCAGTAGTTTGGAGCCCCTTGTGTGTAAAAATACTAACCGTTCTTTTAAATGCTCTGAAATGTTTCAAGTCACCGAAACAACTATTATTCTTCGTTTTACCAAAAGGCAACGGTCAATAGACATGAAAATAATCATATCATTATATATAAATTAAAACCGTTTGGTATATTGACATTTTTTCTGATTAGTCAGTGTTTAGTAGTAAAAATTACTAGCTGTGATGCGAACAGAAGATATATTGTACGCAGACAAATAAGTTGGCTTGGATATTCAAAGCTGTCAAACTATTTGACAAAACGTTTAGATGGTTTGTAAAGCGGTTCAGACACTTTAAAATGCATAGATAAAATATTCTGAGCCACCATGTGTAATCAATGGGGTCTTTTCCTGTTTCCAGTTTTTTTTATTTTGTTTTTTGTAAAACTCACCATGAAAGATATTTTTTGAAGGTTTTTTTAAATTTACTAATTCGATTCACCAATGGGAGTTGTCTTTTCTTTAGTGTCAAAGAGTGCAAAATAATCTCAACCAAATTACTAAAAATAATTTCAACCAAAATACTAAAAAATAATCATAAGTTAGTAGCTCCTTGTTTTTTTTTTATTGTATATAAAAATCACTTTACTTACAACCTGTATTTCATAATTATTTTCCAGTCAAACAACGTGTAATTCAGATTTTAAAATTATTGTTGTTATTGATGACAACAGTGCACCAGAAACGAAAATCTGACGTTTTTTTGTTGTGTAAGTATTGATATTTTGAATCTTTTCATATCATTTGGTCTAAAAAAAATGTTGAACTGTAATATTGTTTTAGTTTTTGAGATATTGGCCATTAAATTTATCATGTGAGGGCTGGTGTCAACATAATAGCAAACCTATCAATAACAAATTGAAATGCTGACTCAACTAAAGCGCTTCAAGAAAATCTGAAAATAATTGCAAACCTTATTTTTTATTCTCTTGAAGGTCTGTGCAAAATGACTATTTCTGGAATGCCCTCGATCTATGCAAAAAAAACGAATTTTCGCAACTCCACTTTATGACCTTTTATAAAGTGTTGCGTATCGAGAAAAAAAACTGCGTACAAATCAGCATCTATTGTACTTATACCATAGGTGAGAAGAAGAGCACAACTCCGGAAAAAAGTTTTTTAATCAAGAAACACCAGAATTAAATACACTAAGTTTAAATTAGCCCAAAATCACTGACACAGCACCTTCAAAGTAATATTATTATACCACTTGTGTGGGAAACAAAACTTCATGTAGCCTTATATGTTGTATGTAAAGAGTTTGAGCTTTCAAGTTTACCATTTTCATGACAACACATTTATTCAAATTTTACAAGAAGACTGCTGAAGCAAAAGTTGTCCATATCTCAAAAACCACAACTTCGATTTACTTATATCAGCGCCCAATTTTTTAACTCATTGATGGCAAATACATTTACTGTTTTTTCAATACACCGTTTGCTTGTTGTTATTGTTGTTGTTGAGCATGTTTGGTTTTGTCAATGTTGTTGCTTGGTTAGTTGCTTAGAGCTGTTGTTATTGAGTTGGCGTGTATCATTGTAGATAAATGCTCAAGATTTAGTGCAGTTGTGAATTACGAACCTTCGTCAGATTCATTGCATGAGAAAGACTTGACTAAGTTACCATTAAATATCCGTAACTACAGCTCTCCCACGTGTGAACGTAACGAACAATCCATCGTGTCCCCCGATCGTCCCAAACTTGAACCTTTTGAAATTTTATGACTTTAGACACCGAACAGTTCATTATATTACTCATATACCAGTAAATAATCACCTTTTTTATATTTTTAACTTCAATCAGACAAATTATTTACTGTCGTTGCCTTTTTCTCTGTGATATTTGTTCATCATGTTTGTTTGATGTGCAGGCTTTCTCGTCGCTTTCTTTGTTTAAGCCTTCAAATCCTTTTTTACACTTTTTTTGCAACAATCTGATTTAGTGATAGGTTTTTTACTTTTACCGATGTGGTTTCCTAATAGTATGCACTGAGAATGCTGATACCACTGATACATGTGATGGAGCGAACCAAGGAACTGAAGCTATCAAATGCTCTGAACGTTCTCTGACAGCAGAAGATTATAGTGCTGCCTTTGCCAATATCCAGCAAGGAGTAATTCGGCAGCGTGACATTCTTGTCCTCATTTCCTTGCTCAGAAACTCTGATGTTCAGAGACTTGAAGAAGGCTTACAGTTGGTTCTGAGGCTTTCTGTTACCACTGCTGAAAACAAGGTCAGTGTTGACCCATTTTCTAGCTGGTATACACATTTTACATATAGTCGCATCTATGAAAATCATTCAAATTTCTTGTGTGGATCATACATATATGCCAATATAGGTAGTAGCAATAGAGGTAGCAGCAATAGAGGTAGTAGCAATAGAGGTAGTAGCAATAGAGGTAGTAGCAATAACAGCACAGAAACCTAAAATCACGTTAACGTGATTAATTTTACAAAATTTGAGCCGATTCATTTAGGTAAGACAACTCCAAAATTACATAGAGCTTGACAACTCCCATAAAAAGTTGGCTAAAGCTGGTAAATGATATAACTATTTGTGTAACCTTTTGTAGATCACAGATTATTCTTGTTTTATCATTGGCTTCAGTTTTGTCACTAAGTGTAAAGTTTTTAACTCGTTTTCTCAAGTATTGATAAGCTATCCAGGCGGTGAAACAATGGCTGCTATAGTTTTAGATATCAAATGTGTATCAGGACATCGTGTGGGTTAAATGTCTCTCTAACCTTGCAGATAATTGCTTGAGGTAAATAAATGTCTGGTGGACGACTAAGGAAATAAGATTACTTTTTTCCATAGTTGGCACCTCTATTTGTTATCAAATATTCGCTTTTCAAATCACTGCAGACTCTCTATGCCTATGCAGACTCTCTATGCCTATGCAGACTCTCTATGCCTATGCAGACTCTCTATGCCTCTGCAGACTCTCTATGCCTATGCAGACTCTCTATGCCTATGCAGACTCTCTATGCCTATGCAGACTCTCTATGCCTATGCAGATTCTCTATGCCTATGCAGACTCTCTATGCCTATGCAGACTCTATGCCTCTGCAGACTCTCCATGCCTCTGCTGCTTTGTTATATGTTTACTTAGTTTTCTTCCTTTGATGCAGAATCTCTTACTTACCAACGGAATAGATTTTGAACTCTGCAGGATTATTCGCTGCCGCCAAGACCTGCCAGACACAGTCACTGCTCTCACGGCTAACGCTGTCAACAATTTATCTCTAAGTGAGGAAGGGCAACTGAAGTTTGTGGTGAGAAAACCATTTATCACATCTACCAGGTTCACTGTCAGATATACATAAAGATATACAAAACTTGTGAGTTATTCATAGTAACTGCGTGGTGTAGCTCAATAATCCAATGAAAAGACAACTCCAATTTTGTTACTCCGATATTATAACCATTTCTTATAGAATTTGTACTATATCTCTCTTCTATTATTATATATAAGTTTTTAATGGAAATAAATTGAATTCAATTGAGACGTCTAATCTTAAAACATATCTATGTGCTGCATATATCATTGATCACGCTGTACTTCTGCGATGACCAAATTGCTAAACACAAGTTGCCTGTATATATTCTACTAGTTTATACAGGCTCAAGTTACTATTTAGGATATTAACTGTTACAGGAAGTGGTAGATCAGCTGGCAGACATATGCGTTGGAGAAGAAAGCTCTTTGGCAGTGTCCGCATTGCAGTGTCTCACCAATCTGTCAGTCACTTCGCACAGTCACCAAAGTTTCCCCAAAGTAGTTCAGAGCCTGTACAACTTGTTGGATACCCATCCTGATAGAGCACTCTCTGTGTGTAGGGTGCTGGTTAATCTCTCCTCCAGTTCTTTGTTGGTGCCATACCTACTGGCTGCCAAGGTAAAACCTACCAACAACAATGCGGTGTTACTATTTATTGCAAACTATGTTTGGAAATACTAGCAATTATGAATATTATTCTCCAGTTATTGTTGAATGAATGTTGATTCACAGATAAACAATACGTTCGACATGTTCACATAATACTAGCAAAAATAACTATAAACTTGCAAGCTGTAAACTAGCTGAAACTTTAATGTCAAATTGGAACTGTGGTGACATAGAAATTCCACTAGGTATCAGAGAATTTTAAATTATTCGCAGAAGCTTGAACCAACTGGTTGATCTGTGGTTTGTATAAAATCAATTGACCTATTATCTGCACCTTTCACATTTTGATGAATAGTTGCCGTATATTGGGATGTTTAATCTATGCAACAGCGAGTCTGTACCAAACCAGACAATAACCTTTATAGTTATAAGAGTATTCTCGGTCGATGTTCGCTGAACAAAATACAATAAAAATTCATCAAATTGGCAATAAATCTAATCACTAAATAATCATCTTGTTTGAAACTCGAGGGTCAACAAAAGTATGTCACTAAAAAAAATGACCAACAAGCACTTATTTGTTTTGTTCGTAGGTTCTGTTTAAAACTTGACATTAAATAGTTAAGAGCGAGTCTAGTTTGTTCATTTTAAAAGACCGGTTTTTCATATCTTCAAAAACGTTATGAGATGACGACCATTGTCAAAAATTTTCTATATGAAAGAGAAACTTTATGAACTCTTGTGGTTTGTAATGTCGGTTTTGCTTTTTCTTGATTGCTTTGCAAATTGGGAGTTATCTGCTTTATAATTTGTTTTGCAATCTAATAATTTATCAAGTAATTAGGATGTTCCGAACTAATGTTTTGTTTCATATATGATGTAGTGAACTACAGTAACCTCTTTATTACTTTTTGTCATTTGCTCAACGAGCGGGTCGCTAAGACTCCTAATGTCACGATGCTTTCGTATGGTCATAATTATTTAGATAACACAAAATTGTGATTTGATACTTTCAGTTACAAAAATTTAATTAAAACTGCGAACTTGGTATCATACGAACTTGGTATCATACGGACTTAGTATCATACGAACTTGGTATCATACGGACTTGGTATCATACGAACTTGGTATCATACGGACTTGGTATCATACGGACTTGGTATCATACGGACTTGGTATCGTACGGACTTGGTATCATACGGACTTGGTATAATACGGACATATAATTTTGTATAGCTTAGGTAGGTATAGCTTAGGTAGGTATAGCTTAGGTAGGTATAGCGCAGTCTCCCAAAAGCATTGCGGTAAAACTATGTTATAGTTACATTTAGTGAAGGCGCTTAGGACTTTGGGTTCTAACAAGGTCAAGGTTGCTACTCTGCATTGCGGGGGTTTTAAAGAAGTATAATATCTATTTGTAGCTGAAGTTGTCACTTGTTGTTAGCACACACTCTTTCTTTACCATTGTACGTACACCCAACCCACTGATGGACTATACTTTCAGAGGCCTGAGTGCTCCCATCAACTGATGACTGATAGTTCAGGGATCGCCTTACGTTGGCTAAAGTTCCTTACAAACATCTCACAAATAGTCTTGTCTGAGGGTATAATGGAGGCCACCCTACCAACTATATACAAAGCTGCAAGTCCTGAGACTATGTACTCCTTTCTGTATGGGACAGCCAATCTCAATGAGATTACCAATGCTCTACTTGGGAGGAAATCTGGAGGGGATGAGGAGCTGAGTCGGCTGTCCAATCAGTTGTATAAAAACATCAATCTGAGGCTATTAAGTGTATCGAGTCAGGCATAAGGCATACGAGTGTGTGCAGCATTGATGACATCCTTCACATGTGACTCAAGTATAGCCCGTGTGACTCAAGTATAGCCCGTGTGACTCAAGTGTAGCCCGTGTGACTCAGGTGTAGCCCGTGTGACTCAGGTGTAGCCCGTGTGACTCAAGTATAGCCCGTGTGACTCAAGTATAGCCCGTGTGACTCAAGTATAGCCCGTGTGACTCAAGTGTAGCCCGTGTGACTCAAGTGTAGCCCGTGTGACTCAAGTATAGCCCGTGTGACTCAAGTATAGCCCGTGTGACTCAAGTATAGCCCGTGTGACTCAAGTGTAGCCCGTGTGACTCAGGTGTAGCCCGTGTGACTCAAGTATAGCCCGTGTGACTCAAGTATAGCCCGTGTGACTCAAGTATAGCCCGTGTGACTCAAGTGTAGCCCGTGTGACTCAAGTGTAGCCCGTGTGACTCAGGTGTAGCCTGTGTGACTCAAGTATAGCCCGTGTGACTCAAGTATAGCCCGTGTGACTCAAGTATAGCCCGTGTGACTCAAGTGTCAACTAACAAAGGCTTGCATAAGATGTTACCCTCTGTAAGGTTGCGTTGATACTTACCTGTTTGAATGTTTCGCTGGACTCGACATGTAATATTCACACGCGATATTCTATATATAAGATTGCATTTGGGATGAACTTTCCATGAAATTTATAGTCTCCGTTTAAAATGTATTTGTTTAGAGATTCAATGAACAATGCAGATCACAAGTTACGCATACAAACACAACAACATTCAATAAGAAGAGAGCACTCTATCACAGTATTTTGAATAAACAAGTTATTCATCACCCCAACTACCAGTATTATACAAGATCAGCACACCCAGTGCATGTGGTGAGCCATCCTAGATGTATATGTCACCATGGTAAATATATAACAACACAAACAGTGTTTTGTCATCACCAATCCACCTCACACCAGCAGTTCATTCTGTTATGGCGTTCACAAAAACGTGTTTGTGTGCCTTGGGCCGCTGCTCACGATGTGCATTGCTCATCGAATCCATTTTCTCCGTTGCCGATTTGTTAACTCTTGCTTTTGTCTTCCCTCAAAGATACTGTTCTGTTGAATACCAACTGAAAATATATAAAAGAACATGCGTGTGTATCTAGTATACGTGTGTGTATCTAATAGTATACGTGTGGGTATCTAATAGTATACGTGTGGGTATCTAATAGTACACATGCGTGTGTATCTAGTAGTACATGTGTGTATCTAATGGTACATGTGTGTATCTAGTAGTACTTGTGTGTGTATCTAATAGTACTTATGTGTGTATCTAATAGTACTTGTGTGTATTTAGTGAGACACGTTGAGGCCACCGAGAGACACTAAGAGTTTGTTCATCTGTAGCTGATACCAAAATAAAAGCAGTCAGGAGCAAATCCAGCAAATGTCGAGTTCATTGGTGTAGTTATACAAGTACAAACAATGCAGAGGCACTACAAACAATGCAGAGGCACTACAAACAATGCAGTGGCACTACAAACAATGCAGAGGCACTACAAACAATGCAGAGGCACTTACTAGTGTTGTGAGTAAGGCACCAGCAGCACACAATACAAACCTTATTTGGTGTGCTGTCAGGGTCTACGCTGAAGTAACCAGTTCTTTCAAACTGATAGCATGTGTAAGGGCTGGACAGCTCCTCAACAGACTTGTCCACCATTGCATCTTCTATTACATTTAGTGAATCCTGCAACAACACAGCGAGCTGTATCAGTAATTCTAGAGCAAAGTAAGCCTTGTACTACTATGAGTAGTACCAGAAACTCATATAAATAAATACTACTACACAACAAACGTAGTCATTGACAAGTAGCTAGTGTACAGCAGGTACCTTGTTTACATCAGTGAGAAAGCCTCCAGGAACCTCGCTGGGGTCTTCTGGATTCTTGTGAAAGAATAGTTTCTCATACAGTCGTACCTCACACATGGCTGGCTTGGCCACCCAGTGTACATAAGCCTTTGGTTTGCTCACTATTTCTGTGGCTAACTGCGCATTTACCTTCAGCTCGCTGATTCTTCCATCAGCGTCCTGTGGGCAGCAAATGACATCAATCAAATGTACATGTAGTTGTGGACCAGTGTTGGTGAGAAACCTTCCATAAACAAAATACTACTTCGGAGTAGTAAGTCACTGGTGGAAGCAGTAAGTCACTGGTGGAAGCAGTAAGTCTCTAGTGGAAGTAGTAAGTCACTAGTGGAAGCAGTAAGTCTCTAGTGGAAGCAGTAAGTCACTGGTGGAAGCAGTAAGTCTCTAGTGGAAGTAGTAAGTCTCTAGTGGAAGTAGTAAGTCACTGGTGGAAGCAGTGAGTCTCTAGTGGAAGCAGTAAGTCACTAGTGGAAGCAGTAAGTCTCTAGTGGAAGTAGTAAGTCACTGGTGGAAGTAGTAAGTCACTAGTGGAAGTAGTAAGTCACTGGTGGAAGCAGTGAGTCTCTAGTGGAAGCAGTAAGTCACCAGTGGAAGCAGTAAGTCTCTAGTGGAAGTAGTAAGTCACTAGTGGAAGCAGTAAGTCTCTAGTGGAAGCAGTAAGTCACTGGTGGAAGCAGTAAGTCTCTAGTGGAAGTAGTAAGTCTCTAGTGGAAGTAGTAAGTCACTGGTGGAAGCAGTGAGTCTCTAGTGGAAGCAGTAAGTCACTAGTGGAAGCAGTAAGTCTCTAGTGGAAGTAGTAAGTCACTGGTGGAAGTAGTAAGTCACTAGTGGAAGTAGTAAGTCACTGGTGGAAGCAGTGAGTCTCTAGTGGAAGCAGTAAGTCACTAGTGGAAGCAGTAAGTCTCTAGTGGAAGTAGTAAGTCACTAGTGGAAGCAGTAAGTCTCTAGTGGAAGTAGTAAGTCACTAGTGGAAGCAGTAAGTCATTGGTGGAATATAAAAGTGGTAAACTATCATAAAGAACAACTAAGAACTTGGATAATAACGAAAAACACATTATTTATTATAAATCAAATTAGCAAATAACTTTTTAATGACTATACAATAATATATTGAACTGAAACGGAAGGAGATTTGGATTAAGTATCAGCGCAGTTTGAATTCATCATCACCTTCCAATGAGGTTCCACAGAAGAACTTTCCGATGGAGATTATTCTACTAGAGCAGAACACTATCATAGCCTGGTGAGGACCCAGCAAGCTCGTTATTAATAAAAACCCGATGCATTAGAGTTGCTGACAGTAAAACATTTTAACAGCTGACTGGAGGCAGCAATCTTACCTTGATAACTTCATTGACTGATATCACTGCTCCAACGTATTTGAGCCCCATCGGCTGCAGCAGTGTGAGTCTCTTGAAATTTTTGTCCGCTGTCTACAGATAACGCAATAAGAGCTGATGTGAGGGATGTTTATCTCAAAGGCCATTTCACGATCAGCATTTTATTCTGGAGTTGTCCTTCCCAAAGTTAAAAAAGATCACAACTCAGATAACACATCTACAAGCTGAAATATTGCTGAGAGGACAAAACCTAAACTCTCTGCAATGATGATTGGACAGATTTATATCACTTTCATTGAAAAAGTGCAGAACAGTTAATTGGGCTCACTACAATAAAAAAGCTGTACCCTTGTACCTCCTCAAAGTCCGAACGCTCTATGTAGAAGGTGTCGGCAAATTCTACTTTGTGTGTGCCGTGACTCTCATCAGCGGGCATGTTTGGTACGGTGAGCTCGTAAATGAGGTCTTTGGGCGGATGTAATATAGTTACTTTAAGTGGCTCAAGGACAGCCATTGCCCTGTAAGCACACAATCACATTGCTGTAGCCCACAACTGTAAGTCTCTACCCTGTACAGTGATGTCGGCCCTAGCATTGGCAACCATTCACAATCACTAACCATCACAGTCTGATGAGAACCTAACATAATGTGTCATTGAGTAAACATGTTGACAGGAATGTACATACTTGACACTCCTGAGATGGAAATTGTAGGTAACAGTATTTGTGTATCATGTAATATAACTGGGGCAATGTCAACACACAGTTTGTAGGTCGTTGACCTGAGAGCCACACAATCAGGCGTGGGGTAAACAAACCAATGGGGGTAGATATGTCCTACGAGTCCACTTCCGTGGTGTCACACAAAATTGGCATTAAGCCAACATGACCAGTTCAGTAGCAAATACACAGCCCCAGGAGGCAGCACAAAGCACATGTATAATTCATTGCTAGCCGGCCTGAAACACCGCGTGTCAGCAATCATTTCAATGGCGGAAGCTCAATGTATACATGTCGGTACGGCAACACAACATCAACTAATCAAAATCCAGGATAAATAATTGAAATCATTCAGAGATTTACGAAGATGAAATAAAAGAGTGATATCACACAGTTTGCATGAATGAAATAGAATTGTGAGAAAATATCGTGTAAGACTGTTTCACCTACAAGCTTATCCACAACTCATCGATATATCATGTAAGACTGTTTCACCTACAAGCTTATCCACAACTCATCGATATCAGTTTCAAGTATCAACTGTACATTGTGTGACGTTTCAAGTATCAACTGTACATTGTGTGACGTTTCAAGTATCAACTGTACATTGTGTGACGTTTCAAGTATCAACTGTACATCGTGTGACGTTTCAAGACCGAGGAGACAATTTAAGGTAGAGCGGAAAAATTCAAAGGAGAGAGAGGAGAAAATTCAAGGGAGAGAGAAGACAATTCAAGGGAGAGGAGAGAATTTAAGGCAGAGAAGGCAATTCAGGACAGAGAGAAGACAACTCAAAAGTGACTCACCTGTGAGCCTTGACATTGAGCACGTCTCTCACGCAAGACTCCAACATGGTCGGGTCTAAGACTGTCTGTGCCATCGTCACTCCTACTTTGGCGCAGAAGAGATTGATAGCCTCAGGAGGGAACCCTCGACGTCTCAACGCCGTCAGAGTGAAGAGTCGTGGATCGTCCCATCCCCTGATGGTGACAGAAATGCAATAAATCGATTGCGAGCAAAAATAGATGAACAGCTACGATAGCACTGTACAAACTGACAATGTTCTTCTCTAACCTGCAATATCATCACTGCTGAGAAAACTGTTAGCATTATATCTGATATGCTAACTATTTGATTCTTTCATAGAGACAGCTTCTGAAGAAATACCAAAATGTAGAGCATAAATACCTGACGCAGTCATTTTCAATAAGTTTAGCTATTTTTCGTTTGGAGACAACGGCGTAGTGTAGGTTGAGCCTGGCGTACTCCCATTGGACAGGACAATAGACATCGATTGCGTTGCACAGCCAGTAGTATGATGACCGTCTGCAACAGAAATTGCAGCTATTGATTAAACTAGTTGCAGTATGACCTTGGTCTTTAATAGCACCAGCATATCACCACTACACCACAGTAGTCTAGATGCATAGGGTAGAGAGCAGACAAATCCTTAAATACCCTACACCATCACAAGATGATCAAATGGAATGCTACGAGATGCTATAATAACACCTACACAAGCCGCTCATTCATTTACTGTACCAAAACACTTGAGTATTCAGCCATATACCACTTCCTGTGCGCAAGTACATTAATAAAACACTTGAGACGAGAGCAC
Organism: Cryptosula pallasiana; assembly: GCA_945261195.1. Classification (NCBI taxonomy): domain Eukaryota; kingdom Metazoa; phylum Bryozoa; class Gymnolaemata; order Cheilostomatida; family Cryptosulidae; genus Cryptosula; species Cryptosula pallasiana. The sequence continues at coordinate 47,588,053 of OX183133.1, read as the reverse complement.
TTGCCCTATCCTGTATAACCTAGCTCCAGTACAGAGTGCACACAACTCCTCACATACATAAACAAACACTACAGAGTTGGACAGTGATGTAAGCTCATGTATACCATACATAATGTATGAGTATTAAGTATATGCCAGTACCTATATAAGGGCCCAAAATCAATATGTAACATCTCAAGTATGATTGGTTCTGTTCTTATTTCTTGTGTAGCGGATGTAGTTACAGCGTAGCATGGGAACTATAAGGGTCTTTAGCATGGGAACCAAATAATAGACAAGTACATCTCTAGCACATATATTACTATAGCATGCACCAACCTTGCCTGGAACTCTTTGGTGCAAAGTGAGTGTGAGATGTGTTCTATAGAGTCACACAGACAGTGTGTATAGTCGTAGGTGGGGTATATGCACCTGCCAATCAAATATAGGACTGTATCAACTTGTGTGGCATTATCTCCACCACGTATGATAGTTGAGAGAGAGAGCAGTCCATACGTGCAATAGTAAACAATGTGGGATAAAAGAGAAAGTGGCTATTATATTTGGGTCAATACCACACATCAGTATTCAATAGAAACATACTTGACGAGCTCCTTCAATGAATTAACAATCAAACGACAATGTAGAGTATAGCACAGGCATACCTGTGTTCTTAAAAACAAAATAACTCAGGCTATGACTGAAGGAGAGGGACGATACGACACGTACCATTGGTCACCAGTGCGGTGATGAGGCACATATTTAATTCTGTAAGCTACTGGGTCCATCTTGCCATCCTCCAAAGTAGTTTTCATTCTGAGAGTTGCTTCCCCTTCATCAAACTTGCCGTTCTTCATGTCCTGAAAGCAATGAGAGTAAGCATGGATAAACTTGCATGTACATCTACCACTACACGCACATCTACCACTACATGTACATCTACCACTACACGTACATCTACCACTACATGTACATCTACCACTACATGTACATCTACCACTACATGTACATCTACCACTACATGTACATCTACCACTACATGTACATCTACCACTACACGTACATCTACCACTACATGTACATCTACCACTACATGTACATCTACCACTACATGTACATCTACCACTACATGTACATCTACCACTACATGTACATCTACCACTACATGTACATCTACCACTACATGTACATCTACCACTACATGCACATCTACCACTACATGTACATCTACCACTACATGTACATCTACCACTACATGTACATCTACCACTACATGTACATCTACCACTACATGTATATCTACCACTACATGTACATCTGCCACTACATGTACATCTACCACTACATGTACATCTACCACTACCTGTACATCTACCGTAACAGTATAAAAAGACTCTCAACTCATTGACTTGTTCAGCACTCAGAAATAAGTAATGATGTAATCATCATTCAAGGGAAAAGACAAAACTTCCATGCCGCTGATTGAAGAGATAAAACTCGGCTGATAAACTCACATATTTTAACACAAATAGTAATTGTCATGGTTTAGTATATTTCATCACTTGTCTGGAAAACCGTAAATGTAACGATGATGTCATCATTGACACCAGTGTTGGGCCGTTGCTGATGGAAATGCATGTTAAAGATGGAAATGCGAGCTGCTAATATTGCGAGGTATTTTGTCGTCAATAGATTATGCAGTGAAGGGTGCGAGTACATAGGGTATAAAGCAGTCAACAAGTTCACAAATGTCACATTGTCAAACGGCAGTACAGACATTGGCGCTGATCAATACAGCCAATATAATCAGTGGCTTGACAAGCCTATAGGTGTGTCTAATACTATTGTTACAGTAGTTCAGAGATATGTATACTAACTGTACACTGTACAGCTACATTCCACTAAGTAAGATATAGTTATTGACCTGCATTCATCACCACAGCGCCATAACTGTATCTGGACATTTATGTTAGTCATGCTCCTGCAAGGCAAGCTTGAGCATGTCTCGGAGAGGTTAAAAACCTTGATCGTATTGTAACATGTGCGTGCAAGCATTGAGCACGGGGCTAGCGACCTTGACGCGCGTACATCTCGAGTCTAGCCCGGCGACAGCTACATGAAAGCTCGAAATTTGCCGACATCAAAAGGGAGTCACAAATGTCTCACCTCAAAAAGCCTGAGACTTTCAGCAATTGGCCGATCTCTCCACGGGGACGGGGGAGGGTTCTTTCCTTTGATATCCTCAGATTTCTGGTGACAAACGTAGGCTAGACCTTTCTCAGTCAGTCTCGCCGCCCACTCATACAGCTGCTGGAAGTAGTCAGAGGCGTGGGTCACCTTCCATGGCTTGTAACCTGCCAGCAGAAAGACAACCGTTACCAGGCATGTACTGGGTGAATATTTTAGCTAGTGACAGGAAGTGGATAAACTATTCCAGCGCAAGCATCTGACAAATGAGGTGAATACACAAACACTAGACATTCCTTTGGTGGTTCACTGAAGAGCTTCCTACAGATAAGCTATCCAATAAATGATAAAACCTTTAAATATGTGTCAACAATGACAAACAGCGGTATACAAAGTATTTATTAGCAATGCTTCAAGCAGCAAGTATCAACAAACAGCAAACAGTTCCAAAAGGTTATTGCTAGTGAAACCAAAACCTGGAGTTGTGCTCCCAGAGGAAACTAATGAGACCATAAAATCTAGTGATATTTCATATTTAGGAAATGAAGGTGACCAGGAGTAAGATTGAAGATGATCCAGCGATTGATCCAATGAGGTTAGGTATAGGCTGAGTCAACTTCATAGCAGTGATAAATCTATTGGCAAACCAATGGGCACCCCACCGGGCCTTGAGAGCGTGTTAATGTCATTCCTAATTACACTGGCATCGAATAGCAGCAGTAATAACAAGTAGTGGCAATAGAACAGTATAAAAAGGAGGTGCTCACTAAAGGACGCTAGACTACCGGGGAGTGCTGCTGATCAGATACGACACAAAATTGATAAGGTGACAATCCTTCACACGTCACACGAAGGATGGTAACTAACTAGTGTATTGTGTAACTGTGAAAGTTAACATATGGGCATGGTTAGATCCTGTTCCCCTTTCCCTTGTATAGAAGCCGGCAATACCTGTATAACAACTCAATAAATACAGCAGTGCCATCTTAGAAAACAGAACAAAGTTATGAGGAAGTAATCTGTGATCAGTACATTCTCTGTTCTTTCATAGGCCAACGGCTGGCTGCACTGCATTTTTGGTGCCAATATACCTATACGATGGATCATGACGATGTGCGGGTGGCTACACCGGCCGATGTAGTATGCCGATGTATTAGAGCACACCGATGAGCTGCTATTGAACTAGCGCAGGTTTATGCATGTTTCTTTTCTGATATATTAATTTTCATTATAATAATAACAATAATTAATAACACACTCACTGTAATGTTTGTTCGTTTTTTTCACCAAAGAAAACATGGCTTTTTATAATTATTTTTGTTTTATTTATTATTAAATCATCAGAATGCTGTTATTATTCATCATTTATTTTATTGCGATAAGTAATTATTATTGTTTATTATACTTGAAAACATTAAAATTATCAATGATAACTATTTTATGAGCCTATTCACTAGACTGAAATTTTTGGACAACAACTGCATTAGATCAAAATAGCTTCGATGCAAAGAGATGGGCATACAAGTTCTATAAAATCAACATTCCTTCGACATTTGAAGTTGATAACTACAATTATATTGACATAATTGTTGTCGATAATATTTTTCTAGCGAAAATGTGTTGTAAATGGTTAACCTTGATGAGCTTGTAAAAATAATTTGTTTTAACCAATGAGAGGGCACGATGTGCCTTCAACATTGGGCATATACCAGCATGCTGGTTAGGTATATAATCAAGCTTCACGATGTCCAGAATATTCACGCCAGTCGGAAGGCGTTCCGACGGCAAACATCGGTCTTCACTGAAGTTGTCCCAATCAGTCACTGGCGTGCACTTATAAAATTACACATTCACCAGTGCATAAATTTTTCTCCTAATTAACACAAGGATTGGCACAAAACCGTCAAAGTATCTGACATAAATATTTGTGTTGGCACGCTGCCAGGTGACTCAGTATCTGCTACCAACTTGACATTTACTGCAGTCTGTATGGATCTACCACATGGACATGGTATTATCTCATTATATAACCATACAAGGCTAATTAGAGAGCAATGCATCATCAGACAGCAGGAAACAAATATCCGCTGTCAGACAAAGGCATGATCCGTGTGACAAAAGAACCAAAACTACTAGGTAACTAACTAGGGTACTGACTCGGGTACTAACTAGGGTACTGACTCGGGTACTAACTAGGTAACTAACTAGGTAACTAACTAGGTAACTAACTAGGTAACTAACTAGGTAACTAACTAGGTAACTAACTAAGTACTACTGTGCAGTATCACCTCCCAGTGACAGTATTTTTAGCCATGAATGATGTCACGGTCTCCACAAGATAATACTGATAGAGATGTGCCAGCTGCCGAGACAAACTAACTGATTCATCCTCAATGACGGTACAGTACAGTTGACATGAGTCATTTACCTTCCGAAAACCAACCAAAACCTAGCAGATATTTCATCGTGTGGTACAACCAACCAGTTACCAGTCTCACACAGGACAGACAAGAGAAAGTCAGCCATGTATGGCAGCGATGAGTAAGACAGGTTACGCTGTCATCAACAGGATGTTTATGCAAGTCAGTGATCTATGCATGAGAGAGATCTCATGCAACCATGTCGCCAATACGCTTTGTATTTTGGCACCGACATGTGATATGGGCAACCTGCGCAATGATTACAATACCAAATTTACATATTAACATGAAAACCTAAAAAATTAATTTTCCGTGTGAGATTTGGGAAGCAAGAAACTTTATTGCATAGTGGGATTCCCGGGCGTGAGAGAACAACTTTCCACACACTCTTTTCTCACTCCTATTCGTAGCTGATAAAAAAGATAGCACATTTTGAGCAAAACTTCAAACTTATTCTGTTTTAAACATCGTCTATCATCTGATAGTCCAACTTTCAGGAACAAAAGAGCAAATGAACAGCACTCTCTATCGCTTGCATCATTAATTCTAGACTATTCAGTGAAATTCCAGGAATATTCATACAATTATAACCTTTTTAAATGTTCAGCCACCTAAAGTATAGCACATTCATCGAAGAGAGAAGAATGGGCAAACTATTGCATAACAATACGTGATATTTAGAAAAGAAATACAATGCTTGATATCTACACGTAAAACTAACCTACGCAGTATTCAAAGGTCAACATAAGAGCATGGATGATGCAAACTAAATTTTGGTAAATCCCTGCATGATAATCTTTGTGTGGCATGGCATTGTGGTCTGCAGTAACCAGATAGTCAAACACTCTAAACTAAATTTTCCATCAGTGACATCGGTTATTCTGAGAGAGTCATAGAGAGAGAGTGAATAGAGGGGCTTGTGAAGGGACAATCCACTAGCTAACTTTGGAAACCACTTACAATAAATTTGTATTGTTAAACTATTGCAATATATCAAACATTGCAGGGCACTAAACTTCATTCAAAGCAGTTACGGAGGGCAGACAAACGTCAGTGTCATAGATGCATTGAATGCACTCGATATATAGCGCAATAGAAATGCCCTAATACTCAAACACAATGTAGGACTGGGTTGAGCTGGAGGTGGGCTCACATATCTGGCCATTATCTGCTGTTTGTTGTTGTAGTCAAAACATGGTGCATGTCTGGAACAAGTGGTGAGTACTAGCATTGCAGTGTAACATATTAGTGTGTCCATGATGTCATAGCAGGAGTGACTGAGAGATGGGGGCACTGGGGGGAGTGGTTGACAGGTTTTGCACAGACACATACATTATGCACACACATTATACATTGCAGACAATAACACACTCACCCAGCCATTCCACCATATCTTTTATGGATGTAAAGAACTTTTCTTCTTCCTTCTCAGGATTTGTGTCATCATATCTGAGGTAAGTGACCCCGCCATGTGCCTATCAACAGAAGGCAGACACAACACCTGGTTGGGTTGACAGATAAACAAGTACACGGGGGAGTCTGAGGAGAGAAAGCAGGCATTACCTTGGCATATCCAAAGTTGAAGTTGATGGCCTTGGCGTGGCCGATATGTAGTATTCCATTAGGCTCGGGAGGGAACCTGGTACGCACTTGACCCTTAGTGATTTCCATGTGCTCCTTTAGCAGCTCCATAGTCTTATCGGTGATAACATAGCCGTCTGTTTTAAAGTTCTCCCCTGCACGCAACAACAAATAGTCACTTGAAAGGGTGAGAATTGACAAAACTAAAAATAGCCAAAAGTATTTTTTTTAAATCTGTCAACAAATTAGGCTTGTGCAAAACCAGCCAGGAATAAACAAGTCTTCTATAAATCGACTGGTGATGGACATAATGCCGGTGGTTTTAGAACTCTGTTGGCACGTTGTCGGATAGTCCGAGAATGCACGATACAAGGAGTTGTGTCACCCAGCATCAACCATGCCTACAGCTGGATGGATAGCTAGCCAGCTTCGTGTGACAGACCAATACACGTTTGTAACGAATCAACTACAGCACTGCTGTAGTGAGCCAACTTGATGCGTTTTCAACTAACACTTGAAGTAAATAAAGAATCACACAGAAACTTTCAGCTTATTGTAGAATTGATATTCGACAATTGTTTTTTGTTCTACTACTCAATAGGAAGAGAGACAATAATCAGTAGGGAGTATCTAAATAATAATAATAATATTTTTGTTATAATGGAAAGTTATTGATATCAATCATTCACACATAATGACAATGTTCAATTCCAGTGATTACCATCAAAAGAAGAAAAAGTCATACTGAACTTCATATAATAGCTGTTTGGCATTTGATTAAAAGTACAATAAGGGACTGTGTGTAACATACAGGGACCTGGCTATCTAACCACACACTTGTATGTAGATGTGACCCTACATAAGGGACTGTATGTAACATACAGTGCCCTGGCTATCTAACCACACACTTGTATGTAGATGTGACCCTACATAAGGGACTGTATGTAACATACAGGGCCCTGGCTCTCTAACCACACACTTGTATGTAGATGTGACTCTACATAAGGGACTGTGTGTAACATACAGGGCCCTGGCTATCTAACCACACACTTGTATGTAGATGTGACCCTACATAAGGGACTGTATGTAACATACAGGGCCTAGGCTATCTAACCACACACTTGTATGTAGATGTGACTCTACATAAGGGACTGTGTGTAACATACAGGGCCCTGGCTCTCTAACCACACACTTGTATGTAGATGTGACCCTACATAAGGGACTGTATGTAACATACAAGGCTCTGGCTATCTAACCACACACTTGTATGTACATGTGACCCTACATAAGGGACTATGTGTAACATACAAGGCTCTGGCTATCTAACCACACACTTGTATGTACATGTGACCCTACATAAGGGACTGTGTGTAACATACAGGGCCCTGGCTCTCTAACCACACACTTGTATGTACATGTGACCCTACATAAGGGACTGTGTGTAACATACAAGGCTCTGGCTATCTAACCACACACTTGTATGTACATGTGACCCTACATAAGGGACTGTATGTAACATACAGGGCTCTGGCTATCTAACCACACACTTGTATGTAGATGTGACCCTACATAAGGGACTGTATGTAACATACAGGGCCCTGGCTATCTAACCACACACTTGTATGTAGATGTGACCCTACATAAGGGACTGTATGTAACATACAGGGCCCTGGCTATCTAACCACACACTTGTATGTAGATGTGACCCTACATAAGGGACTGTATGTAACATACAGGGCTCTGGCTATCTAACCACACACTTGTATGTACATGTGACCCTACATAAGGGACTGTATGTAACATACAGGGCCCTGGCTATCTAACCACACACTTGTATGTAGATGTGACCCTACATAAGGGACTGTATGTAACATACAGGGCCCTGGCTATCTAACCACACACTTGTATGTAGATGTGACTCTACATAAGGGACTGTATGTAACATACAGGGACCTGGCTATCTAACCACACTTGTATGTAGATGTGACCCTACATAAGGGACTGTATGTAACATACAGGGCCCTGGCTATCTAACCACACACTTGTATGTAGATGTGACCCTACATAAGGGACTGTATGTAACATACAGGGCTCTGGCTATCTAACCACACACTTGTATGTACATGTGACCCTACATAAGGGACTGTGTGTAACATACAGGGCCCTGGCTATCTAACCACACACTTGTATGTAGATGTGACTCTACATAAGGGACTGTGTGTAACATACAGGGCCCTGGCTATCTAACCACACACTTGTATGTAGATGTGACCCTACATAAGGGACTGTATGTAACATACAGGGCTCTGGCTATCTAACCACACACTTGTATGTAGATGTGGCCCTACATAAGGGACTGTAACATACAGGGCCCTGGCTATCTAACCACACACTTGTATGTAGATGTGACCCTACATAAGGGACTGTATGTAACATACAGGGCTCTGGCTATCTAACCACACACTTGTATGTAGATGTGGCCCTACATAAGGGACTGTGTGTAACATACAGGGCCCTGGCTATCTAACCACACACTTGTATGTAGATGTGACTCTACATAAGGGACTGTGTGTAACATACAGGGCTCTGGCTATCTAACCACACACTTGTATGTACATGTGACCCTACATAAGGGACTGTATGTAACATACAGTGCCCTGGCTATCTAACCACACACTTGTATGTAGATGTGACCCTACATAAGGGACTGTATGTAACATACAGGGCTCTGGCTATCTAACCACACTTGTATGTAGATGTGACCCTACATAAGGGACTGTAACATACAGGGCCCTGGCTATCTAACCACACACTTGTATGTACATGTGACTCTACATAAGGGACTGTATGTAACATACAGGGCCCTGGCTATCTAACCACACACTTGTATGTAGATGTGACTCTACATAAGGGACTGTATGTAACATACAGGGCTCTGGCTATCTAACCACACACTTGTATGTAGATGTGACCCTACATAAGGGACTGTGTGTAACATACAGGGCCCTGGCTCTCTAACCACACACTTGTATGTAGATGTGACCCTACACAAGGGACTGTGTGTAACATACAGGGCCCTGGCTATCTAACCACACACTTGTATGTAGATGTGACTCTACATAAGGGACTGTATGTAACATACAAGGCTCTGGCTATCTAACCACACACTTGTATGTAGTTGTGGGTCTAAATAGAGTTAGAATAACAAGTAGAAACCAAAGTATCCTCAAAGTAATGACTGACACAGTGGGCATAGTTTTATACATTACTATTACTATCATTATCGTTGTTATTATTAGTCATAAAAAACAATACCAATCATACTCACAATCATTTCAGTAATAATGACAATTAACCTAATCAGTGGAATTTTTTCTCCAAAACAGAGAATGATTAGTTCCGTTGTGTGGAAATTTGTCAGTAGGAAGACAGAGATAGGTTAATTATGTAGAACAAATGTAAAAATTTCAAATTACAACACTGAAAATTGACTGAAGTGTTATAACAGAGAACGCATCGGGAAACCTAAAATTCCTTGCATGTCCAATTGCTGTAGATCTTAACACGACAGTAGAGGGCCCTGCCGACAGCGTGCCATATAACGGAACTACGCCGTGGACTCACTATCTCAGAGTCTCCTAGCTGGTTCAAAGCATGCTGTTGACTGCAGTGAGTCACAATTTCCGCGAACACAATGCAAATGTGATCAGTAACAATAGAAGCAATGAATTGTGGGTGTTATCACGAGACAGTAATGTGACCCTATCCCTTATCATCTGCAATGGGAAGGTTTGTCAATCTAGCGATAATAATAAGAAATAGATTTGACCTATCAATAAGACAAACCAAACGAGGAAGAAGGAACGTGTCATTTCCTCAAACAGCAGCAGTCATCTTGCTAAATAATTCGTGTCACATTAAATGTCTAATAATATACATGTATAACAGGAAAAAAATTTAAAAAAAAGTTGTCTAGTTCCCGTAAGCATCACCAAAAAAGCTTCTTCAGTTTTTTGATTGGCTCAAAGGAGTTTAAATAGTTGTCAATAGCAGCTGGAAGCCAGCTCACAGCTCCTTAATACTAACAATGATGAACAAAGCGAGCTGAGATATAATTTCATACCAATTAATTTCCAACAAAGTAATTTGAGGTACAAAACGCAACATCTGCCCACAAGCAGCTGATACACAACAACATCTCTAGCGTTTATTGATCCGCACCCTTATTGAATATACAATAATAATTCTAGAGCATTCTATAGCATCCTTTGGGAGCCACAGTTTATTAGCTGTCGACAGCCAGCCATAATAGACTCATTCTATAGTTCAAGTATTTTTGTTACTTCAATCTTTGCTCAACACTAGGTAGGATTGATTATTTATTATGGGCTTTCACTTTTGGCCCACAACATAAGCTAATCAATATTTCCAGCAGATCTAAAAGAACCTTCCAATAAAAAATTTTGATCCATCCGTTTAAATGCATGCAACATTCCAGCAACCTCTAAGACCCAGATATTCAATGGATAGAAACAGTTTTTATTCCACAACCCGCTGCACTGTCCACCAAAACAACATACAACTACAATTGATTAATTGTGGATCAATAAATTTGTGTTTTTTTTTCCAATTTTCTGATGGAAAAACCAAAATCACTCAAAAATTTGTATTTCTAGTTCTAGAATATGAGCTGATGTAGCAATACAAGCCCCGACGCGTGGCATTCATATTAACGTAACAAATAAATGTCAAACAGTGATTAATGAAATTCCCAAGTTATTTGAGTGAAATAATGAGAAGACGCCGAGAAAAATTAATCTAGTTTCAGAAATTCCAATATTTTTGGTTTTTCGAACAGGCAATTGAGAATATAGATCAGAGATTTGTTGTAAAAAAAAGCAATATTCCTTCCATATATTTAGTCTGATAGTCCGGTCATCAGAGACAGACAACGAGGGATGAATACAGAGAAGCAGGTTACAAAATCAGCAGGCGGACGTACCTGGCTTGTGGAAGTGCAGGGCTTTACCCATCAGATCACTGAAACTCTTGACCGAGCCGTCAGCACCCACTACAAATATACGAGCGCGTGTCAATGTAGCCTACGGTGCGTGTCACAAGACTCTCGTGTAGCCTCATTTCTTCAAAAAGTGCGCATGATCTGTGGTATATATCACATTCCTACTGCTGGCAATAGAGGCAAATATCTGGTGGTAAACTATGTATTTTTTATTATGAGTCAGAGGCATGTGATGGTAAAGTGGACCCGCTGGAGCAGTTATTGGATAACCAATAGAGATATGTAAATGGCTATACGCTGAAGAGAGAGCCGCTGAGGGGTCCATGCCTATCGTACACTTACGTCAGTCTAATAAACAATTATCATCAATTGCTATACTTGGAACAAAAAACTGCTGCCCTAATTAGCATCTAATGCGATTGCTGCTGCCAATCCAATAATATAATCCGATATTTCCAGCCGCAGAATAAGGAATTCCCAAAGTAAAATTGCGCCATCGCGTGTTCAGAGAATAAAACTATATTCCTGCATCCACATGCCAGAATTCCTTTATCCGCTCATATTTTGGGAACGAGCAGAAATTCCGCTTTGAGCTCACTCGTAAGACTGCAGCCAATAAAAGACGCGGTAGCGGAGCCAAAGTAAGAGATATTAGTGATGCAATAAGAGTAGAGGAAGGGATAGAAGGATGTGGTGGATGGGGTGATTAGAGCTTTAATAGAAAAAGATAAACAACGCAGACATGAATTGTACCCAGTAGAGTAATTAGCGTAATTAGATCACACGCTGCCGGATGTCAGCGTGTGCCGCGAGTACCTGCCTGCTACACAAGCCTACCTGCAGACTGCTCCGTCTCTGACGTAGATGCAGTACTCTTCGACTCAGCCTTAGGTTTAGCTTGTTTCACCTTCCCTTTGCTAGCCTACGGTATCAGTGAAATAATAATCGTGGCAGCGCTTCAATGAAAATATTCCACGGAAACAGAAATGACAAATACGTATTGGATATAACCCAGAGAGAAACTTATACGGCAGGCGTTACAACACGGGGATCTATCAATACCACAAGTTACTACAAGGTCAAACCAGTAGACTTTCAATTGGAGTTAAACTTCATCTTGAACTTATTGAGAGTCACCATTTGTTGAAGCAAGGCTAATTTCTTTTTATTTCACACACATGGGCAGCAGGAAGGAGAAATAGTGCACAAAACAATAGTAAAAAAAGCCTAGCACATGGGCTATAATAGACAACTATCAGGTTATGTCTATATTGCAAGTTCTAACCTTCTCTTTCACTGGTGGCTTCAAATCTTCACTAGTTTTCTTACCCAGCAATTCCCTCAGCTATAAACAGAGAGAAGAGCCAGACATGACATGTGGTGTGTCACACCATCTTATCTTTCCCTGCCCACAACCTTCATCTGCCCACCGCCTTCCCCTGCCCACAACCTTCCCCTGCTCACAACCTTCCCCTGCCCACCATCTTCCGCTGCTCACAACCTTCCCCTGCGCACCACCTTCCCCTGCCCACAACCTTCCCCTGCTCACCACCTTACCCTGCCCACCACCTTCCCCTGCCCACAACCTTCCCCTGCCCACCACCTTGCCCTGTCCACCACCTTCCCCTGCCCACCTCCTTCCCCTGCCCACAACCTTCCCCTGCCCACAACCTTCCCTGCCCACAACCTTCCCCTGCTCACCACCTTACCCTGCCCACCACCTTCCCCTGCCCACAACCTTCCCCTGCCCACCACCTTGCCCTGTCCACCACCTTCCCCTGCCCACCTCCTTCCCCTGCCCACAACCTTCCCCTGCCCACAACCTTCCCTGCCCACAACCTTCCTCTGCCCACAACCTTCCCCTGCTCACCACCTTACCCTGCCCACCACCTTCCCCTGCCCACAACCTTCCCCTGCTCACAACCTTACCCTGCCCACCACCTTCCCCTGCCCACAACCTTCCCCTGCCCACAACCTTCCCTGCCCACAACCTTCCTCTGCCCACAACCTTCCCCTGCTCACCACTTTACCCTGCCCACCACCTTCCCCTGCCCACAACCTTCCCCTGTCCACCACCTTGCCCTGTCCACCACCTTCCCCTGCCCACCTCCTTCCCCTGCCCACAACCTTCCCTGCCCACAACCTTCCCTGCCCACAACCTTCCCCTGCCCACAACCTTCCCCTGCCCACCGCCATCTCCTACCCACCACCTTCTCCTGCCCACCACCCTCCCCTGCCCACCACCTTTCCCTGCCCACTACCTTCCCTGCCCACAATCTCCACTGCCCGGCACATCCACTACTCGAGTGCATCAATTCAATTTTGACTAAACAAATCATAATTTAAAAGGATATGAAAGTCTCATGCGTAAAGTATTTTTTGCAAACTTCAATTTCTACACAACAAAATCACTCGGTGACATCTACTAGTATCAGTAGTCATCTCCCTAGTCTCAGTGACATATACTAGTCTCAGTGACATCTACTAGTCTCAGTAGTCGTCTCCCTAGTCTCAGTGACATCTACTGGTCTCAGTAGTCGTCCCACTAGTCTCAGTGACATCTACTAGTCTCAGTAGTCGTCTCCCTAGTCTCAGTGACATCTACTGGTCTCAGTAGTCGTCCCACTAGTCTCAGTGACATCTACTAGTCTCAGTAGTCGTCTCCCTAGTCTCAGTGACATCTACTGGTCTCAGTAGTCGTCCCACTAGTCTCAGTGACATCTACTAGTCTCAGTAGTCGTCTCACTAGTCTCAGTGACATCTACTGCAAATAGTTAAAACTTTCTGCGAAAATAAACATCGATTGATAAAACAGAAAATATATTATTGCAGATCACAATTGAGGCTGTTTGCCAAGCCTTTAAGATTTCCAGTAATTATCATGTTTGTACAGGATGTGTGTTTAAAAAATTTATATAACTCACTAATATACCTTCTCACCATATGATTGCATAAAACTCTCTCAGCTTGTTTGTAATAAATCACTCCAACTTGACAGCAAAAATAATAAAATTAAACAGTTTTTATGCAGCAACATCTGCAATCAGGTGACATTTTTATGTCAATACGGATTTAAATAAATTACACGCAATAAAATAACTGATTTACACAACTTCCTTTATTCCACAGCGCAAGGGCAAGAAAACATGTTACAATGAGAAATAGTATGAGCATGACAAAGAATGAGTAGTAATGGTAATTTGTTCTAGATGTTCACAGATTAGACACACGCTACATACAGCTATTGAGTGACGGAATATGATGTAACAGTGCCAGAGGACCCATGGTTGCCACCGACTGCTACTATACATAACAAATAGAAAACAATATGGCGCCAAATTGTTTACCAATAAAATGGTGTTGATGACATGGGCATGTGTACCATCTCTTCACCGGCCTAAACCGATTAAAACTGGTGATATCTTCTTAAAATTCAAAACAACCTCCCAAGTTATATCCTACCTAAACATCCTACGTTTATGTAAGTGATTCATATTTAGAATAAATAAAAATTGTGTACAACATACAAATTAAATAACATATAAAATGAATAATATAGTACATAATAAACCATAAGATAAATCTAATCGTACACCACAAACCTGGACACTTATTTCTTGATTCACTTCCTTCACGTCAGCCCATCGCTCCAGTTTTCTCACCTCACCTAAACAAAACAAATTGTATTCCAGCCAACGTTGTGCAGAAAGTTACTATGAAGAAAAAAATAATAAAAAGTTACTCGCTATTCCTTACCAACAAGAATTCCTAAGCTGAATTGATACCGCTTCTTTTCTATGACAGATTTGTGTTTGGCGATAGCTTTCTCAACCTGCGACAAGCCTCAAACTATCATCTTGTGTAAGCCGTAACAGTGCAGCTCAAATATAAGAGATATTGGTTAATATTAACATATTGTATTCGTAGAGTTGGCCTTTTCCTAAATTTTACATACCAGGGCTTCACAGTTGTTGGTGAAAAATTATAACTTTAGCAGAGAAAGCAAAACTGATTTTATTTCCGCATATATTTTCTTACTGCAATCTCAATTTCTTCTGGAGACACTTCAACATCAATGCCAGCGGCTTTTTTAAAGGCTTCTTCATCAACAGCGGCTACAGGGTGGTTGAGGAGGTAGTCCAGAGCGGCTGAACATTACAAAGTATAAAATAGAGACTGAATAAACAAGAGATGAGTAGCAGTGCCGTCAGGGCAAGAGAAACTCATTGAAAAAGGCATTTCCGCATCCAACATTACCTACCATCAAGTTGATCATTTGATTTGATTTTCTTTCCCACCACATATTTGACTAGCATCTGTTGATGATGAGCTATTTGCTTTTTTAATTTAGTGGCGATGGCATACAATATATTACCTGTCGGTTTCTCTATTTCCGACTGAATTGATTCAGCCTACAAAACGAAGCAGAAACTACATACACGCTGACAAAGAAATGCTTAGCCCCGAGTCCATGCTAAAAGTTTACTAAAAGGTTCCATCAATTTTGGTAGCGCATTAAATCAGTGAGGGGATAGCACATAAGTTTACAAAATAACGAGATCAGTCTGTAGCTAGCATCTGTAGCTAGCAGTGTCTCATGCATATCTTCTTTTCATATATCACACTTTGGGTGAGAAATTCATGGTTAGCATCAGCATTAGTTCTTTAGCAAAAAAGTTCCAGTGTTCTGGTGGGAATTTGATTGAATTCCTTGGCCTCTCTGATCCATTACAGGCGGTATAGGGTTGGTGACAGAATGGAGTTATAATGGGACGTTATTTGATAAGATGCATAACAAAAGCCTAGCCTAGGGACAAATTTTAAACAATACGGAGCCTCTCCATCTTTTCTTCATTTTCATCATTTAAAGATTTAATTACCAAGGATGTTCCTTTTATGCTTCATGTTAACGAGTGAACTTGGTATCCTAACAGTAATAGCACCAATAAGATTACGGACGCATGGAGTGGCATGAGTTTCAGAAAACTGAGTTTGTTGGGTGCAAATATAAACAAAGCATTTACATTTGTTAAGAAGTATGACTCCCTAAGTAAGTGTCTTTTATTTGACACAAAGGTTATCATTTCCGAGCATATTGGTGAAATTTATTTCAAAACAGCCATGAGGGTAGTTTATATAAACTAACATTTTTGGGCAATAATATCACAGTGTTGAAACTATCAATAATTAAAGTCTACGGTTGTGGTATCTAGCGAAATATGCATTTCCGCTTTTTGAAATTACCAAAATTATAGACACTTTTATTTTAGTTTTTAATTTAAAAAAAATAGTGTTTCATTTCTTCTGTATCCATTTTAAAGTAGATAAACAATGATATAAGGACAAATTGAAAAGCGAAAAGCTGTTATGCTGGGCAATAAACGGTTTCCGGTAATGAGCCAATTGAGAAAGACAGTTGCTATTATCATTCTATCTTTGATGCCCTATTATTGTTAGATACATTAATATGTTAAAGGGATTGCAGTTGAGTATCTTTTGATGGTTATTGAAATAGTATTAATTTACTGTTTCGGACAAAAATTATCAAAATATCAAAACTACCGACTTATCAAGAATTTTTCAAACGCTCTTTGTTCCAACGGCTTTATATTCCAGTGGGTTCATCTTTAGACAAATTTGGCTCCGGGCTCCTGCAAATTATGTTTTATAAAATAAAGTTATAATGGAGTGGCAATTCGCATTTGAATAGGATGAAATTGAAATTATTGTGTTAACTTAAAGTTCTTCCAGAACTGATTTTGTAGTTAGTTTGAAGGTAACTTTGATGGCAATAGTCTTATAAACATGCAAAAAAAACCAAACTGCCTTGAATAGTAATAAAAATCATAAGTAAAAACATCATTCATTATAAAACAAATTTTCAAACACAACTCGTGAAATTTAGTGTCCATTTAGGCCATGTGGCTCCACAATAACGGTTTTCTATGCAATGTAGTTCACCGAGACAAAGATCAAAATTGCTGAAACATAGACCTATCGGAATATAGAGCCACCGGAACATAGAGCTAGACTCCAACATTTTACTAATATATATCAAAACTCTGCTCACTAGTCTTCTCACAGGTAAATAAAGGCTAAGAGAAATTTTCACCATTTTCCTTGAATTCTCTAGAGTATTTTACACTTTATATGCTGGCTTTTTGTTCTTGATCTCTACCTAGTAATTAATGAGTTAATTTTTCTTGAGGTTGCGATTTTCATTCTCACTCAGGTCAGGAGTATTACAGGGAAATTATTGTGGACATAGTTCAGTCGCATTATACTACTTTATCCATGGGCAGGTTTTCTCAGCAGCAATGCTCCAGGCACACTTTTTCATCTGGGTTATTTTTTCAGCTTACTGTTCATCAATTCCCCAATTCATTTTTCAGCGATCTTTTTTTATAGAGAAAGGCACTTGTCGGTGACAAGTGCAATGATTTCTCAGAAATTTTTTCTGCGACGGTCTTACTCCTTTGACTGATGCACAAAATTCCCCACATTGATGACGAGGCGCAGATCATACTACTACTGCATTACAGACATAGAGCATATCTATGATAATAGTAATAATAATAAATTATAATAATAATATTTAAATTATTGTTATCATAATCAACAATACTTAATAATAATAACCATCTTGGACATTATTACACATCAAAGATTTGTTGTTTAATGACAAAATTAATTTAATTAACCTCGGACTAGATAATGTAAAAAAATTGTGTAACATAAATGAGTTAACCTTAAATTTAGAAAAAAACAAACTACATTGTAATCAAAAACCCCCAAAATATATTTTCTCTGACAAACTATAAATATTAATGACTCCCCCATTTCTGAAGCCAAAAATGTCCAACTCCTTGGTATAACTATAGATCCTTCACTAAAAATGGTCTTCTCATATTAGTCGACTCAGACTGTATTTACATAAATGCTTAGGACTAATCTACATAGCATCTTCCTACTTACCTACTCAAACACTAATCTTGTTGTATAACTCCCTGATAAATAGTAAAACTTTTTACTGTATCGAAGCTTGGGGAAATGCACCAATTTGTTATGTAAATAAGATTTTAGTTATCCAAAAAAGACTGCTCAGAATAATCTTTCATAAACCTCCCACTCACTCATCCGCTCCTCTGTTCAAACGCGCAAAATTTCTACTTGTCCAGCAGCTCTATACTCTATGAATCTGCATGTTGGCTCATCATAAATTTTACAACTGCACTTCATTAAACTACTCTTATCCCAGTCATCATTCTCAGCCCTCCCTCCCACTTCCTCAACTGCTTGTGGGCAAAGACAGGTCACCTACCAGATGGCACGAGTGTGGAACTTGCGGCCTGCAAGTTTACGTCTGGAGAACAGAGTTATTCCATTCAAAGTGGCCTTAAAGCAACGCCTGCTGGGCGGGTTGTGTTAGTAAATCAAATTTACGATTTTTTCTCTGCCTTGACTGCTGTTCTGGGTCCGGAGCCATGATCGGCTCTGCTGTTGCGCATTGCTAATTTTTCTGTCACATTTTCCTATGTAGAAGATTATAATGGAAATACATACATACATAAATTTGACTATCATCAACAACCATTGTATTGTTATATTTATTATTTACTTCACAAAGATGATTGTTGATAGTAGTTTTACAACAACAACCACCATAACTCTATAAAGAACCTTAATAAAATAATAAATACTTGTCATGCATCATCATCATTGTCATATCACATTTTTTTCATTTATGTATTATTATTATTATATTTATTCTAAGACTAATTATTATTTAATTATTATTAGCTATTAAATTTATTAATATTATTATTAGTTTATTAATTATTATTATTTATCAAAATAATTAACATCAATTATTATAATATTATGCTTATTCATTCATAGTAGTAAGCAACAATTAATAATTCTACCAGTTCTTAGTAGTAGTAGTGTTAATTAATTATTATCATTATTATAATTATTTTATAATTATTATTTATTATTATTAGTAGTAGTTATTATTATTTATTATTATTATTATTACAAAAAACAGTTAACAATTAATTATTAATAATTTTTTAGTTTTTGATTATTATTATTATTACAATTTATTATTAAACTATTATTTATTTATTATTATTATGATTATCATCATCATCATCGTGATCATCATCATCATCATCGTCATTACTATTAATATTATTATAATAATTATGATGGCCTCAACTCACTTCTAATACTATCTTGACAATACTTGTAGAAAGCAGTTCATTTTTTAGTGTTTCTTTGGCTTTGGCTTCAGTTAATCCTATTTTATCAAAGCATTTTCGCCTTATTTCTTCTGGGCTTTCGCGTAACATAGTTGTTGCATCAGCCATGATTAATACTCCAAAATTATTTAGAGCGAGCTCCACGAAGCTGTGCTGGAGGCTCTATTCTGCACTTTGTTCTTTTTTCACCAGTTATGGATCTTAGCTATAACCTTTTTTCTCTATACGCCATTTAACCAGTACGTTGGGTATCCATGAGGGCCGATGCGCACGATAGAGCCTGGGTGTATTTTCACGTGTCTTCGGCTTGCGGTTCTGCTGTTCATTCATTTATATTTAGACGTTCAGAAGACTTGCTTGGCGTTCAGTTAGCCAGTAATGAAGTTTTGTACCAATATTCGTGTTTGTTTTTATAATGAAATATAACCATAATGGTTTGTAAAATGAATCGTCAATTGCTAGATATGGAAACTCTTGATATTGTAACGGATTACACAGCTTTTAAATTAGGATTATCAGGATACAACAATTGGAGACAACCCACAGAACAGCCTACACCTGCAATGCGAACTATGCGACTAATAGGACGCCAATTTGAAGATTCTTATACTGCTGCATTTGAAGACATGACCATATCTATTAATGTAAATGGTCCTGATGTACATGATGCTATTATTAACATTTCAAGTGTGCTATTCAACAACGGTATAAGATGGGGTCGCCTAGTTGGACTAATAGTTCTTGCTGCCAAATTATCATTAAAAGCTATGGAAGAAAATGTGCCTCACCAAGTGGATAACATAGTTGGATGGACAGCTGATCATTTAAAGTCTCCAGTTTTTTCTGAATGGATTATACAGCACCACGGTTGGGTATGTATTTATGTGTTTTTTTTATTATTATTATTATTTAATTTTATGTGATAATAATAATAATAATTATTATTATTATCACATAAAATTAAATGGCCATAATAATGATTAATAATAATTTAATATTTTGCTATTATTATTTATTTCAATTGCGATTTTTTTATTTAATAGCATATACCTATTATCATTATAATAATGGTTAGTAGTCTTGTCTTTGAGTATTGCTAAGGCTCCGGCTACTACTACTAGCAGTGATAGTACCAAGCCCGTACCAAGAAAGTGTTTGATGTGATTGAAACCCATCGAACAACAACTACCACAAGTTCTAGCCCATACCCAAATACTAATCACAGTTGTGATAGAAAAAAAATGGACAAAAGTGTGAGGGCTACAAGTCATCGCAGTCATTTGGTATACAAGCATTTCAATTATAAACATCAGCTTATAATCGTGGAATATTGACGGGCAAGTGGTCGCTATTATTGTTATACTGTTGTGATTAAAGTCACAATTTTGCTTTCTGGTAGCATGGCTAATTACAGTCAAGGTATTAAATCAGATTTTTCAAATATATTTCACCTGCAGAATTCCCTCAATATTTTACTCATGAAGTAATAATGAGATAGGTGTATCGTAATTTTTTTGACTTAGTGGCAGCTTTCCATGCGAGTACCACGACTATTTTGATCTCGCCAAAATAATAATGGTGCCAATGCTTTAACTGCAAGTCCTCAAGGCTTTTCCTATTTCACCTCCGTGGCAAGAAATCATTCATTGGATGTTTTGCTCAACACGACAAGTTTTTGTTATCACTGTGGGAATCCATGTCTGCTATTTAAAATTTCTTTGATGGTTTGAATAATGATGTTCTGGCAATAGCAGCAGGAATTTTAGAATCATAGGTTTGAGGTTTGAGGAATTTTTATAGGTATTTTGCTTGAATGAGTATGGATTTTGAGGAGAAAATTGATAAAATTGATTTGTTGTAGGCTGGCTTCGTTCAATACTACGAAAAGCCGGAAAATCAAAACAATAACCATGGGGAGGAGTTCTCTTGGACAAAAGCATGTTCTCTAGGAATAGCCACAATAGCTGGGGCGGCAGCTGCTTTCCATTTATTTGTTCAGAAGAGCTGAAAAGATGGTTAAATATGTGGAACAACTCCAATAAACACATATTTTGGCATTTACAGCATTCACCTCGGCAACTAGTCCTGTTGGTAGAGTTACGTCAACAGCATCACTTGCTGTCACGTCTACTCCATTAACAACAAACAATGTTATGAATTTCGTTTGCAGCCGTCATGGGTGATGAGAGCTCGTAGTCGCGAGACATTTTAAGGAATGTAAGAAGGAGGTAAATCTGAGTTGTGGATCAGTTTATCTGATAGTGTAGTTGTTGAACCCGCTGCAATCAATCTCGGTGAAGTTTGTATCCTACAGTTTATCAGTGCAGCTATCTCTAAGGCTGCGCTAAAATATGTTGTAATCACGTTTTAATTGTCTCTTCTACTCAGGGACAAACCAGTTTTATTTTTCGATATTCGTAGGATTGTACATATTATAAGATGATAGCAAGTAGTCATGTCATCTTATAATTATTATTACTCTTAGAAAGTTACTTCACAACAACTATGTTTCTGTTCATCTCTATGTTCATTTATTCCTGTTCTGAACATTGTTGTTCATTTTTTAAAACAATCGAATTTTGAGAAGTCAAGTAAACTAGCATGGCAAATTATATTTTTGTAGGAAATATGGTAATATATCAAAATAAACCTTGCTGGGAAGTCCAGTACATCATTGGTAATGTAAGTCATGGAAATTAATGTCTTATTGTTAGTCCTCCTGGGATTTGCCAGCTTCTGGCAGAGTGATTGTTGAAGTTGTGTCTCCTGATTCCTTTAAAGTCTTTAGTACAAGCCTGCCGGATTTGTCGATGGCTGCAGGTGTTAACTTCAGAGCTTTAGCAGCAGGGCCAGAACTATCCGATGGCCCACTCTTAGCAGCTGTGATTCTCATTTCTGGTTTGCCACATTGCAAAGATAACCTTTCTGGTTTTGACTCTAAGGTTTTCGCGTTGGGATCTAGAACAGCACACAAAACATTGTGACCAACATATGCATAATTGTATGACAGTTTTGTGTAGGCCTGTGAAGCAGCTAATTTTGTCATAGATAAGAGGCTGGGAGCCAAGGGAGCATTCCACTGGCTATGAATGGAAATAATTAGCAATGACTAATAACATACCTCGAGTGCTGTGAGATGTAAACACAAGCTCGTACGCCAGCTAACATCCACTATAGCACAGCATACATACATATACACACTAATGGGGTTGTGAGTTAGCTGACATACCTTGCAGCCATCGAATTTGTACAGCAGTTCCATATCCTACACCATTTTTAGCAGCGACTCTGAACATGATGGAAGACTTGCCGTAATCATTAGGGTTTTTCTCCAAGTGGGCTTTGTCCAAAGTGTTAGGAGGCACGAGGCACATCGTCGACGTCCCAACAAATACTCGAGAAAACGTTAGATGGCGACTTGGCTTCAATTGACCACTTTTAGTATTCTACAGGTATTGATAGATGAACTAGTGAGCTAAAAAGTCAATCAACCAGAGGCAGCATTGTGAGTGCTACAGCAAACAGTTCATTCATTCATGTATTATATCGATTGTGGTTTTATATAGATTAAATCTACTGTCAACTGGGGCAAACAGTGACAGCCAGTAGTTTTCTATCGACAGTCAACTCTGGTTGAAACACCTGCCAGTGGGCGGTAACAGTTAGTTACAAGCACCGCACTAGAGAGGCACATTCAAGTGCCTACAATTCCACTAATCAATGAACTAAAAGATGTACCCAGAGGGAGTTGTGCTAACTAGTGGCTACATTCAAGGACAGTCGCTGCCGCTGCTGTTTCGGCGGTCCACTGTATAGTATATGGATCGATGACCTTTCTCAGTAGTGGTACAACTCGCGAGTCAATAACTGCCTGGCTAACGCAAACTGCTCTCAAGTCAGCTAGTCGACTTACCAATGTGAGAGAACAACTCACGGCCATATAGACCGAGTATTCAAGGATTGTGCCATTCGGACTTAAGGGGTGCTCCCACGATATGTGTGCTCCTTCCCCATGCTGTAACCATAAACATCAACTCTGATAAGAGGGGGAGAAGATATCCATAACATAATTTGTAAAAGTGTAACAGGTTTTACAATGCACACAATCAACCTGAGTGAGCTGCTTGGGCTAGTAGAATAGTATATAGTAAGTATAGTGCAAGCTTGAATGGTACACTCCCCTGAGAGAGATAAGTTCCCGTACATATTTACTTAAGCTTGTGTCCCTTACTGAGCCTACTCCAAATATTTGATCTTGGTTCTGGTAACTCAGGCTGTAGCAAACATCCGCACAACGGGTACAATGTACTAGCCACCTTGATAATGCGATCAGATATCAGATTGCGACATGAAATCACCGCTAAAGTATGTTATCATTGGCTGCATTCTTTCCATTGACAATTAATGGAATATTTGAGTGAATGAGCCAAGGACTAACTATTTCTCATCATTTTATCAATCACTTGATGGCTGCAGTAAACAGGACGTTGGACTTCCGCTCAGCCCTGACAAGCTCTCACTTGTTTAGGTCACAGTGTTGGCAGCAGTGGTAATCTCTGCTGCTGTTAGCTCATAAGCTCTGAAGTAGTCAGTTGACTTAACATGGCAGCAGTAAGGGTAACATAGATAACATGACAATGTACGGATCGAGTAAATGTCAGCTATCACTGCAGGGTGATATACTTATGGAAGGGGTCGGCACCCGCCCTTCACACGGTAACTAACTGAACTAGTACTCAGTACCTGCTGGCCAGGGAGTGCTGCTCCACCAGAAAGGGCAGCACTACACAGGAGACAGCACCTAGCCCAATATTGCTTGCTCAGCCAGTGACTGGCTGATGGCCAAGCTAGTTAGCTGCTTACCTAGTAGCCTATCCAACAAAGTGTGTAGGCTTGATGTGATCATAGTGTAAATGTACCGACAGACAGCATACCTCTCGCACTCGTCAATAATAGAGCTATATAAAGTCTCAGTTATTGATCTACCAACTCATGAGAGAAACCCAGAGAGGAAGCCTTGGGCCATGTATATATGAGAGAGCCACAATTACCAGGGATGTGGCTGTACACATTTGGTAGATTATGTTAGGTTTTCCCACGCTGCTATGTCTGTGGAACAAACAATTTATCAACACAAATCCAGGAACTGTGATCAATCAGAACTGTTCGGTAAGCGAGTAGTATGTTATTGTCAACTTCTCAGCAAGTCACACTGACTACCAACCACTGTTTGCCGTGTTTTAACGCCGATGGGTGGAAAGTCTACATTTCTACACCCACAGGATATTGTAACATTGTATATCAGAGAGTTGCAGAGACAATGCCCACAGACGGGGCACAATACATAGTGCATATCACTGGTCAGCATAGACTAATTTGTAGTACAGAATGGACACAGTTACTGGCAACAACCTACAGCAGGTACGGAGACAGGAAACTGTTTCCTACATGTAATAACACACATAATCTAGAGTTAGTTCTTTGTGTGTCAGATGTCAAGATTGTAGGATGAGATAATCTTCTCCAGCGTATCAAGATTAGTAAGTAATGACTGCATGAAGGCCATTGAGTATATCCCAGCCATTGATGAATTGTACAGGCATGTACTGGTGGTAATTACAGGCTGCGGTAATTACATAAGGTAGATTAACTAACAGCACAGTATTATGTCAATGCTTACTAGAGCATAGATGGACGCCGGTAGAAATTAATAGTAGTTGTCTGCCCATAGAGGGAGACAACTACAAATTCATATACAAATATAAGAGTGCAGCACATAGCAGTAGAAAGATTAAAGTGGAGGACAAAACATACCTTGAGTATCCTAACATTGCTGGGAGGAGACGGGTAGTGGGGTAGAGCGGTTCTAAATGCAGAGATGGGGCTCCATTTGCCCCTGCCGCACGCATTGATACCAGCAACTCTGAGCTTGTAAGCCTGCCCCGCGACCAACTTTGCCTGCGGTAAATCACAGAGTTGTGAGTCATAGAAATAGTAGATAAGAGTTAGCTGTATGCCTACATATACAAGCCGCCAGCAGTAACCATGTATAAATGTATGTTTGTACACAAGCCCTAGCTCTGAAGCACTAGTGATGGGCGGTAGCTTGGTTACCCCTCCAATTAAACACAAGCTGGCACACATGGCCATAACATCACATTAGTTAAGCAGAGACCAACCATTCCACACTTTACTTCACTGTCACCCTCCAATTCTGGCACGCAGTAGTGTGAGACGATCGCTGATGTACCATTGATCACAGTAACGTCTCTCCACAGCCTTTTATTCAAAACATCAGGCTACAAGAATAAACATTGTATGCGTAAAGTACAACACGCCACCTCGCTGTCTGGCCATACTTCCACTGCACAACATCCACCTACCTCTACACAATTATTATATCAACTCTATGTATATCAGCGTCAATGCCTTCTACAGTGTATGAAATATGCTTTGAAGCTAATTTTCTATTGTTTTTATCACTAATAAATGTCATTCATGCTTTCCAATAGGTTCTGTCTAATCAAATATTTGGACTACACTCAACACAAAGAATATATTATAGCTGATTATACCTGTGGAATGCCAACTCGATAAAACAATAATGCACACAGGCTATGGATGTTATAATTGCACTGCAGTCTACTGGAGGGTTTCTAGCATCAGCACAGAATAGAATGGACAGTTGAGTGTAGACACTATTCCACACACATACGTATATTGTACGTATATTGTACATATATTGTACGTATATACATATATTGTACATATCCACATTATATTCTATCATTGGTAAGGCATCAAACATTCTTGCACTTCATGACCTAACACTACAACTGATTACTGTGCACCAGATCATTAGACAATGTACTCTACTTATTGTCTTAGCGCAACCATTGTTACTGTGAGTGCAGCGTAGACTAGCCTAGTTATGTGAATGAGTTCTGACTGCCTGCCACTCTCTGATGTGTGCAGGTACAAAATGACTAGTCTCAGCTATGAGAAGAGATATCAGCTGATGCCTCGATACAAATGAAAGAACGCATGAGAGAGCTGCACAAGTGACATCAAACAGAGTGAAGCTGAAAGAACTTGTGAAACCTGAGAGGAACGTAAGCTGATAGGAAGGACGTGGCGTGGGATGAAAAATCGATATCTATCAGACAACATGTAGTATTACTCAATAGCATAACATAGTGTACTTGTACAGTATACAGCAGTACGCTTGTACAGTATACAACAGTACACTTGTACAGTATACAGCAGTACGCTTGTACAGTATACAACAGTACACATGTACAGTATACAACAGTACACTTGTACAGTATACAACAGTACACTTGTACAGTATACAACAGTACGCTTGTACAGTATACAACAATACGCTTGTACAGTATACAACAGTACACTTGTACAGTATACAACAGTACACTTGTACAGTATACAACAGTACACATGTACAGTATACAACAGTACACTGGTACAGTATACAACAGTACACTTGTACAGTATACAACAGTACACTTGTACAGTATACAACAGTACACATGTACAGTATACAACAGTACACTTGTACAGTATACAACAGTACACTTGTACAGTATACAGCAGTACACATGTACAGTATACAACAGTACACTTGTACAGTATACATGTACAACAGTACACTTGTACAGTATACAACAGTACACTTGTACAGTATACAACAGTACACATGTACAGTATACAACAGTACGCTTGTACAGTATACAACAGTACACTTGTACAGTATACAACAGTACACCTGTACAGTATAACACAGAATGCAACAGCAATAAAAGTCAACTACAAACAAAACAAATCACCAGTATGCTGGGCATTTCCTGCCATACCAGCATATATCTGACAATGTTTATCGCAATGTTTTCTGCTCCATTGACAACATCCGACTCATTGAAAGCTTTCATTATCATAATCCACCCTACAGTACACCCCACCTATAACTGTAATCTACTCTACAGTACACTCCACCTATAACTGTAATCTACTCTACAGTACACTCCACCTATAACTGTAATCTACTCTACAGTACACTCCACCTATAACTGTAATCTACTCTACAGTACACTCCACCTATAACTGTAATCTACTCTACAGTACACTCCACCTATAACTGTAATCTACTCTACAGTACACTCCACCTATAACTGTAATCTACTCTACAGTACACTCCACCTATAACTGTAATCTACTCTACAGTACACTCCACCTATAACTGGAATCTACTCTACAGTACACTCCACCTATAACTGTAATCTACTCTACAGTACACTCCACCTATAACTATAATCTACTCTACAGTACACTCCACCTATAACTGTAATCTACTCTACAGTACACTCCACCTATAACTATAATCTACTCTAACTGTCATGGAGTTTTGCCAACTCAGTGTTTTAGAGTTGGAAGCCATATTGTCTGCGTTTACATTGGCAACCAGCCATTCTAAGTGCTATTAGTTATTCCTGTTACCTGGTCCAGTGATAGAAAGTGCCTCAATACCGCATAGACGCATAGAGTAAAGAGAATGAGGGGGGAGAGTGAGGTGGGAGGAGAGGTGGGAGGAGAGGTATTCTCATCTGCTGCCAATTGCAAGATCAAAAGCTACCAAACAAGCATTGCTCACTAACCTCACTCAGCAAGTTTGATGACTCAATTAGTTCTCCAAAAGCTGGCACATCGCCAGCACTGTCTTTGTCAGCGTTGCCGGCAGCTGTCATCAGGGAGCTGTCAAAGCCTGAAATATTTATAGCGGAGCCCTTACACAACCTGGAACTGTTGAATAACAACACTAAATAGTTTGGTAGACACAAACAAGCATGTTCATAGACATAGATCGGTAGAGATGAAGATGCATAAAGGCGCGTTCATAGACATAGACTGATGAAGATGTATGAAGACTTGTTCATAGACTGATAGAGATGAAGATGTATAAAGGCACGTTCATAGACATAGAGTGATAGAGATGAAGATGTATAAAGGCACGTTCACAGACATAGAGTGATAGAGATAAAGATGCATAAAGGCATATTGCTACCAGCAGCTACATCTGTTGTCGTCTTCAACAGAATATCAGATGAAGAGCCTAAAGCATGAACCAGTACCACGTCAAGTTGTCAGCCCAATAGTGAGACATCTCCAACATTGCATGCTACAGTTGTCATTACTGTTTGTCTGCAAGGAATCAGGTAGATGAGAAACTAAGAGATTTTGGTACTTACTAAACTGCTCTTTGGTAGTCAGAGGTGTCACTACAGAGATGGGCAAAGATGGGGTGGTGGTAGTAGACACCCCAGTATGTTGTTGACAGGGTAAAGCAGTTATGGTAGTTATCCCTGGAAGCTTTGGTGGTGGAGGTAACTCTTTTATCTACCAAAAGAAAGACCCAGAGGATGTGATCTAGCATGCTGCAAGTCTCCCAAAAAATTTCATATATTCAGACGAGTTACAGACAGCATTCATCAGGTGGCCCAATCCTATTCTAAGATTCCAATAAAAAATTCTCATTCCAAAACATAGACTAGTATTCTATTTTTAATGCGGGTATAAGATCATCAACACTACCGTTTGTTAGCGTCCTAGAAGGGGAGGTAATTCAACGAATGAGACATATACAGTCACAGTAATGACAAGAAAGAGGTCAATCAACAGACTAACACACAATGTTAGACAAGAGAAAGGAAGGTAGACAAACCTGGGGACTATTAGAAGTTGTCATTTCTTGGTGGGCAGATACTTGTGTGAGCCTCACTACCTGTGAGCCTGGGGGTAGGGATAGCGGTCCCTTAGGCTACATAATAGTAGATTGCATATAGATATATACATAAATACAGCAGTAGGCTATATGTAAATGTATATACAATAGTAGAGTATATGTTGATTGATACATACACAATAAAAGGCTTTATGTAGATGGTGTATGCAAAGAGAAGACAACTCACATTACTGATAGGGGTAAGTGAGCCCCCAACCAGACCACTTTTAACAACAGATATAATTTTAGTTGTCACTGAAGTGTTTATTCCACTTAGGTGAACAGGTCCAGCTTTTTGGATAACTTTCAAAGACTTTTTGTCACCAGGGTTATCTACAGGTATACAATATAGGACTATTGTCATAGCTTAGAAAAAGCACATGAGTGAGAATAGACGCATCACAACTCTTTAGTTTAAAAGTACAGCTGCCATAGCTGACACAGGACTTGCCTGAGTTGAGAAGGCAACCCCAGGTCTAAAGCTTACCTTGTATAATGTAGGGTTCCACAGTTGCACTGACTGTTTGTAATTTCTGTAAAAAATAACACAAAATATATCTGTGGCAGCAGCTCTAGCGCAGGAACAATGTGAAAGCAACAGATGATTAATTGCAGAGGAGAATAAAATATTACAGATATACAACATAAACCATACCACAGCACTGGCTCCACCTTTATTAGACAACAATTTGATAACCTTTGGAGTTGGCTCCTCCTTGCTGTACACAACACAATGCAAGTGATATTAACAGGGAAAAACGCTGCTAACAAGGACAATGAGCGCAATGAGCAAGCACCAGTAGTTAGTGTACGTACTTGGTGACAGAGGGAAAGTCTAGCTGAGGTAGATCATATATCTTTACCTGCAAGAGGTATGCCTCTGCAGTGGGCACCGACCCCCAGCAGACCTCCAGTGTATGAGGGGAGGACTGTACCAGTTGTATTACAGAAGGAGCTCCTGGCCTGGCTGGTAATACAAACAGTAACAAGTATACAATATACGTACTTGTACATATATGTTGATCACTGCATGTTTTGTTCATTTTATACCTACAGAGGTGTTACAAATAAACGTACCGCCATAATTTCTTATTGTCCTTCGGTATAAAAATGTTGTTTTTACGTATTTTCGGTGACCCTACGAACTGCTTGCATAAACCAAAGTGATCAAACAAACCTCCTCTCCTGTGCATTAGAATGATATGACACATGTCACAAAACGACAATTCACTTAGTACTTCTAGGGTAAGCATTACAGGCTATTTTTCCTTTCTTCTCAAATCTTTTTAACAAACTCTTAGTATCAGGGGTCCAAAAATGGGCTTTTGGTTTTTTGTTTGACATTAATATTTTGTAGGCATGCCTTTGGCTTCGATTACAGCTTTGCATCTGCGAGGCTTGTAATTTGGAACAAGGCTTTAATAACTTCCTCAATCAGCTTCACTCTGCTAGTAGGCTCGTTCTTACTGATTAAGAATTTTATTTGATGCCATTAATTTTCTATTGGATTGATATCTGGTGAGAGCTGGCCAATCCAATACGGTAACCTTTTGCTGTCTACACCATTCTTTGACCTTTTGCAGCATGACATGGTGCATTATCCTGCTGAAATATCCACTTATCGTCTGTACCAAACATTTCTTGAGCAGATGGCAAAAGCTTGGTCTCCAACACATGAATGTATTTTACTGCATTCATCATTCCTTCACAGATGTGAAGGTGGCCATACCCTTCATTGAGAAACAGCCCCATATAACCACAGATGTTGGATGTTTGTTTTACAGTTGGAAGGAGGTATTCAGCTTTTTACTCCGTTCCCATCCAGTGTCTGACATGGAATTGGCCACAAGGATTCTGTGTGGTACGGAGGAGACTGCTGTGGGAGGAGACTACTGTGGGAGGAGACTACTGAGGGAGGAGACTACTGTGGGAGGAGACGACTGTGGGAGGAGACTACTGTGGGAGAAGACTACTATGGGAGGAGACTACGGTGGGAGGAGACTACTGAGGGGGGAGACTACAGTGGGAGGAGATTACGGTGGGAGGAGACTACGGTGGGAGGATACTATTGTGGGAGGAGACTACTGAGGGATGAGACTACTGAGGAAGGAGACTACTGAGGGAGGAGACTACAGTGGGAGGAGACTACTGTGGGAGGAGACTACTGAGGGAGGAGACTACTATGGGAGGAGACTACTGAGGGAGGAGACTACTGTGGGAGGAGACTACTGTGGGAGGAGACTACTGAGGGAGGAGACTACTGTGGAAGGAGACTACTGTGGGAGGAGACTACGGTGGAAGGAGACTACTGAGGGAGGAGACTACTGAGGGGGGAGACTGCAGTGGGAGGAGACTACGGTGGGAGGAGACTACGGTGGGAGGATACTATTGTGGGAGGAGACTACTGAGGGAGGAGACTACTGAGGAAGGAGACTACTGAGGGAGGAGACTACTGTGGGAGGAGACTACTGTGGGAGGAGACTACTGAGGGAGGAGACTACTATGGGAGGAGACTACTGAGGGAGGAGACTACTGAGGGAGGAGACTACTGTGGGAGGAGACTACTGTGGGAGGAGACTACGGTGGGAGGAGACTACTGTGGGAGGAGACTACTGAGGGAGGAGACTACTGTGGGAGGAGACTACTGTGGGAGGAGACTACGATGGAAGGAGACTACTGAGGGAGGAGACTACTGAGGGTGGAGACTACAGTGGGAGGAGACTACGGTGGGAGGAGACTACGGTGGGAAGATACTATTGTGGGAGGAGACTACTGAGGGAGGAGACTACTGAGGGAGGAGACTACTGTGGGAGGAAATAGACAATATAAAGATATATAGAATGTGATGGCTGATACATACCTGTCTCCAGACACCAAATATCTCCAAAGCACAATTGATGGTTGTTTAACTTTTTATAGCCATCTCTACCAGACCAGACATAAATTCTCGAATGTACACTAGCTGAACAATGACCAGCTCTGGGTGGGGGGCATAACTCTTCGCCTGTTATCACTTCCTCCCAACGAAAATTCCCTGCAAGAATTTAAATAAAATATTCATAACACATACAATACACACTAACATAGAAGTAGTTTAGCTACAACATAGAGTAATATATCATTAATATGGCTACAACATACAGTAATATATCAGTAATATAGATACAACATACAGTAATATATCAGCAGTATAGCTACAACATACCGTAATATAGGTGTAACATACAGTAATATATCAGTAATATAGATGCAACATACAGTAATATATCAGTAATATAGATGCAACATACAGTAATATATCAGTAATATAGATACAACATACAGTAATATATCAGTAATATAGATACAACATACAGTAATATATCAGTAATATAGATACAACATACAGTAATATATCAGTAATATAGATACAACATACAGTAATATATCAGTAATATAGATGCAACATACAGTAATATATCAGTAATATAGATGCAACATACAGTAATATATCAGTAATATAGATACAACATACAGTAATATATCAGTAATATAGATACAACATACAGTAATATATCAGTAATATAGATGCAACATACAGTAATATATCAGTAATATAGATACAACATACAGTAATATATCAGTAATATAGATACAACATACAGTAATATATCAGTAATATAGATACAACATACAGTAATATATCAGTAATATAGATACAACATACAGTAATATATCAGTAATATAGATACAACATACAGTAATATATCAGTAATATAGATGCAACATACAGTAATATATCAGTAATATAGATGCAACATACAGTAATATATCAGTAATATAGATACAACATACAGTAATATATCAGTAATATAGATACAACATACAGTAATATATCAGTAATATAGATGCAACATACAGTAATATATCAGTAATATAGATACAACATACAGTAATATATCAGTAATATAGATACAACATACAGTAATATATCAGTAATATAGATACAACATACAGTAATATATCAGTAATATAAGATACCTAAATTGAGGCAACTCAACTGGCCAGACACACTCCACTGCTCTTCCTGTTTGAACTCATCAGACACCAGAGGAGTCCAGCCACCAAATATATATAGCCTGTTGTCCATAACATCAGCAGTGTGTAAGCTACGGGGTGGTGGACTGTTTCCTTGTAAAAGAGGTTTAACCCACACAAGTTTTGTATCTGCAACAATAAAACACTAGAGATGGCACAGGAATATACTTGTGTGATTAACACTAGAGATGGCACAGGAATATACTTGTGTGATTATCACTAGAGATGGCACAGGAATATACTTGTGTGATTATCACTAGAGATGGCACAGGAATATACTTGTGTGATTATCACTAGAGATGGCACAGGAATATACTTGTGTGATTATCACTAGAGATGGCACAGGAATATACTTGTGTGATTATCACTAGAGATGGCACAGGAATATACTTGTGTGATTATCACTAGAGATGGCACAGGAATATACTTGTGTGATTATCACTAGAGATGGCACAGGAATATACTTGTGTGATTATCACTAGAGATGGCACAGGAATATACTTGTGTGATTATCACTAGAGATGGCACAGGAATATACTTGTGTGATTATCACTAGAGATGGCACAGGAATATACTTGAGTGATTATCACTAGAGATGGCACAGGAATATACTTGTGTGATTATCACTAGAGATGGCACAGGAATATACTTGGGTGATTATCACTAGAGATGGCACAGGAATATACTTGAGTGATTATCACTAGAGATGGCACAGGAATATACTTGTGTGATTATCACTAGAGATGGCACAGGAATATACTTGGGTGATTATCACCAGAGATGGCACAGAAAATATTTCTGCGGGCAAATTTTACTTCCCGGTGTGTCTGGTGGAGATACCACCAGCGCTGTACCTGGTGGTGAAGTTTATTGCCAAGCTGTTCATTTAGGTTTGGATAAATAAGAGGAGACAACTCCATATAAATTTATTGAAAACGGTTAATTTAAAACAATATATTGTATCTTTAGTATGAGGCAGTTATCAAAGCAGTTACAGCAGAATTACAGTATAATCTTTATTTGGCTACATTGTGCGTAGCCAAATGTGTCTTGTGAAAACTGGATAATATTACATAAAGTTGAAAATACGATGTATTTTAATAATAATAATAAATATCCTAATCATACGCATTGATAGTAATATTATAAACAAATTGATCATCATGACAATATGAAAGCATATTCGTTTTGATTAATAATATAAAACAAAACACAACGTTTCTTTTATAAATATGTTAAAGGGGTTGTGCCATGGTGTTTTTACCAAATTTCAATTGCTTTTGTCTGTATCAGGTCTGGATAATAATAAAATTGTTTGTTGGAGTTGCGTTCTCCTCCCCGCTCTCATTCATATAGACGCAATTGCGGCTGACCTAAACGACTTTTAGAAAAATAGACGGCGCAAGTCATATAACGCTATAAAGCAGAAAACCAAAAAATTGGCTTGTTTGACTAGTTATAGGTCATTCTATAAAAATTCTGGATGCAAGCACTATACTGAATCATAAAAAATGATATTTGAATGGTTTCTAGAATTATTTGAGGAGTTTTGAAAAGTCAGCAGGTGCCTGTTGACTTTGATAGGGTTGCTATTGCCAAAGGTGTCCGCCGTTTTATCAAAGATATTGCTATGATATATGTAATCTTTGGTTGTAACCTCAGAGGTGTTCTTTGAATTACTAGAGAGTGGAATACCAAAACCCCCAATAAAATGATGAGCAGCACAGTTGTTATTAGCTATGCACGTGACTGCAGACTGCGTCAACCCGCTCCTCCTATTAGTACTACTACTTGTGCTTCTTCAGCTCCTCGCCTGTGATTTACACTCCATTCAACAACTACTACTATACTATATACCTTCTTGGGTTTACTATTTTATACTATTTAGAATCTCGCTACTCAGCTCAGGTGTGATGCCAATACATACTACATCTTATTTTATAATCATTATTATAATGATGGTAGTTAGTTTTGCTAGCTTCTACTACTACAGACTACTTCTTCTTGCCACTACTAACTAACAAACAACAACTTCTTCGTAGGTAGTAGTAGTAGTTGTTGTTAGTTGCAGTAGTAACGAGTAAGTTATTACTACTAACTACCTACTTACCCCTTGCTCACAAACTATTACTACTATTATTATATTTTATTACTATTATTCATATAATTATAATAATCAATAAATAATAAATATAAATAAATTTATTATTATTATTATTTATTTTATTATAATAATTATTGTTAATTAATTATATTATATATTTATTATAATAAACAAACTATATGTAAATATATATATATAAATAATAATAATACATACATATACATATACAAAAAATAACAAGTAATAATATTACAAATATGATAATATAACAACAACTACTACTACAAACAATAATATATAATAAATAAATAATAATAATACTAACAGTAGTGGTATTATTATAATAATTATTGTTATTATTGTTTGTATTATTATATGTACTTATACTACAACAGCAGTAGTAGTATTTAAGTATATATACATACAAAGAAAAAAACACAACAGACGGCAACAAAATTATTATTATTATACTACTACCTACATTATTGTACTACTTGTTGTTACTACTGATACTACTACTACTATGACAATACTGATTTTTATTATTATTTTGCCAAATTTTTTTTAGGATTAATTTGCATAATTTATATAAATTAATTTATAAATAATCGAGAAGTAGTAGTACTGTGAGGGACGCCAGTGATTGTCGCTATTTATTATTTATCCACTTGTTCATTGTCTAAGCCTTTGTCTCATTATTAACTCACTGTCTACGCATTATCTCATTACTCACTTACACACTGTCTATGTATTTGTCCCAGTTCTATTGTCTACCTGTGCCTAACTACGAGAGTCTATTCAGTACGGTTCTATTATGTACCCAAATAGATATTTTAATTATTATTATAAACCTTTTTCCACGAAGTAACAAACTACAACTTGGTGCTATGTTGTGAATACAAGGCGTGGCTTGTACATGTTTTTACCCGCCCCTTTTATATAAATATCTATGTTCAAGCAATAAAGTTCAGAGTTAGCCTAGCTCTCAGAAGATTCTCTCTCTCAAGAAGCAGCACAGCTATAAGCAGCAAACTACAAGCGCTGACCTGGTCGACTATTGGCAAGCACGAGGCTTGGCGGAAAGTGAGAACGGTTCGCCCTCTTACTGCGTATTCCCTCGCTACGGTGAGAAGTACGACGCAAAGCACCTGGTGCCCTAATAGTTCGGCCCATACTAAAATCGGACACTAGAGTTCGAGACAAGATCACGCAGCAATAATTCCAGTACAATTATTGTCGATCTCGACTGAGTCGAAGTAGACAAACAATAATTCCAGCATAATTATTGTCGGTGATACAGTTCGCAACAAACTTAAAACTAAACAATAATTACAGCGCAATTATTGTCGAACATTGTAAGGTTCGGACGCAGCCAATAATCATAACATAATTATTGTAAACTGCCAGCACTCATTCTGCACCAGATTCGGCTGCACCCATAACTGCACAAACCAGTGAATGCTCTCCAACAATAATAGCACATTATTGTACGCTGACTTGGGTAGAGACAGAGCACGTCGGGAAGGTGTACAGGTGGCTACCACCCAGACACAAATTCCTGTACAGTACTACTAACTAATAATAGTAGTAGTTCGGTGTCCTAATAAAAATTACAAGTTATTTTTCCTCTACTACTGTTGCTGCAACTGCAAGAGGTTCTTGTTGTTTATCATCAGGTTGTTGTTGTTGTTTTAGTTTTAATTCTTCATTTTTCTGCTATTGAAATTTTATTGATTGCATTTATATGTAATATTATTATAATAGATAATTACGATCAAATAATTGTTATCTTACTATTGTAAATTATAATAATCTAAAGCAATAAACAAGAACATTATAAATGGAATTTATAGGAGACAGACAAGTAGTCATTGTGGTGGTGGTTACCACTTTCTTATGTTGGAATTTGAATGTCTGTAAAGTGCATAATGATACTGTATTACTTTTAGTATGCATAACACGATGAACTGTTCGTCTACATGTAACATAACAGTCGTGTCATTGCAATTTTTAGATGCACTAATTAACTACGCTTGTTATTTTTGATTGACTTTACTGAGTTGTTCTTATGTATTATTATGACACTCTTGTGCTAAGTTGCGAAGGAACATTAATCACAAGGTAATTCTGTTATAATATTTGATGTTTTGTTTTATAAAATGTCGTTGTTGGAAGTTGTTACACACTCATGGCATACAATATACTTCACAGAAATGCAAAATTATACAGTGTAACATATTGCCTGACTGCAAATAACTATTATGGTTGTTTAACTTTTGTATGCATAAAAATGGCTTGCCCAAAAAATACAAATATCTAGCCCGGCATTGTGTCTGGTCACATTCTTTCACACGCGTTGGGTTATTTCCATTTTTTAGAGGAGTCAGACTAACAACTCCAGTGCTGCCATGGAGAAGCACGTGTTTGTTGAAGGCCTGGGGGAGCTAAAGAGCAAGCTAATCATCAAGCATGTGGTAACGGACAGGCACCCTGGCATCAATGCCTACATGCGGACTGCGCAGGAAGAGCCGAGAGTGGCACACTAGTTTGATTGCTGGCGTGTGGTGAAAGGTATCTATACAAGTATTATTGCATGCTATATGTACTAGCTCTTATCTATACAAGTATTACTGCATGCTACATGTACTAGCTCTTATCTATACAAGTATTACTGCATGCTATATGTATTAGCTCTTATCTATAGAAGTATTACTGCATGCTATATGTAT
The DNA here is from genome assembly GCA_945261195.1 of Cryptosula pallasiana. Taxonomy (NCBI): domain Eukaryota; kingdom Metazoa; phylum Bryozoa; class Gymnolaemata; order Cheilostomatida; family Cryptosulidae; genus Cryptosula; species Cryptosula pallasiana. The sequence goes on along the minus strand of OX183133.1, from coordinate 47,549,899 downwards.
TAGCTCTTATCTATACAAGTATTACTGCATGCTACATGTACTAGCTCTTATCTATACAAGTATTACTGCATGCTATATGTATTAGCTCTTATCTATACAAGTATTACTGCATGCTATATGTACTAGCTCTTATCTATACAAGTATTACTGCATGCTACATGTACTAGCTCTTATCTATACAAGTATTACTGCATGCTATATGTATTAGCTCTTATCTATACAAGTATTACTGCATGCTATATGTACTAGCTCTTATCTATACAAGTATTACTGCATGCTACATGTACTAGCTCTTATCTATACAAGTATTACTGCATGCTATATGTATTAGCTCTTATCTATACAAGTATTACTGCATGCTATATGTACTAGCTCTTATCTATACAAGTATTACTGCATGCTATATGTATTAGTTCTTATCTATACAAGTATTACTGCATGCTATATGTATTAGCTCTTATCTATACAAGTATTACTGCATGCTATATGTACTAGCTCTTATCTATACAAGTATTACTGCATGCTATATGTATTAGCTCTTATCTATACAAGTATTACTGCATGCTATATGTATTAGGCTCTTATCTATACAAGTATTACTGCATGCTATATGTACTAGCTCTTATCTATACAAGTATTACTGCATGCTATATGTATTAGCTCTTATCTATACAAGTATTACTGCATGCTATATGTACTAGCTCTTATCTATACAAGTATTACTGCATGCTATATGTACTAGCTCTTATCTATACAAGTATTACTGCATGCTATATGTATTAGTTCTTATCTATACAAGTATTACTGCATGCTATATGTATTAGCTCTTATCTATACAAGTATTACTGCATGCTATATGTACTAGCTCTTATCTATACAAGTATTACTGCATGCTATATGTACTAGCTCTTATCTATACGTTGCTATTGTCATTTCTATTGATCACGTTTTCTAACTATCCGTCTGCATGTAACTTTGCAATTGCCGTGTTGTTTCCATTTATGTTATTTTATTACATTTTTTTGCAGTAATATACACAATACACAATATACACAACTAACCATTCTCTATTCCTAATAACTGGTTACTGTCTTTCTTACCACTTTTTGCTCGCAATATTTCTATATTTGTTGTATGTACACACTCTGTATATGTTGTATATGTTCTGTATATGTTGCATACATTCTGTATGTGTTGTATACACTGTGTATATGTTGTATACATTGTGTATGTGTTGTATACACTGTGTATATGTTGTACACACTGTGTATATGTTGTATTGTCTCTAGTAACTATGCAGTTAATGTACAGACATGCACACATCGTTGCACCACCCATTATTTCGACACCTCAATTTCACAAAATTTCACTAATACATAAAATGTCAGCCTTTGCCTTGATATATGTACTTACACTTTGTTACAATAGTCAATTTATTGTTGTGTTGCCTATGATATAGGATTGGAGAAGAAGCTGTTGGCTTTATCAAAGCTGAAAGGGTGCGAGGAGATAGCTGACCGTATTGCTGCGATCAGGAACAGGTGAGTGTCACCAGGATTTTAGCCACAGAAAGGACGACACATGAGTACGATTGTAGTAAATAATTAAATAAGTTCTTTTACTGTGCTGAATGTTGTTAGCAGTTGAGTAATTGGTTGGTGGCCAAATTTTTTGTTGAAACAATGTTATAGCAACTGAGTGAGCAACATGTGCTGCCATTGCTATTCATAGATTGTACAAGATTGCTGCCAGGACACCGCTCGATGACCGCTATGGCGAGCGTATGACAGAGCAGGTGACTGCAATGCTTCGGCATTTGCAGGGTATTCACTGTCATCCCGCCAACTCTTGGTATCTGGATTGCCTTCATGCTATACCTTACCATGGCAAGCCCATGGATGCTGGTAAGAATACGGCCAAATATTCATTGTAAAGAACAGTTTAAAGTATTTTTTAAGATGTGATTGCAATATCATTTGTTTGATTTTGCTTCATGTTTGGTGAAAATAAAAAATCGCACAGTTGAATCTTACATCACAATACATCATCTTTACTATACTTTACTGCACTAATTAGTATGATAGAACCTTTTATCTCAACAATAGTTTTAGTTTGTATTCTATACAGATTTATAGTAATGTGTATCTGTGCAATATTGTCCAAATGTTTCCAGTGGAATGGAAATTTAATGTAATGTTTTTAGGTGATCGAGGCTACAGTGAAGTGTCCAAGCTATTGGAGAAGAAGAGGAAGGACATCTGTCGGATGAGCCCCCAAGGCCGAACATATATATGTGAGGCCTGGCACGCTCTCATGCTCTTCTTTTGTCCCAAGCATATTCATTACAGCTACCATGGACAGCTAGCCAGGTAATCACACCTAACTGGTGAGAATGTTCACGACCCACACAGTTTTCATACAGCGGATGTGAAATAGTTTCACAATATATAAATCAGAAAAATATATACAACAGAAAAATGTTACTTGTCGCTCCTTTGATGCAAGAAAAAACCTGCCTGTGCATGATACTCCTTTATTGTATACTCTCAATTAATTTTCATTTCCTATTTGTAGACTGCAGCTGTGTGCCCTGCACTACAACGAGAATTCTGATAGAGAGACAGCCACCACAGCATCTGGTGAAAAGCGGTTCAATTACAGCTTCCGAAAGTATCGAAAGGGAAAGGCCACAGTCAAAGAAGTGAAGGTGGCGAATGGCTATGGTAAGTTTAAAAAGCAGTTAGCAAATACCAATTGTACCTCAGTTGAGGTTGTCAGGGATGCAATGCTATTGCTGAACAACTTTTGTTGGTAGACTGAGTAGGTAGGTGAAAGACCACCGAATTATTGTCAAACTACTATCTCAGAGAATAGAATGATTGTAACTTTTGCTATGTGAAGTAACCAAATCATTAGTCAGTCAGTGCAATGGGAAAACAATTCATGTGAAAAAGCGTGCCAATGGAGAATAGATGATGGTGATACTTTCTGGATAGCTGCTAACGTATACATTTGTTAGCTACTACTTGCTATTTTGTAGACTATGTCCGGAAGCTTATCAGGCTGTAGTGCTGCGTATGATGAAAGACGAGGAATTTGATTCCACTCTGCATCTGCCAACAGTACCTACCACCATGACAGATGCTCTAGATGTTGTAAAAGACAAGGAGGCTGCTATTGCTCTGCACGAAACCAGATTCTCGTTTGTGTAGAGACGGTAAAAGGGTGGTTTGGGTGTGATTGTGCGTCAGGGTGAATAAGGGCTAAGTACCCTCGCCATCACTTCCTTGTGCACCGCCAGGCAGGGTGTGCGTGGCGTTAGTAGGCTGGTGCCCGCCCCCGAACTGGAAGGAGAGCTATAGTCACTTTAACCTTCACGAGGTGCTCTCTGTGAGTAGTCTATCACAATTGCTGGTCAATACTTTGTGATAGATGAAACTATTAGGTGGCTGACATGCTTGTAGATATGTTGTAACATTTCCTACTGCTTAGCATATAACCCAGTGTTGTAGATGAGGCTCATATTTTTTACCCATGCCATTATTAAATTGTTGTGCGATAGTTGCTTGGATGGTGTCTTATCCTGTCTAACAGCTATTTGCATTAAAACACCATATGGCATATGTTTCACTTGTAGCGTCCATATTCAATTTATACAGTATAAGGTTAGTCTAATGATTGATGAGATAAATTTCTGTGCATGTCATTTTTTTTAATTCTGTGATAATATCGTATGAATGCTATTACATGGTGCCTTGTTGTGTATATGTTTATAAAACAATAAAAAAATTTATTTATTGTTCGTTGTAACTTTGTCGCTGGTATGTTTTTTATTATCGTGTCAAAAACATGAAAGATTAATTAGGATTAAATTATCGCAGTGTTAAAATTAATCGCAATTGAAAATCTAGCCTCTGATATTGCTTTGGTAAATGGGTTACAACAGTCAACCAAGTTTTTGAACATAAATTTATAGTTATGTCATTTAGTAATCTTTTCGTTTGGATGAACTATGTATATTTATAATGCCAAACTAATTTTGATTAATTAATCTTGGAGATCGATAAAGATATTACAATATTAACGACAAACTTAGGGTTTTATCAGCCAATGTCTGCATGCAGGCAGGTGAATGACTGGAATATTTACCGAATAATACATAGGCTGAAAACCTTCACACAAGTCAATCTGAATGAAGTTTATTTAGTATAGTAGTTGTAACAGCAGTAATTGTGTCATGAACAACTCTATGAATTGGTGGCTCTGAAAAGAGCCGTTAGATAAGGAAGCAAGTGTACTAGGTTAGGACAAGTGGTAGGTGGACAATGACTCTAAACCTGAATCATAGTTGTCAGCATAGTAGAAGCCTTCATAGACTTCATGGTTATGTTAGGAAACGCATGTCGGATTGCATGAACTACACAAGCAGGTATTACTTTCCTAATGTGTTTCCCGCAATAACCATATGTCCACCGTATGAACTCACGATATGCGATGTATCGCATCAGACGGTGTTCATTACGAAATCTCAAGCTACCCTGACCATAATCAGCACAATAACGATGTATAGAGTTCTGTAAGTTGCGTTCATAGAGACAGAGTGCCCAGAATGCATGGTGTTCTGTTACACACTTGTGAGAAAATGGACCACTTGAGGTTTGTGTTTCACCAGGTGGCACCTCCAGCAAAAGTGATCTGACATGTTCACCTGCATCTGGGCACCATTATCTCTGCAACAAACACACTCTAACACACACATGTCAGCGTGAGTGAGGATGGCAGTTACCACACTGACACCAGTCATCTTCACGAGTGCCTATCCCAGCCCTTTCTCGTGCTCCTTGTTCCTCCTGTTGTTGGATTTCTGCAATCTCAGCTTCTTTCTGTATACTGTGGTTCTAACCCATAACCTTCGGAAGATGCATCACTGTCATGAAATGCAGGTCTTTGTTCAGCATCAGGAGCACTACTGCTAGGAATGCTATATCGGGCTCCCGAATGTTGAGGTTGATGTGATTATTATTTATTATAATAATTAATAATAATTTATTATTATTATTCTGTTGTTGATGGATGCTCAATATTGATTCTTCTTCAATCATCTACATCACATACATTTCCGAATCAACTAAATTTAATTAGCTTTAGTTTAATTGTAATTACATAGTTAATCACATCAACCTCAGCATTCAGGAGCCCGATATAGGATATAGCTTTCTCTACTTTTTTTCTTCCTTTTTGCAACCTGCGTCGGCCATGTTGTTATTTGTATAGTTACCCGTGAAATAAACAAAAGGATTTTTATTAAAAAATAGTAATAAATTCGTTTAAAAGCTGAATTTATGAAACAAGGCCTTCGGGCTTGGTCTGCGACGCAAGTCTCATTGCAGTATTTGCTCGGTTTGTTTGTAATGTGGTTATTCTCCATATGGATGCACCATGTGCATGACCTCTGTTGGTGAGGTCATGTTTGGGAATTCTATCAGGAGTCGTGCTCCCTTGTATTGAGGATACAACTTCAACAGGAAGCAGTCCCAATGCATTGTAGCCCGAGTTCTAACACCTGTCGGGTGGGGGTGGGGTGGTTCAGGTACCCACCCCGCCTCAGTTTGGAAATTGAGGGCCTGAGGCTATGGCCCCGTCGACATGGCCCGAGTTCCAACACCCGCCGGTTGGGGCAGGGCGGGTCGAGTACCCACCCCACCCGGGGTGGGGACCGAGGATCTGAGGCTACGGTCTTGCCCCGGCAGCGATGCCACGGGACCCGCTGCCGGGGCCCCGGGACCACCTGGGGCTGAGATGCGTACCGTCAGCATTGTATTATATATACCGGCCATTCGACCTTTTGACCCGTTTCCTACCGGAAGTGGGACACGCCCGTCTCCTACAGGAAGTGGGCGACGCCCGTGACGGACGGATGGACGGACACCCCTTCGTCTTTTGTAATATGATGATAATTCATGAAATACCTTTTGCTTATTTATATTGCATTTTTTATTATTGCATATATTGTATTTTTGTATAATAAAGTTTATTATTATAGATTACACCAGCGATTCCATTTTTCATTGTCGGAGATAACTCTACAAACATATGTCGTCTATTTTCGGCGTGGCACGACCCCTTTAACAATAAATTCATATGGAGTTGTCTTCTTTTTTATCCAAAATCTAAATTAACTGCTTGGAAATAAACTTCACCGTACCTGTTGGATATACCACTAGCACTGTATTTAGTTGATGGTGTCTCATTAAAAGGTTATAAAACTCTCATAGTTTAATCAGCTCAACAAGCGGTGAGTCAAGCTTTCTACAAATTCATATCTCTATAAATACCAAACACAATGGTTAGTGTAAGTGGAACTGTTAACTAAGCGACATACCCAGTCTGAGCATGTGTACATCCCCCAGTCTTGTGCCGTCCATTCCCCCATAAATTACCAGAAAGGGAATATCAGCCCCATCCTTTTGTTTAGCAGAGAAGATATTAGCCGTATGCGACTCTCTAGGTGAGGGTGGCGTTCCAATCACATCTGGTGCTTCCCACAATGCCGAATTACTTCCAGGAGTCAAGTGTAATACATACAGTTCATCGAGATAGCTGTAGAAGGAGCAGATAACTACTATAACACTGTATGTAGAAGGAACAGATAACTACTACAACACTGTATGTAGCAGGAGCAGATAACTACTACAACACTCTATGTAGAAGAGGCAGATAACTACTACAACACTGTATGTAGAAGGAGCAGATAACTACTACAACACTGTATGTAGAAGAGGCAGATAACTACTACAACACTGTATGTAGAAGGAGCAGATAACTACTACAACACTGTATGTAGAAGGAGCAGATAACTACTACAACACTGTATGTAGAAGGAGCAGATAACTACTACAACACTGTATGTAGAAGGAGCAGATAACTACTACAACACTGTATGTAGAAGGAGCAGATAACTACTACAACACTGTATGTAGAAGGAGCAGATAACTACTACAACACTGTATGAAGAAGGAGCAGACAACTACTACAACACTGTATTTAACAGGAGCAGACAACTACTACAACTCTGCATGTCAGTGGCCAGGCTTATAGGAATGCTGTAAGTAGTTAGTTACTTACCGCACTATGTTTTCCTTTGGGTCATTAGAATCATTGGCCAACCCTCCAAACATGTACACTTTAGACTTGAGGTGAGTGAAGCTTTGGCCTACAATATCATTCATTGTCTTAGATGTGCGATTGCTCATTCACTAAACATGAAGAGCTGAATTTGTAAAACAAATCTCTGTGAATCAACCAAATGTATTGATTAAGCGTGGACTCTATCTTTACTTGTAGCTCGATGATCTAACTCATGTTAGACACTGTTCATTCACACACAACATGAGGAGTTGCTTCCTCTTCAACATAAAATTGGGACATCTTTCTAACTATTAGTTTGAAACATTCTTACAAAGAAATCAAGGCAATAGACGGAGACGTTTGTAGTTTACCTATCCGTGGTACCGGTGCTTCTTGATTAGCCGTGGTCTTCACTTTCATCTTCTTCCATTCCCACCTGCTGGCTTGCAGCATGTATAGCTCACTGCCATACTTCCCATACTCTTGCATTCCAGCATACATTATAACCTTGGTTCCACCATCACTGACCATCCCATGAGCAGCAAGGGCTGGTGGTATATCCCCCCTTACTGCTGGGATAAACCATTGATGAGTTGCTAAAAAAAACCAACGGTATATGATAAAAGCAGAAGAAAATACAGAAATTGACTTTTTACTCCGAGCAGGGAAGTAGGTTGGTAATCTAAATTGTACAAAGCTTCTATGGCAGCAAGTACGGGCATATTTTACCAAAAAAATACTCAAGCAAAAGCTAAAATCTTTTCGAAATATGTATAACAACATCCATTACTGCAAACATAAACTGTACAAATCAAAAGTCACATTATGATAGTAGTGACCAACCAGATTTCACAGGTGACAATGTTACCTGGGTTGAACACATGAAGCTCATCGTATAACCCAGAGTTGCCTCCCCCAAATATTACAATCAGATCTTTAACGACAACAGCTCTATGGCCATGCCTCGGCTTGGGTACTGGTCCGGTGCTGTCCTGTATATTTCTCCATTTTACAACAGTGCACTTGATTGGTTCGTTTTCTTTTACAGACATCTTTCTGTCAAATTATTGATACCACATGAATTTATTTTGAAACAGAATAAAACAAAAAATGGACTTTGAAAGCGAGTAAAGCATGTAATTATATACCTGCAATATTATTTGTAGGAAATGCTCGCACAACAATTTTTGGCAGACCGCATTTCTACCTACAAAAGATATGGAAGGTCGACATTGGCACAAATGTGTTATACTGACATACTTTACAAAATAATCTCTTTATCTGAGAATTTTACGAAGCAATTGTGTTTCGTGTTGACGAAATGCAAATACAAACACAAATTACATGAAAAAAACTCAAAAATAGATATTCGATAGAGATTTTAATTCTTGTGGCAATGCAAGAACATCACAGCATTTACCAACCATGCAAAACCCAAGTTCATAACATTAACTTATAATAAATCCATTTTAGTAGCTATAGTATTATTATAAATCTTGTCAGCGGTGGAAGAAGAAATGCCCAAACAGATCAGTGGCAGCTGGCTGGAGTAGTTAGAGAATATTAGATGTGGATTCGGAAAATTATGTAGGAGGGATCAAGTGGTGATAAAAGAGGTTTGGCTGTGTCAAAGGTCATAAGAGAGGTTTGGCTGTGTCAAAGGTCATAAGAGAGGTTTGGTTGTGTCAAATGTCATAAGAGAGGTTTGGCTGTGTCAAAGGTCATAAAAGAGGTTTGGCTGTGTCAAAGGTCATAAGAGAGGTTTGGCTGTGTCAAAGGTCATAAGAGAGGTTTGGTTGTGTCAAAGGTCATAAGAGAGGTTTGGCTGTGTCAAAGGTCATAAGAAAGGTTTGGCTGTGTCAAAGGTCATAAGAGAGGTTTGGCTGTGTCAAAGGTCATAAAAGAGGTTTGGCTGTGTCAAAGGTCATAAGAGAGGTTTGGCTGTGTCAAAGGTCATAAGAGAGGTTTGGTTGTGTCAAAGGTCATAAGAGAGGTTTGGCTGTGTCAAAGGTCATAAAAGAGGTTTGGCTGTGTCAAAGGTCATAAGAGAGGTTTGGCTGTGTCAAAGGTCATAAGAGAGGTTTGGTTGTGTCAAAGGTCATAAGAGAGGTTTGGCTGTGTCAAAGGTCATAAGAAAGGTTTGGCTGTGTCAAAGGTCATAAGAGAGGTTTGGCTGTGTCAAAGGTCATAAAAGAGGTTTGGCTGTGTCAAAGGTCATAAGAGAGGTTTGGCTGTGTCAAAGGTCATAAGAGAGGTTTGGTTGTGTCAAAGGTCATAAGAGAGGTTTGGCTGTGTCAAAGGTCATAAGAAAGGTTTGGCTGTGTCAAAGGTCATAAGAGAGGTTTGGCTGTGTCAAAGGTCATAAGAGAGGTTTGGTTGTGTCAAAGGTTATAAGAGAGGTTTGGTTGTGTCAAAGGTCATAAGAAAGGTTTGGCTGTGTCAAAGGTCATAAGAGAGGTTTGGCTGTGTCAAATCAAAGGTTATAAGAGAGGTTTGGTTGTGTCAAAGGTCATAAGAGAGGTTTGGCTGTGTCAAAGGTCATAAGAGAGGTTTGGTTGTGTCAAAGGTCATAAGAGAGGTTTGGTTGTGTCAAAGGTTATAAGAGAGGTTTGGTTGTGTCAAAGGTCATAAGAGAGGTTTGGTTGTGTCAGAGGTCATAAGAGAGGTTTGGTTGTGTCAAAGGTTATAAGAGAGGTTTGGTTGTGTCAAAGGTCATAAGAGAGGTTTGGCTGTGTCAAAGGTCATAAGAGAGGTTTGGCTGTGTCCAAGGTCATACGAGAGGTTTGGCTGTGTCCAAGGTCATACGAGAGGTTTGGCTGTGTCAAAGGTCATAAGAGAGGTTTGGTTGTGTCAAAGGTTATAAGAGAGGTTTGGTTGTGTCAAAGGTCATAAGAGAGGTTTGGTTGTGTCAAAGGTCATAAGAGAGGTTTGGTTGTGTCAAAGGTTATAAGAGAGGTTTGGTTGTGTCAAAGGTTATAAGAGAGGTTTGGTTGTGTCAAAGGTCATAAGAGAGGTTTGGTTGTGTCAAAGGTCATAAGAGAGGTTTGGTTGTGTCAAAGGTTATAAGAGAGGTTTGATTGTGTCAAAGGTCATAAGAGAGGTTTGGCTGTGTCAAAGGTCATAAGAGAGGTTTGGCTGTGTCAAAGGTCATAAGAGAGGTTTGGAAGCGTCAAAGGTTATAAGAGAGGTTTAATGTTCCAGAGGAGCCAAAGAAAAAAAAGATTTTCTTTGATGAGTGATGACTGTGGTTGGTGCAGTAGTTTAGTAAACCATCTATTTTAAAACCTAGAAGAAGTGCATTGTAATTTAGATGATGACGATGCCTTGATGATGATTGGCTAGAGCCAAAGCTTGTATGTATATTACTATTTATTAATTGTGTATATAATTATAATGATATATAATAATCAGAAGTATTATTTGGTTTAAGTTTAAAATAGAGCCTCTATACCACTCTACGAGCGGAAGAGGGGGCCATCGATGATCTAAAAGAAACATACTAAAATTAGTTTATTTGACTACAGAGTTCTTATTTTTCTATCTGTTCGCATCATAAAACTGCTATAATACATTCTACTCCTTGTAAAAATTGCTACAGGAATACCATATGTCTGAGATCTTGTATTATGACTGTGGGTGGAAAAAACTGGTTCATCATTTTGTTTATTTCTTGAAGAGGCTCTTCTGAATTACTAAGTAAAAACAAAACATTCGCAATTGTTGGGTTTATCTGCGACTTGAAAGCATTTAAGTCCCAAAGTCTTCTTTTTTTTCGTTGACTCCAAATCTCCCCTTTATTATGTTTCCTATCAATTATGTGTTTGACCCAAAAGGATCTCAGAGCTCGGGGGCATACTCAAGTTTAGGTCTACATAGAGTTTTGTATGCTAGAACCTTAATTTTTTCGGGTGCTCGTGATATTGTACAATGCAAAAGCCCAAGAGTTCTCAGAGTGTCAAAGCATTTTGCATTAACATGTTCACCCCACTCACACTTTCTCGAGATTGTCATACCAAGATACTTCTGCAAAACTCTGCATTTCCCAATGTATATTCATAAACAAAGGGTTCAATTCCTGCTCTATTTTCAACAGTTATCAAGGAGCATTTTTGTGTGTTAAAAGACATTCCCAACATTTTTGCCCAGGCTTCAATGTCTTCAGATTGCCCTGAAAAGTTCTGGCAGCACTTTCATTTCTCAATGCATCAATGCATTGTCCGCAAACAGTCTAATTTTGGATGTTAATCCTACATGTGTATCATTAATGTGTATCAGAAAGAGGGCTAGCCCCAAGACAAAACCCTGGGGAACATCTGATGTAACGGTCTGGAAATTGGAGGCATGACCATGCAACAAAACTCTCTGTTTTCTAGTTGACAAAAATCCCAGGACTCGCTGTAAAATCTCACTGGTAAAACCGCAGGCCTCCATTTTCTGCATCAGCAAGTTGTGAGGCACCTTATCAAATGCCTTAAAAAAATCTAGTATAGCTGCGTTACACAGTTTTCCTGGTCGATATGCTGCATAATGCCTTTTGCTGTTGTTAACAACTGGATAGTACAAGAAAGACCTCTTCTTAAACTATGTTGGTTCTGTGTCAGAATCTTATTTAGCTTTGTTCTTGTGTTGTGTAAAATCGTGTTCCAAAGGTATGCTAGTTAGAGACACTTGGGTCTATAATTTCCTGCGCAAGATTTTGATCTAACCCCCCCCCCCCTATGAATAGGTGTAACATTTGCACATTGCTAGATGGATGGTAGTGTAGATGTGTGTCTATGGAGTATCAAAAAATGCTGGTCAGATAGAGGAGTTCACTTCAAGAGCTAATTTAAGGTCCTGTTTACCAATTAAGTCAGGACCAACAGCTTTCCACGTTTTCAGATTATGTATCAAGTTTTTTACCCCCTTTGGTTCCACTCGGATGTTTGACCTTATTTCTGATATTGTCTGGTGGTAGCTCACACCACTTCGGCTAAACACACTTTTGAAATAATCATTCAGCTCACCAGCTATATTAATCGGATCATCCAGCAACACATCTGAGGTTGTACACCTTAGTGATTTTATTTGATTACCACTTCCTGACATGGATTTTAGAAAAATGTAAAAAGCTCAACCATCCCACCTGGGTTAATGGTTAGTAGAGACGGAAATACATGTATTCATGGTGCCTCAAATGAAACGCCATCTTGTTCTCCCTTCTACATTTTTTATACATAGCCAAGTGAACAGGACTTTTAGATCTCTTGTATTTGTTGTAAAGCTTTATCTGTCTACTGACCAGCAAACTGCAGATTTTGTTAAACCATAGTGGTTCGTTTTAATTTCTATTGCATTTTGCTTGTTTAGGTACAAACATATCTTTCACTTCAGCAAGTGCATAACAAAAATGGCCATATATGTCATCTATACTACCTCCTTCATCTATCATTTCTCAACACGGTCTTTAATCAAGTGCATCGCAGAAGCAATAGCACCTTTTTCTGCCCTAGCATACAATAAAATATACCTTAGATCCTCATCTGGTTCGTGGATTAGCCCAGGAATCTCTATTTCCAAAAAAGTGGTCAATTAATCCAGGACATATCACAGAAGGCACTGACGCATCAACATGAGTGTTCACAAAACTCAATTCAAGGGTGTTTCCTTTAATGTGGGTTGCCTCAGAAAGAAGTTGTGTAAACCCAAACTCTTGAAAACAGTTGATAAAACTTTGATGCAGAGCTTTTCTACCAGTTCTCTTTTTTACCACACCTGCAGGGCAGTCTCCCACTACATGCACTTTTGTATCTCGATGTTTCTGAATCAGATGGTCAAGCAATTCAGCAAGAGGATTAATACACAAGCTTATATGGTGCCATATATACACAGACTATTAACATATTGTTGGAAAACACTTTTTGCTTGGGCAGAAAAACTGCCACTGCCTCAACAGGTAGTGTGGTCTGAGTCTTAAGCTGAAACCTAAAATTAACCAAATCTGCTGGTATAACTATCAAGACCATAGGTTTGCTGCAGAAAATTTGGTGGGTTTTGAACCATTTTTCGGAATTTTATGTTGTTTTGTTGTTGGTGTCTGGAAGGTAAGTCATGAATTGACAAATCTGTCTTCACGTGCTGGCCTGCTGGCTCAAAAATAATTTGGGCAGCACCCCACCAAGAAATTACCAAAAGTTTAACCTTCTGGGCTGTCGGTACTGACCTTTTTTATTCCAATTAAACGACTACCTGAGAAGCAGAAACAGCATGTTTCCAAAATTTACGCTTGCAACTGGCCTGTCACGCAAAATTTATCGTGATAACCTGGGTCTCCTAACTAGCAAGTCCTAGTTCACGGGGCGAAAAATGATACTCATCTAAGCTTTAACATTGTGGGTAACTCATAACAGCCCGCGGTAAATGTTGTGAGGATACACAAGAGGGGCTTCGAGAGTTTGCCGAAAAAAAGTAAAGACGATGCAACCTTTAGCTACTGATTGTATTGACCAAGCGCTCTCGTTGAACAGTTGGAAAGTGGTAAAATAGTTCATTACTACCGGGCGCATCGTCTCTATTTTCTTAAGCAGTAATGTGTTGTGGATCCTCAAAACACTAATACGGGTTAATACGAGTGCCCGCAGTTACAAAGCTGAAATGAGGACTCTTTTTCGCCCCCGTGGGTTAAGATTCGAGAGTTTAGGAAATTTGGGTAATCACAAAAAGATTTTGCGTGACCGGCCATTTGCAAGCATAAATTTCGGAAACATGCTGCTGCTACTTCTCAGGTAGTCATCTGATTGAAATAAAAAAAGGTCAGTATCGACAGCCCAGAAGGTTTACTTTTCGGTAATTTTTTGGTGGGGTCCTGCCCAAAGTATTTCTGAGCCAGCAGGCCAGCACATGAAGACAGATGTGTCAAATCATGATTTACCTTCCAAACACCAACAACCAAACACAACATAAAATTCCGTAAAATGGTCCAAAACCCACCAAATTTTGTGCAGTAGACCTGTGATCAAGACACCCCCCCCCCCCCCTCTAATGTCTATGTTATTTCTGTGCACACCATGCTTTTAATAATATCAAACAATTCCCCACCACTCACAGTACCATCAAGATCAGTCTCAGTTAAACATTATTGAATACTCGACAGACTATGCAGTAGCAGAGCTGTGACCAAATCACCGTGATTCAAATATTTGGTGACTCAAATATTTAAAAAACGATTTATTTCAAATATTTGATACAACTGGTAATTTGATTTGGTTACTTTCATCATTATTTGATTTGTCTCTTTACACAAGATTTGACCATATATTTGCAAAAATATAGCAAATCATCAAAAAAACCAGTTAATATGTTTGCAGCTTTTCTTAATGCTTCTAATTGACCTGAGATTGCCATAATTCATAGTGTTCAATTATAGCAAATAAATTAAAGTAGTGAAGAGAAAAGAAACTACCTAATTATTAGCCTATAGTAATTAAGGTTCATTGAAAACTATGCTCCCTTTTCTGTTATGTATAAGTTTATATCAGCAGAAGTCGAATTAACAGTTGACTACTTTCTTTTCTGACTTGAATGTGGTGAGCTGAGAGTGTTTATGAATGGCGACCAGGTTATTTACTTATCTGTAGTGAGTAATGCATTAGTTGATGATGTACTATAATGATAACTGCTTTAATACATATGCAAACTAATGCTCAGTGTTTGCTATTATTTATCAATTATCTAGTATCGCTGGTACTATTAGCAATAGGCAGGCACAATGACAGTTTTTTGACAATGAAAAAATTTTAGAAATGTATAACCTATGGTAGTTAATTGTTTTGTTTACTGGGTGTACATTTTATCTTATTGCATGGAACTGGCTAATTCATTTGGCTAGTCTAAGCATTGGTTTGGAGTTTGAATGATAATATATATCGGTCGGCGTACCAATAAATAAGTTTCACTCAAAAGTGTACGAAGGAAAATGCAAGTTTGCGAATGTAATCAAGTCGGAATATTGTTTTCTAGAGACCAGCTAACCACACATTGTGATCTAAATTTGGTTCAATTGGTTCAGGCAGCCTATTAAAAGCTAAAGTTGTTTTTTTTTATTTCATTTCTAATTGTTTCAGTGATGATTTGAACAATTTGCTGCAAATGACGCTCCAAATATTTGATTTGATTTGGAACAACGCATGACTTGAATTGATTTGACTTTTTTACTCACTTGTAAAAATTTGATTTGAAGGAAGAGTCAAATGATTTGATTTGAGTCATGAAAATCTGATTTGTCACAGCTCTGTGCATTAGGTTCTACAAACTTGCCCTTCATTGAGCACACGTTAGGAAGCAATAACAACATGGGTATGTATCAAAGCTGCTTCCCTTATTTTTGGGGAAGCAGCTAGCTCTGACACATAGGTTATCTAACAACAACAACTCTTATTAATTAATAACTATTATTGCCACTGCTGTCGCTATTATTTATTACCATCATTATTATTGTTGTTATTATCATAATATAATAATAACAACAATAATAATTATGGTTACTTGTTGTTATTATTATTATAATTATTATTTATCAATCAGTTTGCCATCACAATTATTATAATTATTATTATAAATTAAAATAATAA
This sequence comes from Cryptosula pallasiana, assembly GCA_945261195.1. NCBI lineage: Eukaryota > Metazoa > Bryozoa > Gymnolaemata > Cheilostomatida > Cryptosulidae > Cryptosula > Cryptosula pallasiana. The sequence goes on along the minus strand of OX183133.1, from coordinate 47,534,162 downwards.
TAACATTATTATATATATTATATATATATACATTTACATATATTTACATTATTACATATTTACATTATATATAATAATAATAATAATTCTAATGAATAATAACTGACTACTAACAAACGAAGTAACTAACTACTACTACTCATCTAGCTATTATTATTATTATTAATAAATAATAATAATTAATAATAATAATATTAACTACTACTACTGGTGCAATAAAAAAACTTACTTATCACAACTATTATTATTTTATTGATCCATAAAATGTATTTTTAAAATGATCAATGCATGTAACAACAACAACAACAGTCTGAGTAGTAGTATAACTAAATAAATAATAAATAATAATAAATTTAATAATAAATAATCATTTATTATTTAATCAAACAAATGACAAACAAATGGCAAACCAATTCGCTAGTCAGAAGCAAGGTTTAATGTGTACTAATTATCTCAGAGCAGGGTGGTGAAAGTCTGTGCATGAAAGAAGGTAGATTCAGACTTGCCAACCTTGAAGGGGACAATTGCTTGAGATGGAGAAAAAGGGGAAATTATGAAATGAAAGGGGAAATTTTCTGCGCGAAATTACGCGGTGTATGACAAATTGGGGCTTCTTTATGTAAATGCATTTATTAAAATATGAGATTTCTCATCATTGAAAGAGCATTATTATACCTTTGTTGTCAGAGTGGTGGTATTCAAAAGCCGTTTTTATATTGCTAATTGACATTTATTGTCAAAATAAAACCGAGACGAGTCAAAAAAGAAATCAGAAATTGAGATGGAACCAAGTACACAAACTTATGTTCCCAGGCCATAGGTAATTTCAGAGCCAATTATCCATCAGAAAAGCCGCGCGCAGCGGAAAATTTTTTTCATGTAATGAGGGAGGTGTTAGAGACTCTAACAACTTGGAAAAGAAGTGTCATAAGCTCTAACATTACTGTTAGAGAATTAAAATATCACATTTCATCATCTCTTGTGATGGTCAAACTGCTTTGAAAGCAGTGAGGATTACAACTAATCAGAATAACCTCATCACAGCAGTGACACCTTTCAGCATTATTTATCATCTTGTCCACATGATTGCAGTATAGATAGAGTAGGTCGATTATGCATAGAATACTTGCTTAAGATATGAGAATAGTCTACAATTACATAGCTAATAAATATCATTCACGAAGTGGAGGCAGTGCACATGATTGGCACAACTGTGGCTCATACATTCAATTACATACTAACTAGACATTCAAACCTAAATTGTTATTGTCAAGTGTTCTAATGAATTGATGACTTGCAATTCGTTATACACATTCAAACCTAAATTATTATTCCCAAATGTCATAATGAATTGACTTGCAATCCCTTTAAAGAGAACAGTACTGGGTAGGCCGTTGCTGACTTAGCAATCACATGATTGAAGTTTCAGGCTATATTTGCAAATATATTCCCACCTTGTGGCATGTAGTAAGTAATACCTGTCGTGAGTCGGTTGGTTACATTGAGGTTTGTTTTCATGCAGTGACACCATGTAGTAAGGTGCTTAGAATAAATTAGTGTGGGAAGCAGGTGGACCAGATTAGAACACCTTGAAATGAAATAAGAAAATCAACTCCTAATAATAAATTGTAATAATAATAACAACATAATAATAATAATAATATTTTTAATTAATAATTACTATTGATTACAGTCAATAAACAATAATAATGACAACACAATATTAATTTAATAATTAAATATCAAAGTTTATAAAAAAAATGACTACAGGCTATAATAAGGTTTGAGCGTCTAGTTGCATTTGAATTTGGGAGATGGTTTGTACGAGTTCGCTTAGTGACAATCATTTCTTCATATTTCTGATCGAGACGGCCAGACGGTTAGTGAGCAGTGTAAAAAAAAATGAGACGAAAAAGACAACAACGTGGGGAATGATGAGAAATGGCCATCTACTGAGCTCAGCAATGCAAAAAATGGCAAAAAAACTTCAAAATGTTTAAGAACGTTGATTGGCTGCCCTCCATCTTTTTTCAGATATACAACTACAAATAAATACAGGAAAGGAGGGAACAATTCTTACGTGCAAAACTTATCCTCTTTTGTTTGAGACTAACATTACTGTTAGAGCTCTAACATTTTATTCCTCGAACGTTCGAGGGTGTATCTAAAATATCTACCTATATCTAAAATATGTTGCCATGGATATAATTTTTAAACTATGTTTTGACAGCTAACCAGTGAGTAGCCATGTAGCTTCCTAGTGCAGTTTAACATTGATTAAAATCAAGCAATAAAAAAATTATCAAAATACTACGTATGTAGTGGTACTGCAACTCACTACCCTCGATTTAAAACTAATAGTTTTGAAACACACGTGGTTAAAAGTTTGTCGATCTTTCACAGGTGTGCACCAGAGCCAAAATCTGACTCTATAGATTTTTCAACGGCTAGTGTTGTTGATAATTTCGCTAATTTTATGCTATCCAGGTTGTTGATAATCATCTGTCAAACTAACTGTTAATCATTAGACTGTTTTAGCAATTGCGCCTTGGATAGTATTTTGTTAGACACTGTAAGATTATGGCTTACCATCAAAAATGCTTGATTAGCAATTGAATTGCCAAAAACAATGGCAAGGGTTTCTAATCGAGCATCATTTTCATACTTATTTATGTATCACAACATGTCTGGGAAAACTAACACTACACACTATTAATATATATATTATAGCATACACAGCAATCACACTAAACGCTGAACGATATTCTATTGTGGTCTCATTCATCAAATGAAAACTTAAAATCAAAGTTATAAGTGTTTAAGTTCTATCTCATAGAACTTTTATCAGTAAAGATATACAGCATAGCGCAATTCCTCATAGTTGTATACCTATTAATTGTCATGTTTGGTTAATCCATTAAGCCACTTTTATTGACTTCACAAATAAAATGTGTAACCCTTTTACCTTAGACCGCCAGAAAAAACTGTCACAAACCAAAAGCAAAAAAAATGATGCAGGTCATGCCAACAAGTGATGCTCTTCTCATTTTTGTGAACAAAAATTAGTCAAAGAGGGAGTGCTTTACACCATATGTACATAATTATTATTAGCGAACAGGTTTCTCTATAAATATACAGTTTCCACAATAGAAGCTAACAAATATTAATAATAAATTGATAGGACAAGCGACAATAGACATGGCTATTATAAGCATCTGAATTGTAAAAAAGTAACTTATGGACAATAAATTGAACCAAAACAATGTGTTATTTATTATTTATGCTATAAAACATTATAAAATGGCAGCAGAGTAATTTGAAGCCCTCGGCATAACAGCAGTATCTGTGCCCACTGCTGAAAATCGCCTGTGTATGGGGGTTTATTTGACTTGAGAATTCTTTGCACTGCAATGTTGTGCTGCAGCACTTAGCTGACATAGGAGACTTTTTAAGAAATGAAAGTTGATAAACAGTGTATTAATAATCATTAATGTTGCTCATTTATTATAATTTATGATGAATATAATCATGCTTCAAAAATATCATCATTATCATCTCAACGCACAAACAGTATAATGTCGCATAAATTATGATGGTGTGGAATAAGTAAGCCAAACTGCATTGATTTACAAGTAATATAATATTATAATTATGTAACATTGTTATTGTTACTTTTATTAACAACAGTTATTAATTATCATTACTTCTTATTAATTATTATTGCTAATGCAATAAATACTAACTTTGAATAATAAATAACTATAATTTATAAACAAACCACTACCACTGCTACGCTACTATTGCCTGTAACTATTATTATTATCATAGCTGATGTTTTTTTTGTAGATTCTCAACATGAAAGCAGAAAACAACATTACAAGAAGAATATACAAAACAATAATAATTAATCATCAACAATTCATCATTTACATTACCAGATAAAAATAATAATAATTCATGGATGAATTACTACTGTTGATTAATTATTATTATTAATTATTATCATTTATAACATACTAGTAATTTTAATAATAATAATATATATAGCTGTTTATTAATTTCATTGATCATCATCATTGATTATTATTTATTAATTTTATTTATTCGTTTTACTATATTTTGAAGATAAAAATAAAACAACAACAATTGTTGGTTCAATTGTTGTTGCTGTTGCTTTATTATTATTAATAAATTAACTATAAATACTAATTATTATTTATAAATTAAATAATAATAATTATTAATAATTATTATTAATTACTAATTATATCTTAAAAAAATAGTAATTAATAATCTTCTGATAGTAGTTACACTGAAAGAAATACTACTGCATAATATTTATTATATCATCATTATAAAAAGTTATTTAAACACAATTGATGAATAGCTTTGTCAAAAACATCAGCAATTGTGCCTCTGGGAGTCAAATACAACGACAACAATTTCTGCAGCGTACATCAGTGACAGGAAATGGTTTATTCAAGCCCAAGTTCCATACATTGCACCCAACCATAAGGAGAAAAAATTGTATATCATCAATCTTCTAGACTTTGTGTGCAACTTTTAGGAACTTCGGTTAAGCATTTTCATAGAACTATCCGGTGGATTACTTCACTCTACCATAAACTAACTCATAGACATCTGTAAAATGGTCAAACAAAAATGAATATTGAAAACACATGTGAAATATTTTGTCTTTGGAAATATTCTCCAAAAAAAATTGAGTTTCTTGAAGAGGGGTAATTGCGTGACAAGTGCTTGAGATGCTTGAGACTGGGGTAATTGCTTGAGTCTCACGCCTAATGCGTGACTGTTGGCAAGTCTGGGTAGATTTGTCTTGCAGCTGTTTGCTGTTTATTTTAATAATTATTATCAACATCGATCAATCTCTGAAATAAAAATGGCTTAGCGAGGTTTAAACAGGTTGCAAATTTGTGTAGCTGGTACGTGTCTAAAGTTTGCGTGCATTTGGTACGTTATTGCTAATGACTTTAATATCGCGCGTTTAGATCATAGAGTTATCTCCCCAGGGGAGATAACTTCATGGTTTAGATAACTCCAGCGACCCTGTAGTGTCCCTACAGGGTCACTAGATCTAGTAGCTTTTGAAGTTTCAATAAAATTTTTGAAAAATCAAGTTTATATTTAAATAGTCTTTACGACTGCAATTTAGATTTTTCATGAGCAAATCACTCCATAGTTCTATAAAAAAAAAAATCTAATCACCATGCTTTGGGCATGCTTTACATAAAACAAAAACACCAATACGGCACAAGCCTATACCCGCCAACTCTCACAATTCTCACGCTCGTCTCACGACTTTCCCCCTCTCACCCGCTTGAAAACTAGCTCATTAGCTTATTTTAAGTTGTTGAATGATTTCTTACACTCAGACTCTGAGTTTTATGTGATCTTGTTTGTTTTTTCAACAATAAAATATATTATATTCTATATGATTGCATTGCAAGTCTTTATCCTGCCTTTTTGCCCCCTGTGAAGAATTCTCGCGTAAAAATTGCCCTAGCTACAGGACCACAAGCTTTTCCTCTCTCTAAGGTTGGCAGGTATGCTCAAGCCTCCCATAGTAAGTAAATAATACCCAAGGTCACACATAACAAAGCTGTTTAAATGAAAAGCTTTGAAAATTTTAAAAAAGAATTAGTTCTGCTGATCTTTAAAAAAGAAACAGTTATCTGTTAAGATTTTTCCTCAATTTTCTGCTGATATGCCATAATTGGGTCAAGGAGTTTCAGTCAATCAATTGTTGCAAATCAATTAGGATATTAAAATTGGGTTTATTAAAAAAGTGTCTGAATCATATGCATTATGATTAAAAAAACTTTTTTTGTGAAAAGATTTGTTGCTTGTTCAATAAATAGGTTCATACACGCGTGCGCAAGCAGATACAGTGTGAACTCATATCAACTCAGGGACACTCTTGTATGCCTACGGTGTGAAACTGTCACATTGCATGCTTTGTATGTGTCTGTTCAGGCTTTATTGACAAACGTAATTGAATGTAAGCATGCAATCAGCATGTATAATTACAATTAACTTTGTGTATATTGAATGGATTGCTGAAAGAGAGCTTTAGGGCTGCCTATAAGCAATAGCTGACTCAGTAATGGCAGAGTCTTTGGTAGAACACTTTATGTGATTTCTGTGCCTTACACAAGGTGAATTGATAGCATTTGCTGCGCTGTACTGACTCGTCACCTAATGAACAATTGGGACAGGATCTCTCTGCAACTAACTTTGTCATTTCTTAGACGGCAGCAATTAACGAGCACTTGTCAGCCATCTGATGCCGTTTAATCTACACTGAAGCATTGATCAAAGATAAGACATGGCAGATCATTGATTTAGTCGATCTACTGTCTAAAACCCTATATATCATATTACATCAGCAAATATTCCTATTATAAAACTCTTGTATTTAAAAAAAATTATACAATTTTTTCACGATCCACATTTGGCATGCCGTTAAACATTTTTATATCAATTATTGGTTTTTATCACAGTATTTGGTTGCAGACTAGTTGCCAAGTTGATCCTACACCAATACCAATTTGATAAAAGTTTTAGTGAAAATTTAACATCTTGTCAGCATATTTTCCTTGTTCTTTCAAAATTATTTAGTACAAGATATGCAAATACATTTGTGCAGTGATTACATATTGTAGTATATTAGATACATAATATTGTAGTATATTAGATACATAATATTGTAGTATATTAGATACATAATATTGTAGTATATTAGATACATAATATTGTAGTATATTAGATACATAATATTGTAGTATATTAGATACATAATATTGTAGTATATATTAGATACATATACACATGTACAGTTATTTTAGCAAAAAAACTACAGATCATCTCTGGTCGGAACCAGGGGAGTTGAGTTTCTCCATGGCGCTATATATATCCTCGTTATTGCCAGAATAGGAGTCACTGAAGGAAGCCACTGTGTGATAGGGTGTTGGTGCATTACCATTGCTCAGTTTTTTACTTTGATTGCTATGGCAGCTCTGCTGCCGGTCGACTAGAACAGAAATGGGTGTGTCAGCATCAGCCTTCCCTTCCCAGATACAGCAGCCATAAATACAGCAAGCCATGAGAATGAGTATAAGTATAGTCATCAGAGAGGGTAAAATTGTCTCTACAAGCAAGTGATAGCGGCTGTAACAGACTGTCAGTGATATGCAAACAAATAAATAATGAAATTACTTGAAAATATTTTTTATAAAGAAGTCGTTGCATCATAAATATTTCAGTACATTACATAAAATATTGTTTTCCAAAACTGATGGTAAGTTTTCCTCAAAACGCTCGTAAGAGTGCATACGCCAGGAGCCACTAGTGTTTCCAGGACTAACTGAGCAAACTTGTGGAGTTGTTTCATCAAAAACAGACAACTCAACCAAAAATAAATAATAAGGTAGTAATATTTATATATAGTTGTTTTTAGTAAAAATATCAAGTTAGTGAGTACTTCTAAAGCTATAAAAGCATAATTTTGTTTCTCTGAAATGAGATGAATAATTTAACTTTAGTTTAAACAATTTATCAAACTGGTTTATTCACAAATATTACGATTCATTTTAACGAAACGAAATCAACTTTTTATATATATTTAATAGCGCTACCGTGCTATAGTCACTGTTTCTAGTACCAAATGGCATGTTGGAAAGACCGTCGCAGTCCCTATTGAACCCAATATTTCTCATTTTAACTTTCATCAAAGCAATCAAACATAAAAAAGATGTTGGAAAACTTTTTCCCGTAAGCCAAATGAACAAGCGTTATACACCGACGGTTTGAAGCTTGGAAATACCTTAATAAGTGCATTAGAAAGTGACTTGAAAGAATATCCTCCTTAATTTAATATTCTTTACAGAAATGTTTGCTTAGCAACAGTTGAAAGACTCACCAAAGTAGCCCCAGGCCATGTAGCTCGCTTATTGTATTGCTTCCTTATTCTAACATCCTTTTCAACACAGAAACAGAGCCAACTGCTGCCTCTGAAACATGCACCACCAATATAATGCAATAATTGGTCATTGCTCCATCACATTCTATTGCAATGACATGCCATCACAGGTGTCCGTACTGCTATCTGTCAAGTTGTCTCCTCAACAGATTTGCAGTAAAACTATGTTTAGCAATTGCGATATCTCAGATATATAGTTTCGTTCGTCAAATATATGAGATTTAGGTCGCTAGAACACATGTTTAGATGTAAACAGAAAATGCGAAAGAATTAGGAAATTAGGAATCGTTAAACACTTTCGGAGCCCGTTTCTTTGGCTGTTTTACAAAATAACTTCATTGTAGGTAACTAGGTAAAGTTGATAGAGCAGTATTATTCCCTTCCATAAACAGTACAATACATGCTGAAAAAACAATATATGTTTAAAAGTGATATATATATATACATGAACAAATGAATATTGTCAGCGTTTACTAATATTTGTCTTGTCAATAGTATTACGGTTACCATTCACAAAAAATCATTCCTTGCCAGTCAAAAGAATAACATGCACAAGTTTGTATTTACATGTAAGTATATGTGTAGATATGTAAGTGCAAGTTGACTGCTTTCTCCAGTAGATAAATTAGACCTTAGTAATATCAAGGTCACCTATCATTTACCTGTATAAGGTACAAACCTTCGGTGAGATTCTCTATCCACCTGCTATGACTTGTCTCTCATAAGTAATTAATGATTTCTTATCACAAGCAGTCAGCGAATTAATCTAGCAGCAACATCAGTTGTAATGAGATGTAAGACCAGTGTCATTGGCTGCACTGAAAGCAATGATAGCCAGAAGTGGAAGATTCATATTGGGACATCACAAGATGTGTGTGGGTGAACAGCAGCAAATGAGTTTTGAGAGCAAGTGACAGCAGGGGTAGCAACAGGGGCTGCTATAACAAGTCTTTTTCATCCGAAGAGACTTTTCTGCTTTGGTACAGTTCATCAGTTGAGACCTGACTAAACATTCAATAAGTTTTGTTCGTTTTATACGGAATGAGGAAAACACACATTAGAGAGAGAGCATTGTTCAAAAAAAATTCAAAAAATAATGATGATAATGCGTCATAGGTTGTCAGAAAAAGTTTTATTGTGGCAGGGGGTTGTCAAGTAAACAGGAAAGGGAAATCTTTTCTTGTTTCGTAAAAACCCAAATTTAGTTCTTAGGTTTTCGTAAGAAAATAGTTCTTGGAAGCCCTTCATATGCAAGGTAAGTTCAGCTGCATTACAAATCGAAATTTGTGCACGGCAAATGGCATTAGAATGAAGTTGTCTATCCCTGGGCGAACTAGACTAGATGGCACCGGGTGTGTGGGAAGACAATAGAGAGCTCATATGAATAATAAGGCACATTTATTTATGAGATATCAAACTAAGTGCAACAAATGCAGGAGAACTTGAACATAGAGAATGAATGCTATTTTTTTATTATCAATAGCGCTCATAAGAATGCTATTGATTTGACGTTTGCGCAAGAAAAGTACACTCTGAAGATGTAAAATCTCGATGGATGTAGTAAGACGCTACTAAAGCAATATATAGTTCTCTGTTGCATTCCTAGAGAAGGCTAGAACTAATGCTAAATCACTTTGTGATCTCGTATGATGAGAAACCAGCGCAAGAACAAGTAACAAAATTATGTACAAGGAGATAAACCAAGGACACCAGTTTGATGCGCTATCCATTGCATACGTAGCTGTTGCATGCTATAGAACTGGTTGATTAGAGAGAACAAAAGAGTTTCAAACGTTTTTTTCCCAAAAAGTACAAGTGGAAGAGTTAGTGGTAGAACTGGTGTTCTGTAGGATGCGAAAAGTGAGAGATCTGTGCGCTGACAATATTGACTATTAGAAAAAGTGTAAGAAAATGAGCTTGTTGTTCGGTAATGGGTTTACTCAAATTTCTTGTGCACTGTTGGCTATTCATCAGAATTGATCATAATGGCCCCAGAACGATGTGGGTTGTAAATTTTACTAGTGAAAGTGAAACCACAATCGGAGGTTTATTTACCCTAGCAACCGTTGTTGGGTGAGTGGAGTGGAAACAAGCTGCTGTTGAAGGTTTTACATTAAGCGTGACAAGCTTAGGATGGGGAGGTTACAGGGTCAACCGGGTTTCAAACTTGTTTCTATAGCTGTAGGCTTTAAAACAAAACCGTCGGATTGTTTTCGGGAAAGTTCGAAATACTTTGTTGGAAAAGAAAGATGGTAGTTTGAGGTTAAAGTTGAACTCCGTCATTAAAACTCCACTCTTTTTGGTTCCGGTTAGTGGAAATAGAAGTGAGTATATCCTCTTTTACCAGCGTAAAAACCTATGTAGGTATCTTCTAAGAGTCCTCTATCGAGCTTGACTCACTTAGCGTCGTGTAGCGGGGTGCTTCAGCCCATCTTTAAACTATCAAAACTAAAAAATGTCTCCAATTTTTACCTTAATCTTTCTTTGTCGGTCATTTTACACCCATCTTTGCTCTCCTCATATTGACCAATTTTTCAAATAGGGCTTTCATCTCATAATACAGAAAAGCAACACTATTGATAACTCTAATGAGGTTTATTGAGAAGACAACTTCAGTATGATACTGCTAGTTTCTGAGACCATTATGTAGTCGGTGGGCATGGCAGAAAAGCATCCATTGGAATGTCTCAGTGTCCACATGAACCAGTTTACTGTGACAACAGGCTAATACAAAACTGTTTTGTTAGAATACAAAACAAAAAACCCAGAATTAAATTACGTAGAGTGACCAAATACATTATTAGTCTGGATAAAACATTCACTAGAATAGACTACTACAGAGAGAGCTGAGATGGAAGAGTCCAACACACATTTAACATTTCTCCACCTTAGCCTTAGGTGAGCCATTGCTACTAGCAGACTCATGCTTGTGCTTTTTACCGCCCTGTTCTATGGTTTGTAGGTCCATTTTAGTCACATCAGCGTAAAAGTCCTTTTGATAACTAATAGCCCCAGATAACGACATCCATTGAGACCGCAGATGTTGGCTAATAGCAGAGAGTGAACGTGGACAGTCAGAGGTGTCTGAGACGGACACCCATTGCAAGGGTGTATCTTGATTGTCTACCAGTACAATAACACCGGAGTCCGTGAGCCTGCACATAGCTATAGCTGCAGCAGTCAACGCTACTTCTTCTACTTCAGCTTTGAATGAAACATTAGGTCCATCGTTGTCTAAACTAACATATACTAGTCTATCGCATCCATTCAACAGACATACAGCCTTTCTCACTGCTGCTATATACACTATTTGTTGTATGGTATTGCTGTTTGCACTGCAAACCATCTCACTGATGAGTCTGCCAGTCATTGTCTCCCACAACTTGACTGTTCCATCACCGCTGCCAGACAGCAGCCATTGTCCAGCGTCAGCAATACACGTTACATACTTGGTGTGCCCCAAACAAAATGTCTGCAATACATCATAGACACTTATTTGTATAATCAGCCAAGTGTAGATAACTCCAATAAACCCACAGGAGCTAGTCTTTGCCACAAGAATATATGACAACAGAAGGTTCATGTTCTCACATGACAAGGTCTGTTATTTAGTTTTATTAATCCCGTTTTATCACATTTATTGATCTTACCCAATCTACCCCCTGACACCACTGGAATGAACTATGTAATGACGAGAGAGCCTTGTGGCTGCATACACCTACCTGTATATCATAAGTTTGAGGATAACAACTGATGCGTATTTTCTCATCTCTATCAGCTGTGACCAGGAGAGCTCCGGAGTTGACAAATAAACAGTCTAACAGAACTGAGATATGACCCAACAGTACCACCCCTTCCTTCTCCGGCTCCACCACCGAGTAAGAGCTCACTGCACCAAGTTTGTCAGCAACAACTAGACTGCTGTCATCCATGACAAAGTCTATCTTTACGCCTTTCTTAGCAGTTGGCCGAGTGCTGACCAACGTCCATTCTGAACAGTTGTCTCCACCTGAAACAGTGCAAAGCACGGCACATTTGGATTGTACTGGTATTGGTCTAGCAGAGGTTTGCTAGCTCAATCCTCGCCATTCAGATACCTATATACACGAGTTGTACACAAACCAGCTAGTGATGGAATTGTGTTTTATCTTTGAAGACAAACGACTCCAAAATTGCAAACCATTCGATTATTCCAGACAAAAAGGGGATTGTAGTGCAGTAGTATAACCAACGACCACAGCACTCTTCACAACAAAAGCTGCGTCCAACAAGAAATGTTTCAGTACTTTAGACTATCAATATTGCAACATTACTCGATACTCCTTACTCAAGTGTAACTGAAAACTTCCACAGCAAATTGTACGTCGCAATCTTAAATCCGGAAGCAATGGGTTTTACTGGAACTAAATTAAACATAGCAAAGAATAATAATTATTATTTTTTGAAATTAAAATTTATAAGACAGTGGGTTGTTTTCCCCGATCTGAACTTTTTCCTTGTCTGCTTGCAGTGTGCCCTACGGTCGGCATGAATAGTTAGTAAAACAAGTTAAAGAGCAAAAACAGTAATTCTGGTGAAAAACAACAAAATACACAGATCGGTTAGCGCTGTAAGTTAGTAGGCAATGTACACACAGACAAGACGTACACACCTTGATGGTTCTTAGAGTATAACAAGAGCTGTTTATAATCATTACATATAGCGAGGTGACTGCCACGTCTAGAGAAAGCTGCATGAAGTACAATTCCTTTAGCCCCGATATCTACATCCTTGCCTGTCTGTAATTCTGATTCAAATACTATTGGTGATGAAAAGGTGCCATCGGCAGCAAGTTTGTACAGCAAACATGATTTGTCCAGCGTGGAAATAAGTAGGTAATCACTGGTGCATGTGATTACAGGATACATTTCACTACAAAATAGCATAACTTTGTGTCAGCTACATTTTTTATAAGCCATCAGGAAACAAACTCAGTGAAGGAGTGAATAAGTAAAAACTGCATCAACAAGAATAGCCAGGCTTTGAGTAAAGGTTAATATTGTTTTATTTTATTTGCTGTAACATCATATGGAATGAGGTAATAAAAGCAAACGGCAATAAAAAGGAGGCCTTATAATGTTAAAAAAAAACATAAGCACAGTCACCGACTAGCATACTTTTGTATACAAAGATGGGAGACTTGTTCGGACTTAAAAACCCTTTCCCTGCACCAAACTGTTATCGGTTTTTAGCTAACATTGTTTGTCACTAAGTAAATTTCCAACAGCATCATTATCATGTTATCTTTAAAAAAGGAAAACTAACCAGAAAAGAACTGATAAATTTCTTTTCATTTGGTACACCACATTATTTATAAATTTAATAGCTTATTTTGTATTGACCTTTTTTCTGCTATAATAAGTAAGTTGTGTTTGTAATAAATTTAAGGGCATCACTGGCAATGTCGCATTTAATGTCTGTCAATCGCAAAACATTTGGAAAAGAAACTATATTATTATTAATTGAGAAAAAAATCAATAACAACAAAAACAATTGTAATAATAATAAATTATTAATAATAACTGTATTCCTTATTATTATTATTATTATTACAAAAGTAATAATTATAAATAATAATAAATAATAATAAGTAGTCAGTCTTTATTTACCAGCAATCAGTGACAAAAATGGTTAAACTTTTATTCAATGAAATATTCAAGCAGCAGTTTATTTCAGATAAAAAGATGACCGATGATGATTTTACCTCTGAATTTTACCTCTGCGTCAATAGAACACTCTAGATCGCTATATAGTGCAAGTGGAGCGCCCCATATTTTTAAGCAGTGTGCTAAAAGTATATGTAGTCATGAGTTTCAGCATGTAGCTGTTTTATTGTTGATGACCAGGTAGTACACTCATGTCTCTTATTTTCCTGGGGAGGAAGCTCTTGTGGAAAACACTCGATGATGCAAATATGATGTCGGTTCACCACGGCTGGCAGCTTGTGTAACCATTGTAGTTTTTGAACGATTGTGAACTATTTCATCGTAACTAGAGGAGAGTACATTGCGTTTTTCCTCATTCTGGAGGACTTTGGGGAACAACGCCACTCTATGATTTTGTTACCGGCGAGCTAGTGTTGGTAGGCTTAATTCATCTCTAGCATCACTGACACTTTCCCTCCCCTTTAGTGCACTTATAAATCTGACCGCTCACTTTTGAATATTCTCGATGGAGTCCATAGTGGTTTTGTTTGTTAGATCCCAAACTGTATCCGCATACTCTAGTACGGGTCTGCAGAGACTGGTGTAAGCTAAGAGGCGGCTTTTCTCTGGTGCCGGCTGGAGCGTGTATTTGATTGCTCCTAGGATTCTACCTGTTTTCTCTATTTTTAACGAGATGTGCTCATCAAAGTTCAAGTTGTGCAGCAAGATGACACCGAGGTATTTAATGTTTTCTACCCATGGGATAGGAGAGGAATCAAGCATGTAGTTTGGTTGTTGTAGATTATTCTCGCCAAAGCATATTGCATGACATTTCTATGTGTTAAAAGGCATTTTCCATTTACCATTGTTCCATAGCATTGATATTTTTCTGAAAGACCTCTATATCATTATCGGTATTGATTTGTTGATATATTAATGTATCATTGGCATACAAGCTGACTCTACGTGTGAGATTGACAGACAGGTCTTTGATGTACAGTGAGAACAGAGTGGGTCCAAGGACTGAACCCTGTGGTACACCTGAGGTAACAGGAGCTGGTTTTGAGAACTTGCCTCAAGATACAACTTGCTGTGAGTGATTTGTTAAGAAGTCTTGTATCCAGTTAGTTAACAAGTGTGGGATTTATATCAGGAATTAGTCGAAGTTTTTCTAGCAAAGAGAGCATGTGGTACCTTATCAAAGGCTTTTTTAAAGTCTAGTATAATTGCATGGTTAGTGCTATGGGATTCAGCAGTTTGATGATCTTGATGATGATTATTATTATTATTTATTAATTAACATTATTAATACTAATAATATAAATACATATTTTATTATTATTTAATTATTTATTATTATTATTATAATAATAATTATTATTTATGTATTACTATTATTTTATTATTATTTAGTACGTAGTAATCATCATTCATAACAATTAATAATAATAATTATCATTAGTCAGAATTTAAACTCGAACTACAAAAAAATTCGAATTTGAATCCACTGTCACTCACTGTGACTTTTAAACAAATTCTGAGCATAAAATTAATTACCTCTGTATTACCTCTGTGACGATAGGACACTCTAAATCACTAGGTGCAAAGGGAGTGCCTCAGGAGGAAAACAGTGTGCTACAGTATTATTACATGGTTACAGCATGTAGCTGTCTAACGATTATACGGTTTCTGGTAGCACTCTCATGTCACGTATAGTTCTAGGTAAAAAGCTGTTGTGAAGCATACTGGAGGTTGCATATATGGAAGTGAGCTCTCCACGGCTAGCAGCCCGTGTGACTATCGCTGTTTTAGATCTGTTATTGATTGTTTCATCATAACTGGATGAGAGTACACTGTGTCGTTCCTCGTCTTGGAGGATTTTGGTAAGCAACGCTACCCTATGGTTTTGCCTGCGCCTCGTTAACGTCGGGAGACCCAAATGTTCTCTGGCTTCACTGACACTGTCGCGACCTTTCAGACCACTCACAAATCTAACAGCTCTACTCTGAACGCCTTCGATTGAGTTTATGATAGCCTTGTTGGTAGGGTCCCACACTGTATCGGCATATTCTAAAATGGGTCTACATAGACTGGTGTATGCAAGCAGCCGGCTGTTCTTGGGGGCAGTACAGAGTGTATATTTGATCGCACCCAAGATTTTACTAGCTTTCTCAGTTTTCAAGGCTATGTGTTGGTCGAAATGTAGATTGTGTTGAAGGATGACGCCTAAATATTTGGTGCTCTCCACCCATGAAATTTGCGAGGAGCCAAGCTTGTAATGTATATGAGGTTTAGGATTTGGTCCAAAGCATATGGCATGACACTTAGTAGAATTAAAAGGCATTTTCCATCGTTGTGACCACCTTTCTACGGAACTAATGTTTTCTTGGAAGGCTACCATTTCATCGTCATTATTGACTTCTTGGTATAGTAATGTGTCATCAGCATATAAGCTGACTCTACAGTTGACAGCGGCTGGTAAGTCATTGATGTACAGAAGAAAGAGGGTCGGCCCCAGCACCGATCCCTGTAGTACTGCACACGAAGTTGAGTACTCGCCCTTCAGTACGACACGCTGCGTTCGTTCAGTAAGGAAATCTTGAATCCAGTTTGTCAGAACGGGGTTTAAATCGGTGATCTGTCTCAGTTTTTCCAATAGGAGAGCATGTGATACTTTGTCGAATGCTTTTTTAAAGTCTAATACCAGCGCATGAGTAGTTTTGTGTGTTTCTGCTGTCCTAGCAAGGTCATGGTACGTTGCACAGAGCTGTGTTTTGCATGACAGGCCTTTCCTAAACCCATGTTGCCGGTTGTGGAGGATAACATCAAGTCTTTTGTTGAGGCAGTGCAGCACTATATGTTCCAATATTTTGCATGGTATGGAGGTTAGGGAGATAGGCCTGTAGTTAGATGCACAGGTTGTGTCGCCACTCTTATGGATGGGTGTTACATTTGCTGATTTCCATTGTTTCGGTAGGAGCCCGCAAGCAAGTGAGGCACGGAATACGTGGCCTAGGCATGCGGCAGTACTTTGCAAGTCTATCATAAGATCCGGTTTTCTGATGCCGTCGGGACCAGAGACTTTCCGTTCCCCAGTGACGTTATCAGCTTCACTATTCCAGTGTCAGATATATTTATCTCTTCAGCAGGATGATTGATTTGTGGTATGGTATCTATTTGCTGGTCTCTACAAAATTGCTCCTGGAAGAAGTTGTTGAGCAGCTCAGCACATTGTCTTGGTTCTTCAGTAGTATACAGTAATATACAGTGATATTGTACAGGAATTTAGGGTGGAGTGGTAGCTGTCACCTGTACAGCGGCCCACTTCCAGTGAGTGTATCGTAGCAGTACTGCAATTGCCTCTAGCTAGCTCCAAGGTCGACAGACTAAACTGTTTGAACACGATTTGCAGCGTTGCAAGTCCGTAGACTATACACAGTGAGGAGTTGTCACAACTACCTCATTTTCCACTGAGTTCTTGTTCGGGCAGAATAGTTGCACTGGGTCGAACCAACAGGTTGAACAGTCGTTCCAGTATCACACGCCCGAAGGTCGTGTGCAGTGTAAGTCTCTTGGACTGACCACTTTCTACTGCCTACTGTCCTCGCTGTTGGCCAACTTGTCCAAGTTGCCACTAATTAATTAGTTTCTATGTGCTTATGCTTGTCTTGTTTGCTTGCTTGTTTATTCTTGTGTTTGCATCTAGTTACTTGTTCTTTATGTCTTTGCTGTGCAGAGAGAATCATCAAGAAGTGAGAGTGCCAGGTTAACTCTGCTTTATTATTTGATTTACACAAGTATATATACATAATAGGCGGGTACAATATTGGCAGCAATAAAAGTAGTACAAAAGAATAAGCCCCGCCTTCTGGCCTGATTGGCCCATAGACAAAAAGAGGCGGCAAAAACATTACAAAGGGGCTGCCTCTTGTTCAGCTTGAATGCACGACAGCACATGTTGATAATACAAAAGGTAAACAAAGTAACTATCATTATGAAGTGAATATAATATCTGGGTAAATAGGAGTGAGTATAATACAAATAGAGTTCGGGATTACAATAGGAATAGATATGAAATAGAGTTCGGTAGTAAATTGGATGAATTGTCAAGGTTGACCTGAGTGTGCTGCTGCATTTCCCAACAATATTCAATATACACGTGAATAAACTGTAAATAATAATGACATCATCATCTTGTTTGCAATAATAATATTGAATAATTTCATTCTAAATTACCACAGTGAGCCATGTATGATTGGTTTTGTAACAACAAAACTACTATTACCAGAGAGAGAGAGAGACTTACAGTAGTAGTAAGTAGTAGTAGAGGGAGGGAGGGAGAGAGGGAGAGAGGGAGAGAGGGAGAGAGGGAGAGAGGGAGAGAGGGAGAGAGGGAGAGAGGGAGAGAGGGAGAGAGAGAAACTATTTTTTATAATTTAATACATATAATTATTGATAATACAGTAATATTATATACATTACAAAAAGAAATTTAATTACGTGTTATCGCTGTTGGATAACGAGTTTGTGTGTTATAGGAAGTTCAAGGTTATAGCATAGGTTCTATCGGCATTGGCTTAACAAGGAATACGGACACACACACGGTTACGGGAACTTAGGCTAATTGGATAAGAGCTGAATAGCGGTCTTCTTGAGTTGATAGTTGCTGGTGAGTAGACGTGTTTCGTGTTGTGTCTCTTCAAACCCTTCATCTAACATGGCGCAGTCGGCATAGAACTTGGTGATATTGTTGTTGTGTATTATTGGAATTATTTATTGGTGCAAGGGAGGTGTGTGAGCGGTTTTTGGTGCCGTGTGGGCACTAAAAGAGAGAGGTGTAGAGGTGCTAGGGCCGCGTGGGTCCTCCGTGGGGTGAGTGGTGATAGAGGTGTGTGTAGAGTAGAGGTGTTGGGTGTTTCAGAGCTGTGTGAGCTCTCCGTGTTCGGTGTTTAGGTGTTTATAGGGATATTGGTGCAGTGTTAATTATTTTTGGTGAAGTGGTGATTTGGTGTTGTTGTTAATTATTTACCGGGATAAGGGTACAGTGGAGCTATTACGTGACATTGAGGAATATTATTGTGTTGTGTTTATTTGTGCAGTGGATAAGGGTACAGTGGAGTTAATACGTGATATTGTGGATATTATTGTGGTGCATTTAATTGTGCATTGGTGCAGAAGGGAACAGTGGACATCTTTTGGGATATTGTGGATTGTTATTATTGCTATTGTTGTGTTGTGCATTGGCTATTACTGTGGTGGAGAGGTGCTACTGTATTGATACAATCATACAGATATTGTTGGGTGTTTACTGTGTTAATTAATTAGAACAGGGATGAGTAGGAGACTTGACTTGTCGTCATTTCCGAAGCTAAGGTTAGCGGGTAACAATGTGTCTGAGGAATTCAACAATTGGTTGACTCAGTATAAGGTGTCTGCAGAGGTAGCAGCTTTAACTTTGGGTACCGAGAAGGTGGAAATTCATGGAGATGAGGTTGTTGTAGATGTGTTTAGAGGTAGAACTAAACTACTAGCCTTGTTAAGTGCTATAGGTAGTGATGGTATAGGGGTATTGCAGTCACTGGGATTTGATTTAAATGACCAAACTGATGGTGGGTTTGATAGGGCTATAGATTTGTTAAAAGGCCACTACGACCGTAGTGAAAGTGTCTATGTTAAGACAATGAGGTTTGTGACAGTGTCACAGGCTTGTGGGGAAGATGAAAGGGAATATTTACTCAGAGTTGAGAAATTAAGTAGGGAGATGGATTTTGGGCATAACAATGATGAGTTGAGGCAACGCTTCTCCGTTGCTTTAGCTGTTAATGGTTTACGGGATTCCTCTGTGCGTAAATTGCTTATGCAAGAGACTACACTTAGCTGGAGAGATTTAGGTACTAAATTGGCAGCCAGGCAGTTGGCTATTGCTTCAGAAGAAATTCTGAATGCTTCTAGGACTGGCCGTTCAGCCGATGGAAAAGGGGCTGTAGCCAGAGTAGAGGAAGGAAGTAAAAAAAAGGCTGACAATAGTCAGAATGAGTCGTCAGTACGTGAGGTAGTTAGGTATAGACAGGGAAGCCCACAGGAGGCTGTGGATAGCAAGGTTGCATACCGTTCGAGGGACGGTAGTAGGTCTAGGTATGGTAATATGGAAAAGGGCTCCTATTCCAGCGGCCATGTTAGCCGCAGCCCAGGGGAGAGGAGTAGCGAGTATAGGGGGTATCGCGACCATAAGGGAGATGGGCATCATGAGAACCGGTATGGTGCGGAGTCCTATAGACACCGCAGCCCCGAAGGCAGGTATTCCCCCAGGGGTGAGGCGGCGTCCTATAGACACCGCAGTCCAGAAGGCAGGTATTCCCCCAGGTATGAGGCAACGTCCTATGGACGTCGTAGCCCGAATAGCAAGTATTCTCCGAGGTATGAGGCGACGTCTCAGAGACGCCGGAGTCCAGATCGTAGGTACTCTCCTCGGTCACCTCGAGGTTCACCTACATCGGGTAGAAGGTCTGGAAGGTTTAGCTCCCCAACTGGGGGGGACAACTGTTTCCAGTGTGGTAGGAGGGGACATCAAGTCCGTCATTGTCCGGATGTACGGTGTTTCCAGTGTAATCATAGAGGCCATACCTCTAGGGATTGCAACAATAGGTGGGAAGGTGACAATATCAGGTCACAGCACAGGGATAGTAGTGGTAATGAAGGTTCTCCACGTAAAGTGAGATTTGTGAACAATGTTGTTGGTGATACTGGTAGTAGGAAATCTAGCATCAAACGCTTTGTCAAAGTAAATGGTAAAGAGGTAGAGTTTGTATTAGACACTGGAGCTGAAGTGTCAGTGGTAACTGAGGATACTGGCAGGTTTCTGAATTTGAGATTAAGTAACCCTGTTAACGATCTCATTGGGGTTGATGGTTCCAGGCTGAATGTTAGCGGGAAGTCAAATGTTTGCATCAATGACTTTCCCAGATCTATAGTGACGTCAGTTTATGTTGTAAAAGGGTCCTCTGTGAACCTGTTAGGTATTGAGGATATCAGAAAACTCAAACTGTTAACAAACGGTAATGAGTTACGAGTTGAAGGCCAGTGTATGCAAGGTGTATGGGAATGCAAACGTACTGCTGGTATAAAGGATACAGTGGAGCAAATGGGAACGCCCATATCTAGTGGTGGTGACAATGTCTCACCAATGCAGATGGCGCAGAAAGGTTTGGCTGGTACCACTGCAAAAGCTAGAGCCACTTCAGGGTGTGCTACAGCTGGTGCTAAGGGGTACAGCAGTGTGGTGAAAGGTAGACAGGTACAGGGTGAGAGCGAGGCGTTTGGTAGCAGATTGTCTGAGTCCTTGGTGAGTGAAGGTGTTCTGGGTGATGAGGACTATGCTAGTAGACATGCGCGTCTTGAGGCTGAAAAGAGAGAGGCTGAAAGGGTGTATCGCATGGCGATGCAAAGGTATGAGCAGGGTGTGAGGAAGCTCGAGGAGGAGCAGGAGTGTACCTTGGTGATCAGGCAGGCTATGGCCAAAATGAGGCAGTTGAGATCTGGGGCTGGTAGCAAAGCCCCATCGACGGTGGTGTGTAACACCTCGTCGAGTTCCACTGTGAAAGCAGTGCCCGCACCTAGTGTGGAAGGCTCTAGCGCACAGAGGGAGGAGTCCAAGACCCCCTCAGGCTCTCAGAGCAGTGCCAGATGGGTGCACGAGGTAGAGGAGGAAGAACGGGTGACCGGTGGCAACACCAGTGTCAAGGTTGAGGTTCAGCAGGAGGCGAATGGGGAAGATACCGTAGAGGTTGACCCTAGTGCACCACTTCAAAGGGAAGATACTGGGCAGAGAATTGCTCTGGTTGACCCGATAGGAAGTGTGGTACGGGAGCAGTCGGGGCCGGCTGCTCCGAGGGATAGTGGAATTGACGGTGAACCCCTTGGGGTTGAGTTGGAGTCGAGGAATGTGGTTCGACAGGGTGTTGGAGGTGCAGAGAGTCCAGAGGACGATCTGGTGGAAGTTGCTAATAGTTTAGAGAGCTGTGTGGTTGATGAGGTAACAAGGGACACTTGGTATGGGGTAAAGTATTAATAAGGTATGTTATCTGTTACAGGTATTGATCCCAGGTATGTATGGTGTGAGGCTGATTTTCACCCTTGGTATTTAGGCTTGATGTATGATTTAAGGCTAGTGCTTCAGCTAACCATGATTAGTTAGGCTTGATCGCACGCAACGGTAATTGGTTCCATGGTATAATGTCAGCTTGGTCGCTCACTGGGTTTATCAAAGGGGGGGCATGTTGGATAACGAGTTTGTGTGTTATAGGAAGTTCAAGGTTATAGCATAGGTTCTATCGGCATTGGCTTAACAAGGAATACGGACACACACACGGTTACGGGAACTTAGGCTAATTGGATAAGAGCTGAATAGCGGTCTTCTTGAGTTGATAGTTGCTGGTGAGTAGACGTGTTTCGTGTTGTGTCTCTTCAAACCCTTCATCTAACAATCGCCTCTCCAGTTTGTTACCAATCACACATGGCTCACTGTGTAAATTACACAATAATAAAATAAATAAACGATAAAAAAGCGTGGAGCATCATTTTCGGATAACTTGAAGTTGCGCTTGCCGACATTATATTTTGAGAAAGTGTCAGCTTGAAATTGTTTGGTGAATTCATGAATCAACGATGTATCTCTGCCCTATGACAGACTGTCGATGGAAATGTTTGTTTCTATCACGGCGATTATTTTCAAAATATGTAGGCAAAATTGGTGAACACCATGGTCAGCAACTCTTCGGCTGCGGTTATTTTTGTAGCTCTGGATCCTAAGTTGTCACTTTTTTCCCATGGTTTTAATGATCAGTTAGCACTATACCCATTATCGCGATCTAATGATTGGTTACCATTTCCGAGAGTGGAGTGGAGGTGCAACATCATGACTAATTTTTTTTCTTGGTAGAGAAAAAATAACATCATATATTCATCATCTTGTGTAATAATACTGAAAAACTAGGAAACATACGACCTTGAAAGACATATATGGAATTTCAGGAAGACCTTTATCGTAGGTTTTGTCATGAAAGAAAGTGTGTGTATTAATTAATTATTATTATTAAATTAATTTATTATTATTATTGATTGATTGATAATAATAATAATAACAGTAAATTAAATTAATAATTTATAATAATAATTATTATAATAATAATTTTTCTAATAGCTTATTATTAATTGATAAAAAAATTTTAAGTTATTTATTTATTTATTAATATAATAATAATTATTATTATTATTTATTTAATATTATTATTATTATTAATTGTTATTAAAAACTAGATAAGATCATTATTATTATAATAATATTACAATAATAATTATTGATAATAATTAATAAATAATAGTAGTTGTTTATTTTTTATGATGATGATGATCATTATTATAATAATTATAATATTATTGTTTATTATTATTATTTATAATTAATTAATATATTCTTCATAATAATAATAAATAGTAATAATAATATTTACTATATATATATATTATTATTGTATTATTATTATATTATTATCATCATAATTGATAATAAAAATGTAATATATTATAATAATAATAATAGTATAGTAACAACAATTATTATGTAATGATATTATTTATCAATAATAAATGTATGGTCAATTACTACTAATAATATTTATTATTACTACTGTTTCTAGTAATATTTATTTATTATCATTAATAATTATATAATAATAATTATTGTTAATTAATAATTATTATTGCTCAGTGGTTGTTGATTGTGTAATTATTCATTTATTCATTATCATCATTACTTTACTTTCAATAGTATTATTATTAATTAATAATGTTAACCTTATTAATATTTATTAAACTATTGATTATGTAATTTATGATAATGTTATCGCAATAATTAATTAATAATAATGAAAAATAAATGATGATGATGCGTAATAATAAGTAAATATTACCGTTTGTAATAAGTAATATATAATATTAATTATTATATTGTATGTATATTGTATATAAATATAATAAATAGTATATATAATGATAGAATATTATTTGTTTAATAATATAATAACTATAATGTAAAATTAAGCATATGTATTTTCGTTGTTGTTATTAATTACTGAGTGTTTGTTTTCAAGAAATCTCCTTTGATAATATAAATGATAATATCAACACAATAAATGATTATTACTTCTAAACTGTAACAATGATACATAGTAATTGGCATGATTACTATCAATAAATTTCAAGGTTGATAAATGGACACAAACAACTTCTAATATCATCACTATTTTTGTTATTTCTTTTGATCGGGCAAAACTTCTGTAGTAAGTAACTTTCAATAAAATTGTCAATAATTATTGATGTCACCAAGAACAAGGTTACAATACAGTAAAGTAATACAGAGCGCATCATGAACAATTATTGAATCTTGATTTTGTGTGGATTGACATCTAAATTACAAATTTTAAAAAGAAGTTGTATTATTGCTGTTCTAAGGTTTGATGATAGTGAACGTAAAACTTCTGTCTGGTTTGAAATGACAATAGTTGTTCGTACAAATGTGCTCGATGACGTTTTCTCCCCGACCATTAACTCGCATCGGCTATGATTTCAGTCCCGGCTACTAATACAGTATATACGGTAGTAATACCTTGATCCTACATTGCAACCTTTGTGGTCGCAACACCCACAAGCTTATTTTGTTAAAGTTTAAAAAAAAAACAGCCGTATCACGCTGCTTTGATATCATTGCACTTTCCTGTTTGTGGTTTTTTTTTCGGACCGTTGTAAGAATGGATACTTTATTTGCTACAGAAAATTATTAAATTTAGTCAACAACAACGCAACTTGCTTCCTGAATTCAGGATTTTCTACAAACGGAGAGGTCTACTTAAATAAACCGATTTAGTATCTCTATATTGAATTAAATAGCACAGCTAAATTTAAGACCAAGATCAAATCAAGTGAAATGGTAACCAGGTGCAAATTAAATCAAATTTTTGACTCCCATGATTTGAAATCACCATCAAATCATAATTTAAATCAAATAATATTATTGCAATATTAATGGAAAAAATTAATGAAAACCAAACGCGATAAAAATCAAAATTTATTGTAATTACTGTTATCACCGTCAGTTATAAACCATTATTATTATTAATACTTGTGAATGAAGATAAAAAAAATGCTACCCCTGGCAATCGTTTTTAATTAACACAAGTTTCTTATAACTAACTGTTGTAATAGATTGCTAAGAGCATGCCATCAACAATGTTTATCATTTTCGTTTTTTAGCAATTATAATAATATTTAATAATATATACAAACATACATGTTCTTTTCAACTTTATTTTTAATGTTGATAATTAATACTTTTTAATTACTATTAATTTACTGTTTATAAACCTATAAATAAATTATCATTATTGTTATATATTATTATAAGTAATAACTATAAATTATCATTTAAATTATTGAACTATTATTATTATTATTCATCTATTTTACAATGACAGTAAAAAGTAAATAACAATAGTAATTATATATGAATGGTAATGTTAATTACTATTTATAATTATTTATTTAATAATAATTATTATTAAATGAATTATTATAAATATTAATCGGTATTATTATTTATAATCATCTGTTTATTATTATAATAATAGTTATCAATCATTATAATACTTAATAATTATAATAATAATAATAATAAGTCAAGGAATAGAAAAGTTATTTATAACCAGTAAAAAATAAACAAATTGCAGAGCTGGAGCGAATTACTGCAGGTATGATGTTGTCATAATTAATAATAAATAATTAATGTAGTAATAAAATATAATAATAATTATATTTTATAAGATTACCGGCTACACAATAGCAGCTCCATGCACCATAAAACGGAGTGAGGGAAGCTATAGGGCTTTGCACAAAATTATATAATATAAACAACGACATATCTAGGTCTGTGAGTATTTCAATGCAAAAAGTGTAATGGATTTTAAGCTCACTAAGAGCAAGGTTAAGGTTTCTCTATTACATCTCAAGCAGTCATTGTGCCCAATTGATTGTGCGTTTTGTATTATGAGCACAACAGTTGATTACTTCTATGATAATCTGCAGAGAGTTTTGTGATTTGAAAAAAAACTCAAATCATTTTCAAAGTTTTTCAGATTTATTAAAATCAAATCAAGTCTTCCACCCAAAAACGTTGAAAGTTTTTGTCTCAAATCACCAAATCATCCAAATAGTGATTTGCAAATGATTTGAATCACAAATGACTCAAATCACTAGAGATTTGCGCCAACTCTGCCAGTAATTTTGTTATAATACTTCATTTTAATCTATTGGCCTTTTTCATTTCCCAAAATAAATATAACGCCTTCTCTGCCATAAATGATTGCTAAGTTTTTGCCAAGTCACACTCAATATCACAAACAACTACACTGATATATAACTGATGACATCACAGTTTCTTATGTTACATTTATTAATTATTGAGTCAACTACATGTCAATTTGTATGATTTGTACAATTGTTTTGTGTGTTTTATATGCTGTTTGCAACAATGACATAGCGACAAAACATATATTAGCTCATAACCATATTCAGTTTGATTCAACCATTGCTATTGATACTAAACTAGCAGTAGCAGTACCACCTAGAATCACACTGATTAGCCATTGTTTGATGTAGTGTGTATTTAGTAAGACACGTGCATGTGCTTTTCATCAAACCACATGAGTCCGATCAACTAATGACATAAAAATACAAAAAGTGTAGTTGAACATATCAAAGTTATTGCTTTTTGTGGTACACTCAGTTCTGTTCTAGTTAGTGATTCATTTTTTTCTACTATTCATTATAGATGTAATAGGCGTGCAGTACATATTCTAGCTCAACCAGTATTCACTGACACTGATATTGGTCTGTATAGATGTGATTATTAGTTAGATGAAGGCACATATTTCCACATAACCAAATACCACCATTAGACCGACATGATCTAAATGTACAATACAACCACAGATTGGTTAGTGTGGCTCTACATCCTTGTGGTGATACGCTGTATATTACAATATCTGCCATTAATTATTTGCTATCATGTTACATCATCATTGTATTGTGGCACACGGATAACTACCCGCACAATCTCACCATAACATCTAGAGTTGCTGCTGATAATGGCTGGTTTCTGTTGCGCTGGTGTACTATATATAAACCATCTACCATGTGTTCTTCTAGTCCGGTTGTCAAGGATTAGTTACTCAATAATTGATGTCTGATGTGTTTGTCATTGCTTTCATTAATTCATTACAGGAGATAAGAGGTTATAGGATATAACAACAGCATAAGATGATATCTATACACACTTCTGCTCTACTCTGTAGTAGTACCCTAGTCTTGCTTCTTATATCCCTTCCTGGTCTCCTTTCTTACACTGTAGAAGATCTGGAAGCCAGTAAGTTTGTTTGTTTGTCTTCAGATTGCGCTGGTAGGTTGGTTGAATTACAGATAAAAGGTCTCACAGAGATAATTAACGTATCTGTTTATGAATCAGCACTACATGTGCTAGCTGATGTTTACTTTCGGTCAAACAATATTTTTTAATATTTTGCCTTTTAGTTGGCTGGTTATGCAACAGTTTGTCATCATTCTCAAATAATGTGGGTTTACGCAATATTTTAGTCACTTATTGAATGTATACATGCATAGTTGATTGTTTGTGACACCCACAACTATAAGAGATTGCCCTACGTGACTGCATTCAAGCAAAGAATAGTCGATGTTGAGATTTAGAGAGGTTGCAAATATTGTTTTTGATCATATTGTACCCTCCAAGCTTGAAATTCGCGTTAATAAATCCGATACACCCACCCGAATAGTTGATAATGTGTAAATAGTTTTCTCCTTTGTTACTCATCTCATTAATTGTATAGTTATAGATACCGAGTGTTTTGGTTTTATTCCTGAAAAAAAATTATTTTTGAATCTAAGCTTGATTACAAAGTTTCAAAGCGTCTTGTTGAATGCATGCGGGCATCTTCACTGTCTAATGTGTAGCAGTAAATGAGTACTGTTGCTTTTTATTGAAAGGTCAAGGATGAACTCATGTAAGGATGAATGCACCTATAGCCTCTGTAGTATTATAGGCATTTTTGGATCATGCGATCGAACAAAGTTCATACAAATCTATGATTTATGTCTGTTCATATTAAGTTTTCCAAGAAAAACTTCTGATTTATATGAAGTTGTCTTTCCTCTTTATTTATGTAGCGACCAGTTTCAAAGTGTTTGAAACTAAATTACTATAGTAATTAGAATTAATTATTTGATGGGTTAAATAGTTGTAAAGAATGTTTACCTAACTATTAGAAAAACCCAATTAGTATGTTATGCAATTTATATTATTTGATGTTAATTACAAATTTTCTATCAGTTGAAATAATATGTCGAGTAATGGGGTTGTGACATTGAGAGTTATCTCTCTTTGAACTTTCTACATCCAACCGGACGTTACCATCATTCGTAGTGTAAAATATAGTTCATTCATGCAGACTCATGAAAGATTTTTCCTGATAGCTTCCACGCTGTCAATCGTATACTATAATGATATGTCCCTAAAAAAAGTTTAGACTATTTTTAAAGACAAAAGCATCAAATCTACCTGCAACAACAGAGATTTATAGTTTTATATAATTATTATTTATTATGATTGTTATCCACGGACCTGCGAGGCTTGCCGAAAAAAGTGACAGAGACGATGCGTCCTGTAATAAAAACTAGGCTGATAGCAATATCCGGTTGGTTGTGAAAATTTCAAAGAGAGCTAACTCTCAATATCACAAACCCGATTTATTGAAACTAAGTGAAGATGCTAGGTTATTACTAACACATCGTCTCCGTTAATTTTTTTGGCAAGCCTCTGATGCCCATGTTATCACTATTATAACTATTTTTTTACATATTTTTTCATTTATTATAATCATTTATAATTATGATTGTACTTTTATGATTGCTATTGCAATTATTAATGGTTATTATTGAATTGTTAGTATGATAATAATAATTGTTTTGTGATTCTTCTTATAAATTTATAATAATGATAAATAATAGTAAGTTATTATAGTTATTATATTAATAAATAAGTTATAATAAAAAAAGAATAATTGGTTTTATTATTATAAATGATTATCACCACATTACATTCTTATTGTCATTTATAATAATAGTTTCATAGAGGTGTAGATAGATGCTAATCCTTAATGATTACTTGTATTATTATTATTTCCCCCACAGATACCAGGCAGTCCATTTACACATAAATATTGCTTTGCGTTATATAAATTATCGTTGGTGTCTTATCGTATTTATTAACTACTGGACCAACGATCGTATATAATCGCTGACCGTATCTTGGTTATTTAATGATTATGCTCTCTAGCTACACTGGTGTGATTAAAAACTTCTGTACGTGTAATCTGCTATAGCCCTGTAAACTCCGTGGGTTGTTCAATTATATCGATCGCATTGCCTGTTTATTCTAGTTGAGACATAACTCCGTATCTGTGTATTGTACTCTATATAAAACCTTAGCATCTCCCGGTTGGACGTGCATTAGCATCCTCTATAAGGGGGGATAACCCCAGTCACAACCCCATTGGTGTTTTTGAAAATTTTGGTATACCTGGCGAGAACAATAGATATTTGAGTTATGTTTATTTGAAATTGCAAAAAAGAAACAGGGATGATCATGTGTTAGCAACAATGGTCTTGCTTGTTTTGAATTATTTTATTTCTCCTGCATTTCTCACAAAAAAAGAAGCCAAGAAAAATGTGTCATAGTATATTACAACCACGGTTGATGTAATGAACAATCAACAACACCGCCTAAGGAGTAAAGGGGTGGCTACACACACCTACGTTTTGTCGGTATGCGGTGAAAACGCGTTTTTTTTTCTTTGCAAGCGACGTTGTTTTTACAAAAGGACGCTCAATTTCGTAGACCGACATGCTGGTCTACAAAAACGTTTTTTACCTGGCGCTTCGGTGATTGGACAATTATTATTAAATAACCATTCTCGATTGGATAAAATATGAAGACCAAACTTGACAACTCCAGTGAACTTTTTTTTATAATTCAACCTTGACCTGGTCATTACTGATTGGTCAACAGATCATTTGTTACTTCTATCAAAGAGGGTATTTTTTATTTATAAACAGCTTATTATTATTTACAAACGTTAATTACTTATTACGGATAATAAATTGTTTATCTAGTATTATAAACAAACATCATAACTAGTTAATTATTATAATTTATCTTTATAATCGTTATTATAATGATTATTTTCAATAATTATGTCCTCTTTGCCTCACTAGACACTCCGTAGCATTGCGGTGATCAATCATATGTGTGTGTAGCCACTAGAGCGACGCTACGAAATGTATTTCTCGTCATATTTCTACGAAACGTATGTGTGTGTAGCCACGGCTTCCACTCTTGCACTGAAACTAAAATAATTTACAAATTATTTCATATAATAGTCTGTATTGTATTGATGGCACCGGTTGAGCTGGATACAATCAGCTGTTGTAGTGTGATAGGTTGAGCTGGATACAATCGGCTGTTGTAGTGTGATAGGTTGAGCTGGATACAATCAGCTGTTGTAGTGTGATAGGTTGAGCTGGATACAATCAGCTGTTGTAGTGTGATAGGTTGAGCAACAGCTTGTGTTGTACCAAGAGTTAAACAAATGGATATAAAATATTTATTAATTGGTTTCGATCCAAGATTGCCTACAGATTGCCTTACTTTGCTCCCAACTACACCCTATCTGTCTACCCTATCATACACTATATATTTTGTACATTTACACTTGTGGTGTGTTTTGCTTTAGCCACACAATGCTATCCAATGCTCTTTCCTTTACCGAATAATAAAGCATATTATATAATATCTGCTGTCACTGCCTTGAGCCTGCTGTGTCACCTCCAAGGAGCTAGTTGTGTTTATAAGTTATACAATTTATACAAAGAAACTTTTGTTGACGATTGCGCTTTATACAATGACGTGACCTTCCGTTATAATTTGTAGAGTGTGAGCCGTGTGATCCCATCGATGCTACGAAGATAAGCCACCCCACCGACTGCACCGCCTATTTCTTCTGTGGTTACAACGGAAAATGGGTATACCAAATATGTCCGTCGTCAACGTACTTTGTCGAGGAAGAGCAAGTGTGTGTGAATCCAGTGGCGGAGAAAGAACAGCGGTGTGCGTATGATTTAGGCTACAATGATAACATAAATAAAGATATTACTCTGCTCCCTCAGTGCTCTGCAGACAGTACTACTTCTGCCGTACCTACTGGGGCCACACCTGACTCTAATGGTACTGCTACTTCTGGTTTTACTGGTGAAAAGGGTGGTACTACTGATGCTGTTGTAGAATCTACTACTACAGGTGAGGTTATAAGATTTGCTGAAGTTGTTTGGAATTGTTACCACTTTTTTATTAAATGTGTATTTTAATTGTGTTGAAGAGTTTTTCGCCCTTTAGTTCATTATCATCTGTCATTGCGTGTGAGAATGATTGTATGAATCAAGTTTTGTTGAAGTAAATTGGTTGTTATACTGTGTAGTTGCACTCCTCTAACTCCTCGCAGGTGTGCAGAAACCTAACCTCACGGTAGTACTGGCAGTCCTACTGGCTATTACATTTGGTCTGCTCATAGCTGTAGTTCTAGGTATACTGCTATACAGGAGAAGACAAAACCAACGCAGACCGTAAGTGTGCTTGCTCACTCACTACCGTATGATATCATCAATTGTAGCAGCCGACATTTCTGATCTTACTGCTAAGTTATCTGTTGTAGAAAATATTTTTATACGAGGAAGTCACCCGGTGCAGACCCTGTCATTCATTCGAGTACAGCTCCCCCTGCTGGTAACGCTGCCTACCTATCACGCTCATTACTCAGATCTAATCAGACAAAGAGTGTGGAATCTGTTGAGGTGAGTATTACCTCATATACACACTCTTTCTGTGGTGGACTCTCTTGGTGGTAGCTTTCTCCCTCTGTAGCCTTTCTGTACCAGTAGCCTCCTTCCACGGTCCACTCTTTCTGTGGTGGGTTCTCTTGGTGGTAGCTTTCTCCCTCTGTAGCCTTTCTGTACTAGTAGCCTCCTTCCACGGTCCACTCTTTCTGTGGTGGGCTCTCTTGGTGGTAGCTTTCTCCCTCTGTAGCCTTTCTGTACCAGTAGCCTCCTTCCACGGTCCACTCTTTCTGTGGTGGGTTCTCTTGGTGGTAGCTTTCTCCCTCTGTAGCCTTTCTGTACTAGTAGCCTCCTTCCACGGTCCACTCTTTCTGTGGTGGGCTCTCTTGGTGGTAGCTTTCTCCCTCTGTAGCCTTTCTGTACCAGTAGCCTCCTTCCACGGTCCACTCTTTCTGTGGTGGGTTCTCTTGGTGGTAGCTTTCTCCCTCTGTAGCCTTTCTGTACCAGTAGCCTCCTTCCACGGTCCACTCTTTCTGTGGTGGGCTCTCTTGGTGGTAGCTTTCTCTCTCTGTAGCCTTTCTGTACTAGTAGCCTCCTTCCACGGTCCACTCTTTCTGTGGTGGGCTCTCTTGGTGGTAGCTTTCTCCCTCTGTAGCCTTTCTGTACTAGTAGCCTCCTTCCACGGTCCACTCTTTCTGTGGTGGGCTCTCTTGGTGGTAGCTTTCTCCCTCTAGCCTTTTTGTACTAGTAGCCTCCTTCCACGGTCCACTCTTTCTGTGGTGGACTCTCTTGGTGGTAGCTTTCTCTCTCTGCAGCCTTTCTGTACTAGTAGCCTCTTTCATGGTCACCTCTTTCTGTGGTGGGTTCTCTTGGTGGTAGCTTTCTCCCTCTGTAGCCTTTCTGTACCAGTAGCCTTCTTCCACGGTCCACTCTTTCTGTGGTGGGTTCTCTTGGTGGTAGCTTTCTCCCTCTGTAGCCTTTCTGTACTAGTAGCCTCCTTCCACGGTCCACTCTTTCTGTGGTGGGTTCTCTTGGTGGTAGCTTTCTCCCTCTGTAGCCTTTTTGTACCAGTAGCCTCCTTCCACGGTCCACTCTTTACGTGGTGGGCTCTCTTGGTGGTAGCTTTCTCCCTCTGTAGCCTTTCTGTACCAGTAGCCTCCTTCCACGGTCCACTCTTTCTGTGGTGGGTTCTCTTGGTGGTAGCCTTCTCCCTCTGTAGCCTTTCTGTACTAGTAGCCTCCTTTCACGGTCCACTCTTTCTGTGGTGGGCTCTCTTGGTGGTAGCTTTCTCCCTCTGTAGCCTTTCTGTACCAGTAGCCTCCTTCCACGGTCCACTCTTTCTGTGGTGGGTTCTCTTGGTGGTAGCTTTCTCCCTCTGTAGCCTTTTTGTACTAGTAGCCTCTTTCCACGGTCCACTCTTTCTGTGGTGGACTCTCTTGGTGGTAGCTTTCTCCCTCTGTAGCCTTTCTGTACTAGTAGCCTCCTTCCACGGTCCACTCTTTACGTGGTGGGCTCTCTTGGTGGTAGCTTTCTCTCTCTGTAGCCTTTCTAATAATAATATGAATTAGAAATAATAATTAATAAGCAGAAACTGAATAAACACAAGTATAAACACATAAAATTAATGTGCTTTGTTTTCTCTTTCAAGTTTACCTTATCTATGACTGAAAATAAATTCCAATCCACCATAATGCAATCCCATGCTTATAATCTTTAATAGGTGCGGAAAAATCAGAACTGTATATTGAAAAATTAGAGTCAATTATAGATATATCGCAGGAGATTAATTTTGCGATTAAGATCAATAACTTTGACAACAAGATTAATCATGATTAAATTATTGAACCATGGCACAGCCCTACTAGTAACAATATGCATTATGATCATAGCTAATAATAATAATTATTATTTGTAATAATGTTAATTATGAACGATAATTAGGTAAAATAATAATAGAACAGGTAAATAAATGCCAATAATAGTATATATATTGCGTCTTCTTTGATATTGTCATTTTATATCAAATAACATTGCCTGTATTATTGGGTAAGGAAATAGTAATAACAAATAAATGAAATCGTAAGATACCATAATATTAATACATCTTGAAATATCCAATAAACAGCAGGTTGTTGAGCTGTCAAAAACAAAATAGAAACAGTGCACCCTGTATTATCCCCGATGTGATTTCTGTGTAGCACAAATCGTCATGCGATTTGGCAATACAACAATTTTGCTCATGATAAACCCAACCAATGTTACATAATGGCCAAAAGTGGTGCCGTTTAGAGCGAAATAAGTTACCAAGTCTACTAATATCTCCGGTTTGAGAACAAATGGCAAAACCAGACCTGGGCCTTGCAATGCAGCTAAGCAGTCCAGTGCCTGTTTTGTACAGCAGTTATATATGTATGTGGAAATAGGCATATGTGTTTTGTACAGACATAGCGACAAATAGTTTCCCTTTTGTATATGTGTGCATGCGTGTGTGC
The DNA here is from genome assembly GCA_945261195.1 of Cryptosula pallasiana. Lineage (NCBI taxonomy): Eukaryota > Metazoa > Bryozoa > Gymnolaemata > Cheilostomatida > Cryptosulidae > Cryptosula > Cryptosula pallasiana. Next base: position 47,499,978 of record OX183133.1, on the reverse strand, counting down.
GTGCGTGTGTGTGAGCTGGTGTTGATTGGTGTTATCTTTGTGTTTGTTGGTAGAGATACAGTATGGTATTTATCACTGAGTGTTAGTGTACACCAGTTGCTTTTGGTTTGTGTCACAATTTATGTCTACTAAAGTTGACTTATTGAGGAGCTTTTTGTGATTAACGCGCCAGTCCAGACTCATTAATGCAATAGCAGAGGGATGGTAACTGCTGTTATTGCTGATTACAGTAACACCTGTAGGTGACGTTTATTTCCAAGCAGGTCATTTAGGTCTTGGATGAGGAGACAACTCCATATGTATAATTATTATCAATTAATTTCGTTTTTATTGTTGTTAAACAAAATGAATCGCTTCCATATTGTCATTATGATCAGTTGATTTATAATATACTATTATTGCACATGATTATGATATTTATTATTATGATGATTGTTTTTGTTAATTCTGGAAATCTGTTTAATGTGGTAAAATTGTCATGTTGCGCAGAAGTCATATTTTCCAAAACAACACACATCATTATATTGTGTAGCCAAATAAAGATTATACTGTAATACTGCACTGCTGCAACTGTTTTGATAAATGCCTGATATTAAAAATACAGGATATTGTTATAAATAATCTATTAATAATAAATTCATATGGAGTTAGCTCCTCTTTTTCATCCAGACCTCCATGAATTGCTTCGAAATTAGCGTCACCACCCCACCGGCCCTCGGTGAGGTTGGATAGTCGAGAACTGCATTTGTGCGTTTGTTTAAAATGGGAGTTATCATTTCATTTGTGACACTACAAAGAATGGGACAACTTTGCCTGTACGCTTGTAGGCATGTCTATACGAGTGTGTAACCTGCATTGCTATGCGTTGTAGTATGAAGTGCCACTGTCTGAAGAGCCAGGCTATCAGGAGATACCAGAGCGCTCTTCTAAAGCTTACTATTCTGACCCAGCTGAAGCCTTTCGACCCCCCAGGTCTCTGCCAGTAATAGCCATCCAAACTTCACCAGACGACATCTACTCTGAGGCTATGACACCCGATGGAGAAAAAACTGATGATTACATGCACCCCGTTTCTACGAAGGCCCCCCAGGACAGGCACATATACGGCGCTAAGAGCACTGATGAGCCCCACTACGTAGACTCAGAACTTCTCACTGAGGATCCATATGACTACTGTCAGCCCGAGGTTGCTAACCCTACACTGAGCTTCAAGAGGGGTGCTGAGCCTCCACCCGCTACTTCTCCCCAGTCCCCTGACTACTATGTAGATCCAATAGCAGATATACAGCCAAGCAATAAAAGCTCTCATCAGTATCACACTCTGGAGCCTTTGAGCAGAAAAGATTAGTAATTAGTAGTTGTCTTCCCTTGATTTTTAAGGGAGACAAGTCCTGTTTTGTCTATTATAGTTGCCTTTTTATCTTAGGATATTTCATTTGATAAAACAATATCACCGACCATAGCTACAGTCAGAGTCATCTGTACATAGAGCAATGAAGAGTATGAACCCTAGAGAGCACCACTGGTTTTGTTTATAAAAAAAACAAAAAGTTCTGGGTCTATGGTTCATCATGGCAACTTGAGGTACTCTGTAAATGGATGACTCTAACTACAGTTGTTGGAAGGCCATCTTCTCCATAGACATTCATCTGTGTATTGTAGGTCTATGGGCTCATGTCAATGCCAAATACTTGCCCATTTAGTTGTATGATTTAATTAGTTACGCCTCTGATATGTAACCACACTGGTGCAATCAGATTTTAGTCGCATTCTTGTCTTCCACAAACATCTACTGGCTACAGGAGGGTTTGCCACTAGTACTCGCTATGTAAGCCATCTAGTATTTACATGCTCAAAATATACATGTGAGTTTTCTTTATTTACCACATTTATAGTATATACATGAGTATTACATACACGTCACACATTTACTTTTTACCACATATATAGTAGATACATGAGTGTTACATACACATCACATATTCACTTTATACCGAGTCTTGTATTCAGCTGTCCGTGAGATTATTTTATGTGCTCAGCATCTGGTCATCGTATTATTTGTAAGTTTATAAAAATATTGTTATAGCTCTTTTTGATTGCATTGTGCATTTGATGTCTATTATGTTGTATGCAAAATATTTGTTGTAACTCATCTGTTTGTTGCTATTGTTATGCAATCCTCACTTCTGTAAAGTTTTTGTAAGAATCGGATATGAATTCATGTAATGGTAATTTTTTGTTATATTAAGTGAGAAATAGAGTGATATGTGTCTATCTATGGTATTATCTCTCGGTGTTCCTTCATTTAAACCATACGCGTGATGTGTCACTGCAATAACAATAATACACAATATCATGTATATTGAGTATCGTGGTTCATTTTCAACATGATATTCTGTTAGTTTTGATTAGTGTAAGAGATTTATTTCATCATACAATAGATATACACAAGGAATACAGTTAGATTGTCTAAATAGGTCATTGACCCCTATATGTGCAGGACATCCATGAAAAAGCAACGGCGCAAGTAGCAAACCGCATGAACATTTGACAATCGCAAAAAAATACCGTTGCTTAGAAAATTGAGAAAAAGATTGACAGCATGCCCTAGAGCGTGTCACAAACTGAGACACATTCTTGGTTAGCTTTTTGAATAAATTACTTTGAATCAACCGGGTAGAACAAAAGAAAACAATTATGTACAAGTCTCTACTGACTGGCTCTCGCGGCGTGCATTGTGTGGGATCAACGTCCTCACGTCGTATCCATATCTTGGAATATAATCGTCTCCCAAACCTCGTGATTTGAAGTATCCAGTGCCTTTTACAAATTTGTTTTCATCCAATGAAACGGAGTGGAACACACCAGCAGGGATCATTATACCATCACCACCTGATAAGTGTAACCGTACCCACTTTTGGTCAGCAATCTGAATGTCTATGTAACAGCTGCCGGCGTGGATGCGTCTCATCTCATCGGTGAAGTGGAAGTGAGGTCTGACATATCTAGCTAGCTCGGCTTCGTACTCATCCTGGTTGAGGTCGCCAAGTGGGATGTTGGTTGTAACGGAACTTGTTAGGGTGATGTCAAATCTCTGAGTGAACTCTTTCAGTTTTTGTTCTTCACCTGAAGTCTCTATCTGCCATAGCTCCACCCCCGTTTGTGCTATAGATTGTAATATATCCTCTGTGTCCACCTTGCTCACATCTACGGTGCTATCATCATCTGACATAAGCCATGCTTTCACCATTGTGACCTGATTCTACAGCAAACCATCTCACCATAAAAATCTGAAATTACCTCAACTTCAAAACCACATGTACTTTTAAATGGAACAGAATAACTGCGAATTCACATTTGTTTGTCGACATTTATTAGAAGTTGTTTGCTCCTATTAATGAGCACACAACTCACAGAGCAACAATCATACATCTGGTGTGAGTAAAGACACATTTGTGTTGAACACAATAATAACAAACATACACAGATTCCCAACAACTTCTGTCTACTTCCTGAAGACATGACTTACCTCTACTCGCTCCTAGCAAACAAATAAATGCAAATCAGATAACAAACTTATCTGGTAGCTGCTATTGAGCTTACAGATGACCAAGCTATGTTCTTTGTCATGAAAATGGTGGAGCGGAAATGGATATTAACATCTAGCAAAGTTAAAACGTTTAACTGATTGAATGACTCGTTACAAAATAAGCTGCTCGTTAAACCCAACATATTGTATGCTCTCTGCCTGTGCTTGTCACTCACTATAACACAGTCACATGATTTTGATAATTTACCTTGGGGGTTTTTCGCCCTGGATCCACCCCTTGCGAGGTTCACTAAATCCCCAAGCCAAGCTATTATGTAACATTATGCTACTTACTGGCTTGGTTGGATTTGATCTGGTAGCGAGTAAACAATAACACTTCACACTTGCATAAAATTTAAACAAATAAATGGCTGACAGAAGTGATCACACTGTCAGGCATAGATCACTAAACACATGAATTTACTTACTGTATTGTCCAGTGGAAATTTCCACAGTGTGTTATGTGCTCTTGAGTACGTTGTATAGCAGTGAAGCTTGTCGTAGGACTAAATTGTTGGACAACCCATTACAGCCTTTATACTGGGCCATATCTAACTGAAACTGTGATTGGTCAACGCTTGTCAGTAAACAACCTGGTGAACCAAGGGTAGATAAATGCTGTAAAAACTACAGGTCATGCAACCAGCTCAACCAATCTCTCACATTGCATGATATTACACCACGAGGCAAAATCAAATAAACTGTTTATTATTTCCACAGACTAGACTGAGATTGCAGACTTCTGAGATACTGTCTACACAACAATATAAATGTGATACAACATTTGTTTGGAGCAAAGAATATATATAACATCTGTAGTTGGCTTTTCGCCAACATTTGTACTACTAAAATATAACAACTACCAACCATCTTGGTACATTTTGTACACTGAGCAAATGAAATACAACAATGTGCACACAGGAAGAAAAATGTTAACTCATTTAGTTTTTCTGAAATGTTTCAGTGTTGAAGTCGGTATACCTTGGCATTGATTGATCTACCTGGGTGATTTTGGCTCTACACATCTATTTTTTAATAAAACGCTCATTATGCCACGTTTCAATAATAATAATAATATACCATCGCCTTATGCTAACAGAAGACAACTCCGCCCGCACACAAACTCCTTGCTTTGTTAGCGGCTAATGAGATAAATGAGCCATGACAGTTTCAAAAAAAAGAGCTGAACTATTCAACGGAGGGTTTGAGAGATTATTTAGCTATTACTACAATATCCTAAGTCATAATCCATTGCTATTTAGTGCTTCATGCTAAGACTTCAATTCTCAGTCATTGGGAATAATGTCACCAGTATTTGGTGTACAGTATTTCCCAGTGTTTCAAAAAATCCAGTTAAAAAATGGACTTCTTGAAAATGTGAGCTCTTAAAATCAACTGGTAATAACTCTTTGCATTTCCTATACCAATGAATATGCTCTTTCAACAAATAAAGTGTAGCATTATAATTTTATCAAGAAAGGAGTCTATAATTTTAGTGTTCACTCTTTCAAATGATTAATATAGTTTTTTATTGTTTATAAATAAATATTTTATATTATATTATTATGTTAGCAATGTTATTCACGCCAGTAGAATAATTTTAAAAAAATATTTATTTTCATGGAAGACATACTTGAAAATGCCACTTTTCCAAAACCATCATTTTCTAAAAGCCCTCGAGGCGCTGGCTACAGGAAACTTTCTCTGCCACATTGGATTTCTAGAATCTTCTGATCTATAAGATGCCGAATTTATCACTCTTCTGTCAGCTGCTAGTAACTTTCTAACACACACCCTATTGCGATGTGAGATATATAAATCAACGAATTAATCAAAATTTGAAAAACTGGTTGTGAAATATCGTGGCGTAAGAAAAGGGTAACTGGAAATCCCCTTGTTGCACAAGAAATGCTGTAACTGTTACATCAGAGCGCGTCATCATATTTAGTCAGAATTACTGTTAGATTACAAATATTCACAGAATATATCATAAGCACCAGATGGTGAACGATTTAGTGTGGTTTGTGGTGTGTTGTGCACTAACAATGAATCCGGAATGTTCTATAGTTAGAGGTCATTGACCTGTTCTTTTTGTTTACATTCTCCTTGAAAACACTCTATTAGCCACATAATTCTTAAACTTGAAAAATTTATGCCAAAGGTTTAGAGGTTTAAAATTGACAATTTATGTTACGCTTTTGTGTATGAAACACAAAATGGTGGACATTTGGTGTGATAAATAAGGTAAACCAAAAACATTTTTCATAGTATGCCACAGTTCACAAAATGTCAAGTTTATGGGCTTGAGAGCAGCTTGAAAGTCACTTTGCCAAGCTCGTGCCAGCACATTGCATGCGATGAATGTTGACGTGGTACATTTGCATGAGAAATAATTCATTAGCTGTCAGTAATAATAGTTTTTTTATTATAAAATTATCTGGTTTGTTTTATAATTATATGCATCACTTTGTGGCTGTCTGCTCTCTCGATCGAGCAATGAACTCTCCAGCCATGTGTGATGTATGAAAGAGACTTTAGTCAAGGACAGACAAGCATCGCAGCATGCCTCAAGGTAGCAAGTTGTAAACATTTATACAATGAGCTCCCGGTAGGTTCTCTTTAGCGATACAACTAGAAGTAGCTCAGTCGACTGTCTAACTTACCATTAGAAATCACGACTTGCTTGACTTTTATCCTGATTTGTGACATTTTAAGCCGCTGATATGACAAAAAATTGTTTTTGAGAAAGGTCAAAGGATCAATATAAACTTTGCAAGTTTTTTTTTAAAAATGTTTTTGTTTATTTACTTTACAAAAAATTAATTAAATACTGCTTCAATGTGTGGAGCGATATTTTTCTATTACGGGTTTGATTGAGCTTGCCAACGTAACTTATTGAGGGTGCGCCCTAGGCAAATTACAGTGGTTTGATTCCACAGTGGCGATGTACTGTTATGATTTATGTTATGTTATTGTCATTACAATAAATCTCATAATCATCTACTGCCATAAATGGGAATTTCATTTATTATTTTTTTAAAATGAGTTGACTTTTGTTTCAATAGTATCGGTCTTGGCAAGCGGAATTCCGGTATCTCCATTACTAGCTCCACCTATGAAACTGCCAGGACCCCATTGTAATTGTAACAGCTTATATAAGCGCAAGTCAACTCCCATTTCAATGGTCAGCTTCTCCAGATAAACAACATTCCTCACTACTTGGAATGGAGCCAATAAATCTATATTTGAGGTCACTGAACTTTATTCAGGCCATGTGACCCGGAGGTCTCACTACAGATACAGATAATGGTGATCAAATTCATAGCTAGATATCTACATGAGTGGAACTCAGTTAGTGACTGTCACCACCTAGAAAATGACTAAATTTATTCAAATCATGTCAGTGAGTGCTGATTAATTTTTGCTTTATGTAAAATTTCAATGAAATTTCAGGTCAAGCACACATACAACGGATTACATAATACCATAAAATGCATGATAGCATAGATTACACTATAAAACTCTATTACATAATACAATGCTAACACATTACATAATGAAATACAATGATATACATAATACCACATTAGTACACAATACAATACTATGACATGATACAATTTTATTACATAATACAATACTTTTGCATAATGCAATACTAATACATAATAAAATACTGTTACATAATACAATACTATTACATAATACATTAATGTATTACATAATACAATACAACTAAGTAAGACAATATAGTGAACCAGACAGGTAGACCAGACAGGTGGGCGGGTGACATATTTTATTCATCAATCAAACAAAATCAGGCATTTTATTCGATCTAACCATCAACTTCGCATATATAAAAACAAAATGGCGTCAAGTTAACAACAAAGGAGCAACGCCTGCACCCACTACATGAGTCCACAAATGGAACATTCGGGTATAAAGTAACCAGCTGTAAGCACTATTTTAGCCACTCTAAGATCTCCGACACACAACCGATGCTTATTGTTTCTGAAGGTCTGCAGGAAGTTTGTTTTAGGGGCAGACACAGTCAACCAGCTGCAGATAGAGCTGCTAGATAAATATTGTTCACTTCTGAATCACACTAAACGTGGTCATGCGCAAGAATCATGTGACTCGGTCAGGTGACCAAGATCATCAAACGCATTTGTCCAATTTTTTTACAAAACCAGAAGTACAACAGACAGGATGTATCTATGTAATATATTGCTACATACACCGCCAGCTGGGCATATGTAATATATTTAATGGCAGCATAAAAAAATCAAAAAAACATAAATATGTACACGCTAAAAACAAGCATGTACAGGACGGAATATTCTTATAAACTTTGACTTTAATTTTAATTACACGCGCTCATCAAACACTGGAGACAACTCTACGCTAATAAATAGGATCACAGGCTAGGTATGGTTGAGATCTATTGTTTAGATGACTGGTTGGCACTGTACAAGATGTCACAGACAGTTTTATGATTCTTCCACGCCTTCACTTGGCACTCGCGCCTGTAAAAGAGATGAGAGAGGGAAACGTGTAAACATTTCATTCATTGGTGATTCATTGAGTGAAACATCCAACATCTCGTGTTTTGTGAATAATATTAAATGGAACTGGTACACCGACATAGCCGATAACATTATGTATGAGCCAGTTACGATGGGGGCCGTTTGACTCCAAGTCATATGGTCTAGGTAATTGTTAGCAAACCACGGCAGAACTAGTAAATGTATATTGATTGTGGTTGTTGTTTTATCATAATAAACAACAATATCTGTCAATGAACCAACTGATAAATCACTCAAACTTGATGTAAACAAATTTTTATTTTTCACAGCCCTAAAACTGTTCAACAACTTTTATACCAGAAACAGCTAAAAGTTATAATTATGTCCGTAATTATTGTTTTGAACGAGTTGTCTTCTCAACAGGAGACAACTCTGGTGTAAGATTGGAGTTGCCTGCTTTTAAGGAAACAATTGCGCAGATTTCACAATTTGATTTCTGGAATATGAGTGGCTGTTAGCATATGCTACAAGTGCAGTTCCCTTTTTTGAACAAATATTAATATTATAAAAATTATTAAATTTGATTACAAAAGGAAAGGCCAGCAAAATAATAAAGATGCAAGTTATAAATATACAACCGCAAAATTATATATAAAAAGCCACTTTCAGCGCAGCAATCTCTAAACAGTGGAGCAATTTTTAGAGTGGTTAAAGAATCTTTTTCGTAAAACATAACCAAATATATTGACACAAGTAACACTCAAGATTGTACAGTTTTTTCTAGCTTACACAAAAATCTTTAAAAATTTTTTCACTTTTGTTTTCAATCTTCATACACATTACACAATTCGCTTTCTCCCTGTTATTGAAATCAACATAAGCAAAGGTTCTTGAAGGAAAAAGGAGACAACTCCTAACCAAAGCAATGGCAGTGGGGGAGCTGATACAGAAGACAAACAGTTGATTGAGATGAGTTAGTCGAGGAGAGTCTTACCTGCAATACCATTCATTCTGGCACCTTGAGCACCTCTTTGTGGCCAGTTCTCCACACACCGCACACTTTGCTGGCTCAGATATGAGTCTCTCTAGTGCGTCAAAGTCATAGGTGTCAGCATACCTGCAGTGTATTATAATCTCAGACTACATATACGTGATACATATATGCAGTCATACACATATGTTTGTAGTCAATGTTTACCTTTTAGCTTGTGCCATCAAAACTTCATCGCTGGCATCAAAATAATTCTTTATTTGATATTTGGTAACTTTCAGCCATTTCCCTTCATTCTTCTGAAGCAGCTGAGCTCTAATTTCTGGTAGCTAGGCAACATAACAACAAACGCACCAGTTGCTATTGTTACAGAAAGTTTACACATATTAATGTGTATGTAATGATGTTACAGTTACGTGAATGTTTTTGTGATGTTTAAATAAAAAAGATTGCAGAGAACAGTTATTTACATAAAAATTAGCTGTTGTACGATGTTAGCTATTTGGTTTATTAACCGAAAAGCCTCAATTTTAGATTTTGCCCCAGGAAGCACACACCCCCAACCACAAAAAAAATTTACACCCAAACCGGATTCCGCAATTTCAACTATCAAAACACCCAATTTGGCATCGCGCCAGTTCAGCAATCTACATATAAACACATAAATAAAAATCCGAATTCAAAAGAATCAGTCATCTAGTGAAAGAAAATACAGTGTACAACAAACAGTATCTTTATCTAAAGCTACAAATTTCCTTCAGAAGATCTATAGAGGCTAACTGCACCAAAATACAAAAAGAACAAAGACTAGAGAAAAACCAACAACATTTATCAGAGACACAAAAAAGGCAGGCAGCTAGCCAATGATGGGGAGCTGTAACCACATCACGAGTAGCATAACTAGAGGTCAAATGTTTGTCAACAAATCCAAGTGAAAACAATCATGACAATCGGATAAAATGGAGATTTACGAGCAGGTTTTATGTTTGTAAACAATTGTAGATCAGGTAAGGATGATTTTAATGACAAAAGCAATAAAAGAAAGGCAAAGCACATGTACTATTAGGTCTTTAACTCTCGGTACAAAACTCTTTGCTCTTTGTTTGCGTTGTTAAAAATGGTGAGAGTTGTTGGAAACGGCTCGGTTAATGCTTACAAAGAAACATCACATTACACATTAATCTTTAGTTATTATTTAAAACAATTTGAAAACGTACTAACACAAAAATAAGCCAAACCAAAGGCCTAAATGCTCTAAAAGAAAAAACAAGCAGTGAACAGTTTTGGAAGGAAGTACCCAAGCACTCTCGCTGGCGCTAGACAATAATGTATACATGCTCAAGATATGAAACGATTCTGGTTAGTTTACACAAACTCGGTCACATCATATTTACGCACTTGCATTTGGAACAGTCTTTAGCTCATCACTCTATGTGACGCTGATACTAAATTATAAAAATAGCGTATCATTAAAACTCAGCTAATGAACATGAGAATTTCTGGGCAAGAAGAAAATAATTGGAGAGATCCTGTAGCCATTTTATACAAGAAATAACAAATGATTTTTTTTTAATTCTGTGGATGTCTATCACAAATGCTAACAAAACAAAAAAATTATTTTGTTTACTTGTTATTTTAAATAAATATTTCTACCATTTTTCAGCAGTTTAATCATCAATTAGTTTATCAGAGTTTATTAGAGTTATCCACTCTTTGGAATAGATAACTCTGATTGTATTTCTTAGCTACTTTCAGCGTGTTTTTAAAGTGAAATTATAGTCAAGCTACCAATATGCGTGTGTGTGGGCATTTAAACTGATGTATGAGTTAGTGTACTGACTTGTTCTAGAATGAGTTAGTGTACTGACTTGTTCTAGAATGAGTTAGTGTACTGACTTGTTCTAGAATGAGTTAGTGTACTGACTTGTTCTAGAATGAGTTAGTGTACTGACTTGTTCTAGAATGAGTTAGTGTACTGACTTGTTCTAGAATGAGTTAGTGTACTGACTTGTTCTAGAATGAGTTCCTGTTTACTAGGAGGAGCTTCCATCATACTGAGATGCTCTAAGTAGCTGTGCAAGGGTGCTAGTATGGGGAGCTGGTCTAGCATCACCTCATTCAGGTAGGACCTCAGCTACAACAGGCAAAGACACTAAAAGATTTTACTCAGTGGAAACTCTTTGCCAATAGAATTTGTCGCATAAATGAGTTGCTAGAACGAGAGAGAGAAAGGTGAAGGTCATACCTTGAGTAAAGTATTCTTTCTCAGGCTGTTAAACTCGTATTTCTTAACGCACTCCGGGTCCATCAGTAATTTGTACAATGTCAGCCATATCTACAAAATACAACAAAATAAAACCCAATAAAACTTTCCTGTTTTGTTGGTTTGCAAAAAGTTTCGCAAAATAGTTGGCATTGAGCCTAAATATGTAGACGAGTTAAATAAGAGTTGTGTTGACATACAGTAAAATGAAAAGACAACTCCTAAAAAAATCGTTAATACTAAGCACCTCGTGGGTAGAACATTGCTAACTCACCTGGCCTTCCACCTTTGTTAGTTTAAACCTATCTGAGTCCTCAACAGGAACAAACTTATTGTCTATGTATTTGTGTAGCTTGCCATCTGTTGTTTTGGTCCAAGGGTTTCCCTGTAGAATCTCTACCAGTAACACCGGGATGTCTAGAGTATTTAGTATTCTTGTAGTGCAACTCAGTGGTAAGCTGCAAAGAGAGCAATGTACATTTGATGTGAGGCTAAAGCTGATAACAGCAGCAAAAAAAAGAGGCATCAAAATTATATACAAAAATAAGCAAATGGTATTTGGGTAGGTTTCATACAAAAGGGAGCTGGCTGCCTGTATGTGGACTACCAATGACCCAATAAATGCAATAAACTTACACAGATGTGCAATCACAAATGTATCTCAGTATTGACAGAGACTTAATAGCTATGTCAAACTGCATGCTGTCTGCCTGCGTAATCAACTCCTACAAATCACACACATAGCGAGTGAACAATAGAGAGAGTGTGTCCAAAGCCATTGAGTGTACAAATAGTCATAGAGTGTTCGCAAAACATATATGGATCGATAGACATATGGTGTATCCACAAACATAGAGTGTTCCCACAAATATATATAGGTACATAGACATAGAGTGTGTTCGCAAACATGGATGTATTGTTTATTGTTTACTTGATCACCTTCATGTTAGGTCCCAGACCAGCAAGTTTTCCTTCTGTTTCGCTCGTTTCGTCTTCTACTGAATCATTGTCTTCATCTGGCCTATTCAACAGTGACAACAAGTTAAAATCAAGTGCAGAGTTGCCTCCCTTGTGCTTGCATTAGAGCAAAGTGTGGACAAACCTTGATGAAAGCCAGATAAGTTTGCGGTGGCAGAAGTCTATAACATCCAGTATTGCATCTTCACAGGCTTCACAGCTTTCTTGATAGTAAAAAGTCGTCTCTAGTAGGTTTACTATTGTTGCCTCATGAAACAGCTACAGGTAAAGCATACCATAATGCCTACATGTACACAATTCTCAGACTATACGTAGAGTAGCACGAGCTAGCAGTTGCGCATACTGACCACTACATAAATAGGAAAGGTAATCTTTGGCTCAAACTGTAAGGATATCAACTGTGGGAATATTTTGTCCCTCCACAACTCGGTGACCATGAGCTCTTCTATCAGTACACGATATTTGCCTTCATTGATTAAAAACTCTTTCACAAATTCACTCTCTTCTGCCGCAGCATTAGAAACTGCTTGCATGTTTAGTTTTTCAATCTTTTCATGCTGTCGGCCCCAACTACAATGATTAGAAGCAGCAAAGAGAACCAGTATTATTGTTGTTCACTAAAATGGCACTATTGATGATTGGGCGAATGGGTTTTAAAAGCACCTGCTAGAGCCAACTTCCTTTAGTGAGTATTTCTGTAAAGACTGGCATATTGCTTCGCATTCCACCGGAAACAGCGACTGCGCTCCTTCGGCATTCATTTCCACGTTTATTACCTCAGCAAGGAACTACCAGCAAAGTTGTAACATAGTAAAATAACATTAAACAACTAGCATTATTTTACAACAGCAATTGTAGAGCAACCAACTATTACTAATACAATAATGAATATCATTTGTTATATTTTCTTGTCATCATTATTTCATTTTTCTTATTACAATTACTAGCCGTCTTATTCAAATATAATTATGCCAGCCCGCTCTATTCTCATCCAGCTCTTGTTCCCGTCACCCGCCCGCTTCACTTCCCACGATCTACCTTGCTCTACTCCTCCCCTGTTCAATTCCTTCCTCGCTTTACCCTCTCTGTATCCCTCTTTCTCATTCTCTCTCTCCCCACTCAATTCAAAAGTTGGCACAGGCATGATGTGTGCTGGCACATTGCAGATACTACTGAGCAACCAACTTGCAAAAAGAATTTTACAGAAATATGTTGAAATGTATGCTACTGGAAGGAAGAAATGTAAGTCATAAGCCGACACAGAATCGCTTGGTTGACACCCAATTCAACAAACTAGCAAATGTAACTGTTTGTCATTCGTCTCCACCTACATTATTATAAATTAATAACTCTACAAATGTCTCCAGTTTGAGGACACATGGCGAAATGAAACCCTTGCTATACATTGAAATCCTTGCTATACATTGAAACCCTCGCTATACATTGAAACCCGCGCTATACATTGAAACCCTCGCTATACATTGAAACCCGCGCTATACATTGAAACCCTCGCTATACATTGAAACCCCCGCTATACATTGAAACCCCCGTTATACATCTAATTGGTCCAATAGAATCTGTTTACTATGGTGGCTCAAAACGTTTTGTGTTTTGCATTTTATTTATTTATTAAATATTATTTGTTTTAAATTATTTTGAATAACAAATACAACCTAATTATAAAGGGAAAAACTAATTTTAGATCTTATATTCAACAACAGTTTTATACAGTTAATTAATTTGCTCTATGTCTATTGATCTACGCGTGTGTTGATAAAGTTGCATAGAGGCTATAAATAAAATGATGACAATCGCTTTTGGTTCGAAAGCCATGCGCTTTGCAAACTTTTCCAACCATTTCACAATAGATTAGACTATTTTAAAACAGTTCAGACTATTTCAAAATAGTTCATACGGTTTGTAAATGGTTCATACTCTTTCTAAAGCGTCCATACGGTTTGTAATTTTCTAAACCATCTGAATAATTTTTAAGCCGTCTAAATTATTTGCAAGACAACTATACGGTTTGCAGAATTTACGATTGTCAGACAGGAAATACAGTTTTATAGCATGAATACCGCAACTGCTGAGGCTGACGATCAATTTATTATAACCAACAAGTACGTTTTTAAACATAGTTTCTAGGGTTATTTTACTACAATTACCCAATTATTTTCAATGTAAAAGACGCTTTGCAAACCGTCTGGACTATTTCAAATCCGTTCATACGCTTTGAAAACGAAACCGTCTAACGTTATGAGCCACCATAGTTTACAGCACTTTTCATTTCTCTCAGCCTAGTAGTTTAGGTGTATTTGATTTGTACAGACAAACTTACAGAGACACAGACAGACATTTTTCAAGTTTATTTGTAGGCTAGTAATTACAGCTACAACAAATGTTACTTACAATATAATACACTAGTTTTCAACGCTAGGCCCTGCACAGCCTGTTCAATCACCAAGCAAATGATGCGACCAGTTCAATAATCATCTTTAATATTATTATTGGAACAATTATAACTAATTTGTTAAAAACAACACATATTCCGCACCCTGAGCGAGCCACGTATGATTAATAACAAGCAAGCATCGTAAACAAAATATCTGTAACTTCAGAACTATTTTTATTATAACAATAATAGAATTCATTCATTCATTCCAGATTTGTGGACGTTTTTTTCCAGGAAATGTCTATGTTTATTCCATCTATGTTTCAGTCTGCATTCATTCCTGTCGACCTTCATTCCTGCCCATGTTCATTCTGATCCCCCCAATAATATGATTTAATCGTAAATATACCACCTCCTTGATGATACTGTAAAGGATTTCCGTGTGGTATAATAGAAATCTTTACCGACACTGTTGCGAGTAGCCCTTATGTTATAGAAAACCATACGACGTTGCTGATTGCAGAACAAGTGGTAGCGTTAGCTCTCAGTGTAAGGCAGGTAGTTACAGTTATTCAAAGCTACCGGTACGGTGATAGAATCCTCTAACGTACAAAGGTAACTATGTAGACTAATAGCAGAAGCAACACGGTAATGACAGTTCTTTGCTATGGGAGATCTGTATTTATGCAGACAGATCCGGTTTAGACAAGGTACGCAAACTTATCTCCAAGAAACGTGTTTTAGACAACTTATTGCTGTAGGCAAAGCAATGACACTAATCAGATGAGTTGAAGGTGTAATAACAGTATATTATGAACGATATACAAAACCTTGCAAAGAGAGAAAGTCCACGAAGTGTATAATAAACTTGACGATAATTAGAAACCCACTAATTCAGTCCAAGTAAATCCCAGAACACACTACGTTATCTCCAAACGCACAAGGTGTATTCACTACCAACTCTCAACTAACTCTGAAGCACTGGGCGATCTGCTCTTCTATTTATAAAAAGCATAGCAGTTGAAAAGACTAAAAACGTGTATAACAATGATTGGATAATATAAAGCGATCGCATTAGAAGTCATATCTCTACAGCGGCAGACATAAAATATATATACATAAAAATAACATAAGCTGACGCTCAGGAGAAGTCACAAGATAATACAGATAATAAGGATAATTATATTGGTCAATCATGGTGGATTTCAACTACCCTAGCTTAGTTCTCCTGAGCCACGATCCTGCAAACGACGGGCTCTTCTCATCAGGTAAGATCTTGGTCTTGGCTCATTGCTAAGCATCCATCAAGTAATGGTCATCTTCTTCGTAATAATAATAATAAATGGTCCATTGTCAAGCACACGGCTGCTCTGTACAAATTCATCACAATACTACTTAATATTGTTATTTTATTTCTGATTGTAGTGCTTGCTTGTTATTAATTGTTATCATGCATGAGACAGCTGGCTTAAGTAAGTAACCCCCAATACCTGTCATAGCTCCTGATTTTTCAGAGTCCCTTCTGGGATTTATGGAAAATTTTTCCCAACACCTGCAAATTCTCAAAATACTTCCCATGAATACTCCAGGAGTTGGTTTAATTGATTTTCTCTACAGTAATCTTCGATAAAAAAAAAACAGCTTCTTTTGTTTTTCCTGTCGAGTAAAAACTAGACTCAAAAATGGCTCAGTAGTAGTATTTTTTTCACACCATCATTTCGCCATCGATAAAATAATTTTAGTTTTAATATTAATTCTCTCTAGCACATAGAAATAACTGTGCTGTAATTATTTATAATAATAATATATAGTAATTCTTTATTTCATATTTTTACCTAAACAACAGTAACAACAGTTGGTTTTTTACTAGTACTGACAAGTTACTTACTTGCTTGATACTTGAAGTGTAATCGCTTCTTCTTCTGAAGATTCTAGCGATGCGGCTGGCTCATATATCGTTTACCGTTCCGGATCGTCAACACAGGCCAGGGCAGAACGAACGTCTGATCCTAGCCTGCCACGGGGGTGCTGAGAGCAGAGGAGAAGAAACAGGGAGGCAATTCCACATCTTGGCTGTTGAAATAAAGAAGCAATTTTTGTACAACTCGGTGCTGCAGTGAGGTATTAGGTACTGCTGGTGGTGTCTCCGAGTGCTGCTCTGGTGAGGATGGGGGTCTATGTAGTCTGAGATTGTGGTAGCTATTTCTCCAAAGTGCATTGCCCGAAATAAGCCGAGTCTTCTCCTCTCTCTTCGGTGTACCAGGGTTTGCCATTCTAATTTTTCAAGAAGTTTGGTTGTGCTTGTCTGATGGTCTGTTCTAGGAATGTTGTGTACATTTCTAGCTGCACATCTCTGGATGGCTTTGAGTTTGGTGGATTGAGCATTCGTTAGTTGGCCGTCCCACACTGGGGAGGAATACTCCACAATTGGTCTAACCAGGGTGGTGTACGCCTTTGCTCTTAGGTGGGGTAGTGTAGGTGGGATCACTCTTCTCACGTAACCAAGCCGGCTTGATGCTTTGTTGGCTAAGTAGGTGGTGTTATCATTCCAACGCAGGCTGCGCTCTAACTTCACACCTAGATACTTGACACTGGTAGTCTTTGGTATCTCGATGTCATGGAGGAAATAGGTGTTTATGTTGACTCAAGTCTTTCTTCGACTGAATTTGATGTGCTCCCATTTAAGTGGGTTGAATTCCATATTCCAGGAAACCTCCCACTTTTGGAGCGTCTCTAAGTCCTTCTGTAGCTGGTGACTGCCACTGCTGAGGTTTTATATCACGGTGTCGTCAGCAAAAAGGCGTGTTCGAGAAAGCACTGAGTCTGGAAGGTCATTAATATAAACTAGGATTAATATGGGGCCGATGACAGATCCTTGTGGGACACCCGATGTCACTGGGCAAGGTGAGGAGCTGTGGCCATCTACTACAACTGTTTGTAAGCGCTCGTGGAGAAGTTCTTCAATCCATTTAACAATAATAATAATAAGTTTACTTGTCAGTAGAGTAGTAGTAATTAATAATAATTATTATAATAATAATAATAATAATATTATTATTATTTTTTTAACTATTTTATTATTGTTGTTACTACTAAAAAAAATCAAACAACTACTACTACGGTCGATGATGACACGATGGTGGTGGATAGATTATTTAATTTACTGTTATTAAATTATAATAGCTATTGATTAATTATAATAATTATTATTATTATTTAATTTATTATTATTATTATTATTATTATTATTATTATTATTATTATTATTATTATTATTATTATTATTATTATTATTATTATTATTATTATTATTATTATTATTATTATTATTATTATCAACAACAACATCATACATACATATCTACTTTTCACATTTTTTTTCTGTGCCTTCAAACGTTGTTGTGACCATTAGAAGGAGCCATCCAAAAAAACTTTCTCTTTGTTCATGAGCCAGCCTGACAGTCATGCTGGCAATGTAAATTACCTTTTTGATTTGGAGTTTTATTATTATTATCGTGATCAACGAACATGCACAAAAATGTAATCGGAAACTAATGAAAACAAAATTTTGCGCGGAACTAAACAACCTAAGTACCAAAATATGTATTTGAATGCTTCTTGTTTTTGTTCATAAAAATGGCAGTAGCTGTTTTTACTCCCATTTTTTTAATAAAAATTCCATCATAGATCACTTTATTTGGTTCAGTGAGTCTTTTTTATGTTTTCACTAAATACAGCTTTGGGTCTAATCCGGGCATATTTCCAACGTTTGCATTCACATTATTGATGCTCGAGAGCGGTCGATTGATACGTATGCTACCACAGCCAGTAGTATAATAATATCTATATATCATCATCAAGCATATACTACCACAATGGGTTAGTATTGCTATATAAGTTTCATTATATGCTATACTATTACATATACTTCGCGTGGTGATTCAATTTGTGGTTATGCTGATTGCTGTTTTCTTTTGTTTTGTCACTGTGCTATCTTTTGCTGACCGACAAGTGCCATTGCTGCTGAAAAAATCCTCTTCTGTACTCTTTTTTTGATTGTTGTTGTGATGATGGGTTTGTTGTTGAACAACTTGTTGTTGTTATGGTCGATTCGATGATGATGTTGTTGTTAGTTGAAGTTGGTGTTAATTATTATTATGTAATAAATATTATTATTATTGTCTCTGCCTAAAATAATTATTTTTTGTTGCTGTGTGTGCGTTGCTTTTTTTATGCACAGAAAAAATAAAAAATTGTTATTAATTTATTTTTGAATAATAATTTTTTTCTGTGCGCAAAATAAAGCAACAGCAACAGAAAAGAAATAGTTATAATTTTAGTAATTATTATTTATAAATAATGTTTTTTGGTATTCATTAATAATAATTCAAAGAATTTGTTTATTAATTAATTCATAAATAATTATTATAATAATAATAATTTATTTATAATAAATAATAAAGATAATATTATTTTTTGATCGATGATGATAATATATTATTATAATAATAATTATGATTAATAATAATAATCGTAATAATGATGTAGTGGGTGGGTTGATAGTAGTGGTAGGTAGTAGTTATCATTATTAATTATTATCTTCTATTATCTATCTATGAATGGTGTAAGTATTATAATTGTCATTGTTATTATTATGTATAACATTATAAATAATATATTTATTATTACAACTATAATAATAATAATCAATGTTCATTGAACCATAATTTTAATAGTTATAACAACAATAATTATTACTACGATTAATGTTTTTAGTTGTTGTTGTTTCGGTATATATAAAACAAGTTGAGAATAAATAACATAGTCTAGTAGCAACTAACAACAAATGAAGATGTTGTTGTTGGTGTAATTATTATTATAATAATTATTCATCACTGCTACTACTACTTTGTTCCCATCATATGTAATGGTTTATCTAATCATTCCAATTATTATTAGGATGAGGATAGTTACAGTTACTGAGACTAAAGGGGCTAGTTGGCTGAACGTGATAGTTGGCTATTGTAATGAAGTATATAAAACAATAGGATCTGTATGTTTGTAATAGTAACATACATTGTTTGTTCTGGTCAATATTATGTAACATTATATATGCAAGTCATTTATTATTTGTGCGCATGATGAGGCCAAGTAGCCCCTTAGTTTTTAACTACCCTACCCTAGCTGTTATTGTTTTACTCATAGTCAAATGTCTCCACACCATTGCCCTAAAACCTCGGGTTCGTTCCCCAGTCAGGTCCATGTTATTTTTACCTGGTTGTGAAACATTCTCTTCATGGCTGTCACAAATGAGTATACAAAACAGAAAAAATTTTACTCAGAGTTGTAATTACCACAGTTTTGATGTGCTGCTTTTTCATGATGTTGCTATTGACTTTTATGAGTACTGCTTCAATATGTTCATTGTTTTTAGACTTTGATCTTTGCTTACGTTTAGGTTAAATTGATTAAAGCGAGCGATTGGTGGTAGGGAATTTATACAGTAATTATTTTAAAATATGCATCAAGCACTTTCATTTGTTGTGTGAAATATTATAATAAAAACCGATGAGCAGTCACTGAAAATTATCGCTCAGTATCATATATTGTTTACAGTATATCGATTGGTTTGTAAATTTAGGCCGCAACAATGAAAAAGATCCTAATCGCCCAAAGAGGGCGCAATCTGCCTACTTCATCTTTATGGGTGATTTCCGGGAAAAATGCAAGCGCACTGGAGAAGCAGATACATCCAATGTAAGTTTTTATCGCAATTAGGCAAAAGAACTGGCTTGTTTGCTAAACAGTTTATCTTGGTGCTGTTTTATGGGGTACTGCACATTTTTAACAACATATGCTAAATAGGTGACAGAGTTCACAAAGCTTGCATCAGTCAAGTGGAAGAACCTTTCAGATGAGGAGAAAAAACCATGGGATGCAAGAGCAGCATTGGACAAGCAGAGATATGAGAGAGAAATGGAGACTTACCAGCCACCACCAGGCATGTCTGCCCAGCGATCGCGTAAGAAGGTAGGTTAGTTTAAGAGCCAAATGATCATTGCTATTTCTGCACAACCATATGCATATGATACTAATAGGGTGTGAGACAGTTTCTTGTGTAAGCCATTCACAACACGTGTTTAATATGCAGTATAATACATGGGGTAATCGATGGCATGCATGAAGTAACGCGTGGTACACTTTGACTCAGCTGGTTGGCTCTTAACGATAAGAACATTGCATGATATTTATCTACATCGCGTATGTAAGCCTACCACCAGGTGTAGCATTAGTTCATGTGCTGGAAAGAAAGGTACCAGAATTTTTTATGCAAAATAGAAACATTTATGGAAAAACAATCAAGCTCTCTTGGTTCAACCCAAGTCTATAACTACTGTTTGTGCCTTGTACTAGCTTTACTTAGCATAACTGACAGGGTGTAATATGTGTCTGGTTGGTAGGTAATGCCTGTCTAATCACTTGATATGTTGTTGTGGGTAGATGTTGTGGGTAGACCTGGTCAAGGCACGCAGGTGTTTGCTAGAGTTGTCTTCTCTCAATATAAGTTCTACAAATGTAAACAAACTGTATTACATGGTAACAAAGTAGTAAAAGCGCAATCAATGTTAACAGTTTCTCTAACTTGAATGTTTGGATGCAAAGTTAGTTTTTAACATTTTAGTTGCTGTTATAGTGTTTTCATCCAAAATCTTCACTACTACATGTAAAGTTTTTTATAATTCTAGCAACAGCAATGAGCATTGATTGAGTTAATATGAGATTGTGTGGGCAATGTTTTACACATCCAAGTCCAGTGTTTGTTTGAATGATCTCCTGAGTTGTACAGACAGCAAATGAAGTGGTTAGCATTAGCATCGATTTACAGAAAGATCCATATGCACCAAAGAGGCCCAAGAGCGGGTATTTGCACTATCTGGAGGCGTTTAGAGGCAAGCACCCAGAGCTGGGACACAAGGAGATTGTGAGCAAGGGCGCTGAGCAGTGGAGCAAGCTTACAGATGAGGAGAAGGTTCCCTACAACAAGTTATACGAGGCAGCCAAAGAGGAATACACTGCCAAACTACAGGCAATGGTTAGTTAAAGTGTTGTGATCTTCGCTACATGATGTAATCCATCTGTCATGTGAGACAGTTAATGTAGTGTGACCTGACTCAGTCATGCGAGTATACAGCAGTATACAGCGAAATGTTTTATTGAGCATCTCATTGTTGGCGTCCATCCCTTCGGAGTCTTCTGTAAATTAGGTAAATGCTAGAGTAATTATTTATTGTAGCTGCTATGCCATTGCACTAACACTTTTTGTTTGCCTGTAGAACTACTAGAGCATTCAGCGATCTAACATCTCTATAGACAGGCGTCCATCACAGGCTCTGATCTCAGTTCTATGACACTTTTTGTGTGAAGTCGTCAATTGAACTCTTTCTTGTATCTATTTACAGCATACACGTGTACATATACTAAATATAGATTACCTTGTCGACAGTCATATGAGCCTCACCGTGAGGCATGGCAGTCCTCCCAACACTCTGATTGTCTCTCCATGTAGAATATTGTTGTACTATTGTTTGTTCTTGTTATTTTTGTAGGCATACATCATAATGATTATTTCTAGAATTGTACAGTATTTCTCAGGCATAGTTTCATGTAATGATGTTTCATTGCTGGGACTGTTCTGCTGTAGAATACAGTTGTAACTAGCGTATCCATTCTCAGTTTGTTCATTTGTAATGCCTTTTTCCTACACATAGTTAGTCTGTTATTATTTAGCCTTCATTTTAATTACTTTAGTTAGACACCTCATTTTCACATTTCAATCGCAGAAATAACTCTGCTCTCTCAGCGTTTGTCAATAAATTTTGTTCTATTGCGGAAGTATTTATGCTATGTACAGAGTCTGGTTGCGAGCAAGTAGTCCAGCAGATTTTCCATTAAATACAATGCATTATTGGGTGCCCACCCATTAGCTTGTATCATGATTGCATGCATCAAGTCGTTATGGACCAAAGAGTGATCAACTAGGTTTGGGTGTCGTGTCGATAAGTGGTAGGTTACAAAAAGAGAGATGCACTGCGCCTTTTGTTGAGGAAGTGAATCTGAGATTCAAATTAGTTGCCTGGTGCTGGTGTCCCTACAACAGTGGTATAGTCTGTTATTGTGTAGTGTAAAGATTGCTTGAAATTTTACAACTAATTTAATATGTAATAGCCATGGTGGACCTGTTCTTGTGACAGAAAAGGCTTGGCAACCAACAACACTGGACTACCAGTCAATTTGTTAGCTGATGCGTTAAGTGAATTTAGATTAACTGTTCCAAATCGCACTTGTTGGCAGGGAGTCTGCTTGACATGCCAGATGTGCTGAACCCTTACCCTGTCTCAACACTTACCCTTGTTTATCTGTTGGTGTTGGTACAGAATCATGAATGATCATACATTCTTTCCTGGTAGAATCTCCATGATGGAAATTTGCCGATCTTTGGGATGTCAATCCCCCCACAGCTAGAGGTGGATAACCATTTAATTATTGTAAATCCAAAAGGAATGCTAGAATTGTCACAATCTTTGGTTAAATATTGATGTAGCAGTCATTGGTCGGTTCTTCTCTTATCACGGAAGGACTCGGACAATTTGTAATGCTCCACTCACAGAACGATAATTATTGATATTACCAGCCAAACGATAAATTAACATAACTTCCTGTTTTTTATATTATCATTTTTATTATTTTACGTAGACGTCGCAAGAGACTTTGTGGTTTGTGTGCTGGTAGATCAAGGTTGAAATAATTGTCAGGACAACGAAGCTGAAATGTACCATGGATGAATGGACCATTGTTGTAACTCTTCAAAAATTGACACGTGATAGATCGTTCCTTTTGTGCCCTCTCATGGCGATAGGCTCATAGATGAAATATATTTTGTTTTGTTAGTTTATGGGTAGAATGCGTCTAAGGATTCAATTGGCTCTTGAACCAACGTCAACTATTATTTATGTTATGATACGCAGCTAAAATTACACAATGCTAATATGCAGGTTATTATGCCCAATGTTAGCCAGTGTTTTTGCCAATGTGTGAATCTTAAGCTCGCCAGCAAACAGAATGAAAGTGGCTTGCAGGAAGCAAGTGTATTTTTCTCAAACATGCTTAGCATAGCGTATAAGTCATCACTAACCTTGCAGCTTTCAGGTAGCTGCTTTTAGCATGATACTGTTTATTGTAACATATGTTGCACAGATATATAAATATTTAAAACCGTATTCCTATCCAAGTTTCCTGTCTATGCAGAGTCTATAATTTTGTATACTTTACCCATGATATGATTTCGTACAAGTTGTAGTTTCGCTCCTGTGAAGCTAATATTTGCACATAATTGTTGAACATGGAAATATTTTGTTTGTTTTACGTGAAGTTGTTGTGTCCTATATATGTTGGTAATAGAGCAGCTGTATAATTGGTTTCTGCATGCCTTGTGTAGTGACTGACTGATCATAGTCACAAGTGTAACTGCTGTCCTTGACCTCTCATAGGGGTTGTCAATATATTGATGTCGTGAGTGACATACATTGTACAAGTAAATACTGTTCTCTGGGTATCGCAGCTTTTCATTTCTCCCGTATGCTATCTTAACTGCACTCCTCTTAAATCTTTTTTCGCTATTTTTGGGAATGTTCTCTTCTCTAGTTTCTCCTCTCACAGATTGTTCTTCACTCATATTTAATCATGAGCAGTCCAACTCAGAGATGCTCCTAGTATTTGTAAGAAGTTGGTCACACACGGTAAGTTTCAGCTAAAATAAACGCGAGTGGAGAAAAATAAAATTTCTTGTTAAACTATGTACAGTTTTAAACAAAAACAAATGTTACATGGATGAAATCAATAGAAACCTTACCTCTGGTTTAATGTGCAGCTGCAAGAGAGATTTATATAGCTGTTTAATTACTACTCGTGTTCAGCTCATGTGAAAGCTTACTTTGTTACCAGCTTCTTCTGTGAATCTGATGATACGTGATTGTTTGGGGGAATCCTATCAGTTGCGTGTGGGTGGCAGCTATTTTTAGTGACAGGGAAATCTTCAATACAGTGCATGCATGTGATATAGCCTCAGGTCTCTCCATCTAAGGCTATATCTTGTTACATGATATAGCCTCAGGTCTCTCCATCTAAGGCTATGTCTTGTTACATGATATAGCCTCAGGTCTCTCCATCTAAGGCTGTATCTAAGGCTATATCTAAGGCTATATCTTGTTACATGATATAAAATGTGCGTAAACATTGATACATGATAAGATGATAAAGAACTGTCATGTTTTCTTTCAGAAGAACTTTATGGGGTCGGCATTCTTATGATTTCATTACTAATTTTCGGCTATGAATGCTAATAATTAATTAATAATAAACTGCATTTGGTAAACAAAAGCAAAATGCCAATAAATCATCAAAACACAAAGAGAGCAGATTTAGACAAGGAAGTGTTGATGAGGTACATGTAGTAAACAACATGGTGTACCTGACTGATAAACAGCTGATGCAAAACAATATTTGACGCCAGGTAAGCCTGTTGTGAAATTTACTCACCTGATTACATTACACCCCCGCAGCACCGGGCGCAAGCTAGCAGTATCCAATAGACTAAAAGTTTACATAGTTATCTAGATTTGTGCTACGCATACCAAGAATTTTTCGAATTGAGACTTTTGACGCTGTCGTATCTTGTAATACTGGAAGAAATGAATTTAAGATTATAGACTCGCTGAAAAATCCTTGTCAAATAAAACATGTCCACCAATCACAGAAACGTCATTTATAGACAACAAAACATAAATCAATATGTCCGAACTTTTAATTACTGATTAATGATCAGCTTTCACTATCTGAAAAATCATCAACATGTGCGGCTAAGGCTTCATATGATTCTCATTTCAATTTTTGTAGGCATTTGGTGTGAGCATGAATACCCATAGACAGACAGAAAGAGGTCGGCTTCTAGTTATTGACATCTATGTGGTCGACACTGTAGTTGATGGCCATCACTTATGTAGAGATACTTGAGAGACAAAAAATAGAATAACTTGTCTGATCTAATTGTGCTTAAATTAAAACGATTTCCAGCAGTTATATAACATTAGTAGTATTACACATTGTATCCAATCTATCACCTTTATTCACCTTGCTCTTCCTCTCACACTGCCCTGTTCCACCCTCTCCATCCCTCCTCTCTTTTCTTTCTGCTCAGTTTGAAAAGTGGCGCAGGAAGTCGGTATGCTGCAGTCATTACTTTAGAGGTATAGATAGAGGCCTAGGTCAACGAAATGCCGTTTCGTTAATATCACGGTGGAGTATATAAAACACACAATAGCAGTCTACTGCTTCGCAATTTTGATGTCTTTACTATAGAGATATAGCCCTGCCCCCCTTTTTCTAAATGATTGTTTTTACACTTGACCGACATTACATCAAAACAATGAAAAAACAAATTGTGCTAACAATCCACTTTTTTGACAGAATGAAACTGTGGTTGATAAATTTATGATGATAACAATCATAGTGAGGTACTATTGATGAGTTATCCAATTGTAAATGAAAAAATAAAATGGCAAAAAATAATTGGTAAATTAATAATAATACGGTTTTAAAACTCTTATTATCACGTTTTTGTTTTACAGAGTAAATGAGGTAGCCAGAAAAAGTGTTTATTTTTATTACTATGCAAAAAAATATAAATTCAATAAAATCTGCTTTAAAAATATTTTTAAACTTTTTTTTAAAATTTTTGATTTTTGCTATGGCAATCATTGTAGATGCTAAACCAGAACCTAAAGCTGGTGTTTCATCACCTCACAAAAATTGTTCAAAACCTTTATCCATACCTCTTATGGTCACTACTATGACAATTAATGTGCAAAAACAATGTTACGAAAAAATGAGAAGCTCAGAATTTGAATCATAAACCAGCATTGAATTACTTGAATGACACTCCAACCGACATATATCAACAAAATGTAAATTTTTGGGATTCATCTTCACCTACATTATCAAAAAGTAATAGCTCTACAAATATCTCCAGTTTGAGGACACATGGCAAAATGAAACCCTTGCTATACATCTAATTGGTCCAATAGAATGCTTGTACAGCAGCTTTCATTCCCCTCAGTGTAGTGGTTTAGGCATATAGAATTTGTGTGGACAAAACTAAAGACATTTATTGTGTTTATATATACAGGGCTGTATAGTAAATTTACAGTACTGTATATGTAGGCAAGCAGTGATACAGTCTCCCACCTGCCCTACTTCCACCTCATTCTTCACCTGTTCCACTCTACACTTGCACTAGTCCACTTTTTATCGCTCTCTATCACCCATGCTGTATATCAATGAGATGGCACATGTTTTACCAGGCCATGACAGAACTTATTGTGAATTGTCTCCTCTGGCAAAATAATACGATTCATTGTTTCTGGTATTATTACTTCAGCCACCCAACAACATTCTCGATTTGTCCAACCCTAAGTCGATAGTTTCAGACTTGATAGCAATAAAATCTATCCAGTGCTCTTATTGCAAGATTACATAATATTACATAATACATATTTAATTTTGGTTATCTTCAGTTTATATTTATAAACTAAAACACCTGAAACTTTTATTTTTGCTTTTGATTTATATATCGGCTAAAAAGATTTATCAAGCCACCAGTTTGGTCAACTGCTATATGTGTGCATGGATTGTGAGTAGGGAGATCTGCTCATATATTACTACTCATGGATTGTGATTAGGTTGTTATCATGGATGAAATATATATTTCATCCATGGTTGTTATAGAGGTAGTCAAACGAACAGACAGACACAATTCTTTTTATATAATTGATAGCATTATAACATCAAACACATCATGATAGCTTGTTGAAATGAATTTAAACCTGTATTTTCTTAAACCTGTTCAGCTCTTCTAATGCAAGTAAAGCTGCGCTATTACTCTCATAATGGTCATTTCAACAAGACTTTATTAGAAAATGAAAAAGACAATAAATATAGTTTAAGATTTGGTCTAAAATATAAAATGATATAATAACAATGTTACGGCTCCTGTCTGGGTACATACAACACCCATAATATACTACCAAATGAATAATTGAAATTTTGCAAGACTCATTTGTTTACGGAGTTGTCCGCCACTAGAAATGAAGAAAGACAACTTCAACAAAAAACTTTGGGTAAATTTGTAGACCGAAACACAATAGAAAGCACGTAAAAAATGACATCTTATTCAACGTAACTATGTAAGAAAAACATTCTACGCCATGGAGCTTTTTCATCTGAAACCAAAAACTGTAAAAAAAATCCAGCAGACTTTTCTTTGCTTGCTATCTTTGGCACTATATTGATAGTATTATGCTAAGGTTTTATATGTATTAGCTTCTACAAGTAAAATGGCACAACTGAAGTTACTCTTTTTTGAAAGCTTTTCCCACGATGTCACTGATGTGAGTAGTAGTAAAGGAATAATATTATTATTATAATAATAATAATAATAATAATATTATCTTATTTATTTATAAATAATAAATAAATAATAATAAATAATATGTTATTATTAATTAATAAAATAATAAATGAATATTATTTGTTGTCATTTATAATAATAATTGTTATTATAATAATAGTAGTAATTAATTATTATTATCATAGTTTATGATTTGAATAACATTGATTTATATAATTAATAAACACACAAAATAACAAGAATAAATAATAATAATTAATTAATTATTAATTCTAAATAATAATAAATAATACTAAATGAATGACAAAATAATAATTATTTTATTTAAATATTGTTTTCGTTGTTTGTAATTGTTATTGTTATTATTGTAACAATAATATAACAACAATAACAAACAATAATATTCAATATTATATTCAAATTATTATTATTATATCAATAATAGTTGGTGTTATAAAAAAGATGATATGTAATATTAAATTTAATTAATAACCAATATTTTTTTATTTATAATAAATCATAATAATCAATGACAATTGTTGATAAAAAATGATAAAGAATGAATGATGATGGTGATATATTAATAAATAATAAGAATTATGGTCCTAATAATCAATGTGATAATAATGATGATAAATAAATGAATATTATGCACTGCAAGCTTGATGCGTATAGTATTAGCAGAGGTCCACTCTGATTATTGAAGGTAGCAGTTTAATGGGGGTACTTTTATCAAATTATGCCTGTATTAATTATTACTGTGCATCTCAAGCTGCCATATTCCCAGTCAGTTGATGTGCTGTTTAACTTCAATGAATTATAATAATAGTAATAAATTACAACTAAATTACTTATTTATTAGTATTTGCAACTTCAGTTGTTGTTATTATGTAATTGGTAATAGTAGTTGATAGATTACTAAGTTGCTATAAACGACTCTTCATGTGTTATTGTGTAATGCTTGCATACGCAGGGTGTCAACCTCGATTTGGTGCAGTTCAACGAAGTAGTTGTGGTGCAAGAGATGAGAATCATTCCTCTTGGAGCAAAAGTGGAGATAAGTGCATGTGGGGTACGCCTAGGTGCAACCAATCCTTCAGCCTTTCATGTAGAGGCATTTGTAAATAATCGTAACATGAAAAACCCTCCCACATTTCAGAAGATTGGCAGGTAAGCTCTCCCAATTGGATGCGTAATTTTGGATAGTACAGGTCAAGGTCTCGCTGTTTAGCTGCCATGCTTTAAATTTTTTGCAACAAATAGTGTGGTGTTATGTTTATCAACTTTTCAATTTTGTTGCCTTGTAGCACAGAGTACAATGAAAGAAACATACAAATGATTATGGAGAGACAGTGTCCAACTGATTGCCTCATTATTAAGGGTTATTATTCGGCTGTCACTATAGCTATCTATGGTCATGTGATGAAAGAAATACCTGCGCATTTGCAGCAACAACTGCCAGCTTTATCATCTAAACCTCTCGAAGGTACATGCTCAGGCTCAGTCTCTGCATTAACAGTTTTACTTCGCATTCTTTTGACTCTGATCTTTTGGTGTTTCAGCAGTGGCAAAGGATCCTCCTACACAGGATGTGAAAGTTCAAGTGGCTGCAAAACCGGCTGTTATTCCCGTGAAGGCAGAACCAGCTGGGGCTGCTGCTGTTACAGGTGCAGTTGTTTGTCTCCTTCGCGTTTATTCGATGTAATTTAAGCTATTAGATTTTGTACCATGGTTTTGCGGGTACGCAGTTTGACATTTCGTATGCGAAAATAGCAAAATAAACAATTTTTTTTAAAAATAAAAAGCTAGTTACGGTTTTGCAAACAAGTGAACCTGAGAAGTTTCATATTTGACTATTTAGAGCTCGGGCTAATGGCAACATGAAGGCTAAAACTAGCCTGTTGTTAAACTCGTGTCGGAAGCTCACTCACTGTCTCATGCATCTGTTTAAATTGCTTTCTTTCCTCGCGGGTTACAAATTATATTCTGATTACTTATCTATTGCTGCCCTGTTGTTACAGCTGATGTTGCAGCACCCCCTAAGGCTGCCGCTAGTGGATCTGCAGACTCAATGAACAGTCAGTTGTATGGAGCCATCTCAACAATGGAGGAGAGTGGCAGTGCCAGCGTGGGAGGCATGGAGTCCGATGACCAGGAAATGTATTCTGAGGAGGACGTCCTTGCTGGAGATATCATCACTACAGACGAGGTATTTGTATACATTTGTCTGTTGTAAACGGATAGCTATATAAACAGATGTCTATGTAAACAGTTATCTGCGTGTACAGTTGTCTGTGTATGCAGGTGTCTGTGTATGCAGATGTCTATGTATAAATGCTTACGCCAGCCACTACAATGAAACAAAACCTAACTTAATGACATGTACATTCTCGAAAACTTGAACTGTCAAAGGCCCATTTGATGTATTGGCAGAAGTTATATCCTCTTTCCTATAAAGAGAGGACAACTTAGGAAAAAATCTGATACAACTTGTAAATTTTTGTAAAGCCTGCTAAGCCTGGAGTAAGATTTTATGCTATTGTATCTAATACACAATCGGTGGTAGCGAGCATAAGATAGTGAGCTCAGCAAGCATATCAGAGATATAGTCTGTATATCGTGTTACACAGACTGGCTATGACGATGGCTATGAAGGATACACAGAGATCAATGCATTTAATCCATACCAGTTTGAAGTTACCCCCCTTGTGGTAAGTTTTATATCTCTTTCTTCTACTTATACACCGCTCCCAAGTGCCAATTTACATTTAGTGTTTGTGCCTAATGGAAAGTATAAGTGATACGTCTTGGCTGTCAAAAGAAGCCAAAGTACTACCTATCCTGTAGACATGCAGTATATTACAACCATATACCTGATAAGGAGTACAATAGTGTGGCTTATGCGTTTGTTTCAGATGTACTTTAGTCCAAGTATGACTGAGTACTGCCAGGAAAAACTAAAACTGTGTGGGTCAGAGACACTCTCTGCACCTGCTGATAGACTACTCACCCTAATAGACAGATTTAAAGATGTTCCCCATCATGACAAGTGAGTTCTCATTAGTTAGAACTAGCAACTGGCCAACTTAGTTTCTCTTCCCGCTCATCTGTAATATACATATAATCATAGGTGGGTGCAGGCAATGGAAGAGATAGGAGATATACTCACTCCTGCCTTGGCATCGCTGTCTCAGGTTGACCCCGCTGCCTTTGACTCCACCATCAACACTCTCGTTGAATGGACTGTTGAGTCTCTCAACATGCAGGCAGCAATGTGCCAGCCTGACACACCTTATAAAGTTCGACATCTCAAAATGGGCATCAAATTTGTTGGTCAAATGTTCCTTCTTTCGGATGAATTGAGTCAACGATTGTTGGTAAATATTTTATCTCATGTATATCTATGTTGTATATTTAACTCTATAACAGCTCAAGTATCTCTATATGTTGTATATTTAACTCTATAACAGCTCAAGTATCTCTATATGTTGTATATTTAACTCTATAACAGCTCAAGTATCTCTATATGTTGTATATTTAACTCTATAACAGCTCAAGTATCTCTATATGTTGTATATTTAACTCTATAACAGCTCAAGTATCTCTATATGTTGTATATTTAACTCTATAACAACTCAAGTATCTCTATATGTTGTATATTTAACTCTATAACAGCTCAAGTATCTCTATATGTTGTATATTTAACTCTATAACAGCTCAAGTATCTCTATATGTTGTATATTTAACTCTATAACAGCTCAAGTATATCTATATGTTGTATATTTAACTCTATAACAGCTCAAGTATCTCTATATGTTGTATATTTAACTCTATAACAGCTCAAGTATCTCTATATGTTGTATATTTAACTCTATAACAGCTCAAGTATCTCTATATGTTGTATATTTAACTCTATAACAGCTCAAGTATCTCTATATGTTGTATATTTAACTCTATAACAGCTCAAGTATCTCTATATGTTGTATATTTAACTCTATAACAGCTCAAGTATCTCTATATGTTGTATATTTAACTTTATAACAGCTCAAGTATATCTATATGTTGTATATTTAACTCTATAACAGCTCAAGTATCTCTATATGTTGTATATTTAACTCTATAACAGCTCAAGTATCTCTATATGTTGTATATTTAACTCTATAACAGCTCAAGTATCTCTATATGTTGTATATTTAACTCTATAACAGCTCAAGTATCTCTATATGTTGTCTATTTAACTGTATAACAGCTCAAGTATCTCTATATGTTGTCTATTTAACTGTATAACAGCTCAAGTATCTCTATGTGTTGTATATTTAACTCTATAACAGCTCAAGTATCTCTATATGTTGTATATTTAACTCTATAACAGCTCAAGTATATCTATATGTTGTATATTTAACTCTATAACAGCTCAAGTATCTCTATATGTTGTATATTTAACTCTATAACAGCTCAAGTATCTCTATATGTTGTATATTTAACTCTATAACAGCTCAAGTATCTCTATATGTTGTATATTTAACTCTATAACAGCTCAAGTATCTCTATATGTTGTATATTTAACTCTATAACAGCTCAAGTATCTCTATATGTTGTATATTTAACTCTATAACAGCTCAAGTATCTCTATATGTTGTATATTTAACTCTATAACAGCTCAAGGATCTCTATATGTTGTATATTTAACTCTATAACAACTCAAGTATCTCTATATGTTGTATATTTAACTCTATAACAGCTCAAGTATCTCTATATGTTGTATATTTAACTCTATAACAGCTCAAGTATCTCTATATGTTGTATATTAAATACACCTATACAATTGGCATTCTGTATCAGTAGTTGACTGCATGCTTTCCATCCAAGGACAGTGCTACTCTTTGATATGTTCACAGGAAGTAGGGGTACAGCAACTACTGTTTGACACATTTACATCTCCGTACATGGCCACCTCATTACGTCTGCTCATAATAAAGTCGATGGACATGCTGACTCAGACAGAGGCTGGAATGAATTGGTTTGTTGGAAACAGCTGCAGTGGTGTGCACGAGAAAAATGGATACCAGCAACTGCTTGAGCTTGCCTTAACCAAACAGGTTATACTACTCCCTAACATACAATATATATATATGTATATATGCTAAGTGTGCCAACTCTGTCTATCGTGTACAGTAGTTGGTTATTAGTCAGTGCTTGTCCAACTACGGCCCCATGTACATCTATCGATTACATGCCGGTTGTGCCTATCGATGGAGGGTTTTCTTATTTTCTTTTCCTTTGAAATGGACTAAACCAATCAGTAGCTATTTATTTGAGGCTATCGGCTGGTTCGGATCAGGATCAAAAAATCAGTAAGCGATTTGTGATTTGACCAATCATATCACTTTTTTGCAGTTTTAATGTTTTCAATATAATTGTTTCTCGAGCCCCTTGTCTGTTGTTTCAACGCATTTTGTTGCTAACTATGACATCAAATGCAGCAATTTTAACTGGTATTGCATGAGAATGGCAAGTAGAGAGAAAAATAGAAGAAACACCCAGTCGTCATTTCTTATCGGTAGCGGCAAATCGTTAGCTAATCAATAGATGTACACATAGCTTAACTGGTTAGCTAATCAATAGATGTACACATAGCTTAACTGGTTAGCTAATCAATAGATGTACACATAGCTTAAACTGGTTAGCTAATCAATAGATGTACACATAGCTTAAACTGGTTAGCTAATCAATAGATGTACACATAGCTTAAACTGGTTAGTTAATCAATAGATGTACACATAGCTTAAACTGGTTAGCTAATCAATAGATGTACACATAGCTTAAACTGGTTAGCTAATCAATAGATGTACACATAGCTTAAACTGGTTAGCTAATCAATAGATGTACACATAGCTTAACTGGTTAGCTAATCAATAGATGTACACATAGCTTAACTGGTTAGCTAATCAATAGATGTACACATAGCTTAACTGGTTAGCTAATCAATAGATGTACACATAGCTTAAACTGGTTAGCTAATCAATAGATGTACACATAGCTTAACTGGTTAGCTAATCAATAGATGTACACATAGCTTAACTGGTTAGCTAATCAATAGATGTACACATAGCTTAACTGGTTAGCTAATCAATAGATGTACACATAGCTTAACTGGTTAGCTAATCAATAGATGTACACATAGCTTAAACTGGTTAGCTAATCAATAGATGTACACATAGCTTAAACTGGTTAGCTAATCAATAGATGTACACATAGCTTAAACTGGTTAGCTAATCAATAGATGTACACATAGCTTAACTGGTTAGCTGATCAATAGATGTACACATAGCTTAAACTGGTTAGTTAGTCACTCTGAATATCTTGTTTGTTGAAGCCTCTTGTCCCATGTTGCCATCCCTCAAAAAGTGTTTGTGTTTGTCCAACTTGTAACGCTCTGCAACCTGCTCTGTAACCTGCTCTGCAACCTGCTCTGTAACCTGCTCTGTAACCTGCTCTGCAACCTG
This sequence comes from Cryptosula pallasiana, assembly GCA_945261195.1. NCBI lineage: Eukaryota > Metazoa > Bryozoa > Gymnolaemata > Cheilostomatida > Cryptosulidae > Cryptosula > Cryptosula pallasiana. The sequence goes on along the minus strand of OX183133.1, from coordinate 47,465,211 downwards.
CTCTGTAACCTGCTCTGTAACCTGCTCTGTAACCTGCTCTGCAACCTGCTCTGTAACCTGCTCTGTAACCTGGCCTGTAACCTGCTCTGTAACCTGCTCTGTAACCTGCTCTGTAACCTGCTCTGCAACCTGCTCTGTAACCTGCTCTGTAACCTGCTCTGTAACCTGCTCTGTAACCTGCTCTGTAACCTGCTATGCTCAACATCTACTCTTCAGTCTCTCCAAGTACATTTTCTGAGTGGACCATCCCACATTCACACAATACGCCTCCATTATTCCTTTTGTTTTGTTGATGAATTGCTTTCTGTAGTTATTTTTATGTTAAACTCTTTGAAACAATTTGCGGTTAATAGTCTCAGTGCTAGCTCAATAACTACAGAAGGTTGTAGCCTGTACATAAATTCATATAAAGAACTCTCCATTTGTCTGGCCTATTTAGTTATAAGAGTGTTCTACTGTAGTCTATTTAGTTATAAGAGTGTTCTACTGTAGTCTATTTAGTTATAAGAATGTTCTACTGTAGTCTATTTAGTTATAAGAATGTTCTACTGTAGTCTATTTAGTTATAAGAATGTTCTACTGTAGTCTATTTAGTTATAAGAATGTTCTACTGTAGTCTATTTAGTTATAAGAGTGTTCTACTGTAGTCTATTTAGTTATAAGAGTGTCTACTGTAGTCTATTTAGTTATAAGAGTGTCTACTGTAGTCTATTTAGTTATAAGAGTGTCTACTGTAGTCTATTTAGTTATAAGAGTGTCTACTGTAGTCTATTTAGTTATAAGAGTGTTCTACTGTAGTCTATTTAGTTATAGGAGTGTTCTACTGTAGCCTATTTAGTTATAAGAGTGTTCTACTGTAGTCTATTTAGTTATAGGGGTGTTCTACTGTAGTCTATTTAGTTATAGGAGTGTTCTACTGTAGTCTATTTAGTTATAGGAGTGTTCTACTGTAGTCTATTTAGTTATAAGAGTGTTCTACTGTAGTCTATTTAGTTATAAGAGTGTTCTACTGTAGTCTATTTAGTTATAAAAGTGTTCTACTGTAGTCTATTTAGTTATAAGAGTGTTCTACTGTAGTCTATTTAGTTATAAGAGTGTTCTACTGTAGTCTATTTAGTTATAAGAGTGTTCTACTATAGTCTATTTAGTTATAAGAGTGTTCTACTGTAGTCTATTTAGTTATAAGAGTGTTCTACTGTAGTCTATTTAGTTATAAAAGTGTTCTACTGTAGTCTATTTAGTTATAAGAGTGTTCTACTGTAGTCTATTTAGTTATAAAAGTGTTCTACTGTAGTCTATTTAGTTATAAGAGTGTTCTACTGTAGTCTATTTAGTTATAAAAGTGTTCTACTGTAGTCTATTTAGTTATAAGAGTGTTCCACTGTAGTCTATTTAGTTATAAAAGTGTTCTACTGTAGTCTATTTAGTTATAAGGGTGTTCTACTGTAGTCTATTTAGTTATAAAAGTGTTCTACTGTAGTCTATTTAGTTATAAAAGTGTTCTACTGTAGTCTATTTAGTTATAAGAGTGTTCTACTGTAGTCTATTTAGTTATAAGAGTGTTCTACTGTAGTCTATTTAGTTATAAGAGTGTTCTACTGTAGTCTATTTAGTTATAAAAGTGTTCTACTGTAGTCTATTTAGTTATAAGAGTGTTCTACTGTAGTCTATTTAGTTATAAGAGTGTTCTACTGTAGTCTATTTAGTTATAAAAGTGTTCTACTGTAGTCTATTTAGTTATAAGAGTGTTCCACTGTAGTCTATTTAGTTATAAAAGTGTTCTACTGTAGTCTATTTAGTTATAAGAGTGTTCTACTGTAGTCTATTTAGTTATAAAAGTGTTCTACTGTAGTCTATTTAGTTATAAAAGTGTTCTACTGTAGTCTATTTAGTTATAAGAGTGTTCTACTGTAGTCTATTTAGTTATAAGAGTGTTCTACTGTAGTCTATTTAGTTATAAGAGTGTTCTACTGTAGTCTATTTAGTTATAAAAGTGTTCTACTGTAGTCTATTTAGTTATAAGAGTGTTCTACTGTAGTCTATTTAGTTATAAAAGTGTTCTACTGTAGTCTATTTAGTTATAAGAGTGTTCTACTGTAGTCTATTTAGTTATACGAGTGTTCTACTGTAGTCTATTTAGTTATAAGAGTGTTCTACTGTAGTCTATTTAGTTATAAGAGTGTTCTACTGTAGTCTATTTAGTTATAAGAGTGTTCTACTGTAGTCTATTTAGTTATAAAAGTGTTCTACTATAGTCTATTTAGTTATAAGAGTGTTCTACTGTAGTCTATTTAGTTATAAGAGTGTTCTACTGTAGTCTATTTAGTTATAAGAGTGTTCTACTGTAGTCTATTTAGTTATAAGAATGTTCTACTGTAGTCTATTTAGTTATAAGAGTGTTCTATTGTAGTCTATTTAGTTATAAGAGTGTTCTACTGTAGTCTATTTAGTTATAAGAGTGTTCTACTGTAGTCTATTTAGTTATAAGAATGTTCTACTGTAGTCTATTTAGTTATAAGAATGTTCTACTGTAGTCTATTTCTTACAGAATGCTAGAATAATGGTTGCCTTGTCTGCCCTGCTGCGCAAGGTACATGTTTATGAAACTCTGGCTAAGTTGAAGGACTCTGCAGACAAGTAAGTTGCTTACAACATCGTTGTGGGTGGTATTTCATTATACAATATGTTATATTATATATATCCTTCATGGTTGCAGACTACCGCATGTACGCATATGTGTGTAGGTTGACTGTACTACGTACCACATATTATATGTGTGTGTAGGTTGACTGTACTACATACCACATATTATATGTGTGTAGGTTGACTGTACTACATACCACATATTATATGTGTGTGTAGGTTGGCTGTACTACATACCACATATTATATATGTGTAGGTTGACTGTACTACATACCACATATTATATATGTGTAGGTTGACTGTACTACATACCACATATTATATGTGTGTGTAGGTTGGCTGTACTACATACCACATATTATATATGTGTAGGTTGACTGTACTACATACCACATATTATATATGTGTAGGTTGACTGTACTACATACCACATATTATATATGTGTAGGTTGACTGTACTACATACCACATATTATATGTGTGTAGGTTGACTGTACTACATTCCACATATTATATATGTGTAGGTTGACTGTACTACATACCACATATTATATATGTGTAGGTTGACTGTACTACATACCACATATTATATATGTGTAGGTTGGCAGAGAAGACGGTTAAAGCTCTGACAGGTCAAGGTTCTGGGGAGCCTAATGACGCGCTTGCTGAGCAGGCAACAATTGATGATGGGGAAGTGGATATGATGGTCAATTGTCTGGAGGAGGTCTTGTCTGTACTCAAGTATGCCAAGTACTTCATCGTAAGTGCTTGAGTTAATGTATTTAACTGTATATACTTTACTGTATGTACTTGACTGTATGGACTTAACTGTATGTACTTAACCGTAGGTACTTAACTGTGTGTACTTAACCGTGTGTACTTGATTGTGTGTACTTGACTGTATGTACTTAACTGTGTGTACTTAACTGTGTGTACTTAACTGTGTGTACTTAACTGTGCGTACTTAACTGTGTGTACTTGACTGTGTGTACTTGACTGTATGTACTTGACTGTATGTACTTAACTGTGTGTACTTGACTGTATGTACTTAACTGTGTGTACTTAACTGTGTGTACTTAACTGTGTGTACTTAACTGTGTGTACTTAACCACAAGTTACTACTTGAATTGCAGGCTCAGCCATCCCAGAGTAGTCTACCTTCTCGGAAACAATACGAGATTTCTCACCCAAGCTGTGATCCTTATCCTTCGCTTTTCTCCATCTTTTCTTCCTGGTGCGTCACTCTACATAATATATTATATACTATAGTAGTATATAATACAGTTTGTACATATATAATAGCTGTTGTATGCACTACATATACAATGCTGTGTTACAGTCGGCTGCTGGAGGTACTCCTGGTGCTGCTCTCATCTCCAGTTTTATCTACTGAACCTGATGTATTCACCATAGTCAGAGATCTGTTCAGTGAACTTCTCAAGTCTCTGTCGGGCCTTGTCTACCTCTCTTCTAACATTGATACTATCAACTGTATTATTAGAACCCTGCTACAAACTGCAGTAAGTGTCTTCTCTTTCTACCCCATCTCTTACGCGTACAGCATGCCATCCTCTCTCTAGCAGCAATCATATAGCTGTATCAATACCACATTTCCTCTTCAGAATCCCTCAGTGTCAGCTGTGTCTGTGACATCACCAGACAGGTGCTGTTGCTTATAACATGCACTTGTACACACTGCTGCAGAGGTTTAATTTGGCATACAGCTTCAATTGTCACCGATGTTATAGCTATCAGCTGTATGTGCACCAGTTAAGTAGATTGTCGTCATTTCAGTCATTCAAACATCAAAACTTGCCTTGATCTTGCAAGCAAAATTGGAGTTGCAGTTCTTGCATTCTGCTCACTATTTTGTTTGGATTTGTCTCCCTTGATTTTGATTAGAATAAAAATCACTAGTTTTTAATCGTTTTGTGGTCCGATTATTAGCATTTATAAAATAAATTATGCGCTGTATAATTAAGTTGGGCAGATTCTTTGTGGCTTCATGTGAGTGTAACAGTATTAGTACACATTTGCACTAAACTGCACCCTTTTATCTAACAAATGGTTTCTTACAAATTTAAAGTGTCCGTGTGTACGGTAAAAGGGCCTCTGTCGTCAATGGCACATAGCGCCATGCGTGCTGTGCGGAATCGCCAGCAAGAGATTTCGGAGGCATAATTATTGTGATAGGTGGCTGCTGTTGTCCATTCGACACGGCGCCCAAATATAAACATGTCAGATGTCAAACTATGGTTATTGGAGGCAAAATCTCATAAAGTATGTGAAAAACAGTGTATTCCTACTGTACTTTAAGGCGGCTGCTCTTGTAACTGTTTTTTCCCCCGAGTTTTATTTCAGTTGGTGGCAAGTTGGGAATTGGATGGAGTGGTTGTGTGGAAATTTTAAACAGCGAGTTGACTTATTTACAGTTTTTGTTGTATGTACTCGGTTGCTAAAGTTTATTTTCAGAAAAATAAATTGTGTCATATATAACAATTATGATACATTAATTTACGGTCGCTAAAATAATTATAATATATAATTATTAATATAATATTTATAGTATATAATTAATAAGTGATAATGATTTAAAATAATAATCATAAAGAAGTGATAATTAATTACCATCGTGAAAAATGCCAGAATTTTAAAAACAAATTCGCGTGACATAGATACTAACTAGTGATTTAATAGGCTTATGAACAATCGGCTGTGATCAATGTAGTTACGTGTAAATAAGGCAGTGACAGCTGATAGTCATCCTCTCCATCCACAAAAACAGAAAATGGATTGAAAAACCGTGCATAGAGCTTTCCATACAACTTCACCCGCTCAATTGGTCGATAAATCATTGCATTTTCTGAACATTTACAGTATGACAAAGACCCAGAGTCGGAGGAGAATTCAGCTCAGTCTTTGGGACTCGACCTTGTTTACCAGCTGCAGGTAAGAGCATATAACCACTACCTCATGGTCTACCTATTGCTGTGAAGGTGTGACACGTCTCGTTGAAGTATACTTTGCATGTGCAGGCACTGCAGTATGTAGACCAGCTGAAGGAGAACCTATCACAACAGGCGGAGAGTGAAGAGGAGAGTGTAGATGACTCTGAGGTGTTGGCCATTCTACACGCCATGTTAGGGATGACCATATCTTCTCCTGGGAAGGATGCCCTGGTCAATGTCCTTTCTTTGGATATGGAGCCACTGATAGCCCTCATTGAACCCTCTGGTTAGCTTCCTCTGCCCACTATGTCATCGTTCTATGCGTTCACTCTATGTCATCTTTCTATGGAATCACCCTATGTCGTCTTTCTATGTATTCGCTCTATGTCATCTTTCTATGCATTCACTCTATGGATTCACTCTATGTCATCATTCTATGTATTCACTCCATGTCACCATTCTATGGATTCATTTTATGCATTCACTCCATGTCATCACTCTATGGATTCCATCTATTTCATCACTCTATTGATTCACTTCATGTCATCATTCTATCAATTCATTTTATGTCATCATTCTATGCATTCACTCCGTATCATTATTCTATGGATTCATTTTATGCATTCACTCCATGTCATCACTCTATGGATTCACTCCATGTCATCATTCTATCAATTCATTTTATGTCATCATTCTATGCATTCACTCCATGTCATCATTCTATCAATTCATTTTATGTCATCATTCTATGCATTCACTCCATGTCATAATTCTATCAATTTATTTTATGTCATTATTCTATGGATTCACTCCATGTCATCATTCTATCAATTCATTTTATGTCATTATTCTATGGATTTACTCTATGTCCTCATTCTATGGATTCACTATGACATCGTTCTACGTCATCATTCTATGGATTCACTCTATGTCCTCATTCTATGGATTCACTCTATGACATCGTTCTATGTCATCATTCTATGCGTTCACTTTATGTCATCATTCTATGTATTCATTCTTTGTTAACATTTCATGTTTTTATTCTATTTAATTGTTCTATGTATTCAATCTATGCATTCGATCTAAGTATTCAATCTGTGCATTCGATCTAAGTCTTCACAGATTTGTTTCTACAGCCACGGGTTCCTTGTCACGTATAATCGTTTTATTCTCAACAGAAGTTGTCCTCTCGCTATCTACATTGACATCTATGGAATTATTTTTTCAAATCATTTCTCAGAACCAAAATTGTTTATTTTAGTTTCTTTTAGTTTGCGCAATGTGTGATTTTTGTGAATATGATGTGCTGATAGCTCACAGCTATGTAGCCTTAGTTTGTTAGGGTGAAGGTTAAACAGTTACACACCTGTATAATCAGGTAATGCTGACATATGCGCAGGAGATGAAGAGCTGGACACTAAGATAAGATTGAGTACTTCAGCCAAGTACGTCAATGACTTTGTGCAGCTTGTTCTCATGTATACAACAGATGTCTCAGTGATTGAGCCTCACATTGCCAAACTTATCTCCGTCACTAAATACGGTACAGTTAAATCTTATATAATAATGCATAGTTTGGTGTGTTGTGCTTCAAGTTATATCTTATATAATAATGCATAGTTTGGTGTGTTGTGCTTCAAGTTATATCTTATATAATAATGCATAGTTTGGTGTGTTGTGCTTCAAGTTATATCTTATATAATAATGCATAGTTTGGTGTGTTGTGCTTCAAGTTATATCTTATATAATAGTGTATAGTTTGGTGTGTTGTGCTTCAAGTTATATCTTATATAATAATGCATAGTTTGGTGTGTTGCGCTTCAAGTTATATCTTATATAATAGTGCATAGTTTGGTGTGTTGTGCTTCAAGTTATATCTTATATAATAATGCATAGTTTGGTGTGTTGTGCTTCAAGTTATATCTTATATAATAGTGCATAGTTTGGTGTGTTGTGCTTCAAGTTATATCTTATATAATAATGCATAGTTTGGTGTGTTGCGCTTCAAGTTATATCTTACATAATAGTGCATAGTTTGGTGTGTTGTGCTTCAAGTTATCTCTTATATAATAATGCATAGTTTGGTGTGTTGTGCTTCAAGTTATATCTTATATAATAGTGCATAGTTTGGTGTGTTGTGCTTCAAGTTATATCTTATATAATAATGCATAGTTTGGTGTGTTGTGCTTCAAGTTATATCTTATATAATAATGCATAGTTTGGTGTGTTGCGCTTCAAGTTAAATCTTATATAATAATGCATAGTTTGGTGTGTTGTGCTTCAAGTTATATCTTATATAATAATGCATAGTTTGGTGTGTTGTGCTTCAAGTTATATCTTATATAATAATGCATAGTTTGGTGTGTTGTGCTTCAAGTTATATCTTATATAATAGTGCATAGTTTGGTGTGTTGTGCTTCAAGTTATATCTTATATAATAGTGCATAGTTTGGTGTGTTGTGCTTCAAGTTATATCTTATATAATAGTGCATAGTTTGGTGTGTTGTGCTTCTAGTTATATCTTATATAATAGTGCTTAGTTTGGTGTGTTGTGCTTCAAGTTATGTCTTATATAATAATGCATAGTTTGGTGTGTTGTGCTTCAAGTTATATCTTATATAATAGTGCTTAGTTTGGTGTGTTGTGCTTCAAGTTATATCTTATGTAATAGTGCTTAGTTTGGTGTGTTGTGCTTCAAGTTATATCTATTTATGTAAGTGTCTATGTGTGTGTATCTGTGGGTTTTAAAGCTGATATAAGCCTGGACCACCCACTGAGAGAAGTGAAAACTGCAGTACAAACATTCCATTGGACCGATTCCATGTATGTTTGAGGTTTCAATTGGCTATTTGTGCTCAAAGCGGAAGTGTTAGTAAATTTAATTATTCTCTCAGTAATGTAGGTGGAGACGATTCACAAAAGTCCACATTTCACCAATGCCAGATGGTTTGTGGGTCAAAGAAGCACTTTATAACTCGCGTTGTTTGTTTCGATCGCATAGATTGCTACATTCTTCCGTGACATTGTTTTTACATGTTAGCTATTTCAGTGGTGACTGCAATGTGCCAGCACACTAGGCATTTTCGGATCGAGAATGTTCATGCCAAAACGGGCGAATTTTTCGTTTTTCGGCGAGTACAAAACCTGATTTTTGGAACTCTATGCTGAACAATGGTTTTACTGTTCAGGAGGTTGTTCACTGTACGACGTTCTTGCTCCGAATACGTACAGTTCTGCTATAATAAATATTTTTGCATAATACGAGCCCTTTTACGGCAGCTACCATTTTCGCTTAGATGCAACATATATATATTAATTAATTATAATTATTATTTTTATTATTGTGGATGGATGGTAATAAAAATTGTTTTTTTATTTATTGAAGTATTATTACTGTTATTGTTTACTATTATAATAATTATTTGTCATTGTTATCTTCTGTTGTTAGTTAGTGAATAGATAGAAAACGATGATGATTTTTAAATAATTAAAACTTGATGTCTTTTGGGGGCAGCCATCTCTTCATTTTTTTCCGGATTTTGCGACTAGTTGACAACAAAAGAAGACAACTCCTAATATAGAAATTTGCATTTTTGAACGTTCAACTCACAGTAGTTATGCCAAGAACAAACGTCAAAATTGCATTAGGAAGCACTTTCCCGTACCAATTTTTTCAAGGCATGGACATTCTTGATCCGAAAATGCCTACTGTCTTCCTGGGTCATCTTCAAATTGAGCAAGGAGAAAGACAGAGGAAGGGAGAGTAAAAAGAGTGCAGTGGGGTCGGGGAGAAGTGTGGGGTAGGTGTAAGAGGGGGGCGGGCTGGAATAACGTTGGTGGGCGTAATTGGATACGGCCAATATTACTGCTAGTATAGCATATAATACTTTAGTGTAATGTTGTGGCACTTACAGAGGATTTAGCTAGGATATTTGGTCCAGTGCTGGACTGGTTGGAGCCGTATCAACAGCTCCCCAAACTGGACCATAGCTGTGTGGAGACTCTTGCTAAGCTTTTCTTTTCCTACGTTGACCAACTGCCTAAGATAGAAGTGGGACTGCTGAGCTGCCTTAGAATAATGGCAAGAATAGGGCTGCCTCGTGACCGCCCCGCTGATACAGGTGATTGGTGTTTAAAAAATACTGCTACATATTGATAGCTGTGCTTCCTACATATTATTGTTTTGTGTTTGATATGTAAGGAACACAACTATATCAGGTGCTTGTATCGAATATAATTAATTAGTGTATTCCACCCCTTGGAAGGTTACATTCCTGAGGAGTTGTCTTATCAAACCGCATTGCTTGAGCTCTACAGAGAAGACTGCTTGAATGGATGGATTAAGATCATAGATGTAAGTGTAACAGTCGATATGTCTATGGGCAGTGTACAGAGCAATGTAAATACGCGCATAGACGTGTGTGATGTTTGCTGACATTGTTAGATCTACTCTTTGTAGAAGCTCAGTGAGAAACAGTTACATTCCTGGCAGCGAGGAGCTACAATGGCTGCTGTTGACAGAGATCTGCTGCACTTCATATTCCACACAACGCTGACGTTGACAAAGACTGTTGTTGCCCAGGTGATAGAGGCTCGGGGTACCAAGTTCCAGGATACTAGTGCCCTGAAGCCCCTGTTTAGGGCTTTTACTGTACTGTGTAGTGTACCCGTGGGTTCTGTAGACTGTGAGATAGTCAGCCAGGTATTGCATTTCACTTTTATATATCACCTGTATGTATCGCCTGTAGGTATCACCTGTAGGTATCACCTGTATGTATCGCCTGTAGGTATCACCTGTATGTATCGCCTGTAGGTATCGCCTGTAGGTATCACCTGTATGTATATCCCCTATATATATATCACCTGTATGTATTTCCTGTATATATATATATCACCTGTATGTATCACCTCTATATATATCACCTGTGTGTATTTCCCCTATATATATATCACCTGTATGTATCACCGGTATATATGACATGCTCACATTTCTCTACTCTGCTCTGTATTGTTGTATTATATATATTTGTGCTTACCGTTTGTTTATACGTTGTTTGTGTATGTGTATCCAATGGTTACGTTGTTTGTGTATGTGTAACTAATGGTTACATTGTTTGTGTATGTGCATCTAATGGTTACATTGTTTGTGTATGTGTATCCAATGGTTACGTTGTTTGTGTATGTGTATCCAATAGTTACGTTGTTTGTGTATGTGTAACTAATGGTTACATTTTTTGTGTATGTGTATCTAATGGTTACATTGTTTGTGTATGTGTATCCAATGGTTACGTTGTTTGTGTATGTGTATCCAATGGTTATGTTGTTTGCATATGTGTATCCAATAGTTACGTTGTTTGTGTATGTGTATCCAATAGTTACGTTGTTTGTGTATGTGTATCTAATAGTTACGTTGTTTCAGATTCAGAAGTTAACCATAGACATCTTGGCTCTATACACACAACCAGAGATTGCTGGCACAGAAGCGGAGATCAATGATGGTAGATAATACATTAAACTATCTTATAATAAAATATTGTTGTCTTGTTGTATGACTGATGTCTGTTTGCTTGTATGACTGATGTCTGTTTGCTTGTATGACTGATGTCTGTTTGATTTGTTACATTGCTCTTGTCATGCTAATACTATAGCTTTTGTACCTTGTGTTCTGCAGCCATGAGCAATAGCCTGTGGACTTGTATGATCAAGTCATTACTCAAGTTCTCCGCTTCACATCCTTGTAATTACCTTAGCGGTACCTTGATGTTTTCTGAGCTGCTGCCGCTGCCTCTACCCATTCAGGTTAGTCTTTTCTGACACCCACCGGTGCATCTCTGTCTGCTATTGTCTCCCTCTGCCTGCATTTACTGTGTAGATAATGTGCACTTGGCCCAAGCTATACTGATGCATTGGTGACTAACTGTCTTATTCAGTGCAATGAACCACTGTCTGGTGAAGAGGTTAAGATGAATGTCAACCACCGTACCATGTGGAGTGCTCACCTCTTGCCTATAGCCTCAGATATGGAGTTCTACATTGAGACTGTGTCAGGTAGGTTCCCGGGCTATTAAAGCATGCCAGCACTCATCACTTTTTGGTTGAGTTTCTGAATATTCGAGTCTTAAGCAGCAAATTGATGTATTAAATAACCCTCTAGGCCTACTCAGTGCTGATCTACAAGCCTGCAAAATACCCCTCTTCCAGAAATGCTCGCCAATTTTTACACTGCTTAAAATTGACGTCATCTTCGGGAATTTACTTTTTCACGGCACAGTATTTATTTGACCAATCAGATGCCGCTATTTATTTTTATTATTATTTTATTTATTATTATTCTACCTACATACTACTGTCTGTCCATTATTGTATAAATACCATTTATTGTTCCCTTACTCACCAAAAGAAGCACAATTTTCTTATCCTGTTCATGGAAGGAGGATAAGATGAGATGATCCTTTGTTTGTGATTGTCATTACATTGGACAACCTGGCCAATCCCGCAATCGTCTCTTGTTGCCATTTCACATATGAAAATTGCGTAAGAAACAAGCGTTGATTTTGTTTACTAAGCGTGTGCACTAATTGCGTCCATATTGATAGAAACCACTAATTCCGATTTTATGCGTGCAGCGTGCAAATTGAAGCCAGGTGAAAAATGGCGCGTAACAGTAAACCTCAACATTAAATCTTGGAACCAGTTTTTGATGGGGTGTCTTCGTAAGGACTGTTTTTTCCTGTTGCAATGGCCTTCAGTAGACCTAAGGCTAAATGAATTGCCCAATCAGATTTCATTTTAAACGCAAACAATGTAACTTCATTTATAAAACTTTGCAATTATTTATTATAATTGACCACGCCCACATCCCGAAGATGACGTACACCGCAATCAATGGAAGTTATAGTAAGCTAAATTTCAGCTGATGCGACGAGCATTTGAGGCCAATGGCTTTTTGGCAAGCTTGTAAATCATGACTGAGTAGGCCTACAGGGTTATTTAATACATCAATCTGCTGCTTAAGACTTGAATATTCAGAAACTCAACCAAAAAGTGATAAGTGCTGGCATGCTTTAAATTGTTATGCACATATGAATTTGTATTTGGTGTGTTAGACAGGGACCCAGGCTTGTGGACCGGAATATACATGTATTGCCGATGATGTCATTGGCTTTCAAATTTGTGTCAGTTTATTAACACAAATCTACTCCTATATATATAGATATATCAGTTTATTATACACATCTCTACTCTTTTATATATATCAGTTTATACTCATCTCTACTTTATATATATCAGTTTATACACATCACTACTTTCATATATGTCAGTTTATACACATCTCTACTCTTATATATCTCAGTTTATACACATCTCTACTTTTATATATCTCAGTTTATACACATCTCTACTTTTTTATATATATCAGTTTATACACATCTCTACTCTTTTATATATATCAGTTTATACACATCACTACTTTTATATATGTCAGTTTATACACATCTCTACTCTTATATATCTCAGTTTATACACATCTCTACTTTTATATATCTCAGTTTATACACATCTCTACTTTTTTATATATATCAGTTTATACACATCTCTACTCTTTTATACATATCAGTTTATACTCATCTCTAATTTATATATATCAGTTTATACACATCTCTAATTTTATATATGTCAGTTTATACACATCTCTACTTTTATATATGTCAGTTTATACACATCTCTACTTTTATATATGTCAGTTTATACACATCTCTACTCTTTTATATATGTCAGTTTATACACATCTCTACTCTTTTATATATATCAGTTTATACTCATCTCTACTTTATATATATCAGTTTATACACATCACTACTTTTATATATGTCAGTTTATACACATCTCTACTCTTATATATCTCAGCTTATACACATCTCTACTTTTATATATCTCAGTTTATACACATCTCTACTTTTTTATATATATCAGTTTATACACATCACTACTTTTATATATGTCAGTTTATACACATCTCTACTCTTATATATCTCAGTTTATACACATCTCTACTTTTATATATATCAGTTTATACACGTCTCTACTTTTATATATGTCAGTTTATACTCATCTCTACTCTTATATATGTCAGTTTATACACATCTCTACTTTTATATATGTCAGTTTATACACATCTCTAATTTTATATATGTCAGTTTATACACATCTCTACTTTTATATATGTCAGTTTATACACATCTCTACTTTTATATATGTCAGTTTATACACATCTCTAATTTTATATATGTCAGTTTATACACATCTCTACTTTTATATATGTCAGTTTATACTCATCTCTACTCTTATATATGTCAGTTTATACACATCTCTACTTTTATATATGTCAGTTTATACACATCTCTACTTAAATATATATCAGTTTATACACATCTCTACTTTTATATATATCAGTTTATACACATCTCTACTTTTATATATGTCAGTTTATACACATCTCTACTTTTATATATGTCAGTTTATACACATCTCTACTTTTATATATGTCAGTTTATACACATCTCTACTCTTATATATGTCAGTTTATACACATCTCTACTTTTATATATGTCAGTTTATACACATCTCTACTTTTATATATGTCAGTTTATACACATCTCTACTCTTATATATGTCAGTTTATACACATCTCTACTCTTATATATCTCAGTTTATACACATCTCTACTCTTATATATGTCAGTTTATACACATCTCTACTCTTATATGTATGTACGTCTATCAAACCTCACTGAGTACTCATCCATTTCAGGTTCCAGTTGTCTACATCTGCAGCATGCATTCAGAAGACTCTGCTGGCAGATGGCTGACCTAAACCACCACTTTGCACAGTTTGTTACCAAATGCCTGCTCAAAGCTTTTATAAATAAACTGCCTCAGCCTGATGTGTCTGCAGGTGTGTCTATGTGTACTATATATATGTGTACTACATCTGTGTGTACTATATATATGTGTATTATATCTGTGTGTATTATATCTATGTGTACTATATCTGTGTGTACTATATCTGTGTGTACTATATCTATGTGTACTATATCTGTGTGTACTATATCTATGTGTATTATATCTGTGTGTACTATATATATGTGTACTATATCTGTGTGTACTATATCTATGTGTATTATATCTGTGTGTACTATATCTGTGTGTACTATATCTATGTGTACTATATCTGTGTGTACTATATCTGTGTGTACTATATCTGTGTGTACTATATCTGTGTGTACTATATCTGTGTGTACTATATCTATGTGTACTATATCTATGTGTACTATATCTGTGTGTACTATATCTGTGTGTATTATATATATGTGTACTATATCTGTGTGTATTATATCTGTGTGTACTATATCTATGTGTGTACTATATCTGTGTGTACTATATCTGTGTGTATTATATCTGTGTGTACTATATCTGTGTGTACTATATCTGTGTGTACTATATCTGTGTGTACTATATCTATGTGTACTATATCTGTGTGTACTATATCTATGTGTACTATATCTATGTGTACTATATCTATGTGTACTATATCTGTGTGTATTATATCTGTGTGTACTATATCTGTGTGTATTATATCTGTGTGTACTATATCTGTGTGTACTATATCTGTGTGTATTATATCTGTGTGTACTATATCTGTGTGTATTATATCTGTGTGTACTATATCTGTGTGTACTATATCTGTGTGTACTATATCTGTGTGTACTATATCTGTGTGTACTATATCTATGTGTACTATATCTATGTGTACTATATCTGTGTGTACTATATCTGTGTGTATTATATATATGTGTACTATATCTGTGTGTATTATATCTGTGTGTACTATATCTATGTGTGTACTATATCTGTGTGTACTATATCTGTGTGTATTATATCTGTGTGTACTATATCTGTGTGTACTATATCTGTGTGTACTATATCTGTGTGTACTATATCTATGTGTACTATATCTGTGTGTACTATATCTATGTGTACTATATCTATGTGTACTATATCTATGTGTACTATATCTGTGTGTATTATATCTGTGTGTACTATATCTGTGTGTACTATATCTGTGTGTATTATATCTGTGTGTACTATATCTGTGTGTATTATATCTGTGTGTACTATATCTGTGTGTACTATATCTGTGTGTACTATATCTGTGTGTACTATATCTGTGTGTAGTATATCTGTGTGTACTATATCTGTGTGTACTATATCTATGTGTACTATATCTATGTGTACTATATCTATGTGTACTATATCTGTGTGTACTATATCTGTGTGTACTATATCTGTGTGTACTATATCTGTGTGTACTATATCTGTGTGTATTATATATATGTGTACTATATCTGTGTGTATTATATCTGTGTGTACTATATCTGTGTGTATTATATCTGTGTGTACTATATCTGTGTGTATTATATCTGTGTGTACTA
The DNA here is from genome assembly GCA_945261195.1 of Cryptosula pallasiana. Classification (NCBI taxonomy): domain Eukaryota; kingdom Metazoa; phylum Bryozoa; class Gymnolaemata; order Cheilostomatida; family Cryptosulidae; genus Cryptosula; species Cryptosula pallasiana. The sequence continues at coordinate 47,449,127 of OX183133.1, read as the reverse complement.
TATCTGTGTGTACTATATCTGTGTGTACTATATCTATGTGTACTATATCTGTGTGTATTATATCTGTGTGTACTATATCTGTGTGTACTATATCTGTGTGTACTATATCTATGTGTACTATATCTGTGTGTATTATATCTATGTGTATTATATCTGTGTGTACTATATCTGTGTGTACTATATCCATGTGTACTATATCTGTGTGTACTATATCTGTGTGTACTATATCTGTGTGTACTATATCTGTGTGTACTATATCTGTGTGTACTATATCTATGTGTACTATATCTGTGTGTACTATATCTATGTGTACTATATCTGTGTGTATTATATCTATGTGTACTATATCTATGTGTACTATATCTGTGTGTACTATATCTATGTGTACTATATCTGTGTGTACTATATCTGTGTGTACTATATCTGTGTGTACTATATCTATGTGTACTATATCTGTGTGTATTATATCTATGTGTACTATATCTATGTGTACTATATCTGTGTGTACTATATCTATGTGTACTATATCTGTGTGTACTATATCTATGTGTACTATATCTGTGTGTACTATATCTATGTGTACTATATCTGTGTGTATTATATCTATGTGTACTATATCTATGTGTACTATATCTGTGTGTACTATATCTATGTGTACTATATCTGTGTGTACTATATCTGTGTGTACTATATATATGTGTGTACTATATCTGTGTGTACCATATCTATGTGTACCATATCTATGTGTACCATATCTGTGTGTAACATACCTATGTGTACAGCAGCCTGTAGCACTATTTCTCTGTACATCTCATAGCAAGCATGGACAGTGGTACACAGGGCAATGAGGGGGAGAAATCATTGGCATACGAGTCAGATGTTATAGCCACCAACACAGTTGGTATACTCTCATATCTTGTACAGCAAGCACCTGCAAAGACTGCACTCCTCAGCTCACTACGTACCAAGTTAGTTATCTCCCCTTGTCTTGTATTTCTTAGTGTCATAGATAACATTGATAGCTCTGCTCTATTCACATCAGACGTGACAACAAGACTAACGCCCTGGGCATGGCTTTTGCTTGTCTCACAATCTCATTTTTGTGGTACCTTCAATGCTACAGGTGTTATGTTTGTGTGGTTGTGAGCACTTGGTCTCTCAGTCTATACCTAAGTGCAGAAATCAAAGTGTGGCCAACTCCCCTTGTCACGTGACCCTCTGGAGCCAAATGCTTGAGTGATTACACTATAACTTATAAAAAAAGGCTCTATTTCAACAGCTAATAACTCTGCAAATTGACAAGGTACAGCTTAAAACAACCACTCATCTGAAAGCTCAGGATGTTTCATAGCCCACTGGGAATTTTAAACAAAAGCATTTTAATGTAAGCTAAGTAATAAGGGCCGAAATATAGCGCTTATATTAGCACTTGTATTATTAAAAAACAGGAATTATAAACTATTTTTCTTATACCATTCGACTTTCATATCAAATTTTAAATAAATAAATAACAACTTTAGATATAAGTAATAGCCAAAATTTATTCATATAATTATAATCTCAAAGTAGTTTAAATAATAATAATAACATTAAATACTCCAAAAAAAAAGCTATTTTTTACTGTACCGATGAAATCAATTATTTTTTTTCAAAATGAGCATACTACTTTTTCACATTGTTTACAGTTCACTTTAGAGTAGTCTACAACGAGTTTTTGCTATTCAGTCAGATATTTACGAATAATAATAATAAATACTAGTTAAAAATAAATAACAAACATTCCACTAGTTTTATTATTATTTCGTTTTTGCCGCAAAACCAAGTGGCACTTCAGTTCTCTCACATGGATGGTAAATAACGCGACTGTGCGCCCTGCATACCATTACAAAAAGGGCACGTAAAGTCACTGGGATGAAAACTAACGTTTTTGCATTATAGGGCACATAATCATTAGTAAACGTGTCGGCAAACTTATCAATATACGGTACCGCTCGATATAGAGTTCTTCATACGAAGGGGAGATGACTCCTGGCTCCAGTGAAGGCTCCAGTGACGGTTAAAGGTTTTAAACAAAATTTTACTCCAAAACTCCACTGAATAAAATAATTTTTTTTGCTAGATTGAAACAAAACATGTTCACAGAGGTATTACTGCAAAAAAGAAATTCATTTAACGCTACAAATATTGAATAAATGAGTAAAAACTATTTCAGCCAATGATGACTTATATGACCGTTTGTGAAATTTGGCTCCAGTGGAGTTGTCCTTATATAAAATAGCGCTGGAAACGGCTGACCACACTTTGATTTCTGCACTTAGGTCTATACTAGTTGTAAGCTCTCAGTCTATACTGTGTTGTAAGCTCTCAGTCTACACTGTGTTGTAAGCTCTCAGTCTATACTGTGTTGTAAGCTCTCAGTCTATACATTGTTGTAAGCTCTCAGTCTATCTATACAGTGTTGTAAGCTCTCAGTCTATACAGTGTTGTAAGCTCTCAGTCTATCTATACAGTGTTGTAAGCTCTCAGTTTATACAGTGTTGTAAGCTCTCAGTCTACACTGTGTTGTAAGCTCTCAGTCTATACTGTGTTGTAAGCTCTCAGTCTATACTGTGTTGTAAGCTCTCAGTCTACACTGTTTTGTAAGCTCTCAGTCTATACTGTGTTGTAAGCTCTCAGTCTATACATTGTTGTAAGCTCTCAGTCTATCTATACAGTGTTGTAAGCTCTCAGTCTATCTATACAGTGTTGTAAGCTCTCAGTCTATCTATACAGTGTTGTAAGCTCTCAGTCTATACAGTGTTGTAAGCTCTCAGTCTACACTGTGTTGTAAGCTCTCAGTCTATACTGTGTTGTAAGCTCTCAGTCTATACTGTGTTGTAAGCTCTCAGTCTACACTGTTTTGTAAGCTCTCAGTCTATACTGTGTGTAGACAAGACGGATGTGACTACACGGAGATGTTTAACAAGATGTTGATGTGTCTTAACACAGTATCAGAGTCATCAGCTCACAATCAGTGCCAAGAGAATATTGTGGTGAGTCGTGCTGATGTAATCAATAACTGTCACTCTCATTAGTATATTACTACAGTACAGTACATGGGTACATGCCCACTACACAGTACATGGGTGCATGCCCACTACACAGTACATGGGTGCATGCCCACCACACAGTACATGGGTGCATGCCCACTACACAGTACATGGGTGCATGCCCACTACACAGTACGTGGGTGCATGCCCACTACACAGTACGTGGGTGCATGCCCACTACACAGTACGTGGGTGCATGCCCACTACACAGTACATGGGTGCATGCCCACTACACAGTACATGGGTGCATGCCCACTACACAGTACGTGGGTGCATGCCCACTACACAGTACGTGGGTGCATGCCCACTACACAGTACATGGGTCCATGCCCACCACACAGTACATGGGTGCATGCCCACTACACAGTACATGGGTGCATGCCCACCACACAGTACATGGGTGCATGTCCACTACATAGTACATGGGTGCATGCCCACTACACAGTACATGGGTGCATGCCCACTACACAGTACATGGGTGCATGCCCACCACACAGTACATGGGTGCATGCCCACCACACAGTACATGGGTGCATGCCCACTACACAGTACATGGGTGCATGTCCACTACATAGTACATGGGTGCATGCCCACTACACAGTACATGGGTGCATGCCCACTACACAGTACATGGGTGCGTGCCCACTACACAGTACATGGGTGCATGCCCACTACACAGTACATGGGTGCATGCCCACTACACAGTACGTGGGTGCATGCCCACCACACAGTACGTGGGTGCATGCCCACTACACAGTACATGGGTGCATGCCCACTACACAGTACATGGGTGCATGCCCACTACACAGTACATGTACCCACTGTCTTATATCTCTTTAGTGGTATTTGTGCTCTTGTAGTCTTTGCTGCAGTCCCTGTGTGATGTGGAGTTGTCTCTCATTGACGACCTAGACAACATAGATATCGGAACTCAGCTGGCCAATGAGCTGCCAGATGCAGAAACACATGAGAAGATAACTCTAGCATTTATGGAGCACATCGGCAACTATGACCATTGTTACACGTCGGTGCTGCTCTCTCTTCGTACCCTCCTTATATTCACCGACTATGACTATACCTTTAGCTGTCTAACCAGGTAACTACTGTATATAGCTGTCTAACCAGGTGGCTACTAAAGGGAGACGAGCATTGATTGCTCGATCTGTTGTAGAGGGCTGATGAAGGACTCCATGGCGCTGTACAATCTGTTCACCAGACTCAACAACACATTCAGCAAAGATTCCTCTGACTGCATCTCCACGCTGTCGACAGCCTTACAGCTGCTGCGACTGCTTGTAGAGTTGGATGAGAGTCCTGATGCTCAACGGCATCAGACTGTGTCAGCCAAACGACTCGCTCAGGTTGTGTGCATGTTCTCTATTCTGACCTACTGATGACCTTGTGTTACTCTAGCCACATATGGTCAAATTTTTTGCTCAATAGAAAAGTTGGCGTTACTCACCCAGTCCACTTTAGGTTGTTGAAATGTGTGCAGGGTTTTGTTTACCTCGGATGAATTGTATCACCAACAATTTTGTCGGATTTCCCTCTTCTTGACTGGACATTGATGTATTATTTATAGATGGTCAACTGGAAGGTGCAGCCACACCCCTTAGATGACCTTGAAAAGCTGTTAGTTGACCTTGTAGAGGAATCACTGGAAGGAATAGTAGCCAACATTACAAGCATTAACAAGATACTCAAGTCTGTGGGGACTGAGACTGAAGAGGAAGGTACATCGGTACTAAATGTTACCACTGCGGTATATGCTGTACTGTACTGTGTATATGTTGGTTTCTATCATTGCGCACTTTAACCTGCGCATAGTACATGAAGCTATAGTTGTAAATAACGTGTACCGTGGGTTTTCTTCTCATGCACTACTGACCTACCTGGAGTTGTGTTCTTCTCATGCACTACTGACCTACCTGGAGTTGTGTTCTTCTCATGCACTACTGACCTACCTAGAGTTGTGTTCTTCTCATGCACTACTGACCTACCTAGAGTTGTGTTCTTCTCATGCACTACTGACCTACCTAGAGTTGTGTTCTTCTCATGCACTACTGACCTACCTGGAGTTGTGTTCTTCTCCTGCACTACTGACCTACCTGGTGTCATGAGGCCAAGTAATATTTTATGACTGTCAAGCTGCTACTAAAATTTTTTCTTTGGATGTGTGTTGCAAATTAAAATCGATCAGTCTAAAGGCCTTGCCACACATGCCAGAATTTTCACCTGACCCGACTCAGGTAAAATGACTATGGTCAGGCGATCAAGTCCCTGACACCAGAGTAAATAAGTAATTCCCATGAAAGTTAACCGCAGTGAGTTAGGTGACCAGTTGGCTGACTCACACCCAGTACAGTTTGACTACACACCACCACGCATTTTACACCATCTCAACCAATCATGGTCCACTGGAGACTGGGCTTTTATAACTATTCCAGATCGCTCATTTTAGCTCCCTGGAGTGCTCACTGACTCAGTTGAGCTCTCCAGTGAGTGGTCCCAAGTGTTACTGTTTTCTCTGTGTAAGCAATTGTTCACTGCTGTACACACAAGTGATAGCAGATGTTGGGTGATGCAGAGCCGATGGAAACAGGAGATGAGGAGGTGAGGAAGATGCCACATCCAGCTTCTATCCAGGAGCAGTTCTCAAAAAGGTCCATCTTCGTAGTATGTAATGTGGACATGGTCAAACACTCAGCTGCCTACTGGCTCACAAATCTCATGGCGGACGACTCCAATATAGAGGAAACAGATGACAGGTCGGCTTTATCAAACCACCTAGTGATTAGATGCTGTGTGTATCAGACCACCCAGTGTGCAGCTGCTATGTATCAGACCACCCAGTGTGTAGCTGCTATGTATCAGACCACCCAGTGTGCAGCTGCTATGCATCAAACCACCCAGTGTGTAATTGTGTGTATCAGACCACCCAGTGTGTAGCTGCTATGTATCAGACCACCCAGTGTGTAGTTGTGTGTATCAGACCACCCAGTGTGTAGTTGTATGTATCAGACAACCCAGTGTGTAGTTGTGTGTATCAGACCACCCAGTGTGCAGCTGCTATGTATCAGACCACCCTGTGGTTAGATGATGTGTATCAAACCATGCAGTGTTGCCACTAACTTATTGGTTTGTGTTTACAGAATACAAGCTGACTTGATCCAACTGTGTGAGCAGCACATTAAGGACTTTAGCCTGGAGGACGAGCTCAAAAAAACTGAAGCTGGACTTGATAGCCTAGCTAAAGTTACAATAATTCACTCAAGGTACGGGCTCATCCTATCCACCCTCAATTAGGTCATAACAGATCACTGCTGGTGTAACCTAACTGCTGCTGTGTTACAGGAAGAATGAGGTCCTAGCATTAGGCCAAGCAGGAACTGAGTTTAAAGCTCCAATGAGAGGTCTTGGGGTGATGCGAAGAGGTCAGCAACGAGGTCGCATATCTACGAGAGGAGGCCGAGACCATTTCAGAGATCGAGCACAAAACACGAGTCGACCTCCCAGCATGCATGTAGACGATTTTGTAAAGATTGCTACTAATGAGCCCCCGCCATCAGTAAGTGAAGGGTCGATATATACCAAGATACTCTTGCATAGTTGTCCACCTTGGGGAGAACAAAACTCCATATGAAGCAGGGTTGTTATAAATATCGATATTATAAATATGCACGCATTTAATCAAATGTTATTTAACATTCGATTAACAACAACTAGTTTGCCAGCCTTTTCAAGCCCAAGCCGGTTTATCAACTTGCTATGGACGATCCCAAATGTAAAAAATATTTGTTCAACACCAGCACTGGAGGGCAAAGTGAATAAATTCAATGTTTTTGGGAAGAGTTTTCCACCACTGAGAAGGTGTAAGTGATTCTACAAAGTTGTCCTGCAATTGTCATTGTAAAGTTTAGCTATTGTCTTTACTTATTTCATGCTCATTAGCAAACTTAGTGTCCTAATCCTCTCCATGGTGTAATTGTTATTGTTTGATACACTGAGTAGTATCTGGTTTGTTTGGTTCTTTAACTAGTTGCTAATTCAGCGTTTTAAAATAAAAATTCAAAAATAACAATTTTCAAAAATATATCTATCAATCAAAAATATCCGTGATATCAATTGATTGATATCACAACAACCCTGGTATGAAGCAAATCTCTATACTTTTATGCATAACAGTATCTATCTATAGCTGAGATTGTTTAAAGAGCTAACTGTTGCAGCAGATAAATTTTTCACCACGAGACAGAGGAAGGGGAGGATTCGATAGAGGGAGAGGCCGTACTAGATTCCCTACGGTACCAGATGGTTTCAAACCAAGTGAGTGTAATGTGTTATACCTCATGTATAGTGCAATCAGCTGCTGAGCTCACTTATCGCACTGGCTATCTAAATATTTGTGAAGACGTTCTATGTCAACTTTTTTTCTTTCATACTTGCTGCAGATTTCCGCGGAGGATTTAGAGGAAACAACCGAGGCACCCCTAGGGGCTCTCCTAACGCTCGTGGGGGAAGTTACTTTCATAGCAATAGAGGTGCCCACAGATTTGATGACAACAGATTTGCTGGAGGTCGAGGTGGAAGCATGTAAGTTTATCTAACGGTTTTATATAGACACCTCAACAAAAACAGAACTACATCTAACAACAGCCAGGCAATAGGGTGGAGAGGTAGTTGTACGTGTGATTGACTTCTTCACTCAGTTTTATAGCATGTATGTAATACCTGTAGGATGAACAACAGCGTAAGACAAGATAGAAGGACCTTTTCTCCACAAACCTCTGGTAGCAGATATAGCAATGAGAGCTCTCCCTCTGATAGGAGGTCCTATACACCTCGATGTAAGTTGTCTATTCCTGTGTCACTTCACTCATTGTGCAAATACTTACTGGTCCAATCAATCTCACTTTACATGTCTAACAGCTTATCATCAAATACACAACAATATGGAAGCAGACACTGAAGTCCTTGAGACTTGATGTAGTGTAACGTATGAATCTTCACACTAGTTGACACACTTTTGGAATGTGTTGCTGAGTAGAGCAAATTTTATGTTTTCTAGCTGGAATGTCTGACAGTAGCGGTGGAATGAGTCGAGGTCGGGGAGTAACCTCATATTACAGCGGTAGAGACAAGGAGTCCAGGATGGGGCCTTCTACTAGCAGAGATAGAGACAGGCCTAACCATTACAGATCGTATACAAAATAGGAATTGTATAATTGTATTACTGTTCATTTGTATACATGTAGAATATGAATTGTAACACATACATGTAGAAGTAATTGTTTGATTCAAAGGCAATAAATATGTCTTCTACCCTAAATAGTTGCTCTCCAGTTGGAATTGCCTCATCCAAACACAAGCTTGAGGGCTATAGTAACTATATTGAATCCTATCAGAGGTACTGCAAGTAGAGGCAAAACTATTTTTGGCAGATGTGAACATATAACATAACAAACTAAACAGGGTGGGGAGACCAGTGATTTGTAGTTATTGTTTTGTCGCTTACATCAACAACTATTAAGTCAGATAGACGGCAATAATAAACAGCTACTCACTTCTCATGACTGTTCTTATAGATTTGACTAGGTTTAGCATCTGTGACTTCATGCCAGGCTCTTCACCAAATGCAGGAGCCTCAGCTGGACCCACTAGAAAAAAATTGAGACAATTCTATTATTATATAGTACATGCAACGAAAAAGGATCTACAACAAAGTATCTGGCATATAAAATAAACGTCTACGAAGTGAAAATGAGATTGCAAGTGTACTTTCGATAAATACCGGGGAGCACAAAAGCAAAAAATAAGACTATTTGACACTTAATGTACTAACAGCAGAAAGTCAACTGCTGGATGGATGCTTCAGGCGGTGGTTAGTGTTTGTAGTATTAGCTAGTAAAAGTGGTGAACAGATAGTGATATTGCTCGCATGGAAATGTATAATAATTGATAGTATTATTATCAATTTATGATAAAATTATAATAATAATATATTACTACTACATTGAACAAAATTATTATTGTTATTAATTATTATTACTTATCTATTTTTTAATTAATAACAACTTCTAGGGAGTAATAGGGTGATATCACTCACTAATACTTCGTCACATTAGACACAAACTACAGTATCATACATTATTATTACCATCTATCCTACTACTTATTATTATCATTATCGTCCATTATTATTTATTATAATTATTATTACTTTAGTATTATTATTATTAGTTAGTTATTAGTAGTAGTAGATGATTCAATATTATTATGAATTGAATAGTAATAATAAACAACAAGTAGTATTAATTATCATATATCATTATTATTACATTATTATTTTTCTAATACTAGGCAAAAAAATTGAAAAGAATAATATAAATAACAATAATTATTATATTATTTATTATTATTATGTTATTTTTTTATTATAACAACAACAACAACTACTACTATTATTATTTTTTTCTTCCTTTGTTGATGATATTGTTGTTGGTTGTTGTTCAATGTGGTTGTTGTACGTACTCACATTTGGCTAAAAATCGCTTTTCATGAAGGACGCATACAGCATTTAGACATAGAAGTATTGCTTCCAATAAAGAATAAATTCCAAAAGCCATAATATTTATTATTATTATCAGAAAAAATTACTGGAACTTTTCTATATAAAGAGTTTTTTGTGTATATTGTGATTGGTTTAAAAGTCCTTGACTGTGATTGGTTATTGGCTCGTCCTAAATACAAGTGATAGAAACCATGGACGTAGTATTTCTACGTCCATGATAGAAACTTTAAAAATTGTTTACATTCATCATATACAATTTAGTATTATTAATATAAGCAAACGTGTTCGCCAATTGACAAGCTTCCTAATTTCAATCAATCATTGCGTGCACAAAAAACTCTCTATATAGAAGAATCCAAATTACTGAGTTGACGTGGCCTTGATCTAGATTAGGTTTGATAACTCGTTTGATTTATTTTACGGGACGTATTTCAAATCTACCCATAATTAGATGTTTCTAACACTATTAGTAGCCACCATAGAATTATCTCCCCTATAAAGGGGAGATAATTTTATGGTGTGCTGAGCGGGGTCTACGGGGAAGTATCTTTTCCATCTGCTCGCACTCCAAACAATCAAATTTAATAAGGAGTTGTCCACTCCAAATTCAAGGACCAGTTAGTGGGTTGGCCCAAAACACCGCGCCATTTATAAATGAAGATGATGATGCTCTATCGGAAAACGGTGCATCAAACAACAACTACCTACCATAACTAACTGCTATCAGGTAATAAAAATCAATTCAAACCAAACATAATAATTAATTATGTGATAATGTCTTTTCTCTTCGTCAAAGGAGAAAAAGATAATTATAATTTAATAATAATGATCATTTATTAGTATTAGTAGTTGTTGGTAGTGGAGTGGTAAGTAAGTAGTAGTAGTAGTAGTAGTAGTAGGTGGTAGTAGTAGTAGTTATTATTTATAATTATTATTATCATCAATAATATATTATTATTATCATAATAATAATATTAAAAAAATATGTATGTATATAATAATAATTGTTGTTACAACTACTGTTGTTATTTATTTATAGGTATTTTTATCTGATGCTGTTAATCGAATGAGATGTGATGATGATTAGATGATCATGTATTAATGATAAATAATATAATTAATTAATAATAATGATCGATGATGACATTGACAGGAGCTGGGTGGGTGTCAGTTACAAGAACAACAATACGACCTGAGTGTAGTAGGTGGACTTAGTAGTAGTAGTACTCAACTTCTTTACTTTTTATTTATTTTATTACTAATTAACTTTAACAAACAACAACAACTTGAACTTGGGTTGAGTTTTTATTGTTATTAGTTATTATTTATTTTATGAATTAATTGATGAAATAAATAAATAGTAATGGTAATAATAATTTGATAAAAACTAAATTTAAGTAAAGAAGTTAAGTACTACTACTGCTGCTGAAGACTAGAAGACTCTTCCCGTATTGCTGTTGTAACTAACTCCCAGCTCCTGACATATAATGTATTATAATAATAGATTATTATTATTATATAATAATAATTATTATAATACTAAATAAATTATTATATGTATTATTATTTATTATAATTGTTTATTAAAATTTTCTTATTATTATTATTCAATTTTTACTATATCATCGTCTAATTAAACCGGTCCATTGTCAGTATTAGTATGTATAGAGAAACATCAGTAGCAAGCCTATAATAATAACGCTGGTTAATATTTGCTTGGTTACAGAAATCTAATTGATGAAAATTCAAGATAATATTATACATTTTTTATTAAAGAATTATTGTTTGTATGCTCACTGGTGTTTAGGAATGTCTCGTTGAATAATGGGTTATTGTTATTATTGTATAAATAATTATATTGTGCAGGATTTCACTGTGTGAGTTGGTAGCTCGGCCTACCTGCACAACGTCCCGAACTGAGTTGGCAACTGTGTCTATCGCTGAGCAATACAACCCGCCCACAGGTCGACTAGTATCCTTGGGGATGGTGTGTGACAATCGTAGTTTACTCTCTAGCTGTCGGTTGCGTTAGCTTGTTTCAGTGTGCAAGGCAGAGGTCGAACTTTGAAGGCGAACTAGGCGGAGCTAGGTTCGGCCAGCAGAGGTTCGAACTGTTCTGCTGAGTGCAAGTCAGTGACCGAACTTTGAAGGCGAACTAGTCGGAGCTAGGTTCGGCCAGCAGAGGTTCAGGCTGATCTGCTTGTTTATTACTACTCGAGTAATAGAGCATTCGTTGTACATGCATGTACTTAGCGCAGTGAAGTTATTATTGTTAGAGAACAAAGAAACTTCTGAGAGTGTGCAAACTGACTCTGCCTTTATTGCTGCCTAACACGGCTATTTATAAAAGGGGTTACATAATAATAAAATGTATAAACAAACAGGGACAAAGGAAATGTTGTAAGGCACGCCTGGTAATAAAGACTAGACAAATAGAAACTGTGTATAAAAGATAGAGGCTGGCTTTACAGCTACGGCTGAATGCATGCACATGGGATACATATAATATTGCATGTAGATAGAATTGAACAGGTAGAAAGTAAATATATACATAAAGTTATTAGTCCTAGAGTGCTAACATAGAGTGAGTAAATATATCAACATGGCGCCGTCCGTCACAATATTTCTTAATTTTATGTTTGGGGTAATCACGCAAATATTGTGTAATTGTTGGACTATACAAGTAACATATAGCCAGTCAGCTCATTTAGTTGGCGCAAAGTTAAAAATCGATAATTTGGCAGGGATCAGGCATATAGCCATTTTTTAGTTATGAGCATGTTGTGCCCCTGTCCTCACTTCACAGATGCTCCTTGACAGGAAGCTATTGTGAAATAGCTGGGATGAGGCATATATTGAAGTAGGTTCCCCTCTTTCTGCCGCCCTTGTTCTCTATGTCACTATTTTCAATGTATTCCTGTCGCCCATTACAGCTGCACAAACCTTTGCTAGAAATATTGTTGCTAACAATTTATGCATTTATTATGGTGGCTCATAACGTTAGACGGTTTCGTTTTCAAAGCGTATGAACGGATTTGAAATAGTCCAGACGGTTTGCAAAGCGTCTTTTATATTGAAAATAATTGGGTAATTGTAGTAAAATAGCCCAAGAAACTATGTTTAAAAACGGGCTTGTTGGTTATAATAAGTTAATTGTCGGCCTCAGCTGTTGCAGGATTAATGCTATAAAACTGTATTTCCTGTCCAACAATTGTAAAATCTGCAAACCGTATAGTTGTCGTGCAAATAATTCAGACGGTTTAGAAATGATCCAGATGATTTAGGAAATTACAAACCGTATGGACGCTTTAGAAAGAGTATGAACTATTTACAAACCGTATGAATTATTTTGAAATAGTCTGAACTGTTTTAAAATAGTCTAAACTATTTTGAAATGGTTGGAAAAGTTTGCAAGGCACATGGCTTTCGAACCAAAAGCGATCGTCATAATTTTATTTATAGCCTCTATATAACTTTGTCAACATAGACGTCGATCGAAAGACATAGAGCAAGTTATTTAACTGCATAAAAATGTTGTTGAATATAATCTCTAAAATGAATTTTTACAGTTAGGTTGATTTATTATTTAAAATAATTTGAAGCAAATAATATTTATTAAATAAAAAATTTTTGTTTATTTATTTAGAAAAAGTTCAACCGTTCAGTGTTTAGGAGAAACATTATCCATATAAATGGACTGTAGATCTATGACCAATAGAGCGAACCAGCAAATCGGCTCGGATTTTCTAAGTTCACTAACAATTTCACAAAGCGTTCAGAAGTTTTTGCAAAAGTTTCAAATTCGTTCAAACGGTTTGGAAAGCGTTCAAACGTTTTAAAACACAAAAGGCAAAAAGTTCTGAGCCACCATAAGTTATTGTATAAAATTCATTTTGCATCGTTGCTTTTAAAATTATTTTCTCAGTCACAAATTTGTTAATCTTATTTAGGTGTGTTCAGTTGCAATACTGCAGTACTTTTCAAAACAGTTCTGGCGGTTCCAATTAGTCCAGCACCAAATACCTCTTGCAGTCATGACTCTGATGATGGTAGGTTTCTTATTGTTTCATAATATTTGATGCATCCGAATAATTTCTTTGAATATCATTTATTAGTAGCTGTAGTAAGACCATCGCAGTGTGTAATGGCATGTGATGTAGGTTTAAGTTCTTGAAAAAAAAACTCTGACTTATGATGGCTGTCCATTCTCTTAGGAAATAAGATACCATCAGAAATGATTTTCATCGCTGAATGGTCAGATGTAATCAACACGATTCGTAAGCATGAAGTTAGTCATAATGTTCAATTTGCTGTGGCAAAAAAAGTGAAAGGACAGCGCTCTAAAAAGTTAACTGGTAAGTGAACATTTATTACGAATGTTTTTATTTTACTCTAGTTCATTGTGATTTCACCATTTAATCATGTCCAATATTTTCTGAGCATCTTCAGTAAAAGATAGTCCTTTATTTTGCTTTACATGTTTCAGGCTTCAAATAAGTAAATATCTCAGATGATTCTGAAAGAAAACATTTATTATGGACCAAACAAGCTGTGTTGTGCGTATCTTGTGCCGACTTATTTATTTATTTGTATTCAATACTCCAACCTTAGATGTTGTTGGTTTTGTCATACTGGTTTTTGTTTTATCATTTCATTCATGTTTCAAACTCCCATTACTTATTTCAATTGCAGCAGATTGTGAGTTATATAATGGCGAGAGAGTGATACATTTTTCAAGTGACTTCAAGCCATACTCTTTGATTGGGACACATGTGAGAGTTGTCGTCATGGCGTGAATCGAAAACTGCCATTACCAGACCATATCACTTCTCATGACGTAAGTGCAACTTTTTATAATGGTTTGGATCAGCTTCGCAAAAATAGCATTTGTCATGTCTTATCTTGTCTTATCCTGTTACTTGGTAAACTTTAAATGTATATATTATTCCATACTTGTATATAGTCAATAGTGCTGTCACCTGCTGACAGCTTCGAATCAGATTAATCTTTACAGCTACTCATTTTAATTTCCCAATAACAGGCTATTCGTTGTTGGGTTAAACGATTTATGAGTATCCAAAAATATCTATCTCTTTAAAATATCTATCTAAAATCCAAACTTAAATGTTCTTCTGCTATCATTGCATTCGAGCATAATATTGTAAAGTGTTTTTCTTACAAATATTTTTCACATAGCATTGTTCGTGATTTGTTTTCTGCAAAAATTTTATTTTTGACGCCTGCCAACATTATGACAACATTCTTCCTAAAAACTAAAGAGCCAAAAATAAACTTTTCATATTTATGAAATAAACATAAAATCAGATTATTTTGAGAATGAGATTAATATTGCATAAGATAATCTTAATCTTAAAATGATTGTTTTTTAATCGTTGATTAACTCAATTAACCGGCACCGCTAGTACTGAATAGATCAACTAATTTATCTGTGCAGTCATTGCTCATTGATTGATTTAACTTGATTAAATGTGATAATAGTATTTGTTGAATTGCAATAGGCCTTTCAAAGACTCGTTACGATTTGTTGACCATGGACGTGGCGAGTGTGCAGAAACGAAAATGAGTTACAGACTGCGGAGTTTTTGCTCTTGCATTTCTGGTGGATGTCCTTCTTGGTGGTGACCCTTCAAAAGCTTCATTTGAACAATCAAAGATGCGTGAACACCTATACCGGTGCCTGTGTAATAGGAGGTTTGAAGGCTTTCCCACTTCCCCTATTCAACAACAAAAAACCTGCTCTAGAAGAATACCTCTGGAGGTAATTTTAGTGTTTTAAAATCTTGTATCACTCTTCTCATATGAATAACAACAATCTGAGGGTGGCTTATAAATTTCTGGTTTACCAAGTGTGACTGCCAATATAATTGAATACTTTGCTAAAAAATGAAAAAAAAAATATATAACAGTTTTATTCAATGTAATTGACTCTTACATCTTACCATACTATTGCATTTTGGCATCAGGCCAAGGTATTCATGACAAAATCAACTTCTACAAACACTATGTGATAAAACTTTTGAACAGAGTAAGATACACATGTAAATTGGATTATATTTATAATGTTGTGAGCTGGTCTTTTACAAAATCCGGTGATTTATTGTAACTCTTTGTATTCTGCTCTCATACTAGCTACAAGAATCACTCGATGATGTCCACTCTTATCCTGAGGACAAGATTGATGAGGAGCAACACTAGGCTGTGGAAGGGGACAACTTCTGTGATGATAATTTCACTGCCTACGAAGATTGTCCAAAGATTCAATTGTTCGTGGCCGCACATAACCCTGCACTGAAGTTGACATGTACTAGTAATTCTTGGGGTTCATATTTTTTTATACCTTCCGAGTTATTGGATTCCTTGGACTCTTTTCAATATGAAGATCTAGAATCATGTGAACTACTCACCCCTCCAGTGCGATATTACCTTGCCATGACAGGCACCCAGGAATACATGAAAGTTACGAAAGATGTGGTGAAGTTTAACTCTCCCACCCATCAAGCTTACATGGATTGGCTTGCAAGCATTGGACACTTAACTCTACCTTGTCAGACTTGTATAAACAAATGGTATCGGAAAATAGAAAGATGTTTGTTAGTTTTATCAAAATTAATTACGGAATGTTATTTTTCTATCATTTTCCGCATTACCAGTTTATTTTGTACTAATGAAATCTTGACTGACAAATATAGATAACAACTGAGGGTGTTTCCTCAATTTAATTATAATACACTGATGCTGTATTGACTGAGGCTCCATATATATACTTTATTACATCATGTATTTATTCCATCCATTCAAACTCCATATATATACTCTACTACATCATGTATTTATTCCATCCATTCAAACTCCATATATATACTCTACTACATCATGTATTTATTCCATCCATTCAGACTTCATATATATACTCTATTACATCATGTATTTATTCCATCCATTCAAACTCCATATATATACTCTACTACATCATGTATTTATTCCATCCATTCAAACTCCATATATATACTCTACTACATCATGTATTTATTCCATCCATTCAAACTCCATATATATACTCTACTACACCATGTATTTATTCCATCCATTCAAACTCCATATATATACTCTACTACATCATGTATTTATTCCATCCATTCAAACTCCATATATATACTCTACTACATCATGTATTTATTCCATCCATTCAGACTTCATATATATACTCTATTACATCATGTATTTATTCCATCCATTCAAACTCCATATATATACTCTACTACATCATGTATTTATTTCATCCATTCAGACTCCATATATATACTCTATTACATCATGTATTTATTCCATCCATTCAGTCTCCATATATATATACTCTATTACATCATGTATTTATTCCATCCATTCAAACTCCATATATATACTCTACTACATCATGTATTTATTTCATCCATTCAGACTCCATATATATACTCTATTACATCATGTATTTATTCCATCCATTCAAACTCCATATATATATATACTCTATTACATCATGTATTTATTCCATCCATTCAGTCTCCATATATATATACTCTACTACATCATGTATTTATTCCATCCATTCAAACTCCATATATATACTCTACTACATCATGTATTTATTCCATCCATTCAAACTCCATATATATACTCTACTACATCATGTATTTATTCCATCCATTCAGACTTCATATATATACTCTATTACATCATGTATTTATTCCATCCATTCAAACTCCATATATATACTCTACTACATCATGTATTTATTTCATCCATTCAGACTCCATATATATACTCTATTACATCATGTATTTATTCCATCCATTCAGTCTCCATATATATATACTCTATTACATCATGTATTTATTCCATCCATTCAAACTCCATATATATACTCTACTACATCATGTATTTATTTCATCCATTCAGACTCCATATATATACTCTATTACATCATGTATTTATTCCATCCATTCAAACTCCATATATATACTCTATTACATCATGTATTTATTCCATCCATTCAGTCTCCATATATATATACTCTATTACATCATGTATTTATTCCATCCATTCAGACTCCATATATATACTCTATTACATCATGTATTTATTCCATCCATTCAAACTCCATATATATACTCTATTACATCATGTATTTATTCCATCCATTCAGTCTCCATATATATATACTCTATTACATCATGTATTTATTCCATCCATTCAGACTCCATATATATACTATACTACATCATGTATTTATTCCATTCATCCAAACTCCATATATATACTCTACTACATCATGTATTTATTCCATCCATTCAAACTCCATATATATACTCTACTACATCATTTATTTATTCCATCCATCCAAACTCCATATATATACTCTACTACATCATGTATTTATTCCATCCATTCAGTCTCCATATATATACTCTACTACATCATGTATTTATTTCATCCATTCAGTCTCCATATATAGACTCTACTACATCATGTATTTATTCCATCCATTCAGTCTCCATATGTATACTCTACTACATCATGTATTTATTCCATCCATTCAGTCTCCATATAAATAGACTCTACTACATCATGTATTTATTCCATCCATTCAGACTCCATATATATACTCTACTACATCATGTATTTATTCCATCCATTCAGTCTCCATATATATAGACTCTACTACATCATGTATTTATTCCATCCATTCAAACTCCATATATATACTCTATTACATCATGTATTTATTCCATCCATTCAAACTCCATATATATACTCAACTACATCATGTATTTATTCCATCCATTCAAACTCCATATATAGACTCTACTACATCATGTATTTATTCCATCCATTCAGTCTCCATATGTATACTCTACTACATCATGTATTTATTCCATCCATTCAGTCTCCATATATATACTCTACTCCATCATGTATTTATTCCATCCATTCAGACTCCATATATATACTCTATTACATCATGTATTTATTCCATTTACTGAGATTTCACTAATTTTATCATTCAACATGATTGGTTAATCACCGTATTTTTGGCTCCGCCTATGATAAAAACATACAGGAGTAGACAACTTTTCAGTTGATGTCTGAGCGGATGGATTAGATAATCCACCGTGCTGAGCAAGTTTTGTTAGTAGCAAACCATTGAAATGAAAACATTTCAATGAGCAAAACTTGCTCAGCACTTCATAGAGAAAACAACTCCATTACATTTTGGGAAAGGCAATTTCGCACGAATATTTTTACACTGTTTCATGCTAATTTATTACATTACAGGCTTAAGCCTAAAGTTGGGAATTGGAACGAACGTAGACAGGAATGAACGTCGACAGGAATGAATGCAGACATAGCTGGAATGAACGCAGACACATCCTGGAATAAACCCCGACAAACCTGGAACGAATGTCGACTATGCAACAAACAAAAGAATTTCGACTTTCATTCCCAGATGTGTCTACGTTCGTTCTTGGCAATATATAAAATGTCATTTCGACTTTCATTCCAGGAGTTGTCTACTTTGGGAAAAAATTATAGTTTATTTCATTCCTGGAACGAATGTCGAAATGAAGCTTTATAAGTTGCCAGGAATGAATTTCGACACTTCCTAGAATGAACATCGAATTTTTCTTCTCTCTAACATAGTCAACTTTCATTCCAGGTCTGTCGACGTTCTTTCCAGGGTGTGTCTACGTTCATTCCAGCTATGTCTGCATTCATTCCTGTCGACGTTCATTCCTGTCGACGTTTGTTCCAAATTCGCTAAAGTTTTTTCACCTATAGTCACTAATCAATCACGCACCATCATCAGCTCTCCTCTGTGACATGTATTACTCTTAAGTGCATAATGCTAATTATATTTTGTCATTATCTGTTATGTTATGTAATGTAATGTTATTTTTCAACATATTTTATGTTATTTGGCTTTGCATCTTCATCTGACAGTCTGATCCCATGCTCAAAAGTTTCAAGGTTGGAAGAATGTGAAGGTCACTACATGTAGTGGTTTATGTTTGTCCTGCGCTTGCTCTTACAATTTAGTGATATATTATACAAGCTTTTACATATATTTACATACAAGGAGCTCGCTACTTCACAGCACCTGATAGTTCAACTAGTATTGCTATACATACTCAGTCCAATCTATTATTGATGCGCTAATGAGGAAATATAAAAAACAAAATATGACATAACTGGTTTGAAGATGACTCAGTTTGTTTATATCGATAAGTGATACTTGCTGAGATCGATATTGTATCAGCTGGTATTGTTATATGGGAGGTAATACATTATGGGAATTTACTCTCGCTCCAACATTCTCAAATCTACAACAAATAGAATCGTGCTAAAAAAGGAAATAAATTCATTAGCTAACGAGAGAACAAAATGCATTATTGGTTGTTTACTCAGGAGAAAACAGTTGTCTTACTTGGATATTTTAAAAAGAGGTTTGTCTCCCTGGGCAGCCGTGTTGGACATCACTCTACGTGACGCATTTGTTGGCTGAGTCTGCCTACTTCTCAAGTCGTTCCACATCAAGTTTTTACTCTGTGACTTGGCTGACTTGTTTTGTTTAGAGTGGTGAGCTGCATTAACATTTCTTTCTGCATCTTCCACTACAAACAGTGCGTGATGAGTGAGATAGCTAAAGCTAACCAATCAATATTGCTTATCCAACCATCGAGAGAAGTTGTTAGTAGCCAGTACAGTACTAGTAACTAATTGCTAACATACTTGCTTGAACTCTCTGATGCCAATCATTGCTAGGTGACTCCCACTCATTGGCGTATCCATAAGCCAACAGCTTGTTCATTGCTGGCCTGCCAGTCCTATCATACATCGCTGGTCTGAAACATTAACAACACTGTTCACTAGTCTCATAACTAGTAGCTGAAGTTTCAAACTCTAAAAACTTGGACAGGATTTGCAACAAGAGTGATGTTATCTGCTTTAGTTGGTAAAGACCTACACTTCAGGGTATCTCACAGATTTTTCAGATTCGTGATTTCTGCCAGAAGGTGGTTTTGCGATGAAATGTGGAGCTGATGGGGCAGTCATTGGTTGTTGGCTAGATTGACCTCTAGAGACATGTTTGATCTCCGGTGCACCTGCCAATACAACAATATTGTGAGATCTCATGTAGCACCATGATATATCGCCGAGTTTAAAAAGGTATTATAATTGTTTACCCGGTGCAACACGACCTTTTTTCCAATAAATCAAACCTTCTGGATCATTTTTGTAATCGTATCCATCACCAAATGGTTTGTGTTCGTCATGCACCATATACTCTGGCAGCCTGAACTCCCATGGTCTGTAAAGCACACAATAGAATTGACAGAATATGTAAAATTACTTTTCACCCAAGTTTCATTAATAATTATATAAATATTTTTCTTACTTGTTTGATTCAGTAGTTTCGTCTTCCATTTTGTTATCTTCCAAGTAATACCAATCACTCCGGGGATATGGCACCGCCTCTTTGGGTTTAGCCTTTGGGTCTCTGTGTCTGAGCAGATCTTCTCTACCCCCCATCTTTGCCATTCGCACATATTTAGTATCTAAAGCAAACACAGCGTGCAATCAAATAAAAAGGCAAAACGTTTTTTCTAGCAACAACACTTCATTCAGCTTGGTCTTTACTCACCGGTATCCCTAAACAGTGGCCGTGGAGCGTCATCATGTGGAATGGAAGACAAGTCATTCAATCCTGGAATTTGTGAGGCTAGAGGTGTTTCATAGGTGGTAGCTTTTCTAGCTGGTTCAGGTGCATGATAGAACCAACCTACGCCGTGCAGGTAAATATAATTCATGAAAAAATGCTACATAATATAACCAAATCATTAGTGTATTGGAATAATCAGTTGTTATATTAAAAAGACTTATGATAGTAATGCAAATTATAAACCATTTTTTTTTAAGTTTTGCACGAAAGAAAAAGATCATTTAGTAAATTTAGGTCTATCTATTGTAGAACTACCCCATTCATTCTGCCAAGGTCACAAATCTAATGCTGTCAGTAATAGTGTACTAGCCACAGGCCTACTGCAGAAAATTTGGTGGAATTTGGACCATTTTTTCGGAATTTTATGTCATTTCAACAAAACGTAACATAAAATTCCAAAAAATGGTCGAAATTCCACCAAATTTTCTGCAGTAGGCCTGTGGTACTAGCTTTATACAATTTTGTATAAAATAAAGCTAGTACACTATTATATTATTATTACTGACAGCAATGTAATAGATAGAAAGATTAACAAAAAAATCTAATAATTAATTAACCATACCAAGTTTTTTAGGCTAACTTCTTCTTGCTACGTTACTTACCTATTTCAGCCAAATTTTGTGAAACAGCCATTGTATTAGCTGATTATTTTCTGATCTGCTGAGCTTTTGAGTCTGAAAACTTTCCTAAAGATGATTACTTTACAATTGCTATGTAGTAACTACTGACAGAACGACTCTTATGACAATGGCAGTATGACATACATACAGGTGCACATTTTATCGTGTACGCTGTTTGTTGTCATAAATGCTTAGCAACATACTGTAGCGCGGTTTTTACATGAAGTTTTTTCACCCACCCGTGTTTTGCCAAGACTTTTACCACGGGCTGCAGTCAATGTCAAACCAAGGTTGAAGGTCAAAAGCACCCATGTAGCCACTCGTTCCTTGTTTCTACCATGGATGAAATACATCCATGGTTTCTACATACAGTCACATGACATTATAATTCTTATTACATATTTCTCTTGCAGCAACATCACATTTGTTTGTCAATGATTATTATAAAACTTGAACTGATGAGAGTGTTGACACGTACATGTTCACTTTAAATTTCAAGACAGGTTGTAGTGCGGTGGTGGTATGTAGAAGAATGGTCGTCGTTATCATGCTGGTGAGCAGGAGGAGTAGTAATAATTATAATAATAATAATAATAAGCCTAAGTAACTAAGGCTAATAATAAATAATAATAAATAATAATGGTTGTTTGTTGTACACAGAATTAATAATAACAATTATAATAATTAAACTTGTGTACGTGTTAACATTTTCATCAGTTTATGCTATATAGGAATTATTATTGAAAAATCAGTTGTAGCTGTTGAAAAAAATAATATTATTTATTATTATATATATTATATAATAATGATAATAATAATAAGTAGCATAATAATAATAATTACTAAATAAAATCATGATTATCATAGAGAATCAAAGAAGAGGGTTGCTCCACGAATGTATGTTGGAATGAACATAGAGACAGGGATGAATGTCAACATTCATTTCAGGATGTGTCTACATTCATTTCAGCTACTACTACTATGGTTGCATTCATTCCTGTCGACGTTCATTTCTGTGTGTCAACGTTCGTTCCACCCCCTTGTCCTATCTATGTGTGAAACTAGACATTCTGTTGGGGATTTTATAATAAATATAGTATTCAAGTATAATACTTGAATTGAAGTGTAATCACTTCTTCTTCTGAAGATTCTAGCGATGTAGCTGGCTCATAATATATCGTTTATCGTTCCGGATCGTCAGCACAAGTTAGGGTAGTACGGTCATCTGATCCTAGCCTGCCACAGGGGGTGCTGAGAGTAGAGAAGAAAAAACAGGGAGGCAATTCCACATCTTGGCTGTTGAAACAAAGAAGCACTTTTTGTACAACTCGGTGTTGCAGTGAGGTATTAGGTACTGCTGGTGGTGTCTAGGAGTGCTGCTTTGGTGAGGATGGAGGCCAATGTAGTCTGAGATGGTGGTAGCTACTTCTCCAAAGTGCATTGCAAGGAATAAGCCGAGTCATCTCCTCTGTCTTCGGTGTTCCAGGGTTTGCCACTCCAAGTTCTCAAGCAGTTTGGTTGTGCTTGTCTGATGGTCTGTTCAAGGAATGTTGTGTACATTTCTAGCTGCACATCTCTGGATGGCTTTGAGTTTGGTGGATTGAGTATTCGTTCGTTGGCCGTCCCATACCGTATAGGAGTGCTTCACAATTGGTCTAACTAGGGTGGTGTACACCTTTGCTCTTAGGTGGGGTGGTGTAGGTGGGATTACTCTTCTCACGTAGCCAAGCTGGCTTGATGCTTTGTTGGCTAAGTAGGTGGTGTTATCATTCCAGTGCAGGCTGCTCTCTTATTATTGTTATTTATTATCATCATTCAATTTCATCATCGTTATAATAATAATAATAATAATAATAATAATAATAATGAATAATACTTATTATTATTACAACATACAATCAATACAATTTTGTATAAATTAGAGTTGTTGTGGGTGGAACTACTATTTATGTTGTGGAATTATGTTCTTTTGGTGCTTGGATTATTGGAAGCACAATGAATTGTTATAGAGGTAATTGAAGAAACTGGCTCATAGCCACTGCTTTTTTGCTTAAATTTGTGTTAGCTGAAAAAAAGCTGTGCGTGCGTGTGTGGTATAAAGGATTAAACTTCAACGATAGCTGACAGCCAACAACCCCTTTTCAGCTCAAACTCTCACAGGAGTAAGTTTTGTATTATTTTGTGTGTGAGTTATTCAAATATATGGTTAAAGTAGTTCAAGCAGCAACACTATAGGATAGTAATGACTGATAGTGGGTGATACAAACAAGTGAAATGTAGTGGTTGTACATCAGATACTACAAGTTAAGTTTGAATACACTATTAAAATACTTTTAAGATTACTGCGGTGTTTAGTGCAGTTTGTGTTTTTTGCTTGCTCGCAATACATTGGCGCATATTTCATTGGTTTTATCTTGCACATTTGCTTATTTATTTTGTAATTTAATATTGCATGCACGCTAGCTGATACTTTGTATTGCTTACTCAGTCAGACTATGCTATTGAATGTACTAGGTAGGCACAAGTGGTGGGTAGTGTATTGCTGACACAAAGTACAGTACAAACCATGGAGTGATCAACTTGTATTCAGAATCCATGTTAAACTAGAAGCTGTTCAACTTCACATACTCATTGCTGTTGATAAGTTAAATAGTTATTGCGACTGAATGGGTTGCAATCAATTTAAAAAATTCCAAGTGTTCAGGTTTTAATCTACATTGTTGTTGCAGTGCACATTTGTTAAAGCTCCTAAAATAATTTTACTCAGTTTTACTAACAACTGGTTTTTTATCATTTGTATCAATTCTAAGCAATTATATATTGTATATATGTAAAACAAGTGCATTTCACCAAGTTTCCACTGCAAAAAAAAACCTCATTATAAGCAAGATGCAGCTTATCATTTTTTACGTTTGTTACAGATTCTTTTGTTGTTATGTTAATATTCCTTTCAGCAAGATTATATAATAATTATATCTCTACAAATCATAACAGCAGAATATGTAGTAGCAATAGTGCTTGTCTTCAAATAACTTGCTTCATACAACGATAATTTTTGTCACTTGGATATAAAATCAGATCAGAGTAACACCATTAATATCTTTCTAGCAGCATGAACTGCTTAGTTAGTAGTTAGGTACATGGTTAGTTAGTAGTTGGGTACATGATTAGTTAGCAGTTAGGTACAAGGTTAGTTAGTAGTTGGGTACATGGTTAGTTAATAGTTGGGTACAAGGTTAGTTAGTAGTTAGGTACAAGGTTAGTTAGTAGTTAGGTACATGACTAGTTAGTAGTTAGGTACATGGTTAGTTAATAGTTAGGTACATGGTTAGTTGGTAGTTAGGTACATGACTAGTTAGTAGTTGGGTACATGGTTAGTTAATAATTAGGTACATGGTTAGTTAGTAGTTAGGTACATGACTAGTTAATAGTTAGGTACATGGTTAGTTAATAGTTAGGTACATGGTTAGTTGGTAGTTAGGTACATGGTTAGTTAATAGTTGGGTACGTGGTTAGTTAGTAGTTAGGTACATGACTAGTTAGTAGTTAGGTACATGGTTAGTTAATAGTTAGGTACATGGTTAGTTGGTAGTTAGGTACATGGTTAGTTAATAGTTAGGTACATGGTTAGTTAGTAGTTAGGTACGTGGTTAGTTAGTAGTTAGGTACATGGTTAGTTAGTAGTTAGGTACATGGTTAGTTAGTAGTTAGGTACGTGGTTAGTTAGTAGTTAGGTACATGGTTAGTTAGTAGTTAGGTACAAGGTTAGTTAGTAGTTAGGTACATGACTAGTTAGTAGTTAGGTACATGGTTAGTTAATAGTTAGGTACATGGTTAGTTGGTAGTTAGGTACATGGTTAGTTAATAGTTGGGTACAAGGTTAGTTAGTAGTTAGGTACATGGTTAGTTAGTAGTTAGGTACATGGTTAGTTAGTAGTTAGGTGCATGGTTAGTTAGTAGTTAGGTACATGGTTAGTTAGTAGTTAGGTACATGACTAGTTAGTAGTTAGGTACATGGTTAGTTAATAGTTAGGTACATGGTTAGTTGGTAGTTAGGTACATGGTTAGTTAATAGTTAGGTACATGACTAGTTAGTAGTTAGGTACATGGTTAGTTAGTAGTTAGGTACATGGTTAGTTAGTAGTTAGGTACATGGTTAGTTAGTAGTTAGGTACAAGGTTAGTTAATAGTTGGGTACGTGGTTAGTTAGTAGTTAGGTACATGACTAGTTAGTAGTTAGGTACACGGTTAGTTAATAGTTGGGTACATGGTTAGTTAGTAGTTAGGTACATGACTAGTTAGTAGTTAGGTACAAGGTTAGTTAGTAGTTAGGTACATGGTTAGTTAGTAGTTAGGTACAAGGTTAGTTAATAGTTGGGTACGTGGTTAGTTAGTAGTTAGGTACATGGTTAGTTGGTAGTTAGGTACATGGTTAGTTAATAGTTAGGTACATGGTTAGTTAGTAGTTAGGTATATGACTAGTTAGTAGTTAGGTACATGGTTAGTTAGTAGTTAGGTACATGGTTAGTTAGTAGTTAGGTACATGGTTAGTTAGTAGTTAGGTACAAGGTTAGTTAGTAGTTGGGTACGTGGTTAGTTAGTAGTTAGGTACATGACTAGTTAGTAGTTAGGTACACGGTTAGTTAATAGTTGGGTACATGGTTAGTTAGTAGTTAGGTACATGACTAGTTAGTAGTTAGAAACAAGGTTAGTTAGTAGTTAGGTACATGGTTAGTTAGTAGTTAGGTACAAGGTTAGTTCAAATTATTAGCGGCTGTTTATTAAATGAATAGTACCCGAGTCCTGAATTTAATTGAAAGTAGGCCTTAATTACTTTCAAGTTTTTAACAAAGATTCATTTTGTGGTGCGTTACTTATGTATCTATTATTATTGTTATTCATATATATTTATTTTGGCTTCTAATATTATTGCTTTTAATATATTGGCCATTCCTTTCTCGCTGTTTTTATGCTCATATACAGCTTTGGGCATAGAGTCCAAATGCCTCTTAGTTTTAATTATGATTCGAGGGCTTTTAAGAATGTAAACAGACATAAAATGTAGACACTTCTTGGAATTGACATCAACAAACCTTTAACAAATGTCTGCTATAAAGTATGAAGGATTATTCTCTTTATTGTTCGGGAAGGTGTCTACAATTATCTCAGGTTTATCTTTGTTTGTCCTTATTAATGCTTATTCCCCTCTATACTTATTCCTGTCAGTTTGCTAGCGGTATAGCAGTAACTGATCATCAGCAGCATAGTCTGACGTGTGTTCAGTTCGATGACCCTTTAGTGGCATCATAGAATGCCGGTTCCTGCGGCTCATAATTTTATGTAGTGCTGAAGTCAGAGCTTCGTGTTTCTCATCTTGGGGCAGAATTCTCATCATCATCATAATCTTTCTATCTGTCGAGTTTTTACAGTTCAATATTCAGCAGGTCTTTTAAAATGCGAAGTCTTTCGCAGAGATATTTATCAATTTTCATGGTTTCAGTTTTTTACTGTTATTTCATAAATGCAATAACAAATTTGCTACGATAATATGATTGGTGAGGGGCTAGATATTAAAACTAGATTAATTACAGTACATCTTAAACATATTATTTAGAGAGTGTTTTGGGAAGAATACATCACTGCTACTCACGAATACCTTGTTATTGTTGCAACTTTGTTATTCCGTTTATCACATAACTTATTACTCAACGACTGCATAACTATATTTTATCAAAATATTGGTAGCACGTTTCATATCAAAATGGTGGTCATTTTAGGTAACATGAGTTCAGCTTTGAAGTTGTAGCTGAGGTCTTGTAGTAGGTCTTGTTCAATAGAAGCTGAATTCTTCATTACCAATGTATCAACATTGGATACTCATAAACTTGTTGTATTTGGGAAATCAGATTTTTGATTTACAGTCACTTTTTGATAGACGATGTATGACATGTGTGTGTAATAGTGCTGTTGGTAATATTGACTTGTACTGTGGATTACTTGGTTCTCCTGTAGTTGTGTGTCAGTCACATCTGCATCTTATACCTTTCTGTGGTCATGCACTATGTTTGTAGGCTCCTATATGAACTGTCTGACTAAGGCTCTGTGTAAACTAGATCGCTACCATGACTGAGACTGCTGCCGTGCTACCAGACAGCCAGCGTCAGCTAAAGAAAGACGTCAGCTCACCTGATGGAGGTATAGTCAGGTATGTCTGCCTTCTGCTATATGTAAAGTCATCATGTCTCTTTGCGTCTCCAACAATCTAAAGACCGTCAGTAAAGATATACATGATTTCTCTAGCAAGTGTTTTATATTGTATGTTATATATAGATAGTATATATCGTATGTTATATATAGATAGTATATATTGTACGTTATATATAGATAGTATATATTGTATGTTATATATAGATAGTATATATTGTATGTTATATATAGATAATATATATTGTATGTTATATATAGATAGTATATATTGTATGTTATATATAGATAGTATATATTGTATGTTATATATAGATAGTATATATTGTATGTTATATATAGATAGTATATATTGTATGTTATATATAGATAGTATATATTGTATGTTATATATAGATAGTATATATTGTATGTTATATATGGATAGTATATATTGTATGTTATATATAGATAATATATATTGTAGGATATCCATGGATGGCAAGGCACCAAGTTACTCACACATTCTCACCAACTACATCAACAAAAACAGACCATTTATACTGACCCCGGGGGCTTGTGTGGGAGAAGATGGTAAGCGGTGGGCAGTTTTTGATGACTGGTTGAAACCGGAATATGATGAGACTACTGGACACCTTGATGTAGACTACATATGTGATAGATACGGTTGGTGTATATACTACCATATGTGTGTGCTGTCTGTAGCTGTCTGTAGCGTCGTGTAATAATATGTATTTCCGCTCCAACAACTGAGGGTCTTTTTAATTGTCTGGCCTTGTCTAAATCTCTTGCAAGTGATCCAAACATGTTTCACATTTATGTACTACTACTTTGAAACAGTCTGAGCTGTGTTGAAGTAATCTCTCTTTGAAAAGCTCTGAATGGTATAATACATGCCACATTATACTGCACAGCAGTACCTGGTCATGAGTGTGAAGTTGTCTACACTCGCATCTCTTTGCTGTAATCATGTACTGATAACTCCAAATCGTTGTGATTGTTTTGGTTAGACAATTCCAACGATGTACTTATGCAACAGGAGATGATGAAGTTCCTGTAGCTCGGTGCAATGAGGAGGCGCATGGGTCCCACCCTAGATCTAGGATGACTTTCAGGGAGTATCTGGACTATCTAAAGGACCCCAAGTCTGCCCGTGGCTCGTTGTATCTGAAGGACTACCATTTTGTAAGGTGCGTTTCCTGGCGGTACATTTCATGTCTCTTTAAGGGTTTAATGGGATTTTATATAAGGCAGTAAAAACCAATCTTATTGGTCAGTTGTATAGTTCTTGTCCATTCTTGTTTCGTTTGTTTGTTGGGAAATGTTTTGAGTTTATCACGCTCTTCATCGTTCGCTGCACCTTCAATCACTATTGGATTTTGATGGCCGGCCTGCTTCTGCAAACCTACGAAATATAGCAACTCTTTGTGAGCACTCTAGTAAATTGTTGAACATTTTGTGTGCTTGCAAAGACACAACACATAAGCTGGTCGTTGGTAGTCATTGAGGCTTCATCAATGGCTGCCATTAAATGGAATTTCTTTTCTCATATAAACCCCAGACTTATTGATGTATAAAACGTCTCTGGCAAAGCGAGCCCATTTTACTGTTTCTGACGAAGAATATCAGTGACAATGATATTGCCGTTCATTGTCATTTATATATGGCGTAATATACTGGCACAATTTGAAACGTTTTTTTTTTAAATAGTGTTTGGTTGCTGCAGTTTCACCCACTGAAGCAAGTGTGTGAAAGTGTAGCAAATGTCACCTTGGTTTTTCACCAAACCTACCTACTCCACCTGTCGCTTTGTATCATCGAACCTAAATTGTTCATTGCCGCCATTTATTTAGCTCTCAATGGCAGGGTCTCTAAATGCACTTGTTAAATCCCGCGTTTAATTCCTACGCATTTCTACGTAATTCATAAGTTTTCAAAAGTACCCTTTGTGTCTCCTTCATTTAGTTTGGAGTTGCTTCCCTTCTCGACAACTTTCAACTAAACAAGGTGCGGACAACTCTTTAGCTTGTCAATAGTAGCATTATTCATTGCCAACCAGGAAGTAACAGTTACTAGTTTAGTAATTGCTATAAATGCAACTTTTGTTTCTACTCTTATGAACTCTGCCTCATTTATGTCAGTGCAATCGTGTGATGGATCAACCAATCACATGTATTTACTAGCAGAGGTGCCGCTGAGCGAATGTATGAGTAAGACGGACCTGCTAAATGCTTGCCCAGCGGGCCCTCTGAGTGAGCCCTCTCAGTGGGACCTCTGAGTGAGCCCTCTGAGCGAGCCCTCTGAGCGGGCCACCAAGTATTCATTATAAATAAAGACAAATAATAAATGATTATTACTGCTCCGGCACAACGTGTCTCCATGTACGCTGGCCCTGTGTGCCACCCTGTGTGCCACCCTGTGCTTCCATTGATAAGGCCGACATAATCAAAGATCTAAAAGTGGTCTTTAAAGCTTTCATGTCTCCAACTGCCGGCCTGACTACTACCAAATGCAGAAAACTGTATCTGAGGGCTATGGACTGCGAGAGAGAGCCAAGTCACACCCTGCAGACAGCTCAGTGGACAATTGCCTTGTTTATGTATTTAACTTCATGCATATTCCTTACATTGGTTTGAATTAATTTATGTATGTTATCATCAGATGCTTGTGTATGTCAGTGTGTGCTATTGGACTGTGTACTCACCAAGATAATAAATATATCCTGTGATAAAACCAATAAAAAGTGAAACTCTTATCCAATACATCTCTTTTATTTCTCATTCTTGTACTGGTTGTGCAGAAGAGAATGTTGGTTATATTGCAATACGGACTTTTCCGTTGGAGACGCAGGCCTCGTATGTTGGGAAATTGAAGGCCAACATCTCTTGAAGGCCTTTGAAGCTGCCCAGGCCCGGTGTAGCCAGTCCCAGGGACTGTTTAACTTGTTTTTGACTAACTAGGTGTTTGTTTGAGGATGGTTGAGCCCTTGTGGAGCCATAGTAGATGCCTAACCCATTTGGATATTGCGTACTGTTCATGTTGTTGGTTTTTGTCACAAGATATTGGTGGAAGGTGATAGACCATAGAAATAGTACTACCCAGTAGATAGTGATTGTGTGCTGTCTACTTGTCATCTCTCAATCACCTATCAAATCTGCCTTATCGCTGACTCGCTCTGTTTATCTCCATCTATGAACATTGTTCAGTATTTTTATTATCACTGTCACATGTGTGTGTTATTCTATTGATACTGTAACAGTGATAGTTAGTACTGTAGTGGTAGTTAGTGATGTAGTGGTAGTTAGTACTGTAGTGGTAGTTAGTGATGTAGTGGTAGTTAGTACTGTAGTGGTAGTTAGTACTGTAGTGGTAGTTAGTACTGTAGTGGTAGTTAGTGATGTAGTGGTAGTTAGTTCTGTAGTGGTAGTTAGTACTGTAGTGGTAGTTAGTACTGTAGTGGTAGTTAGTGATGTAGTGGTAGTTAGTACTGTAGTGGTAGTTAGTACTGTAGTGGTAGTTAGTACTGTAGTGGTAGTTAGTACTGTAGTGGTAGTTAGTGATGTAGTGGTAGTTAGTACTGTAGTGGTAGTTAGTACTGTAGTGGTAGTTAGTGATGTAGTGGTAGTTAGTACTGTAGTGGTAGTTAGTACTGTAGTGGTAGTTAGTACTGTAGTGGTAGTTAGTACTGTAGTGGTAGTTAGTGATGTAGTGGTAGTTAGTACTGTAGTGGTAGTTAGTGATGTAGTGGTAGTTAGTACTGTAGTGGTAGTTAGTACTGTAGTGGTAGTTAGTACTGTAGTGGTAGTTAGTACTGTAGTGGTAGTTAGTGATGTAGTGGTAGTTAGTGATGTAGTGGTAGTTAGTGATGTAGTGGTAGTTAGTGATGTAGTGGTAGTTAGTACTGTAGTGGTAGTTAGTACTGTAGTGGTAGTTAGTGATGTAGTGGTAGTTAGTACTGTAGTGGTAGTTAGTGATGTAGTGGTAGTTAGTACTGTAGTGGTAGTTAGTACTGTAGTGGTAGTTAGTACTGCTGCAGTACATGGTGGATATGCGTGAGATCCATTAGGTTGGCTAGCTATTTGGTTGTCATGGCAACCCTCCTGCGTTCCTCATTCCATCATTGTCATTTTGTGGTATCTTACAAAATACTTGATGATGTACCACTGTGGTTGTAGGTTGCATGGGGATGATAATCTTTACAAAACACCTGTATACTTCTCCTCTGATTGGCTCAATGAATATTGCCATGACAAGGATATAGATGACTATAGATTTGTGTACATTGGCTCTAAAGGAACATGGTAGGTGCCAAGTGTACACGTGTACAGCTCGCTACAGAGAGTGTAGCACACCCTAGAAAGGCAAGCCAAGGTGGTTGTACTTTTAATCTACAGTATAGCGTGTGAAGTAGTTGGGTGTGTTACCCACATACTGTTGTATCCATACATCATACACACTACATCACACACACTACATCATACACACTACATCACACACACTACATCATACACACTACATCATACACACTACATCACACACACTACATCATACACACTACATCATACACACTACATCATACACACTACATCATACACACCACATCATACACACTACATCACACACACTACACCACACACACTACATCATACACACTACATCACACACACTACATCATACACACTACATCATACACACTACATCATACACACCACATCATACACACTACATCATACACACACTACATCATACACACACTCACTAGTTCTCATTGCCTGATCCTGTGCGTCAGCACACTGATGATGCAACATAGGAGTTACCCTTTACTGCCTGTTTCTTACTCATTGGTGATTTCTAGTCACATGGGCAGTCTTGTGATACTAAATCGATCGTGCGTGTGATTAGGTTGTTTCACTCACATGACGCTGAGTGAATAATACTGGCGCTTAACAGTTGTTGTTGTTATCAAGTCACCCATCTATTAATAGACTGTCTACTGAGTGCCTCTCTGCATATTTCATAGCTAGATGTCCGATGTTAGTGATTAGGTCTATAACTGTCCAGTTTCTCTATTACAACAAAGATTCCTTCTCTCCTGGGCCTCCTTCCTCAGCCTACTGTGGTGTCCTGGAGACTGTAAGCCGGCCAGTGACCAGATAATATTGTCCTCAGGCCTGTCATTATTGACTCTTTCCTTCTGTCATGCATCCATCTTACTTAGCCTGCTCTGGACTGTATCTCTTGTCGACACTGACCCCTGTTCTGCCATGTGAGCAGGAGATGTGAAGGGCTGCAGTGAATGCAGGTGACACAGCCTCGGTACACACAGCTGTGTAGGTAGAACAAAGCTTATATTGTATTATATGAATGACTGAGTGCGTGCAATGGGTTGGCTATCTTACTGCAAGTAGTGCTATTGTAGGAGTGAGTGTGTGTGTATTGTTGTGTTATACCAGATGAACAGTAGGCTCATCACTCTACCGGCCTACCCAGCCATCAGTGGACTGGCAACAGGTGTGCATTCCCTCTCGTTTGTCTTCAGTCACCCGTTCAAGACGTCAATAATTGCTTCACATTAGAGGGGTGATTATTGTAGCGCTATTAATGAGCAAGAGTCACACTTCCTCCTGCTACTTGCTCATTTTTCCCCCTCAACTGCGATCTCTTGTGACCAGTGACATGTATATATTGTGTAGTTCTATGTGTATATTGTGTAGTTCTACGTGTATATTGTGTAGTTCTATGTGTATATTGTGTAGTTCTATGTGTATATTGTGTAGTTCTATGTGTATATTGTGTAGTTCTATGTGTATATTGTGTAGTTCTACGTGTATATTGTGTAGTTCTATGTGTATATTGTGTAGTTCTATGTGTATATTGTGTAGTTCTATGTGTATATTGTGTAGTTCTATGTGTATATTGTGTAGTTCTATGTGTATATTGTGTAGTTCTATGTATATTGTGTAGTTCTATGTATATCGTGTAGTTCTATGTGTATATTGTGTAGTTCTATGTGTATATTGTGTAGTTTTTTTTTGTTTTTTTGTTTTTGAGCTGTGCCTTGTGGGCAACCCTAAAGACGGGTCTCATAAGCTTGGAGCTTGTGTGAGCAGCACCCTGTACCCATGCCCGCCGTTACCGGCTACTCTTCCGAAAAGGCAGAGGGGGATCTTTTACTAGCATGACTCCATAGTTATTATGGAGAGTGCAATCAAACTAGGGACCACGTTATTTTTATGCCCATATCCGACCAGGCAGAGCATAGGAAGCCAAATATCTTGCTCACAGATAACCGTGCTGGGAATCGAACCCCCAGATCCAGGATTGAAGTGCAAGCACTTTAACCACTAGACCACACGTGTATATTGTGTAGTTCTATGAGTATATTGTGTAGTTCTATGTGTATATTGTGTAGTTCTATGTGTATATTGTGTAGTTCTATGTGTATATTGTGTAGTTCTATGTGTATATTGTGTAGTTCTATGTGTATATTGTGTAGTTCTATGTGTATATCGTGTAGTTCTATGTGTATATTGTGTAGTTCTATGTGTATATTGTGTAGTTCTATGTGTATATTGTGTAGTTCTATGTGTATATTGTGTAGTTCTATGTATATATTGTGTAGTTCTATGTGTATATTGTGTAGTTCTATGTGTATGTTGTGCAGTTCTATGTGTATGTTGTGTAGATCTGTGTATATTGTGTAGTTCTGTGTATATATTGTGTAATGCTATGAGTATATTGTGTAGATCTATGTATATATCGTGTAGTTCTGTGTATATTGCGTAGATCTATGTATACATTGTGTAATTCTATGAGTATATTGTGTAGATCTATGTGTAGATCTATGTATATATCGGGTAGATCTATGTGTATATTGTGTAGTTCTATGTGTATACTGTGTAGTTCTATGTGTATATTGTGTAGTTCTATGCGAAACATCATCTTTGCCTGTAGACAATTTATTTCGCTCTAGGACTCCTTTCCATGCAGATGTTCTCAGATCGTTCAGCTGGTCAGCAAATATCAGTGGAACTAAACGATGGATATTCTATCCTGCAGGTAATGGATGAGTGTTCATTGAAATGTGTGTATTGGACTGATGCTGTCAAACCACTGATGACACATCTCTACACCGCTTGGTGTACTCCACAGGTAAGGAGCAACTCCTCGCAGACAAACTAAACAACCTGCCTTTTGATGTCACTCGTCAACCATATTCCTCTCCTGATCATCCCTCATACAAGTATAGAATGGAAGTGGTGCAGAATGCTGGAGAAGTCATATTTGTACCCAGTGGATGGCATCACCAAGTACATAATTTGGTGAGCGACAAATGTGCTGCTGTTATCAGACTGTGCAATAGTTATTTGCAGGTAACACCAAGTTGTTACGACCTCAAAACTGAATTGAACACAACCGTCAGTGACTTTAGTTTTTTTCTATTGAATATTCAGTTCACACCAACGTATTCCAATTAACAACCATTTTTGTGCAGGTTGAGAGACCATGATGCTAATGTAGTAGAATAGTCACTGGCCTCTTTAAGTCAAGTCGCTGTATTTCAAGTCACTGTGTCATAAACACTTGTTTCTTACGTTGTATTGGGGTTGAGGGCCATTTACTTTATTGCGAGTCATTGCAATGGTTGTGCTTGTGCAGGAAACTACTCTGTCAATCAACCATAACTGGTTTAATGGCAGTAACATCACGCTATGTTGGAAGTTCCTCCAGGACACCCTCACTGCTGTACAGAAGGAGATTAGCGACTGCAGAGAAATGGAGGATTGGCATGGCCATTGTCAGGTGAGCAGGTCGTTGAACTAGCTGCATATCGATAAAGTTGTTTCAACTGCCATTGCAGTGATACAACAAATCTGATGCTTGTTAACAATATATTGATTGCATGTATGCGTGTGATAGCCCTCTGGCTCTGTGCATACAAGTTTCATTCTATGAGCAAGTTGCCTATGTGTGCCTGCCTGCAGGTTTTGTTGAGGGCCTACCTAGCTATCAACTACCAAGACCTGTACAACATACTCAGGCATATAGCAGAGAAACGAATGAAAGGGTCAAGTGCGGCAGCAGACGCTGATGACCTGCTGCCCATTTCAGTTGTCATGCAACAGATGGCTGAAGACGAGCATGCCAGACGTTGCATTGGTGAAGGCCTCGGTTATTTGTTAACACAGGTGCAAGAACATTTATCTCTGAACACAGACTAGTGTAAATGCACATGCGTTGACACAGACTAGTGTAAATGCACATGTGCTGACACAGATATACCGGTTGCTACAAAACTTGTATTTTTTATATTTGAATATTAATAACACAGTTTGTACAAAAAAATTTTCAATAAATGGTGGAAACATACGAATACAAATATATAACATATTAAAAATACAAGTAAACAGATGGAGCGGTTCCAACCTTTCAGGTAATCAGACTGTAATATAGGCACCATTCCTTTTAATTGCGTCTGATAGGCAGCAGGCAAAGATAATGCCGATAATCTAAAACAAAATTTACTGTGCTTCTAGATCATGGCAACAAGTAAAACTGTCCATCCTGTTCATAGATACAAACGTGATTCGCACAAAAAACAAAAGCAGCCAGCGAACTAATTACAATGAGAGCTGATGGAAATACAAGTTTAGGTTCTGATGTTTGCTGGTTATATTAGTGATAGCAAGACAGACAGAGGGAGGGAGGTTACCTCTAATGTGTAGAATTTTTTGCTGTTATGGTACTGCCTAGGGTACTGCCTACACATAGTCATGCTCATTTCTAATAGCCTTTCCAAGGCAGCATGCCAGTATGATACCCAGCAACTACAAGTAGTGACAGGAGAAGGATAATTTAGCACTATACTTGAAGTTAAACAGTGTTAGCAAGTAGCTGAGCGCGCAAGCTCACATGCAATTAACATAAGGTGAAATTCATTTCAAAGCAGTAAAATAGAGGAGATAATTATTAATTCATAAAAATATCTCGGTTTTAGTAAGCATGCAGTTAGCAAAGCAATTGCATCAGTATTATATAATTGTTATCTGGTACACATTATGTAATGATATATTTTGTTATGGAACGCACAACATATGTATGACATGAAAAGTTCACCACATAAAATAAAGCTGCAAACGATAATAAATATTATGATCATGAAGAATAGTAGTAATAATATGGATAGACTAATCATTATGACAATAAGAACGCAGTCATTTCATTAAATACTAAAAATAACTTAATATTGTACATCATATTATAATAATATAAATAAACTGACAATTAGTATATATGGAGTTATCTGCTTTATTTAATGCGCAGCCGATTTGAACAGCTTGGAAATAAGCATCACTATCACATAAATCTTGATAATCTCATCTCTCACAAATCAACAGATACACTCACGCAGCTGGTATTAGTTACAGTAGTGAGAAGTTGTCTGTTAGCAGCACACCACCCAACAGTAAGTGACAAGAGGTGCAGACAGATAGAAATATAGGAATACAGAGCAGGCACTCACCTCAACTACTCCCAATCCAATAGCCACACCAGCAACCACCACTATGTTCTCTTCAACCGCCCCAGCTATGGCATCTAGACAACCCTGTCAGTAACAATCAATCACTACAGTAACACAGGAAGAACACTAGAGGAACGGTGCTTCCCTTGACAATACAGCAAACCCAACATCACCTCATTATTTAACATTTTGACATGAATTAAAAACATTCAAGTTGACCTAAAACAACCAATTCGAGATTTAACCAAACGTGATTCTTACCTGAGGATAGTAATTGGTTCCAGTGCATTTATTATCGGGACAGCAAGAGTCAGGCACTTTCTTTCGGCTCTCTTCCCAGTCCGTATAGTTGGCTGAGCCACAGCATTCCAACTGTAACAAAACCAATCCACTAAAGGCAAACCAATCCACTATAGGCAAACGCAAGCGCTGTTCCACTACACCTGTCTAAAGCACCAACCTAGCATGTCAATGTGTTCATCGGACTGGTGCGTCTAGTATACCGATGTGTCTAATATACCGATGTGTCTAATATACCGATGTGTCTAATATACCAATGTGTCTAATATACCAATGTGTCTAATATACCAATGTGTCTAATATACCAATGTGTCTAATATACCAATGTGTTTAGTATACAGTCTAGTACTGTTAGGAACAAGAGAACAACATTTTCAGCATAATAAAATTACATTTAGGTATAAGGATACAGACAGTGTCTGAAATTTTCTATTTGTAGTCGAGTGTAAGCTGTGGTGGACCAGCAAATGTGTTTTTTCATTGACCGGCCAAATAAAGAAGCTGAACGACTTATCTGTTAATGTTTCAACTTATTGAATTTTCAATTGGGTTTAAGGAATGAGGAATGGAAGTTTCGGCTTGGCACTTGGAGCTCATGATATCGATATGATGAGGGTTAGTCCAACAAGAGACAAACACAAAATAAAACCGTCATGGACGGTACGGTTTAGTTAGAAATCTGCCAAGAGCTGCCAGTAAAAGTCACAAAGACCATCTTACTTCTTGTTGTGTGGTATCCCATGTTGATTTCACAGATTCATCACTATCATAATTTGTCATAGCATCTTTCATGCCTTTTGTCAGCAGTTCTTCTACATCAGATTTGAGGACAAATGCAGCAATGCCTCCTCCAATCTCACATATCAGTACAAGCCCAATCAACACTGCAAACTAAAAATAGGGTAAAGCCGTTTACAAAGTGATGATCACAATGATCAAAAATGAGAGGACAACTGTTTTGCTCTGAGCCATGGCAGCCCAAACACTATGCCCTGACAACCTATACATCAGATATAATTGGGGTCTTATGTTTCAATGTGGGAATTTATAGCAGGTAATAATGCTTAGAAAACATTATATTTGTTTTTTCATAATCATGATTCTGGCATAAATATGATTGTTTAAAATTACACTATAATGACAAACTGTTTTATGACGGTCGTCGGAACATAGGCACGGAACATAGGAATATGGAGCTTGATTGAAACATAGAGCTTGACACCAAGTTACTCGTTGTATGTGTAGCCAATGAGTACATACACATTCATTATAGCAACATTCATCATAATCATGACTGCAATCTCAGTAATTAGTAGGCTTTAATCATAAAGGTTTAGTTACCGTTGTCACCATGCAACTGTTCTCTTTCATAGCCCCACAGCATCCAAAGAAACCGATGATGAGAGTCAGCGCACCCACTGCAATGATGAGTATTGCTGTTGCGTTCACATTCCCCGTTGAAAAGAAGTCAAGGTAATTGCTAAGCGCAACTTGAACATAGATACCAACACCTATCAATACAGCTCCAAATATCTGCAAAAAAACAGCAAGCATTTTAATTAACAACTAATTAAAGCTATTAATTATCAGCTTGCTGAGTACATAAACAAATATCATTAATTGTTACAAAAATAATAATATCACTGCTAGTTCCTGGCCCTAACTAGTGGTACCAGACTCAGACTGAGTAGTTCATTACTACTACATTACATATTTTACAAGGCATCCATTTCCACCTACCAACCATCGTGATTAGTAATGATGATACAACAAAATACAATACTTTATTCATTCTCAATCTCTCTCAAACCTATGACAATGACCATTATTATATTAGTTGCTGTTCATCTTCTATGAAAAAAATTATTTATTCAGATTCCTTGTTGGTCTAGTAATGAAAATATAACTAAATAAATTTGTGTTTTGAACTACTTATTATTATTATTATATTAGAGATGGAATTTGTTAAAAAGTTATTATAATAATAGCATAAGCATCATTCATAATAATAATAATAATAATATTATTATAATTTATTATTATGGATAATTAAATTTTTTTATATATATTAATATTATATATATATATTATTATTATACAACAACAAACTACTATTATTATTATTATTATCATAACTTTATGCAACAATTACAATAATAATTACTACTACAACTACATAATAAAAAAACGTAATTATATAATAATAATAATAATAATAATCAAAACAACAATAATAATAAATTATAAAAAGATGATAATAAATAATAAAAAGATGATAATAAATAATAATAATTAATATTATATATATATATATATATATATATATATATATATATATATATATATATATATATATATATATAATATATATATATATAATATATAAAATTATTTTATAAATATTTATTATTATTATTTAATTTTATTATAGTATTACTACTACCGTAAATGGTACAGCAAACTTTACGGCCGCAACCATAATTACTTACAAAGAAGAGAAGATTAAAGGCAAAAAGAAGATATTTAACGCATGACATTCCCTTCTCAACCATTTTGAATAAACGATGTTAATTTCTGGCGCAGCAACTACTAGTATTTACGGCGATGGATAAATCGGCGAATGACTGGTAGTAATCTTTTGCAGGTTTATATTTACTTTTGGCGCCTCGGTACTCATTCTAAATCCTCGCCATAAATTATTGTACTTTCAAAACCTGTGCAAAGAATTGCCACAATAAATTTGTCATTGTTTATTGGTAAGATTGAAAAAAAAATTTAGATTTTCTGGGAAAAAAACACAGTTACAGCACATAAATTTAATGAAAGTATAGTTTGTTAGACATAAGTAAACTACAATATATTTCTACGCCAAACCGACGTTGTTTGAGAAAGGCAACTCCAAAAAGCCAAGAAATGTCTTTGAAGGTAAGAATACAGTATATATAATTTTGTTCCATTATTTTACATAGTCTACCCCCAGTCTACCTCGATCTGCATGCGGAGCCTGGATGATGTATCATAATATTACGCATAATTTTAAGTGCAGTGATGAGTGAGTAATCTAGTAATGTATAACTTAATAGCAAAAGGTTTATGCATTAACATCCCGGAAAATGGCAAAATATTTTGTTGTTACTTCGTGCAAGGAAAAGCTTATCTGGTTTTACACCAGCCCACAAAGAACTGTCTTCTTATAAGAGGCACACAGCATAACTGGGCATGTAGGCGGACATGCTACTGAGAAATTGAACAGAAGTATTTGGTGCAAACCATCTTTCTCTCATACACATTTGCACAGAGTGTGCTGCGGAGTAAAAGTTATACCAAAAGAAAACTTGTTAATGCACATGATTTAGCTCACAGTATACCAGTTACTTCTCAAGGACTTAGCATTTTTTGGAAAGTGATGAGAATTAGCTAAGTTCTGCTTTGACATTTCCGTGCGGCAGCACAGGCAATTCATTGTAATAATGGTCTGTGATTTGTTTGAGGTAGACAGATTGTGTTGGTTAGATAGAAAAACAACACAAATTATGTCATAAACTTGGTAGTTCTACACCCACCTAGCTCTACACCCACCTAGCTCCGCACCCACCCAGCTCTACACCCACTTAGCTCTACACCCACCTAGCTCTACACCCACCTAGCTCTACACCCACCTAGCTCTGCACCCACCCAGCTCTACACCCACCCAGCTCTGCACCCACCTAGCTCTACACCCACCCAGCTCTACACCCTCCTAGCTCTACACCCACCTAGCTCTACACTCACCTAGCTCTACTACACCCACCTAGCTCTACACCCACCTAGCTCTACACTCACCTAGCTCTACACCCACCTAGCTCTACACCCACCTAGCTCTACACCCACCTAGCTCCGCACCCACCCAGCTCTACACCCACCTAGCTCTACACCCACCTAGCTCTACACCCACCTAGCTCTACACCCACCTAGCTCTGCACCCACCCAGCTCTACACCCACCCAGCTCTGCACCCACCTAGCTCTACACCCACCCAGCTCTACACCCTCCTAGCTCTACACCCACCTAGCTCTACACTCACCTAGCTCTACTACACCCACCTAGCTCTACACCCACCTAGCTCTGCACTCACCTAGC
This sequence comes from Cryptosula pallasiana, assembly GCA_945261195.1. NCBI lineage: Eukaryota > Metazoa > Bryozoa > Gymnolaemata > Cheilostomatida > Cryptosulidae > Cryptosula > Cryptosula pallasiana. The sequence continues at coordinate 47,406,923 of OX183133.1, read as the reverse complement.
TCTACACCCACCCAGCTCTACACCCTCCTAGCTCTACACCCACCTAGCTCTACACTCACCTAGCTCTACTACACCCACCTAGCTCTACACCCACCTAGCTCTACACCCACCTAGCTCTACACTCACCTAGCTCTACACCCACCTAGCTCTACTACACCCACCTAGCTCTACACCCACCTAGCTCTACACCCACCTAGCTCTACACCCACCCAGCTCTACACCCACCTAGCTCTACACCCACCTAGCTCTACACCCACCCAGCTCTACACCCACCTAGCTCTACACCCACCCAGCTCTACACCCACCTAGCTCTGCACCCACCCAGCTCTACACCCACCCAGCTCTGCACCCACCTAGCTCTACACCCACCCAGCTCTACACCCACCTAGCTCTACACCCACCTAGCTCTACACTCACCTAGCTCTACACTCACCCAGCTCTACACCCACCTAGCTCTGAACCCACCTAGCTCTACACTCACCTAGCTCTACACCCACCCAGCTCTGCACCCACCTAGCTCTACACCCACCCAGCTCTACACCCACCTAGCTCTACACCACTACACTAGGGGTGTATACCTACACCACTACACTAGGGGTGTATACCTACACCACTACACTAGGGGTGTATACCTACACCACTACACTAGGGGTGTATACCTACACCACTACACTAGGGGTGTATACCTACACCACTACACTAGGGGTGTATACCTACACCACTACATTAGGGGTGTATACCTACACCACTACACTAGGGGTGTATACCTACACCACTACACTAGGGGTGTATACCTACACCACTACACTAGGGGTGTATACCTACACCACTACACTAGGGGTGTATACCTACACCACTACACTAGGGGTGTATACCTACACCACTACACTAGGAGTGTATACCTACACCACTACATTAGGGGTGTATACCTACACCACTACACTAGGGGTGTATACCTACACCACTACACTAGGAGTGTATACCTACACCACTGCACCAGTAATTTATGGAGATTTTAGTGTTGAATAAATAGCTCCATGGTGGATTGTACTATTTTTTCATACACCACTACACCACTACATTAGGGGTGTATACCTACACCACTACACTAGGGGTGTATACCTACACCACTACACTAGGGGTGTATACCTACACCACTACACTAGGGGTGTATACCTACACCACTACACTAGGGGTGTATACCTACACCACTACACTAGGGGTGTATACCTACACCACTACACTAGGAGTGTATACCTACACCACTACATTAGGGGTGTATACCTACACCACTACACTAGGGGTGTATACCTACACCACTACACTAGGAGTGTATACCTACACCACTGCACCAGTAATTTATGGAGATTTTAGTGTTGAATAAATAGCTCCATGGTGGATTGTACTATTTTTTCAGTGCGCATAGATTGCAAAATGCTTTCATTTTTGGGGTGTTTGGACTATGCCTCCGCCTTACAATCATCTATTGGCGGCCCTCCGTAGACACTGGTACCTTTCTTGGCAGACATACTCTCGACAGTGAGGGTCTCTGTCACGTTATCTTGGGTGACATAAATATTGATACACTAAAATCTGCCAGGGTTGCTATTGGTTACTATTGTTTATGCTATCTTGAACAACATCATAACTTTACCGACTAGAACAGATTTTTGTCTTGGCCATATTAGCATGAACTTGAATAACAAAATTGTGAAGTCTGGAACAATTGTTAACAAAATAGCTAATCACCTATTATTTTTTGTTAGCTTTGAACGTGATATACATTACTTTATGCCTTCCAGGAAAGCAAAAGCTAGCAACTATAAAAAACATTAGCGCAGAAAGATTTATGAATGATTTAAATAACGTAAATTGGAACAGCGTAGTTCATTCCGTATGGTCGCTGTAACAAACATGCACTTCAAGAAATCTTCGAGAGTAACTCTTGCAAAAAATGTCCGAAAGATCCTTGGATCAAACCATCAATTTTGAAATTGATAAATGGAAAAGATAATATTCATAGAGCAAATTTCAAACACGAGACACTAGAAAATGCTGGAGAATTATAAATGAAGAAGTGGGAAAATAGTACGCAAACACGTCTTCAATTTTCAAAAAGCTTTGCGTTAACAATATACAGTATAATAGCGCGAGAAAGAGCTGATGCAATAATGGTGATTTTGCTTCAATTGGAAACAAGTTAGCTAGTAAATTTAAATTCAACCAAAAACAAAAAGCCAAAGTCTTACAGCAGACAAACAAACGCTTAGGTGTCAACTTTCCAGATATAGATAACATAGCTGTTGAGGCGCTTTTGAATAAGATAAATCTCCAGAAAGCTTCTGGATTTGGCAACAAGCCAACTATATTAATAAAAATTAGTGCAAATATCTAAGCTGTACCATTAGCTCAATGTAAATCATGTTTTCCTTGTGGCAAACTTCCTGATTCTTCAAAAATAACAAAAATGAAACCATTACATAAAAAGGACTGTATGGATTATAGAACAATGTCTATTTTAATAACTTTATGGAAAATTTTTAAAAAAAATTATAAACCAATTATATCAATTGGTAGATTTTCTAGAACAAAACAACAGCATACTCAATCACCAGCAATATGGGTTGTAAAACGCAAAAATACATCCCTTGCTCTTGTAAAGCTTACAGATAAGGTACTTGAGGCAATGGATAATGGAATTTCTGTCTCGCGAATATTCTAGTAAACACGCTCAAGTTTCTTAGTTTTTCAAAGATAAAAATTGATTCCATCTCTGCTGTAAGTTCTAACTACATTTCACACCATAGATAGCAGACTAGTTTTGTGATATTACATGTGGTTTACCACAGGGTTCCATCCTGGGCCCAATATTGCTCTTAGTTTACATAAACAATCACCCAATGTTACAAAATGTTTCCACCCTTTTTAGTATGCCGATGATGCTTAAACACCTAAAACGAACACAAGGAAAAATCCGAGAAAATATACAAAGAATTAGAATTTGTGGAAAATTGTGACTCAAACAAACAGACTTTAAAATCTAGATAAAACAAATTAGATTGTATTAAGAACTCACCAAAACACACACACATTAAAAAGCAATTTAATTAAAATAGGCAAATATTATTTGGAAGAGAGACTCAATACAGTTTTTAGGAGTAGAAATTGACAGAAATCTGTATTGGAACATACAAATTGGAAAGCTTTGCACAAACCTAGACCTAACAAAGGTATACTATTTATTTACCAACAAGAATATTGCTTCTAATTTATAACTGTTTCACCAATTTGAAAATTAGTTATTGTGTCCAGTGGTGGTGAGATGCTGGGACAACTTATCAAATCACCTTAAAAAATAAAATAACTTGAAGAATATATAAAACGTCTGTTACTACTCGCACAAGGTGTTCAATTAAATCAATCCAATCAAACTCCTTGCTCACACAGTACTTCCTTTTCAACACTCATCACTTTTACCTTTTTATTCTTTATACAACCCACTAGTACTTGCTCACAAAACTTTCTACTCTCTCCAATCTCACCAGCATCACATTTACTTGACTCGGGCTTCAACCACTGCTGCAGCACATCGCTGATCGGTGTGCTTTTTGTGGAACGGGCTGACAAGTTCGATTTGAGCTATTTGAGAATTGCTTCAGGAGCGCTCTGAGGTGTCATCTACTTGACCTGATGTAGAGGTGACTGCCAACATATTGGGCCTGGCGCCTCGACTAGTTGCAATCTTATTACGTCGTGGTAGGCCCCAACATTTTTGTGTTAAAACAAATAAACAAAAAAACAAACGAACAATATCTATCTTTGCAAGTTAGTTGTCTCAGTCAGTATGACTGCAGTGTGCCAGCACCTTGTCTCACCGTTTTCTATCAGTATTTGTCTCAAATCAAATTGCGCAGGAGAGAAAGAGAAGAGGTGAAAAGGGTAGAGCGAGACAAACAAGGGTGGAACTGTGCGGAGTAGAGCAAGGCAGAAGGTGAGAAGCAGAGTGGAGTGGACAAAGAGTGAGGTAATGTAGATGGGGAGGGGGGAGGACGGGGTTTAGCTCTAGCTCTATGTTCCGGTGATTTTGGCTTCATGTTTCGGTGAATTATTTTTCATAGAAAACTGTTACTGTGGAGCTTCGTACAAAATGGAATGGAAGCTACATTTTGCAATAAACTATTGTTAAACTGTTTTATAGTGAATTTTATTTAGTTTCTATTAATATTACAAGTAGTTTACTACTTGTTGCATGATCATAAAACTATTACTATCAAATATCTTTCAAACCAAATACAAAATCCAATAATACAATCCTTTTCAACTTCATTCCAAATCACGTCCCACAATAGTCTTGTTTTATGAAAAATAATTCATCAGAACATGGAGTCGAATCCGCCAGAACATAGAGCGCTTGCGGAAGGGGGGGGGGGGGGGGGGGGTGGGTGGAGCTAGAGTGAGAATTGAACAGATAGTCATATTTGAACATGACAGGTGATACTGCTATTGTGGTATGAAACGACAGTCGACCCTATTATTATGCAATTAAAGACTGTATGAACCGACATTAAGAAGCACCATACGGATACATCCGTGGGCATTCAGAAGCACCATACAAATACATCAGTGGACATTCAGAAGCACCGTACAAATACATCAGTGGGCATTCCGAAGCACCATACGAATACATCAGTGGGCATTCCAAAGCACCGTACGAATACATCAGTGGACATATTTATTGAATAACAAACAATATAATACAATATAATACAATACAAATTATTATTGTAGTGACTGCTTGATTACAAAAAGTATTCTTAAACCGAAATATTTACAGAGTGAAAAACTATTGAAGAAGTCATTGAACAGCTACCCATCTGCCTTTGACTTCTTGGCCCCTGTTTCACCACTGTCACCACCTGAAGCATAAAAAGACGAGCTATCAAATGTTGTATGTGCTGAGTAGAAACAGTAAACATCAGCCATACATACAAACAAGTACATAGTTTGTACAAATAAGTATACCGGTTTTGCAAACAAACAGTCGGCCAGTTCGATGTGACTGGTTAGATGTGACTGGTAGGATGTGACTGGTTGGATGTGACTGGCTGGATGTGACTGGTGGGATGTGACTGGTTGGATGTGACTGGTTGGATGTGACTGGTTGGATGTGACTGGTAGGATGCGACTGGTAGGATGTGACTGGTTGGATGTGACTGGTTGGATGTGACTGGTAGGATGTGACTGGCTGTATGTGATTGGTTGGATGTGACTGGTTGGATGTGACTGGTAGGATGTGACTGGTTGGATGTGACTGGTAGGATGTGACTGGTTGGATGTGACTGGTAGGATGTGACTGGTTGGATGTGACTGGTAGGATGTGACTGGTTGGATGTGACTGGTTGGATGTGACTGGTTGGATGTGACTGGTAGGATGTGACTGGTAGGATGTGACTGGTTGGATGTGACTGGTAGGATGTGACTGGTTGGATGTGACTGGTTGGATGTGACTGGTTGGATGTGACTGGTAGGATGTGACTGGTAGGATGTGACTGGTTGGATACAGAAACTAATGCATACAATTGAAGTGATAGCATACCTGCATTTTTCCTCTTGAATCCACTCCAACCACCCCTTTGTCCTCCGCCCCTACCAAACCTCTTGTGTCCTTTGTTTTGGCTTTTACTCTTCATACTTTCAAATACATTCTTCCAGTGACGCTCCTCCTCGTCCCCTGCAATAAACATGAAATGCATGAGCAATCCATTGCCTGGCAGATTGGTGTGCATGACAAACAAAAAACGGTGTGGCCCATCTAACACAGCTGAGAAAATTCTACGCTTGTTTCAGCTGTGCATGAATACAACGATAAAAGTTTATAAATGAGAAAAGTTACCTTTGATGTAAGTGGCAGATATCTCTTTATCATTGCACAACACTTTACCGTCAGCACCACTTCCCACAGCTTTCTCCCACGCACCCTTTGCCCCATTCTCACTGCCAAAGCGTATGATGGCCTACACAGACCACATCATGAATACATATGACTGCCCATTCAAACGTGTAATACATGCATCAGGTAAACCACAATGTACAGTACTAGCAGACATACCTCGTCCTTCCCTCTTGTGTGGTCCACCCAGGCAACCTTTCCAAACTCACCAAAAAACTCTTTCAGTTTCTCTATGGATCCATCAGGGTCGACCCCAGTCACCCTGAGCAGAGCTCCTCTGGTGATTCTGGACTCAAACTCCTAGAATGTGACAGGTGAAAGGGTTGATACAACTGTGACAGAACTAGAAAGGTGGTTGTGGGCACTTGCACAATGTGCCACTGATATGTAGCGGCAAGGACAGAAAGTGTAGTACATATATCAGTACTTCTGATGTAGCTGACTAGTGATAAATACCAACAGCTACTCACATTTGCCTATGAAATGCTAGTGCTAAAACACACCAACCTCTCCAACAGCTATCACAAAATTACTCAGAATTAGAAAGGTATATGCAATAATGGTCCTTCAATATAAATTTGCATCTGGAGCAGGAATTATTTTTTTGCGTCAGAAATACTAGCAGACTCTTTGACTGTCATTACTGGACTAAACCACCGGAGAAAAGAAAAAAACAATGACAAGTAGGGACAACCAAACAAACCTCCTTTTCTTCCTGCTCTTTCTTCTTCTTCATTCTACAATAGAAATCAAAGTTGAGCTAAATAAGCTATAGGAAATAAAACAGCATACGATGAGTTGATGGCGAAAGATAAAAAGTGGATATGCAAATGTGGTGGAGAAGAGACACACAGCCACATTACTGATACTATCTCTCTGTCTCACCAGCTCACACCAATAATAACTAATCAGATATCGAGGTACCAATAATAATAAAATATTTTTCATTGTGACCTCCTCTCCCCGCACTGTCCTATCTATGAGGGAGCCTAACATCTACCCTACTAACATTTACTCTACTAATACCTACTCTACTAATATCTACTCTACTAATGTCTACTCTACTAATACCTACTCTACTAACATCTACTCTACTAACATCTACCCTACTAACATTTACTCTACTAATACCTACTCTACTAATATCTACTCTACTAATGTCTACTCTACTAATACCTACTCTACTAACATCTACTCTACTAACATCTACCCTACTAACATTTACTCTACTAATACCTACTCTACTAATATCTACTCTACTAATGTCTACTCTACTAATACCTACTCTACTAACATCTACTCTACTAATATCTACTCTACTAATATCTACTAACATCTACTCTACTACTATCTACTCTACTAATATCTACTCTACTAACATCTACTCTACTAATATCTACTCTACTAATATCTACTCTACTAACATCTACTCTACTAACATCTACTCTACTAACATCTACTCTACTAACATCTACTCTACTAACATCTACTCTACTGATATCTACTCTACTAACATCTACTCTACTAACATCTACTCTACTAACATCTACTCTACTAACATCTACTCTACTAACATCTACTCTACTAACATCTACTCTACTAACACCTACTCTACTAACATCTACTCTACTAACATCTACTCTGCTAACATCTACTCTGCTAACATCTACTCTGCTAACATCTACTCTGCTAACATCTACTCTACTAATATCTACTCTACTAATGTCTACTCTACTAATACCTACTCTACTAACATCTACTCTACTAACATCTACCCTACTAACATTTACTCTACTAATACCTACTCTACTAATATCTACTCTACTAATGTCTACTCTACTAATACCTACTCTACTAACATCTACTCTACTAACATCTACCCTACTAACATTTACTCTACTAATACCTACTCTACTAATATCTACTCTACTAATGTCTACTCTACTAATACCTACTCTACTAACATCTACTCTACTAATATCTACTCTACTAATATCTACTAACATCTACTCTACTACTATCTACTCTACTAATATCTACTCTACTAACATCTACTCTACTAATATCTACTCTACTAATACCTACTCTACTAATATCTACTCTACTAATGTCTACTCTACTAATACCTACTCTACTAACATCTACTCTACTAATATCTACTCTACTAATATCTACTAACATCTACTCTACTACTATCTACTCTACTAATATCTACTCTACTAACATCTACTCTACTAATATCTACTCTACTAATATCTACTCTACTAACATCTACTCTACTAACATCTACTCTACTAACATCTACTCTACTAACATCTACTCTACTAACATCTACTCTACTGATATCTACTCTACTAACATCTACTCTACTAACATCTACTCTACTAACATCTACTCTACTAACATCTACTCTACTAACATCTACTCTACTAACATCTACTCTACTAACACCTACTCTACTAACATCTACTCTACTAACATCTACTCTGCTAACATCTACTCTGCTAACATCTACTCTACTAACATTTACTCTACTAATACCTACTCTACTAATATCTACTCTACTAATGTCTACTCTACTAATACCTACTCTACTAACATCTACTCTACTAACATCTACCCTACTAACATTTACTCTACTAATACCTACTCTACTAATATCTACTCTACTAATGTCTACTCTACTAATACCTACTCTACTAACATCTACTCTACTAACATCTACCCTACTAACATTTACTCTACTAATACCTACTCTACTAATATCTACTCTACTAATGTCTACTCTACTAATACCTACTCTACTAACATCTACTCTACTAATATCTACTCTACTAATATCTACTAACATCTACTCTACTACTATCTACTCTACTAATATCTACTCTACTAACATCTACTCTACTAATATCTACTCTACTAATATCTACTCTACTAACATCTACTCTACTAACATCTACTCTACTAACATCTACTCTACTAACATCTACTCTACTAACATCTACTCTACTGATATCTACTCTACTAACATCTACTCTACTAACATCTACTCTACTAACATCTACTCTACTAACATCTACTCTACTAACATCTACTCTACTAACATCTACTCTACTAACACCTACTCTACTAACATCTACTCTACTAACATCTACTCTGCTAACATCTACTCTGCTAACATCTACTCTGCTAACATCTACTCTGCTAACATCTACTCTACTAATATCTACTCTACTAATATCTACTCTACTAATATCTACTCTACTAATATCTACTCTACTACTATCTACTCTACTAATATCTACTCTACTAATATCTACTCTACTAATATCTACTCTACTAATATCTACTCTACTAACATCTACTCTACTAACATCTACTCTACTAATATCTACTCTACTAATATCTACTCTACTAATATCTACTCTACTAATATCTACTCTACTAATATCTACTCTACTAATATCTACTCTACTAATATCTACTCTACTAACATCTACTCTACTAACATCTACTCTACTAACATCTACTCTACTAATGTCTACTCTACTAACATCTACTCTACTAACATCTACTCTACTAACATCTACCCTGCTAACATCTACCCTACTAACATCTACTCTACTAACATCTACTCTACTAATATCTACTAACATCTACTCTACTACTATCTACTCTACTAATATCTACTCTACTAACATCTACTCTACTAACATCTAATCTACTAACATCTACTCTACTAACATCTAATCTACTAACATCTACTCTACTAACATCTACTCTACTAATATCTACTCTACTAACATCTACTCTACTAACATCTACTCTACTAACATCTACTCTACTAACATCTAATCTACTAACATCTACTCTACTAACATCTAATCTACTAACATCTACTCTACTAATATCTACTCTACTAATATCTACTCTACTAATATCTACTCTACTAATATCTACTCTATTAATATCTACTCTACTAATATCTACTCTACTAATATCTACTCTACTAATATCTACTCTATTAATATCTACTCTACTAATATTGAACATACTCCTCTTTCTTCTTCACCTCCTCCTGCTTGTCTCCTAGTTTAATGTTCTGCTTCATCTTGAAATAATCATTTCTACAAGCATAGTGATACATGGTATATAAACTACACAGTACACAAAACTACACAGTATATAACCTACACAGTACACTAACTACACAGTACACAAACTACACAGTACACAAACTACATAGTATATAAACTACACAGTATACAACTAAAAGGGTCGAGTTACCAGTGCAAGTTAACCACCAAATGGAGTTATGTTTTCACAATAAAAGCGCGTAAACAAAGGGGAGACAACTCTAAACAATTACTTTCAGGGAAAATCATAACCTTTGATACCATTTATAGGAGATTGACAAATAAAATCCACCGGTTACATCTGTAATTACTGTCACACAAACACTTACTTGTACATCCTAGTGAGCACTGATGAGTCCTTGTATTTCATCTCCTCTGCCTCCATATACTGTTTGGCTTGCTCCTCAGTTTTGAAGCGGATGAACACAGAGCCCTGCAAGTAGATACGATAGTATAAGACAAAGAGGCCCAGGCTACAATATCCCATGGCTCAATGTGCGTATGTCATACCTTAAAGTTTCTTTTGGCATCTCTCCTTTGTGCCACACTCTCAACTCCATATTGGTCAAAGTACTCTATCAGGTCATCTAAGGTTTCCTCAGTGGGAAACCCTTTCTACAGAAAAGTTAACACAAACTGTGTCACAGATGCGAAACAGACAAAACCGTCTTCTCACTAGCTGAGCAGCCACCACAAAGCAGGCCATTAAACAGCCAGTAGATCATCGATGACTCGTTTGCTCACTCACCACATAAAGAAGTCTCTTCTGTATGTCTTGCTTATCATCAGATGACGGTAGAGGCCGCGTAGGATGTCTTCTGATCGCCGTATCATCTGACTTGAGCTGAAACATATCCAAGTGTCTAGACCAACATGTATATCTTAGAGAGAAACGACCACATCAGTAAATGGTTGCTGCAGAGCAGATGTGGGCAACACGTGTGTAATAAACTCAATCATATTTTACACTCTACCCTATTGTATTTGTTGTGATGACGCTTCGACTCCACCCTACTCCTTACACAGTAGACTCTACTCTCTACACAGTAGACTCTACCCTACTCCTTACACAGTAGACTCTACCCTACTCCTTACACAGTAGACTCTACCCTACTCCTTACACAGTAGACTCTACTCTCTACACAGTAGACTCTACCCTACTCCTTACACAGTAGACTCTACCCTACTCCTTACACAGTAGACTCTACCCTACCCCTTACACAGTAGACTCTACCCTACCCCTTACACAGTAGACTCTACCCTACTCCTTACACAGTAGACTCTACCCTACTCCTTACACAGTAGACTCTACCCTACTCCTTACACAGTAGACTCTACCCTACTCCTTACACAGTAGACTCTACCCTACTCCTTACACAGTAGACTCTACCCTACTCCTTACACAGTAGACTCTACCCTACTCCTTACACAGTAGACTCTACCCTACTCCTTACACAGTAGACTCTACTCTCACATTGAATGTTGATGAACTGCTCTATTGTGATCCTCAACTTATCTTTAAACTCAACCATATATTCATAAAGTTGTGACCAAAGCCAATACAATGAAATAAAAGCATTTCGTCCCCTAAAAGATTTCAGTGTTCTGTCTCCAACTGGTTATTGTGGATTTACTCATCATAATGCAGATACCTTAGGTTAGCCTCACTACCTTAGGTTAGCCTCACTACCTTAGGTTAGCCTCACTTCTTACAGTAATGTTTTGGTCTCAAATGTACGTATTGATTCAGGACAATGGAAGATTGATTTATTACTTGTACACGCAACTAACAAGACTTCAGGTTTAGAATCTTTGATAATAATAACAAACAACTACCATTTACACCAATATTATTATTATTATATTACAAAACATTCAATATTGTTTATTAAAATAAATATTGGAACAAATTTTGATCAAAGCGATTTTTCTTTGGACTAAGTTTATTGGTTGCTCTTGTTGTTTGTTTGTACGAGAAACAACACGGCAAATTTTTTTCTTCAAAAAAGTCTTTTCAAATCTTAAAAAAAGTTACATTTCTAATTAGCTGCCACTACATTACATACATAAACAACAATAATAATATCTGGGCAACAAAAACCACTGCGAGTAGGGAATCAATTATTTACAATTAACACAATTACAAATTTCAGTTTTGCAGGTGCAATTAAACCTTAAATTACGCTGTCCATACCTAAGCATTGAACGAAGTAGACTTAGCAATCTTGCAAACAATCATTATTTGACAGTGATGGGTACTATGCTTACTTGGTATTCATACATCCATACCCTGAATACTTCATTTGAAGAGTTCGAGTTATACCTGACTTACTCTCTACAGATTATTGCTTTTATTTGCCTCGGCTCATGCTGACCATTGGTACTCTCATTTTCACTGTAGAGCAGGGATTAAAAAAGCCTACTCCAGAGCAGGAAGTCTATAGTCTTCAGGTCAGCTCACCTCAAGAAGATCATTGGTAGATTTTCTAAGGGCAGCCATGATGACAGCGGGATCATCTGACATTGACTTGAGCCTGTTGAATGTGAGGAGGACCTCGAGGGTCACCCAACCGTCATCTTTTTTCATCTCTCCAATCAAAAACTTATCTCTGTCTAAGTTGGCATCCCCAAAATAGTACTAAAAATGACAATTACAAAAGTCAACTATTTGTCACATTAAACAATCAGAGAATGTTTGCATATGCAATCGATAATTCACAAAATTCAATCAATTATCGATGAACGGCCAACACAGTTTGTTGACCATCGAGTCAACTAAGTACTGCCAAAGCTGAGACCAGGCTATTTAACATGTTGGTCAGAGTTTTCACCAGGAGATCAAAAACTGCCACCAACCCTTCAATCGACAATTAATGCAGTTATCAATAGCGGCTTCCACTGTACATCACTTGGCTCATGACCGGCTGACCAAAAGCAATATTAACAAGTCACCGACAAGAATTTAGGCTCGCAGTATCACCGCAAGCAACAATCCGAGAAGCGTACTTTACTAGTTTGTCGACACTGTCTGTCACATATTATATGTGACATAGAATGACATAACAAAAATACTAACAAATAAATGCCAGTGGAACAACTTAAAATACAATGTATACTAAATTGAGATTACCGAGAAATTAAATAATTACAAATCACAGCGAGCCATGTCTGATTAGTAAAAATCTGGCAGTGTAATGAAAATTCAAGACTTTTACAATATAATACATAATACCAAAAATGTGCACTCCATTTGCATTTCGATTAAAATGCTAAGTTTTAGCAACCAAAAGTGAGTATGGAGTGTCCTGTTTTAAAATTTTTAGTATTACATTGTAATTTTTTTTATTCCAACGCCAGGGTTTTACAAAAACATTTATGAATCATTCAATGTGTTACAAGTTTTAATGCAGTTCTTATTTTACTGGCTGCATACCGGTATAACGACAGGAAAGGCAACTAACTTAATGTTAATTTTAACATGCCTGGTTTTCGGATCTGGGTTTAATCGTTCATGCTAAACAGCCGGTCACAAATCTGATGAAAAAAACTTTCCTACCTCCATTTGCCGAATGATTTTAGATTCCAGCGCTGTTGGATCAGCTGAAGATTGTACTTCCTTCTTTATAGCAACATCTGCTACAATTGAGTCTTCCTTTTCCTTCTTTCCAGCAACATCACCTGCTAGAACTGAGCCTTCGCTTTCCTTCTTTATAGCAATATCATCTGCTAGAACTGAGTCTTCCTTTTCTTTCTTTGTAGCAACACCGTCTGTTGTTTTACCCACATCATTCATGGACCCATTCTTATTTGAATCACCAGCACCGTCTACCTCAGTATTTATAGTCGGTTCTCGATCTGCCATTGTGAAATTTTGCTGTCAAACCTACTTAATAAAACGGAGTACTTTGAATAAATAAACTGCTGTCAGTCATCACATTATTATGTATATGTGAGTGTATATAGATCTATATACATATATATCTATATACATATATATAAGAATGATAATAGAATAAGATGTTACTAAGTTGATGTTATATTACTAATAGTTTCGTACTCTGAAAGAGCACTCATCAGATAAAACCATTAATTATAAAGAATACCAAAAAAAAACAGTTGCACATAGAGGTTGCACCATATATATGTAATCACAGTGAGCCATTTATGATTGGTAACAAACAAACTGGTGTTGTAATAAAAATTATCAAACCAAAAACTACAATAATAATATATATAATACTGAGTGCCGACACTTTGTTCGCATTTCATCACAGCGCTCTCTCAATTATTGTAAAAAATGTCATAAAAAAATTGTGAATCACTCACTTTGGACTGATTTTCCAAGAGAGGACACTCTTAGTTCACTTTTCGTGCATAAGACTTTGATAGATTTTTGTTTGTAATTTTTGATAGAGTTTTAAATGGTATGCCCAATGTCTTGCTCACAACTTATGGCTCTAACAGGACACAATGCGCTTCTCAAATACTTAACTGTTATTGACCAATCTGAAGTTTTCTTGCCACTGGCTACAAAATAATGTTGCAGTCCATACCATGAATTTTAAAAAATACTGACATCAATCAAGAGTATTTGTGACAACTCGTCGTCATTATTATATTTTTCAGATTCCCGTATTTACCTACAACTTTCTCTGACCAATCAATACTGTGAACATTGAAAAAACTTCCGTTTGCCTAATAGCAGCTGAGTAGTTGTGGAGAACATTACATCCTGACGGAGCCATGGCCCATGAGCAAAGCAATTTCAAACTTTATCAAAAATTACAGGAAAAATCGATTAAAGTCACAGTGCAAAGTCTTATGCACCAAAAGTGGGTCAAGAGTGTACTCCGTAAGAAAATTAGCGCAAGAAGGTGAGGGAAGTAGAATGATTTTTTTTAGGCATTTTTGACATTTATTGAGAGAGCCCCATAATAATAAGAATAATAATTATATTATAATAATGTAGATAGTGCAACAAGTTTTTTCAAATTGTTCTGAAATCATTTTAAATAGTTTCAGTGGGTAGAAAAATATGTTGTGGATACAATGAGACCAAATTTGCTATTGTCACCTCAATAGTTAACTGTTAAAAACAAGTTTTACCAAATGTACTTTTAAGTAAAAAAAATGCGTGGTAAATGTTCTTTTTTGCAGGCAATTAGTGTTGACGCACGCATGAAGCGACGCGTGTTATTTATATATAGATACATCATGCGTACGCCTCAATAATTATACAATGTATATGTAACAATTATAAATGCTTTGCATTGGATGTATAACATTATTTTGTAGAAGTAGCTGACCTACACAAAAAACCAACAAGTTCTGTATCTCAGTTGATAAAGACAGGTGTCATCATCAGAAGTCTTGTAATTAATTTAATAATCATAATTGATAAATAAATTTCAATAATTAATTAATAAATAATTATTAAAACTAATGGTTATTGATGACATTGCATTTTGCTATATCATATTTATTACCACTAGCTGTTATCATTCAATGATGTTTTTCTTGATTACCAGATATAATATCAGATTAATTATGAACCAGAATAAATTAAAGCATGCCAGCACTTATCACTTTTTTGTTGAGTTTCTGAATATTCAAGTCTTGAGCAGCAGATTGATGTATTAAATAACCCTCTAGGCCTACTCAGTCATGATTTACAAGCTTGCCAAAAAGCCATTGGCCTCAAATGCTCGTCGCATCAGCTGAAATTTAGCTTACTATAACTTTCATTGATTGCGGTGTACGTCATCTTCGGGATGTGGGCGTGGTCAATTATAATAAATAATGGCAAAGTTTTATAAATTAAGTTACATCGTTTGCGTTTAAAATGAAATCTGATTGGGCAATTCATTTAGTCTTAGGTCTACTGAAGGCCATTGCAACAGGAATAAACAGTCCTTACGAAGACACCCCATCAAAAACTGGTTCTAAGACTTAATGTTAAGGTTTACTGTTACGCGCCATTTTTCACCTAGCTTCAATTTGCACGCCGCACGCATAAAATTGGAATTAGTGGTTTCTATCAATATGGACGCAATTAGTGCACACGCATAGTAAACAAGACCAACGCTTGATTATTACGCAATTTTCATATGTGAAATGGCAACAATAGACGATTGCGGGATTAGTCAGGTTGTCCAATGTGATCACCATCACAAACAAAGGATCATCTCATCTTATCCTCCTTCCATGAAAAGGATAAAAAAAAATTGTGCTTCTTTTGGTGAGTAAGGGAACAATAAATGGTATTTATTTATACAATAATGGACAGTAGTATGTTGTAGGTAGAATAATAATAAATAAAATAATAATAAAAATAAATAGCGGCATCTGATTGGTCAAATAAATACTGTGCCGTGAAAAAGTAAATTCCCGAAGATGACGTCAACTTTAAGCAGTGTAAAAATTAGCGAGCATTTTTGGAAGAGGGGTATTTTGCAGGCTTGTAAATCATGACTGAGTAGGCCTAGAGGGTTATTTAATACATCAATCTGCTGCTTAAGACTTAAATATTCAGAAACTCAACCAAAAAGTGATAAGTGATGGCATGCTTTAAAATTAAATCAATAATGATGACAGATAAATAGCCGCGATACTAATGACTACTGATCATCATTAACAGTAGCGTTTGCGGTAACCCCATTATTAACCTAAAACACTCGGCGCATATGATAAACCCGTGATGCGCTTGCAATAATTGTGCTTAGGCTAATTTATAAATGGCTAAGATGAAAAATAATTTTAGTTGGGGGGGGGGGGGGGGGGTCTTTGAAAAAGCTTTCCTTTATCAAAATACATTGAATACCCTACAATAATTATACAGCATTCAAATCCTAACTTCACAGTCTATTTTGTAGACCTATAACAATATGTTGATGCCCTACAGGAAACTGGTAGATTTTGGATAAAAGCCGAAAATATAAAGGCATTTTTTCAAGTCTATGGGTAATGTAAGAAAAAGGTTCATAGTCAGATGCACGCGCGGTAGATTGCTTTAGCTATAGCAATTAGATTTTTGTCTCTATGAGCTTTAGTTTAATAATATTACTGAAAAAGTTTGGACTCTTCATTCGCATTTCATTATAATGAAATGCGAATGCAATAATGAAATGCGAATGAAGTGTCCAAACTTTTTCAGTAATATTATTAACACATTCATTACAGGGTGCTTTCTGTGGTTTTCGTGGTTTTTTGCTTATTGTCATTATTTTTTAGCGGCCCACCCGATGCAGCTGCAACAGTGAAACGAATACCAAAAGAACGATAAGATTCTCCTTAAAAATTGCAGCAATGAAAAGGTGGCAAAATTTTGTTCTAAAATGATATATTTGCTAGATTGGGCTTTGAAAAAAAAGCCTCAAAACCTCAATCAAAAACCACAAAACCACAAGAATGCCATTGCGCAACATCTGTAATGGCTTATTAATTGGTTTTTATGAACTAGAGAAAAAAATACTTATAATGCTTGAAAGTCAACAAAAGACTGCCAAGACAATGTTTCAGTGGTTATCTCTCAAATTTATGTTTTATTTTGCCAATGGAACCCTCTTAAATACTTTAATTATTTGTCCCAAAATGATGTTGTGGGTAATAATAATAATAAAAAACAATGGCTACTATTGATAAATAATTAACAACCTTATATTGTTTGATATTCATAGAAATTGGTGTATATGATCAAGAGACCATGGGGATTCTGAATATCAAACTTATTTTGACAGCCGCTACCGTTTTGATGGGAAAAATTAGCTCCGAAAATAAGTCCGATTTCGGTAATAATTATTATAAATAACGAAAAGTTAAAAAAATTCATAAGTCAGCCAAAACTTGTCCAATCAGTATGAAACTTGGTGAATATGAGCGCTAGGATGTGTATTTCCTTCGTTTCAAAAAAAATTGTGCTAAATATCCTAAATAAGAAAAATATTTACAATGAAAAAAATGACGATTTTGGTAATAATAAATAATTATCAATTATTATTACAATGAGTGAGAAACTACACTTACCGTGCTCGAAATTTCACCAAAACTGGTCACTATGCTCAAAACATAGTGCTTTCAATATCCTTATATTTAGTTTTTTGAAAATCTATCTATAAAAAAAAATTCTAAAAAACAAAAGCAACCGCATGCACCAAAAATCTGTGCGCCATTGCTGGTTGCTAAGGAACAAAAACCAAAAATAAAAAATTGTAATAGTCAAAACTAGCCTAAGGCCATGTATTAAAGATAATTTAGAATTATACAGCAAATGATTCTGAATAGAATGATACCAAAATGTAAGACCTTACTCTTACTTTGCTCACATGGAAATTGTGAACAGACAATTACCGGTTTACTGTACTCAAACCGAGTGGGCTCGTGTCATGTAACAGATGTGTTTACACAGTCACAGAAGACAGTGAGCCATGTTTTATTTTATTGGTAACAAACTGGTGTTGTAGTAATAAAAAGAATAATTGAAAGAAAACTGTTGAATTTATTTTAGTATAATAATAATAATAGTAATTAATATAATTAATAAGTATTATGTAGCTAGTGCAGAACTCATGCGAGCGTAGCGTATATAAGACAAAAGGATTTATATGTAAATTCGTCCCCACGGTTTTTTTAATTTTTGAAATATTTCTGCGTAGATAATTTTTTAATAACTTGGGGCCAGAAAATGCTAGAAACAAAATTTAAAAAGGTATCAGATGGACACACTAAACCGCACAGGTTTAGCCAATAATTGCATGGTCTTCATAGCTGTGGACCTCAAAAATAACGGGTGGTAAATGGTTCATAAACTTGCAATTTCCTATTGCGCCATGGGCCCCTAAGACTTCATTATATGTCATTCAGATTCTCTGTTATTTTACTGACCCAGTGGTATACTATTTATCATCGAGCAATCACGTGATGTAGACAAAACAATTTATTTACTGGAGAGTCACATTCAAATAATTAAAAAAAATTATATAACGTACCATTAGCTAATTAGCGTGACGGATGGTCATGCCTCACTGATTTTGCATCACCGCAACAATACCATTGTCAGCAATGCTTAATTACCGGGACCACAAACCATTGGTTTTTTTAAGCAAAAGTACTTTTTCTCAATTACTTTTCTGAGACAACCACTGGTGTGACACAAATAATTTTTGCACCATTGGATGGACAACAAATTTTTGTAAATGCTGATGCTCTATTTGAGAAAAAATTGTCAAAATAAAAATTGCATTTGTGCTAGCTATTAGATAGTGCAAAACCGTTGCGGTATACCGCAAATATGAACAAAAGCATTGTTATAAAAAATTGTCCCGACGAAATCGCGATTTTTTTCAAGTCCCAAAAATCACATTTGTTTTCATATCTTTTAAACTAAAGCTCATAGAGACAAAAATACAATTGCTATAGCTAGAACAATCTACCGCGCAGGCATCTGTCTATGAACATTTTCCTCATTCCAGTCATAGACTTGGGAAAATGCCTTTAAATTTTCGACTTTTTATCCAAAATCTACCACGTCCCTGAAGGGCATCGACATATTGTTATAGGACTATAAAATAGACTGAGGAGTTAGGATTTGAATGGTGTATTATTATTGGAGTGTGTTCAATGTATTTTGATAATATGAAGGTTTTTCAAAAAGACGCCCTAACTAAAATTATTTTTCATCCTAGCCAAATATAAATTAGCCTAACCACAACCATTGCAAACACATCGCGGGCTTATCATGTGCGCCGCGTGTTTCAAGTAAATAATGGGTTTACAGCAAACGCTACGGTTAGTAGGCGTCAGTATCGCGGCTATTTATTTGTTATCATTAGCGTTTTAATTTATTCTGGTTCATAATTAATCTAATATTATATCTGTTAATCCAGAAAAAAAACATCATTGAATGATAACAGCTAGTGGTAATAAATATGATATAGCAAAAATGCAAGGTCATCAATAATAACCATTAGTTTTAATTATTATTTATTAATTATTGAAATTTTATATTAAATTCATTTATTATTATTTATGATTATTAAATTAATTACAAGATTTCTGATGATGGCACCTGTCTATATCAACTGAGATACAGAACTTGTTGTTTTTTTTGTGCAGTCCAGCTACTTCTACAAAATAATGTTATACAGCCAATGCAAAGCATTTATAATTGTTACATATATATTGTATAATTATTGAGGCGTACGCATGATATATATAACATGCGTCGCTTCATGCGTGCGTCAACACTAATTGCCCGCTAATTGCCTGCAAAAAACAAAGAACATTTACCATGCATTTTTTGACTTAAAAGTACATTTGGTAAAACTTGTTTTTAACAGTTAAATATTGAGGTCACAATAGCAAATTTGGTCTCATTGTATCCACAACATATTTTGCTACCCACTGAAACTATTTAAAAAATTTTCAGAAAAATTTGACAAAACTTTTTGCACTATCTAATTTGTTTTAATAATTATTTATTAATTAGTTATTGAAGTTTATTTATTAATTATAATTAAATTAATTTTAAGACTTCTGATGATGACACCTGTCTATATCAACTGAGATACAGAACTTGTTGTTTTTTGTGTACTCCAGCTACTTCTACAGAATAATGTTATACAGCCAATGCAAAGCATTTATAATTGTTACATATACATTGTATAATTATTGAGGCGCACGCATGATGTATCTATATACAAATGGTTATTGATGACATTGCATTTCGCTATATCATATTTATTACCACTAGCTGTTATCATTCAATGATGTTTTTCTTGATTACCATATATATAACACGCGTCGCTTCATGCGTGCGTCAACACTAATTGCCTGCCTACCATGCATTTTTTTTTTACTTAAAAGTACATTTGGTAAAACTTGTTTTTAACAGTTAACTATTGAGGTGACAGTAGCAAATTTGGTCTCATTGTATCCACAACATATTTTTCTACCCACTGAAACTATTTAAAAAATTTTCAGAACAATTTGAAAAAACTTGTTGCACTATCCATATATTATGTAATAAATAAATATATTATTATAATAATTACAATTACTATAGATTTGTTGAGGATAACTATTATCAATAGATAGCAGCAAGCAACAACTTCTTAAAGTTACTTGAATCACACACACACAACGAACAACAACAACGACGAACAACAGACAGTTACACACGCAGTGAGTGAGTGACAATAATAATTGTTCATACTCTAGTGTTAGACACAGTCTCAACCTGCCATGAGAAGCAATTATATCTACCTAGATAATCAAGTACGTAAAACTGCCTGAGTAATGACACGAGATGATTTTGAAAATAAATGCTTTCGATGGCGTCAGTGATTGACGGAGCACGTCTGTAATAGGAGGAAAAGGTGGTGTACGAGTTTTGTAGAGTATTGCTACATAAAAAAATTTACATCTGCGACTACTGTTTTTTTTTCCAAAACCATGCTTTTACAAAAAATATTCCGAAAATTTGATTTTTAAATGGAACTAGTCGATGTTGATTTATTATTCAAACGTCAATTTTTACACAAAGTGTCTTTGCCGATAATCAGCCGGAAGCAATTCCCTGCATGCCGTTTCGTCAGAATAAAACGCTCCGGGTTTATTTATTACATAATTTATTTATTATTAATGTAACTCATACTTAGCTAACTAGATGCATTTTATTGCAAGCGCCAATCATGGCATATTCTGTTTAGTTTCAAAACATGATAGCTGCATTGCATCACGGTGCAAGGAATAATTAGCTTTGAATGGTTAGGCAACATCATCATGGTTTTTGTCACATCACTTCACAGGCCTACTACTGCAGATACTCCAAAAAAAAAAAATTTTTTTCAAGTTCCTAAAAATAGCTTCAGAGTATAGTATGACGTCTTGCCACCAGAATGCTACCAAAATTTTCCATGTAGCATTATTTAAAACCACATAAAAATTAATTTCAAAAAGACCTTACAGCACTAATTATTTTTATAACTCTATGTAATTAGCAGGCGGATCAGTCGAGCATGACGTTATATAAGAATGCGTACGAGCCTTGTTTTGTAGTTGCTGCATAGTAATAATAATGATAATTGAAAAAATCTGTCACATAATAATAATATTATTATCATAATTACTTCTATATTTTACAGGACAACATAGAAACCATGAGAAGAAGAAGAGCACAGCCAAAGATGAAGATAATTTTTTTCTATAGTAGTACTACTAGGTATATATTTTTTCTATTCACTGTAACTTTAATAAAATAATAATAATAAACAAAGCAAATAACTTTCAATATTATTATTATTGTTAAATAGATTGCTCTTATTATTACTGATTAATATTTTTCAACGTGTATTGTTAGTTCTGTTTTATGTCTGTCATCTGATAAAAATATAAATTATGTCGGAAAAACAAATACCATGTACCAATTTGATTTATTTCAATGACTAAGGTGATCGTGTAATTTTCACAAATCTTTGCGTAAATCAAAACTGGATAGCAGATTGCACCGTAGTCGTCGACTCAAAAATCACCTGAAATAGAATCACTCAGATATGCCAAACACCCCGCACTGCGTGTTGAATTCTTGGCACCAATTTAGCGTTTCCGCTCAAATCGCGGAAAAAAGTTGAACAAAAATAATTACCAGTAAGTTTTAGAAACACCAATTTTCAACCATAAATGTTACACCAAATTAATTATAACATGCAACAATGACATGATTAGAATTTTTCCGAAAATAATAAACTAGTAATATGCTCGGAAGTTGATCATGGTGCTCGGAAAATAATTGTTTTCATGAAGGATTTCGAATTTTATTTGTCAGCTCCAGAGCCTAGCCTTAGAGTCAAATGAATTTAACACTTTGGCGGACTAGTATTACCTATGCTATGCAGTTTCGTTGTTTTGTCTAGCTGCCTTGAATCTCGTTCTATTTGAAATATGCTGACAGAAAGTCCGGGAAAAAAATGCCAAAAAATTATTTCAAGATAACGTCCGGAGAGATTTTCACCGATTTCGCTTCGCTTGCGGAAATTCCTGTACTATCTAACTACTGCAGAAAATTTGGTGGAATTTGAACCATTTTTCGGAATTTTATGTTGAGTTTTGTTGTTGGTGTGTTGAAGGTAAGTCATGATTTCACACACCTGTCTTCACTTGCTGGCCTGCTGACTCAAAAATAATTTGGGTAGCACCCCACCAAGAAATCACCAAAAATTATACCCCCTGGGCTGTCGATACTGATCTTTTTTATTCCAATCTGACCACTACCTGAGAAGCAGCAACTGCGTGTTTCCAAAGTTTTGCTTGCAAATGGCCTGTCACGCAAAATTTCTTCACATCACCCGAGTCTCCTAAACTGGCAAGTCCTAGTTTGCAAGGGTGGCACGGACACTCATCTCAGCTTACATTTTTGGTAACTCGTAAAAACCCGCGGGAATTTTTGTCAGAATACACAAGAAGGGCTTCAAAAATTTGTCAAAAAAAAGTAAACGATACAGCCTTTACGTACTGGTTGTGCAGACCGAGCGCTCACGTCGAACAGGTGGGAGGCGGTAAAATGATTAATTATTACCGGGCGCATCGTCTATATTTTTTCGGCAGTAATGTGTTGCGGATCCTCACAATATTAATACGCGAACTCGTAGTTTCAAAGTTGAGATGAGGACTTTCCGCCCCCCCCCCCCCCCCCCCGTGGGTTACGATTCGTTATTTTAGGAGACTCGGGTGATGTGAAGAAATTTTGCGTGACAGGCCATTTTGCAAGCAAAACTTTGGAAACACGCAGTTGCTGCTTCTCAGGCTGTGGTCGGATTGGAATAAAAAAGGTCAGTATCGACAGCCCAGGGGCTATACTTTTTGGTGATTTCTTGGTGGGGTGCTGCCAAAATTATTTTTGAGTCAGCAGACCAGCACGTGAAGACAGGTGTGTGAAATCATGACTTGCCTTCAACACACCAACAACAAAACACAACATAAAATTCCGAAAAATGGTCCAAATTCCACCAAATTTTCTGCAGTAGGCCTGTGGTTTTTGTAAATGTAAGCGGTTTGTCTTGTGAAACTCAAATTTGTGCCACAATACATGAGATACTGAGTGCAACAGACAAAAATCAGAATGTCCATGCTGCTGTGTTGGACCTAACTAAAGCCTTTGACAGAGTCCCACATTCTCTACTTATCAACAAACTCTCAAGAATACCATGCATGGATGGTGGATGGATGACTACCTTGTTGACTGGGTACATGACTTTCTATTGAATAGATCGCAGACAGTTGTATTATATGGACTCAAATCAACTCCTCTTCCAACTGCATCTGGTGTGCCTCAGGGATTAGTACTTGGACCTGTGCTATTGCTGATCTATCTACATAAACGATCTGCCACAGTTACTAGCAAGTGCAAAAAAATCACTCAAAAATTTTTACACTATTGAAAGTAATATCAAATTAAAGAGGATTTTTGGCTGATTCTATAGATACAAAGTTTGTTCCCATAGCTAGTATTTTGGAATTTTGAATTATTTTTTAAAAAATGTACTTTTAGCTAAAAAAAATATTGCATTCCTGTCTCGACCGCAAACTGCAAAAAATGTTCGTTACGCGCAGCATGGTTCGCTGTATCGTTTATATAGATACATATAAACGCTTATTATTATTATATATATTATAACAATCTACTAATTTAATGATAATAATAATGCACAAATAATAATTGTGATAATAATACTATAAGCAGACTGTCAACTACTATCATTATTTATTAGCTACAGTTTTTTGTTTCACATTTCTTTGAATAAAATAATTATTATGCACGGATAAGACAAGAAGATAGAAAATGAAGAAAAAAATACTTAATAATGATAACTATATTAATAAATAATAATAATCAAATTCAAAGATGGTTAGAAAAAGTTTAATCAACTAAACTGGTTTTATTATAAACTACAAATGAAAACAAAACACATAAGAAGTAGATGCTCAGATCAGCCATGAACCCAGCAACTATCGTAATAACGTAGCCAGAGTTTTTTATTTTATATAATCATTAGAGGGGGAGTTCCGGCGCCCGCACTGTCTTACTACATTTTGATACCGAATATCACGCTGTAGCCTATTGACGGTCGAAAATAATTTTTTGGTTGTTTTCTGAAGAAACTGTCAGAATGTGAACATCAGTTAACCAACTACCAAAAATAATGTACCAACGCATAGAAAACATATTTTTGAATAACTTAATGACATTTATATCGCAAGATGGGATTTCAGGACTTGACAGATTTTTGATGAAGTTTTAGAAGTTCGAGCTCAAATTGCGACATTCACAGTGAATCTTGGATGTTTTCCTATTGGCCAAATTTACCGAAATATGATTTGCTACCTGGTGATGACCTTACTTTTATAATAGGAGCCTTAGTTCAAAAAATATTTAATTTTTCCTGGGAAGGGTTGGTCAACACGGCGTTGGACGTTTTCATATACTGAGGAATTTGACCGGTCACGTGGTACACTACGATACTTTTTGTTCTTGCTACAGTTACAGTATGTTAACTGTTCCGTTGGGCTGTTTGCTGATGAGACTCTGATGTACCAAGTCGTGTCAACTCAAGATGATGAATTAAGATTTCAGGAGAACCTCCACTCGCTGCACAGCTGGGCAATCGCATCTGGAATGAGTTTCAACACCAGCAAGTGCAAAATAATTGCGTTCAAGCCCACAAAAGACATATCAAAATATACTCTGAACAACATTATCCTGGAACACACAGACCGCAGTAAGTTCCTTGGCGTAACCCTACAGTCTAATCTGAAATTTGATGTACACATAGCAGAGAAGATCTGCGAGGCCAAGAAACAGATCGGAATGATCCGTTGCGCTCTGTACTGGGCCCCTGATAATGCAAAACTCACAGCTTTCAAATCACTGTCTACCTCATCTTAAGTATGCCTGTTGTGCATGGGATCCCTCCTCCACCAAAGACATTGGAGCACTGGAGGTAGTACAGAACCACGGTGTACGAATGATATGCGATATCAAAGGAAGGACAGGAGTAACTGAGGCAAAGGAGAAGCTTACGTTGCAACCACTCCAGGAAAGAAGGAAGATGTGTCATATCAGACTACTGCACAAAGTCCTATCCAGAGAAGAGGCTCATCTCACCCTTTGTAAATCATACTATAAGCTAATGACTCGGTCAGAATCTACAGTCAAAACGAGAGCACAATCCCGCGGAGGTCCTCGATCTATCCAAGCAAGTGGCAACCCCTTCCACAACAGTTTTATTCCCCGCACTATACGTGACCTCAGGAATCATGATGTGTCAAAAGACGCCGACAGGCTGGCTTCAGCCTAGTTATTCTATATCGATGGATACAATGTATTCACACTGTCCTTAAATCGCTAGCCCTGGTTCCAAACCCTGGGAATAAAGTACCCAAACCCTGGTAACAAATGGGAAAAAATATGACACGCCCATTCTGCCCCCAACCCCCCCCCCCCCCCCCCAGCCGATCTAGTGTATTGCAGATATTGATGGTAGCTGTGCGTGCTAGTAGTTGTTGATATTATTATTATAATATTGACTGATTATTATTTATTGATAATTACTAATAATTATAATGATCATAAATAATAAGAAGATCAATAATAATAATAAATACAAAATGATGATGGTATTCATTGTTATGATAGTTATTATAAGTATAGTTATTCTTATGGCTTTATGGAAGGATATACGATTGATGATTCATTGAAATATAAGTTTTTAGTGTAGTGTCACATTTTTTTAACCCACTACTACTAAAAAGTCAATTCTATAAAAACTCGTTTTTTAGGCCATTTTTTGTCCATTGTTGTCAATGTTTTGTGTATGTAATGTTTGAAATTGATTCAGGGTGATCACTCTTGAGCGATAATATCTATGAAAGAAAAAAAAACATACGAGTTGCTCTGGTAAATTCCTTAAGCATGGCTGCGTTGATGATTGATTCTGAACCCTTTTTTATTGCTTGTCTGAATATTCAGGTCTTCAGCAGCATATTGGTGTACTGGATAACCCTATAGGCCAACTCAGCCCTAATCTACAAGCCTGCAAAATGCCCCTCTTCCAGTAATACTCGTCAATTTTAACACTGCACAAAACAAAATGGAAGTCATCAAGTCGAAAACGTTTTTTTTTCTGCGCAATATCTGTTTTCATATGGCCAATCAGATTCGGCTATTTGTTTTTATTATTATTTTACACATTATTGTCTATTCTTCTAATGCTACCATTCATTGTTCCCCAACTCCAAAACAAGTACAATTTCTTTTTTTTTTGGGTGAAAAGTGTGTTAGATGATCCTTGAGATTGTGATCACACTGGACCACCTGTCTGGATCATGCAGTTGATTTGTATACCCTAACTGCGTTCATATTGATAGAAACCTGCAAATTCTAATTTTATCTATGCAGCATGCAAATTCAAGCCAGATGAAAATTGTCACGTACTAGTAAAGCCCGCCAGTAAATCTTAGAACCAAATTTTGATGGGATGGCCTCATAGGGATTCTTTATTCTTGCTACATTGGCCTTCAGTAGACCTAAAGCTAAATGAATTGCCCAATCAGATTTCATTTGAGACCAAGTTGATGTAACATGATTTATAAAACTTTGTATTATTTATTATAATTGGCCACGTCCACAACACAAAGATGACGTAGTCGTCAATCAATGGAAGTGATAGTAAATCAAATTTCAGCTGATGCGATAAGCTTTTATGGCCAATGATTTTCTGGTAAGCTTGTAAATCAGGACTGAGTGGGTCGAAAGGGTCATCCAATACATCAATCTGAAGGCCATTGCAGTAGGAATAAAGAATCCCTATGAAGACACCCCATAAAAATTTAGTTCCAAGATTTACATGTGGGCTTTACTATGACACGCAATTTTTCATTTGGCTTCAATTTGTCTGCTGCACACTTAAATTTGGAATTGGTGGTCTTGGTCAATATAAACGGAATTAGTGTGTTCATATAGTGAATGAAGCCAATGCTTGTTTATGGTGCAAGTTTCATATGTGAAATGACAAAGAAACGACTGCAGGATTTTTTAGGTGGTCCAATGTGATCACAATCGCAAAGATCATCTAATACCTTTTCCATCAAAAGAGAAGATTGCTTACTTTGGTGAATTAGTGAACAATGAATGGTAGTCATAAAAGAAAAGACAGACTGTAGAATAATAAAATAATAAAAAAATGGCAGGATCTGATTAGCCGAATAAGTACTTTACGGGAAGGCGAGAAATATACTTCTAACCCGAAATGACGTCGATTTTGTGGACAGTAAAAATTGGTGAGCATTTTTGGAAGAGGGGTATTTTGCAGACTTGTAGATCAAGACTGAGTAGGTCTAGAGGGTCATCCAATGCATCAATCTGTTGCTTCAGTTCAGGCCTGAATATTCTGAAAATTAATAAAAATATGAGAAACAATTTTTTTATAATATATAATACCAAAAGTGTGGACATCTCATTTGCATTTCAGTTCAGCGTTCTCTCAATATATTCCAAAAGTATCTAGAAAAACATCCTGAATCACTCAATTTTTTGAGAGAGAGCCTCAAAGCTCACTTTTAGTGCATAAGAATTTGCATTTTTGACTGTTTTTTGTTAGGAATTTTTGATAGAATTTGGAGTTTTATATTATATGTTTTGCTCATGGTGAATAAGTACAACCGGATGCAGTATTATCCTCAAATACTCAACTGTTATTGGCCAAGCTGAAGCTTTTTTCCCACTGGCTAAAAAGAATGTTGCAACTCAATGCTTCGAATCTAAGAGACTTTAGACACCAACCACGAGAGCTTGTAGAAATCTGTCTTGTATTTTTTCAAACTGGCGCATTGACTTACAACTCTATCTTCCCAGTCAGTGTTAGTGTACAGAAATCTTCAGTTTGACCATTATATTGAGTTGAGTATTTGAGTATCATAATACATCCAGTTGCACTTCCCCGTGAGCAAAGAATTGGATATCAAATTTAAAACTGATCAAAAATTACTAACAAAAAATGATCAGAGTGTATTTTTACATACCAAAAGTGAGCATAGAGTCTCCACCTCTCATAAAAATTGCTCAAGGTGAGTGATTCAAACTTTTCTTTTAGATGATTTTGACATTCATTGAGAGAGTGTATGGCTGAAATGCGAATGAATGTCCCCAATTTTAGTTTTATATATATTTTACTGGCTGGTTTACTAGTAGCCGAAGTTTTTGGCCAACATTTGAGGTATATGCATAGATGAAATATAATATGGGTATATGTGTATTTTGCTTGGAATAAGCTGTGCGTTTTTTTATTGGGAGTTGCATTCCCATTGTTATCTTGGCAACTTTTAAATGGATTTCATTGGATGATTGGTTTAGTGGGCGGGGTTTTTTCTGCTGGTTTGTTGGCCTAAGTTAAAGGGACAGCTTCGGCGACCAAATGGTCGCCGGAGCAAAGATTGTAGTAAAAATTAATTATCCTCTTTGGCCCATAGCTTGATCAGCGATGTTTTGCTTTGAACTTTTTATTAGACCTCAGTTTATTTTCGGCTTTTCTTATTAATGATATTTATTATTATTATTATCAGTTATTAAGGATTTTGAAACTAGCACCAACAAAGAAAGGTTTAAAAAATTAAAAAAATTATTATTATTTGTATGATATTATTTAATATATTATTGTTATTTTTTGTAAATATTATTTAACATTTTATTGTTATTCACACAATAATAATTATATGGTCAGGAGTAATTGTTGGTAATGGATGTGAAGAATCACAAAGCAAAAAAATAAATTATTTGTATTCTATGGGGAATACAAAGTATAAAATACACTAATAATGGGATAAGGATAATCTGATCAACAGTAACTCCTGAGAATAAATAATAATTATGGTGAAAATAATATCATACAAATAATAATAATTTTTAAACCTTTCTTTGTTGGTGCTAGTTTCAAAATCCTTAATAACTGATAATAATAATAATAAATATCATTAATAAGAAAAGCCAAAAATAAACTGAGGTCTAATAAAAAGTTCAAAGCAAAACATCGCTGATCAAGCTATGGGCCAAAGAGGGTAATTAATTTTTACTACAATCTCTGCTCCAGCGACCATTTGGTCGCCGAAGCTGTCCCTTTAACTTAGGCCAACAAACCAGCAGAAAAAACCCCGCCCACTAAACCAATCATCCAATGAAATCCATTTAAAAGTTGCCAAGATAACAATGAGGAATGCAACTCCCAATAAAAAAAACGCACAGCACCTTCCAAGCAAAATACACATATACCCATGGATGAAATACAACATGCATATATATTATATTTCATCCATGCATACACCTCAAATGTTGGCCTAAAACTTAGGCTAGTTTACTAGTTGTAAACAACAATGAATAGATATAGTCAGACATATTGTTGCCTTCTTCCCAGCCCCGTTTCCCTTGGTCACCTCCCGTTATCGTCTCCCGTGGTCGCCTTCTCCACTCGTGGCCTCTTCCTAACGTTTAGTAATAATTATTTCATAAATGTATACTTGACAGTAAAAATCAAAAGTTATTACTGAGAAAATACATGATAGCAGATTGTGGTCATAATAAAATCAAATGACGATATTATTAAAAAGTAATACAATGATAATATGATGATCGTTTTTCATTATTTTAGAATTACCAATGATGATACATGAGTAACAGTAGCATTTTGATGATAATAAAATTGAATAACAGTAAAGCTGTTATTTTTCTTCTCATTGATTTTATTTATGTGTATTTGCGTGTTACATTGTGTTCATCACCATATCAATATCTTTTGCAGACTGTTGCTTAGTGACTTTCATAAAACCAAATCATGTCCTTTGTAAAGTTGGCAAACAATCTGACCAGACTTGGTGTGGGTTTGGCCATTGGTGGCGCTGTTATCAACTCAGCCTTGTACAATGGTAAGCTGCAGAAGCATTTGCCTACAACCTGTTACCATTGTCCTTGCAGGTGTAGTTGTGAATAAATTGTCCTTCACTTGCAGTGGATGGTGGTCACCGAGCTATAATATTCGATAGGATATCTGGAGTATCACAGACAGTCAGGGGAGAAGGCACTCATTTTCTTATTCCATTAGTTCAAACTCCTTATATATTTGATGTGAGGTCACGACCTACCAATGTACCAGTAGTCACCGGTAGTAAAGGTATGCACTTGTTGGGTAGTCTGTCTACACTCCTTGTTCAGTTTTGTCTTTGTTTGTGGCTACGAAAGAATACCTCTTGCGTTATTGTAGACTTACAGAACGTGAGCATCACTCTACGTATTTTGTTCAGACCGAAAGCTTCTGCACTCCCCAACATTTTTGTAAACCTAGGTGTTGATTATGATGAGAAAGTATTGCCTTCTATTACCAGAGAAGTTCTCACTGCCGTTGTGGTACGCATTTATTCCTTCATCTTTTTTTCGTTTGGCCATAAGTGTTTTAGAGATGATTTCCTACAGTAGTAATGATATTAAGAGTATTCGCGACCTCTGTTCACCCAACGCATTGCAATAAAAATAATCAGACCGGCAATAAATTTAATCAATGAATAATCATTTTGTTCCGAACTTATGGGTCAACAAAAAGTAGCTCACTGTATAAAAAAATAATCCACCACTGTTTATTTATATTGTTCGTAGGTCGCGAATGAAACTGAGCACTAAATAAACAATAACGAGCGAGTTGATTTTTTCATTTTCATAGACCAGATTTACATCCTTCAAAAATAATTCAAAATAATTGCAAGCATTCAAAATTTACTGAGCTAAAGGGCAGCTTTACAAACTATCCCAGTTTGTAGAAGCTCAAATTTTATTATTTTAAAAATTGGGAGTTATCTTCTTTATTATTTGTTTGGTAACCAACATTTCATTGAATATTTATGTTGTTCTAAACTAATGTTCCGTTGCATTCGCGACATTTTGAATTAGGAACACCTACTATTTTTTGTATTCTGTTTGACGAACAGTTCGCGAATACTCTTATTATTTCACTGTAGGATGTATTTTCATCAGTAAGCCATTGCATAGCCTTGTCTAGCATGCATAGCCTTGTCTAGCATGCATAGCCTTGTCTAGCATGCATAGCCTTGTCTAGCATGCATAGCCTTGTCTTGTAATTCTTGCAGGCCCAGTTTGATGCCAGTGAGTTGATCACTCAGAGAGAAATGGTTTCCCAGAGAGTCAATGAAGAGCTTACAGAGAGAGCTAACCAGTTTGGTGTTATACTGGATGACATCTCCCTGGTGAGTTAATAACTGCACCAGGTATATATGTGGGAGTTGTCTCTTCATCTGTTTGGCTACTTCGCCTCTATTATATTCATATTGTGGCATAGGCTAGGTGTACCACAGGCTATTCCTACTGTATATTGATTTACACACACCATACATTTGGTATATTATATTCTCTTTTCAATCTTTTTGGCCACTAGAACGCTGTTGCACAGCTCCCTACGCTGGTTTTATAAACACTTGAGAAATGTGGAGTTATCTTCTTAATGCAGCTATGTTAAACACTGAAATCATGAACAACTTATTAGCATGAACAAATTCACAGTGAAGAAAGTCTATCTTGTTTTTTCAAGTTAACAAAAAATTGATTAGCTGTTTTTAAGAAGGATATAATCAAGTAGTTCGAGGTAAAAGTTATTTTCATGGATAATTAAGCCAGAATATACATTCAATTTTTTCTAAATGTAAAAGAACATTTGCAAACATGAACGCACACTCGTTTTTCGACATCCTATGCTCATCTACCATATCTAGGATGTCTGGAATCGACCATCTCCATAAATCACCCGCATCGTACTATGTCCACGAGGCCAATAGCATGAATGGCGACAAATCTTGAGGAGTTGTTCCCCATAGAAGCTGTTAAATTATATGGTTTGTAATGTAGACGCATTTGACCTTTGGTCAAGAGTTCACCTCAGCAGTAGAACAGAAGCAGGTGGCACAACAGGAGGCGGAGAGAGCCAGATACCTGGTAGAGAAGGTGAGTGTAATGGTTGTTATAGCATGCTGTTGTAGTGTGTACTCGCACTCTGTGGTGTATATGAGTCTTATCGTTATGTACGGCTTGTTCCTGTTGTTTACTCATTTTGTACTTGTGTGTAGGTATTTGTTGCATTGTTTGTTGTTGTGAATTGTTGCTAAATAGGACCTCGGCAGTAAATGTACTTAAAAAGTTAGGTTCACATCTTTTAAATCTCCCTCTGCAACAATATTCATTTCTCTACTCAGGCAGAACAAGTCAAACAGGCTGCTGTGATCTCAGCCGAGGGAGACTCGTTGGGTGCTAAGCTCATAGCCTCAGCTCTGTCTCAGGCTGGAGAGGGTCTCATAGAGCTGCGTAAAGTAGAAGCTGCTGAAGATATCGCTGCTCAACTCTCCAAATCCAGGAATGTTGTCTATTTACCATCTGGACAGCAAACCTTGCTGGCTTTGCCTAGCTAATCAGTTGCAATGGTTTTGTGTTCTTGTACGTTTATTTTTGTGTGTTTGACTGCCATCAGTGGTATTATGTTGGAAGCCTTGAAGGGCACTGAACAATGAGGCATTGCAAGTACTAGTATTTCTTTTATGAGTTTTGTACTATTGCAACAGTAATCGATGGCAACAGTAGCCAATAAATTTAGTACTGTGTTCCCATCTCCATACAGCTGGATCTGACTTGTATTAATTGCGTTGCCTGATATGACCAACATGGAATATTCCAGAACTACCCCATTACCGACCTAGCAGCGTTTCTATACCAATACAGGAAGCCCAACTAGCACTGCCTGAACACCAGAGGATATTATAAGTCTATGGCACTGCACAACATCAGATAATAAAAGTAAATACATATTAACGGACGTATAAGTCTGTTCAAGTATCACTTGACATTGAGATTGTGTTTGACTGCGGTCACAATGTCCGACACCTGCGGTAGAGATTTGTCCTCCAAGGATTTAGCGTAGGGCATGGGCACATCCGCCCCGCACATCCTCTGGGCTGGGGCATCTAGATAGTCAAAGGCTGTGCCTGTACAGAGAGAAATAGCAAGTCTTACAGGTATGACCTAAGTGGTAGATTGAACTAATTATGAACCTGACTGCAAACTTATACTTGGGAGAGAAGGCAACTCCGCTGTACACTCACTTTCCATAATTCTAGCACATACTTCGGCCCCCACTCCGCTCTGGGGCCATCCACCCTCTACAGTGATCACATGATGAGTCTTCATGACAGACTTGACTATTGTTTCCTCGTCCAACGGTCTGATTGTTCTGAGATTCACCACCTGTTAGAACGCAGACAATTGCAACTGCTCACCAGTGGAGTTATACAATCATGCACATCCTTCATTGAATACAGCATAGTAGGTGATAAGAGAAGGTTAACACACTCCTAACACAAACTCACTAAACTTTGAGTAGGGACGTACCTCACATTCTATGCCTTGTCCCGCTAGCTCTTCTGCAGCTGCTAGACAGAAGGCTACGTACCTAGAGTGACTCACAAGTGTGATGTGTGACCCTAAAATATCAACAATATATTTTACCATAGAGTGTGATGCACAGTGTTATACAACAGTACATGGTACTATAGCAGGTAGTACTATACAACAGTACATGGTACTATAGCAGGTAGTACTGTACAACAGTACATGGTACTATAGCAGGTAGTACTACACAACAGTACATGGTACTATAGCAGGTAGTACTATACAACAGTACATGGTACTATAGCAGGTAGTACTACACAACAGTACATGGTACTATAGCAGGTAGTACTATACAACAGTACATGGTACTATAGCAGGCAGTACTACACAACAGTACATGGTACTATAGCAGGTAGTACTATACAACAGTACATGGTACTATAGCAGGTAGTACTACACAACAGTACATGGTACTATAGCAGGTAGTACTATACAACAGTACATGGTACTGTAGCAGGTAGTGCTATACAACAGTACATGGTACTATAGCAGGTAGTACAATACAACAGTACATGGTACTATAGCAGGTAGTACTATACAACAGTACATGGTACTATAGCCGGTAGTACTACACAGCAGTACATGGTACTATAGCAGGTAGTACCAAACAACAGTACATGGTACTATAGCAGGTAGTACCAAACAACAGTACATGGTACTATAGCAGGTGGTACTCACCAGTTCTCTCCACTTTGGCCTTGCCGATGGGCAGTAGAAAAGTGTCTGAGAGAGCCTCATCTGACATGGGCATTCTCTCATTGTACATCATTTCATTCTCCAGGAAAACAACTGAAACAGTAAAGCAGTTAGAGCTTACTGTTAGAGGCTGACAGAAAATTTCAATTTGATGGCATTTCATCCGGGGGATGAAAAAGCATGCTGATTGAAAGCAAACTAGATGACGAAAAAGTCAGATTGGCTAGCAAAAATTTGGTCGGTTTTTTGACAACTTTGACCAACTAATATGTGGTTGGCTCTGGGGAGAAACCTTTAAACAATGAAGGACAACTCTCACTTTTTCATTTTATGGTATCAGGTTTCTTATGGTGGAAAAATATCAATTTTAATAAATTAAAGAACTAACTTCTCTGAATTAATTCAAATACATTGGTGAATATCGGATTGAGGGGCTGTTTGGCATGTCAGATAGAAGGAAAATTTTCAACTCAAACTATTTTATAATTTACTTTCAAATAAAGACTGCATTGGAGAGATTGGTATCAAAAAACCATAAATTAATTTTTTTTCTACATTTGAGTAATATATTGAAAAACTGTTACTTGCTATATGTTAGTAGAATTTTTTCTTACAGCTAGATGTATTCAAATTCACAGCTAGAACCATAAGACCACCCATCCACATTCCATACTCTCTTTAGTGGACCAATGGTTAAGTTTATAATCTCAACTGTTGCGCTTTGTTGTTACTTTTACTAAGATTTCAGACAGCAGCATTTTATGGTAGTTGTATTTGTTATTCAGAATAGCCAAAGCATTTCATCTCAGTTGTTTGGACACTACAGATAATTTTATGCAACTTTGTGGTGACAACTCCAACATATTTTAAATTAACAAGTGCAGTCGGTTAAGGAAATTTGTCTCCTTCACTCATTAATTTTTATTCACCAATTTTTGTCCTATTATAAAAAGAATTATCATCTTCCTTTATTCGTTGTTAGCACTGAGCAGATACCATTTGATGGGGTAAGCAAAATTACCAGAAGACCCAAAAGAAATCACCCACCATTATGTCGCCATTATGGTACTCGACAATAAACCCAGCTCCAATGACGAAAGAAAAACACAACAATAAAGCACTAGCTAGTTAAGCCAACAACATGCTGTGAGCCTGTGTACACTTAGGATCAAAGGCTACCAGCATGTGGTATTGTAAGCTCACCAGGATTGGGATCTCTAATGGCAGTTTTAAGCAGTCCTTTACAGTCTTCCGCTGAATATGGAGATATGACCTTCAACCCTGGACATGAGCTATACCAGGCAGCAAAACACTGTGAATGTTGGGCTGCGACACCAGCAGCAGCACCTGTAGTAGAGGTCAGACAGAGGTCGCTATAGTGTAGCGCTGACCTGACACTTTCCTTACAAATGTGAAACAATTTCCTAATTACTTTTATAAGCTCAAGTAATAAATACAATAGTGGCGCAGGCTTTTAAATAGTAAAAGCTAAAAAACCAGTGGGGGATGACAACTCAAACAACTGATAAGAAGTAATAGAGCACAATAGCCCACCATTTGGTCCTCTGAATGTGACGGGCACTGGCACCCGCCCCGCAGACATGTAGAATGTTTTGGCAGCCGAGTTTATCACTTGATCTATAGCTTGCATAGCAAAGTTAAAAGTCATGAATTCACAGACAGGCTTAAGCCCGGCCTACAAGGTGACGAATGACTATTATTATGGAGTGCAAAAACTTTTGTAAACATCAGGAAGAATTGGTAAAGGGACAGATACGTACCATTGCTGCCCCTACAGCTACACCTGCAAACCCCATCTACAACAGAATACTAAATGGTGAGGTGATAGTAACGCTACCGTACTGGCTTCTCTTTTAGCAATCAAATAAACAATCTTCTGCATGATCTCTATTAGATACATCCCACTATATATATAACTTATCCCCACCAGCCCTCACTCACCTAGCGTTCACCTATCACTCACCTGCCACTAGCACTCGCCAGTCACTAGCACTCACCTGTCACCGTCATTCACGTGCCACTAGCACTCACCTGTCACTAGCACTTACCTGACACTAGCACTCACCTGACACTAGCACTCACCTGTCACTAGCACTCACCTGTCACTAGCACTCACCTGTCACTAGCATTCACCTGAGACTAGCACTCACCTGTCACTAGCACTCACCTGTCACTAGCATTCATCTGTCACCGTCATTCACGTGCCACTAGCACTCACCTGGCACTAGCACTCACCTGTCACTAGTGCTCACCTGTCACCGTCACTCACCTGCCACTAGCACTCGCCTGTCACTAGCACTCACCTTTCACTATCATTCACGTGCCACTAGCACTCACCTGTCACTAGTATTCACCTGTCACCGTCATTCCACTGCCATTAGGACTTACCTCAGTGATAGGAGTATCAAAAACTCTTCTGTCACCGAACTCATTGTGTAGACCTTTGGAGACTTTGTATGCCCCATCATACAAAGCTACTTCCTCTCCCATAAGAAACACCTTGTCGTCATACTTGAGCTCTTCTCTCAACGCTTCATTCAAAGCATCTCTGACTGTCATCTAAACAAAATGCACCTTTCAAAAATTACATTTACTTAAATTTTTCGCCGTTTCACTCACAAACACAATTAAAATCACCAGCAGATGAAGTTTAATGTAACAAAGTTGTGTGTACATACCATATTTGTCTCTGAGCTCAAAGCTCGCAATGGCTGAAGACTGTTGCATGCCTAAGGTAAAAATACATACTGTTAAACTTGATGCATTTTACATCCATAGCTAGAAGCTAAATGCATGAGTTTCCTAATGAAATATACCAATGAAAACAATAATGTATATAAAAATAGGACAAGGGGACAATTTACCCTTCTCATTAGTAATATTTTATCCCTCTCGTACATCAAATATGAAAATCAGAGGTTAACTCCTAATCAAAAAAACTTGATTGCAAGTAATTGGCATTGGATTAAATTGTCAACAATCATGAATATTTTTGTCAATTTCATTGTTATGCAATCATATCACAAGAGCTTTTTCTGCAGAAAATATTCTATTACACGTTTTTATTCATTCATCATTGGATCCAAAACTATTCCTCTACTGATTATAACTATTGGTAATCCAATTCCAGTAGTTAGCAGTGTGTGTCAATCATAATCAATTCTTAGAAGTTTGGTTATCATCATAATCATTATTATAATAATTTAGATGCTCACTTACTTACTTCATTCATTGTTACTGTTGCAAAGAAGGGTTGTAGATGATAAAAAAGTAGCAATGCTAATTATTATTATTATAAAAAAAACTTTATGTAACACCTGATCCATCAAATAACTGCTAAAATAGCAATGTTGTTATTATTATTATCATAAATTTTCCATCAAAGTCAATTAATCGCTTGGTGGCTGCTTATTGAAATCAGCTAACCATTATTATTATTATTACTTCATTATTTTTGACAAATAATTTTTATTAATAATAACCATTAGTAGTGATATAGCATTGTTAATAATAATAATAATCAAAAACGATAAATTTATTATTATTGTTAAGGCACGGGTAATAATAATCAATAAATATCAATTATGTAATAAAAACGTATTAATATCAATAACATAATAAATGTTATCAACTAGTTAATTAAACACTATTAAACACTGTACTGTAGTAATAACCGTAAATAACAACAACAATTTCAAAAAACTCTATCATCATCAATAATAATCAAATTATTCGATCAATCAACAACAAATTCAACAACGATTTTTTTTTTAATCTTATTTATTTATTACTAACCAATGATATTATCATGAGTTCTCTTGAAAAATGAAAAACTTACCCGTTGAATAAACAAATTGCCAATTTTGTTAGCTGCCTTAGAAAACATGCCTAATTTGGTAGTACAAAAAAGCTGACTGAAAAAGAAGAGTTGGCCTATTGTTGTTGCAGGGCCAAGTAAATAATTTATTCCAAAGTATTCTTGCCGTGCATTTATATCACCAAGTTTCTTCAGCTACTCCTAGTCAAAATTTGGGGGTCTGCGACTCCTCTCGTTTTATAATGTCACAGCTTTCGGTCTAATCATTACAGCCTTGACATAGTAGGTAATAAATTTAAATGTTTAAAGTGCTGCAACGTCACGCAATCAAGGTAAATGTTAGTAAATCTGAGCTATATTGAAATAATTTCACGTGAAGTTGTGTGCTTCTAACTAATAGGGATCACAACTCCATCTCGTACCTTTCTAGCCGGAGAGGCTCTGAAGAGGTGGGGTTTATGACGGTGGGCGAGGTTTAGGGGCGGTCTTGCTTCCCTCTCGTAGAGCCCGTAGAGAGCATGGATGAAATACACCAGGATTGCCAGCTGCGCCCAATCAGGTGAAGCAATTTGAACGGCCAAGTCCGTACCGGATATAGACTGTAACTGCGAATTTTACAAGGGATTTCGTGACATACGCTATAGTAAGGGGCCGCAAGTTACGGTCAAATCTTTTTAAAGTGGCCACCGCAATTTTTTAAATAGTCAAATTTTACGAACGTACCGGAAGTACGTCAATTTTCCCTAGGATTGGCGTAGTTGTCTTTCTTAATGAAAAGACAACTCGACACTGCATTCAAAAGACACAAGTACGTACCGGATACTGCGTAAAAATCGCTAATCATGGCGACTCCCATAAACGGCCTCACTTGAATCGTGGTCAAAGTTATATTGAACGGCAGTAGCTGGCAATCCTGATGTATTTCATCCATGGTAGAGAACCACTCTGGCTAGTGCTTTTCAGCCAGCCATGGATAGATAATCTATATATATTGCATATATGCCATGTTGGCTTGGGGAAAAAGTGGAACATTTTTCACCCCTTGGTTCTGGTGGTCGCAACTGGTTTTGAGGAAATAGAATGGGTGATTGTGTTGATGTAAGGTCAAAAAGCCAATTGCTGAGGTGAATGCAACTTAAATCATAGGATGCTGTATAAAAACTACTAGGTAGAACAAACTTAAGCTATGTATCCAATGACAGCGTAGAAACAATGTACACCTTGAATTGTCTCTAAGTCTAGGCTTTACTCCTAGAAGGGTCAAAGTGAAGTTACAGGAGCTTTTTTGAGAGGATATTCAAACTTATGAAGTTTTCAGGTAGTTCAACAGTTTTCATGAGTACAAACCCACCTTAAAAATCAGGTGTGTCCCAGGCAATTAAGGAGACGTGCCAGGTAGGATATATTGTATACGTATATTACCTATTATGTGTTTCATCCAGGATTCAGGATATTAGAAAAGCTAGTTTTTTTATTCTCTTCCACCTAGAAGAAGTATATTGTAGAAAAAAAATAGTATCAAGTCCAATAACTCAATGAATAAGCAAAAGCAATTTTTATGGCAAAATCTCAAAGAAATTTAGGGTTTCAATTTGTTAAGAAACAAAACAATACTCACACAAAACACTTTATGTCTTTTACCCCCAGGGTCATGCTATTATAAGATGAGTAACAACGCATTTCAAGCTGATTCAAGGACACATCATGTTGTGAATCACAATGGACACAAAGTTCAAAGGTGAATCACAGACACATAGGCCTGTTTCCATACCTCTGGTGTCTACGGAATACCACACAAATTGTTTTGGTAACAATAAAATGTTGATTTTCTTCAGGTCATAAAACCAAAAGCATGCCGTGTAGAGTGCAGCTAATATGTAATAAGTCCGTTAATAGTAAAAAGTGAATTGTATTCATTCAGAGAGAAGTATAGCATAAATATAATATAGATAAAAACAGCAAATGATACAGGAATAGACAAATAATTTATATAACAGTCAATAGTACAGGAATAAGAAAATAAACACTTTGCATGATGTGACAGAGCAGAGTGTATGCACTTCACAAGCCCTGAATTAAAAACAGCACACCTGATTAATCGAAAAGATTAAAACAAAAAATTAAAAATTCGTTATTTGTAAAATCCGTCAATGAATGTGCTCAAGTAATCTCTCCTGGAGAAATCTCAAACCAATTTATTTTTATAAATTCAAAAACTATAAGCGAGCTTTAACATGATATAGCAAAACGTAGGCGTTAGCGAACAGGATATACAAGATGGAGATTCACAAATGATTTATCGGTGGCGCGCATTGGCGATGGATGACAACATAACATTGTTTTAAAGCCAACTGAAATGTCTCCTTTTGTCGAGATGGCAATAAGCTGCTGATGCAATGTCGCCACATGCTTGACCTCTGTAATTGACCGTAATGAGCTCTTCATTTGCACTGTTAGCCTCTACTTGCAGACGGTAACCCATTCATCATACTCGCACCTCTGGCACTCAACATAACAGCACCAATGGAACTTACAATTGCACTTTTCCACTCGGTGTACTTTTATAGTAAAGAATCCTCGTCCGCAACAAAGTGCCCCGCAGCTATTTTCATCGACGGAAGTTTTATTGCAGACACGC
Source organism: Cryptosula pallasiana (assembly GCA_945261195.1). Classification (NCBI taxonomy): domain Eukaryota; kingdom Metazoa; phylum Bryozoa; class Gymnolaemata; order Cheilostomatida; family Cryptosulidae; genus Cryptosula; species Cryptosula pallasiana. Next base: position 47,365,127 of record OX183133.1, on the reverse strand, counting down.
CCACTGGTACCCATCACACCAATCTCCTTCAACTCCTCACAATATGTCGGAGACTTCTCGTAGTACACCATATTCTTTTTCAGCCCTTTCGGTGATGGCCTTTTACTGACTGTGTTGTCTTCTACCGTGAATTGAGCAGTTATCTTTCCCTGGACTGAGTTAGTTCGGTCCACCTGAAGAAGTGAGATGATGTAATATCACGTAATAGCCTAAGCACTACGTGCAGTTACTGTTTATTTTTATCATATTTGAGTTTCTCTATTTTCGTGTAATGACAATGGTTTAAACCTAATTATCTGCTTCCTGTATACTTCATCAACGCCGTGTGAAAGAGGCAAAACTTATTTTATCTTAGCAAAATTTAAATTCTTGAAATAACTGAGAGTTGCAAAGAATAAAACAAGATGCACATGTCAAGTGAATATAATATGTTTATATAAAGTGAATATAACAATCAGTGGTCAGTCTATGGTATGGCGCAACAAGGCAACAACCAAACATCACAAGAATATGAAAGGCAATATGTGACATTGATGTCTGTGCGAGATCCATGGAATTAGAGCGGATGCAAGCCCTTTCAACACTGACCAAATTACAGAAATAAATAACTTGAAAAATATTTTCCTAACCAAAGGCTGCTATCATTGCTCTGAAGTAATACATGACAGACTCAAATAATTTAGTTCAAAGGGCAGCCATTGTTTGTTTGTGACACTTGCTTTTTCTTCTTACATACAGTCAATATAAAAAACTTGTTGCCAACAACATCAGCGTAGAGTCAGCAAAAATAAAACTTCTTTTTAAATAGAGTGTGAGATAAAATCTAACTAGTGTGACATTCCAGTCACTGGTGTAATTTTAGCCTTTGACAAGATGTCACCAGGTGATGAGTTAGCAGATTTGTGCTGAGCTCTGATTGGACAGTGGTAAGCATCGTCACACATACCTGCACTGATTTGTCATAGAGCAATTTGAGTTTATCGCCAACTTTTTGTATATCGGGAGCGGCCAACCAGCAGGTCTTTACCTCACAGCTCGACGACATTCCGTGACATTTACATTTTGTGCTTTTTTGGTCTATTACCGCCTAAAATACAGTCAAACAATGAACAGACGAAATAGTTACTCATAGACAGAGTTTTCTAAGGAAAGTTGTAGAGTTTGCCGTTTTAGTTTGATGATAACATGCTGACCTTGCGACCCAACTTGCTGTTGTGTGCCTGCATCATGGATTGTATTGATTTGTCTTTATCTCGTTGTTGGAGGAATCTTCTAGAATATTTGGCACCAAATGTGAGATCATCGCTACAGCCCTTCCAGTTAAATTCGTTGTCTGCTTCCATTCCGAAACTGCTTACACAGCTACAGCAATCCAAGAACGATTGAAATTATAACAGATGAGGATTTGGGAGAAGTACAAGTACATGTAGCATACGTACACATAGCAGGCGTACACGTAGCAGACGTACGTGTAGCAGGCGTTCAGGTAGTAGGCAGCATACGACCAGGTAGTAGGCAGCATACGACCAGGTAATAGGCTGCATACGACCAGGTAGTAGGCTGCATACGACCAGGTAGTAGGTAGCATACGACCAGGTAGTAGGTAGCATACGACCAGGTAGTAGGTAGCATACAACCAGGTAGTAGGTAGCGTACGACCAGGTAGTAGGCAGCATACAACCAGGTAGTAGGTAGCGTACGACCAGGTAGTAGGCAGCATACGACCAGGTAATAGGCTGCATACGACCAGGTAGTAGGCTGCATACGACCAGGTAGTAGGTAGCATACGACCAGGTAGTAGGTAGCATACGACCAGGTAGTAGGTAGCATACAACCAGGTAGTAGGTAGCGTACGACCAGGTAGTAGGCAGCATACGACCAGGTAGTAGGCTGCATACGACCAGGTAGTAGGCAGCATACGGCCAGGTAGTAGGTAGCATACGACCAGGTAATAGGTAGCGTACGACCAGGTAGTATCGCATGCAATAACACTTGACTAACCATCAAATTGTTATCTGTCTTGGAAATTTCGTACAAACAGCTGGCTCACCATTTTTATTTAAACCATGCGTAAAGGATTGAAAAATTGTGCTTTTTGCTTTTGAAAAGGCTGAAAGTTAGGTATGTGCGATATATAGGCGAACACTTCACCTCAAGCTGTATAGGAGCTTATTTACAATAAATTAAACCGAGGCTGACTTTACATTTATTCTAAATTTTAACTAGAGCGAAAAACAGTGCTGAGGTTTTTGTAAAAAGAATCTGTAACAAAATACAAGTGAACAACAGAGCTATATGATTGGCAGCAACCACATAAATAGCTGCCGTGAATAACAACCCTTAGACAGCAATAAAATGTTAACAAAACAACTGAGAAGATGCTGCTTTGATGACTATCATGTGACTATCATGTGACTCTCATGAAACCATACATAATGTGAACCAAACCAAACTGATACAAAAAAATTATAATTTTTATTACAAAGTACTTTGTGCAAAGGCTGACATTGTGTGTTTGTTCTGTGAACGTTTTCAAGTATTTTTGTCACAATTGAAGCAGAAGGACAGCAATAGCTAGTGGTTGCATTGAGCTATCACACAACTGTGTACAGAGTGAGCGGGAAGGGACTGTCATAGCCAGCTTACTTATGCACACTTATTGCATCACAACTGTACAATAAACAATGCTTCGCTTTCCTGCTTATGCATTTGTCTATTCCGTTCACAAATATTGCTTTATCATCGATTTATCTGCCACATCCTCAGTATTATCTCCCCCGCATTCACGCTAAATCCCTAAACCTCCATTATTCTCCGATGTACTCGCTACAAACTGCTCCTTAATCTGCTCCACATGTGACATGTTCGACTTCTCCATATAAACAGGCTAGAGATCATTTTTTGTTTTGTTTGGTTGGTGATAAAACATTTGGTTCAATAAAACAGTTCTCACAGACATTTTGTTGAATGAGCAGACGGAACATTGGCTTTATTAGTACACAATAATCCAAAGATCCATTTCCTGTTGCATCGTACAGACTGCGTCTAATTACGAATCAACGCTAAATAAAATCATTTAACACATTTAGGCAGTCAAATGCTTCAATTGTCACGTTTTTCACAGCAATAGTTGGTGGTGATGTCATTATGCAACATAATTAAAGGAGCTATGATTAGGTGCTCTCTAGCAACTATTGGAGCTTAGAAACACTTGGCGTTACGTCTGCTCATCTGTACGTCTGCTCACCCACTGCTCTAGCATTGTACGATGGTTCAACAACAATATTTCTAATAAATCACGAATTTAGACTTCAAAGATTTTATCCAGCGCGTGTCCGCAGTTTTCTTACATATGTCTTTGAAAATTGTTTTTATTTTAACCAATTCACCCTAAAATAGCCTTTGCTACCTACAACAATATGGAGGACAAAAAGTGTAGCGCGAAGTTGTTAACCAGTTTGTCATTCATCAAAACCAGCAGATCTCTACACGTTTTCTCTCTTCTTTTAGCATTTTTATTATAAGTCAGTTTTGCAGTCTTTAGTCTCTTCATACCTCGTCACATAAAGCTTTACTAAGCTTTTATTTACCAGAGATCAATGCTAGCCCAAAAGCATACACAGTTACATGCAAGCTACTTCTCAACCTACCTGCAGGCGCTGATCTTGCCGATGGCACAAGAGGTTGCTACTTGGTGTAAGATGCCGGCTGCCGTTATGGCATGGGTGAATGCTGTCTCTCTATAACCTGCAATAAAAATACCATATGTAAACAATCCTTTTACAACAAATACCGAAAGACATCAATGCAACAAATGAGGCTATTATAAAGCGGTATGCAACATGAATATTTTGTCGACAATGGTTCGATACCATCACTCGCTGCGAAGCATATATTTCACTAATCTTCCACCATTACATACCATCAGAAATAATTAAAATGATGTTTTTGTTCAAATATGCAAAGTGGCGCCTGACACAATAGCTTAGTAGTTGTTAGACTGAGTGAGGCTTTGATGGAGTTGAGAGAGTGTATGATGCAAGCCAACATCTCAAATGTTACCGATGATAAAATGATTATTCCTCAACTGAAAATACTTGATGATGATTTATTACGCCGAGTTTTAAAAAACGATTGAGAGATTCCAAAAATTGCATTGTTTTGTGTAAGCGTGAGGAAAGATTGTGAAGGCATTATTAACAAGTTGAATAGATGTGTATAGATGATAAGGAGTGGTGAAACAGTAACGTCTGGTGACTGCAACACCTTTGCCAAAGTGTACACATTCTAATCACTTCCGACCAGCCAGAATGCGAACACTTAAGCTACTAGTGTTGCAGCCAGCAATGCAAACTGATATTATAACCACAAATATCTTTTTCATCTCGGCGGATCTATCTGTTAGATGAGCGCTCAAGTGAGGTAAGCTCTGTAGTCTCTCTTATTGGATAGATAGTTCTGCTGATATGAAAACATTTATCTTGAGTGCTTGCTTGCTGCCAGTGAAAGACTTTCAATTTTGTGAAAAATGTTTCATTTTATTTTCTGTAAAGAAATTTTTCGGGTCTAGCTCTATGTTTCGGTGATTTTGGCTCTATGTTACGGTAAACTATTTTTCATAGAAAAGTGCTACTGTGGAGCATTATTTAAAATGGACGCTACCTTTTACAATAAACTATTACTAAATTATTTTATAATGAAGTTTTATTTTTGAGAGTTTTTTATTACTAATAAAAGTAGTTTACATAATCATAAAACTACCACCATTAAACTTTTTTTTCAAACCAAGTACCAAATCAAATAATACAATCCATTTGAACTTCATTCTATTTAAATGTAAAAGACGCTCCACAACAGTTTTGTTTTATGAAAAATATTTTACCGTAAGATAGAGCCAAATTCGCCAGAACATAGACCCACCGAAATATAGAACCATCGGAACATAGAGCGTTCGCAAATTTTTCATACATTTATGAATTTAAATTATTAAAATATATCGGACGCGGCCAGTCATCGTGGCATGTTAGTCGCTGGTGAGTGAAATGTAGACACCTTTAGTTGAGGGATTCTTGGCACGTCTGCTTTCCACTTAAAACATTTTGCGAGGAAACAAACATCCAGATAGCAAAATAATAATAATTACAATAAGCTGAGGCAAAAAAATACTTTGGAGCAAAGTTTTGTAGATTGAAATGTCACGCAATAAGATAAATTGATGCCATTGAATTTTTTTATTTAATTAACTATTTCTTGAGAAAAAATAATTTAATATTCGGCTGGTTGAATTTATAGGCAAGATTTTGAAACCACTGTAATGTTAAAAAGTGGTTGAGTATCCCAAAAGCATGTGTAATGGTGTCTCTCTATATCACACAGCTATGTCTTGTGGTACAGATGTTTTAGAGCCAAAGACAAGCAGAAAGAGTATGTTACAGCATCTATCAGCTATGCACTGCCATATTTGTGCTCAGGTGTGACCATAAAAAACAAGGATATGCATTCCTAATTTTATGTAATTTTGTTATTGGCTATTAAACCGCGCATGTTACATTCACTGTATACAAAATTCACTTGTGCTGCAGCATGTAGGTGTGTAGAACAGGTAAACAAACAGGAGGAGCCGAAAGTCAGCGGATGGCAGAGACGGCAGCAACAACTGTTTGAATCATTAGCTATAATAACTATTTATTGTAAATTAGAAATTTATTGCTTTAATTAGGATAAGCTGCTGCACAGTTAATTGTAGGTTTAGAGAGGTAATGTAGGCATGGCAAATATCACCTGGACAAGTGTATATAGCGCAGCTATGCACTAATGATATGTGAAATGTTACAAGCTGCCTATAATGTGTGATGATCCTTCTTGAAAATTCAACTAACAGAGCACTAAAATGTACAAGTGGTTACACCAGTAATTATGAATATATTATTACTGCATATTTTCTGTTGGTTTATCGCTATATATATATATAGATGAAATAACCACAAAATACAGAGAAAAGTTGCGTCAGAAAATATTCAAAAAAATTGTATGATTTTTTTAAAACTATTGATGCTGAGCCGAGAGAGAAAAACTTGTGACTGCTTCAAACTCCAATCAAAATAATTTGAAAGTAATTCACGCCATCTTGAATTTGTCATTGAACTAGCCTGCACTGGTATCACTTTTTTGTGACATTATTATATGGAGGTTTTTGCTTTTCCATGAAAACAATCCATTTTCTTGTTTAATAGAAAAGAGGGAAAAATAACTTTTGGTGTAAAAGGAAATTTTTTTTCAGTTATTCAATCACTGATGAAAGTCATAATAATATTGTTTGCTACTTCTATAAAATATTAAAGAGAGTTGAGAACCATTTAATAGGTGAAACGATTGACATAGGGCAGAGCACTTGACTATTTGTATTTCTTTTAAGTTTTTGGACGAATATTTGATTTGCCATGAATCACTCACTAGCAGACGTTTATTCCTTTCATTTGATGAATCAATATCACACGTGTGTTAGGCATGTCCGAAATACTTTGATTTCTAGCAACAAATTTTTCTTCAATAACCTATAATCTCGAGAGCTATTTAACAAATAAATTATTTTACTGCAGATTCATCTTCAAGCAACTCAGGGTGACAGAAATATTATTTCAGACTTTTTTGTATTATGGCTGAGAAAGTCTTCATGAGAAAGTTTTTTTAATGACTTTTTTGTGGGGAAGTATTTACTGCACTGGTTTGAGTACCCGGCTACCCACTCCCCATGACTACCCACGCAATTTTTTTCCCTCATATTAAAATTCGATGCCACCATCAGTCATCTCAGAAAGATTTCAAATATTTTATTTTGTGAAAATTGACAAAAAAAGGTAACCGACATTTACCTCGATCCATCATGGCGTGATCGTTGGCTATGGTGGTGTCAAGGTTAGAGCAGTTCCATCTCTGACCTGAGAACTGTCTCTGGCACTCATGAATAGCCAGCAGTATACCTGCAACAGATCCACTTCTTGTCTCACAGGCTAGTCGCAGCAGGACATACAGTAGTAGCAACAGTCAGTCGGAAATAACCTTTAAAAAGCTTTCCACTTGATGAAACATGGAAATACGAATATTTTGTTTTTATACGCCAAATTATTTGTTTAAAAACAAATTTACCAAAAAATATTTTTGGCTCAATTCATAATAATTATTTCCAATTTTTTTGGATCTGAATTCTAAGGTTTTCAGCTCTTTACAAAACCAAATTACAGATAAAATAAAATTCGGTAATTGATTGCAAATAATTTTTTTACAATAGCTGTCAGATTTTAATAGCACCAGAGAAATTTTGTAGCAAACAAAATGATGGCGATTCAAATATTAAACTAAACAAATTATGTAATTATCGGAAAATAATTTATAAAAAATGAACTGCAACAACAAACGATTTTAAAGCATTACTTTAACACACTATGCGACGGCGCTGTTAAGAAATTCAGGGTATTGATGTACCTTGCATGCCAGAAGCGGTTGCGTGAGGATATTTGTGACAAATAACCTTTTGATGCTCTTGTAGAGTGGTGAAGTCTTTACATATACTCTCTGGGTCTATGGTGGGCTCCACAGGGGAAGACTTGAACTGTAGAATCTCATTCTTTGGTGAACTGAAGAAATAACATGCAATCGACAAACTTAATAATTATTCTGATTTTTTTATAAAAATTGATCAGCAGAATAATCTGGCTTTGAGGGTGAGAAAATAAGTTTTATCCATCAGTTGCACAGTTCCTAATTGTATATACTTATTATTTAATTTTATTTCTGCAGTTTGATTTCTTTGCAGCAAAATAAAAAGTTGGTGCTAAAAAATAATTTACAATTTTAAAAAGTATTTAGATTTGATTTGTATGGTTTCAATTCTTTTTACACAAAACTTTTTCTTTTTTAAAAATTGGTTTGGAAAATAAACTGAGAAGAGTCATGATAAGCAAACGAAACTTCATGACCCCCAGTTCACAGCGCTCGCTGCTTTATCTATACTCCTAATGTGTAAAACACGGATCCTGTCATGGACTATAAAATGACTATAAAAAGGGTAGAAGTGAAATAGACACCAAGAAGGATACGTACAGCTGATGCTAGCAATGAAAGTGAAAGGAATTCGCGCAACAGTGAGAGCTGATAGAGAACGTACCACTTCCTCAGCGAGTGAGTAAAAAGAGACAAAAGAATCGCTAGAAATGAGCCGCGAACCAATGTTGCATCAGGATAAGGTTGGATACAGCAGCAAAACCCACAGCTGTCAGCTGATGTTTATTTAAACATGTAAAAATACACATTTTATTTATTCTGTGAGTCGAGGCTTAGGTGAACATAAGTTTCTTACGATAATAAAAATTATATATACTCTACAATCACTGGTAAATACAGATTTTATAGGCAAGTCAAACCACAATGTAATGTTCATTTTTTTTTGCTAATTTCTTGTGGCAAGCGTACATAAACTGGTGAGACCTAACGCTTTATTTGGTCACACGGTGCTAGCTAGGTTAAACCAACTGATATCTTGTCAGAGTTAAGATGGCACTTTGTGGAGACAAACATGGTTTTAGAGGCGAAGGGATAGTCAGACTTGGAGATATATGCATTTGTTGACTGAATCACTTAAGCAAACAAATGAGACAATTTGACGTGTTGTAATAGCTCAAACTGATTATCACTCGACTGTCACCTGCGTGAATAAAGTTAAAAATTTCTTTTTGTTTTCATTAAAAATTGCTTCTATTGTTTTCAAAATACTTGAGTACTTAGTTGTCTGCGCAGACAATAGAGCTCAGAGAATGGTAAGTAATACCATGAGCAGGATATCACCCACCACAAATGAGTCAGAAAACTTGAAAAATTTGGTGTAGATTGTTAACTAGCAATGATGTCTAACTTGAGCGTAAACTACACTGAGCTCTAGCACTTTATGATTTAAGCGCAACGTTGGCGAATATGTCATGTTCCGACAACAAATGAAGAGATATTTTACACGTTTAAATCGCTGAAACAACAACCCGTTTTATACAGCCAGTCAAACGCGCAGCACACACGCTATGTAGTATGTGCCGACTGTTTCGCTCAACTAATGGGCCAAATTTTAGTGAGAAAAAACTTTCAATTTGCCGATATCTCAAGACAAGAACTCTATGATTGGTTAACTCGCTCTACTTTAACTCACAATCTAAACACATTTGTTAGTTTTGAGATGATGAACTGCAAGTGATAAGAAAGACATAAACATGGAAAAATATAATTTTTCTAAGATAACTGTAAAAGAATCTAACATCAAGCTAAAATTCAAATATAATAAAAAAAACAACCTTTATGACACAAAAACACACGTACCTGTTGGAAAATGCAAGCTTAATAAATACAAGAAAGAGAATATTGCAAGAATATTGTAGTAACTCCATGACTAGCTATTGACTCCTTTTACCAGGTCAAGTCAGTATCTGTGATGCTTCAATCGCCAAGCGATAAATCTTTAGTCAGTGAAATGTTGCAGCTACGACCAACTGCCGCAATTAATTTAAGAAGACAAATATTGGTACAAGTAACAGAGGTATGGTAGCTGTGTGTGCGTTTCACACTCTGTAGAAAATACCCACTGATTACATTGATTAGCTATTAAATGCCTCTTAAATAACTAAGCTCCACCCACCTGCAGCTAGTTGTCAGGTACCTGTTAATAGAAGTAATAAAACAATAGTTAGACAATCAGCAACTGTGAGCAAAAGTCACCAAATCTATCAGCCAGAAGGTGGATTGTACATTTATCGCTCGAGGTGTAACATTACAAACGCTGGCCACTCTAGATATAAAAAATATTCCTGCCATATTTTTGTTACAGTACTCGCTAAATAACGGGCTTTTTGGTCAGTTTTTTTTTAAAAAAAAGTTGAACAAAAAGTCGGTTTTTGTTTAGTACGTTACACAATGCCACATAAACAAACCCCTTCTGGTGTCCTTTTAATCCACCCCTGTTTGATCTCTTTTCAAATATTTACAATTAAAAAAAGATAGCGGGTGTCTACAAGCTAGAATGACATCTGAGTACAATGACTATATTTAATGATTAAATGAGTCGAGAGAGTCCACCAAAAGCAACATTTTACCAATGAATAGCAATTCAAACAAAATTTGACATTTTTAGTGCATGAAAACACGAGCATTGCTTTGCTTCTGATCCACAATAGACTTAGAAACATAAATATTTTCTTGGAGCACAAATCATAACAGTGTTGTAGCTGACAATACTGTCATTGCTATAAAGGAATATAACACTCAGTGTGTCACCCATAAAAATTAATGGACAAAATTTCAACTGACTGGAAATTTACAGCTGGCTGTATATGTAGTGGATTCAAGCCAAGCTTTAGCTGACCTAGTAAACAGAAGGCAGCAGGCTGACTATTGTACGGCTAGTTCCAAGACCGCTGAAAGCAACAAAATGGTTTTATTTATACTAGAAAATTTCTTCTACTGCCAAACTTAGATTACTAGTTGGTGATATTAGAGAGATGTGTGCTTACTGGATTATTTGTGATGTCAATCAATTTCTATAAATGTGGATTAAAAATAACTAACGCTTTATAATTACATTTAATCTGTGCGAAGAGAGAGAAGATATTCTGCCAGTAATAAATACATGCTCTTTTCAAGTCAAACAAACCCAACTGAGCCTTCCTCAAATCTCTATTGGTTGAAAAAACTATACATTGATTTCGCAATAATCCATAGATTATTTTCGTTTTAATCTAAGCACTAATAAAACAAAATATGACCACGAAACGCATATTTTAAAAAATTTTATGATTTGATGCAGGATTGTTGTATTTGTGAGAGATTATTTCTGTAGAAGATGTTGTAAGCTGGTAATTAGGCAGACTGAAGGCTGCTAGGACGAGGATTAACAGGGTGGGCTGGCTGAGCTGTTAGCAAGCCTCTGCAAGGCCTCAGCTACGGTGAGACATCAACAAGGCTCTAATAGTCTCAATCAAACAATGTAGAAATGTTTACTGAGCACATGCCAGCTCAAAGAATAGGGAAAACCTAGCAATACAAATCCCAGCAGAGCTGTGAATTATACACTAGCTGTAAGCCTTACCAAATCGGCATGACGGTGGAGATAAAAGGGGTGGTGTGACAATGGTATCAGGTACTTGTGGTGCTTGACAGGTAGTCTAATACTGCCTCTAATAGTATTTAATGACAGTTGAAGTGTCTGAGGTTGCGTACGGCATTTGATGTGGTGTCTTTCGTTTGCTGCTTGGTCCAGTAAACAAAACTGGCTAAAGTCATTACTTCAACAATTTCATTAGAGAACTAACCAGAATTTTATGCCGTGTTAATTAGCCAATTAGCACCCAGATTAAACTATATTACACTTTTGAAAAGGAACAATAGGGAAAACTTCAAAAACAAATACTTTTCAGCCTATAAAACCAAAAATATTACATTGATGGGGGCTCATATATCAAACGCAAAACCTACAATATTTTCTGGCAAGTCCACTGCCAAAACAAGTTCACCGCTCAGTATAACAGGTCCGCGCTCTTCAAAGTTGAGTAACTTGCATCAAAATATTTTTATTACCATAAATCACAGTCACAAGGAACACCTCTATCACCAAACTCATTTTACGGATTTCAGCAGCTTTGCTCACGACAGTAGACAAAACATTTCATTTCACAACACTAGTTCAACCAATTTTTCCATATCAAAAACCTTATCATCAATCTCTAGAGATACTTTTAGTAACAATATGCAGTATAAGTTAATATTACATGTCCAGCTCACCAAATCATTGCCACAAATGGTCAAATTGCAAAAAAACACAACAAGATTTTTTAATATAAAAATTGAGTCAGTTTTATCAATTCTCACTGATAACCTAGGTCTAAGTGCAGAAATCAAAGTGTGGCCAACTCCCCTTGTCACGTGACCCTCTGGAGCCAAATGCTTGAGTGATTACACTATAACTTATAGAGAAAAAGCTCTATTTCAACAGCTAATAACTCTGCAAATTGACAAGGTACAGCTTAAAACAACCATTCACCTGAAAGCTCAGGATGTCTCCTAGCCCACTGGGAATTTTAAACAAAAAATTTTTTAATCTAAGGTAAGTAATAAGGGCCGAAATATAGTGCTTATATTAGCACTTGTATTATTATTAAAAAACAGGAATTATAAACTATTTTTCTTATACCATTCAACTTTCATATCAAATTTTAAATAAATAACAACTTTAGATATAAGTAATAGCCAAAGTTTATTCATATAATTATAATCTCAAAGTAGTTTAAATAATAATAATATTAAATATTCCAAAAACTAATCATTTTTTACGGTACCGATGAAATCAATTATTTTTTTTCAAAATGAGCATACTACTTTTTCACATTGTTTATAGTTCACTTTAGAGTAGTCCACAACGAGTTTTTGTTATTCAGTCAGAAATTTATGAATAATAATAAATATTAGTTAAAATAAATAACAAACATTTAGTTTTATTATTATTTCGTTTTTGCTGCAAAACCAAGTGGCACTTCGGTTGTCTCTCATATGGATGGTAAATAACACGACTGTGCGCCCTGCATACCATTACAAAAGGTCACGTAAAGTCACTGGGATGAAAACGAACGTTCTTGCGTTATAGGGCACATAATCATTAGTAAACGGCAAACTTATCAATATACGGTACCGCTCAATATAGAGTTCTTCATCCGAAGGGGAGATGACTCCTGGCTCCATTGAAGGCTCCAGTGACGGTTAAAGGTTTTAAACAAAATTCTACTCCAAAATTCCACTAAATAAAATAATTTTTTTTGCTAGATTGAAACAAAACATGTTCACAGAGGTATTACTGCAAAGAGAAATTCATTTTACGCTACAAATATTGAATAAATGAGTAAAAACTATTTCAGCCAATGATGACTTATATGACCATTTGTGAAATTTGGCTCCAGTGGAGTTGTCCTTATATAAAATAGCGCTGGAAACGGCTGACCACACTTTGATTTCTGCACTTAGACCTAGGTCAAGGTCTATGTTAAGTTGCTAAAATGGTATTTTTCAGTACATTTAATAGTACACAATTTTAAAATAACAGAAAACAATTGAGTAATAACTGAGTGAGGAGTGCAGTAATTCTATGAAGCACATTATACGAGTGCAAGAGAGAGTTGTGCGTATGTATACAAGTCATACAGCATTAAGAGTTGACTGTTTGGTTGGTGTACAAGCAGTATATTTATAGAAGGTCGGATACATAACAACCATCAACACAGGAGTACATACTAAACAGTAAAATACTCTCTCTTACACTTTTACAGCAAGAAAACACCTTTATCCATGGAGCGTGCTGATAGAGTGGTGAAGACATAGAGTGTACCAATAGAGCGTTAGCATCATAGATCTATTTACCTCCCTCTCCAGAAGGCCTACAACAAACATGTAGATGAATCAGACCCACAAACACTGAGCATGCACAGCTCTGTTTGTGTATAATTCATCACACATAACATACTTCGCATCGAAATAATTTTTTACACTCTTCCTTGTTCGTAAAATAATGGCTCAAGTAGAATATCCGCAAGGAAAAGCGCAATTAGCCTGAATTCCAGGACGCATTGGTGTAGCTGTTTGGGTAGGTGCTATGACCAGCCCTTAATGAAAATTACTAAGTTACAAACAGGTTGTATATTTATGTAGAAATTACAACCACATAAAGAACCATTTAAATTTTGAACTCATACATTACAACACCATGCAACTTTGTCTAATCGTAAGATTAAAGACTTCTTTAATTAAAATGAAGCAAAAAACAGAAGACACTCTAAAAGCACCAATGAGGAGACACGCTACAAGCACCAATGAGGAGACACGCTACAAGCACCAATGAGGAGACACGCTACAAGAACCAATGAGGAGACACGCTACAAGCACCAATGAGGAGACACGCTAGAAGAACCAATGAGGAGACAGTGATGTTACACAGAGACAGAATGAAAGCCTGGCTGGGGATATTGTCGCCATTCTGGCACCCGAATTCATCATCTAACCAAAATAATACATAATCAGACAATTAATTAGATAATTAATTACATTATCCGTTATTACATGCAGTGTGAGCCTTCGACCTGCATACAGTCTTTTCTGAGAATTGCACGTATAATGCTCCAGCCTTCTTTTGACTTAACCCGCTTGTTGTGTGAATAAGTACTCTGGATGGCTCCGTAAACATTCACTTCTGACAAAATTACCAGAACTGCCGCTGAAGTAACTGAATTGCTTCTGGTAAACTTAGACTGGGAGATGAATGCCTTGTGAGAGGACGAACTGAGAATGTTGGTGCTTTATACCGATACACTTCAGTACAAAACGCAACGTATATATTACTTATATCCAACTATTGAACATGATGTCGTTAAAATGCTACATTTACATTTAATTGTGTTAATGCCATTGACCAGAACAGAGCGTAGAATAATATGAGCAGTGCCTTGGCCAGACAGGAGACCGTACAAGACAAGAGGCCCAACAGAGCTGGTACGCAGTGTGACAGACAGCAGTACGACACATGGGGAGGAGATTATGTATTTTTTGCTATGGCTCAGCCTGGATTATTGAGAGCACCTTCAGAGAAAAACTCTAGGAAAAACAAACGGTATATTTCAATTTCTCACTTTAGGCTAACCACGCACTTCTAGGAAATGAAGTTTCTGCAGTCAAAATAAAAAAAACGCCAAATAGCCACTGACAACAGTGAAGGAGAAGACGTAACTACCTCATGTAACTATTTATTGCTCAAGTCGTGAGACATTAACTACAGTAATTGATTTAGTTTTAAATTTATTAAAATTAAAATGCAGCTGATGTTTCCAATAATCCCGCTTAAACAGACACTTCCTGCGTAACATCCTGCTCCACATCACTGTGTACATACTCCCCCACAAGCGTTATAAATAGCCCGTACCCAATTACGTATATAAACATAATTTTTTGTAAATAGAAGTTTAAAATTTTAATTATTAGGAGAGGGTTTTCAGCTGAGGCAAAGGCAAATGCCGTGTCAAACACCTCTAAGTGCAATAAACTTGTTTGCTCGACAAAATGACACGCATTACGCCAAATAATACAGGTAAACAAAGCGTCTGTCAAAAAATACACACCAACTGTCACGCGTGTTAAGAATCAATATAGAGAAATGTGCTCCCATTTGATATGAGGGGGTTTAGGGAAGGATTCCTAGTACCAGAATATGGTACACACAAGTCTGTGGGCACTATATATCCTTGTTGCCATTTAATACATGAGAACAATATAGGTAAGCACCAGCTAACGTCTACACAATCACAAGGTAATGCCTGTAGTAAGTTATATTCTCAAGTAGAAAGTTATGCAACCTCTCGTCATCCTTAAAGTTATGCTTGTATTTGAAGCTTTAAATAACATAAGTACTTTCCCAGCATGCAGTGAAACAACCACCATGACTCGGCAATACTCCTCGATTGAAACAACTCTAAAAAGTCTAGGAAAGGCAGAATGACAAATTAAATAAAACTATTTTTCCTGAACAAATACTCACTTAACCATTCATAATCACAAATGTGTAAAGATTTGAGCAATATCAAGGAATTGACAACCAAACAAAAATAGAGCTGAGATGTGAAATATTCGTTAGCTGTTCATCAAACAAGATACAAAAAGCAGCATGTGCTTGCCAGCCAATAGTTTACAAATGGAATGATACAGTAATTTTGAACATCAATATAATCTGTTTAACGATATTAAATGCAATGTTGGTCAGAAAAAACCATGGAAAAGATAACTCCTCGCAGCAACATCATTTTTTATTTGAAAATGATGTTGCTGTAAGCGAAAAGAGCATTTCTGATCATGTGAAAACGATATAAGATATATAGGACTCACTAGACATCAGCGTTAGGACTCACTAGACATCAGTGTAGTACAGCATAATAATAACTGATTACAATATAAGATAATGTATTTGCAACTATCACTTCTAGTATATGTTGTTGAACAAAGAAGTTCTGATGGCAAAGAACTTACATTCGTGTCTTTCAACTCCTGGTATTATACGTGGCTACGACAACTCCTGGTATTATACGTGGCTACGACAACTCCTGGTATTATACGTAGCTACGACAACTCCTGGTATTATACGTAGCTACGACAACTCCTGGTATTATACGTAGCTACGACAACTCCTGGTATTATACGTGGCTACGACAACTCCTGGTATTATACGTAGCTACGACAACTCCTGGTATTATACGTGGCTACGACAACTCCTGGTATTATACGTGGCTACGACAATTATTTAATGAGAAAATATAGCAGCGTAATATTAAAACATTTTGTTCTATTCATAGCCACGCATTGTTCTATTCATAGCCACGCATTGATCTATTCATAGCCACGCATTGATCTATCCATAGGCACGCATTGATCTATTCATAGCCACGCATTGATCTATTCATAGCCACGCATTGATCTATTCATAGCCACGCATTGATCTATTCATAGCCACGCATTGATCTATTCATAGCCACGCATTGATCTATTCATAGCCACGCATTGATCTATTCATAGCCACGCATTGATCTATTCATAGCCACGCATTGATCTATTCATAGCCACGCATTGATCTATTCATAGCCACGCATTGTTCTATTCATAGCCACGCATTGATCTGTTCATAGCCACGCATTGATCTATTCATAGCCACGCATTGATCTATTCATAGCCACGCATTGATCTATTCATAGCCACGCATTGATCTATTCATAGCCACGCATTGATCTATTCATAGCCACATATTGATCTATTCATAGCCACGCATTGATCTGTTCATAGCCACTCATTGACCTATTCATAGCCACGCATTGATCTATTCATAGCCACGCATTGATCTATTCATAGCCACGCATTGATCTATTCATAGCCACGCATTGTTCTATTCATAGCCACGCATTGATCTATTCATAGCCACGCATTGATCTATTCATAGCCACGCATTGATCTATTCATAGCCACGCATTGATCTATTCATAGCCACGCATTGATCTATTCATAGCCACGCATTGATCTATTCATAGCCACGCATTGATCTATTCATAGCCACGCATTGATCTATTCATAGCCACGCATTGATCTATTCATAGCCACATATTGATCTATTCATAGCCACGCATTGATCTGTTCATAGCCACGCATTGATCTATTCATAGCCACGCATTGATCTGACTAGTGACTTTCAGCCACGCATTGATCTGACTAGTGACTTTCATAGGAATGCTAATCTTATTAGGTCATGGTCAACAGCGGATGAGTGAGTATCAATTATTCAATAAAATATGCTTATCGATTGATTATTATTTTATCACTATTTAATACATATTTATTATTTGATAAAAAATGACTGTAATATTCTAGAACAAATATAATGGTACTTATCATTATTGTTATTATACAATAAATATATGCAACTAATTTCATTGATGACGGCCATGTTTTATTATTATTTTATGTATAGAATTTAGATACATTTTTAGTATTCATTATTATGATCATTTACCTATTATTTTATACCAATTATTATTGTTTAGTTTTTCTGATAAACATGGTTATCACCGGCCTGGGTAGTTGCAGAATTTCATGCAATAAAACTGTGTCATAACTATGGAAATGTTCAAACCGTTTAGCAGATAATTCAAACGATTTTTAAATGATCCAGAGAGTTTGGAGAAATAAGAACTATATGAACGCATTGGAAATAGTCTGAGCTGTTTTAAGTTTATGCAGATCATCGATAGTCGACTTTAGTCTAAAAAATGTCTAAATATGAAGAATGTAAATAGTTTTGATTGATTACTAGTTACTATTACTAGTTACTATTACTAGTTACTATTACTAGTTATACTAATAGATTGAACAATGAAATCATATAATTTTGTATTTCATTAAAATTTATGTGATTAGCTTTTAGTAAAGAAAAGTAATAACTAGCTAAAAGGGGATTTGCGGATTTGCACGTCAGCTCGGATTTTCAAAGCAGATGAACAATTTGACAAAGAGTTCAGATAGTTTGCAAAACATTGAGCAATTTTGAAAGCGTTATAGACAGGTAATTATAAACAAGCAATTGAACAAATCTGACTTTATTCTGCTGTATCTCACCAGCAGTCAAACAAAACTTTGTCGTTCTTGAATATTATCAAAGTATAGGTTGTGAGAAAACGACTCCAATTTTTACTAATTGAAATCCTTTTAGATGAAATTATTCTTGCTAAGAATACTCAACAAAAAACTAGCTGTGTCACTGCGCAAGTATTGCTTGTTGTGAAGACCAAAACTACATCTGCCGCTGTTTTGTCTAATATGCCAAATGTATTATCAAAAATTGATATAAGTAACGTCGCAATGCATCTGTTTACAGTTCTCTTGTCAACATTACAGATTTTACCGCTACACGCATGCACGAAGCTGACCTCACAGTGAGGAGATATTCTACACTGGAGATAGAGATAGGCATATGGAAAGCAACTTCTAATGCTGCAGACGATTGCTATGTAGCTGGTTTTTGTAACGTTACAAATGCACGTGCAACTAGTACAGTTCTCAAATTTCACAAAAAACACAACCATAAAAGACTTTCTAAAAGCAGAATATATAATAAAAATTAGAAACTACATTTTTTGTGGTAAACATGTAAATAACTTTTGTATGCTTTAAAAGTTGGTTCATAATTATGTTCTTCTTTTATTTGTATCCACAAATATTGAAGTGAAGTTTTCGATTTCTCCTTATATTATTAAATAGAGCTTCCTCTCGATTTGAAGCCTTTCCAGACTGACAAATATCTCACAATTCAAATGTGGATTAGCTTGTGTTCAGTAAATACCAACATGTAAACCATTGACTAGTTTGCAACACAACTGACCAAAACTGATAATATTTGGCCCTCAGGGAAGGGGTGGAGAGGGGAAGGGTGGAGAGAAGAGGGGTGGGAAGAGGAGGGGTGGAGAGAAGAGGGGTAGAGATAGGAGGGGTGGAGAGGGGTGGGGAGGAGAGAGGAGGGGTGGATAGAGAGGAGGGTAGATAGAGGAGGGGTTGATAGAGAGAAGGGGTGGATGGATATGGGGGTGGATAGAGGAGGGGTGGAGAGAGAGGAGGGGTGGAGAGAGAGGAGGGGTGGATAGAGAGAAGGGGCGGATATATATGGGGGTGGATAGAGAGGAGGGATGGAGAGAGAGAGGAGGGGTGGATAAAGAGGAGGGGTGGATAGAAAAAGGGTGGATAGAGAGGATGGGTGGATAAAGAGGAGGGGTGGATAGAAGAAGGGTGGATAGAAGAAGGGTGGATAGAGAGGAGGGGTGGATAGAGAGAGGAGGGGTGGAGAGAGAGAGGAGGGGTGGATAGAGAGGATGGGTGGATAGAGAGGAGGGGTGGAGCGAGAGGAGGGTTGGAGAGAGAAGAGTGGTGGATAGAGAGGAGGGGTGGATAGAGAGGAGCGGTGGATAGAGAGAGGGATGGATAGATATGGGGGTGGATAGAGAGGAGGGGTGGATAGAGAGGAGGGGTGGATAGAGAGGAGGGGTGGATAGAGAGGAGGGGTGGATAGAGAGAAGGGGTGGATAGAGAGGAGGGGTGGATAGAGAGGAGGGGTGGATAGAGACGAAGGGTGGATAGAGAGGAGGGGTGGATAGAGAGGAGGGGTGGATAGAGAGGAGGGGTGGATAGACAGGAGGGGTGGATAGAGAGGAGGGGTGGATAGAGAGGAGGGGTGGATAGAGACGAGGGGTGGATAGAGAGAAGGGGTGGATAGAGAGGAGGGGTGGATAGAGAGAAGGGGTGGATAGAGAGGAGGGGTGGATAGAGAGGAGGGGTGGATAGAGAGGAGGGGTGGATAGAGAGGAAGGGTGGATAGAGAGGAGGGGTGGATAGAGAGGAGGGGTGGATAGAGAGAAGGGGTGGATAGAGAGGAGGGGTGGATAGAGAGGATGGGTGGATAGAGAGGAGGGGTGGAGCGAGAGGAGGGGTGGAGAGAGAGGAGTGGTGGATAGAGAGGAGGGGTGGATAGAGAGGAGGGGTGGATGGAGAGGAGGGGTAGATAGAGAGGAGAAGTAGATAGAGAGGGGTGGATAGAGAGGAGGGGTGGATAGAGAGGAGGGGTGGATAGAGAGCAGGGGTGGATAAAGACAAAGCTTACTTGGCCCATTCCACTTTGAGGATAAGATGATCATAACCAAATCCTGAGACTCCTTTTATAGCCCTGGCAGCGTCTTCTTTGCGGTGAAAGTTTATGAAAGCAAAGCCCTGTGAAAACACACTATTTAGTAGAGAATAGAATAGGCAACTATTGCAAGGGGCACTGACATTAATCAAAACAGTCTACAGCTAATCAATACATCAATAATAGACTGACTGGTCAGTTTATGGGACTTCAGAGCAAAGGTGCGTTCTGAAATGCAATGATGGGAACGTAACAACATGCTTTGGCGGGTCCTTGCCTTCTCCAACTCAGGTATGCTACGTAATGCAAGAAATGCTGACTACTACAACAATTATAGCAATAAAGCCTAATTGCACAGCCAAAACTATCTGGTCTTAAAAGCTGAATGATATCTATTGTATGGAGTTACCTTCTCCATATTGAAAGGACAACTAACAACAACCAGTTGAGTGTGTACAGTAAAACCTGCATTAATCGATCCCGTGAAATCAATAAACCAGTTTATTTAATGTGACAGTAAAGGTCCGAAACATCAGTGATTGAAAATGGCTTCAGCTTTTCTCAATCCTGTCATCTCTACTTCAGTAGAAAAATTGGGAGCCTTTACATTTTTAAAACCACGAAGGTTCTGTGAAAAGTCTTAGATAAAGCATGGTGATTGCAAACAAAGTTCTTCTATTGCATTGAATAGCACAAATTCTGCCAACCATAGATTGCAAGCTCTTTAAATCATAGAGTTTTCTCCTCTCGTGACTGACAAAAATTTCGAAACGTCTGAGCAAAATATCTTCAACATGTGAATTTTCAATTACTGAAATGTATTCAATCTTGGAATGTAACAAAGATCCAAGGCTATCTATCAACTACCAATAAAGGAAAAACATGCATTTTATCAAATCAACGCGAACTAAACCTATTATTCCGGCAAGATAACAAAGAGAGCAGCTGATATCGATAAATTGGTAATTATTGTTGGTAATTTTTTGAATGATCATTGCCATTAATAGATAAAACATTACACCAGCTGACAATAATTTTAAGAAATAAATAAAACAAACTAATATTATTTTTTATTATAGTAATTTATTATCATGATTGGCACAAAATAATAATTATTATCATTAATAAATAACGACAGTTCAAGTCATAATTACCATTGAAATTTATTTACAATGTAACTCAAGTAAAATAAATGTATGGAAGCATCCATATTATTCATAATATTATTAGTTACAATATCATTTACCACGATTATATTATATCTATATTTATAGTCTAAGAAGGTATGTTCAGGCACTACAATACTATTCATAATTAAAAGTATTTTTCTTGCTCCTTCAACATTGAATTATGCAGGTTTCACTGTAGTAGTATAAATTTTATGTCAATCAGTTTGGGACAATTTACCAACATAGATCTCCTACATCTTTCAGCGAGCACATTGTCAACAAAATAGATATATAAATAGCTCTGATGTAAAAGATATATAAATAGCTCTATGTAATAGATATATAAATAGCTCTACGTAATAGATATATAAATAGCTCTATGTAATAGATATATAAATAGCTCTATGTAATGGATATATAAATAGCTCTATGTAATAGATATATAAATAGCTCTACGTAATAGATATATAAATAGCTCTATGTAATAGATATATAAATAGCTCCATGTAATGGATATATAAATAGTATCCATAGAACAGTTATATACATAACTTCAATATGTATAGATGTAATACAGTCTACAAAACAGATGTCTACACAATAAAATTACCTTGGAAGCTCCAGTATTTTTGTCTTTAGCGAGGTATATCCTGGAAATGTTACCAAATGGCCTAAACAACTCCTGTAAATCGTCTTCCCTTGTGTCCTCTGAGAGATTTGTCACTCTTATTGTCGCCAAGTCATCTACATAACAAGTTCATACAAGCATAGACATACACACATAGACGCACATACATAGACATGCATAGACATACATACACGTAGACGTACATACATAGACGTACACATGCATAGACATACACATGCATAGACATACAGACACATAGAGGTACATACATAGACATACACATGCATAGACATACATACACATAGACGTACATACACATAGACATACACATGCATAGACATAAACATGCATAGACATACACACGCATAGTGGTACATACATAAACATACACATGCATAGACATACATACACGTAGACTAACACACATAGACATACATACGTAGACATACACATACATAGACAAACACACGTAGACATATACACACATAGACATACACGCATACATACATAAACACACACACATGGAGATACACATAGACATACATACACACACAGATATAGACAAATGTGCACATGCATAGACTTACACATGCATAGACATAGACAAATGTAGATATATACAGACATAGACATACACATGCATAGACACACATACATAGACACACATACACAGACGTACATACACACAGATATAGACACATGTGCACATGCATAGACATACACATGCCTAGACATAGACAAATGTAGATATATACAGACATAGACATACACATGCATAGACACACATACACAGACGTACATACACACAAATAGACAAACAAACATACACACCTCTGCCTCTCATAGACATAGACTCTCCCTCTTTTCTTTGTCCAGCGCCGCCTCTCAAACTGGGAGGTACATATTTGCCTCCACCACCACCACCGGCCCTGCCACCAGCGCCCTCTGCTGGCTCATTAGGGGGCGTTGCCTCTCCACCCTGAGTGAGTGACTCTTGAAGTGGGACCAAGGTATCCTTATATGGACATTTGGTGGTCCAATGCTCTCCTTTACATATTCTACATTGCACCATCTTCTGCTGGCCTACAGTACAACAAAGGCGCGTACTAACAAATACTGGCTGTGTAGGAGCACCCAACGTTACAGCTACAGACAGCTACTACAGACAGCTACTACAGACAGCTACTACAGACAGCTACTACAGACAGCTACTACAGACAGACAGGTGATACTGCACTACCTTTGAGTGCTGCCAGGGGATCTGACTCGGTCTCAGCTTCATGTGCTGCCTCCTTAGTGTGCACAAACTGCATGTAAATGTCCTCCACAGAGCATATGGTGTTGGAAGGATTGGGACCCGGTGGATCAGAGGATGCTTCCCCAAATTTCTTCCAGGCCTTTAAACCAACAATGTATGTATAATAAGATATGCTAACGATATACATTATGTAGGCTTGTACCAGCACCTTGTTGATTTTAGCGCTGAGCATCATTGAAAATTTAATGTTTCTCAGGCTATATACACTTGTGAGAATCAGGCAACAACTCTATTAGAGCTCTATTACAACTCTATTAGAGCGGTATAACAAACCTTCCTCTTGGCAATGGTCTTTGACACTCTTCTTGTCTCTACTTTGTAAGTCTTAACGACTTTCACCTTTTTATTGTCATCATCAACTTTGTATTCTGTGACTACTCTAGTGCCAGTGTTTTTGTCAAAGGTCTCACACCTCGGAGGTAGATCTGTGATCAATCCAACCACCGCATTTAACTAATGACACAATTCACCACAGAAAAGTGTAATGTCAACTAACGTTTCCAATAAAATTATATTTAATCAGCACCTCACCTAAATTATCTCCCTCTTCCACTTGATCGGCCCAACTTGATTTTACTCTACAAAACACAATTAAAACCACTATAAACAAAAACAATTGTCTAACCACACGATTACCTTTTCGAGACTCGACTACAACAAGAAACCCAGAAAAAAGTGTAGATGTATGGCAACTTATCTAACAAAACACTCGCAAACTTGAAAAACCAAACAAAAATCACCATAAACTGCTTCCTCAAGACCAATGAAATCAAGCAAGTATCCTACGTCAAAAATTGAAAGATGATATTCAACATACATGAGAATAACGAACACATTCCCAGAGTGACGAGTTAGTATACTTGCAGGGCAACATGCGCACTACCAGTTTGGTTGCTCCAATTTCTAATACTATTCAGTAGAGAACATGGCTGGTTCCTTCCAATTTTTGTTTTAATTTTAGTTGTTTTGAAGACAACATATTACAAGAATTATTATTCATATTCTTCACCATTCTTTAGTAGGAATGTAGCGAGTATAAAAGGCATAAATATATATCATTATATATCATCATGCCCCCAACTAAAATTATTTTTCATTCAAGACATTTATAGATTAGCCTAACCACAATCATTGTAAAAGTATCGCGGGCTTATCATATGCGCCGATCGTTTTAAGATAGATAATCGGATTACCGCAAACACTATGGTAAATGATGATTAGTAGTCATTAGCATCGCGTATATTGAGTATCACGGCTATTTATTTGTCATCATTAGTGATGTAATTTTAATTTATTCTGGTTCATAAGTAATCTAATATTATATCCGTTTATCCAAAAAAACGTCATCGAATGATAACTGCTAGTGGTAATAAATATGATATAGCAAAACGCAATGCCATCAATAACAGTCAATTTCGATAATTATTTATTGAAATAATATTAAGGATTATTAATTACAAGATTTCTGATGATGACACCTGTTTATATCAAATGAGATACAGTACTTGTTGTCTGTGGCTACTTCTACAAAAAAAGTTATACAATTGAGCAGCCAATGCAAAGCATTTATAATTGTTACATATATATGTATTATGTATGATTATTGAGGCGTACGCATGATATATATATATAATATATATATAATATGCGTAGCTTCATGCGTGAGTCAACACTAATTGCCTGGAATTGAGACAATGGACAAAGTATCTTTTGAACTAGTACATTTGGCAAAACTTGTTTTTAACAGTTAACTACTATTGAGGTGACAAAAGAAAATAATTTGGTCTCATTATGATTGTTACTGTATGTATCCACAGTATATTTTTCTACCCACTGAAACTATTTGAAAAATTTTAAGAACAACACTGCTGTGAAAGTTTTTTGCACTATCTAAATAAATAATAGTAATAATATTATCAATTAATCAATTATTAATAATAATAGTTCAAAAAATAATAATTTTTATTATTATTATTATTCTTGTTGTTGTTGGGTACTATTAATTATTATCACCATCATTATTATTAATTGTGATCATCATCATCATCAAAAACAACAACAACTACTAGTAGTATTATTTGCTATAATAAACAATATTATTATTATTAATTGTTATTAAATTATTATACCGATTTCAACAACAACAACAAAAACAACAACTTCTTCATTCAAATTCAACTACTGCTGCTATAATAATCAACACACTCACTCGGTTTCTAACTCTAACGCAGGCATACTTATTTAAGCCAAGAGTTTTCACTATCAATTTTAGAGCTCAACGTAATTAATTAGAATAATGGCGTCAGCAGTGTTTCATCAAAGGGTTCCGCAATTATTATGAGCAAAACAAAAGCAGATTTTTGCTCTTTCACTTCGTGACACTTTTTAGTTTGAGTAACATATATTGCAAAACCTAGAATTTGATACGATTTGTGGCATGAAAGTTACCTGCTGTATCAGTTATCAAACATTTGAAGCACTGCTTCCTGTATACTTACGCATGCGTCGGAGTTGCATTGTGGTCTGGCATTTCCAATCCATGGTAACATACCAGCAGCATGGTGGTGTCAGATATGTTTTTTTAGATTCAACAGCTCAGTGGCTTCTACGCCGTATGATCACGTCAATCCAGACTTTACTTACCTTTGTGAGTTTAAGTTTTTGACTTTTCACTCATGGTCAAGTAAAATAATTTTGATAAACAAGCACGCAACATCTCCTGTTCAGCTGTAGTAGAAGGTACTACTACTACTACTGGTTGTTGTAGTAGCTGGGCGAAGAAGTTTTTTTTTTCATTTCACTTAACAATTAATAATAATAATAATCATCTGTAGTTATTTTTTATTATTGTTATTTAAAAGAAATTTTTTTAAAGCACTATTAGTAATTATCATTGTTCCTTCAAATATATATTAAAATTATTTTATCATCATCATCGATCATCATATATATATATATATATATATATATATATATATATATATATATATTATTATATATATATATATCATCATTTTTTTACTAATGTAAAGCGAGGCTCAAATTTTCTACAACACGCCACAGGCGGCTCAAATCTACTGGGATGATGGTGGATGGGTCTTTTCAACTATTCTCCCCCACCACCAGGCCAGTATTTTGGAGCCACTCGTGCAACATGCTGTGACTTAAATCAATTCTCAGCTTGTTTGCAGATGGTGCTTTTATTTTTATGCACCATGCGGAATTTTGACAAACGCAATCCTTAGCAAAAAGTTGTACCACTGATCTCATTCGATTCTTGGACACAAGGATGTCTCTTAACACAGACTTGCTAACGCTCTACTCTGTCGACACAAGTTTGCATTGTTGTTGTGTGCAGCCAGCATATAGTTAAGATGGTATGGTGCTCAAACAGACTCATTTCAATATCTGGGCGTAACAATTAATAATAATTTATAGCTTGAATAAAGTATTATGTTTTACTAATAACATGAAACACTCGGAGGCAAGTAAAACTTTAGATCTCTTGCCACAAGCTCTGTATTTCGTGCCACTGAAAAAAACTTGTGCTTAAGAGAATAAAACGCCTGAAATTGAATATGAGCTGGAGTCGTATACCCTTTCTTGGGTGTAGGCTCCTGATGATTGAGTTTAAGATGCAGCAGATGGTGAAAGTTCATATCAAGTGAAAAAATATAGCATATAAGTGGCAAAACTTCATTTGGACTTGAGCTACTGGTCATTTGGACTTGAGCTACTGGTCTCCAGAAGAAAATGTTTATGAATAAGAGTGTTTTCTTGAAGTTTGTGAGGACCAAAAAATTCGGTTAGTGAATTGCAAAAAAATTGCCATAAACAGTTTCGTATATTCTACTCGCTATACTTATTGCAATCTAAAAGATACCCGCTATTTTCTATATTAATCCCAACACAAGTTTTAATAACTTCATTTCACATTCAACAAGAGCAGTGGGATCCTGAGATTATATACTTTAGTTTAATAGTTTATCTCCTTTATATTTTAATTTCTTTCACTTCTAGGTCGTTTAGAAGTTCTATTTCACAGGAATATGTTGCGCTTTGGTCCTTTCCTTTACTAGGACTTTGGTATCATATTGCTATCCCATGAATTTAATAACGAAAACAATCACTAACTATAATCGATATGATTATTGGTGATTATCATTGTTTAGTAATATATTTGTTATTATTGTTATCCTCCGGAAAAAAAGATAGTAATGGCCACAGTAATGTTGGAATGTTGTTACAGTTTTAAGATATTGCATCATGGCACCTCAAGTTCCAGCAGGAGTAATAGTAAAAATAATGATTGCAATAATTTATTTTTAATGCAGTATTATCACTCTCGATTACATTTTCTTCGGTTTACTATATTGAGAGTTTCTAATTATAATTTATTCATTAATCAGTAAATCATTTATTACTGTTTTGTCTGTCTGCAACTGTGTAATATCCGTTTTCTATTTGGTAGTTGGGCAATTTCACAATGATTAATAATAGTTGTAATTAATTATTACCAGTGCAAGGTGTTGTTTACAACCATCTGGGGTATACAAATAAACTACTGCTGTTGGAGCCATTATTTTTTATTCTGGAGTTACCATTAACGCGTTCTCTCAAGCCATCCCATCGAAGCAGCAATTTTTAACAGCAGAAGGAATGTTTTAATTAGTGTGTGGTTTTGCATTCAATCTATATACACTGATGCTTCACTGTACCTGTCAATCGCTAGGATTATGGCTGATAAAATCAATAAATGATGCATTAGATAAACAAAAGGTGTTAGCAAGTGAAAGACATCAGCTATTGGGCTCGAAACATTTGGGTCTTGCATGTTAACGAACTGAATGATTGTTTTACCATCTGAATGCTTTCTAAAGCCAACGCTTTGAACACTTATGGCTAAGAGTTTTTCACTAATTATGAATCCATAATTAAATTAATTAAATTGTTGTTTATGTTATTTTCATTATTATTACAAAATTTCTTTTTTGCTTATTGAATTTATTGTTCCGCTTTTGAGATGTTATGTAACAATTGTTTATTCAGCATTTCATTATTTGTTTTATGTCTGTTGATATTCATGTACAAAAGTGCAGGCTTCATATTGTCCTAAAGATACGAGACTCGACTATACTGGGTCTCCCTCACATACCAGATCAAACCATCGAGCTATTTGTACTTGTAGAGGCTGACAGGCGTTGTATAACTATGGGAATTCTAGATGCTCTTGCATCCTTTCTTGGCTTGAAGAAGAAAGAAGCAAATCTTTTAGTTGTTGGTCTCGACAACAGCGGTGAGTTACAAACTGCTCTTGTCAGTTTGACACCCAATTATTATAGCCTAAGTACTGGCGTTTGTGACATCCCTTAGCTTAGGTATGAACAATCTTTTTGTTCTCTTGTAGGAAAGACAACAATCATAAATCATTTAAAGCCAGCTGAAGCCAAGAAGCATGAAATAGTTCCAACCGTCGGTTTCAGCGTCGAATCTTTCTCTACAAAAGCGTTAAAGTTTCAAGTGTTTGACATGTCTGGTCAGGGGCGCTATCGTACGCTATGGGAGCATTACTATAAAGACTGTCATGGCATAATATTTGTGATAGGTCAGTTAGACTGTGCACCAATGCAACTGTAGTTTGTGATATGTCAGTTAGACTGTGCACCGATGCAACTGTAGTTTGTGATATGTCAGTTAGACTGTGCACCAATGCAACTGTAGTTTGTGATAGGTCAGTTAGACTGTGCACCAATGCAACTGTAGTTTGTGATATGTCAGTTAGACTGTGCACCAATGCAACTGTAGTTTGTGATAGGTCAGTTAGACTGTGCACCAATGCAACTGTAGTTTGTGCGTACAGTTTCCATAGCAAAGACTGGAATCGCTTGAGCAATGACCAGGTACCATTTCTACGCATCATTAATGGCTGTTACAGATAGCAGCGATAAGATGCGAATGGTCGTAGCTAAAGATGAGCTAGACCTTATTAGGCAACATTCTGATATCGCTGGCAGGAAGGTACCCATATTATTCTTTGCTAACAAGATGGATATGAGAGATGCACTTACCAGTGTCAAGGTACAATATCACACATGCAGATTTCTAATTATTGTTATACCTACCAGGAGTTGGTAAATAGAAAGATGGTCATCGCCAAACAAAGCAAAAACAATAGCTCTTGTATATTTAGTTTATGAATTGGATTTTTCGTTTAGCTGTTTTTCTAGGAGTTGCTTCCACTACGTAAGGAGGAAACTTCAAAGTGAACATAGTGTAACAGTATAACACACAATGTTCTGTACTCTGCAGCTCATGATGTTTGCATGAGTGACACTTGCATTTACTTACACTCACCTCTTCATTATATTACAGAAATCTACATTGATGTCTACAGTATAACACTATATTACAGGTGTCTACAGGGATGTCTACACTCTATTACAGGTTTTTACATTGATGTCTAAACTGTATTACAGGTGTCTACATTGATGTCTACATTATATTACAGATGTCTACATTGATGTCTACACTGTATTACAGGTGTCTACATTGATGTCTACAGCGATGTCTACACTATATTACAGATGTCTACAGTGATGTCTGCACTGTATTACAGATGTCTACATTGATGTCTACACTGTATTACAGGTGTCTACATTGATGTCTACACTGTATTACAGGTGTCTACATTGATGTCTACAGCGATGTCTACACTATATTACAGATGTCTACATTGATGTCTACACTATATTACAGATGTCTACATTGATGTCTACACTATATTACAGGTGTCTACATTGATGGCGCTTGATGAGATCAGAGACAAGCCATGGCATATCTGCGCTAGCAATGCACTTACTGGTGAGGGGCTGGCCGAAGGTGTTGATTGGCTAACCGATCAAGTAAAGGACGTCATACAAGCTAGATAATAGACTGAGAGCACTTCATGTGGTGTACTCCGTGCAATCAAAGTTTTGTTACTACTCACATACTGCTGTTTTCACAAGTGAACACTCAAGCTAGCATCAATGAGACGTGGCAAGGACACCCCCCCCCCCCCCCCCCCCCGCACCTTATCCTCAATATTTGAGCAAACTAGTCAGCCTTCTTCTACTGTATCTTTTTAAGGGTTGTGTGGAGTTGTCCTCTCCTCCTTATGACTGGTCCTGCACTGACCAACTTACTACACATATTACAGTCATGTGTAAGATGAATGTGTACAACAACATTATGCTTGCCTACAGCATCTCACTGCCCTTTCTTTACTAATTAGTTTTTTATTTTGATTTGAGTAATTGTGGAATGTGATGTATGTACCACGTGATGTATGTACCACGTGATGTATGTACCATGTAATATGGTTGAAAATGTGAATAAATGATACAGGTCTTACCCTATCTAGCAGGAGTGTAGCCATTTCTTAGGAGTGGATTTAAGTATTGCCGTTGAATTGATTGGGATTGAAAGTGAGTAAAATTCTGGCTAGCTGGCCAATAGCATAGCTTTGAGAAGATATAGCAGCATTATTGCTGCAAAATTACTGCGCCATTAATGTAAATATTTGTTTGTGAACACTCATCCTTGTAGCACACGTTATCTCCATTGATCAATTGAAAAAAAACTATTAATAGCATAAATAGATGAGATTACCAATGAACAACTTGTGGAAATGAAAAGGACAAAACATCTCTAACATGGGTAATGGATCCTGCTCCATTGGGAGCATTATTCTATAGCTTTTATCAGCTTCAAAGCATTTGATCACTCACGCAAAACGCGAGAGCGGTTTTAGAGCGTCCATCGATAAGATAGACAATATTGTGATAACTTGGGTGCCAGCTCTACCTCTTGACTACTGGTAAGTGTAGCAGTTTAAGTTAATAATATTATAATATTAATAGATAATTTATTAGCTTATCTTTAGAGTTGGGGGTCATTCCTCGCATGTAGTTCCTCCACTTCATTCTCTGTAGTAGAGATACAATGATCGATCATTTGAATTGTGGTTTAAAACCGACTTCATTGTGGGATAGTGCATATGAAATTAATCAGAGATAATATTATTGGTTGAAAAGATCTGGTAATGTAACAATAGACTGTGAGAGGACAGGCTATGCCACTCCAAACATATACTAATGGGAAATCCCCTGGTTAAATTTGGATCAGGAAGCAGTCAGTATAGCTTCAGATCACAAGACACAATGCCAGAAAATTTGTCAAACTCTGTTTTATGAAAATCTCCAAACATAGCCCACACATAATGCATACTTGTCTGGCTGGAGTGAACAAATGACATTGAACCAGAGAAGAACTTAAAATCAACTTTTGTAAGTTCAAGTAATTTAACCTCATTACTACAGCAGCTAGCCAGGTGTTGTTGTATATCCAACTTATTTTATTGTTATGTAGAACTCAACTAAACTATAGCATCTAAGAGTTAGCGAGCATTACTGAGTTTAGAGTCAGCGACAGCAGCTAGATCTCACGCAATGGCCCATAAAACATCCCATATGTTGCTGGTTGCTGCTTTAGTCTGCACTGTGTTGTTCCACTCTGAGGCTACGACATCGGATCAGTGCATATTTAAAGAACTTGTCAAAGAGTTGCATCATCGAATAACAAACCGGACACGACAATACGGTATTCTGTACGTTACAACTAGTGAGAATGAACGAAAACCGAACCTGATGTTTGATAAAAAATGGATTGA
The DNA here is from genome assembly GCA_945261195.1 of Cryptosula pallasiana. Lineage (NCBI taxonomy): Eukaryota > Metazoa > Bryozoa > Gymnolaemata > Cheilostomatida > Cryptosulidae > Cryptosula > Cryptosula pallasiana. The sequence goes on along the minus strand of OX183133.1, from coordinate 47,333,027 downwards.
AAAGATAGAACAACAGAACAGGAATAAAGATGTGGAAATATATCCAGTAAATCAGAGTAGACCAAAATCCAGCGAGGTGCGTTCTAACTTTGTGATAACAACTCTACTGCTCAAATACAACCGAGACCACACCGAGCACATTCTGCTCAATACTGTCTATGACAGTGGTTCTAAAATGGTGGTAAATTTACCCCCAGGGGTAAATTTGAACATTATAGGGGGTAAATTCTCCTGTCTCATATTAATAATCTTTTTTATAGCCTATTTTCGAGTATTGCTATATTGTACCAACAGAATAAGCGTTGTAAACTTTAAATGCTCATGCAATGTGTGTGATGCACAGCAAAAGCATGCATCCCAGTGTTGGTATTTTCCAATTGGTTGATTAATGATTAGTCAGCATAGCAACATTTCCTCATGTAATTACATGCACATGTATAAAGATTTTAGTTGAGCCCTGTACTCTTAATATGTAAGTAGTGAACTACTAGGCTAGCCTGGCTAGGCCTGTCATTATTGTTGTCATTTGCATGCAAAAAAAGGTTACAAGCATTACCTGTTTACAAGCAGAGTCAGTGAGCTTTACATGTAATAGTAAGCAGTTATCTTTAAGATGTTTTCTGAATTTTAGTGCCTGTGTTCAATGTATTATGCAATGTTTTTTGGTAACAAACATGAAAACTATGCAATTTAGGTAACAACTAACAAACGGGAATTGGTTTTGATCATTATTTTATCTAAAATGTGTCTATTTCCATTCCACAGGTGACCATGTCTAATTTAAAAAAGCGCAACTATGATGACAGCTATCTAAATTTTGGTTTTTCATATCTTACTAAACAAGGAGTCCAGCTACTACAGTGTGTGCTGTGTTTGAAAACGCTTGGAAATGGTTCTATGAAACCAGGTCAGTTAAGGCAGCATTTAAACAGCCAGCATCCAGAACATGCTGAAAAAGAAAGAGCTTTCTTTGAAGCTAAAGAACGGCAACTTAAACGAGTGAGACTAGATGACAGTGGTGCTATTTATCAACATACATATAATGCGATGGAGGCATCGTATGCTGTTTCATATCACATAGCCAAAGAAAAGAAACCACACACAATTGGTGAAGCTCTGATTAAGCCTTGCATGTTAGAATGTGCAAAGCTTGTGCTTGGCGAATCAGCCTCCCGAAAACTAGCTGATATTGCTCTTTCAAATGATACTATCAGATCAAGAGTTGATGAGCTTTCTTTGGACATACAGTCCCAGTTGGTAAAAAAGATCAAAGATTCTCCCATGTTTGCTATCCAGCTTGACGAGTCTACAGACGTAAATATTTCGCAATTGATGGTGTTTGCTCGGTATGTTTGTAAAAATACAGTTGAAGAAGATTTCCTTTTTTGTCAACCATTACAACAAACAACAACAGCAGCTGATATTATGCAATTGGTATCAGATTTCTTTGAAAAGGAAGAATTGGACTGGCATAAGCTTGTAGTAGTCTGTACAGATGGCGCCCCTACGATGTTAGGTTGCCGGTCAGGTTTTGTTGAACTGATGAAAAGAATGAATCCCTTGGTAGAAGGTACACACTGCTTCATCCATCGAGAAGCTCTTGCTGCTAGAACTCTACCTCAGTCCATGCAAGATAACCTTTCAGCGGGTATTAAAGTTGTCAACGACATAAAAGGATCTGCATTGAATACACGGCTTTTTCACAAGCTATGTAAAGAGTTCAATGCTTCTCATTTCTCCGTATTATTTCACACAGAAGTTAGATGGTTTTCCAAGGGCAATATGCTGGCAAGATTCTTTGAACTGAGAGCTGAAGTTCTGGAGTTTTTGAATACTCAAAAGAAGAACAACCTCATATCTGCAATGACCGTTGATGAATTTGAACCGAGTCTTGCTTATTTGGTGGACATATTTAGCTCTCTTAATGAGTTAAACAGAAAACTGCAGGGCCTTGATAAGAATGTGTTAACAGCAGCAGACAACATCAACGCATTCAACACACAAACTAAAACTATGGCGCAGCCTTGTGAACAAACGCAATCTTAGTTCTTTTCCATGCCTAAATGAACTGTTGCAAAACAGAGAAGAAAGTGTTTCTGACTGGCTATCTGAGAGAGTCACAATTCATTTGGCTGCTTTGAGCGATGAACTCGACAAATACTTTCCCAAATCAAACAACGACAAAGAGGTTCTCAAAAATTTGGCAAGAGACCCATTTAAGCGCTGTGTCGAGGAAATTCCTGAGGAATTGCAAGAAGAGTTTTTGGAGCTTTATAATGATTCTACCATGAAAGATGAGTGCCGAACAAAAGCAGTTGAGGAATTCTGGGTGTTGGCCAGCAGTACATATCCAAAAACTAGTCAGGAAGCACTACGAATCATACTGCAATTCTCTTCCACATATTTATGTGAAGCAGGATTTTCTGCAATGGCCAGTATTAAAACTAAAGCATGAAATAAGCTTGATGCAGCAGCAGACTTGAGATGTGCTCTATCGCATACTACCCCTAACATACCAGAATTGGTAAAATCTAAGCAGCTGCAGCAAAGGCCCACTAAGTGACTACGATTCATAAACTGCTCATAGTGTAGCTATAACATAACTGCTCATGGTGTAGCTATGATATGTGAATTGGTCTCCTCGTTTATACACCTGCAATATTGGTATAACAATTATAATTCATACTACAAGTATTTTGCCAAAAATTACCAGTAGTTATCTATAAATAAAATATATATTATTAGACTCATATGTGATGTACTGGTACACAAGTGATCAAAGAGTCCCAAAAAGTAAAATAACCTCAAAAAGGCATGAAATTATGTAGGGGTAAATTACCAATTGAGATTTTTGAAAATGGGAGATGGAAATGAAAAGGTTAAGAACCACTGGTCTATGACAACATGATGAAATGGTTCGAGCCCAATCAGGCGCCTAAAACTGTATATCTGTTTACCAAATACTTTCCTTGCCAAAAGTGTACAAAAACAATTGAACGCTTTGTGAATGAATCAGCGAAAAAGAAAAGGAAATTAATTCTCGGTTACAGATCAAAGAGTTGGAACTTGAGAAAGGAAAATTCGTCGATAATCGAGAAGACAGAAAATAGGCTAGGTAAGTTGGATTCTAAATCATTTCAATACAAGAAAGTGGATGGTCTACCAGATGATAATACTATTAACCTGCAGCCAACTTCCCATGATGAGTTTTAACAATTCCATTAAATACTAAGAAACAAATATTGTCGGGGACAAAAATAAAATAATATTTTAAAACCTGATTGCTGTTAGTACGATTTGTATTTTTTACTCTTATGCTCTAAGAGACACGGTGTGAATGATCATTATATTGAGATGGTTGCTATTATTGTGAAATGAACGGTGTGTCTAGCTATGTTGTGAGAATGTATAAATTTATATCAACTTAGCGTTATATGAAATATATAGTAGTGTGTCCTGTAGTACATCTGTGTACGTTAACATTCAACGTAACATGATTAATAAAAGTCTTCTTAATCCACATTTCAGCGTATCTATAATTGATAGTTTTACAGTAGACACAGTTCGATAATGAGCTCTGGTCTATGATGAGAGCTTATTCTCATCTTAAACGATTTGGACAAAAGTATGGCACTAGAAAGGATCTGTTGGAGTAGATGGTGAAGTGTTGACTAGCCCATCCAGCGTAACATTCCTAAACCTCCAAGTCAATCAAAGCAACACATATAGCTGCATAGATATAATCTGGGTTTGTATATTATATGGTTCGGCTACAAAGAATGCAGCACTGATGGCTGAGGCACTAACGTCCCAACTGTTTACAAACTAAATATATAGAAAACATTTCAATGGTTCATTTGTTGTCGATAGCAATTGTCTAATAAAGAATAACATGAGTAAGTGGGCCTTTCTCTAACGAGTGACTCTACGGTTATACAGCATATTTGTCATATTTGTCAGTATGTCAAGGTCATGTCAAGGTCAAGCCAGAGTATTTGCTGTAGTAGAGCCATAGCTGGAGGGAGGGGTAACCGAACACACTATCAAACACACGAATGAGTCAACGAATACTGCTCACGCTATAATGAATATTGAAGAGAGCGAAGTATTTTACTACAATGGAATTGATTGGCCAATTATTGCTTTCACTTGAGTTAGTGGCTATTTCATCTTTCCAAAAACGATTCCTAATTTTTAAAAAAAATGATGTTATTATTATTACTCATAACATCATATATGTGTATCAGTTAGGATGTTATGAATAAACAAAGAACAAACAATACAGTAACAAAACAACAACATGTACATAACAATAAATAACTAGTATACAATCAGTTCAACTAAAAGATGAACAGATTGAATCCATAAACTAAGAGACCCCAAGTTTTTACACTAGGTACAAGCTGGTACTATCTGGGTGCTCCCAGAACAGCTGTTACCAATCGTGAGATAAAGGGGAGACTAGACTTGTTGATAGCGTGTCAGAAAGTCATCATCATCCAACGATCCAATCAAACTATCCCATGAGTTATCCAATGACACAATTTCTTCACTTTGATTGGCTACAGGTTTCCTGCTGCCTTCAAATGAATGTAACAGCGTGGTGTGCGGTAACTATACATCGCCAGTACAGAGTGGAAAGAGACAGAAATGTTACATACAATCAACAACGATGTGTTCTGTAGAGTCACTGGTAGCTGGGCTGTCCAACACCACCACAAGGTCATCTCTACCAGGTACAACCACATCATCCGCTGCAGATTTCTTCTTGGATGGCTTGCCACGCTTTGCTGACATCTCTTGTTTGGCAACCTGCCATCTCCTCACTTGCTCTCTACCATTTATGATACCATCCGGTCTGTCTGTAACATCCAACAGCGGGTACGAGAATGAACTGAGGAATCAACTAATGCAGTGGAACTCTGTAGAGATTTAGATTTGGTTTGTTACAGGCAATAAATTGTTATAGGAGAAGTTAATACATACAAGCCTTGTTGTATCTCACGCACAAACGGCAATCAAACTAATTTAATACTACTCGACAATTGAAACTGAAGTTGTCAGTTCACAAATGGGGTCCCGGCAATTTTATAGAGGGCGCCAGTAGTGAAGATATAGAAAGTCTTATTGCTATGATGTTCCATGTTAAACTACTATTAATACCAACGAAAGTCTATTTTTTTATTTAGATCTATTAAATGCGCAATAATCGATTCATGAGCAGCAGGTACGAACTGTACAATAATGACGATGCACCGTTCACATTAAGCATCTCAGTACGTCCCAACTATGTAACCAGACTACGACAAGGGCGCACCTTCCTTTATTCAAGTCCCCGATTCTAATCAAACTCGAAATAAGAAACTATGGCCCACTACGTAATATTATGAGCATAATATTTAATCGACGTTTTCAAGTGAATAAATCATGATCTTCTCAAATGAAAGTTCCAAGGCTATATTGATCCCTTGACCCTTCTCAACAACACCATTTTTGTCATCTCAGCTGCTTAAAATGTCTCAAATCAGGATAATAGCCTGGGAAGTCGAGATTTGTAACAATAAGTTCAACGATAGACTAAGCTCCTTCCGGTTGCATCACTCAACTGAAACTACTCTGCAAGGACCTCACTAAAAAAGGAGACAACTCCAACCCTGTAATGCCACCCTGTACTGTACACCACTAACCTTCCAAGTAGGACACTATTTTAGACCAGAGAACATTTCGGCGCAGATTGTCGCGGTGTCCAACGATGAGCAGGTGGTGCCTGCCTCTGCTCAAGGCCACATTTGTACGTCTGGTAAGAATAGACAATAATGGAGAAAGCGGGAATCATTCTAGAAGATACCAAAATGCACTCATGCACTACTGCGTCTGCTTACCTTGTGTCATCAGCAAAACCCATCTGATCAGTTCTAACACAAGACAAGATGATGATGTCACGTTCTCCACCCTGAAAAGAATCTACAGTAGCTACCTGCACCTTCTTTAGTCTGTAACAGCGGTTGCAGGTAAATAATATACCATAGACATAGTAAATAACACACTATAAACATACCATAGTCATAGACATAGTAAGTAACAAACCACACTTGTACCATAGACATAGTAAGTAACACACAACACACATACCATAGACATAGTAAGTAACATCACCACACACATACCATAGACATAGTACGTAACACACCACACACATACCATAGACATAGTAAGTAACACACAACACACATACCATAGACATAGTAAGTAACATCACCACACACATACCATAGACATAGTACGTAACACACCACACACATACCATAGACATAGTAAGTAACATCACTACACACATACCATAGACATAGTAAGTAACATCACTACACACATACCATAAACATAGTAAGTAACACACATACTATAGACATAGTAAGTAACACACCACACACATACCCAGGCTGCTGAGACATCAATGAACTAATTCTATAGACTTGAGATTTGTAGAGAGTGATAACTCCGATCTGTTGAGCTCCGATGTCATTAACTAACAGCCAGGAGAGCAGCTGGCAGACGAAAGAAGCTTCCTGTTCGTTATGAATGCTTGTTGAGTCGTTGAACTTCTGCACTCCTTGTACATCGTAGAGGCATACAGAGGGTAGCCCTTTCTACATTATATACAGTAGTGTATGCGATAGTTGTACAAGTATATACAGTATATACAGTAGTGTGTGTGATAGCTGTACAAGTATATACAGTATATACAGTAGTATATGTGATAGTTGTACAAGTATATACAGTAGTATATGTGATAGTTGTACAAGTATATACATTATATACAGTAGTATATGTGATAGCTGTACAAGTATATACATTATATACAGTAGTATATGTGATAGCTGCACAAGTATATACATTATATACAGTAGTATATGTGATAACTGTACAAGTATATACATTATATACAGTAGTATATGTGATAGCTGTACAAGTATATACAGTAGTATATGTGATAGTTGTACAAGTATATACATTATATACAGTAGTATATGTGATAATTGTACAAGTATATACATTATATACAGTAGTATATGTGATAGCTGTACAAGTATATACATTATATACAGTAGTATATGTGATAGTTGTACAAGTATATACATTATATACAGTAGTATATGTGATAGTTGTACAAGTATATACATTATATACAGTAGTATATGTGATAGTTGTACAAGTATATACATTATATACAGTAGTATATGTGATAGATGTACAAGTATATACAGTAGTATATGTGATAGTTGTACAAGTATATACATTATATACAGTAGTATATGTGATAGCTGTACAAGTATATACATTATATACAGTAGTATATGTGATAGTTGTACAAGTATATACATTATATACAGTAGTATATGTGATAGTTGTACAAGTATATACATTATATACAGTAGTATATGTGATAGCTGTACAAGTATATACAGTAGTATATGTGATAGTTGTACAAGTATATACATTATATACAGTAGTATATGTGATAGTTGTACAAGTATATACATTATATACAGTAGTATATGTGATAGCTGTACAAGTATATACAGTAGTATATGTGATAGTTGTACAAGTATATACATTATATACAGTAGTATATGTGATAGCTGTACAAGTATATACAGTAGTATATGTGATAGCTGTACAAGTATATACATTATATACAATAGTATATGTGATAGCTGTACAAGTATATACATTATATACAGTAGTATATGTGATAGCTGTACAAGTATATACATTATATACAGTAGTATATGTGATAGCTGTACAAGTATATACATTATATACAGTAGTATATGTGATAGCTGTACAGGTATATACATTATATACAGTAGTATATGTGATAGCTGTACAAGTATATACATTATATACAGTAGTATATGTGATAGCTGTACAAGTATATACATTATATACAGTAGTATATGTGATAGCTGTACAAGTATATACATTATATACAGTAGTATATGTGATAGCTATACAAGTATATACATTATATACAGTAGTATATGTGATAGCTGTACAAGTATATACATTATATACAGTAGTATATGTGATAGCTGTACAAGTATATACATTATATACAGTAGTATATGTGATAGCTGTACAAGTATATACATTATATACAGTAGTATATGTGATAGCTATACAAGTATATACATTATATACAGTAGTATATGTGATAGCTGTACAAGTATATACATTATATACAGTAGTGTATGTGATAGCTGTACAAGTATATACATTATATACAGTAGTATATGTGATAGCTGTACAAGTATATACATCATATACAGTAGTATATGTGATAGCTATACAAGTATATACCTTATATACAGTAGTATATGTGATAGCTGTACAAGTATATACATTATATACAGTAGTATATGTGATAGCTGTACAAGTATATACATTATATACAGTAGTATATGTGATAGTTGTACAAGTATATACATTATATACAGTAGTATATGTGATAGATGTACAAGTATATACATTATATACAGTAGTATATGTGATAGTTGTACAAGTATATACATTATATACAGTAGTGTATGTGATAGCTGTACAAGTATATACATTATATACAGTAGTATATGCGATAGCTGTACAAGTATATACAGTAGTATATGTGATAGCTGTACAAGTATATACATTATATACAGTAGTATATGTGATAGCTGTACAAGTATATACATTATATACAGTAGTGTATGTGATAGCTGTACAAGTATATACAGTAGTATATGTGATAGCTGTACAAGTATATACATTATATACAGTAGTATATGTGATAGTTGTACAAGTATATACATTATATACAGTAGTATATGTGATAGATGTACAAGTATATACATTATATACAGTAGTATATGTGATAGTTGTACAAGTATATACATTATATACAGTAGTATATGCGATAGCTGTACAAGTATATACAGTAGTATATGTGATAGTTGTACAAGTATATACATTATATACAGTAGTATATGTGATAGTTGTACAAGTATATACATTATATACAGTAGTATATGCGATAGCTGTACAAGTATATACAGTAGTATATGTGATAGCTGTACAAGTATATACATTATATACAGTAGTATATGTGATAGCTGTACAAGTATATACATTATATACAGTAGTGTATGTGATAGCTGTACAAGTATATACATTATATACAGTAGTATATGTGATAGCTGTACAAGTATATACATTATATACAGTAGTATATGTGATAGCTGTACAAGTATATACAGTAGTATATGTGATAGCTGTACAAGTATATACATTATATACAGTAGTATATGTGATAGCTGTACAAGTATATACATTATATACAGTAGTGTATGTGATAGCTGTACAAGTATATACATTATATACAGTAGTATATGTGATAGCTGTACAAGTATATACATTATATACAGTAGTATATGTGATAGCTGTACAAGTATATACAGTATATACAGTAGTATATGTGATAGCTGTACAAGTATATACAGTAGTATATGTGATAGCTGTACAAGTATATACATTATATACAGTAGTATATGTGATAGCTGTACAAGTATATACATTATATACAGTAGTATATGTGATAGCTGTACAAGTATATACATTATATACAGTAGTATATGTGATAGTTGTACAAGTATATACATTATATACAGTAGTATATGTGATAGCTGTACAAGTATATACATTATATACAGTAGTATATGTGATAGCTGTACAAGTATATACATTATATACAGTAGTATATGTGATAGTTGTACAAGTATATACATTATATACAGTAGTATATGTGATAGCTGTACAAGTATATACAGTAGTATATGTGATAGCTGTACAAGTATATACATTATATACAGTAGTATATGTGATAGCTGTACAAGTATATACATTATATACAGTAGTATATGTGATAGCTGTACAAGTATATACATTATATACAGTAGTATATGTGATAGCTGTACAAGTATATACAGTAGTATATGTGATAGTTGTACAAGTATATACATTATATACAGTAGTATATGTGATAGCTGTACAAGTATATACAGTAGTATATGTGATAGCTGTACAAGTATATACAGTAGTATATGTGATAGCTGTACAAGTATATACATTATATACAGTAGTATATGTGATAGCTGTACAAGTATATACATTATATACAGTAGTATATGTGATAGCTGTACAAATATATACATTATATACAGTAGTATATGTGATAGCTGTACAAGTATATACAGTAGTATATGTGATAGCTGTACAAGTATATACAGTAGTATATGTGATAGTTGTACAAGTATATACATTATATACAGTAGTATATGTGATAGCTGTACAAGTATATACAGTAGTATATGTGATAGCTGTACAAGTATATACAGTAGTATATGTGATAGCTGTACAAGTATATACATTATATACAGTAGTATATGTGATAGCTGTACAAGTATATACATTATATACAGTAGTATATGTGATAGCTGTACAAGTATATACATTATATACAGTAGTATATGTGATAGCTGTACAAGTATATACATTATATACAGTAGTATATGTGATAGCTGTACAAGTATATACATTATATACAGTAGTATATGTGATAGTTGTACAAGTATATACATTATATACAGTAGTATATGTGATAGCTGTACAAGTATATACAGTAGTATATGTGATAGCTGTACAAGTATATACAGTAGTATATGTGATAGCTGTACAAGTATATACATTATATACAGTAGTATATGTGATAGCTGTACAAGTATATACATTATATACAGTAGTATATGTGATAGCTGTACAAATATATACATTATATACAGTAGTATATGTGATAGCTGTACAAGTATATACAGTAGTATATGTGATAGCTGTACAAGTATATACAGTAGTATATGTGATAGTTGTACAAGTATATACATTATATACAGTAGTATATGTGATAGCTGTACAAGTATATACAGTAGTATATGTGATAGCTGTACAAGTATATACAGTAGTATATGTGATAGCTGTACAAGTATATACATTATATACAGTAGTATATGTGATAGCTGTACAAGTATATACATTATATACAGTAGTATATGTGATAGCTGTACAAGTATATACATTATATACAGTAGTATATGTGATAGCTGTACAAGTATATACATTATATACAGTAGTATATGTGATAGCTGTACAAGTATATACATTATATACAGTAGTATATGTGATAGCTGTACAAGTATATACATTATATACAGTAGTATATGTGATAGCTGTACAAGTATATACATTATATACAGTAGTATATGTGATAGATGTACATGTATATACATTATATACAGTAGTATATGTGATAGATGTACAAGTATATACATTATATACAGTAATATATGTGATAGTTGTACAAGTATATACATTATATACAGTAGTATATGTGATAGTTGTACAAGTATATACATTATATACAGTAGTATATGTGATAGCTGTACAAGTATATACATTATATACAGTAGTATATGTGATAGCTGTACAAGTATATACAGTAGTATATGTGATAGCTGTACAAGTATATACATTATATACAGTAGTATATGTGATAGTTGTACAAGTATATACATTATATACAGTAGTATATGTGATAGCTGTACAAGTATATACAGTATATACAGTAGTATATGTGATAGCTGTACAAGTATATACATTATATACAGTAGTATATGTGATAGCTGTACAAGTATATACATTATATACAGTAGTATATGTGATAGCTGTACAAGTATATACATTATATACAGTAGTATATGTGATAGCTGTACAAGTATATACAGTAGTATATGTGATAGCTGTACAAGTATATACATTATATACAGTAGTATATGTGATAGTTGTACAAGTATATACATTATATACAGTAGTATATGTGATAGCTGTACAAGTATATACAGTATATACAGTAGTATATGTGATAGCTGTACAAGTATATACATTATATACAGTAGTATATGTGATAGCTGTACAAGTATATACATTATATACAGTAGTGTATGTGATAGCTGTACAAGTATATACATTATATACAGTAGTATATGTGATAGCTGTACAAGTATATACATTATATACAGTAGTATATGTGATAGCTGTACAAGTATATACATTATATACAGTAGTATATGTGATAGCTGTACAAGTATATACAGTAGTATATGTGATAGCTGTACAAGTATATACATTATATACAGTAGTATATGTGATAGTTGTACAAGTATATACATTATATACAGTAGTATATGTGATAGCTGTACAAGTATATACAGTATATACAGTAGTATATGTGATAGCTGTACAAGTATATACATTATATACAGTAGTATATGTGATAGCTGTACAAGTATATACATTATATACAGTAGTGTATGTGATAGCTGTACAAGTATATACATTATATACAGTAGTATATGTGATAGCTGTACAAGTATATACATTATATACAGTAGTATATGTGATAGCTGTACAAGTATATACAGTAGTATATGTGATAGCTGTACAAGTATATACAGTATATACAGTAGTAAAGTACATACACACAATGGAGGCCTTTGAGAGGACGTGACACCATCTGTAAGTGCTCCCTCATAGAATAGATTACTGCATATAGCACTGATAGCTGGGTGACATCTATACTGGGTGATCAGCTGACATGTCGGCGCACCCTGCAAGTGATGATAACTGACATCACAGTGCAGGTGCTCCAAAAGGTATTAACAACTCTACCAAACCAATTCCACCAATCACACCTACCATTATATGCATTCTATCAAACAACGTCTGCTCCAGGCCCCTGTCATGTGCTGAATCACTGCCTTGGATAGAAGGCCGTAATTGCTATAACATACGTGCACATATGATAAACGAATGAAAAACTAATTTACAATATAGTAATTATGTTATTACGAAAGCTTTCGCAGATCACTGTTTATTTTTCAACTTTATATTATACTAACAGTAACACCCATTATGTAGAGACGCGTAACCTAAGAAAGTTTTCAAATATTGGGGATAAACCAATTACTTAGGGGGATTTTCACCACTAATTTATGTAAGCGTGCGGCCATAATTTTTCGGGTTTCTCCCCAGTAATAAAAAGTTTGCTCAGGTTGCGCATCTCTACTTATTTCCTTCAATAAAAATTATATTACTGCAAATTTATGTGCTGGTCATTGCTGGTGTTCCAACAAACCTCATGGGAAAGAGATTATAGAAAAAAGTTTTTCTCAGGTGGGAATTGAACCCTTGACCTTGTGAGTACGGCCCACAACTAATTTTGTGTACTCAGGAGTTGTCACATCTTGAAATATCACAAGACAGAGGCAATGAAAATCAACAAAACTCACCCTGGGAGCTTTTGAATGACAAAGTTTAAAGCGGTGCGCTAAAAATAAAACTTGTGAAATATTTACAAGTTGTCCCCTTATAAGTAGAGATGAGATGGATCATAGAGTTTTTCTTTGGTATTAAAAAAAATGAAATGTTATTAAATGGCACTGAGTAATATCAAACCCAGCAAACCAAGCATAGACCGAGATACTTTACTTATAAAAGGGAAATGTCATCTTCTAGTTTACAGATGACTTAAATGCAATGGCTTCAAATCTTTTCCAAAATCATTACCCACAAAGCAATGCGTTAGAGCATTTTTTTCCTAGCAAGGAGTTGGACGTTGACAGCTTGTGATTGTGTGTGACCTGACCGCGAGAAAGAAAACTCTATGGAAGGAAACATACAGCTCCATGTCATTGGTAAACTTGAGATGGGAAGTATTTGTATATAACACACCTGTGGCAAGTATGCGTTACCTCTCAGTAACTACTATTCTTATATATATATCCCTTATAATTAATTGCGACTTCAGTTAATGCAAGAGATGACAACTGCTGAGTAGACAAATGATCATTGGTTGATCTACCACTACCATTTGACTATCTGTATCAAATGCTGCTTGCTGGAGTTTCTATTGTATTTAATCGTTATGACCATAAATTTGGGCAAACAGAACATTTGACGTGTAATTTTTCATCTTTGCTTTCACAGTAAATATTATATTTCAAAGCCAAAATTCTGAGTGAGTGCATGGGCTGGGTATATGTTCCTATAGAGATGGTCCAACCAACAGAAAGTATGTCTCTGTTAGATATGGATTATGGCAAAAATGATAAGAATAATAAAAATGTAATAAAAAATGCCTACCCTTGGATCGGCGACTAGCACAAGTTTGGAGCAAGCTGCACGTTTGATGGGGAGGAGAGACAGCGGCTCAGTCATCTGACTGCATTCATCTAACAGTACCACCTGGAAATGATACGGTATTTATTATTTGTGCCTTTGCTTCCACTCCACAGAGCCATCTCACAGCACAAAGTGACATGTGACAGTACAAAGTGACATGTGACAGTACAAAGTGACATGTGACAGGACAAAGTGACATGTGACAAGACAAAGTGAGATGTGACAGTACAAAGTGACATGTGACAGTACAAAGTGACATGTGACAGTACAAAGTGACATGTGACAGTACAAAGTGACATGTGACAGTACAAAGTGACATGTGACAGTACAAAGTGACATGTGACAGTACAAAGTGACATGTGACAGGACAAAGTGACATGTGACGGTACGAAGTGACATGTGACAGGACAAAGTGACATATGTCAGAAAAGCAACTACTAACCCGAAATGTCAAATTGTCTATTACAGGAAACGAACAGGCAGCGCAGGTGACACCGACTACTCTTGTTTTTCCGAGCCTCTAGAACAAATAGTGGTGTTCATCAGCACCCAAGAAGGTGTACCACTTTGGATATTAGATGTTGTTAATAATAAATCATAAACCTTAAAATTAGATTAACAATAACTTAGTAATACAAGATGGATTCTTATAAAACAAAACTGAGAATGTAAAGGACTGATACCTGTTTGTTAAGACCAGATTTCTGAGCAGCTATACCTTTACGTATATTCCTACAGTAGAAGCATTGAATAAGAGAGATATCTGAGCAAATATCTAATTATATGGCTCATCACTGGGGTGAGTAATAAACAAGTCAGAGGATATACCGATTGCTCTGAATGTCTATACATTCTATACATTCTATACACTATAACATACCCAACATTGATACATTGTTTACATGCACCTGCGAGCATACCATTTATGGGCTACCAAAGAAGTGACACCACCACAAGTATGAATGAGCAGATACAAAACATTATCCATAGCTATCTACATAACCACTCACACTTTCTCTGAAGCGCTGAGTTCATCATCCTTGAGCATATCTTGAAGCTCCTTCAACTCCGTGTTTCCACTTTTTAAAGCATGTAAACTACAGCAATAAGATGTCAGCAGCTAAAAAGCCTGTGTTTTGTATGAGAGAGCAGAAGTTGTGTTATTATAGAGAGAAGACAACTAACACTAGACACCTACCTGTAAGGTAATATAGGTTTAGCTATTTTCTTCAAACTTCCAACTCTGAGAAAATCTGTAAAATCTTGATCTAGTAGCCTGTGAGGTAGATACAACAGGTAGATACAACAGGTAGATATAACAGGTAGATACAACAGGTAGATATAACAGGTAGATACAACAGGTATATACAACAGGTAGATACAACAGGTAGATACAACAGGTAGATACAACAGGTATATACAACAGGTAGATACAACAGGTAGATACAACAGGTAGATACAACAGGTAGATACAACAGGTAGATACAACAGGTAGATACAACAGGTAGATACAACAGGTAGATACAACAGGTAGATACAACAGGTAGATACAACAGGTAGATACAACAGGTAGATACAACAGGTAGATACAACAGGTAGATACAACAGGTAGATACAACAGGTAGATACAACAGGTAGATACAACAGGTAGATACAACAGGTAGATACAACATGTAGATACAACAGGTATATACAACAGGTAGATACAACAGGTAGATACAACAGGTAGATACAACAGGTAGATATAACAGGTAGATACAACAGGTAGATATAACAGGTAGATACAACAGGTAGATACAACAGGTAGATACAACAGGTAGATACAACAGGTAGATACAACAGGTAGATATAACAGGTAGATACAACAGGTAGATATAACAGGTAGATACAACAGGTAGATATAACAGGTAGATACACCAGGTAGATATAACAGGTAGCAACAACAGGTAGATACAACAGGTAGATACAACAGGTAGATACAACAGGTAGATGCAACAGGTAGATACAACAGACAGGTACACACCCCAAGAGTATCCTGTCTACTGCTACGTTAGTCATGGAAGATATGAGTACTTTGGAATGGAGAGGGCTGTCGGCAGTAGCGCTGTCGTTGCTGTCTATCACATCCAAAACTGTCACTATAAACTGTACTATCACAGAGAGGAGAAAACTCTTGCCAGCACCAAACACACCTGTAATGGCACAACTGTACAATATAACACAACAATGTACAATTTAACACCAAGATATACAATATAAGACAACTCCTATGTAACGAAATTTCTTTATGTAAAAGAGATTTTTGTGTTTGGTTTCTGATCTTTTGTACGAAAATTCACTTTCACTGAGATTTGAACCGGTTGGGCATGTATCAAAAAGCTTTTTTTGAGGGATTGAACGGGGAGCGAGGGCGGGGCAAACAGACAGTATGTTGTGGAGGTTGATAGATAATATCACCACGAGTACAATATACAGGCATATAAGACACGCCCACCTTCGATAAGACATATAAGACACACCCATCTTTGATAAGACATATAAGACACGCCCACCTTCGATAAGACATATAAGACACGCCCACTGTTGATAAGACATATAATACACGCCCACTGTTGATAAGACATATAAGACACACCCACCTTTGATAAGACATATAGGTGTCACAGATGAAGAGTAAAACATGGAGGCTACTGCCATCAAAGACTCCACTTGCCCCTCATTTAGTCTGTACTTGTGTATCAGGTCAGCAGCCAACCTCCGCTGTAAATAGATGTGTAGTGTACATATAACTAGATATCGGTATGCATAGCGTTGTGGCTTGGCTACACTGCAATGATGTTTTGGCTCCAACATATCATTATGAGGGATCGGTACGGTGTGCAAATGGCCACACAGACAGATGCTGCGTGCCGATTTACTAGAGCACATCGATAAGGTGCTATTGAACCAGCCAATCATACGGCACGAAGCGCAGCTTCATTTCAGGCAACAATTTTTTTTATTTACTAATAATAATAATTAAAAAACACATCGGTTGTAATGTAGGGTCAATTTTTTTCACAATAAAAAAAACCAGGATTTTTATTGATTATTTTGGATTTCCTTATTATTAAATCATAAGGATATAGTTATAAATCATCATTTATTGTTGTAATTATTATTTATTATTATTACTATTATTGTTAATGTTATTACCAATGATCACTATCTTATGAGCCCTATTTTATGAGCCATGTCAAATATATTCACAAGACTAAATTGTTTTGGCAACAACCGTATTACATCAAAATTATTTTGGTGCAAAAGGATGGATGTACAAGTTCTATAACACCAGCATTCCTTTGGAATTTGAAGTTGATAACAACAATTATACTTACATAATCGTTGTCGATAAAAAAAATTCTAGTGGAAATGCGATGTAAATGGTCAAACTTGATGAGCTTGTAAACATATTTTAAATTTAACCAAGCAGAGAGCGTCGATGTGCCTTAGGCATCGGGCATAAGTCGTGGCTACACACACCTACGTCTCGTGGGACTATGACGAGAAATACGTTTTGTAGCGTCGCTCTAGTGGCTACACATACAAATGATTGATCACCACAACGCTACGGAGTGTCCAGTGAGGCAAAGAGGACATAATTATTGAAAAGAGTCATTAAAATAACTATTATAAATATAAATTATAATAATTAATTATGATATTTTTTTATAATACTAGATAAATAATGTTAATATCCGTAATAAATAATTAACTTTTATAAATAATGAGAAATTGTTTATAATTAAAAAATACCCTCTTTGATAAAAGTAATTGAACGGTCCGTTGGCCAATCAGTAATGACCAGGTCAAGGTTGCATTATAAAAAAGTTCATCGGAATCCTCAAATTTCATCCTTATATTTTATCCAATCAAGAGAGGTTATTTAATAATAATTGCCCAATCACCGAAGCGTCAGGCCAAAAACGTTTTCGTAGACCAACATGTTGGACTACGAAATTGAGGGTCTTTTTGTTAAAAAAAACGCCGCTTGTAAAGAAAAAAATAAACGTAAATTTGGTGTGTGTAGCCACCCGTATAGACCAACATTTTGGTTTGGCCTACGATCGAACCCCATGATGTGCAGATAAAACCGTCCGATAGACCGAAGACCTATTGATGGCACACGTCGGCCTGTGTAGCCACCCCTTTACAGCAGTGTAGGTATCAGAGTGTATATATATTTTTGATACAGTATATACAGTACCTACAGTACGCATAGAGTATATATATACAGTACACATAGAGCGTACGCATAGAGCGTACACATAGAGTATACACATAGAGCGTACACATAGAGTATATACGTAGAGCATACACATAGAGTATATACATAGAGCGTACACATAGAGTATATACATAGAGCGTACACATAGAGTATACACATAGAGCGTACACATAGAGTGTACGCAGACTGCTATTAGGGACGCTTAAGCTACTTACTACAAAATCTTCTGGAAGAAGCAGACTAGACTTTGAGCTGTGAATGACGGGAACTTCAAACCTTCCCACAATTCTCTGAAGTCCACTGTAACAGACAAGAAGGGGAGTAGTGCAGACGCTGGAGCGGATACATACCGTGGGGTGTATGAGCTAGGAGTGGATACATACATGGGGTGTATGAGCTAGGAGTGGATATAGACATGGGGTGAATGAGCTAGGAGTGGATACAGACATGGGTGTATGAGCTAGGAGTAGATACAGACCTGGGGTGTATGAGTTAGGAGTGGAAAGAGACCTGGGGTGTATAAGCTAGGACTGGATACAGACCTGGGGTGGATGAGCTAGGGGTGGATGAGCTAGGAGTGGATACAGACCTGGGGTGGATGAGCTAGGGGTGGATGAGCTAGGAGTGGATACAGACCTGGGGTGGATGAGCTAGGAGTGGATACAGACCTGGGGGGATGAGCTAGGAGTGGATACAGACCTGGGGTGTATAAGCTAGGAGTGGATACAGACCTGGGGTGTATAAGCTAGGACTGGATACAGACCTGGGGTGGATGAGCCAGGAGTGGATACAGACCTGGGGTGTATAAGCTAGGAGTGGATACAGACCTGGGGTTTATAAGCTAGAAGTGGATACAGACCTGGGGTGGATGAGCTAGGAGTGGATACAGACCTGGGGTGGATGAGCCAGGGGAGTACTGGTACAGTTCTAGCGTTGAGCTCCTGCAGGTTGGCCAGGCAGACTAGTTCAGTAGAGAGATTAGGAATGTGTATAGCGTGGCATTGGGTGCCATTCGGCCAATTAGAGCTGCTGTAACTACATTATTGTATACAATACATTAGTGACCCTGTAGGGGTCACTACAAAATATGTGCCGCAGACAGACCACCCACAGCTGATGTCATAACCGCTATTGTTGGGTATAAATAGCACATACTACACATACCCAGCTAGGGGAAGTAACTCCAACTCAAAACTAGAGTTGGGTCCATAGAATGCACTTTGAGCTATGAATGTGTTTCCTTTGAGGTCAAACTTGAGTGTCTGTGACACGACCCAAACATCACCTGCGTACAGCATAGACAGATAATTGTGTACCAGATAGACATATAAATGCATACAACATAGACATATATGTGTATACAACATAGACACATAAATTTATACTACATACACATACATGTGTATGCCACATAGACATATAAGAGTATGCTACATAGACATATAAATGCATACAACATAGACATATATGTGGATGCAACATAGACATATAAGTGTATACCACATAGACATATAAGTGTATACCACATAGACATATAAGTGTATACAACACTTAAATGACCAACCTTTAGTATATGCAGAGGCCTTCTCTCTTTTGCTAAGTTTAAGATAAATGGACTGATTTCTAGCGGTGTCATTTAATGCAGACCAACTCTACAGAGAAAGTAATCCTTGTACAATGCATTATGGGATAAAGCTACAGTCCATGACTTCCTATTAACCAGTTACCATAGTGACATACATCAACAACGCAACGTCCGAGAGTAATGGCGGTAGCGGAAATGTCACACCCACTAAAATGTTTCATTGTAGGAGGCAGACTATCTAACATCATATCCATTTTTTTTCACATTTATTAAACATGTGATTTTTGAAGGTTTATCTTCTCATAACACTAAAAGGTTTGACAACTCCTTGCTTGAGCAAGCTTCTATAGAAGGTCGAACGGGGCTCCGAGTTATAGGGACTTTTTCTATTAGATTCGGCAACTTCATGCACCTCTAAAGTTGGAGTTATGTACTCGTCCATAGTAAGCACAACAGTTTAAAAAATCGTGGTTGACAAATACAACTTAAATAATGAATTGTGGGATACCACAAACAAAATAGGAACTCCATACAACTACATAAAGCAGGTGAATTTGTATATGAAGCATCCATCGAACACCTCAATATAAATTGTATATAACGTAATTGATACACAAAGGAAACAGACTGGTATACCTTAGCTGTAAAGCTGTCAGAGGTTTTATTCAGTTTCGATTTGCAGTAAAAAGGAATTGTCTTTCCTTTTAAATAGGCTTCAATAGCTTGACAGCTAGACAGTTTTAGACGCCTATCAGAGACAGCTGTGGAATCTGAGGCTGTGAGGGTCTTTTGCTGGTCAGCCCATTCAAAGAACTGCAGACAAACACAATATCATCTACAGTATCATGCAGTACATTACAGCAGTAGCCAGTCACCCCATTGCGGGTGGAGACAACTTCTAAAGTAATATCTGACACAAGCTATACACACACACCTTGCACTGTTCTCCACGAGAATTGCTGCATGTATAAAACATCCTGCCTCTATTTGGTCCGTCTTTCTTCACTTCCACCATCTTAGAGCTGACTCCATGCTTGCACTTGGGGTTGCCCAATGCTGTCGCATGACTCGCAGTGTTCTCCTTGCAATCTGTTGAGCACAGAAGTTTGAGTGCAGTAAGACAGTGAGCCTGAGTACCACATTGTCTGTAAAACTCATTTTATTATCAGCTAAAAGTGAGAGCGGATAGATCAGAACCAAGACTACAAAACTGCCAAAACCAAAGTAACACGCATATAGAAGTAATGCTTCTCACCAGTGGAACCTAAGCCAGCATCACTGATGTCTATATCAGCCATGGCTTCGTGATATCTCTTGCAGACATCAAGTAATACGATATTTATGTACTCTGCAAAAGTAACAATCTATGGGGAAAATCGGTTTATTAAAACTTAAAGTATTTTTTAAAAAAGAACTTATATGAAAAACCTATTTTCAATTTCACAAACCAGATTCTTAAGTGCAAATATTCATCGGGTGAGTTCACAAATAACAATAAAACTGGTAACAGATGGAAAGCTTTAATGATTATTGTTGAAAAGTTAAACCTTTTACTTTCTTCATACCTAGCAATAATTTTGTGTATTTTTAGGTCGTGTAAAAACAAGATAAAATCAATTTCTCACAAAACCCTCAGAGGATCAGCCTGAGGTCGCCAAAGTATGCTTTATTAGATAAGGTTATGATTTTGTTGGGGTTAGACAGACACAACATTATATATATATATACCATATATACCATGAGGTGGAGGTGGAGTGGGACAGGGATGGGGTGGAGGTGGAGTGGAACAGGGATGGGGTGGAGGTAGAGTGGAACAGGGATGGGGTGGAGGTAGAGTGGGACAGGGATGGGGTGGAGGTAGAGTGGGACAGGGATGGGGTGGAGGTAGAGTGGGACAGGGATGGGGTGGAGGTAGAGTGGGACAGGGATGGGGTGGAGGTAGAGTGAGACAGGGATGGGGTGGAGGTAGAGTGGGACAGGGATGGGGTGGAGGTAGAGTGGGACAGGGATGAGGTGGAGGTGGACAGGGATGGGGTGGAGGTAGAGTGGGACAGGGATGGGGTGAGGGTAGAGTGGCACAGGGATGGGGTGGAGGTAGAGTGGGACAGGGATGGGGTGAGGGTAGAGTGGCACAGGGGAGGAGCGAGTGGGTGTAGTTAAAGACGGACAACACAGCTAGTACATGTGAAGTACCTCTCAACAGCTGCTCCAAGTTTTGTCTGTAGTCTACAGAGCTTCTAAAGCTAACAGGCATCACCATATTCCGTGTGGGCTTGAGTAGGTCTGCTGTGTATGGAGGGAATCTCAAAGTCCAGCTGTCCACCATTAACTGTAAGGTAGCACTATATGTACTACCATCTATACTTGTACACGCATTGCATATATAGTATATACTTGTACATACATTGCATATATAGTCTATACTTGTACACACATTGCATATATATAGTCTATACTTGTACATACATTGCATATATAGTCTATACTTGTACATACATTGCATATATAGTCTATACTTGTACACACATTGCATATATAGTCTATACTTGTACACACATTGCATATATAGTCTATACTTGTACATACATTGCATATATAGTCTATACTTGTACATACATTGCATATATAGTCTATACTTGTACACACATTGCATATATAGTATATACTTGTACATACATTGCATATATAGTATATACTTGTACATACATTGCATATATAGTCTATACTTGTACACACGTTGCATATATAGTCTATACTTGTACATACATTGCATATATAGTATATACTTGTACATACATTGCATATATAGTCTATACTTGTACACACATTGCATATATAGTCTATACTTGTACACACATTGCATATATATAGTCTATACTTGTACACACATTGCATATATAGTCTATACTTGTACATACATTGCATATATAGTCTATACTTGTACATACATTGCATATACTTGTACATATGTTGTATATTAGCACATATACACACATTGTAGACTCGTACAACTTTTATTTTTCCAACACGTTCAAAGTGAAAAGGATACAAAACCATCACACAGTTTGTGCCAGATATAAAAAATAAATGTAACATCACAAGCATCTTGTAAACAAGTAATGCAGACACAGCAGCAAACACATGCAGACACAGCAGCAAACACATGCTGACTCAGCAGCAAACACAGGCTGACACAGCAGCAAACACAGGCTGACACAGCAGCAAAGACATGCTGACACAGCAGCAAACACATGCTGACACAGCAGCAAAGACATGCTGACACAGCAGCAAACACATGCTGACACAGCAGCAAAGACATGCTGACACAGCAGCAAACACATGCTGACACAGCAGCAAACACATGCTGACACAGCAGCAAACACACGCTGTCCCGAGGGAAAGCCACCAATATCACACCTTGGGTACTTCAGTAGAGCTGCGGGTGCCATCCCTACTTGCAGGGGTAACAAATGGAGCTCCACTCAAGTCCTGCTGCACTCTAAACTTGGCCTGCTCTATTTTAGCTGCAGGTAGGCTCGACCCGAACACAGAAGGAGTGGGGGGAAGCAACTCCGTGCAGTCTCGGTTGAGAAGTTGTGCTGTACATAAATAAATATAATAATATACAGGTGATAGCAACATACAGAAATGTTATGAAAGGCTCGTCTCACAATGTCATCAGTAAATAGAGCAGTTATGTCACACTACTAAGTAGACAGTACAAGTACTACTAAGTAGATAGTACAAGTACTATTAAGTATACAGTACAAGTACTACTAAGTAGATAGTACAAGTACTACTAAGTAGACAGTACAAGTACTACTAAGTAGACAGTACAAGTACTACTAAGTAGATAGTACAAGTACTACTAAGTAGACAGTACAAGTACTACTAACTATACAGTACAAGTACTACTAAGTATACAGTACAAGTACTACTAAGTAGACAGTACAAGTACTATTAAGTATACAGTACAAGTACTACTAAGTATACAGTACAAGTACTACTAAGTATACAGTACAAGTACTACTAAGTAGACAGTACAAGTACTACTAAGTAGACAGTACAAGTACTACTAACTATACAGTACAAGTACTACTAACTATAAAGTACAAGTACTACTAACTAGATAGTCAAGTACTACTAACTAGATAGTCAAGTACTACTAAGTATACAGTACAAGTACTACTAACTATACAGTACAAGTACTACTAAGTATACAGTACAAGTACTACTAAGTAGACAGTACAAGTACTACTAAGTAGACAGTACAAGTACTACTAAGTAGACAGTACAAGTACTACTAAGTAGACAGTACAAGTACTACTAACTATACAATACAAGTACTACTAACTATACAGTACAAGTACTACTAACTAGATAGTCAAGTACTACTAACTAGATAGTCAAGTACTACTAAGTATACAGTACAAGTACTACTAAGTATACAGTACAAGTACTACTAAGTAGACAGTACAAGTACTACTAAGTAGATAGTCAAGTACTACTAACTAGATAGTCAAGTACTACTAAGTAGACAGTACAAGTACTACTAAGTAGATAGTACAAGTACTACCAACTAGACAGTACAAGTACCACTAACTAGATAGTCAAGTACTACTAACCAGACAACCCAAGGCTGCCACCAGCTCTTCTGTTACACAGTACATTTAGCCTGGGCTCCTCAAATATACTCTTTGTGAGAGATTGACTTTGGCTCTTCTTTGGGCTGGAAAATAGGCTCCACACATTAGCCTCTGCCCCACCAACATTTGAGGTGTTAGCTGAGAGATTGGAACGCACCTGTTTCCTCTGCGTAGCCCTCAAACTGTCATCTAAAAATGTTAGAAAAAACCTTGGCTAAGAACAACATGACAGCATACATATATACAAGTGTTTTCTGGTGATAAGCCGTCTTTGGTGTTCGCATGGAGAACGATGTTACCAAACAATATCAACACTAACCCAAGTCAAAAAGTGATGTATTACCATCCAAGTCATCGACATCATCACTGCGTAAGATATCTAATATGCATTTACGGCTAGAAGGCTTGTTAAATGTTGGGTCTTCTGTAGAAGTCTGTGCAAACATTATATCTACAAAAATAACATTCTTTACAACATTCTACATTCTACAGTTCCACGTCTCCAACAGGCATAGTTTCTCAACTTGTCTGTTCATAATGGCCGACTCAAAACAGGTGATGCTAAAAGATTTGAATGAGACAAAAAACTTGCGATTTTACTGGAGCATTGGTTGAGCAAGTTCTTTAAAGAATACCTACTTATGAAACACCTTTAAATGACAAAACAATTACTATTGGTTTGTTCCATTAGTGGGCTCACCTCTGGGCTCAGTGGATGGAGAACGATACACTGCTGGGATAGATGGAGTATAATTATCACAGTGGGAGTCGTCTCCCTGAATATCAGCGTCCAGAGGGTGCAGACTAGATTCCAACAAGCATGTAGCAGTAGAATGTATTGATGTGGTAGACTTTTGAGCAGAAGATAACGCGGACCTGGATGTACACTGCGCGGACGTTGGACAATCTTGTAGCTCTACAGAGCTCTGACTCATCTCCCCGTCTGTAACGGCTGACAAAGAGCCAAGAGAAAAAGTGGCTATCTGTGGCGAGTCTTTGCTGATTGGCTCAGCTACACATTCACCTTTTACTGCAATTTGCTCAGCGTTAGCACCAGTTTGTGGGCATGTCAAATGGACTGAAGTGTTTGAGCTGATGAACTCGAGCTCTTTACTCTGTTGTGCCGACTTCCCATCCAATGTCAGCCTAGCGTTGATTAAGTTAGAATTTTCAGTCAATGGCTCGCAGAATGAACTGGCCAGCTTTGAGGACGACTGGTTAAACTTCATCGCTTTCGACTTGGAACTCTCGCCAGCATTTTCACAAGTCAATGGTTGGTGTGGATAGTGAATATACGTGTACAGATCCACCTCACTCTGTGGAGTTGTGTGCTCATTTGTAGAATCAGGCTCTACAATACCTTCTAAGATCTTAGCCTGAGTGTCCTGCTCTTGCGATAGGAAGTCACCCCAAAGAGATTCTTTACTTTTTGTTTTACACTTGTTTGCTTCGCTGGTAGCCTGTGCACTTAAATTTCTGTTCTGTTCCAAGGAAACTTTCAAGGAGCAGTCCGCTGCAGATTCATTCAAAGACTGATGGTGATCTTTGGTCAGTGATCGAACCCCAGCTGTTCTGTCTAAAAGAAAGGCAGATATCTTGTCTCTTATATAAAACATAAATCATAGCCCCTCCCCTCATATCGCATCTCTAGATATAATGTAGCCTCCCCCAAATTTCCACAAACCTGCAGTGATTAGACTGAGTATGTCTTTAACTGAACGAAAATCTGTAGCCTCTGCAGTAAATGAAACTGGAGTTGAGGAGTTATCCTCTCTCTTGTATGCAGGTAATTGTGAGGTGTTATTTCCACTCTTGTATGCAGGCACTTGTGAGGAGTTATCTTCACTCTTGTATGCAGGCACTTGTGAGGAGTTATCCCCACTCTTGTATGCAGGCACTCGAGTGTATGTAGAGAAGAGTGACGGAGGCCTCGAGTTATCAACAATCTATAAAGCAATGAAAAGTCCCAACAGTTGTAAAGGGAAAGCAGCAAGCACACAATAACTTGGGACGAATTGGGACAACCAGCCAGCAAAGACAGAGACAAGCATAAAAGAACAAAACCTGGAGTTTCTGAGGAGGCTCATCTTCAGGTACGTTAACCGGGACAGCAACACGCTTGGGTGGATTGAAGCCCTGCAAGAAATTGGGGCAAGATTAACAAACTGATAAATTAGGAGTTGTGCACTCAAGTGATGGAGAGGAAGTAACTCTTTTCTGCAGCATATGCTAGTAGTAATAGTTTGTGGTAAATGTTTGATACCTTGCGGTACTTGGACGCTGCCAGTCTGTTGCTAAAGGCAGGATGTGGCTGACACACACTTTGCTGACGGTCCACACTTTGCTGACGGTCAGGTTCTGGTGCAGCAGATGTGGAGACCTCCACCACACTGTCCACAATAACGAGGAATTTGTCTGTCTCGTATTCATCCCCTGCATTTACCTGCCCATTGACCAATTACAAACAGTGTGTAATATTCATGGCAATCATGTTACCTATTTCAGAGAGGGTATAACTCCAAGGACATATTGAACCAAAAGAATGACCTACCTGCTGTGTGGAGAATAAAGTGTCAATTTTAGCTTTCTTTGAGTCATAGAGAACTCTCTAAACAATTAACAGAAAATCTTAGAGTTTATCAACAAGAATCGGTGCTGAGAGTGGAAATGGACAAACTCAATGCGTATAACACAGCTCTGCCAGTGGCAGTCATATATTGGAAGTTTTCCTACCTTTGAAGAGTCCACCACAGATAACAGCCCATCTTGCCATACTTTTGCCTTCTTTGTCTTTTGGTGAGTATATAAAATCTAAAAAAGAGGGGCATGCAACTGAAGATGCTATTTATTGTGTGTTATTCTTCAAAGAATATACTTTAGAATGCAAAATAAGACAAGATATAAAGGAGGATATAATCACACGAGTCATCAACACTATTTGGATTCCAGAAAGGCAGTTGAGTGTGCAAGAGTAAACGAGTTAAACTCTCAACAACTTACATTAAAAAGTGACATTCTTTATTTCACAGCAGAATCAACGTTAAAAGTCCTTTGGTACAGAAGGTAAAATCATAAACAACGAATGGTGTCCACCAAATGAATCTCTACCTTCTCTATCACATCATTTGAAGCAGGCCATCATGTCTACTATATATACGCAACGTCTATATGAAGTACCAGGAATCAGACAGGTGTGTACATCATCATCAGCAATCTATCTATCTATTATTTCTACACAATTTAATAATCGCTGTACTAACTACTAATGATGATGATTATGAATGATTATATGTATGTGTCAAGTTTAATTTGATAAATAAATGATTATTATTATTTACTTGTAGTAATATAATAATAATAAAGACTACAGCCAGTAACCACAATCTATCCGACTACAATCATCATTATTATTAAATTGTATTGTTACTACTATTATTAACATCATTAAGATTATTATTAATTATTATTATAATAATTATTAAAATTATTATTTATTTTTTTATCCTATTATTCTATACATACATACAGCAATTATTATACTACAATCATTGATTGTAATTAATAACAATAATAATAAAAAAAACAAATAATAATACTCATTGACTGATGACTGTTGTTTTTTTGTGTTAAGTAATAATAATTAATAATTATTATTTATTATTATTATAATTTATTATTATTTATTTTTTATTAATAAAATAATAATTTGTTATTATTATTATTATTATTATTATAATAAATGCGGTTGCACGTGCCAAACACCAACAATTCAATACTACAACACTATTATCAATCATAAATGGTAGTACACATAATCCAAATAGCGGATAATTTTGATCAACAACAGCTCATAGGAAACTAGTAAACAACTTTTAACATGGAAGAAAAAGATTACTACATTAATTAAACATTTTACTCTCTTTGAGGAGCCCGCGATACTGTAGGCTAAATTTCTAAAGCAAATAAATGATGACTATGCGCTCGTCTCGGTCTATAAATGATGATCAGCTATGTACAGCGATCCCATTACTTCTTGTTGTCAAGTTTTCCGGAAAATACCGGACATTTTGCCCCAGACTCGACCCAGTCATCTCGGTTCACCACAGTCACTAATTCAACGTCAATATTGTTCACGCACAATCAATCATATGATAAAAATTCCTTTAGCCATTATGCTATCTATCACCAGTAACTACATACACACATGGTTCCTGATAGCCTAGGAGCCTATTTTGTGGCGCTCCACCATAGATTAGAAGGGACTGGTAGTACAAAGCAGTAACTTTCTCAGGACGTTCACCAGTACATTACTATTTGTTTAAATATTGTCTGCTTACATTTGTATAATAGCATCTTGATGGCACAATATACAACATAATCTCTCAATACTCTTTTCACAACAAGTTATTTTAGCAGGTTTGCATTCATGTTTGAACCTGACTTTCCACTTGGTCCTTTGTCCAAACAACTGAGACAAGATGTAACTTCTGAAATTTACTGAAGTTTCACAGCAACACTCTTGTGCCTATGTTTATTGAAACAATTTGAAATAAACTCCATCACATTTATATATGATATACAAACCTTATCGGATACTGAAGCACTTGCTTTATGCTTTAATTAGTTTAATATATTTCTTCTCAAAATTAATGTTATTAATAATAAAAAATGCATCAAAATCGAGTTAGGAATAAATAATGATTTCACGAAATACCATTTGTGTAAAAAAAAGAGTCAAAAATCATGTTGGCCATGAAAACCTGTTGTAAAAAACACCAAAAATGATTGATTAATCCATACCATTGAGTGTCAGGTGGATAGTGTAACAATATTCATATTTGAGACTGCATGAAATGAAATGGGGCTGCTATGTTCATAGAGAGACTGCTACAGAAAAAGTGTATCAGCTGTCCATTCACTACGGGTGCATGTTACAGGCTTCTTTGATATATACAGTAAAAAAAATAGCATAACATTGAGATCCTATTGCAAAACATTTTTGGATGATATCACCTGACAGAAAAAGCAAATTGGTGAAAAATAAGAATACTTGTGGAGTTGTTTCCCCCATAAACCGTAGACACTCAAATGTTACTCAAAGGAATAGAAATTTTGTGACTATAAATGCTACCATGAAGGAATATTTTGTTGTGGACAACTTACTCCAGGGGAAAGCTTGTCAAAACGAGGTGATTTGTAAAACTAAACATTGTTCAATTCATAGCATTTGTGAGTACAAAAGATTTCAGTTGCTGAACAAAACATAAATATATGTATATATAGCAAATAAATATGTATTTATGATGATGTAAGCAATTGCGTGTAAGAAACAAAGGATTTTGTGACAGAAAAGAGCAGGCGAAAATAAATTTGTTTGCACAGAATATTTTGTCTTTATCTTTAGTCAACGATGTAATTGGCTTTGGTCAATATGTCCAAGTATGGGTATTCAGAGCTGGTGCTGTTGGGCTCCGATGGTGTGTGACTACATTAGCCAGTGAAACAGTGCAAGTTTCATAAGATTCGTTGTAGAAGAAATTTTTCCAATATTACTTGGTGGCTTATTTCGTTTACCTATCATTTTCTAGCTCAAATTTTGACTGTCTCTCATTGCATGGCTAGCAAACTTGGCTGTCTCACATTGCATGGCTAGCAAACTTAGTAACTTCTTTATGCTTAGGAACACTTTGAAACTAAAATATTTGCTGTTAATATGCAATTGATTTTGCAGAAACTAAAATTATGAAGTATTGTTGATTCTGAAATGATTGTTTCTAACCTTCGGCATTACTATTGTACAGCACAAGCTAAAACTAGGGCGTGTTGTCATTGCTCACAACCCATGAGGTATAAGGCAATGAAATTACTCAAGCACTGCAACAAAATCTACCAACCAGCATTTATTTGACAATAACAGTGGAGTTATGAACTGCTGCAAAACGGATTCAAAAGATTGCTACTGTAAATGCAACGAGCTTTTTGCTTTGATATGCAGTTTTATTAAAAGTGCTAGATACTTTTCTAAATAAATACACAAAACAGTACATGAAGCCTTGTCTGTATCTATCTACGGCCATCTCGAGTCGAACGGACCCAAAATGGTCTAAGTTGTTTGGTCAGTTTTAGTTAGGGACAAATCGACTGTAGTTTGCAAGCAGCACGGTTAAATTTTTTTTCACCAAGCTTTACCCAGTCGCATTTATTTGCAGTTGAACACAATGCCCACGCAAGTTATTTTATCTGTGTTCAAAGCGGTCCGTCATGTGTTATTGAGGCTGGAAGCTGTACAATCTTGTCAATGTAGGTCACCACTCCATTAATTAATCAGCTCGACATTATTGGCATCATCATCGATCATTAATTAATTCATTATTATTATTAATTATCATCATCATTAGTTAGTAGTTGTTAGATTATTATGATTATTATTAATTAATGATAATTATTATTATTATAATAAGTAGTAGTATTTATTAATAATAAATAATAATAATACTACCACTACTACTACCCCTGCTACTTCTACTACTAGTAGTACTGTAGAGGAACGCAACTACAATCTGTAAACAGGTGCTATGTGGAGACAATTCCCTTACAATCAACCTACTATGTGTTTGTGTAGTGTTTGCAATCATGTATTTATTACTATCATGCACGGCTAAATATCTTTTGTCTGATGTGTTCACACTGAGCGTAACCTATTCCTTGACAGTATAAATACTGGCGCTGTGTCTTTAGCAGCCAGAGTTGCTTTACCTGTATTCAGGAGAAGATTAATAAGTTCTTTGAACAAATACACTATTCATACACCTCTCAACCTCACTCTCACTCTCTCTGTATTAGGTAAACAGACAATAGAGTGGAGTCAGCCATTCAATCAGTTGAATAAGCACAATAGAGCCATTCTTGCAGGGAGGACTCAACAGTAGTGGAATAGGCGGTGGAGGCCACCTCTTCCAGCAACAGACAAAGACGATCAGCAGTCAGCCTATGCCAGTCATGCTAAGAAACTGCTGCTGATCAGACCTGTCCACTGCGCATTGCTGGCAAGAGACGGTGGACGGTAGCCTGGGGGTTGAAACGATCAGTGCAGGTGGCGCTACCTATGGTGTGTCCTGTGAGAGCCACCACAAATTCCTGCACAGTACTACTACTAACTAACTACTAAGCAGCATTATTATTATTTATAACTAATTATTATAGTGCTACTACTGCTGCCTACTACTACTACTAATAATAATAAATAAAATTAAAGTAATTATAAATTTTAACTTTGATGTTACTAGTAGTGTGCAGGGGTAGTAGTAGTAAGTAAGTAAGAATAATGGCAGCAAGGAATGAGAGTAGTTCTTAACCTACTTGATTGTTGTTGGTGGCTAAGTTGTTGTGGTCGATTATTGTATCCACTGCTAGTGCTGTTGTTGTATTACAGCACTACACAACGTATGGAAAATTTTGTTAGTATTACAATTAATAAATAATAAACAATTTATAAATTGGTTTTTTTTATTTCTCAGATGATGTCATAGTTAGCAGCTGTACATGTCATGATTATAATGATTATGCACTGTAATTATTATGTATTATTATGATATCATATATGAATGAAAGTTTTTAGTAGTACAAGATTACTAGTACTTGGTGATAGTATTAGTGACATTAATCATATGTAAGATAATAAAAGTCAAGTATTTAAAATAAAAATGAAAAATGAACATTTCCCAAATGGAGGAGCAAAATCAAGTTAAACTTAATGCTATCTGGTTTACTAACAATCTAATTTCAAAAGAAGTCATGTCATGATGATACATTCAGCATTAAAGACCAAGCCTGTTGCATGATCTACAACAAACAAGCAAGTAGGGCTACCGGTGAAAATTCTTTTTAGGAAGAGAGATCAACACCCAGTATTAAACACTGAGTATGACAAATTGGTCAACCAACAGTTGTCCTTCATTGTACCACTAGGTCAAATGTTCTTGGTGACAAATTTCGACAAGCATTGGCAGCTAAAATATGATTTTTCTGAGTTGTTGCATCTGCGTGGCATTCTTGTCTCGAGTGAACAGAAAGAAGCTGTGTGGAACAAATAGCTCATTGCTGCAAGTGGCCAAGGCTACTGCCTCCTTCCCGCGATCTTATAGCGCTATGTATCAAGTTCATTTTCACTGCTAAAGATTGCATGTTAAGTAAACGCCAACAGAGATTTGTATGCTAACAGAGACCGCTACTTGGAGAATACTACCCCCACACTAGAAATAAGTAGACCAATGAAAAAGTGGAAAGAAACCTTACTGTTTTAAGAAAATTGCTATTTGACTGTTAGTATACAAATGGAGCAGCTGGAACTGCAGTCAACTACAAGAACTGCTTGTTTAAAGGCAGCGAGTCAAAGCAACTTGAAAAAGATGGCTCGTTCAGATTACTATGTTGATGATTTTAGTTTGTATAGGGTTATAGTTATGTTCGACTACTCACTAATCGTTAGATACAAGCTGGCCCTCAGGGATGTCAGGTAATATGCAAGCGGAAGGCCCAAATTGCAGATCATGGAAAGTGTGCCAACAACTTTTTGCTATCGTCGAGATGCTCAAATTTGAACATTCACATCGCTTGTGTAGGCTACTAAAAGCGTGCGATGTTGTCGGGAACTTGTGTGGGAATGAGGCTTTATACTTGTGGAGTACTGGAACTTGTGTGGGAATGAGGCTTTATACTTGTGTGGGAATGAGGCTTTATACTTGTGTGGGAGTGAGGCTTTATACTTGTGTGGGAATGAGGCTTTATACTTGTGTGGGAATGAGGCTTTATACTTGTGTGGGAATGAGGCTTTATACTTGTGTGGGAATGAGGCTTTATACTTGTGTGGGAATGAGGCTTTATACTTGTGTGGGAATGAGGCTTTATACTTGTGTGGGAATGAGGCTTTATACTTGTGTGGGAATGAGGCTTTATACTTGTGTGGGAATGAGGCTTTATACTTGTGTGGGAATGAGGCTTTATACTTGTGTGGGAATGAGGCTTTATACTTGTGTGGGAATGAGGCTTTATACTTGTGTGGGAATGAGGCTTTATACTTGTGTGGGAATGAGGCTTTATACTTGTGTGGGAATGAGGCTTTATACTTGTGTGGGAATGAGACTTTATACTTGTGGAGTAAATTAATGACAAGTTATACCCATAGGTTGCAAAAATTTTGCACTTAAAATTGGTTTGACCTTGATAGTCCAGCCCATTCCCACCCTTTCATTTTATACTTCTCAACATTATTCATGAGTGGTAAATAATTGGTAGGAGTTGTCCCTCCTGTTATCGAAAATGTTTCAAATATAACATTAGCTCACTAACAATGATACACTTGTTTTGTTTACAGTCAGATTGTTTCCATGGATAAGCATAGAACACCAAAACTACCCTCAGTTAGTTGGTGTTGGAGCAGGCTGGCCTCAACAGGAAGAGCATCCGTCCATGTTTGATGGGTTACTGCTAGCCGCTCCCAAGAAAAGACGAACATTAGAACGAAGAAGATTGCGATCATTTGGCTTTTTAAAGCACATGGAGCATGCGCGAACCAAAGACAATATTGTAATGTGCCCAAAATGTAACAACTGGCATGAGTCACACACAATATGTGGTGAGTTAGTTGCTTCATAAAATGGTTTCCTGTGGAGCACATCGGTTACGTAACCACTAAATTCTCGTATAGTTACCCTCAATGGTGGAAAATCTTTATTCTGCACTGTTTATTGTACTGAGATTTTACGCAGATGAGCAGACACGACAAAACAATCAACGAGGCTCCTATCAAGTTGTTTATTATTGTCATTTTGTAGTTGTCTTCTCTTGAGTATAAAAATGATATGTGATGTGCTGGCTCAGGACTTATTGTGTTTCGCATTTTGAAGCGGCTAACGCTTTGCCAAAATTTAAACTCCTTGCCAAGTATTTTATGCGCCCTGAAAACCCTAGCCGTTTCGGTGGTGCACCATGGTGATATTAAATCTTTGGTCTGTTTGAGTTTTTGTTTCACTAAATACTTATCATAGAGATTGTCATCAAATCACTGAAAAAGATCGTCTTATTATTTAATTTGTTATTATTACATATAATTACACCAGATTTTCATTTTTATTACAATTCGTTTTTGAGAGTATCTCAAACAATTGTTCATATTAATAACCTCTTATGGAAAATAAAACTAATGAGGACAAATGAATCAGATAATTCTACAACTGTTTAGATTATTTCAATTAGTTCATACTCGAGTTGTACAGTTCATATTTCAAACTGCCTGAATTATTTAAAAGCCGTTGATGATTTGTGAGACAACTGGATGCTGTTGAAATTTTCAGTTGTTAGACAGGAAAGAGTTTTATCGCTTAAAATTTCGCAAATGCAACTAAAGCCAATATTCATGTATTAGAAGCGTTTCCGAACTGTTCAGACACTTTTCAAGGGGAGTGTCCATGTTCTGAGCCACCATAACCATCAGACATTTTATCAATGCAAGATGCCCAGATGAGTACACAAGGTTGTTTTATTACATCACAAGTTTCTGTTAACAGGGCATTGTTATGACAAGGTCAGAAAGAAAACAGCTGATATACAGGCCAAACTTGATAAATTTGACGATTTCTTGTACAACCAAACAGATGACGATGTCCGTACGTTAGAGAAGAGAATTAAGAGCAATGAACCAGAACCACTAGAGTGGTGGAACGAGAATTTGAAGACCAAAGTGAAATGAACGAGTAGTAGTGACCGATGTTGAGTGATTGTGTGACTGTAGGGTGAGGACTGTCTAATCAATGGCTCATGTACTTACATGCACTTACATGTACTTACATGCACAATGGCTCACTTGTATTATGCAGTTGCAACTTTATTGTACATTGGTAAGAAGTGAGACAAACACTTTTAATGTAGTAGAGCTGTATACAGTTTGTATACAGCTGGTATATTGTATTACACTCAATAATTATAAGAAAATAAAGTCAAACTGTTGAGAACTACTAAATCATGCATTCATATCAAGTTATTATTATTATGAGGAGTCTGGCCAGTTATAATACGAACACAATGATACTCTGTCATCCAAGTCTGGATGCTTCCATTAACACACACCTGCAACATTTACAATGAAGAGTTAGAGCAACATGATGCAGGTGCTCTGCAATAAGGCATGTTATTATGACAGATGACATGATTTGACAAACCAACAGACTACATCACTACCTACAATACGTGACTCTCACCATGACATAAATTAAATGCCTTTATAAACCTCAGTACTCATATCTGGCCGACCGTCAGGAAAGGTCCTGCCAACATGGTTGCGTGTGGAACCAAACTACAAAATAAACCAGCCGCATGCACCATTGCTGTTGAGAACTCACAGACCAATCCACAACATATACTGATGCCTCATGGAATATAAAACATGCTATATATGTCACCGCATTAAGAATATCGTGATTTGATTTTAATTATTCTATTGGTTGGTTATTGCCAGAAAACTCATGTCACAAGAGATGAATATGACAATTATCTTATAGAAAATACTGTGGTTGCATTATTGGTATTTAGTAATTCAATTGGTTCACACACTTAAAATAGAACAAGGAGATTGTCAGCAAGTGCAGGGCCTTGGTCAGCGAGCGAATAATATCTAGAATACGAGAAACTGAAATTGTGGCATTTACACAGAGGCCATCTACAGACTATATTATTTATAGAAAAAGTAAGGCTAAATCAATGTTGCCCGAGCATAATTCTACAGATATCACTGTTAGTAAAGCAAGTGGTAAAACCTCATTTTCATTTGAACGAAAACTTTTAGTAAAATCTACATACATAGTATTCCACAACACCTGAATCGAATTTCTACTGCTTGAAACTTTTCACCTTGACCCATGCCACAATTTTCAAACCACAAAATCCATAAACAAAGTGTCAGATAAGCCACTC
The DNA here is from genome assembly GCA_945261195.1 of Cryptosula pallasiana. NCBI lineage: Eukaryota > Metazoa > Bryozoa > Gymnolaemata > Cheilostomatida > Cryptosulidae > Cryptosula > Cryptosula pallasiana. The sequence goes on along the minus strand of OX183133.1, from coordinate 47,296,237 downwards.
CTTCTCAAACACCGTTAGTAAACATGACATGATTTCTACGTGTCACGTAAAGTTACAACTTTTCCCCGCATGTTATGGTGGCTCAGAACGTTTTGTGTTTTAAAACATCTCACTGGTTTTCAAACAGTCTGAACACTTTTAAAATGATTCAAATTTTTGCAAACCTTGGGAATGCCTTGCTTTTATTAGTTATTTCACAATATTATAAATAACATAAAACCTAATTAATTTCAGAGTCTATATTCGGACTATTTCAAAATAGTTGATATGATTTGTAAACAGTTGATACTATTTGTAAACCATTCATGCGGATTATACTTTTCTAAACAATCTAAATCATCTCTAAACTACTTGGATTATTTGTAAAAATTTTTTGGTTCTTGCGGTTCTATAGTATAAAATCCCGCAGCTGCTAAGGCTGACAGTTTATGTATTATAATCACAAGGTTTATTTTTGGATAAAGTTTCTTAGGCTATTTTACTACATTTACCCAATTAATTTAAATGTAAAATACGCTTTGCTTTTGAAAGCGTCCAATGTTATGAGCCACCATAGTATGATCTGACAAAGAACATACACAATGAAAATTTTCTGCATCGTTATAACGATCTTTTATAGGAACCAACTCAATTTCCGTGATTCAATTTTATTGAAATATGTTGCATTGTAGAAATGTTAGACTCGGACCAATCAATTTATCATCATATCTGATAGTATTTTGATTGGTTCTTCTTTCGATATTTTTTGGACTGTATCAAAGTGTTCTGCTTGATACAAAACATCCAAGGCCAACTGTCTAAAAATAAAGATTTCTAACGAATAATTATACTCTCAAATTGCAATGCATACTTTGAACTTGTCACTTTGTTGCCACTTGTTCCATGGTTCAGGATTTGCTTTTCTGTTCCATCTGGAAAATGTATGACGTTACGTTATAATAATGCACCAATTGTAGATGTAAGGTGTCGAAGCAAGAAAAGGCGTGATATAGTACACTTACGCTACATCAGGATTTTTAAAGATCAGTCTGCCAAGGTACACTGTGCACAGTCCTATTCCAAATCCCAACGCACCGAACAATGGAATCAACTAAAATACAAACAACATCTGTACTACTGCTATGAGAGTCAATAAATACAACAATAACAACCATCATCAAAGCGTGTCAAAGCAAAAATTTATTAGATATTTTTTATTGATGACGTTTATTTCGTAATAATATTTATATAGGCTATATTAGCAGGAAATAGATCGATGACGATAAAATGATAATTAATACCGACACGGATTATTGTAGTTGTTTTTATTGTAATTGTTGTTGTACAGCAGTAGGCTGATTAGCAAATTATTGCTACTGCTACTACTACTATTTTGGTTATTACTAACTACTTAATAACAGTAGCCATAAATAACGAACGTCAAAAGTTACAGTAGTAGAAAAGTAGTAATAAGTATATAATATATATAGCACATACATAATACTACTACTAATTAAATCATCTAAATAATAAATCACAACAACAACAATATTATTATTATATATTATTAATAATAATAATAAATAACTAATAAAATAACACTAATAATAATATAATTATTACAATAAATGAATATATAATAATAATAAATATAGTTAATTTAATAATAACTTAATTAATTTCAATTTATTTTTATAATAATAATAATTAATAATATAATAATAATAATTAATTAATTAATAAAATTTAATAAATAACAACTGCTATCATCATTTCTCTTCAGATATTGATATTAATCCAGTCATAATTTGCATGAAAGCAAAAAATTACCTCCTTGTGTTGCTTCAAAGATTGTACACTCAAACCAGGCCAGCGGGTCATTTTTGCGGATTGAAAGCTTAGAGATGCAATTTACTTCGCTCACTACCAACTCTCAGCTTTCAAAACAGCGGATTCCGGTAGAGCAACATACCGTACCCACATTTAGTAAACACGAAAATAATACGCAAAAGAAATTTAAAAGTAGCTTTTTGACTGGAAACCAAAATATTTAAATAAGACTATATTTAATGCGTGACTGCTAGAGCCAACGGTTGTTTATGAAAATACTACAATGTTTCCACAATTTGCAACTTGGATGTACTTCACTAATTTGCTGAAATCACAACTCCCAATTTCATTTACAGCCAGATTGGACCATGTAATTTACCTACTACATACGTATTGGCTTTCCTTCTACTCATCACAATTGATCTGTGCCGAGCATGATTAAAGCTAGACTAATGATACATTGAGTCAGTTCTTGCTAGTTCACAGTAGCGCAATGTAAAAGAGCCTATGTTTGTTGGCCAGTAAAAATCATGGCCAGTTTTGTCCATGATTTTGTGGTTCTGAGTTCTTCAACTAAAACAGATGGTGCACATTCAATATGGACAGTGCATTCAATACGGGCAGTAAGTGAACTTGAGCACTTATGGCCCCATGGGCCGTTTATTGAGAGTTGGATTTGGTCCAGTCGTACACTATTAGGTGCTGCACAATACATTGATGGAGTAGTCCTTATATATATAATGACTACCAATGATGTCCATGTTTTATTCTATCAAAGTGTAACTTCTTGTAATGAGATAAGAATCACAGAACGCCCTGTAAAAGCAATGCTCTGTGAAGGTGATGCAGCTACTGCACAAAATATACGCTTCAGATATATCATCACATAACCCAAACATGTCAGTATCTGAACTAAAACTGACGGATTGGTCTATATAGCACATTTCTACACAAGAAGTTATCCAATCAGGAGCTGATGCAGCGCCCAAAGCATAAATCATCTCCAATACTGATATCCACAGACAGTCCCACTCAAAGTAAAATATCAGGTCTTGTCTTTTTGTGATTTGTACAAGCCATTCTTTATAAGGTATTCTTTGCTTTGGTGTGGAACAGCTCCGTGACCCATCTGGAAGTGGCAGAGTGCACTGAGGGGTTTTGTCAACTGCTGCAAGTAAACAAGCCTTACAATTAAACTTTTCTATTGACAATAAAACATAGCAAACTGCTATCCATTTACCTACTGTCTAACATAGCATACTGCTATCTATTTACCTACTGTCTAACATAGCATACTGCTATCTATTTACCTACTGTCAACAGCAGAGAAGAAAAATTAACGTAACTGCGCGTAAACATCACCATTCACATTTCTATAATATTCTGAGAGAAATAATAAACATACGAAATGTCTAGAACGCTCATATATTCATACTGCAGTACAAATATTTACATTTATCTGGCATATATCGTATTGTATACACACTACATAGCATCTCACATGCTGTTTTTTTCTCTTTTAATTTCGCTAGAATGTAAAAAATTGAAGTTGTCTGTCCATTAGTAGAATACAGATGGGCAACTCCTTACATAAAAACTGAAATTTTGCTGGCTTTTTGACTGACAGCACAATACAGAGATGTGACATTATAAGCAAACGGACATGCCTCGGCACACTGCTATGGAATTGTCTTCTCATGAGTTAAATGAGAAAAGCTAATGCAAATGAGTATAGGATCAACTTTTGCTAGCACAATACGGTGACTTTGATTTCGAAGCAGTTCATTTAGGCTGCGAATGAAAAAGAGTAGATAGATCTATATATATATTATTTACTATCAGTTTATTTATTATAATATCATGTTTTTTTGTATCAGCCATCTTTGAAAGCAACCGCAGCAGTATTATATCATAATTCCCATTTGGCTACACATAAGATAATGATAGGCTACCTATCGTTATGGAAAACATGGCATCTGTGTGACATGAAAGTTTCACCACAATAAATAAAGTCATTAAAAACAATTATTATGATAACGATAAACATCACAATCATATGCAATAATAGTGACATTATAAATAAACTGATCATTATGACAGTACGAGTATTCGCAACCTGCAACAAAATACAATAGGCATTCATAATTCAACATGTCACGAGTGGAAAGGAACTTTAGGTTAGAACATCACAATTATTCAATGGACCGTTATAGATTACTGAACAAATCATAAAGAAGATAACTCCAAATTTTCAATATAACCAAGAAAAAGGAAATCTTGAATCGTTATTAACTTAAATAGTTAGTAAAGCTGCCCTTTGAATTTAGTAAATCTTGAACGATTGTAATAATTTTGAATTATTTTACAAGGATATAAAACCGAACTATAAAAATGAAAAAAATAAATTCGCTCATTATAATTTATTTAGTGTTCAGTTTCATTCCCGACCTAGAAACAACATAAATAAATGCTTGTTGATAAATTTTTTTTATTCAGTGAGCTACTTTTTGTTGACCCACAAGTTCCGAACAAAATGATTATTTATTGATTAAATTTATTGCCGGTCTGATTATTTTTATTGCAATTTGTTCGGTGAACATAGGTCGCGAATACTCATAATATGAAAGCAGGTTAATTTCCCTTAATAGTAAAAAGTAACAAACTGACATAATAATCTATATATGGAGTTATCTCCTCTATTTCAGTCGCTAAACTAAATGAACTGCGTGGAACTAAACGTCACCGTACAATACCCTTTGATCTCAACAGTCCCTAGTGTATGATAAGAAAGGCCCAAGGGCATACCTCAAATAATCCAGTCCGACCTTCTAAAGACTCGACAGCCAAGGCTAAACTCTCTAAAGTTGACAAACATTCATCTGTAGGCTGAGTTCTTACTACATATTTACTCACTTCGGTAGTCCTCACCTTCACCTGACGCGGATTAGAAGTACATCATGTAAATATATATAACTGGTAAAGTAAGCGTAGAATAGATGAAGTAGATATATAACAGATGAAGTAGATATACAACAGATGAAGTAGATATACAACAGATGAAGTAGATATACAACAGATGAAGTAGATATACAACAGATGAAGTAGATATATAGCAGATGGAGTAGATATACAACAAATGAAGTAGATATACAACAGATGAAGTAGATATACAACAGATGAAGTAGATATACAACAGATGAAGTAGATATACAACAGATGAAGTAGATATATAGCAGATGGAGTAGATATACAACAAATGAAGTAGATATACAACAGATGAAGTAGATATACAACAGATGAAGTAGATATACAACAGATGAAGTAGATATACAACAGATGAAGTAGATATATAGCAGATGGAGTAGATATACAACAAATGAAGTAGATATACAACAGATGAAGTAGATATACAACAGATGAAGTAGATATACAACAGATGAAGCAGATATACAACAGATGAAGTAGATATACAACAGATGAAGTAGATATACAACAGATGAAGTAGATATACAACAGATGAAGTAGATATACAACAGATGAAGTAGATATACAACAGATGAAGTAGATATACAACAGATGAAGTAGATATACAACAGATGAAGTAGATATACAACAGATGAAGTAGATATACAACAGATGAAGTAGATATACAACAGATGAAGTAGATATATAGCAGATGGAGTAGATATACAACAAATGAAGTAGATATACAACAGATGAAGTAGATATACAACAGATGAAGTAGATATACAACAGCTGAAGTAGATATACAACAGATGAAGTAGATATACAACAGATGAAGTAGATATACAACAGATGAAGTAGATATACAACAGATGAAGTAGATATATAACAGATGAAGTAGATATACAACAGCTGAAGTAGATATACAACAGATGAAGTAGATATACAACAGATGAAGTAGATATACAACAGATGAAGTAGATATACAACAGCTGAAGTAGATATACAACAGCTGAAGTAGATATACAATAGATGAAGTAGATATACAACAGATGAAGTAGATATACAACAGCTGAAGTAGATATATAACAGATGAAGTAGATATATAACAGATGAAGTAGATATACAACAGATGAAGTAGATATATAACAGATGAAGTAGATAAACAACAGATGAAGTAGATATACAACAGATGAAGTAGATATACAACAGATGAAGTAGATATATAACAGCTGAAGTAGATATACAACAGATGAAGTAGATATATAACAGCTGAAGTAGATATACAACAGAGGAAGTAGATATATAACAGATGAAGTAGATATATAACAGATGAAGTAGATATATAACAGATGAAGTAGATATACAACAGCTGAAGTAGATATACAACAGATGAAGTAGATATATAACAGCTGAAGTAGATATACAACAGAGGAAGTAGATATATAACAGATGAAGTAGATATATAACAGATGAAGTAGATATATAACAGATGAAGTAGATATACAACAGCTGAAGTAGATATACAACAGATGAAGTAGATATACAACAGATGAAGTAGATATATAACAGCTGAAGTAGATATATAACAGATGAAGTAGATATACAACAGCTGAAGTAGATATATAACAGATGAAGTAGATATACAACAGATGAAGTAGATATATAACAGATGAAGTAGATAAACAACAGATGAAGTAGATATACAACAGATGAAGTAGATATACAACAGATGGAGTAGATATACAACAGCTGAAGTAGATATATAACAGATGAAGTAGATATACAACAGCTGAAGTAGATATACAACAGCTGAAGTAGGTATACAACAGATGAAGTAGATATATAACAGATGAAGTAGATATACAACAGCTGAAGTAGATAAATGTAAGAAATAAAGTAGAATTTTTGAATTATCACACCAATTCAGTTTACCTTTTTTATGTGGTGTAGAAAGCTGCTTTTGCCATATATACCGCGGGCCTGGAGCCATGTACCATCTAGGACAACAAGGTTGTACCGCTGATTGATAGGTAGGCTGTCCACAACTACAGCCTCGCTGTCTGGGTACAACAAGACAGTATTAGGATCCCCAACTATCTTTTCTAGGAGTGAATGTCTGCAGTTAGAGTGGCAATAGTAAAACAATTGAAAGAACATTTTGTTTGCTTGGGAATAAAATTCAGATGTTTTATGCAGCCAGAAAGAGGCGAACGAGGGCAAACATTTATAACAAAGAGTGGCAAGTTGACTATAGCAGCTAACCTTTCAGCGCCATTTTCTATCATGAAATGGAGGCAAATGCCGTGTATTTATCTTTTAGTATTCGGTTATATTTGCCTCTCTATCGCTGAAAGTGTCAACATTACCACACTACTTTAACCTCTATAGCCATGAAGCAGTTAAGAAGACAGAAGTTATCTTCAGTTGCTTACATACACTATTACTGAGCACATAACAAAACGAAATAACAGTTAAAAAAGCCTTTCTGTATCAACTGAATTATTCAGTTCACAGGAAGGGGCTGAACCACAGAGCTCTAGTACGTGAGGTGAGCAGCATGTCCACTTGGCCACATAGCTGTGTGCATAGAGAGTGTTTTTATAGCCTTACTTGTTTACGTGGAATCTAGAGCCTTGTATTATTGTGCATGTGCCTTTACTCAAACCATTGGTGAGCATTGGAGTTGTGGAAAGGCATCTCTTGTCCTGCGTTCACAACACAATAGGAATGTAAGTCTTGGAATCCTAACAGATACTACTCTAGTCAAAAAGGGTAACAGGCACACAGAGGAGAGAGCTACCTCGTATGGGTGCTGAAGTATGACGACTTTTGTGCTGATTTCCAGGGGAGGACTAGGGAGGAAAGGGCACCAGCAGACGCTCACAGGGCGTCTAAAAAAATACAAGCCACGTAAATTTTGTGTATCTTGACTCTCTTAGGACTCAAACACCCTCATCTTAATTAAAAAGTTAATTAAATTATATCATTCCAAGTTTAAAAGGAAAGTTAAATTTCTGAATATCTTTCTTCTTCCTTTTTATGATTGTAGTTGAAAAGTTAGGTGAAATTGAAAATCAGTTTGCATGGTCCCAAAGGGCAGATAACTCTGCGTACAGCGAAACACCGGCTAGATTAGAACCAGCAGTTGAATTATTATCAACCATGGATGAAGTATATCAGGATTAGCAGCTGCGCCCTCGTAATATAACTTTCGTCACAATTGGAATGTAAGTGTTTATGGGAGTTGCCATAACCAGTGACTTCTACAGAGTCACTAGCCATGGTAATAGAATTTTATGCAGTATACAGTACACATCTTGCAACTTGTCAAAACAGCATGTAGTTGTCTTCTCGTTAGAAAAGACAACTACAAAAATTCACACGGAAAATGTGCAGTGTTTTCAGTGCGTATATAAACTGCCCTTTTACTATAGCGTATATCACGACTCCATCGTGTAAGTCGTGATTACAGTCTATATCCGGTACGGATTTGGCATTAAGGATTGGACACATCTGATAGGGCGCAGGTGGCAATCCTGTTATAATTCATCCATGGTATCAACTAAATCAATTTTTTTTTTAAATTGCGGGATTCAAAGTAAAAATTGATGAATGTGTATTTATAGAGAACTTTCCAAGTGCCATGGGAATTATAGGGAGCTCCTGCTGTTTAATCTGCTTTCTCAATCAGCAAGAAATTACTTGGAAATAGATTATTGAATATAACGGACAACTGTTTATGATCATTCATTACGACAACAGCATCAAGAAATTTATCCAAATGAGACATTCACTAAGGAACACCTTTAAACAATTCCCAAATAATGCTCACCGACATTTCCTACAAGTTTCACGTTTCATCGGTGGCTCAGGAATATATTCCAAATCTGGGAAAACATCGCCCATGGATTCTGCCATGCTATCAAATAAAACTACTGGAATTATTTATGGCAGTATTAAATCACATGTGTATATAAAATCATATACACATATTACTTATTCCTGTTGTGAACATTATCATGTTTTCATTCTGCTAGCATATATGTAATGGGCACAAATTATTCATAAATGGAGACCAGAATATTGGAGCGAGAGTAAACAAGAATGAACACTTACACATTGTAATGCAAAAACCGAGATGAATGTATACACTTCCTCATGACATTCGCTCCAGCAATCTTAGCTTTTTACTTTTCATCTAAGTAGACATATATGTATAGGATAGAGGATTTTCCCAAAAACCCTACAAAGCTTAAATGCGTGGGAACACAATTGCTGATTGGTCTCACAAGAAGTTTAACTATTTAAATAATTGGTGTTGTCATTAAATTAAACTGTTCCAAGCTTTTGGATGGTTCGGGACCAAGGTGAGTCAAGAAATCGATCTGTGTCTATTTGAGGGGTTTTTAATTTTAAGTATCTAATTTATGTGTGCTAAAGTTTCCATCACAGAGAGCCATGTCTAATTAGTAAAAAAACTGGCACTATAATTATATATTAAAAAAAATTACTTCGTAATATATAATAATAAGTGTGGACAATTTGTTCGCATTTCATTTCGGCACTCTCTCAATAAATGTTAAAAACATCTTAAAGAACATTCTGAATCACTCACCTCGAGAAAAGTTTCTAAGAGAAGACACTCTTAGCTCACTTTTCGAGCATAAGACTTTGCACTCTGATCGATTTTTGTTAATAATTTCGGATAAACTTCAAAACCTTGTCAAAAGTAAGGGTGTTCTATCTTAGAAAACTACCTCAAGGTGAGTGATTTAGAATGTTCTTTGAGACGTTTTTGACATTTATTGAGAGAGCGCTGCCGGAACAAAATGCCAATGAAGTGGCCACACTTTTTTTTTTAGTAATATACACATTATTATTATTATATAGTAAATTTTTTTTAAATCTTTTTTATTACAATGCCAGATTGTTACTAATCATACACTGCTCACTGCGGTTTCCACTGAGAGAATTATTTTGGAAAGGACGTTCTATTCCTTCCTCATCTATTTATCCAAGCACTTAGAAAAAATAATAATAATAATGGTTTCAACAATAATAATTAATAATCTAGCCATTTCTTCCTACACTCAAGAAACTCTTACTTGGTACTTGTCGAGTAATTGTTAACTTTTTTCCAGAAGTTAGTAGCGATATGGCACTTCTGTTAGCCAGTATATCGATCTAGGTTATCAACAGGATCTTCATGTAGTGCTCCAAGCTCTATCTAAGCCAGCCAGAGGTGGTCCTTCCAGGAGTCTGCATCCAAGAGGGAGACTGATCCACATTTTAGCAGTGCAGATCATCAAGTTATTTTGGTGAAACTTGGCCTTACAGTAGGGGATCGTGTACTGTTGTTGGTGCCGCCTAGAGTAGCCGATTGTGGGGCAATGAGAATCAATGTAGTCGCTGATATTAGTTGCAACTTCATTGAAGTGCATTGCTCGAACAGTCCAAGCCTGCGTTTCACTCATTTAGGCTCCCGGGTGTCCCACTCTAGGCCCTTGATGAGTTGGTTGGTGCTGGTGGCATGGTCAGTGCACCTGATGTTATTTACCAATCTTGCTGCTCCTCTCTGAACAGCTTCAAGTGATGTTTTCTGTGTAGAGTTCAAGCCAGAATCCCACACAGTACATGAGTAATCCATCACTAGTCTCAGTAACTGTCTATATCCTTTGTCTCGCAAGTAGGGGAGAGTTGGTGATTTGGTTTGTCGTATGGACCCGAGTCTACTAGCTGCTTTACAAGGATAGAAGAAGGATGTATTTTGATTACACCGTAGGCGACTTTCTAATTTGACTCCAAGGTATTTTAAGGTGTTCGTCTTCTTCATAAAAACATCATGCAGGCTGCAGATGTTGACAGCCCCTCTTAGCCGTTTCTGAAGAACTTCACATGCTGAAATTTCTGTGGGTTAAATTCCAAGTTCCATTATTGTTCCAAGTCTTGCAGGGCAGTTGCTTTCTAATTTCCACAGTGTTGTAGACAACGGTGTTATTTGCAAAGAGTCCAACATGTGACCCAACTGCATCTGGTTAGGTAGGTTGTTGATATCAACTTGGAATAAGATATGTTCCATTTCAGATCCTTGAGGTACTCCAAAGGTGACAAGAAGGGGCGTTGAGAGGTGGCTATCTACAACCACAATTTTCGTCCCAATTTTAAGTAGATCTTCAATCCAGTTCACAGTCGGGCTGTTTGCACCAGTATCGCCGAGTTTCTGAAACAGCTTAAGGTGGTGTACTTTGTCGAATATCCCTTGCTAAAGTCAACGAAACGATCAATAAGTTGAATGCTCCTTCAAATTTGAGAAAACTTTGCTTGTTAACGTTTCATTGGCACTACTATTTATACTACTGTACTACAACAAGTAGTATTATTTAGCTAGCGCAGAACTCATGCGAGCGTAGCGTATTTAAGACAAAAGGATTTATATGTAAATTCGTCCCCCACGGTTTTTTTAATTTTTGAAATATTTCTGCGTGGCTAATTTTTTAATAACTTGGGACCAGAAAATGCTAGAAACAAAATTTAAAAAGTTATCAAATGGACACACTAAACCGCACAGGTTTAGGCAATCATTGCATGGTCATCATAGCTGTGGACCTCAAAAATAACGGGTGGAAAGTACTTCAGAAATTTGCAATTTCCTATTGCGCCATGGGCCACTAAGACTGCAGTATATGTCATTCAGATTCTCTGTTATTTTACCGACCCTGTGGTATACTATTTATCATGGAGCAATCATGTGATGTAGACAAAACAATTAATTTACTGGAGAGCCACATTCAAATAATTAAAAAAAATTATATAACGTACCATTAGCTAATTAGCGTGACGGATGGTCATGCGTCACTGATTTTACATCACCGCAACAATACCATTGTCATCAATGCTTAATTACAGGGACCACGAACCATTGTTTTTTTTAAGCAAAAGTACTTTTTCTCAATTACTTTTCTGAGACAACCACTGGTGTGACACAAATAATTTTAGCACCATTGGATGGACAACATATTTTTGTAAATGCTGATGCTCTATTTGAGAAAAAATTGTCAAAATAAAAATTGCACTTGTGCTAGCTATATTATTAGTCTGTCTACTGGTCCTTGGGTTTGGTGTTTGTTCAAGTTGTTGTCGTATAATAACAATTAATACTTACCTGACTACTAGTTATTAATAAAAAAAAAAGTAATAATAATAAATATTATTATTATAATAATAACAATTATTATTATAGCAATTTACAACTACAAGTTACAACAATTATTAACAACAACAACAACAATTATTATTATAACAACAATAATTTATAATAATTATAATAATAACAAAAATAATTAATAATAATAATATAGTAATAAAAAGATCTATCTAAGTAATAATCTAACTATTGTTATATTATTCTTAAAGTTAGATCAACAGACAGACTGACATGATCGTGTTTTTTTTTGTTTATAAAAAAAATTAATGTCTGTAACCACCACCGACCATGATGATCGATGATGAATGACCATTGGTCCTGGTGGATGATTGGTTATATTATTTTTTTTATAAACAAAAAAAACACCATCATGTCAGTCTGTTGATCTAAGAATAATATAGCAATCAGTGTTCGATTTTAGCTTATTGCAATGAGTAAGTAACAATAATATGAGGATTGAGTAAATAATAGTAATATGAGGATGAATGAAGTACTACACATAAAATCATCAAAATGATTCACATAATTATAATATTATTCTTTGCTGCAGATCTTCGTTTTGATAATTTGCATCCATATTTACTATTGGCCAGAGTATACTGTTTTTAGATCAATGATATCAGTTGTCTCATTTCTGCTGCCCTATTGGATAATTTTCAGATGTTATCCACAAACAGTCACATGTTTTGTGATATTTGTTCTTCAAGGTTTCACATCAAAACGCCTCCTCATTCATCATCATGAAACACATCAATCATTAATTCATTTTTGCACTTTCCCATTCATTCACAGCTGTTTTAATCAGCTGAGCTATTATTGCTGTTTGGTAATTGAATAATATGTCAAGTCACCTGCGATTTGAGATTGATGCAGTTATAAATAAATAATAACAATTATTACTAATAATAATAATAAATAATAATTATTATTATTATAATAATAATAATATTTTATTCATCATTATTATTATTATTAAACAATTAAATAGTACTACACTACTTGTTGCTAATGATGATGGTGTGATAATTAATATGATTGTCATTATTATGATAATTAGCGACACACTTTTTTTTTAGACGTTCCTCGATTATTAACTGAGTTTATGGTCAAGCTTTCCTTTCCTTCTGTCAAGATCGTGAATAATAATGATTTCCATCCCCTTTTTAACGGGCTAGTTTTTAATAGGGGGAAAAAGAACACCCTCAAGAGCTGATAAGACTTTTTGCCCCAGACAGTGCCTCCCTGTGAAACTATCAAACAGTTTTTTCAACTGTTTTATGACATTATTGTACAGGAATTTACTGTCAGGAGTGGTAGCGACCACCTGTACAGCGGCCCACAGTAATAAGTAAGTACAACAGTGCAGTGTACGCCTTTCCAACTCGCCCTCCACCTATCCCGAGGAGTAGGTATAGTAGGTCGACCTAGCCGTTCGAATAACCGTTCCAGTATCACTTGCCCGTAGGTCAAGTGTTTATCCTAGTTGCTAGTCGACTGGTTTCAGTGCAATCCCTCTGTCCACTTTATTGTATGAGTGCTGAACTTAGCAAGTTCCTTCGCCGGTGTAATTAGTGCAAGTGCTTACTTGTATTGTCTCTGTCAAGCTACCTGTGCTTTAGCATAAGTGCGCTTATGCTAGTAGATCAAACAAGCAAGTGAGAGTGTAGGCAGTAACTCTGATTTATTGGAACATGACGCGATTATTTATGCACAAAAAGTTATGTAATAATGATTGACAATAGGTGAACAAAAGCAGGCCACGCCTGATACAAGTGATTGGTTAATTAGTAGCCAATAGAACGAGTAAACATAGAACAGGGTGGTGCTTGGCAGTATGGCTGGCTGCACAAGCACATGTGTAAAAATAATGAGTCTGTGCAAATAATAATAAAATATATACGAGTAGGTGCAAATACAGAATAGTGAATGAATGTAGACAGTTCGGCAGTTAACTAATATACAAGCATAAGCAGTTCGGTAAGCCACTGCAGTTCGGCAGTTTAACTAGTGTCAGTGTCGTCGACCTGTTGTTGGGTCGCGGCGCACTTCCTCTACATTATTATTATTATCATTTTATGATAATAACTTTCCTTTCTTTATCAAGAATTAGAATAGTGCTACCATATTTTTAATAACTGCTCTTATTACCAATAATATTATAATTATTATTATATATATCTTGTCTTCCTTGGGATCACACAGCTGGAACCGGTGCATGGTCGCTATGAGAACATCCACCAGAGGCCTACTACAGGGGGGGGGGGTCACATATAAAACTTGGTAGTGGCTGCCATAAGAGAGTGGGAGGGAGGGAGTACGGGGTTGGGGTGCGGCACCCCTCCCCCGCATAAGCCCTGCACTAGCGGAAAATTTGAAAACTATGGCATTTTATATGCAAAGAGAAGAGTTTTTAGGTGCAATTATCACCTCATCAAGTTTAGCAGATAAAGAATTATAAACGGGTTTTGTCAACATTGTATTTTTATTAAATAATATGAACAAAAGCTAAGTTGGTGAGACATTCTCTGTTTGTGCAGAGTTCTTTCAGCCCGTCTTTGGCTAATACCAATGAACTTATCAATTATGCTTTGTACATCCAGAGTGCTTGTCTGTTGCTTATAGATATGCAACAACATTATCGCATTCAACCGCTCTTGAGACATGATCTAAGTTTTGACACACCAAAGGGTTGAGAATAGCCTCTCTGATACGACACTGGTGGCTGGAAACACGAGAATCAGGCGTATCAGGGTTTCAATCTGTTATAAAAAAAATCTGCTTGCTGCTGACACAAACCATTTGAGAACCTCCGAAAACATATATCTACACGTAATTGTGGTGGACAAAGGGAGTTTAGCATGCTTAGTTGAGTCAACAAAGAGTATAGGCATATGTCATCACCAGACTCTTTCATGAAGTCCACTAAAAGAAGACTAAGATAGGCCTCTCCACTCACTGCTTGCATAATAAACTTCTGAAACTTCGTCATTGTAGATAAATCTAAAGACTTGACATGCATAGTTACTTTTCTACAGGTCTTGCTACTTTAAAAAAAACCAACAAACCATGCTTAATGCGAAACACTAAGCAATCAGGTAATCAATGAAGCAAGTAAAACAATCATGGTGGTATAGAAGTCATGTTGTTAGTTGGTAAGGAAACAACAGGAAAAGCCCGAAATTGAATCATACTTTTTTTACATGGACATATTATTGAAGCAGTGATTCCTGTGTACATATCAGGTAAATGGTATATGTGTACATGTTCGACCCAATGCTTCCTTCAAGGTCAAGGACGATAAAAAGTTTTTTAAATAAATTTATGAACCAAATCTCATTGGGTACCTTTTTATTATAACAAACGTCATGTTTGGCAATATCCAGCATCCACGGCATTTTTTCAGTTATAACACTGCTAAAAAAATGACACATTTGAAAAATGTTTTTATGGTTTTCCAGGGTCGGTAGTGCCGCTGTGCCACCCCTTAAAATAAGCCCCTGTACTGCCAAAGATTGTTGGGTTTAGGGCCAAATTTATCAAAAAGTAAACCCTCCAGGCTATTAATACACACCTCTTTCACTCCGATTAGATTACTTGAGAAGCAGAACCAACATATTTCCAACATTTTTGTTCGCAAATTTGATCTCATGTGCAAATTTTTTTGATCACCAGAGTCTTCTAACTAGTCCTTATTGACAAGGGTGACGAAAGATCCTCATCTCAGCTATGAAATTATGGGCGCCTTGTATTGCGCCCGTCTAAATAGAGTAGTTGGAAAGGAAAAATGGAAATGGTGCACCCTGTAATCCGATTTATTAATTACAGGCTGCGACATCTGTTTTTTCTTCAGCAAGCTCACGGCCTGTGTCACAGATCCTCGCAACTTTTACTGTAGGCGAATACAAGGTTTCCACAATTGGACAGCTGATATGAGCGTCCTTCGTCACCCCCTTGAATTAGGACTTGCTAGTTAGGAGACACAGGTATGCACAAGAAATTTCGAGTCAGATGACATTTGCCACCAGAAATTTTTTAAACATACTAGTGGTACTCCTCAAATATTTATCTGATGGGAGTGAGAAAGGTATGTATCGATAGCCCAGAGGGTGCGCTATTCAACAAGTTCTTGGTAAAGTGCTGATCATTTTTTTTTTAACCAGCCAGCTAGAAGGGGAAGACAAATGTTTCAACCAAGACTTACCCGCAAAACAATAACAACAAAACTCAACATCAGCTTCCTAAAAGTGGCCCAAAATGCACCAATCTTTGGCAGTATGCCTGGTGCACCCACACTCATTTTCCGATCTGTTCTCTTCAGATCATTTACACATCTGGCGGCTCCTCGCAGCTCCTATCTAAATATATAAGCCTGAAAAACATCTGTCCAGATGTCTGTACATGTGTGTATGTGTGTTTGCCATTCTAGGCTCATGGACGCCTAAACTGCCCCACTGAGAAAAATAAAAACTGTTGTAAAAATTTTCCACAAGATTAATGTATGACGGGAATTTAACTTTCACATTTGCTCTCAAATCGGAGATACTGTGGATTTAATATTTTTTCAACAGCTACAATGTAGGTGGAAATGATCACATTGTGATATTTTGAGTGTCGAATATGTAAATGCGTGTAAACTACTTCGGTGAAATAAATTAAATTGGCTGTAAAAACATTTTATTGGACCAAATTGATGTATGGCGTAGTGCCATTTGTCCTCCAACTAGAAATATTTGCAGATTTAATGTTTTCAATAATGTAGGTGGAGACGAGTCGCAAACAGTCAAGTTTCGGTGATATCTAGTGCTATTTTATGACTCACAAGAGAGAGAGAGACGGAGGGAGAGAGATTCTTTTTTGCCTTATAGTGGGTAGTTATTTGTTTAAAATGCTGCGACAATCCCCAGGGGGGAGGGGGTGAGGGAACTCCTCATAAAGTACCCAACTATGATGAATTGGGATTTTCAGAATTACCCCCTTTCACATCACAGCCCATACTATCTGCACCCCAATCCTACCAACAACAACATTCACCAATACAGTCCCATTCACACTGGTCAGTCATCACAACATTTTCCTTCACACTAAAAAATTTGGCATTAGCCCACAAAAAGACTGAATTTTTAATTATTATGTTTATTTATACACCTCTAACACAAATCTTCTAGTAGTCCGTAACAACAAGATCCCTTTCACACCTCTTCAACTTTTTTCTTGAACCCCTCTCACACTTAATGTTAAACTGATCTCCTTTTTCACTGGTGTGGACTTGTCAATTTTGACCCCCGAAAAGTGAAAACTGAAACTATCATCGTTGACAACTTTATGGAGAACTTTATGGAACTTTATGTCTGTGTTCATTCCAGGTTTGTGTCCGTTTGTTTCTGTTTGTTTGTTGTGCTCACCAGTTTACTGGAAACTGTGCTGGTTGCAGATAAGTCGATGACAGGCTTTAACCAAACTGACTGCTGGTTAGTGCAAGTGGTATGTTCAAATCTCTGAAAACTAGGTTTTCTTCTGTTAAAGATAATGTGACCAGCAGGTAAGCAAGCAATAATGAACTATTTTTCAGTCGCTTTGTTATGTCAAATATAGTTTTACAGCGAGCTCCATGTGTTTGTTGTATATACGTAAACACCTGCTGAGTTTCAGAAAGTTTTTATGGGAAGCAAGTATTTGGTTTCGTGAACTATTGTATTTTTTTTGGTGTGTGTAGTATAAAGAATGTGGGCAGTGAAATAGGCACAAAACTGGTTGGTAGTAGCCACACTGTTGAAAAGAAGGACCAAGAGGCCCCCGCTACTGATATATATTCAGCTGCTGTAGAAGAGGTTCAGCCTGCCACCTGTAAGACTAGCTGCAATGATGCAGCTCAAGATCTTCTCTACAGGTTTGTCTGCAGATTATAGCTATTTTTTCACGGAAAGCCCAAACAGCTGTCTTTGTTAAAAGGCGTCAAGTTATATACTTTCTTTGATCTAAAAATACAAGTTGTCCAACGAACCAGCTTTTGTGATCGCTATTTTTTACATTGTTCTAAAAAATTTCTTCCGGTCTAAATCTGGTTGTTCGTACCAAAGTATAAATGTAGTTTTATCTAAACTGGTCATTGAAGCTCTCTTCAACATCATTGTCTCAATTACTGCTGTGGTCATCTGCAGAAGACCACTGCTCCACACCAGATATTGATGTCATCAACAGCTGAAACAAATCAATTTTTTATTAATTTGCTATGCAGGTACGAAGCATCATGGGAGGAATTGTATAAATCATCTCAGGCTAATATGCTGAAGGCCAAGGTTTGTTAAAGTATCATAGAAATTGATAAGTTGTGTTTTGTACTACAAGTAAAAGTTATATGCTTGTGTCTATACGTAGTCCCTAATCAGGCTGTGGCAAAGTAGAGCAATGCAGTGAAGCTGTAGTCATATTCTTATCTTTGTAAATTATATCATTGTAAACCTTGTGATACGAGTGAATGACATGTTATGTAATCTGTTCTCTCTTTGTATCTCTGATCTGTGCTCTTTCATGTACGCCCTACCTTAGTGCTACCTCTACACTACCCGAGATCTACTTGCGTTTTGTTTAGATGGTGACCAAGGATCTCCAGCTGGTGCAGGGAGCAGTCACCAAGTGTGAGAATAAATTTCAGGAATTTGAAACAGAAGTAAAACAGTTGCCGGGCATGCTTTCCTCTATTCAACAGATTACAGATCAACTTGGTACTATTTAGTGAATGCATTCATTCCTATCTGGCATGTCGTATGTTATCCAAATGCTCCTGTATGACAGTATCATTGGTTTTGGGTTGTAACTTTGACTGCATGAGACTAGCTGGTATAATTATGATGCTCTCGAATTGTGACGTACCTTAACCTTTGTGTTTGGTGTGATAGCAAGGACTGTTATATGGATAGTAAGTGATACAATATAATTGTCTGTCATTCAGTGGACCTGCACAGTCATTGCTCCCTCATAGAAGACGGTCTGGCTGTGTTGGAGAACCTGTGTGACAGCGCTGACGAGGAGAAAGCCAAACATGACGAAGAACAAAAGCTCTCAGCTTATGAAGCTCAAAAAGGAAGGCTTTTAGCAGAATACTCAGGTTAGTAATTTCAATCTAACAGACTCTCTACCAGAAACTATATATCATGTTAAAACTACCAAGTATTTTGTTATGGTAGAACTAGAAAGTTATATATTATGTTATGGTAGAACTACAAAGTTATATATTATGTTATGGTAGAACTACAAAGTTATATATTATGTTATGGTAGAACTACAAAGTTATATATTATGTTATGGTAGAACTACAAAGTTATATATTATGTTATGGTAGAACTATAAAGTTATATATTATGTTATGGTAGAACTACAAAGTTATATATTATGTTATGGTAGAACTACAAAGTTATATATTATGTTATGGTAGAACTACAAAGTTATATATTATGTTATGGTAGAACTAGAAAGTTATATATTAGGTTATAAGTTTTGTTGTTGTAGAATTAATGGCTGCAGAACATAGGAAAAAGCTGATTGCTGTGGAAATGAGGGAAGCCGAGTTGAGGAGAGAAAAAGAACTGTTTTATCAAAAAGCATTTGAGGAAGACCTTCGACGATTCAAAGCTGAACAAAAGCTTGGTTAGTGTGTTAAATGTTCTATTTGATTGTTTTTGCATGGATTTCTGTGGGGGCGTTTCATTGGAGACCTTTCAGCTGCTCTCCTTCAGCTCTAGAGAGATAGTCAAGTGATCATGTTTTATTACAAACACTGACAGGTTCATATGGAGATTTTTTAAGTATAGAAAACTGTGCTTGAAGTTTTCATTGTTACAGGTGAAACTTATAATATCCAGGAGAATATATATACTAGCTACTCTAAAAATGTTTCATAAATGAATCCAGTGGTGCAGGTAATGTATTACAGTCAAGTCTCAAAGAAGCATCATCTCATGTTACCTATTATACATTACAGTGAAGACCCAGAAAAGCCTAGAGGAGATGACTCTTGAACCTAATAAAGATGAGGCCCGACAACTTGAAGAATTCCTGAACGGTATGGAAAGACATAATTCCGTGTAGCACAATACTACAAATATGATTAGTATATAATTTGAGCTGCATTGATATACAGGAAGAAAGTGCAAGCTAGTTCATACACTATTGTAGATGGTGACACAGGCCCCAACACTGCTCATAGCAATGGTATAAGCAATCAATCCTGCCCCGATACAACAATCGATAACGGTTCTAATACAACTGATGGTATAGATGAGGACACAGACAGCACAGATATCATCCCTGCAGAGGGTAAACTTGGTGCTCACCATCGGAGTGAGTCAGACAGCAGCCTCGAGTGGGACTACCGAGATGATGATTTACAAATCAGTGCTACGGAGATACTAGAGAACTCGTTAGAAAAAGAAATTAATGGAATTATTGAGGAAAGCAAGGATTTGCCTCTAGTCCCCAATCTATCTGCTGATAGCGAGCTCTCTGATAAAATAGCCTGAGACTGCAGCTGGGTCTCCACCCCCCTCCAGTACATGTTTGTCTCAAGTGATGAGCCATACTCATAAGTACTCCAGAATACATTCATAATAGGTCTATGCAGGTAGCCAGCAACAGCCACCCAATCAAAAAACACTCACACCTCACTACAGTATATCTCTGTCTCTACTAGTAATATATATTGACTAGCTGATGCTATTTATCAAGCATTAGGTCACGGTTTTTAATTATCTGCTGGAGTTACTTTATTAGATTGGTGCTATTGATATGAAATGCAGCTTTTTTTGTAGGAAATTACATTTTTGGAGACAAAATAACCAGACATAATATGTAGTAAATAAAATTTTATTAACAAACTTCATAAATAATATCTTATCTCTGTTTCACATAACAGGGTAGGCTTAATAAACTTGCATGAGAGTGCAACATTTCATTTTACACTTGTTGTGTACTAAAGAAGATATTGGTGTAATAAAGTATACAGTAATACATATATAGAGATTATACATAGTTGTATTATGTACAAATATGCACAAATCTAGATATAAACATGTAATCAAATATTAGCACCATTGCTGTCTTTGGCTGTGAGGAATGTGAGATATATACATGTCCATGTTTGGTCGACAAGGACACGGGACATTGACATCTGTTGCATGCAGCCAACACTTTAATTAATAACTGAATGGAAAGTCAGTCAACTCCAGCTCTCTCTGTATATCATCGAGTGCTTTGGGGTCCATGTTAGAAGTCACGTCCATCCAGTCTTCTAGCAGAGAGGCTGACAGCGGTGCTGAGTCCATGTGTATGCTATTAAATAGTTAAAAAGTTAGTGGTAGATAAAAGGAGCAGCGAAGAGTTGTTCAATAATATAGATGAAATAACATTCCTTAATTGACTCTGCCACTACCTAGCTAAGTCTTAAATAATAATAATATTTTTTTTAATTCTTCAAACCTGTCTTTGTTGGTGCTGGCTTTACAATAATAATTAATAACTGATAATCATAAATATCAATAATAAAGAAGAGCCAGAAATAAACCGATGCCTAATAAAAAGTTCAAAACATAGCTGATCAAGCTATGGGCCAAAGAGGGTAGTGAATGTTTACTACAATCTTTGCACCGGTGACCATTTGGTCGCCGAAGCAATCCCTTTAATTAGGGCAACACACAGTCATATATGTGAATCATGCGGCTTATAGAAAAGTGGATCTTGGGTCCTAGAAAAAGGGGCGGAGTCTATTTTTTATATAAGTTACAATTGAGAAATTTTGTAGAGCCTACTAAGAGCTTATCTGAAGGGAATGGCGATTGAGTTTTTATTGATTACAAAACATAAAAGAAAGCTTTTTTACCTACCAAAGCATACAAATTTTAAGTTTCTATCGCAGCCTAAAAAAGATAATCACATCTAAGCGTCAATTTTTCATAAAATTTCGCATTTCTGATGAAAATTACCTTCATAAGTTGAAATAAACTTGTTGCCAAATCTCATAAACAACAAGTTTTCCATTGAAATACCAAAGACCTTGCTTGCTAGTAACATGAAATGATTTTTTAAAATAATAGGGCAGCCAAAACGCTCATTATTCATATTGTTTATGGACACAATAGCAATTGGTCCGGTTCAACGTAGATAATTTTCTGTATTAGTTACCAAAAGCCATGTAATTGGCTATTGGGTTTGTTAAGTAGGTTCTCTAGCGCATATATTTGTAAAAGAGGGGAAGATATGACAAATATTTGTATGGTAAAACAACGTTTTTTCGTAACAAGTCAACAACTTTTAATGATGTTATATGATTGGTAGTAATTGTTTGGACCTGGTTTCCGCTTGTGCAACTGTATGTGTACGACTGTGGGCCAACAAACCCAACACAAAAACTCCGCCCACTAAACCGATCATGAAATCCATTCAAAAGTTGCCAAAATAAAACAGGGGCATGCAACTCCCAATAAAAAATAATGCTTAGCATTTTATAGCAAAATACACATAATGCCTCAAATGTTGGCCTAGGATTTACGCTATGCACTACCTAAGTGAAGAAATCAAAGTGTGGTCAGCCGTTTCCAGCACTATTCTATATAAGAACCACTCTACTGGAGCTAAATTTCAGAAATGGTCATATAAGTTATCATGGGCTGAAATAGTTTTTATTCATTTATTCAATATTTGTAGCATAAAATGAATTTATTTTTGCATTAATACCTTTGTAAACATATTTTGTTTCAATCTAGCAAAAAAAATTATTTTATTCAGTGGAATTTGGCAGTAAAGATTTGTTTAAAACCTTTAACCGTCACTGGAGCCAGGAGTCATCTCCCCTTCGGAGAAGAACTCTATATTGAGCGGTACCGTATATTGATAAGTTTGCCGATACATTTATAATGATTATGTGCCCTATAATGCAAAAACGTTCGTTTCTCATCCCAGTGAGTTTACATGACCTTTTGTAATGGTATGCAGGGCGCACAGTCGCGTTATTTACCATCCATATGGCAGACAACCGAAGTGCCACTTGGTTTAGTGGCAAAAACGAAATAATAATAAAACTAGTGGAATGTTAGTTATTTATTTTACCTAGTATTTATTATTATTCATAAATATCTGACTGAATAACAAAAACATCTCGTAGACTACTCTAAAGTGAACTATGAACAATGTGAAAAAGTAGTATGCTCAATTTGAAAAAAAATAATTGATTTCATCGGTACCGCAAAAAATAATTTATTTTTTTGGAATATTTATGTTATTATTATTTAAACTTCTTTGAGATTATAATTCTAGGAATAAATTTTGGCTATTACTTATATCTAAATTTGTTAGTTATTTGTTTAAAATTTGATATGAAAGTTGAATAGTATAAGAAAAATAGTTTATGATTCATATTTTTTAATAATACAAGTGCTAATATAAGCACTATATTTTGGCCCTTATTACTTAGCTAAAATTTAAATGTTTTTGTTTAAAATTCCCAGTGGGCTAGGAGACATCCTGAGCTTTCAGGTGAATGGTTGTTTTAAGCTGTAGCTTGTCAATGTGCAGCGTTATGAGCTGTTGAAATTGAGCCTTTTCTCTATAAGTTATAGTGTAATCACTCAAGCATTTGGCTCCAGAGGGTCACGTGACAAGGGGAGTTGGCCACACTTTGATTTCTTCACTTAGTGCACTACCATTATTGTCAAAGCAGTGAAATAATGAAGGGCTTGGCTCGTTACTAAATCTAACGTCACACCAATTGCGCACATCCACTTATACCACATGCACACTGAGTGATCGCTTGGCGAGTAGCTTAGCAACTGCGTGATTTTGCAGCTTCTGTTTCCAGAGAAATCGCTAAGTAATCGCTAGCATTTTATTTGAGGTTATCGCCAGATTTTGATCGGGATTGAAAAATTGCCAGCCAATTCATTGATAAACCAACACAGCACACAAATGCCATATCCTAGTTTCCAACAGTGTCTCATCATCTGCAAAGCCTCAATCGATCTATCATTGATAATACAATAATTTGTAGGTTATAGTTTGTAACAGCGAGCTTGAACGGACTCGCAGAAGAATGGATGAGAGTAGAGACTAGGGCAATTTTTTTAGGAGCTTTGGCAATTGCTGAGGAAAATTGTCAAACGATCGCTAAGAGTACATGTATACTTACTTTTGTAAATCAGGATTAAAAGCCATCATTGACTCCATATCAAATCCAACACCGTAACCTCCACCCATCCCTTTGGGGGTGTTAACCAGCATTGGAGGGAGGGCATCCTCATTCTACAACAGCATTGTAAAGTCTATTATATCCTATACCAATGCAAATGCAACCGAGATGGTCAACAAAACAGTTTGAAGGGTACAAGTGCAACAGGAAGAGAACTAGTGAAGGGTACAAGTTCTACAGGAAGAGAACTAGTGAAGGGTACAAGTGCTACAGGAAGAGAACTAGTGAAGGGTACAAGTGCTACAGGAAGAGAACTAGTGAAGGGTGCAAGTGCTACAGGAAGAGAACTAGTGAAGGGTACAAGTGCTACAGGAAGAGAACTAGTGAAGGGTGCAAGTGCTACAGGAAGAGACCTAGTGAAGGGTGCAAGTGCTACAGGAAGAGAACTAGTGAAGGGTGCAAGTGCTACAGGAAGAGAACTAGTGAAGGGTCCAAGTGCTACAGGAAGAGAACAAGTGAAGGGTACAAGTGCTACAGGAAGAGAACTAGTGAAGGATACAAGTGCTACAGGAAGAGAACTAGTGAAGAGTACAAGTGCTACAGGAAGAGAACTAGTGAAGGATACAAGTGTTACAAGAAGAGAACTAGTGAAGGGTACAAGTACTACAGGAAGAGAACTTGTGAAGGGTACAAGTGCTACAGGAAGAGAACTAGTGAAGGGTGCAAGTGCTACAGGAAGAGAACTAGTGAAGGGTGCAAGTGCTACAGGAAGAGAACTAGTGAAGGGCACAAGTACTACAGGAAGAGAACTAGTGAAGGGTGCAAGTGCTACAGGAAGAGAACTAGTGAAAGGTGCAAGTGTTACAGGAAGAGAACTAGAGAAAGGGTGCAAGTGCTACAGGAAGAGAACTAGTGAAGGGTGCAAGTGCTACAGGAAGAGAACTAGTGAAAGGTGCAAGTGTTACAGGAAGAGAACTAGTGAAGGGTACAAGTGCTACATGAAGAGAACTAGTGAAGGGCACAAGTGCTACAGGAAGAGAATTAGTGAAGGGTCCAAGTGCTACAGGAAGAGAAGTAGTGAAGGGTGCAAGAATACAATAACTCTTACTTTTGGTTCCACCAGGCCTCCGATATCCAATGAAGTGCTTACTGTCATTGTATTTGACCAATGAGAGAACTGGTTATTTCGGTGGTTATTAGCACTAGTGTTCGGGTATATGGTATTTGGAACCGACTGGTTGTAGTCATACAGGCTCGTTTCCTGGGCCTGGTCTTGGTAGGCATCTGTATGGCCATGCATTGCCGCAATGTCAGAGAAACTCCTGATTGGGTGTGATGTTCTCTGGTGAGAAGGATTACTAGTAATGAAACTGTTCACCCCAGGGATGGGATGCATTGAGTTCGGAGGAAGTCGATTGACTGATTGTTGACTATTAGAACTGGGTGCTTGCATGTGCATCTGATTGTTCACCAGGTGGTTTGTGTGTAATTGGTTTCCCATTGGCTGGTTTACTTGGATATGATTGGCTGCCGGGTGGTTATTCTGATGGTTTATCTGTATGTTTGTGTTGGACATTTGATTGGGTATATTTTGATTGAGCAGCGGAGGGTTTGGTGGGTGCATATGCTGGCCAGTAGGTAAATGCATCTGGTTGGGTAGCGATGGATTGGAAGGATGACTAGATGTGCTGTGGTCAGAGTTGACTGGTACCACAGCTGGCTGGTTCATTCGTATCTGGTTAGAGTTATTAGTAGGCATTTGACTAGGCTGGTTGGTACTAGCCACTGTGGAAGGCATGTTAGAGCTGATGTATGTGGTACCCGCCCCAGCTGGATACACCACTATAACATTGCTACCCCCTGTAGACACAATAGTGTTGTTGGCACCACTGGGCTTGGGTTGTATGTGCTTTGGCTTGGCCATCTGCCTCCATCTGTCTAGCATCTTCTGATCTTCTGTTGTAAGCAGCTGCCCAGGATTATCTGCACATAAACAACAGCGTAAGGAGAACAACTCCTAAGACCTTAGTGCTGTCTAACTGTGAACCATGCTATCCAGGGCACCCAATACGTCTAATAGTTGAAAGGATGGAGGTAATATATATATGTTTTTTATGTAAGCACCTGTTAACTGTTGACAAACGAATCAGCAAAAAATACGTTACATTTAGTCATCCAACACTTCCACTCACCATTCCTTTTATTCTTTTTCTTTTCCTGCGCCTTTTCTCTTTTCTTTCTTCGCCGCTCCTCTCTCTCTTTCTGCCTTTGATGAGCTGTCACTGACGTCTTTCCAGGCGCTTTATCTTGGGAGTTTGCTTGACCTAAGGCGCATGAACAAGTTAAACTTATTGAAAAATTATTATAAAATACCAAAATGGTGGTTCAATTACTGATGTATTTACCCACCGGCGTTAGCATTCTGTTTGTCCATAAGCCGCTGACGTAGAATAGACTTTGTGTCTGGAGCTTTGGCTTCAACCTCTTCCTCTTTCTCAACAGTTTCCTTTTTCTCATCATCCAAATCTGTATGCTTGAGCTTAGCACTGATCATTTCTATATCATCGCTAGCTGGTTTGGCCAGCGTGTTTACAGTCAGAGAATCTTTAGACTCTGTTTCCTTTTTAGCCTGAGTTTTGATGAAGCTATTGAAGAGCTCGGTGTCATTGCTCTGATCTGATTCAGATGTTGTGGCCAGCAGCACATTGCTGATAACTGCAGTATCACTTGCAACTTTTTCTGATTTCATGTCTGTCGTCGTCAACTTTTGGTGAGAATGTTCAAGTAAAGGGTTTGATTGAGTAGAACCACCTAACAGGGGATTATAAGAGCTCTTTTGGAAAGGGAGATTCTTTGCTTGCTGCATCAGAGAGTTGCTTGACTCATTGGTCTGTTGCAGAGGAACATCACCTGGTTTGTTGTTCTGTTGTAGCAGCGGATTGGCCGGTTTGCTGTTTTGTAGCAGCGGATTGGCTGGTTTGCTGTTCTGTTGTAGCAGAGGATTGGCCGGTTTTTTGTTTTGTAGCAGTGGATTGGCTGGTTTGGTACTCTGTTGTAGCAGCAGATTGGACGGTTTGGCATTCTGTTGTAGCAGCGGATTGGCTGGTTTGTTAGCCTGTGAATCGAGCAATGAATTAGGCTGACTGGAAGCACCTAACTGAGATTGTAGGAGAGGATTTACCTCCTTATGATGCTGGGATACAGCTATGTCATTGGCTGCCAGCAGGGAATTGGCTGCTGCTTTGCTGGATGTGGCAGCTAGCAATGGATTGTGGGAAGCGCTCTCGGCTTTGCTTTCTGCAGGTGACGCCAGTTGTGCAAGGAACGCATTCAGATCCGCATATGGATCGTTGTCTTCTTGGCTAGCATCAGTCGACTTGGAAGGTATGAGTGCACCAAAATCAATTGGCTGCGGCTTACGATAAGACAAGACCTCCTTTCGTAGCAGCTCCTGGATCTTCACTCTCTTCTGGTCCTAAACACACCAAATCACTATCGACTTGTGTGATACGCTCAACTGTGAATACTGACTGCTCTAGTACTTACCAAAGTGGGAATAAATTTTAACTATACCAAAAGCTTGATAGGGGAATAGTGCTTCTGTCACAGACAAGAGGAAAGACGTAATACAGAATTTCAATTTTTGATAAATTATCCTTGAAACGAAGAAATTACAGACGTTGCAAGCTTATTCATACATTGAAACAATGGATTATACCACAAGAAGCAGCTGTCGTGTATTTGCTACATCCAACCTAAGCAGCCTTAGGTACATGCGGCTCAGTAGGCCAGTATTGAAAAGACTAGTTCAAAGCTTTATCTTACATCATTTTGCAAATTGACAAGTTCTTGCTCAAAGGCAAAGTCAAACGTTGTATTACAGCGAGGCTCCTGCACCCTGTCATGGTACTTGGCAAGAAAAGGGTGCGTGAGAGCTTTCTCCACGTCTATCCTCCTTTCTGGCTCAATCACCAACATTTTGGAGAGCAGGTCAATTGCTTTGGGAGAGGCTTTGGGACAGAGCTCAGCGTAAGTCTTTGGTTTGAACTCATCCGAGTCGGTGATCTCTAAAGAACAGGTGCGTTAAGTAGGAAGTGACAGCGGATGATACAGGAAATGGGTGATATGGAAAGTAGGAGAAAATAATGTGATCGAACGTTTTTATAATGTCTCTATTTTAGGCAATATTGTACCCGACTATCCACTTATCTACACAAACAGTCGCGTATTCATTATCCAATAACTTACTTCGAATGAAACCACAAACAGTTTCTGAGTCCAGAAGCTGAAGGTACTGCTTAGAGGGAATTCCCAAAGTGCGAAATATAACAGTCAGTTGATTGAGCAGATCTCTACCTACAAACACAAGAATATACGTATTATGTACGGAGGCTGAACCAGCAATAGCGTTGCTACTTACGCAATCACTTGCCAACAGTTTCTAACACTTACCAGGAAACAGATGCTTCCTTCTCAACATCTCAGCAAATATACAGCCAACAGACCACATGTCAATGGCGGCTCCATAGCCTTGTCTACTAGCCACTATTAACTCAGGTGCTCGATACCAGCGGGTGGCTACATACTGGGTCATCTGTTGATTGGACTTCTCAGCCTTGAAATTGATTCCTCGCGCCATACCTGCAAGTCACAAGGGCTCTCACAGCAATGTCTGAATTATGATGGTGTGAGAACTAAACGACACGATGCTAGAGTAAATATAGAAATGAAGCCAGCTAAAAGGGGAGTTGGTAAATCAGCGTACTAACCAAAGTCACCAATCTTGAGCTCACAATCAGCATTGACTAGAAGGTTACTAGGCTTAAGATCTCTATGGATAACATGAGCAGAATGTATGTACTTCAAGCCTCTCAGTATCTGATAGAGAAAGTACCTACAAGGGTTAGCACCAAGACTACACCAAGACTACACAAATATACAGCCAATCTAAGTGACAAAACCAGCCTAATGCGAGCGAGGATTAGGAATGATGATGAAAGGAACTCTTACTGGACATGCTCATCAGTTAGAGACTGTTTAGAATAAATAATCTTATGGAGGTCACTCTCCATCAAGTCCATCACAACATATATATCTGATATATCCTTGTTAGCTGGCTGCAGGATCTCTCGTATGGCTATTATGTTACCATGCTTGAAGTGCTACAAACACGCACTATACATGAGAACTAGATACAGAACAAGCATCCTGAACACTGATCTGGTGAAAGGGCTATTGAAAATTATCAACTACCATAAGCTGGCTGGAAGTACAACCTCTGATCGCATAGCGACTAGAACTAAACAACGGTTACCTGCAGAATCTTAATTTCTCTGTAAGTTCTGATGGCATATCTAGGATCCATTGTGAACAGGTTAGGAATCTTTTTAATAGCAACCTTTTGCCTTGTCTTTCTGTTGATAGCAGAGCATACCACACCATATGCACCTGACAGATCCAGATATGCATATTATAGTGTGACACACAAGTTACATGATTCACTAAAGCATACTCATGCTCTCATGTCCAAAGTGATCAGGTAAAAAACCGACCTGTTCCAATGTTTTCCACCTTCTTATAATGTGTGTGATCGAGGTGAAACTCCACTTTGAGACTTTGCTTTTGCAACAGTTCTATGTTGCTAGCTAGATTGGGATCCACACCAGCAGTAGTCATTGTCACTGAGGGTAGAAAATAACGGTTCTACATCTGATAACTAACACCAACTTAATACAGCTGTATCCACCACTCCTTGGACTGTATAGCTTAGCTTAGCAGTTGTGCAAATGATTGGGCACATTACACATTATCTAGCAGACAAACCAGGAGCAACTTCGCACTGACTAAAGCTGAAAATGTAATGCAATTCAACCTATTTGGCTCTTGATCTGCGTGTGTTGGAATGTTGTTGAAAGTCCAAAGATTTTATTAGTGATGTTCATCTGACAAGAACTGCCACTGAAAAAATATTTTTTAGAACCCTTCTGTGCATCTCTATGTAACTCGTTGAGATGTTGATGGAACTATTTGTCCAATTTTATTGCATAACAAAAAAAAAGTACAATATAATTGCTTTATGCAAAAAACTGTTAATTTCAAAACACAAATGAACCATTATTTATTTTACCATTCACCGAAGCAAATAAATATTTTGCATTAATGTTTGCATTTCGCGCCGTGAACTACCCATACATTAACGTATGAGTGATTTATATCTCCAATCACTATAATAAAGTGTATACAAGGAAACTTTTATATTTCAATGTTGAAGGACTGAGAAATACATCAAATTTATGGGTAGTGTTGAATTGCATTGCATAAGCATACTTTAAAGCATCCCAGCATTGAACAATTTTTTGTTGAATTTTTTAATATTCAAGTCGTGAGCAGCAGATTGATGTATTGAACAACTCTCTAAGCCTACTCAGTGCTGATCTAAAGTCTGCAAAATACCCCCTTTCAGAAATGCTCGCCGATTTTTACAGTGCTTAAAATTGACGTCATCTTCGGATATTTACTTCTTTGCTGTACAGCAATTATTTAGCCAATCAGATCCCGCTATTTATTTTAATTATTATTTTATTTATTATTATTCTACCTACATACTACTGTCCATTCTTGTATGAATACCATTTATTGTTCCCTTACTCACCAAAACAAGCACAATTTTTTCGATCCTGTTGATTGATGTAAAGAGTATAAGATGATTCTTGTGATTGTGATACCATTGGACCACCAGACAAAATCCCGCAATCGTCTCTTGTTGCCATTTCACATATGAAATTTGGGTAATAAACAAGCGATGATTTTGTTTACTATGCGTGTGCACTAATTGCGTCCATATTGAGAGAAACCACTAATTCCGATTTTATGCGTGCAGAATCGATTTTTGATGGGGTGTCTTCGTAAGGATTCTTTATTCCTGTTGCAATAGCCGTCAGTAGACCTAAGACTAAATGAATTGCCTAATCAGATTTCGTTTTAAACGCAGACAATGTAACTTCATTTATAAAAATTTGCTATCATTTATTATAATTGACCACGCCCACAATCCGAAGATGACGTACACGGGAATCAATAGAAGTTATAGAAAGCTAAATTTCCGCTGATGCGACGAGCATTTGAGGCCAATGGCTTTTTGGCAAGCTTGTAAATCAGGACTGAGTAGGCCTAGAGGGTTATTTAATACATCAATATGCTGCTTAAGACTTGAATATTCAGAAACTCCACAAAAAAGTGATCAGTGCAGGCATCCTTTAGTGGACTATCTAGTAGGGTGGTTCAGAAAAGCTTTTGTTTTGTGGGTCTAAACACTTTCCAAGCCGCCTGAACGCTTTTGAAAAAGTCCAATTTTTGGCAATTTTTTAAATGCAATGTGAAATCATTCATACGCTTTGAAAATCAGAGCCAATATGCTAGTGCTCTCTATTGATAATAGAACTTCAGTCCACTTACGACTGATAATGTTTTACTAAACACTGAACAAATAAATTTTGTTGAAATGAATGAAAAAACCGTTTTCATTATTTATTTCATATTAGTATAAATAATATAGAAAACCTATTATGTTTTAAAAGGATTAATTTTAGAGACTATGTATATTCAACACTAGTTTATATATTTAATTAATTTTATTGATATACAACTATGCTAGGTAATTTGCATAGGGGTTATAAAGAAATTGAGGGGGATTGTTCTTTGTTCAAAAGCCATGTGCTTTTCAAACCTTTCAAACCTTTTCAAAATAGTTTAGATTCTTTTAAAACAGTTCAGACTATTCACAATAGCCTATACGGTTTGTAAATAGTTCATACTATTTCTAAAGTGTTCATACGATTTGCACTTCTCTAAACCGTCTGAATCATATTTTTTTAAAACTATAATCAATGGGTGTCATGTATTATCAATTAATGACAATAATCATTCAAAGTATGAGCAGTAATTAGTATTTTACTGATTTCGGCTAATTTTTTGTTATTTTGTAGAAAATAATATGTTTAGATCTATTGACTCGGCAAGATGGTTGGTTGGTAGCCTTGGATCCTTGATGCACTGTGCCATTTTGTTCATTTCAGTAAATAAAAACCCATACAATTAATTTTAGAGTCAAGTAGTTATTGTAAGTGCATTTGAAATTTTAGAAAAAATACATAGCTTGGAATCTGTAGTTGAAAAGATTTTATTCACATTTAGTTTATTTATGTTACACCATTTTTTACGTT
The DNA here is from genome assembly GCA_945261195.1 of Cryptosula pallasiana. NCBI lineage: Eukaryota > Metazoa > Bryozoa > Gymnolaemata > Cheilostomatida > Cryptosulidae > Cryptosula > Cryptosula pallasiana. The sequence continues at coordinate 47,263,863 of OX183133.1, read as the reverse complement.
ATCTAGTCCGAGGTTAAATAAATTAATTTTGTCATTCAGTTGATTAGAAGAAAAGAAGAGGTTTGTGTCATCAGCAAAAAAACAATTTTGAAATTTGAGATGTTTTTACTAAGTCATGTATGTAATAGTAAAAACAAAGAAGGCCCCAGAATAGAAACTTGAGGAACTCCACAAAAAATTGAAAGAGGCTCTGAGATACTTTTGCCCACCAAAACGCTTCGGGTTTGGTTGGACAAATAGCTGTTTAGAAGTCGAATTACTTTGTTTGAGAAGATTAGGCTTTTTATTTAAGTAAGTAATATACCATGGTTTATAGTATCGAATGCCTTGGAAAAATCAATGAAGATACCTAAAATAACTTTCCAATCATTTAAAGCAGCTAAGGATTATTTGCAAATTCAATCAAAGCTTTTGCTCCTTTTTTCTTCTGAAACCCAAATTGTGTTTTACAGATTATTTTTTCACCATTTGAATGTTTTTGAACTTGCCCGTTAATGATTTTTTCAAAAATCCTTGTCAACAGTGGTAGGATAGAAATGGGACGGTAGTCCTTACATATTGACTTACTGCCTTTGTTCTTATAGATCGGTAGAACTTTTGCGCATTTCATTGAATCAGGGAGAGTCGAGTCCTCTATGCATTTATTTATGATATGAGTCAAAGGAGACACAAAGCATTTAGAGCTAAGTTTTACCGAACTTCCAGGCACTCTGTATAGAATGTACGTGAGAAGAAATTTGTTCCAGTAGTTTTTGAGTAAAGGAATCTGGGAGGTAACTACTTGGGGTATTAATTATGATCATTATTTATTAATTGTACGTCATAATCGCAAGTCTACTGCAGAAAGTTGTTGGGTTTTGAGCACAGACCGGCTGCAGAAAATTGATGGATTTTGGGCCATTTTTAGGAACTTAATGTTCAGCAACAAAACACAACATAAAGAGTTCCTAAAAGAAGGTGGCCCAAAACCCACCAATTTTCTGCAGTAAGCCTGTGATTATTATGGAGGAAATACTTGTAACACTTGTACACTGCCTATTTCTATTGTCAAACTGTTATAGAGTGATCATATCTACTAGAGGACAACTGAGCATGAACATTAGCTGCTACAATTGCTGCCCTTTGTTATGAGCTATCTAAAACTGTATACATGACATGCATACTGTACCCCTTTCTTCTAGTAGCAACTTTTATGTATCACTAAGGCTATTCTTATACTCATTTACGTTGCCTTATACTAGCCCACCTTTTTTGTATTTGTTTTTAGGGCTACCTGTTACACAAAGAAATGTTATGTAATTTTTTTATAATAAAAGTTGACTGAAGCTCTCTTCTACTCAGAGTAGTAAGAAGAGCCAGGCTAGAACCATGAAGAATAAAGAGCTACTCTCACACACACACTCTCTCTCTCATCGCTTATATGAAGACAGCATTACCTACTGCAACAATAGAAGTCTTGCAATAGAATACAAGCAAGCCTGCAAATCACAGATAATAAACGCCTGCAAATCACAGATAATAAACGCCTGCAAGTAGCCGGCCTACACTCAGAAGAAGGGCCCTGCAGTCAGGCGGCTGACCTAGTCCAGCACGTAGTCCAGCTATGCCAGCCTTCACTACTAATCAGTAGCGCCTGACCAGGCTACTGAAGTACAGCCTGCAGTCTAGTCTGGTACTGAGGGCGGTGCAGGTACCTGCTACCTAGTGAATTGTCACATCACTACAAAATCCTCCCTGCACATACATTATCATTATTACTATAATAAGTAACTATAATTATTACTGTACTAACTATAATTAATAACAATAATAATATCATCATCATGATTAATTAATAATAATTATTATAATAATATATATTAATTATTATTATTACCATCATCAATCTTTTTCTTTGCAAACAACAACTTATTATTTATTTTCATATATTATTATTATTATGATAAATAAAAATTATTAATTAATTATTATTATTTATTTATTTACTTAGCTTACTACTAACTACTGAGACTACTGTCATTATTATTATTATTATTAATTATTTATATATAATAATTATTATTATTATCATTTACAAATTATTATCAATAATAATTATTATTCATAATAATAATAATATAATAATAATTATTATATCCTTATAATTTCAAATTTTTTAGTTGTTGTTGTGAGTGAGAGATTACTTTCATAAATTGCGGAAAGTAACGTTTATATACATACCTGCTGAACGATGTTGAAGTTTGAAAAATGAATCATCAATTAAACAAGCTCTACTACACTACTAACAACAACAACAAGCATTATTATTATTCGCCGAGCAAATTTATAAAATTTTTGCTTCTAAAAATAGAACTATCGGTGATTGGCTATAAAAATTTAGCTTCACTCCCTAAGTTGTTTTTTAGAGGCTGCTTATGATTCATCTAATGTTTCTAGAACCAACGGAGAGCTATTCAAAGCTCTTAGGCACTTAGGCAAGCAATGATGTCTTTTGTCATCGAAGGTTGTAACATATTAGTTCATGATTGCTGTAAATCTGTCTCCCCAAAGTAATGATAATGAGTAATACACGCAATGTTTGGTACTAAGTCATCTCGGCCCCAGGTAAACTTCGACCGGACACCTCACCCCGCACCAGTCATTTCGACCCCTGTCTCAACCTTACTCACGATCTTGAGGAATGATTTCGACTCGCACTCATATGAGCAACATTAGCCTTCACTGGCAAAACCTTCGCGTTTATTTTTGGAGTTGTCCTACTTTTAAAAAAGATAACTCCTGTATTTTACTTGCATTTCTGATGGAACTATATCATGTATTATAGAGTTCTCTCACTAATCAATCGCACATTGACAAATAAATCACTATGCAAAACAAAGCACTAAAGAACCACTCCATCCGCACAATTAGCTGTGACCAGCTGTTGAAGTTTTCTTAACAAAACTTATTGTTACATTGGACTGTATCACTAGTTTGTACAACTGATTAAATAAGCAACATGAAATCCACTTGACAATTAATGGTTTTTTACTAATGAGCTTCAAAAAATTACTGCATTTAAAATATTACATAGAATGTGCATATTTTTTGCATATAATATGCTACAAGTTATTCAGGCTACTAAAAACAATTGGTTTCAAACTTGGTTAAAAAATATATCCTTTATACCAACATATATGTTGCAGCAATACATAAAAACAGAAGAATTCAATAACCTCAAGCCAGAAATATTTGTTAATTGCTTAAAATTTGTCAGTATTGTAGTATTATTACCAAACAATGTTAGTTCAAGTGGAAGTTCAAAGGCTAAAATGAAACTGAAATAATTCACTAGTAAATGTTATTGACCGTGCCTTCGTACGTTGGATAATGAAGACTTGAAGATTGTGCTTTATACTGCATGCCATCTCAATAGTATTGGAGGGAACTGCAAAATGAAAAACAAGTAACTACATACGGCGGTGTCCATATACCATGGCTGGATATTAATGAAGAGATTTATCAGTAGCGAAACACCTTTTTTTATTTTAACTTAATAAAAAAAGACTAGCAAAGCATTGACTTGGAGTAAAAAGGAGTTTTTCAATTCACAAAAGGTAAATAAATAAGTGTAAACCAGAATAGTTAGCAAGCAGTTTGGAGTTGTCTTACCAAAGAAAGACAAATAACGTTTAAACGGGAGTTTAAAACGGATTAACTTTTAAAATCTTGCCAAATTACAATTTGATAAAGCAAGAATTGAATTATATTATTTCCCATTTACAATATGACAAACAAAAACTAGGCAACGAGAGAGCGTCTATGCCAAATGCATTTTTGTCAGTTTTTTATCACAAACGTAATGTGGTTATTTGCATGTAAAATATGTAAGGTAACTGAAAAAATTAACACTCGTACTTTCCTGACGAAGCTGTGGCCAAAAATGGAATTCCAAACAAGGAGAAAAAACTGCACAGTTTTGCCCAACAAGTTATAAAAACAATCAATGGGATAGTATTAAAACAGCCTCAAATAAGTTGCTAGAGAAATTTTTAATCGAAAGAATCAGAAACTGGAGCGTATTGAAATTGTGTGAATTGTGGAGAGTTGACAACGTTATTTAATAAGCTTTTAGCATAGTCCAATTTTTTGCAAACCGCCTGAATACTTTGTGATACATTTTATACGCTTTAAAAATCAAAGCTAATTTGCTGGTACACTATCAATTAGCAATTTTTTTTAACTAAACACTGATGAAAACATTTTTAGTGAAATGAACGAGAATTTTTTTTAATATTCAATTTATAACAAATAAACAATAAGAATTCTTCATATTCTTAAAGAAATTTTCTTAGATTATTTGCAATCCGTTTATATGATCAAATAACTTTTTTAACGTTCATTCATTGATCACTACATCAATGTTAGAGATTTGACACAGCTATAACGAAAAACAGAATGGCTGTTTTTGGTTAAATAGCTATGCTCTTTGCAAGCCTTTCAAAATAATTTAGATAATTTTAAAACAGTTCAGACTATTTTAAAGTTGGATTTAAGTGATTCCAACTAGTTTTAAAGCTTTCTTACAATTTGTACACATCCAAATCGTCTGAACCATTTCAAAACAGCACAGATTATCCGCAAAATGACTATTTGGTTCGGAAATTTCTACAGTTGTTAAACAGGAAATACGATTTTATTGTATGAAAATTCACAACTGCCAAAGCTGATGCTCAGCTATTATAAGTACTTTGTGAGATGCATTTCATTAGGTTATTTAAATTTAATACTTTCACAATTATTTTTTTAAAGCAGAGCCATCTACACTATGATCAACCATACATAGGTGTGGGTTACTTACTGTTTCTACACTTGTTATTGCAACCTTCGCAGCCACCAGATTACGTAGCGCACTACCTAACAAACAGAGTATTGTGAGAATAAAGACATGATATATACTGCAGATATACACAGGGTGTGGTCCCTCTTCACTTTACAACCTCATAAGTTCACGTGAGGATGAAGCCTGATAAGTCAGTGTCACGATGATGTACAATATGTATAACATACACATACAGTGCTGTAGTACAATATATATAACATACACATATACAGTGCTATAGTACAATATATATAACATACACACATACAGTGATATAGTAAAATATATATAACATACACACATACAGTGCTATAGTACAATATATATAACATACACACATACAGTACTGTAGTACAATATATATATAACATACACACATACAGTGCTATAGCACAATATATATATAACATACACACATACAGTGCTGTAGTACAATATATATAATATACACACATACAGTGCTATAGTACAATATATATAACATACACACATACAGTACTATAGTACAATATATATAACACACACATACAGTGCTGTAGTACAATATATATAATATACACACATACAGTGCTATAGTACAATATATATAACATACACACATACAGTGCTGTAGTACAATATATATAATATACACACATACAGTGCTGTAGTACAATATATATAATATACACACATACAGTGCTATAGTACAATATATATAACACACACATACAGTGCTGTAGTACAATATATATAATATACACACATACAGTGCTATAGTACAATATATATAACATACACATATACAGTGATATAGTACAATATATATAACACACACATACAGTGCTGTAGTACAATATATATAACATACACACATACAGTGCTGTAGTACAATATATATAACATACACACATACAGTGCTATAGTACAATATATATAATATACACACATACAGTGCTGTAGTACAATATATATAACACACACATATACAGTGCTGTAGTACAATATATATAACATACACATATACAGTGCTGTAGTACAATATATATAACATACACACATACAGTGCTATAGTACAATATATATAACATACACACATACAGTGCTATAGTACAATATATATAACATACACACATACAGTATTGTAGTACAGTATATATAACATACACACATACAGTGCTGTAGTACAATATATATAGCATACACACATACAGTGCTGTAGTACAATATATATAACATACACACATACAGTGCTGTAGTACAATATATATAAAATACACACATACAGTGCTGTAGTACAATATATATAATATACACACATACAGTGCTATAGTACAATATATATAACATACACACATACAGTGCTGTAGTACAATATATATAACATACACACATACAGTGCTATAGTACAATATATATAACATACACACATACAGTGCTGTAGTACAATATATATAACATACACACATACAGTGCTATAGTACAATATATATAATATACACACATACAGTGCTATAGTACAATATATATAACATACACATACAGTGCTATAGTACAATATATATAACACACACATATACAGTGCTGTAGTACAATATATATAACATACACATATACAGTGCTATAGTACAATATATATAACATACACACATACAGTGCTATAGTACAATATATATAACATACACACATACAGTGCTATAGTACAATATATATAACATACACACATACAGTGCTGTAGTACAATATATATAACATACACACATACAGTACTATAGTACAATATATATAACATACACACATACAGTGCTGTAGTACAATATATATAACATACACACATACAGTGCTGTAGTACAATATATATAACATACACACATACAGTGCTATAGTACAATATATATAATATACACACATACAGTACTATAGTACAATATATATAACATACACACATACAGTGCTGTAGTACAATATATATAACATACACACATACAGTGCTATAGTACAATATATATAACATACATACATACAGTGCTATAGTACAATATATATAACATACACACATACAGTGCTGTAGTACAATATATATAAAATACACACATACAGTGCTGTAGTACAATATATATAATATACACACATACAGTGCTATAGTACAATATATATAACATACACACATACAGTGCTGTAGTACAATATATATAACATACACACATACAGTACTATAGTACAATATATATAACATACACACATACAGTGCTGTAGTACAATATATATAACATACACACATACAGTGCTGTAGTACAATATATATAAAATACACACATACAGTGCTGTAGTACAATATATATAATATACACACATACAGTGCTATAGTACAATATATATAACATACACACATACAGTGCTGTAGTACAATATATATAACATACACACATACAGTGCTATAGTACAATATATATAACATACACATATACAGTGCTGTAGTACAATATATATAACATACACACATACAGTATTGTAGTACAATATATATAACATACACACATACAGTGCTATAGTACAATATATATAACATACACACATACAGTGCTATAGTACAATATATATAATATACACACATACAGTGCTGTAGTACAATATATATAACATACACACATACAGTGCTGTAGTACAATATATATAACATACACACATACAGTGCTATAGTACAATATATATAACATACACACATACAGTATTGTAGTACAGTATATATAACATACACACATACAGTGCTGTAGTACAATATATATAACATACACACATACAGTGCTGTAGTACAATATATATAACATACACACATACAGTATTGTAGTACAGTATATATAACATACACACATACAGTGCTGTAGTACAATATATATAACATACACACATACAGTGCTGTAGTACAATATATATAACATACACACATACAGTGCTGTAGTACAATATATATAACATACACACATACAGTGCTATAGTACAATATATATAACATACACACATACAGTATTGTAGTACAGTATATATAACATACACACATACAGTGCTGTAGTACAATATATATAACATACACACATACAGTGCTGTAGTACAATATATATAACATACACACATACAGTGCTATAGTACAATATATATAACATACACACATACAGTATTGTAGTACAGTATATATAACATACACACATACAGTGCTGTAGTACAATATATATAACATACACACATACAGTGCTGTAGTACAATATATATAACATACACACATACAGTGCTATAGTACAATATATATAACATACACACATACAGTGTTATAGTACAATATATATAACACACACATATACAGTGCTGTAGTACAATATATATAACATACACACATACAGTGCTATAGTACAATATATATAACATACACACATACAGTATTGTAGTACAGTATATATAACATACACACATACAGTGCTGTAGTACAATATATATAGCATACACACATACAGTGCTGTAGTACAATATATATAACATACACACATACAGTGCTATAGTACAATATATATAGCATACACACATACAGTACTGTAGTACAATATATATAACATACACACATACAGTATTGTAGTACAGTATATATAACATACACACATACAGTGCTGTAGTACAATATATATAACATACATACATACAGTACTATAGTACAATATATATAACATACACACATACAGTGCTGTAGTACAATATATATAACATACACACATACAGTGCTGTAGTACAATATATATAACATACACACATACAGTACTGTAGTACAATATATATAACATACACACATACAGTGCTATAGTACAATATATATAATATACACACATACAGTGCTATAGTACAATATATATAACATACACACATACAGTGATATAGTACAATATATATAACATACACACATACAGTATTGTAGTACAGTATATATAACATACACACATACAGTGTTATAGTACAATATATATAATATACACACATACAGTGCTATAGTACAATATATATAACATACACATATACAGTGCTGTAGTACAATATATATAACATACACACATACAGTGCTGTAGTACAATATATATAACATACACACATACAGTGCTGTAGTACAATATATATAACATACACACATACAGTACTGTGGTACAATATATATAATATACACACATACAGTGCTATAGTACAATATATATAATATACACACATACAGTGCTATAGTACAATATATATAACATACAAACATACAGTGCTATAGTACAATATATATAACATACACACATACAGTGCTGTAGTACAATATATATAACATACACACATACAGTGCTGTAGTACAATATATATAACATACACACATACAGTGCTGTAGTACAATATATATAATATACACACATACAGTGATATAGTACAATATATATAACATACACACATACAGTGCTATAGTACAATATATATAACATACACACATACAGTGCTGTAGTACAATATATATAACATACACACATACAGTGCTGTAGTACAATATATATAATATACACACATACAGTGATATAGTACAATATATATAACACACACATACAGTGCTGTAGTACGATACATGTATAACACATTCTCGCACAATACTGTACATTACAGTATATATAACACACAATCCTACAGTACATACATTGCTGTGTACTACGCTATATATAACACTGAACAATACTCACCTCTGACAGGAGACAATTGGTAGTTAACTTGTTCCCAGAACTTGTTGGAGTTTTCTGATAAACTGGATGATGAAATAGAATGAGGGAAAGAATTTCTGCCTCAGTTCCTGCCACACGCAAACTTCACTTACAGCATGCTAATCGTATGTACTAGGAATGTACATTAGCATTGTACAGGATCATAGCACAATAATACACGGTACACAACACAGTACACTACACACAGTACACTGCACACAGCATACTACACACAGTACGCTGCACACAGCACACTACACATAGCACAACACACTACATACAGTACTCCACACACTGTACACTCACCTCAGCTTCTCCAAAGTCAGCTGTCTTATTTGGTGCACACAAGTCTCTGGGCCAGTCAGTGAGAGAATCAGTGAGTCCAGTAAATAGCATATCAAAGCCTTGTTTCTACAGCAAACACTACAGTATTACATCCAGTACTACAGTATTACATCCAGTACTACAGTATTACATCTAGTACTACAGTATTACATCCAGTACTACAGTATTACACCTAGTACTACAGTATTACATCTAGTACTACAGTATTAGATCTAGTACTACAGTATTACACCTAGTACTACAGTATTACATCTAGTACTACAGCATTACATCTAGTACTACAGTATTACATCTAGTACTACAGTATTACACCTAGTACTACAGTATTACATCCAGTACTACAGTATTACATCCAGTACTACAGTATTACACATAGTACTACAATATTACATCTAGTACTACAGTATTACATCTAGTACTACAGTATTACATCTAGTACTACAGTATTACATCTAGTACTACAGTATTACATCTAGTACTACAGTATTACACCTAGTACTACAGTATTACATCCAATACTACATAATTACACCTAGTACTACACTATTACACCTAGTACTACAGTATTACATCTAGTACTACAGTATTACATCTAGCACTACAGTTTTACACCCAGTACTACAGTGTTATATCCAGTACTACAGTGTTACACCTAGTACTACAGTATTACACCAAGTACTACAGTATTACATCTAGTACTACAGTGTTATACCTAGTGCTACAGTATTACATTCAGTACTACAGTATTACATATTAACATCTAGTACTACAGTATTACATCTAGCACTACAGTATTACATCTAGTACTACAGTATTACATCCAGTACTACAGTATTGCATCTAGTACTACAGGATTACATGTAGTACTACAGTGTTACACCTAATACTACAATATTGCACCTAATGCTACAGTATTACATCTAATACTACAATATTAAATCTAGTACTACAGTATTACATCCAGTACTACAGTATTACACCTAGTACTACAGTATTACACCTAGTACTACAGTATTACACCTAGTACTACAGTATTACACCTAGTACTACAGTATTACACCTAGTACTACAGTATTAGCATAATAGTACACAGTAATCTCACAGACACCCACCAGAGGCTGTCGAAAGTAAATCACTTACCCTCCATTCTTGCGATGGGGTTCCGAGCTGTCGCCATCATCCTACAAGTTGAATTGATACTAATATTTCTTTATCAAACAGTTCAGTTGTGTTATGTATCAAATCCACAATATAGTTATATTTATGGCAACTAGCAAGAGTGGTAAATGATTAGCTGAGTAATAAATAAATAATAATGTTATTAGCTTTACCTGCCCATACACCATGGAGAGGAAGATAAATTGAATGCATAAAGAGTTTTCAGACAGTTCCATCATCCGTCCAAACACAAGATCATCCAGTCAATGTCAATGCAGCTTGTATAAAAGAGTATCTTCCCTGCAGCAGAGCTGCTCTTCACCTTTTGATACCTTGTGAATATTACCAAAGTTGTTGTACCACATGGAGAAAGCAACTTCTGTAATTATAACTAATAATAATAATATGTCTGTGTCAGCAAAGATAATAACTTTTACTACTCTAACTAAACGATGATATGTAATGTCTTTCTTGACAATAATAAACACCAACACTGCAAAATGAAGCATCATTTATTGACAGTACTCAAAATGATGTTTTATTTATCTAAATCATAAATAGCTGCAACAATAATAAATAATAATAATAATATGTTGCAAAAAATGGCTGCACAAAACAACAAGGATTTTTGTAAAGTCTCATAGGTTTCTACAGCGAAATTTAGTTTTATTAAAAATATTAGATATTCTGCTCTAAAAGTACAGCTGCAAATCAAATCTTACTTACTTATACCTGTTCGTGTAGTACAAAAATTGAAGAGAGCTATTTTCACCGCCATCTTGGGTCGAACTGACCGCTCCTGGGCTCAAGTGACTCTAGGTCGAAACGTCGCTTGGGTCGAGGTGACTGAGATTCGCAATGTTTTCACTGTTTCTGCGCTTACTACTACCCATTTTCAATTTTGTTAGTTTGGTTCGATTCCTCAAGTCATAGTCTCACACTCGCTTGACAATTTTTTGTGTATTCATATCAGTTACTGATGATGATACTGACAAATAAACTGTCATTATGATTATTATATAATAATAATTATTCACTTCAGTACTTTCTTCTTGTGTTTTTTTTTAATTAATAAATAAATAATAATAATATAATTAAATTTATCAATTAGTTATAATAATAATTTTAATAAATTATTATTGTTTTTTATTATTATTATTAGGTAATTATTATTATCAATTATTATTATGCATAAAATAGTAATTGTTCAATAAATAAATAGCTCAAAATAATACAGCTGTCATCAACAATCAATCATCATTCATAAATAATAATAATAATGATAATCCATATCACAACAATCATGATGATGATGATGATCATCATCATTATTTTAGAAAATGATGATGGCGATGCTGTTGTTGATTGATTTGCAAAGTATGATGATGATAACCATTATTATGATTAATTATTATTATAAAAACTAAGATTATTATTATTATCACTATTAATTAATAGTTATTATTATTTAATAATAATAAAAATTATTATTATTATAGTTAAATAATTATTATTATTTATTAATTACCTATTTATTTAATCTCGTACTACTTCGTAGTTGTCTTCACACTAGACCACATAATGTGGAAGTGGTGCGCCTCGTGTGTTAAAATTTGGTTGTCAGTGATTTTCAATTTTCGAGTAATTAGGTAGTTATGTTAAACAGTAGTACAAGCATTAAACTTGCAAGTTTTGTTTAAACTATGAGAGTCTGACAATCGCTAGCATTTATTTTGAGGTCTCTTATTTTTCTTAGTAGGAAGCTGTTATGATACTCAGTTTTAGTTGCACCTATAGATGAGGGTATTCCTTTACTCTGGGCTCTAGTTTGAATGTTAGTGTCGGATGCTTTATTGATGAGCTCATCATATGAAGCATTAAACGCTGGTAGTTTATCACCTTCATTAACGGTTCTCATTAAAAGTCTTAGCCGGATGTCCCTTCGTTGTCGTTCTAGTAGTTCAAGTCCAATATCTTCCTTTGCATCTGATACACTCTCTCTCCCTTTGAGGTGGCAAATAAAGCGTACTGCTTGGTTCTGCAAGCTTTCCATTTCTGATATATGTTTTTTAAAAATGGGCCCCACACTGCCACAGCATACTCTAGGTGTGGACGACAGAGTGATTTATAGGCTTGTAATTTAGCAGCCTGAGGGGCCCAGTGTAATGCCCTTTTTAGCATGCCCAACTGTCGTTTGGCAAGTAAAGTTTTGTCGTGAATATGCTTGTAAAATCTCAGGTTCGACTGCAATTTAACCCCTAAATAGCGTGTGTCCTCCACATGTTCTAGTATTTCGCCACTAAGTGCATATTTAGGTATTACATTTTTATTGTTGAACCCAATGACATAGCATTTTGTGGCGTTAAAATCCATTTCTCATTTATCTGCCCATAATTTCAGCATGTCAATGTTTCTTTGGAAATGCCTTCCATCAGATGCGTTATTGACAACTTGATAAATTAAGGTATCATCTGCAAACAGCTAACAGAGCAATCCACACAATCTGGGAGATCATTAATGTATGTCAGGAAGAGGGTGGGTCCTAAAACAGATCCTTGTGGTACTCCTGAGGTGACTGGTATTATGCTAGACTTATCACCATTGAGGACTACACACTGATTGTGACCGGTTAAGAAGTCGTGTATCCAGCTCAGTAGATAATTGTCAATACCCTCTATAGCTGATAGTTTTTGCATTAGCAGACCATGGGGAACCCTGTCAAATGCTTTGGTAAAGTCCAGTATAACTGCGTGTATACTGTTTGAGTCTTCTGCTGAGCTTAGAATGTCATGCATTGTGCCACAAAGCTGCGTTTCACAGGACAATCCTCTCCTAAATCCATGTTGGCGGTTATGAAGGACAGAGTCCAGTTTTGAGTTTAATGATCTCAGAACAGCATGTTCTAGAATTTTGCAGGGTATGCTTGTTAATGACACAGGTCTATAATTGTTGGGTAGATCCATTCGACCTTTTTTGTGGATTGGCGTAACATTTGCTAACTTCCACGCGGAGGGTAATTTCCCAATTTCAAGAGATCTATTGTATATGCGAGTTAGGCAGTTAGAGGTTAATTTGACATCTATTTGCAAGTCTTCATCATTATTCTTGTTTACTAAAAAAAATTAATTTTATTGTGATTTTATTTTATAATACTGATTATTATTTGATAATAACAATTATTTAACAATTTAAATAAATATTATGTATTATTATTATTATTAACTAAAACTAACAAAAAATTACTATTAGTAATAAGTAATGTAATAATAACAACCACTGTTGTTGTTGTCAATTGTTTGTTTATTATTATTCTTGTTATTAATTACCACTGATGATGATATAATAATAATAATTTTTTATTGCTGTTGGTATCATGAAAATAATGATATGGTTTTAGCAGTGGTAGTGGTATTATTATTATATCATCATGGTTGAATAATAATAATAGTATCGTTAAATATGATTTATTAATAATAATAATGAATAGTTCATAATAATAATTTATTGACATCGCACTATCATCATCATGATATAAATAATTATAAAACTTCTGATAATTATTATTTTTTTATTATCACATAGATTAATTATAATAATTCTTCTGTTGGTTTCATTAAATTTATTATGATGAAGTTTCAATATGCATCTTTTCGATGTAAAATAGGTAGCACATTCATGCCCATGCAATTTTTAGATATTTGAAAAAACAGCTTGAACTGTTTTTGTTTTTTCTAAATTACAACCATCTAGCTCAAGTATACAAAATTATTAGGCGTTTTTGTCAGTAGAAAACAGTTTTTTGGATGCACAAATGTGATGTTAAGAGATTGGATTGTAGTGAGCTTATATAAATATTATGACCAATGCATTTTATTAAATTAGTAAGCAGCACTCTTGGCAGTTAGCTCTTTTAACTCCAATCTGACAATTGCTAATTTATTAGTTCATTTTGTACAAAGCAATTATAGCTAATAGAGAATTTAGTCTATGACATCACTGAAGTGTGTAAAAACAATGCATGAGCAACGCGAATTTTGTGTGCATTACTGCTAACAACAACGAAGTCCTTTGCATGCAAGTTGCTGTTAAATTTTGTTGGTGAGCGCAAATGTCATACCAGTGATTCCATTGAGGTGGACAGTATTTTAAATATAATATACATATATATTTACTATTAGCTAGACAGGTGCTTTTTATATTTTATCCATATTTTATTAAAATATATAATAGCTGCTTCGAAATTTAGTCCTTACACAGTA
The DNA here is from genome assembly GCA_945261195.1 of Cryptosula pallasiana. Taxonomy (NCBI): domain Eukaryota; kingdom Metazoa; phylum Bryozoa; class Gymnolaemata; order Cheilostomatida; family Cryptosulidae; genus Cryptosula; species Cryptosula pallasiana. Next base: position 47,248,501 of record OX183133.1, on the reverse strand, counting down.
TTAACAGTTGCAACAACATCTATTTTGCAAGTACAACACTACAATACTTACAATATCTCCATACATTGCCAGAAACATTTTTTATTATTTTTATTATTATTATTTGGGAAAACAAGATGGCTGCCCACTTTGCACCGCCATGTTTGTAGTCTCAAAGCATCATACATAGCCTCACAGATATTATACTCTTTTCTGATTGGTCATCTATTATACTCTTTTCTGATTGGTCATCCCTTGCAACCAATCAGCTGCCTGCATAACATATATAAGGCCATGTACATGCTCAATAAAGTCAGTTTGGAATTGTATTCCAGCTCACACCTTCTCTCTTATCAGTGCTCTGATAGATAGAACTACACGATAGACTCACAGGGTTATTCATGTGCTAGACTAAAACTTTATAGCCAAAGTCTGGGTTGGACGGCCATATTGTACAAAATTTATCATAAACACCAAGTAGCTTGATAATATCTAGCGGAAGCTTCTGCAGATATTTAGCTAGTAAGCAAAAACTTGCCCTAAGCAACTGAGGTAACTTAGGCTGTGTTCAGTCAGGTTCCTATAAATAGTAGAAAGGCTGTGTTCAGTCAACTACCGCATTATTAATCAAGGCGTTGCTCTCGGATCTAGCTGTGTTCAGCTGATCCCCCAGTCGTGTAATTAGGCAGTGTTTTGCCAGTTACTCTCAGGCTAGACAATTAAGTGATATCTTGCGGAAGTCCTTGCAGATATCTAATTGCTAGGTATTGTTCACAGATTCAGCTGTGTTCAGCTAATCTCCCCGCTGTGTAAATTAGGCAGTGTTTTGCCAGTTACCCTCGGGCTAGACAATTGAGTGATATCTTGCGGAAGTCCTTGCAGATATCCAACTGTTAGGTATTGCTCTCGGATTCAGCACTGTTCAGCTAATCCCCAGTTGTGTAAACTAGGCAGTGTTCTGCCAATTACTCTCAGACTAGGCTTCACTCAATTAAAGGTCACTTACTCCTACCATCAAGGGACGACCCGTACAGTACACCATAGTATGTCTTTTCTGTGGATGAAAAAAGTTGAAGTTCAGTGTAAGCATGAGCTAGAGAACTTCAATTTGCATAAAATAAGGAATTCAAAGTTGCTCTTACCAATAATAAGAAGTTGCTGAATCTGACAGCCTTGTTTCAAAACTTTGGTTATATTTATCACTTTTTCATCTACTCAGGGCGGTCAACTCCAGAGGATCATAGATTGCCTTAACCTTTTCATGCTCAATTATGAAATCTAATTAAGTTTTTTTCTTAGTAAAAAGTGGACATTGTTTGTTAGTTGAGGTCAGGCATGTTTGGATTTGAAGTGACTACAATGTAAGTCTATCTACTTCTCCACCTATACCTTGTTCTGTAGCTGGCTAGCAGAAATTGTTTTCTTGATAGCCGGACACGTAATTTGTATCATTTATGTAATGATGTCAGTGCAATGGCCCCGCTCTTACCTAATCAGAATAAGGCCCGGATGTTTTGAAAATCAAGATTAATAGACTTTATTTGCTCTAAATTCCTATTCATCTTTACAGCAATAGTGAGTGCAGTTAGTCGCATTACAATATTTTTTTTATCAGCCAATCAAGTTAATGTGCCAAATTTGACGATAAATGATAATACAGAAAAGAATTAATAATAACTGAATTAAAAAATAACAGTATGATGAAGAGAAGAGTGAAACTGAATTTCTTACATTATGAGGAATTTTTCATGTATAACACAATAAACTAAATTAGACAAATATGTATTTGTTACAAAAATTGTCGGGTAAATGATATTTTTATCTTTAGTGTTAGAGTTTTCAGGCTAATAAATAATTACTTGCTTGTACCATGTTTGGTAATTCAGTGGATTTAACTTAGATAGTGATGTATCTCTCCTCTGGAGTTATGCATGTAATAGTTTTGGGATAGTCAATAGGTTTCGTAATCCTTGGGTGATAAATTCTAGCCATGCCACGGTTACTTTTTTGGCTAGTTTTTCGAATCCCTAAATGGTGATCAGATGATTGTCATTTCCAGGTCATAGTAGTGAGAGGATATTAATTCTCTATTCACTTTAAAATCAATCTTTCAACCAATCATGAAACCTATAAATTATGGTAAAATAGTAAACATGAAATAAAATTACTATACAATCAGCTCATAATAAATAAATGTGAATTATCGATGGTGTCAATAAATTTTGTTTTATGTTTACTTTTTATCAAGTATAGATCTCACAATCGATCATGGAAATAAAGATGAAGATTTTACAAATTAAATAAAAAAAAAAATATATTTATCCGTGAACCTCTGGAGATGGTCATCATGAGTAGATGAACACAATCTATATACAAAGACAGCCAAACGATCTTTGCAAACAAATGCATTGAAACAGTAACACCGTTGCAATCATTATTATTTTGGATCCATTTTGCATGTAGTTTAAAGCAATTGCGTTTGAATTGTAGCAAAGTATAATAATAATGATAATATAATAATTGATTTTAATACTTATACATTGCTGACCTACATACAATTCTAGTTAATACTCAGTCAATTCATTTTCGTAAATCAATAGTGATGCAAAATTTTTCATGAAGTAGTATTTGTGGTAGTGCCTGTACAGATGTTAGACATGAAGAATCAGGTTGTCACCACAAACATGTAAACATATCACGTCAACGCAACTGATTATTATATGTTTGTTATTTGTTGTAGTACCTAAAGATGAAGACTTCAGTGTGTATTATGTTGTTACTCGGTATTGTGGGGGTATGTAGTATGTCCGTAACTACAGTAACTCCACAAGCTGCTACTACAACTAACAGTTCAACAGAGTGCTCTCAATATGATAGCAGTTGTGATGATTGTGTAACCAAGTCGAAGGCAAAGTGTGTTTATTGTAATGACGAGAAGAAGTGTAAAGGAGTTCTCTCAAAGGGCTTCTTTAATGAAGGGAATGTCTGCTCCTCACTGATGAATGCTAGCTGGGCCACTTGCTCCGGTACAGTACTTCCTGTGCGCCTACTATTTAACCACCAATCCTTGTTGTCCTTCACTTTACTATTTATTGTCTCACAAAATATTTTGTACAATTCAAAATGGACCAAACTTGACTTTTGCTAACCGTAGCAATACTGAAACAAATAATTTTTACAAAACAACTGCTCCCACTTTGTTTTATAAAAATGTTTGCTTGAAGCTCTTTTTCATTTGTCGATCAATGCTGGCCTTGAGCCTTGACTAGCTGCAATGCTACTGCGCTTGTGAGCTCTGTCATCCTTTTTGATTGTATGTTGTACTATTTTTTGTAATATTATAATTAAATAAAACACACTCAAGGGAATGACTGTAGTGTAAAAGGTTATGATGGTGATTTGTAGTTAACATGATGGCCCTGATCATCGGTATGGGCGTTGTGGGTGGGGTACTCATCATCTCCATCTGTGCCTGCATCTGCTGCTGTTGCTGCTGCAAAGACTCAGCTAAACAAAAGCTCAAGTGGATGAGACAAGATGCTGCCTCTGAGAGAAAGGCTGAGGAACGCAAAGCTAAATATGCAGAGAGGTAGGCTACACTAGTGCTTGTTGTGTGAACTGCAGGTTGTGTATATACTTTGTGTGATGTCTGTGTGCTGACATCTGCAGTGTGTTTTGTTATAATATTGACACTGACTGTATTATCCATTAAATTCTATCGCTATTTTGTCTGCTTTAAACAGGAGAGCTGAGAGACAGGCTAAGAATGATGAAATGAGAAAGAAATATGGTAAGCTGACAGAACAATTGTCTCTAGCGAATTGTTTGGGTCGGGATGAAAGTTGACCTTGCTTCACTTCTATGTTCTGTCACAGATATGTAGCTAGAGTTTTTGTGAATTGCACATTCAATGAATGCCATGGCTGAAGATTTTTTGAAATGCTCATTGATGTTGTAAGGGGCTATTTGTCCGTCTGTAATACGTACATTGAAGACAATTCACTGAAAGTAGAATTGAATTACTAACATTCAGCCGGGCTACGGATATTCTCCTGTCTTCTGTTACAATATTCTAGTCATCGTTCTCTTCCACAGGCCTGTTCAAGGACGGACAGGGAGGGTACACAAAAATGGAAGATGAAAACTAAGCCTCTGCTCCATACATATCACCTTGTCTAACGCATGCTATATGCAGCAAACATTGTTGTTTGCACTTTGATTATTTTTCATTGATGTGTTTTGTTTTTGTATTTAAATGAATTGTTTACTCCAGCTTTCATTTATGTTTATATTCTAGCTTGACCAAACTGATGGTTTCATTCCCCCAATAATTGTATATCCATCAACTGACTTGTGCTGTGCATGATAGCAGCACATCATTCATGGCGCTGTCCGCACACTTGCCTCTCATCATCGCCTTTCATTTTTCATATTCAAGCAAAGTTTTTATTTGCGAAAACATTAAATATTTTATTAATAAAATATATATTGTTTGTAATTGCCTTGTTTGATACAACAGCCACAGTATGGTGTCTTGTCGTTACCCTTTGACTTGTTTTCTTATCTTACACAATTACTATACACAGTGTACACAGATGTACAACTCTTGCCCTCTGTGTCTAGCAGTGATACCAGCATATATCACCCACAACTCCCTCATCTGTCTCAAATTGTCACTTCGATGAGATTGGCTCAGTCATCCATTTCGTGTAATATTGATGAAAAAAAATGAAACAATTCAGCATGCAAGAATTGTAAAAATACAAGGTTAGAAGTAAATGGATTGCAAATGGTACGTGAGTGATGTAACAATACTATACTGGTTGTAATCTAGCCTACAGTACTGCATAGCGGTGACTGCCTTTCATAGAGTTGTCTCCCCTGAGCAATAGATAGTTCCACTAAGGATATGTTATAGGTAGTACACAGAGGTGTTATCAGTCACGTATCATAGTATATCTCCAATAGCTACAATCAAGTAAGATAGCTGTGCAAGTGTAATACTCGCTGATAAGATACAGCAGATCATGGTATAGGCTGGTATGTGTGAAGTCAGATGTAGTCTTTGTTTCATATGATAATCAATGCAGAAGTAGCGCATTCAACAGAATCTTTCTGATTTGTTGGTAAAAATAAACTTCAGCTAAAATTTTATCAAAATGATGAAATAAATATTTGTAGCTAAAAACTATTGAACTTTTATTTCTATCTGCTATTTAGCCTATGAGCAGTTCACTAGACTTGATAGAAGAAATAATAGTTGTCTTCACTTACCCAGTCTCACTTGCTGTAGCACCGGTACTGTTTGATGTTCTTTGGACAACCTAACAAACCAGTTGGAATTACATTATGTATTATATAAATCACAGCACCAAAGAGTATAAATTTATAAAATTGAGTTTATTTCAATTTTCAGCAATGATAGATCTGTAATGTTTTTAAGTAGAAGACAACTCCTATGTTGTCACACGACACCATACCCAGTAAAGTCAGCGCAGCTGCTGAAGTATTCAATACCTGGATATGTTGACAGATCTTCTAGGGGTGTAGGCAGCACCTTTACTGAACACATGGGAAGACCTTGAGGTCGCGCTACGCATTGAATCACTGCTCTACAAGTCATTCACAACCCAAAACTCATCAAGTGTTACAAACAGGACACAAGGTTACAAAGTTGGTACCTCCAAGGCAAAAAAAAACACTCACCAGATGTAGCTGGTTCAAAGCTTGATTAGCAGATCCATCTCTGCTGTAGGCTGTATACCCTACATCAACCAGTGTACAACATATAGTGCACACAGAATGCATTGCGGTGCAATGCAGGCGGACAGAGTATTCTCAGACCTCCATAAATGGCTCATTGCTAAGTTTAGCCACGACTTTTTTACCGAGTGCAATGTTGTATACTTACCTTATCGTATGTACTTAACTGGTGTGTATACTCACCTTATCGTATGTACTTAACTGGTGTGTATACTCACCTCATCGTATGTACTTAACTGGTGTGTATACTTACCTCGTCGTATGTACTTAACTGGTGTGTATACTTACCTTATCGTATATACTTAACTGTTGTGTATACTTACCTTATCGTATGTACTTAACTGGTGTGTATACTTATCTTATCGTATGTACTTAACTGGTGTGTATACTTACCTTATCGTATGTACTTAACTGGTGTGTATACTTACCTTATCGTATGTACTTAACTGTTGTGTATACTTACCTTATCGTATGTACTTAACTGGTGTGTATACTTACCTTATCGTATGTACTTAACTGGTGTGTATACTTACCTTATCGTATGTACTTAACTGTTGTGTATACTCACCTCGTCGTATGTACTTAACTGGTGTGTATACTTACCTTATCGTACGTACTTACTGAGTGTGTATAACTTACCTTATCGTATGTACATACTGAGTGTGTATACTTACTTTATCACATGTACTTACGGTTCACAGATTTGCTAATGTATGCGGTGGCACTCCCCAGGTGTATAGGAGGCAAGTCTATCTGTTGCATGTCTTGTCCATTCCATAGTCTGTATTGTCTTATCAATTTCTTCTTATGCTCATGATATGGGTTCTCTATGTCTAGTGACTGTTCCATGCACATCTGAGCCGCCTGTCAACCCACAAAACAATCTTATCCTGTGGTCAATTTTTGTCAAATCTTTTCCGATTTCACAAAGTTTACAAATATAAAGATGATCAAAGCAAAAACCAGTTTTACAGAAGTATGTTTTGATTAGGTCTACTCACTGTTTTGCCATGCTTAGCTTCCAGTGCAGCCTTAGTGATAGAGCTGACTATCCCTTTAGCTTTTGTCTTTGTCATTGCCACCCCAAATCTAGCTTTGGTGTATTTCGCCGAGCCTCTCCGCGGTGTAACAAAAACTGCTGAGGCATAAAATAACCAAATAGATAACATCTACAAGGCCATATTGTTGTTCCTGCAGCAGATGCAGATATTCACAGACACAAGTTATCTTATTGTAGACATTACACAAGCACAGGTGGGTGTAGTTTTATTACCCGAGGTATAATTATTTATTTTTATAATTTAAATATATACAAAGTATTCAGAAGTCAAGAACAATCAACTTAAAAATGGTATCAAAAATAACAATATTCACAGCAGTTATAATGATTTGAAGCACTAAAATTATTTATAAAAATTCTAGAAAACTGTTGAAGGAGAACGTTGTTGGAACTTACCAGAAGTTCTAGGTCTCCTAAGTAGTGGTCTGTCTTCTGACTGCCAGCGAATGAGTATACCGTCTTTTATAGCATTGTGAGTGCTGGGCCTTGTCCCCCCTCCAACCGACTCGGTCTCATTGCCTGGTTTTTCTCCCTTGTTGGTGTCCAACTGGCCCTCTTCAGTTAACAGGATGCTGCCTGGTACACTCGTCTGAGCAAGGCAAAACGTTAAAAAGAAATTTTTATCATAATATTGCTGTTGTAGAAGTACATTAGTTAGTGTCAATCTGATATATTTGCTCACCTGATGTGTTGGTGCAGCCATAACGCACTCAGTTAGTTTGCTGATGATTTACTACTGTGTGCAAGTGAAATTATTAACGGAATAAAAAGAGTGGATCCAGCATATGCGATAACCCATAATGCTTTATAAAATCTCTTGTCAACTTACCACAAAATTTTATTACAGAAACATTTGTTTGAGTTAAATACGAAGGCAACAGGAAAATTTAAAAATTTTAGAGCCTTTTTGGTTTTACGATCTATCTCAATGTGTGTATCCACCCGTTGCTGACCTGGCTGCCGACTAAAGGTGGTATAGTAATATATTGTCATGAGTGTTTTAATACCGCTCATTAGCGATCTGAAGTAGAATAACTCAGTAAAGACTGCCTATTCATGAATATTGTCAATAGTTGTCAAGTTGTGCACGGCCATTGATTTCATGCAATCTTATTAATTAATATGTTGCCTTAATAAACATGCGATTGTTGGCTTGTAGGTAGTTAGTTGTATACATATTTAGTCTATAAGTTATGTGTGCTTGTATATATATCAGTCTATATAAAGTGTATATATTTGTATATATATCAGACCATACGTCCTATATAATTGTATACTGTATATATCAATCCAAGTTGTTTTTATATAATCAATGCTTTCTTTCTAATGCATGGAAAAATTGTTACATTAACTAAAGACAATATGAGATCAAGTACCAAATAATCTAGCAATTTGTCTGCTTCTAAGTATTTCCACTCTTTGCACCTTGCTGGATATCTGTATTATCCAACACGTACAAAGTAGTATTACATGTGTAAGCGCGCTAGCAACAAATTGTGGGCAATTATTTTACATGATGTCATATCCTTCAGGTAAAACTACTAAAAATTAGCTGGCGACAATGGTAAATAGAATGTTAAACTTACGGGACGAGTGAATACAGACTGTACAACTATTGCTCCTTTCCTCTCATCTTCTTGTGCTTTCTCATTCAGATATTTGACGTGATCAGAGTTGGCTATCTTTGGTGGAGCCAACTTTGGTTTTCTCATAGACTTCTGCTGTACTCTGGTTTTGGCAGGGTGTAGCATGGTGTCAAATGCCTCACAGCTAATTATCAACTGATTTGTAAACTCATTATACTCTTATGGGACGTTTTATGGCACTAACAAAAACAAAATCCTTTGTCAAACTACATAATAAGGCCATTCGTTGCTTTTACATCACACACAGCCCACTATTTACCTTCTACGACATAACTTGCACCTGCAGTTCTAAGACTGTGCTGTAGCATTGGAAGCATCAACTTAGATCAAATACATCTAAACCCTTCCTACTGTGTAGAGTGTGGGCTTTGGGACCATTATTTTATGAATAGGTGAGCAAATAAAAGATTTGTCCATTTCTGTTCAGTTGTTATTGATGGATTTCTGATCAGCTGTTATTGGTGGATTTCTGATCAGTTGTTATTGTTGGATTTCTGATCAGCTGTTACTGATGGATTTCTGATCAGCTGTTATTGATGGATTTCTGATCAGTTGTTATTGTTGGATTTCTGATCAGCTGTTACTGATGGATTTCTGATCAGCTGTTATTGATCAATTTCTGATCAACTGTCATTGATGGATTTCTGATCAGTTGTTATTGATGGATTTCTGATCAGTTGTTATTGATGGATTTCTGATCAGTTGTTATTGATGGATTTCTGATCAGCTGTTATTGATCAATTTCTGATCAACTGTCATTGATGGATTTCTGATCAGTTGTTATTGATGGATTTCTGATCAGCTGTTATTGATGGATTTCTGATCAGCTGTTATTGATGGATTTCTGATCAGCTGTTATTGATGGATTTCTGATCAGCTGTTATTGATGGATTTCTGATCAGCTGTTATTGATGGATTTCTGATCAGTTATTACTGATGGATTTCTGATCAGTTGTTACTGATGGATTTCTGATCAGCTGTTACTGATGGATTTTTGATCAGATGTTATTGATCGGTTTCTGATCAGCTGTTATTGATGGATTTCTGATCAGCTGTTATTGATGGATTTCTGATCAGCTGTTACTGATGGATTTCTGATCAGATATTATTGATCGGTTTCTGATCAGCTGTTATTGACGGATTTCTGATCAGCTGTTATTGATGGATTTCTGATCAGCTGTTATTGATGGCTCGTCAGCAAATCCTCAGGGTAAAATTGATACCTGCAGACAGACAAACATTAAGCTACTTTTATCTGCATTTTTTCTCGTTTTATTATTTGCCACTGAGATGGCAGTCGGTAGTGCCAATACAGAGATTGACTTGGTTTAATCAGCTGTAAGAGACGAGATCCAATTGATTTTGTGCAAACTGCTGGTTCTCTCATGTAAAGAGAAGATAACTAACACCGATAAGTTATAACATCAAGTGATGATCCCTACTGATTTCACTAACACTATATGTTCGGGTGGTTTTGGCTTGGTTCTGGTTTTTTATAGAAAAAAGCTATTCAGGAGGAGTGATTCAACTTTTGAATAGGATGAGGCTGAAATAATTTAGTCAACTTCAAATTGTTTAAGAACTGATTTTTTACTTAGAATGAAAGCAACCTTAATGGTAATAATTTTATTATTATTCGAAAGGAGTAAAATACCTTCAATGATAATAATAAAAAATCATAAATAAAAATACCATTCTTTATAATATAAATGAAATTTCGAAAAAAAAAAAATGGAATTCAATGTCCATTTTTAATGAGACACCACCATAGAACTTTTCTATGGAAATTGTTTCACCAAAACATATACTCACCGGCACATACACCCACTGGCACATACACCCACTGGCACATACACCCATTGGCACATATACCCACTGGCACATAGACCCATTGGCACATACACCCACTGGCACATAGACCCACCGGCACATACACCCACTGGCACATACACCCACTGGCACATAGACCCATTGGCACATACACCCACTGGCACATACACTCACTGGCACATACACCCACTGGCACATATACCCACTGGCACATAGACCCATTGGCACATACACCCACTGGCACATACACCCACTGGCACATATACCCACTGGCACATAGACCCATTGGCACATACACCCACTGGCACATAGACCCACTGGCACATAGACCCACTGGCACATAGACCCACTGGCACATAGACCCATTGGCACATACACCCACTGGCACATACACCCACTGGCGCATACACCCACTGGCACATACACCCACTGGCACATACACCCACTGGCACATACACCCACTGGCACATATACCCACTGGCACATAGACCCATTGGCACATACACCCACTGGCACATACACCCACTGGCACATACACCCACTGGCACATATACCCACTGGCACATAGACCCATTGGCACATACACCCACTGGCACATAGACCCACTGGCACATAGACCCACTGGCACATAGACCCACTGGCACATACACCCACTGGCACATATACCCACTGGCACATAGACCCATTGGCACATACACCCACTGGCACATAGACCCACTGGCGCATACACCCACTGGCACATAGACCCACTGGCGCATAGACCCACTGGCACATAGACCCACTGGCACATACACCCACTGGCACATAGACCCATTGGCACATACACCCACTGGCACATACACCCACTGGCACATACACTCACCAGCACATACACCCACCGGCACCTAGACCCACCGGCACATACACCCACTGGCACATAGACCCACCGGCACATACACCCACTGGCACATACACCCACCGGCACATACACCCACCAGCATATACACCCACTGGCACATAGACCCACTGGCGCATACACCCACTGGCACATACACCCACTGGCACATAGACCCACTGGCACATATACCCGCTGACGCATAGAGCAAGACCCAATAATTTATTGAGGATAAAAATATATTACGTACCACATACTTGATATAAGACATGTACCAATATATTACATTACATACCACATACTTGATATAAGACATGTACCAATATATTACATTACATACCACATACTTGATATAAGACATGTACCGGTATATCACATTACATACCATATACTTGATGTATTACATATAACAATATAACACATGTAGCTAGCAAAGCATTACATCACCGGTTCAGGAATATTAATGATGTTGGAGTTGTCTTCTTATGGGTAGCACAGCTTCATTTATACTTCTAGTACTTATGTACATACCGGACAGGCATACGATCTACTAGTAACTAGCATGCCTGTACAAGCACATACAATAATGATTAATGAGTGATTGTGCATTTGAGCCATTTGCACTACAAGCTGTCTTATAAATGCTACATCTTAAAAGTCATTTATTTATTCCCAAATAGTAGAAAAACTTAAAAAGTGTCAACAGGTATTGAGACAGAATGTACTAGAACTTAACAGTAATAACTGCACTACAATAATGAATTATAGCACCGCATTATCATACAATACTACGTCATTGTATAATACACTACCAACACAGTTTTGAGTAGATAACTCCAAAACCCTCCACCAAATAACTAAAAAATGTGTCATTCCTCCAGCCACCTGCCAACCATTGTCAATCATAGCTATTTTTAAATGCTCACAAGAAAATATTAACCGCGCAAGAAGTATTTTTTGTCCAATAAATCATGAATAAGCATAGCTTGTGGTAATAAATAAATCTTAGTTTATTTTACGGTAGTGTTCGCAGAAATGGAAAAAAAAATTGTTAAAAGAGCTACTCATCGCTTGGTTGTAAAACTGGTATATGCGTATAACACACGACATTGGATAATGAGTGGTCATAGATTTACAACTTTTGGCAGATTTAAATGTGAAAAGAACAAAAAATTCCATATAGGCGCGTACGTCACAGGGTAATGTGATTGCACAATATTAAAGCCGAGCACAAAGAATCTCTTACAGCTATTGTTGTTATTACAGAGAAACACATCACTGCAAGCATTCAGTTAGTACTTATGTAAATCTATAGCAATATATAATCATTGATTCGCTGCTTTCCTTTGTTCGGTTTTGAACTCCTCTTTTTGCGTTTCCTCATCATGTCAAGTCGAAGATAATGAGCTGCAGCACAAGTAATCAGCCTGAAATCCCTCTGGTGATGTAATATAACATACAGGAAGTATGATCAGCAGCAGCAAGCTATCTGTAGGCAGCAACCAACTTAATATGCACAGGAGTGGCCTTGTATCTCTAGTCATATATTGCTGAGTCAGAGAAGTTTTAAAGAGACGATATGCTTCGTTTCTTTCTTTTGTTTGATTGGGTGGGGACAAAGAAATGCTGCAGCCGTAATGACCAACTAAGCAACATCTCTAGCTACATCTCTTTATGTAACCAAGTAATTCGCTTTCAACTTGTAACAAATTGACTGTAACCCATGGCAACCCCATTAGCCTTCAAGCTTGAATCAAGAGGTTTATGGTTGGTTCCACTGGCACATTGCCAAAAACAGATAGATAGATATAACGGAATGCTGTTTTATGTAAATCCTAACTAGCGGGACGAACTACAATATAGCCGTGATAACTGATAAATGTAACAAGGAGAAGGCATTTCATTAGTCATTTACAAGCACCAATGTACAAAATTTATCTGTTAGATGAATGCATGTGTAACAATGAGGTTGATCTTATCTCTTGCTATTTCTTTCTTTCCCAGTTCTTATACGGTTCGCAGGCTCAATTTGCCGAGTTTGCTAACATATACTCATCGCATTGTCATGTGGGCACAGTGATGCTTTTTTTTGCAGCTAGTATGTCACTTTACTTCAGTTTTGAACAGCAAATCGGATTCTCTATTCAGCTTAAGTAAACCTGTGATATTAACAAAATAACCGAGATATATGCTAATCATGGAAGAATAATGTGCTAACGCATTACTAAGAATATGGTACCAAAAGATCACTTAGTAAAAAATATCCTGGTGTCTAACCAGCCCCAATCATACAACTTCAACAGCATCTCTTTTTATTCAAGCCATGTGTCGTCATTTGGAGATAATCAACATGGTTTGTGCGCCTCATGTAAAATCAACCAATGAAAAGCGGTAAGTTATTGTTGCCTTTCCACAGCGTCCAATGGATGAAATTGTTATTATCACGTGGTAAGCTATTTACATTACCACCAAAGAGTCATAACATAGCTGCGTGTCTACAGGGAAAGAACTTGTGGCTGGCAACAAAAGACCAGGAATAAAGAAAAACAAACGACTTCATCTTTCATGGGCGAATGCAGCAAACCGACGAGAAAAGTATTGGTGAGTTTTTGTGAAGTAGGGTGAGTTTAAACTCAGTTCGCTGTCGTGTTTTCATTGTGTTGCTCACTCTATCACACAAAAGATGTAATAATAATAATAAATTAAATAATAATAATAATAAAATTAATAAATAATAATAATTAATAAAAAAGAAGTTATTATTATTTCCGATTATTATTTGTATTTTCTGTTGTTATATTGCATGTGGTTCTTGTTGATTATTATCAAAAGCATGTTTTACAACAGTTTAAATGAATTTGGTGCATAAAGTCAAAATGATATAAATTAAATAAATAATAATTATTATATTATTTATTATTATTTGTGGATATTTCATTTTTGAGCTGCCAACATTAATTATGATGTATATCATGGTGACTTGATAAAAGTTACCGTCGATATTGATCAACTGTGTATACCTACTAACTAACATCAATCAAATGATCAGATGTCTCCATCTACTATTCTCAGACAGATGAGAGAATCGCATCATTTAATGAACTAGCTAATTATTAGTTGTACATGAAAGTATGACCAAGTGTATCATTGTAAAAACTAATACCAAGCTACATAGACATCGTGTTAATACTAATAGAGCAATAGTAAAGTTACATCATAACAGAACCTTTATGTGTGTACTAGCTGCTGTCTTAATTCAAGCAGCAGCGCTGCCACAATTATTGATATTTCCCGCAGCGTTACCCAAACATCATAACCTGTCAACTGCAGGAAGTGGTACTAGCTAATAATACACAATACTAAGTCGCCAACTAACATTCAATCTTGAATATCAAACTGACTGTAGAAGGGCACATTGTATGAATGAAATGTGCATACAGATACATAGCCTAGACACGCTGAGACAAAGCACTGGTTAATAACCTACCATTGATAGATACAACGTGGCTTGTCTGTGCCTGGAGCTGTGGAGCCATTATAATAGCCTGAATTAACCACATTGATGTGGGCATCTGATAATCACCTACAGATTATATGACATCCTGTAGCCAGGCCCACAGTAATATAGTATAAATGTGGCCAGGCCATAGCTCATCTACTACATGATGGAAAGATTTCATATGCATTGCCTGTGGAATTTCCCCTGATAATTATACAATTCAAAGTTTGGCCAAACATGGAAAAGCTAGAGATAGTTCCACTGGTCCTAGTATTAACAGTTTTAATCAAGGTGTAATCAATAACACTGAACTAGCAAAGAGTCCAAGTTATTCTGTATCGTGTACACATTGTGTGTTTCTGATTTGGTTATTGTTGATAGAAAACATTGATTGTTGGAATACAATTACAAAGAATATAAATGGAATTTGTAAAATTTGATAATAAAGTTGCTTACGTTGGGGCGTATAGTGGAGATGGTGCTACTGCAATGTTGATCTGATGCCAACAGCACTTGCTTATGATGCCAGATTGTTATCCTCTCTAATACGCAGGAGCTGCTTTGGGTCTAAGCCTGTAAGGCAGCATTCGCGTCACGATTCTTCGTTGTTTTGTCAGCCAATGCATTATAACGCACTGAATGTTTGATTCATGGCCTTTGTTGGTGCAGCAGTTCACAACAAGTTGTTCAAACAAAGGCACCTTTTGCCCTGCTCAAGTGCGGACCTCTCCAAGTAATAACAACACAAACTTAGGTAAAGTAGTCGCCTATTGTTTCTAGTTTATATTTCTGTTTGTTTCTTGCCACCAACTGATTAATTTATCCATTTCTCCCTGTTGACTATTTGGTTGTGGGGCAAGTGATATCGTAAGTGGACTATCGCTCTGTTTACTATGGCCTTTTGACTAAATCAGCTGTGCCCTTGTCACAATCTTTTTTGGCAAGTTGCCTGTAATGTGACAGTTCAACAAAGTAATCTTTCCTTTGTTTACCACACTGGACTAGTTGCCTAGTGTGGTAAAGGCTGTTTGATACTTATATTGACTCTTACTTGTCCAAACACTTCATGAAAGTTTCCCTCAGCCGCAGGCTCCACTTCGCTCTAATGATTATTTTTTTAGTCTGAACTAAGAAATGACCAAAATATTACTAATATCTTTTCTTGTTCCTTTTTGATTGCCTGGTCCCTCTTCCTCTCCAGCTGTCAGGCTACCAGCCGTATTACCCATTTGTTATATGACTAACGATTATGCTGGCTTGTTGCCAGGTTGTACTTCCATGCGCTACATCAGATATGCTCTGAAGAGGATGTTAGTGTAAGAGATCGTCTCCTCTTCTCACTAACTGCCTTAATTAGCTGCAGTTAATGCACATTTGACTGCTTTTATAATCTCAATGCATTGTCTGACCTTCTGAAGTGTCTACCTGTGGTTTCATCAAAAATATCACCTCTCATTTACTAAGATGACGCTGGGACATCTTCCGACAATTTCTCTCTCATCATGCTGATAACTGCTGGCAGCATTGCTTGAGAAAGCCAAGGCAACATAAACATGTATCTGAATCAATCGATATCTCAATTATGAATAGAAAAATAATTTATCCTTGTGCGCAGTGCCGTGGGACATGTTAAACGATAGATAGATACATGTATGCACTGAATGTATCAGCATTACTGTAATAGTTACAACTATGCAGTAAGTATACGTACTAAATACAGGCCTTTATGTCAAACTACTGCTGACTTTAATTAATGATTTACTAGGCAATCTCAGGAGATTTGCTGCAAGTACAGTTTGGGTTGACTTTGTTAGGGTTATCTCCTCTGTTGCAAGCATCGCTAAAAGTGTAAGCTGTGTTTATTATACGCTGCCTCTCCTCAACATGGAGTCTAAATATTGACAGCTTTAGTTATAACAAAACAGCGTTGTACTGAGTCTATTGATTGGTAGAAGCAGCCAGCATCCTATTACAGCAAGGCAGCCTTTTCATATCAGTCAAGAGCTGTTTCACAAATGGCTGTTAGCTGTACTTCATGCTAGAATTAGTGGCTATTTTAAGGTCTCTATTTGCATGCACTTGAGCCACAAGCAACAAGCATAATTGAGTATTACCGATCACTCAGCCTCTGTTATTAATTTAAACTTTATATTGTCTACTTTGTAGCTGCAGACGAAAATAAACTAAATCAAATCAGCTGTTGCTAGCCTCGACTTGTGCTCTATCAATATGGCCAAGTTACATTTACCTATCGCCATACAAGGCGTACATCAAACAAAGTTAAAGTCTCCAGGGAAATTGGTTAAGACATTTCAAGCCTATTTACCTGATGATAGCCTTAGGACATACAGTTGTATCCATTGTCGTGCTCAGTTAGCTAGCCACGATGAGCTCATCTCCAAGGTATTTGTGGAGTTATTCTCTCTTTGCTTTTTATTTTCTTGCCAAACAATTGTTGATGCAGCATTATGGATGTCAATTTGTTTTGTAGTCATTTCAAGGGAGCCAAGGCAGAGCTTATCTCTTCAATTCTGTGTAAGTAGATATCTAGTATTTAGTAGGGGTGCAGTAGATGGCGGAATAGGGAGATGGCTATTCCACTTTTTCCTTTTATTCAGCTCCAAATAATTACCAGTCGGCTGCCAGAACCAGTTCATTGCCAGGTTTCTAATGCCAAGTGGAGACAAAGGCTATATATGGCCTTGTCTGCTTTTGGCAAGTGTTCAAAAACTGAACTGATTTCAATGAATATCAGCTGGCACTTGATTATTGTTTTGGCAGTCCTGATTGATGTATGCCTGGGCTTGCTTTATCTAATCCCTTGCCAACACCTCACATTCACTCTTCACCATTTCTTGGTTAATTTGAACTCAATGTTACTGAGCATTAAATTGAACCTTGTAGGTAGCTGACAGCCGCTTATGCACAAATTGTCCCATGACCATTTTACGCTGGTGAAACATTGCTAGTTTTCATCCCTAAAACCCCGTGTACATATAGCGATTACTAAGCGATTCCCTAAGCGATTGCGTGATTTTGCAACTTCTGTTTCCTACAAAATCGCTAAGCAATCGCTAGCATTTTATTTGAGGTTATCCTCAGGTTTTGATAGAGATCAAAAAATCGCTAGCGGGTTCTTTGATCAGCCAATCACAACGTAAAAAAACTTTACCCTTGTTTCCAATATGGTCTTGTCATATTCAGCGCTCCGATCTATTAACAATCCTGTAATAAATTGAAGGCTATGCTTTGTAACAGCGAGTTTGACCGCAATCGCTGAAGAATTGGCAGTAGTGAAAAATTGCGCAATTTGGGGGAGGGACTTCCCCAATCGGTAAGCAAAATCGCTAGCACGATCGCTATATGTACATGAAGCATTACTGTCAAAATTGGCAAAAAATCATTATTTTTTCTGACTTACTGATGCTGACAGCTGGAAGCTACAAGCTCAGTATTGGCTGTTACATTAACCATCAAGTGCTGCCTTACATCCCACAATAGACTGCTGCCACTATTAGCTGTCTCTGCAGGCGTTACCTCAGGTCAGCGTGGAGGTGTATGTCTAAATCCAGCTATTATTAGCCTATACACCACTCCGTGTATGAGCCTGCAGCTAAGGTGGTTGCAAGTAGCTTGAGGAGTTGTTCTCTTTCATTTACAGAGTGAATGTGGGAACTGGTAGTTCAGAGGAAAGAGTGCTGATCACTGGTCTACACGCTGTAGCTGATATATATTGTGACTCGTGCAAAACTCCCCTTGGTTGGAAATATGTAAGTGGCTGTTGGCTGTGACGTATAGTGGTCTATCTTAGATCGCTGTATTTTTGTGTGTGGAATGTAGATCGGCTGTTACAGCTATTCTCCATATTGTTTTGAATTGAGCATCTTGGTAATTGTGAGCGTGTTGGTAATTGCGTAGGAGTTATTGTGTATGTAGTGTGTATGTGAGGTGGGGTGGTTGGCCGGTCCACAAATCGCATTAAGTGTATGCATTCATGACAGTCTGTCAGGGTTAGTTCATTTAAGCACTAGATGCAGTACTGTGAGAAACTGTGGAGTTGTCTTGTAACCACATTAGTGTATCTGCACTCGTGTCCAGTACTGAGAAGAACGCTCAGTGAATCACCTCGAACTGTTCCCATATCCTCTGGCATTTTGTACCAAATAATTACTGAAAGTTTACCGATGCTCGGTACATTTTGACTAAACTTTTCCTTGCATTGCCAAGTGAGGTACAACAACATACTAATAAAGTTATGCCTGGTTGCTATGACACTGTCTCTGTCAATCAATATGGCTGCAGGCCAACTCTGTCTGCATCTGCAGTCATTGCATATAATCCTATGATGTTGATGATTAAGTAAGAATTTTGTTATCTACTAGTCTGAAAAACAACTAGCTTTGTCAACATTGCCAAGCATTGCATGCTGCTAATCAGTAGCACTGGCTGTCCAGGCACTCAAGTAGTTAGTTTATAGCTTCAATACCTAGTAGAGCATTATAGTCGTTATCAATCATTGGATGGATTGCGTTGTGGCCAATATTGAAGTACCGTATTTCTCACGTGGTATTTCTAGTGAGTGGGAGATAATAGCCTCGGGCCCTGTCCATTGTGTCCCACAGTAGATTGCGCTAGCTGGCTATTTATATATCTTTGGCACATATACACCTACTTGAGTTAATGGATTTTTAAGCTGTCTCAAAAATGCGATGTTGGTGTATTGTAGAATGCTAAAGTGTATTTGATGTTTGTTTTTATAGCTGTTGCTGTATATTATATGTATATTTTGTTTGTTGTAGGAGCATGCATTTGAGAACAGTCAAAAGTACAAGGAAGGCAAGTACATCATAGAGGTAGCGCACATGATCAAGGACAACGGCTGGAGCTAACATCTCTTTTACCAATACCAAATCGTATCTTTCAGCAATCTCTCTTGGCTAACATTTCTCTTCAGACAATACGCCAACTTTCCTTAAAATTGTGACCAAAATGCTCTATTGGATGGTATTTCTTTGGCAGTGTTCTTTGACGAGTGTACCGTGGCTGTTTTTGGTTTTTATATTTAACGGCATGCGCAGAAATCTATTTGTTTCGCGCTGCTGCTCAACCCTGGCAATGTTGATGGTTGTTGTTACCACTTTTCCTTACTTTGCCAATGGTATCTGCCCGCAGCTGAGGCTTTAATGAAATTATAGTGATCTATTTCAAACGAGGGCAGCAAAAATTCAAGCAAGATTGTGGCTTTGTCTTCAGCTCTCTACAGTAACTTATCGTGAAATCAAAATGTTTACGGGTTCCAGCCAACAACACAATACACCAAATCATTTCTCTTTCATTGGTTGACAGCAATGCAAAAAGCTTGGTGGTTTAGCGGAGTGAGCCTTTGTATAAAATGGAGGCCGTTAATTGCTGTTTTCCCAATGCATACAATATACTGTATATATATTTATATAATTGCGTTTCAGTCTAATCAATTTTGTGCTTTTATGTTTGTGCAAATTAGTGTTGTATATCTTCAGTGCAGTACTTTGTAACTTCTGTTTTCTTCTATCATTTATCTTACACCAAACCAAGTGCAACTTACTCCATCTTATTTCAGTTTTTACATAGATGCTCTTTACAGCGGGACCACTTTGGCTCGTTAAGCTTGTTCTCTATATATCGTGTGCATCAGCGCATATATTTTATTTGTTATTCTATGTATTTTGTTTCTATTGCCTTCAATTCAGTACGGGGATAGAATATAGTAAGCTAACAATATACTGTATCAAATATGTCTTGCCTTTCAACTCTGTATCACCTCTCAATTGATAGCTATGGCGTAGGCATTAATGATCTGCTGTGCAGCACAAATGACTTTATTCAATTGTTATGCTGCTCAAATAGGGGCTATAGACCTTGTCATGACTTCACTCGTCTGCTGTGTTTAGCACAAATAGAACTTTGACACAAAAGAGTTGTATGTGCGTAGGCAAGAGCTGTAGATATACCTTAGCTCAGTGAACATAACAGCTCAAATGAACTGAGTGGAATTTTACAAACGTATAATAGAGAGGAGTCGCAACGAATAAACTTGGAATAAATATTTCTTTTCAGAATTAATTTGTGGACATAATGCAGCCCCAAACCCTATGACAATAATCTCTATTTGATTAAACAAATGCTCACCTACTCGTGGGTGGGAGGGAGGGACCATCTAAACAGTGAAATATGTAATCTTACGCACATTTCTTTGTCAAGAACAAAAAGCTATATCATTAATAAACCAATCACTTGTGTGATTGATAACATTAAAAAATGGTAGACATTAGGGAAGTGAAGCCTTAGGTTTGATAAAGCTATCTTGAAAATACAAAACTACCTCAACTGGTTGCATTCTCTCTCTACAAGGTTACAGAAGAATGCTGGCTTTGTCATGTCAACAGGTATATGTATATAAGAGCTACAAGGTAACGCCAGGAAAGAAATACAAGTGTTTGAGAGACGTATCAATAGTCATGTTCACTTGTTTGTATCCTCTCTTAGTTTCAATGTAAGATAGCTTACGTCTGACCATCTGTAGTAACTCCAACAAATGATGGTCACAAGCGTGTTTCTCGAACACTTCCACCATGATACGAGAGAACCAACAACCATGGCTGTTGCGCCTCCATGAGACATAGCCGTCAAATGTAGACATGGCAATAATAAAGTCAGATTTGTTGGCTACTTTGGATGTGGAGGAAGGCACTAGATTGTTCAAAGGAACAACGACAGGTTTCAAGGTATCCATACGAACATTGCCTAACGAAAAGCCGATGTCGTTCAATTGCTTCTTCACAGGTTCAAAGCTTTTAGGAGGTTCCAAAACTTTATTTCGATGAACAGCGCGGTCTTGAGCGCGTCCCAAACTCGCATCAAAAAATATAAACTTGGGTTTACCTGCAAGATATGGACAGTGCGTGCTATCAAAGTGGTCGTAGATTTCATTTAAGAAAAGACTCTTGCCGTCTGAACAGGCAATAGCCTTGCTGCTCTTGGAGCCATGGGTAGAGAAACCTAAAACGAAGCTGCCATAATTGCTGTGAGCTCGATTATGCCTTTGACTTTCTAATTCACGAAGAACCTCCTGCCGTGTCATATCCACAAACACTTTCACGTTGTAGTTGAGCTGGTGAAATAAATTGCTGAGGTTAGTCAAGTCATGCTCAGCACCAGTTCTCGCCGGAAAGTTTTGGTCGATAAACTGGATGTTGAAAAAAAGCATGGCTACACCTCGCACTGGATGGCTTGTAGAGTAGACAGTTGGAGAGGAAAAGACTTTGGATAGAATGTGTGGGGAGACAACTGGTATAACCTTTATGTCCATAACCGCTGGTTGTACATCGAGGTTTGTCAGTGTTTCTGGGAAAGATTCACTTCTTGATATGATAGTGGTTGGTCCTTTGACATCCTCATCTACAAGCAGTGTGTCATTTCAGCTGAAGTCGTGCAATAAATGACGTAAAAATGCAGCAGACTTCAGCTCAAAAACTGAAACAAAATTCTTCACTTAAAACTTAAGTATATCAAAGTATAAAACGAACGACTAACATAATCTACATATCTAAATGTGAAAAATGTGTGTGCCTGTCATTGAGGGTAAATGGCCGCCTGCCTAAACCACGACACTGAAGCCGCGATTATACTAGGGGACTTTCCTTTGAAGGTTGCCGATGAATATTGTCGCAGAAACTTTGCGCAGCTGTTGGTGGAGAGAGAGGGTTGTGGCCGACTGAGACTCAGCAAACCAGCAGCGTAGGGTTTGAGCGTCAATTTGCAGCAATTTTATAGCCAAATGTCACAATTAAACCAATTGTGTTGCTCTATATAATGACTCCAATTATTTGTTTATTCAAACCTGGATATAAAGTACACAATGATTGCCATAAGATTGTGAGACTATTACTAAATAAATTAATATTACCACCATTGGTAATAAATCTGTTATTATTTCTTTTACTTAAAGTTAAATTCTGTATATTTAATAATATTGATTAATTCATATTCGGAGAAATTATTATTATTTCCGATACAAACATGAAAAAAACATCATATTTTCTCAAATTTATTATTTAGCTTTAATAATTATTTAGTTTTTACAAGATTCAAAGTTTCATATGCAGGTTAATAAAATAGGCTTCAAATACATACATAGAGAATTACCAACCAACTGTTAGAAAATCATTTATAATTAAATATCAGCTCATCAACATGAGCGGGAACGCGCTTCAATCATATCAATGACAATGAGTGGGCAACTCCAAAGTTGCAAACTCGAAAATTTAGTGTATCGCAAATGTGTAAAGGCAACTTGCAACTGGTCTGCGATCACCAATTGAGACTGAGATGCATTTGCTCTAGTGAATTAAAAGCTGCTGTAAAAACATTTCAAAGGATTGATTTAATGTATGACGGGGGCTTTAAATTTGCCATTTGTTTTCAAACTGGAGATATTAGTAACTTTTTTCAGTATTAATAACGTAGGTGGAGACAATCATATCTCAATAATTAATGTGTCAAATGGCTATGCAATCCTGAAATACTACGCTGAGAGAAATTGAAACTGCTGTAAAAACATACTATTGGACTGAACTGATGTATGGCAGGAGCTTATAAATAGTGCCATTTAATCTCTAACTGGAGATATTTGCATTTCCAGGTTTAATATTTCCAATAATGTAGGTGGAGACGAATCAGAAACAGTTACAATTTGCTATGAGATGGTTGGAGTGTCGATCAAACACACCTGACTTACATAATTGTTCTCAAGTAGCTTAGATTGTAACATTCTTTCATAGCATTGCTGTTGCAAGTCTGTTTGCTCAGCACACCTGTGTCATCTCTCAAACTCCACGGTGAGAGAGAGATGGGAGAAATACAGTAGGGAAAGCGGAAAGGGGTGAAGCAGGGTGGGGGTATAGGGTAAAAAGTAGAGGGGGGCGAGAATAGAGCTGGCTGGCTCAATGATACTTGAACACGACGGGTAATACTGCTCCTTATATATAATACAGTATATCAGAGATAACCGACATACTGGCAGCGGTGCTGTCTGTAAGGAGCCCAGGGTCAGCATCATAGTCAGTAATGTACAACCTTTCATACATCTCCGGATGCTCCTCCTTGCAGAAGTCACAAAATGCCCTGTATCGGTGAGACGTGCCTGTTACCAATATATGAAACAGCTCCTCTGCCTGCTTTCTGGTGAGACGGATCTCATTAAAGTCTTGGTAAACTTTAAAATCTAAATTTTGCTCCTAAAACGAGTAGACGCCATTGAAAGCGCATTTGAAAGCGCATGACTATTTATCCAACATAAAAAACCTACTTTATGCTTAGGATTCAGTCATAGCATAAGTGACCAGCTAGGAGTTGCTTGCTCAAACCGAATTGTAGGGAGACAACTCTTTATTGTAAAAATTATGTGTCACATGATAGCAAGAATAATATGAGCACTCACCAAAGAAAAATGATAATAAAATTAGCAAGTAAAAGAGGTGTGGATATGTCTGAGCTAACTTCTGGGCAAGGATTTTTGCGCTGATGTAACAGAAATAATAGTACACATAAGGTCACCTGATACAGCATGTCCACTGTCCTTAACATGAAGTCACTGTCCATATTTTCTCTGACATAGCTCTGATTTCGCGTGAGCCTAAGATACTCTTCATGGCGTAGCAGATATTTTGATCCAGCCTAGTGACAAGAGAAGAGTGAAGGCTCCTAATGCACACACCAAACGATTAACGTATTATGAAAGTACTGCCTAGTTGGAAGTAATAGCTAGTATTTCTTACCATGGCCCAACTAACTGTTTAGTAACTGATGCTGTTCATCTAACAGTACACCTGAAAGAGAGACAACTTAATGTTAGCTAGTATTATAGGATCCTCCCAACTATGGAATGGTACGGCTATGTTATAACATGTACCGTCTAACAATAACCAGTAACAATAGTGGCAAGGGTCAACACTCTGCAGCGCATACATGGTGTGTATGCTGATCAATCTAGTCCAAAAAGGTGAGTGAATTTTCTTTGATAAAATTGAAAAGTTAACGGTGAAGATAAATAGGTTGTTCAGCACAAGGTCCAACATGTTTCTCTTGTACGATCACTTGTAAAACAGGCCAACTATTTTTATGCGAACCTCTGTATAACCAACATGCAGATGCAAATGCTCATATAAATCACAATGGTCACTCAAAATTAATATTTTGATTGTTCTCAAAATTAAAATAGCAGCCGGCAGGACCATAACAATTAACAGTGCAAGAATAAAGCACACTCTAAATGAACCCACAGTGAGCCCTGTATGATAAGTAACAAGCAAGAAACGTATAAATGCTAATTACTGCTAGTAGATTAGTCTAGGGGCCTTGCTAGCTTGTGGGATTTTGTGGCGCTCCATTATCAAACCCCCGCCAGCGTCCAGGAAAAACCTTAGTGCACTGAGAGTTGTCCTCTTCTATTTAACAATGATTAAAAATAGCAATTTGCCTATGCATACTCCATCTGGATTGTGTTATAAGATGCAAAATAAGAAGCGGAAAAGAATTTAACAACATTTGGGATAGATGCCATGTTTGGCTGAGGTTTGTGAGACTAGTATATAGCATCATACAGTTCGCAAATTAGTTAACCTCCAATTTTCAAAACTTGACAGTTTATTGTTTGCGGGAGATATTCACTACAACGGAACCTTTTTTCAGCAGGAAATTGTTGCAACCTATTCATCAGAAAATCTTAATAAAATATGATAAATTTCTCGACAACTCTTTGGGATTACACTTTATCTTTGTGAAAAAGAAGAAAACAACTCTCAGGACACTAAGGTTCTTCCCTAGACGCTGGTGCGTGTTTGATAATCCCACAAGCCGGCTAGGCCCCTAGACTACTAGCATGTATATATTGTTTTTGATTTTTATCTAACAGTTTGATTACAATTTTTGTTTTTTACTGGTCATATATGGCTCACTGTCAATAAAACAACTTTGACTGGAGTAGCATAGTAACTCATAATTTAAATGTTATAATAATAATCATCGATTAAATTCCATCTATCTATATTAATAGTGGTGGCATCAAATTGCTATACTGATAAAATAATTAATAACGATGATAAAAGAAAACAATACCAAACAAAAATTATTATTATGATATAGCCAGTGAGTTGATTGAGTGATTGTGACTTGTTAGTAGGCAACTGAGCATGTCAAGTTACAGTAATAGGTAGTATCAGTAACAAAAGCAGTAAAAATCATAACAGCACAGTAGATGGCTATTTGGATGGCTCACACTGAACCACCCAAAAGTAGAATTGGTCTGCCTCATATGGATTAGTGACCCTGTAATGAGAGATACGCGAATGAGCCACATGCAATCGCCTCGGGATCCAAACATTGAAGTACATACTCCACAATGCTGTTAACCATCAAAATTTCTATGGCAAAAAAGAGAAAACTTTTGGATTTACCAGGATAAGTAATAAAAACGCCACAAATCAATTTCCTTTAGGTATTTTTGATAACCTGATTAATTGAACGTGATATATTTTGGAGGCGTAACTCCACAGTTTATATATAAATAAATAAATAGCTATGTTTACAATAACAATATAACAGCGAAATCTAGTAACAAATAATTGTTTATTGTTGCTATTCAACATTATTATTATAATTAACAGATACTAAACTAGAAAAATTTATATGCCCGGTAAGTTTCAGTTTCTGAAATAATAATTATAATATGTTATTAGTTAATTAATTGTATCGTTTCCACTGAATAATAATAACAAACAACTTAATAAAAATATTATTATTTATTAAAATGAATAATGACAGTAAACTGAAAATTGTTTTAAAGTATAAATCATATTGCATCGTACTACAGGCTATAATATAAGATATTATAATAATTATAATTATTGGTCACTTTTACATATTTATTTATTATAGTTTTTAATTATTATTATTAACAACAACCCTCATTTCATTAGGAAGCTTTAATTATTATTTATTTATTACATTCCGGGTGTTTTATAAGCATTTCTGATCATAAAACTCTCCATTGGAGGATAATGAGATCTATCGTAGCAAAATCTGTACCAAAGTAATGATGTCAATTTGGATCCCTGGACTTCGATTTTTCATTAGTCCAAATTTAGAGCGATTTCGTCATACAAAAAGGTATCAGTGATTAGAGCGGAATGGCTTCTTTGTTTTCCCCCATGAATTATTGAAATATGATTCTTCAGTAAAAAGTTTTGATTTATTTTGTAAACCCTAGTATCTTAGCTTAATTATATTTTATATAGAATTCTGACCAGAAACAGTTTTGTTTTAACCCAACAGTACGTGCGTTTTATACTGCGCAATGGTTCGCATATCTCTCCCCACAGGGTTACTAATATGGCTCAGTGAGTAGCATTTGCAGAAATGAAAACAATGTATCCCACTTTTTTCAATCGAGTCCAGAACTCAGTTTAATTTATTTTGGGAACGTAGCATTCCAGTATGCTTTGATATGCTTGATATTTACATCGCGAATAGTTACACGTATGGAGTTTTGTGTAGTAATTGTTGTTGAAGCTGATAGATATTAGTACTCATGAGCATTTATTTAAATGCAAATTGCTGAGTGGAAGCACATGTTTGACTACTTTGACTGTTTTGTACAGTATTGCTCTCCCCTGGAAGAAGTTTTAGCTGCAAGCCTGATCAGTTTTTCTGTCTTCATTCTTCATTCATTGTTCTAAACTCCTTACTTTCGTCTAGCGTACATAAAAACACCAAGATCTCTCAAGGTCTGATTGTAGAAACTTTTAACAAATTTCCACTTTGATTGCTCATCTTCAAATCTCACCTTAATGGGACACTTTTGGTCTGTATTCTCTGTTTTTCTACCTAGCCTCATAGCTTGATTTGGAGTGATTGGTGATTTGGGATCAAGCAGTCTAGTTTCATCAAATCCTTTATTGTCTCCATTGCTGGTTTGTTTTTTGTTTCAATGAATTGAATTTTTTTTCGGTTTTCCTTTTCTTTGAGCCCCTCTTCTCTCTCAGTGCTTTTGCTTTTTTTGCTATTTCGTTTTTTTGTTAATCATCCAGATTTTTGTAAGCACGTCAGACTACTTCCTTTCTATTTCATCAATTTTGCTATTGTATTGTTTTCAACAACTTAACTGACCATCTTCTCTATATTATCAATTTGTTGCATTCTCTTAGTATTCATGGACTGCGTTTGATCAGCTCCTGGAGAGCTTGTTTTTTTTTCCATCCAAATGCCTGTGCAATGCCCACGTATGCCTTTAATTACCATCTGAGTAATTAATGCTACTTTATTGTATTGCAGATTTTGGCATGGATCATGGTACCAATAGTTGTATGTATTACAGGTAATCCACTTACTTGGGACTTAATTTTTCTGTCGTTTCTTCCATATTACACACTCAGAATCTCTACAGGTGGCAAATTTTTCCTGCACCGCGTTAAGGTCATGCACACTATCGCTCAATAATTTATTTATGTAGATCGCTAAATGATGATATTGATTGTTGGGATATATTAGAATGTGAATGAGATTGTTGTTTAAATAGATCAGTGTTTTTCTAGCAGTGATTGTGAGTTTCTACTGACTCCTGATAATTATAAAATAAATGACAACAGCCAACAACAATGGGTTGCAGCTAGGCGCTATCCCTAAGTATTATTAACCATTATTATCGACAATTTTGAACGAAGTAGTATTTATTATTGATAACTGTATTTGGCATAAAAACTCAAACCAGATAAGACAAATTTTTCAATATCATTATTTATATTGATAAATTTTATAATAATAAGTAATAAATTTAATAGTAGTATTATTATTATATAACAATTATTATAATAATTAATAATATTATAATTTTATATATATTTATTATATTATTATATATATTAATAATAATTAATATAATAGTAATTATAATTATGTCATGTTATGTTAGTCTAGATCTCCTAGGTGTGGGGAAGGGGGAGACGTCAGTCAATTATCAAAACTAAAACCCGAAAAGAACAAAGGAAAGCTCGACAGCCAGCAAAACTATCTTTTGGGCTGAGCTCTGAACTCTCTGGACGTGCAACAGAAAAAGCTTTGGTGCATGAAACTTGTATTGGAAACTTGCACCGGAGGCATTGACCTAACCACTGATCTCGTAAGATGTCTGCATTGGGAAGAATTCTGGTGGTTTTCAAATTCAGTCCTAAGAAAAGAATAATATTTGTCGCCGACAAACTTACTAAACAAATTGTGACAGGCATCCCTCCGTCTCTCTTCTAATGAGGGCAATCCGAGAGCCATCCTAGCCTTCGTGACACTAACGACTCCTCTTAGGCCACATATGAATCGGATCGCCTACCTCTGCACTCTCTCCAACTGTTCCATATGCTTTACCAGGTGGGGATCCCAAGCCTTGGAAGCATAACCCAGGACTGGCAGACAAAAGGAGAGGTATGCCACAAGTTTCACTTCCATAGGAGCGTCATAGAGGGCTCTCTTGATCATTCCCAATTTTTTGGAGGCCATCCTGGTCATCATGTCTATGTGTGAATTCCAGTGCAGTGGAAATTGTTGCATATATAGAAACCCAGATATTTAAACTCTGATACTAATGGTCTGTTGTCCAATGTGTACATTACCTCGACATTAGGTTTTTTATTAAAAGCTACAATTTGACACTTAGCGACATTGAATGCATACGGTTTTGTTTAGCCCATTTTGACAAATTGTTGAGATATTGCTGGAATTTATCATGATCCTCTGCGCTGTTCACCACCATGTAGGCCAGTGCATCATCAGCGAATAGCCTTATAGAGGAGGAGTTTAAAGAGCTAGCTATATTAATAATAAAGACTAGAAACAGCGGCGGACCAAGGAAAAATCCCTGAGGCATTCCCGATGTAACTGGCAAAGGCTTTGAATGATGTCTACAGGAGCACTACAGTGAGTAGTAGTTGCAAGCATGTCTCTTTGCCTAAGTCCACTATCAAACACCCTACATACACCAAGGGATATCAACTTTTGACCAAAATCAAATTTCAAACCTCTGTATCTCTCTTTACAGACATAATACAGCATAAATCTTTCGTAGATAGGTTGACCGACCACAGATCTACACATTCCAATCAAAAAAAAATGTAAGCTCACCTCAATGTGAAAATTGTTAAGCTTTTTCTTTCAAAAACTTGAAGATTTACGTACACACGGGCAAAACATGATTCGAGACATGGGATTAGCTGAGATAGTTGAGCTCCGCCCACAAACTGTGTGTAGTTCGAGCATCATTAATAACTGTGCTTTTGGATACGTTATGGGAGCGTCCCAGATGTGGAAGAAAAACAGAAACTGGGCTAGTAATTGACGTCACAGACAAGACCTCTGCTGCCCGTGTGTACGGAAATCTTCAAGTTTCTGAAAGAAAAAGCTTAATAATTTTCACATTGAGGTGAGCTTATAATTTTTTTTTGATTGGAATGTGTAGATCTGTGGTCAGTCAACCTATCTTCGAAAGATTTATGCTGTATCATGTCTGTAAAGAGAGATACAGAGGTTTGAAATTTGATTTTGGTCAAAAGTTGATATCCCTTGGTGTATGTAGGGTGTTTGATAGTGGACTTAGGCAAAGAGACATGCTTGCGACTACTACTCACTGCAGTGCCCCTGAGATGATGTCCCTCTAAAGCCACTCTCTGGGTTCTATCTGTTAGAAAGCAATGTGTCCAACTTACAATCACCAGATGAAAGAAGTTACTTAGCATCTTTTTAATGAGTAAGTTATGGTCAATTTTGTCAAAAGCTTTGGAAAAATCTAAGACCGCTGCATGAATCGTTTGATTTTTGTTGATATAACTCATGATGTCATGCAAAACTGTTACAAGCTGAGTTGTACAAAAAAGACCTCTTCTGAAACCATGCTGCTGCCTGCTATCAGTGAACGTTTCTAGATGGGTAGTTAGTTAGTTGACCAGCAACTATTTTCTCCAACATTTTGCAACAAATGCAACTTAGGGATACCAGTCTGTAATTAGACAATGTTGTTGATCTAGAACCTTTCTTAAATACTGGAACAGCATTTGCGGTTTTTCATAATAATTAATAATAATGGTTGTTGCGGTGGCGATGACGCTGCAACAGCTTGCATCACATGATAATGATGATGATGTGTTCATTCATTAGCAGTAATAATAATAATATATTACTATTATAATAATTAATTACTATTATAAGATATAATAGTAATAATAATGGTAGCAATATAATAATAATAATAAAATAATGATAAATAAATAAATAATAATAATAAATAAAATTAATAGTAGTATTATCATTATAATAATAATAATAATTATTATTCTTTATTTATTATAATAATTATTTATTAATCAATTATTATTATAATAAATAATAATCATTACTATTAGCATTATAATAATAATAATTATTATTATTATTAGCAGTAGTAGAAATAGCAGTAGTAATAATTATTATTATCAATTATTATTATAGGAAGTAATAATAATAATAAATAATAGTTATCCATGAATCAATAATAATATTATTATTAACAATAATAATTCGTGTACATCAGAATAGTAGTAGTAGTAGTAGTAGAGGGTGTAACATTATCTACCATTCATAATACCTACATACGATGCACATTATACTACAACACCATTATCTATTATCACTTGTGTTGTACATCTTCTTTCTTAAATACTTATTTAATAAGAAAGCTATGAAACAAACTATTAAACAGAAACATAATAATAAGTTATTATTATGTTTCTGTTTAATAGTTTGTTTCATAGTTTTCTGTGTGCCGCTGCTCACACCCGTTTATTATTTATATATGTTTTAGATAGCCCATGGATGGTGACGGGCTTTATTTATACTCGTGTATACATACTACTAATATCTTACATCATCATTAACATCATTAAACAACTAACCACCAACGAACCTGTCTTTAAGTGAATTCATACTAACAAACACTCAATACGAAACCTAGTATAGGATACTACATAACATT
Source organism: Cryptosula pallasiana (assembly GCA_945261195.1). Lineage (NCBI taxonomy): Eukaryota > Metazoa > Bryozoa > Gymnolaemata > Cheilostomatida > Cryptosulidae > Cryptosula > Cryptosula pallasiana. The sequence continues at coordinate 47,216,764 of OX183133.1, read as the reverse complement.
ACAGTGGTGGTAGTAGTAGGTAGTAGTGGTAGTAGTAGTAGTATTACTATTTTAAATTTATTGTCACTCACTGACAACACTGTGACTATTATTATTACTGTGAATGAAGAATGACAAAGCTGCTCTGCAATAAAAAAGCTAGTGATTCAACTTTCAAGAAGGTTATCTGAAACTTAAAATTAAATAATAATAATAATACTATAATAATATATTATTATTATAATAATAATAATTATTATTAATTTAATATATAATTAATAATAATAATAAATAATAATAAGTAAAAAAAGAAGCATCATCATCAACAACAGCATAATAATAGAATACTGGACTGATTGTCGAAAACTTGGATGTCGACAACCTGGATGTCGACAAAGTTGGCTCGGTCGGCGACAAAATAAGTTCGGTTGGCGACAACTATGACCGGATGGTCGAATAACTGACCTGGATGTCGACAAAGCGCTGGTTGATGGTTACTCGTCTGCTGGGCGACAATGATTATCCTGCCGTCGACAATTTATGGTTGCTATTCTCATCAGTAGAGGACAACTCACAATCTGCAGCAGTGTCTCATGTGATGTGAGCAAAGCGAGAGACTATCTATTTCTCTTTTAATATATCCATTCCATTCAATAAATTGTTCACTGTTTTTTTGAAATAACGATAACCGCTCTACTTGCCGTACGTATGTTATAATTTATATCATAGAAAATACATTTGAACACTATATCTATCTACCTACTACTCTCCAGATTATCAAGTACTGCGATCAACAATCGAGCCCATCATTAACAACTGGGAATCCATGATGTCATATGTATATATGCAAATTTAGTAGACTTGCTTCCTAGTCAAGATTACAATCATAGTCATATCTCCTAAACATTACATATATTTTGACATTGTGCATACCTCACTACATACATCATGAGCCTTTGCAAAACGAAGCCATTATAATATTTTTTTTTATAAATCTCTCAACTGGCGATAATATTAGGAATAATACATATCATTATATTGCATTGTAATAGCCTTATATTTTAATGGTATATAAACATCATTTTATCCTTGCCTGCTAATAGAGGTCTGTTTTGTTACATTTTATGTAAATACTTTATGTAAATAAAAGAATTCATTCCATTATAAATACATTTGGCCACACTCATAACAAGTGATGAAAGAAAATGAGAATTAGTAATTATCCTCTTTTGGTAGTGCAGACAACTCAAACGTTACATATCATATTACAATACATGTAGCTTGGTTTATGGTTCTGACAATTAAATAATTAATGAAGAACAATCTACTGTATTTCATTTCTAATTTGCTGTAGTAGTATAAGTAGTAAGTATATAATAATTTCTTTTTACAATTGTTACTTATTTGATACTAATAAATAAAGGTGTGTGTAACTACTCACTCATCACTGGTTTATGTATTTTTATGTATTGTCGACATCGAGTCTAGGCTAGTCGACAATCCGTCTGAAATTGTCGCCATGCAATCTAACTTTGTCGACATCCAGGTTGTCGACATCCAAGTTTTAGACAATCAGTCCAGTTACCTAATAATAATAATAATTTAAGTTGTTTAAAACAGTGTTATTACCACTTATTAACATATTTCCCCGCCGAGTGATCTTTAATGGTAGAGTTTTTAAAATTACGTCTAATAACTAATTAATGGCATTGAAATCCCCCAGTTGCCCGTGATTGAAATATTATAATAATATATATGTTTATATTTGAACGATTAATGGCCTTGGTTGAGTTGATGACCATAGAACGAACTATCTCTCTTCTAGTTTGATGTTAAAGACAAAGTAGTCACAGACAACATATAGTTATGGTTCTAGGTCTGTGGATAAGTTATCAATGGAGGTCAGTTATCATCTCGGCAGCTGTCGTATAGAATCGGATAAATACGAACGTCGCCATTACTGATCCTAGACAAATTACTATTATTATTATATATCTACCGATCTATGATACGCTTAGAAAGTTGGAATATTTTGGTCTCTGCAGATTGGTATGGCTGAATTTTTTGTGATTATCGAAAGCTCTGTTACCATGTTTTATGTTGTGCTAGGTACAAAACCCATAACAGAAGGCAGTAACAACAACAGTTGATAACTTTTTTTTCAAAAATGAAAAAAATAATAATAATAATAATAATTTAATAATAAAAAATTAAATTTTTTTTGTCATTTTTGTTATTATAATAATCTATCAATATATACATGAATTACAATAATAATAATAATAATTGTTATTACTACTAACTAGTAGTAGTAGGTTAGTAGTAGTAGGTAGTTGTTGGTTATTTATTTATTATTATTAGTCAGTAGTATGAGTGTATACTACTACTACTACTAACTACTACTCTACTACTATGAATGGTTGTTAAGTAATAATAATAAGTAGTAAAAAGTTATGGTAATTATCACTATTATTATAATAATAAATGAACCATAATTATTATAATTAATAGTAATTATTATTAATTATTATTATTATAATAATAATAATGATGAATGATGATTTATTATTATTTATTTCTTTACATCGATCATCATAGATAGTGATGATGATGATGAGGATACATACATCATCATCATTTATTTACTTTTTTTTACTGCTTGCTACTACTACCACTACAACTAAAAGTATAATACTATATTATTAACTAACTATTATTTAGAGATAATAATAAATAATAATATAAAACAACTTTATTTATTATTAATCTATTTACTTACTACTACTAGTCACCACTGCTACTACAACCTTTTTGTTTTTATGATAATTTTCTGTTTCTGTTATTATAAATAAATATTTAACTAATACTTACTACCAATAAAAATAATGATAAAAACTGATATTTGTGAGCTAGTTCGTCGTTATGGTTGTTGTTGCCGTTGTACTTATTGTTAATTATTATCATGATTTGTTAATATTTATCTATCTATTATAACAAAATAAGTCGTAATCATAAGTTCAGAAAGTGGTTGTTTTACTCCTACTGTTGATTTATTTTTAGTCAGCATTAAAATTAATAATAATGAACAGAATTTATTTTCGTAATAACTGCTAACTAACAATAAGCTATGTTAGGTAACACTACGATCACTATCACCATATCTATTATTAAAACAATCATCATCATCATTATCAGTAATTATAATTGATATTTCTGTCAAGCAATTATTATTACTCTTTTAATATTAATAACCTTTTTTGCATAGTTTTCAACAACATAATAATGATATCACCGATTAATATGATTATCCATACCCTTTGTAGTAGTTTCTGGTAATCTTGTCGCATTGTTGTTGTTTCTTGGCATGAAAGTTACCTCTTCTGTAGTAAATATTTATAACTAAATGGTGATATAAGTAAATAATTTTTGTATACATTGGTAGTGTTTAGTTTTTCTCTGGCCAGCACAAGTAACATTTATATGTATTGAGCACAACTTCTGTAAATCAGTCGTGCATGATCAGTTGAAGAGTGATGATGCAGCTCTAGAGATTTGAAAGACATTTTAAATTGGTCAAGTTTACATTGACTGACTGATCTTGTTTGGTTTGTTGAAGCAAAACATAATGCCAAGTACTTGTTCTTCAGTTCCACCGCAATTTGTTCACTTGACATTTGTATGTCATTCGATGTGAAATAGTTTGAAGCGAATGCTAGTCCTTGACCCCAATACAAACTGCCAAAGTTTTATCGATGCATAATATAAATTTGTCAGACCATGGGCTACATTCTTGCCTGGTTTTATGTTTCAGTAAAAAAATGATCAGTCAGATGGTGCGACATGAGTAATGAAACTGACGACACCAACTACGCCGATATTGAAAATATAGAGAGCGTGGAGGGTATCATCAAAATAGGGATATCTGGGTAAGTGTTATTTGAAACACTACATTTACAAGAAAGAAAGACTTGATTGAAGTATCAGCTGTAATTTAGTAGTCTAGTTGAATATTAAATTTGAATCAAGTTAAAATTGTATAAATTTTACTCGGAAAATAATTGTCCGTAGCACATATACTCTGACACGACATCACAGATGTATCGCAATCCGTAACAGCCTTGCAAGTTCAATATCATTTATTTCTTAACTCCATGCAAAGACAATGCTGACGTTGAGATAAACACGGCAAAGGTATGCCTTGCGGTCAGTGTTAAACAGCCTCTGAGCCATATCATTTTTGTTGATACAGTTGAATACGTAGTAATTGCTGCTCTGCTGGCTATCAACTGAAGTTGTAATTGTTATCTGCACTGAATGCAGTATTACTAACTTGGCTACGACCAGACCAACTAATCATGGGATCAAGTGTTTCCACCATTTAGGTGACAGTTAACAAATGTACTTCATTTACATTTGTAGTGCTTGTTACTCGTGCTACTATCGTGGTGTAGTTATGTTCTCGTGTTATTTTGGGCTTGCACATAGTCGAGTTGTGTACTTACTACAGCTTTGTTTGTTGGGCTCTGGGCATTGGTAATAGATGCAAAGAGTTGATTCACTATTGCTCTTTGAAAAGGTGTGTGCATAGAATAGCTATAATTGCTTTCATAGACTGCAATCATATTTCTGTGTTGTTGTTCTATGCCTATTGTGAAAACCATTATCAGCCACATTGAATGGGCGAGTCTACCTTTCCTCAACAGGGTGGTAACTATGCGCAGTTGGATATGTCTGGGTCATCTATCTTATGTTATGGAAATTTTGGACTTCCAACCAAAACTAGTCTACTGGTAAATTCGCCATTTTTTACCTAGAAAGAGTTATTTTTTTTCAATTACGTTTGTGGTGTGGAGTGCCATGTTGATATTGGATACTCCCTCTCCATTCAGTGCTAGCCTATCCAATGCAGTTGGGAAAGAAAGGAGCAGAGAGCAATAAAACACCCTGTATTACCTGTAAGACATCAATTACACATACTATTGTACTACCTTCATGATTACTTTGTGTTGATTGCAGAGCTCCGTCTATAAGTGACTTGAGTCCAAATAGTGACTGGAGGAGCTTTCCACCATCTTCTTACAACTGTTGCTACGGGTTACCCTATCAGGTATGCAGGTACCACCCCTTTTCTCCTCTATCGGGTTGTGGTTTACCTGAAAACCCTTTATTGATTGATAGTTGATGCTTTCATTACAATAGCGTAGCTAGCGTGTTTGTATTGGTCTAGTTCAGCTTGCAGTATGTTTGAATCATTTCACATAAAAGCTTGCCAACGTCTCCGCTGGACTATTTTACAATCGAGCGGCCTAGTATTTGAATTCTTTGAGCTAAGTTGGAATGGTTTGTAATGAGTTAGTGCGTTAGAAGTGCGTGCAATGTTGTGGACAGTAGCCGTATCTACAGACTTGCAGCTTGACGGCAAGGTAAAATTGCTTGCCATATCAGCTATATTATTTGCATGCATGTCTTCTGTTCACTATTCTCTTATCGTTAGGGATGTTCCATTTGCCGTTTTCCTACCATTCTTTTACTCTCATATTTTGTACACAGAATAGGTAATATTAATGCTTCCATTCGGTGGCACACGGTTGTAGTTTGGTGTGGTTCCCATACAGTGCGATGCATGTCACACGGTAAATACATTGATAGATAGTAAGCTGTGCGGAGACATCATTTGTTAAATGAAAATGATAAAATGTAGCTATTGCTGAGGGCAATGGAGAATGGACAAAGTACACGTGCATGAAAGCAACTGTCCTGTCAAAAATATTATTTCATTGCTGTATGTAGCTTGCCGTGATAAATGACGGCCTTCACGATTTGGAAGAATCGCCTGCAAACAAACATATAAAGCGAGTTATTATAGTTTTTCTGAAGTAAAATGGACGAAGATGTCTATACCTGAGGTTATTTTACTTGTAGGACCACAACTATGGTGCCCCACCCCCACCCACACCTCCACCAAGCCCTGGTTCCAACGCATTAGTAACTAAAAACAAATCGTTTGAAATCGCTTTGAAATCTCTTAAACCAAACAAGTCAGTTCCAGAAAGGAGAGCTAAGGCACCTGTAAAACGACAGGCAGTGCGGAGGAGAAATGGTAACTCTAAGGCTACGGTTGTGAAGCCGGTGGCCGACGAGTGCGAGTCGGTAGTGGTAACTGCAAATGCAGAGCAGGAGAATGGAGTAGTGCTAGCCTCTGGTGACTACAGTGACAGTATAACCAGATGTATATGCAGTTTTACTCATGATGATGGCTATATGATATGTTGTGACCAATGCCAGTAAGTACTGTTCCCCTCTCTCTCCACTCACATCTGCTTGATAGAGGATGCCAATATATGACGAATCAGTTGAGCTTGAATAGTTGTAGCTAATGGCAGCAATGTTTGCTTTGCATTACTTTCTGCTCTGTAATTATATGAGCCTCCTACCCACTCGTTAACACATGTTGCCTATTTCGCTCTTTGTCAAGTCTATATCCAACTATCGATCCAAAGCGTTTGTGTTACTTGTATCATTTATTCAATTTGTGTTGTCTGAAATTGACAATAAATAATATGTTGAATATTGAGAATATGAGAATACAATTTTCGTTTGTTTTTAAATTGTGATTCAAATGGTATGATGGTGTTAGCACCAGTCGTTTGCAGTGTAGTCCCCTCTACCCGTCGACTTTCCACTCTAGAGTATTTTGTGATGTTGTAGGGTCTGGCAGCATATAGACTGCATGGGCATAGACCGCTCTAATATCCCTGAAGAGTATTGCTGTGAACAATGTATGCCGCGCAAGGTACACAAAGCCAGGGCTCGACTCATTCAGAAGAAAAAGCGAGATGACATTCTGCGAAACTCAAGCGAAGACGAAAACTCGACCAATCAAAAGAAGCCTACATCGTTGCTGAAGGTTGTTGGTAAACACCGTAATAGCAAGAAGGTTGTAACACCGGTGAAGAAGAGTAGCGGCACTGTTGCTGGAAACAAGAAAAAGGCTGCCATTAATACTATTGTGAACAGCAAGGTGTGTACATATATTTGTGGTGATTTACAATGAAGAGTTTTTTGAATCCTTTATCACAGTCTTTGTTCTCTTTAAAACTTCCTACTTGCTCTTGTGGTGTGCCTCAGTTGAGGCAAACCGCTTTCTATTGTACCTGAACACTGCAGTCTGCCCTGTTCCAAGTGCAGTCGAGCTTGAACATTCTAGTTTCACTAGCTGATCAACCCTAGCATGTTTGTTGAGCTGTAAACTAGCTGTGAGCAGCATTGTTCGCTGATCATCTAGCGTAAAGCCCACTACACTTGATCTGCTAACTAAATGACTATTTTCCATGTATGCAAATGGATAGGCGTGCGATACATTTACTTGTACTACTTTCTCAGTTAGTAATTGGCCAGAAGCCAATGTGTGCATATACGTGGGCACTGAGGTGTGCTTGTTACTGCTCATCTTATCTGATCGCCGCTGTTAGTAACATTAGAGTGCTTACTGCCAAGGTCGTTTTATTTTGACTTGGAAACTCCTTCGCCTTATCCATCTTATCCATCAGAAATCGCTTTAGAACAATAGCGTAGTTTGGACAAAAAGATTATCCATATTAATCTTTGGAATGGCAGTTTTCAACTCAATTGTCAGTGTGGATGGTCATAGTATTTTAAAAAGATCAAAATGAGGTTATTGAACGAAATCATGAATTTTTGCTGAAAGTTGAGAGTATCAGTCGTGTCATTTTACTTGAAGCAGGGAAGACAATTACCAAATAGCACTCATAGCTGTGCAACCAACACAAAATGCAAACTTCCATAGTCATCGTCGAATAGTTCATCTCTGTTTGTTACACATAGTGTAGATTTGAAAGTGAATAGACCCATCAAGAGTATTGATTGAGATAATTAAATTTGTGAAAGCTTGGTATGTTGCGCTCTGCAATCATGCAAGGCTGCTGGTTTGCATAAATATAACAAGATGTGTATAATTCAGGTGAAACAAAAATGCTTATAGGTTTCAATACTTGGTGAGACTTCAAACTTTGAAAACTTAGTCATGACTATCTCCCCCAAAACATGTCTAGAACTGGTGCAAGTAGTCGACTTTGTCATATAAGTATTAATGACAATGAACAGAAGAGAAAAAATACAATGAAAAGCTTCAATTCAAACTCGTAGAATTTAATGTAAATATACTATGGTTTTGTTACTCACCCCCCAAAATCGTTTTTCCTTCATGTTTACCAAAATTTTTGGTGAGTTTGTGGCCTCCTCTTTTTCCCACATTTCCAGCAGACGTTAAGTACTGGAAGGACCTCCTGTAGGTCACCAACGCTCCCGTAGCTTGCACTGCCTTCACTGCTCCTATGTGTTGGCAATGCTGTGGTCTATTACCAGGTGTTACCTATCCTGTCTGGTGTATTTCAGAGACAGGGTAGGAGAAATGTGACAGACTCCATGTTATTGTCGGTGGACGGTGATACAGATGAATCACCGTGGCATGTGTCTTACGAGTCAGCTACGGCTAACCAATATAGTACAGATATAGAGGAGTCTCTCAAGTCTTACAAACCAGATGCCTGCAACCCGGTGTGTGAGCGTGTTATTGTCTTCTCTTTGCTGTCCTTATTGCGTCTAGCCTGTTACGTTGTTTGAAATAAAACATTCTGCTGTATTGTGTGTGGCACTTTCATCATCGTTGCAGCATACTATAGTTTATGTGTACAATATGTAGTAGTTTATGTGTACAATATGTAGTAGTTTATGTGTGCGATATGTAGTAGTTTATATGTGCGATATGTGGTAGTTCATGTGTACGATATCTGGTAATGTGTATGCTCAAATAGGTGTGATGAGTTTTAAATTACGAGTTGTCTTAGTTGTGTGTCCGTCTGTTCGAGAAATGAAGGTGTAATTCAATTGTGTAATAAGGTTCTTTATAACAATTTCTTCCTGTTGCATTAATGTGAAACGACTGCTTAATCTAACTCCTCGCGCCCACTTTATTATGCGAGTTGATGACAGGAGAGCGCAACTCTTGTTTCCTTGCCATAGTAATCGTCTCTAACTTATATAACATGTAGTTGTCTCCCCGCATTGGCCTGATATTTATATAAGTAACAATCGATCACCATCATACTATATAACCGTTATCCATCCTCCCTCATATGATCCTAGGCTGCGTCATAAAACATACATTTCCAAGTATTAGCCTTGTCTATTGTACAGGTGGTGAGCGTTGTAGAAGAGCTACAAGAACCCAAATGTAAGTTGAGGTTGCTGGCAAATGGTCATAGAGGCTTGGAGGTGGAGTGTTCAGTCTCTGTCGACCAGCCTCTCATTGAGTTCAAGGGCAAAGTGATGCTGCAACAGCAGTTTGAACAAGAAAACAGTTTCCTCAAAAGGTATTGCTTTATGTTCCTTTTAGTTAGGGGAATAGGCCAAGTACACTTCTGTTAGTGTTAGATAGTGAATGATGGTGATGGTAGTACTGGTTGTTGACCGCTAGCAGCAGACAGGTCTCCACATGTTATGATGTGTGTGTGTCAATCAGTTGTTTTAGCAAGTGATGCTGCTTGTTGGGTGTGGTGTAATACGCTAATTGCTGCCGTTTTAGTCGACTGTCCATCGACTCAAAACTTCCGGTGAGGTTTTGTTATCAAATCGTTTTTCAAGCTGTAAGGTCCACATGGCTACCATTAATTTTGATGACATTTAAATTTTTGGAATTGTCATCTCATGCAACATACTTTGTGAAGACAACTCTGTTTTTGAGTGTGCAATATATTTTCACAAGTTTCAACGTTAGAGTTGTGTTGTCAGTTCTTGAAGTTAGTTAGCTAGTTCTCTAGTTGATCTAAGTTGTGATAGATGATCTATGACATGTGCTCAGCCTTCGCCATTATGTTAACTATTCAACGCAGTAGCATTGCCAATATGTATGGACTCCAATAACTACACTGCTCACATGTCTTGAGATTTTGTCACTTTATATTGTAGGCCTATGCCATTCGTACTCTTCTATAGAAACTGGGAACATTTGAGTATATGTGTAGACGCCACATCGTTTGGCAATGAAGCTAGGTTTGTTCGTCGCTCCTGCACTCCGAATGCTGAGGTAATTCTGTTTCATTTGGTAGCAAATCTCAGTAATAGGCAATAGCAACTAACACTTGTTGAAGTGTTGCTCCATGCAAACACACCAAGTATATAGATGGCTAGTCGCATTGTGTTGCTATGATATTTTCATCAGTTTTGTTACCAGAGAATTCTTACATTACTAACTGATTAGACACTCACCTAGTCTTTACAATCTTTCTAAGCTAATTTCTCATTCTATAGCTACCAGGTTGTTATTTGCTGAAACAATTTTTGCAGTCAATGTTGTCAGATCAAAAAACCGCTTGCTTAACAAATTTTCTGCTAACTGAATGAGATGGCTTAGTCCTGACATAATTCTCATTGTCTACATTTTTTATAACGAGTTAAAAACAATCACTTTTTCAGGCAATTTTTTTTCAAGTACAAAAAATCCGAGTTATCAGTAAGAAACCATAGAATTGCTTTTTTTACGGCCTTTGAAAATATTTTTTTTATTGATTTAGTGATTTTTTTTCTAAAAAATTGAAACTCTAGGTAAGTTCATGGTGCAGCTGCAATGGCGTCTGAACATAAACACTAGTTGTGACACGGAAACAAAAGTAAGAGAGAGCATAAAGCCGCGTTTACACTAGGCGACTCCGACTCCTTTGAAGTTTGCCTCTTGCGTCTCGACGCACAAGACTGGCGCAGCTTCCGGTGGAGATGCAGGGTTGTCGAAGGCTGAGGCACAGCAACCCAGCAGTGTTGGGTTCGAGCGTCAAGTTGCAGCGTCTTCATAGCCACGTGATACAGTTTAACCAATTGAGTTGCTCTATATAGCGGCTCCAATATTTTGCTTATTCTAGCCTAGATATAATGTAAACAATGATTGTTATAAGATCGTAAGGTTATTATTAAATAATTAATTATTGCCAGCATTGTTGACATGTGTGTTTATTATTTCTCTTATCAAAAGAATCAAACTATGTACATTCAACAATAATAAATAATTCATATTCGTAGTAGTTATCATTATTATTTTGGATGCAAACACAAAAAGAAAGTTAGATTTTCTTCAAATTATTATTTAATTTCTGTAAGTGGTATTATTATTTATAGATAAGTTAAAATTTCATATTATAGGTAAATAAAAAACCCACTAGACGCACAGGGAACTACTGCCTGGTAGAAAACTGGTAATAATTAAATCACAACTCATCAATCCAACTGCATGAGCAGGAACGCAATAAATTATTTTAGCTAAGATGGTTGGGCAACTCCGAAGTTGCAAAACTCGAAAATTTAGGGTGTCGCAGCAATGTAAAGGCAACATGCGACTGCGACAATCAATAGATTCAGAGTCGCAGTCACCTAGTGTAAACGCGGCTTTAGAATTAGTAGATAATGGCACAAACAAAACAATATTTTAAACCAGTCACAGCATGTCTAGGTTTGAAAAGTAGAGTTGTCAGCACATTGAAGGGATAACTCCTATTTCCATTAATATATGTATTTTTGGACTCAATTATTTTGAAGGTTCAGATCTGAGAGGTTTGACTGTATATGTACTAATATTTACACTAATATTTATTTACATCACGTGTGTCTAACACATCTGCTATCAACATCTATTTCTTTCAAATGTAGGATTATCCTTGCTGTGTGTCTGGTGTTACGTGCTAAGTGATTGAGCACTTGTTGGTACAGAAATAATAAAATCTGCATGAGATACATTAAAACGTTGTAGGGTCGCGTTCAGTACAAAAATTTTAATTCAAATGGTTGTAAAAACATTTTTTGAGAGTGCAATACTTAAAGGGCTTAGGACGGGCTTTTTAAGACGTACTTTGTGTGTAGAGTTGTTTTCTCATCAAGCATTGTAAAACTATTGAGAAAACTCACTTGCGGCAACAAAAGTGCAATAGTTATGTAGAAGTCTATGGAGGTCTATGACAACGCGTTCACAGAAGGGACTATCTGCATTATGATATTATATAGTATATTACAGCAAGTAGTTTGTACCATTTTTGTTACTTTTTCAGTTCCAAACTACTTTTTAAAAATCTTAATTATTATTATTTAGTGCTTTTGAAGTTTTTTCTCGGAAACATAGCCGGTATTTCAGATTTAATTATTATCGTTGTTGTAAAAAACAACGCCGGTAATACAATTTCGGCAATGTTTTTTTTTTTCACCAAGTATTATTATGAAATTATACTAATGTTATTGTTTGATTAATTTTTCACTTGAAAATTATTATTTTGATAAAAAAATTTCATTAATTCTTTTGATTTTGAGCACAAACACTATCACATGAACGCCGGTGTATACATAATAGCGAGCTTACCAAAGAAAAAACAAATTGCTGACTTGAGAAAAACAGCTCCAAAAAAATTAAAATTTATTGCAATATCATTTTTTTGCAATCAAAAGAGTCTCTGCACAATACTAATATTTATGATGCCCTATTTCTATGCAAACAAGCCAAAATTTTGAAAACTCGGGGAAAAAAGGCGTCTTGGCGAGTGCTGACTGTGTATAGGAATCGTCTTACTGGTGAGAGGGCAACTCCAGATAATTTTTCGGAACACATGTCAACCTCAAAAAGTATAAATTAAATCAAATCCTCTTCAAGTTAGGCGTCATAGGCCCTTTAACATACTCTATATAGATACGTGCATAACTGCTGGCTACGCAACACATTCAGTTTGAACTTTGTAGGTAGTATTAGGGGGTAGGTAGTATTAGGGGGTAGGTAGTATTAGGGGGTAGGTAGTATTAGGGGGTAGGTAGTATTAGGGGGTAGGTAGTATTAGGGGGTAGGTAGTATTAGGGGGTAGGTAGTATTAGGGGGCAGGTAGTATTAGGGGGTTGGTAGTATTAGGGGGCAGGTAGTATTAGGGGGTAGGTAGTATTAGGGGGTAGGTAGTATTAGGGGGTAGGTAGTATTAGGGGGTAGGTAGTATTAGGGGGTAGGTAGTATTAGGGGGTAGGTAGTATTAGGGGGTAGGTAGTATTAGGGGGTAGGTATTATTAGGGGGCAGGTAGTATTAGGGGGCAGGTAGTATTAGGGGGCAGTTAGTATTAGGGGGTAGGTAGTATTAGGGGGTAGGTAGTATTAGGGGGTAGGTAGTATTAGGGGGTAGGTAGTATTAGGGGGTAGGTAGTATTAGGGGGTAGGTAGTATTAGGGGGTAGGTAGTATTAGGGGGTAGGTAGTATTAGGGGGCAGGTAGTATTAGGGGGCAGGTAGTATTAGGGGGCAGGTAGTATTAGGGGGTAGGTAGTATTAGGGGGTAGGTAGTATTAGGGGGTAGGTAGTATTAGGGGGTAGGTAGTATTAGGGGGTAGGTAGTATTAGGGGGTAGGCAGTATTAAGGAGTTGCTACTCTCTGTGTAATTGATACATGGCAAGTCTCTTGCAAATATCTTCCATTCTACGTTTCAATCGAAGGCCCAGATTAGCACTGACATGTTGCTAATGTATAAAATATCAAAGCCATTTAGTTGTGTTAGCATCTGATGACATTTATTTGACATGCTGCTTGTGGAGTTTAAACTTCTAGTAGTTGTTTGTTTGCTGGTGCCTGTAATTGATTGGTTTGTTGGAGCCTGTAATTGATTGGTTCATTACAGGTTCGTCATGCAGTAGAAAGGGGTCAGGTCCATTTACTGTTGTTTGCCTTACAAGAAATATCCGCTGGCACAGAAGTGACAATCCCTTTTGATTTTGATGTCAAATCATGGTGAGTTGCTGCTCTGTGTTTTGCTTTGGCTGCAAGTAATTCAGATGCCTCAGAACAATGAAGTCATTATTTATTTTCTGAGCATAGCAGAGATATATATATGACTGTTATCTATCTGCTGTTACAAGCGACCCATCTCAACAACCAATTTGTAAAACTTGCAGTTGTTTGCTCATGCATTTTACTTAGACAGGTTGGCACAACTTCCAGTATTATATAAAAATAGGCCTTTAATTTGGAGTAGTCCCCTTTTAAGACTGGGAGCATGACTCTGAAAAAAACATTTGTTGTTTAACTGAAATCAGTTTATAGTTCATACATAGAGTATACTGACTGCAGCCACAAGCCATGATTAACAATTAAGTCATTCTGATCATTTGGTGAGTTCTCTTTGGTGGTAATGTGTGCAAAAAAAGTTGACTCCACATTTTCTTCTCCAGTGAATATGAAGTGGAATGCGCTTGTGTCAGAGCTCAGTGTCCTGCGAAAAAAGTCAGCAAAAACATAAAGAAGCAAGCATCTAATGATGGGAGTATTGGAGATGGTAAAGTCAATGCAGCAGTGCCTAAGCAGGCCCCTGTCAAACGAGCAGTTCATGAAAAACTCAAACTTGATATTCCGTCAGCTGGTGGTGAAGAAGTGCAGTCAGCTATGGTGAGTTATGGTTAATTGCATGAGCTCAATGTAGCAGATGTAGCAGGTTGATAGCAGCTATTGGCTTTTGAACAAGGCTTGCAGTGTTTTACCTAGTCTTATAAATGTTTGTGAGTGACGGCAAAGTGCAGCATAGCTCTAATACATCATATAGATACATATATTATATGTATTAGATATACGCAGTGGCGTGATATGTGTTTATGCATCTCACGGCATATCAAAAGGCCGTGCGCAATAAATCTGCTCCCTCGTTTGATGTTTGTTTTCAACCATGTTGTGTGCCACCTTGACTTCAGCTGCTGGCATATGGCTCTCATAATAGTGATGTTTAACAGTTGTGAGGTAACATAAAACATGTGCTCACAGGACGGCTGGCAGCATTCTTTTTTATCGCTCTAATAATCGCCCAGAAATATGCAATTATTAATGTCTTCTTATTTCCGCTCCTTGATTTTTCTTTTAATATTTCTCACTCAGTATTTATTCTCGCGAACTGATCATAAATGCATTTCAGTTTAAAGTCTTATTAGTTGTTATGTTTGCATTGTTGGTGTAATATGTACGGATTTGTAATGTTATAATGATGTAAATGTATTGACACATAATGCCATGCTTGTGCAGGGTACCAAGTCTCAGAGCAACGAGAAGGCTGCCATTGCTGGGAGCTTGAAGTCACCAGCGAATGAGAAAAGTGGAGTTGAAGAAGCTCGTCGGCTGGTATGTCTTAGATATGCAAATGTTGGGAGGTGAAATGTGGTGACACTGACGTATTATGGCGCAGATTAAAGTAATTAACACAAATGATGTTTGCAATAAAAGCAAAAAATAAGTTCCAACAAGATGCGGCTATTTTAATTCTTTCAATAACTGCGAATATGAGGCAATAAATAGTGATCTTTGCAATTTGTCTCATGTGTGAGTGATGGGCATATGTAACAGCATTATCTAGCTGCAGAACATGCATGATTTATTGCCTCCAACTTCATCGCTCTTCCCTTCACTTATTCACCTGCTCAATTAATAGCTCTGCATCTCGTCTTTTGTGTTTACCTCCAATTCTGACGACCTCAGGTGTTTCAATTTTGATTGAACGCATTTAAAATTTAAATGTTACAATCATCATCACAAGCTTGTATGTAATCTATTTTAACAGAGCAGGGAGGACCGGAAGATAGAGGCTTACATGAAAGCATTCGAGAAGATGGAGAAACGAGAGGAGAAAAAGAAAGAGCAGCTACAAAAGGTGATGGAAAAGAAAGAAAGTCCGGATGTCTCACAAAGGTCTGTTGAGCCAGTTAAGAAGGAGATAAAGCAGCAGGTGCAGCCTGTAGCGCCCAAGCTACGCAACCAAGCTACCAAAACTGCTCCTACTCAGGCCAAGTGCGCACCACAGCAGCAGCCTAAGAGCACACCTAAACCCGCTGCTCCCCGGCGCAAACGTAACAGGAGCGGCCCTGTGCTCAGGCGTCGCACTACCAGCAGTACGGCAATCAGCGCACCACCCTCGGAAGGCGAGCTGGATGAGAACAGTAATCAGACATCTGCTGGTGTGAGCAGCAGGATTCCTGCACCCGCTGAGGTTGGCAGCACTGCCACAGGCACCCTCTCCTCTTCGGACACTTCATTCAGATTCCCCAAAACTAAAAAGGTAACGTGGGCGAGTAGGAGTTAGGTGCGCAGTGCTCTCTGCTGTGTGCCAATATGCTTTACTCAACATCAGTTATATATTTGAATATTATTGTGTATGTATGTGTGGGTATACAGCATTGGTGTGCATGGTGACTCAGATACAAACCCATAAAAACTGTTTGGTCGTGTTTATGGTTGGCGTGGGAAGCTTCCGTCGACTGATAGCGAGTAATGAGCTTGCTGATTATGCATTTCAACAAATGTGTTTGTTTTAGCATTTACTCAATGAGTGGTACAACGAAAAAGGTTTAGATAAGTGCTCCATAGAGAAACCACTCACTGTCTCCGTCTCACAGAACGACAGCATGGACTTTGTCAAGACCAACTCTTCACCGGGCTCTTCATGGGCTCATCTACGCAGGAATAGTGCAACCAGCAATGGTCAGACGACGGCTGTAGCACAGACGAATGGTACACCCGTAATGGCATCTCGTAAACTGGACATCAGCATGGGCTCAGCCAAAAAGGTTTGCTGCTTTGTGTAGTCAGCAATATGCATGTATATAACTGCTGCTAGAGCTGACAGATGACATTGGTATCTTCTGTCGGGCATGTAGCTGCTCTTGGAGGGCATGCAATACCTTTTATCTAGCTAATTGTACTGCTATGACACACAAGTGGGTGTGTTTGGCGTTGGTCAAGTTGGTCATTGGTTCGGCATCTAATAAAACAAGTATTGTCGGCTGGTACTCTATACAAATTACAGTATGTAAGCTTATTTTGCCTTTGCTGGTCTGCAGTTACCTTGCACCATAGTACCATAGAGAAAAGATCCAGGGGGGCATAGACATCAGCATTATGACCGCCTCCCTCCCTTTACTCACCTAACTATTTTATAAATGTCCATTTGTATAGCAGAAGCACCTGCATTGTTGCATTGTGTGTAGAGAGATACCCACATTGCTGATAAGAATTTATTCATTTTTATGCAGCGTTGGTTGAAACAGGCGATGGAGGAAGACAGCTCTAATCAGACTACTGTCACCCCTCTGATGAGTCCATGCAGTGAACAAGTTTCTATATCCCCTCCTTCTCTCCCATCAACCAACACTCTCACCAACGCTGTCACCTCCAATGCTGACACACCTCTCAGTCCCAATGGCGCAACACCATCTGCATCTAGTCACCTGTCTGATTTGGTAACGCCTTTAAAGAAACGGCGGGTGGCGCGGGAATCTCTATCACTGGACAGCTGGCCAAATAGCCTCAACAGTGTCACTGCTGCTGATGGTGCGCATATGAAGGAGTCTCCTCCATCTACACCAATTGACGATGTCACCAAACGTAGCCTGCTCACTTTTAAGGAAGAGTTTTCTGCTGAACAGCCTCCATTGCTCAACAATCATCTGCCGCAGCCTCTCACTACCAATGTCAAACTAGAGGATGTGCCGCAAGTGTTTAGTGATGCAACGATGAATGCAAGGGGTAATATGCTGCTGCAGAGATCGGATGTTATGGCAGACTCGGCACCTGTTACCATTCACACATTTTCCACAGACATGGCATTGGTAAGACTTGGTATTCTTTCTTGGTCCACTAACTCGAAAGACATTGCTATTTTTGTTTTTGTGATTAGACTATTATCATTAAACGCTGTTAATTCAACGTTTGTAAAGAAAGTATACCAAGTACATTGTACTAAACTATTCAACTGAAAAAACTGTATTCCCAAGACGCCGTTTAAGATTTAATGAATGTTTGAAGAAAGCGTAAATAGTAAACTGGAATGGGTATGTCCCCGTGGTTCGACCTTCCGCCTCCTTTAATAATGAGCATTCAATGAGGTAATAGTTGCCTATTGTCTCTGTGGCTTAATTTCTCCCCATGGACTATTCAGATTTTACCTCAAATTTCATCAATTTACTTTCCTTTGTCAATAGATTGCGTAGTGTATTGCTCTTAAAGCATGAGCTCTTCTAATTTTATCCCCCCAACATCCCGTGGAGCAGATGTGCGGATTACCGCCGTAACACATAAAGGAAATAATGACTTCTAGCTGGCTGAAACTCCTCCACCTGGTCAAATTACTCAAACATGGATTGCATTTGTACCATTGTATGCTGCAGTTTGTTTTTTATCACATATTCCTTTGGCAACTCATTAGAATATACAGGTGCATCAGCCACAATTCTGTCTTAATTTATGTAATTTTTGATAAAACTGCTTTACGCGGTATAAATTTCATTCACTCCTGTTTGATCCATCCAATTTGTGGTTGAATGAGTTATATTCGTGCCCTGTACAGTTTGGACATGGCTTTTTGTAGCCCCTGCCTGCTAATGATATGCCAACTATTGTTGGAGGCGGTGAAGATAGCACCACAAGCCCTCTTAAGAAATACAAGCTGTTTCAGGATACACATGACAATAGTGGCAGTGATGCTGTTGTCATGCTATCCCCCAGGGAACCACGCACTCTGGTGGATTTAATGCAACCAACCTCTACCACCAATGATTCAGCAGAGACAAGCTATATGTTCCCAACAGCCTCACCTATAAAACAGTTGGTGTCTCCTGAATCTACACAAGCAGCAGCTCTGATGAGTAAACCAATGTCACCATGTAAACCTACTGTTGGTGACAGCACGCACAGTTTAACTCACACTGACGTACACAGCAGTTTGAATGACTTGTCTCCAGCTGCTCGTGCTATCCACCTTGGCAAGGAGCTCAGGAGGGCTGTCAGTATGATAGAGGATGGACGGCATCATCCAACCATCTGGAATGGAGCAGATTTTGGAGGCAAGCGAGTGCACGATAGTTTTAATCAGTCACCTTGTGGCACTTCAGACTTTGCACCCATTACTCCCCCATCTAAAAAAAAGGTATGATCATTTTATAGGTTCATTAAGAATGCTAAAGTCACCGTTAATAACTGTCAAATTTGCATTGATTATATAATATTAATAATTGCCTCACATGTTTGGGCCAACCGCGCAAGTATTAATGCAGACTTAGCATCACCAAAAGTGTTACGCAGCAGTCAATGACCATCTGTGGATGACAGCCCCGTATGATTCTCCTTATTGAAATTATGTATTTAGCATTAATTAATAATGATAATGGTCTGTCTAACCAGAAATGAATATCTGACGTCCGCGAAGAAATGTCCGTGAAGCGTGAGAATGATAATCACCACATGACCACATCACACCTGATTACATATTTCCAGCGTGTTAACAATATTAATTTAATTATTTTCATTTTTAAGTCACATGTCCATAAATCTTGCTTATAAGATGATATTTTAATAACCGAAATATTCCATCTTTTCCTCCACAATCCCTTTTGCAGGCCACCTGAATTTGGTTTCACGGTTGAACATTAATCAAACGAAGAAACCAACATTTGCAAAATCATTACAGCAGGCTTAGTTTCACACGACATTCTTTGTACTGGGGATTTACTGATCACCATCAGTTTTGGTAGCTGCAGAACAGAAATGTAAGTGTTGTGTAACGCCTATGTTCTCAGCTTACTGCTCACATCTGCCTGTAGGTGTCACTGCTGGAGTATCGAAAGCGGATGCAGGTACAGCCTCCTAAATCTGATAGTTCTACATCAGCTAGTGCACCCACTACACCGTTGTCATCTAGTGACAAGATGTCAGCCAAGCTACAAGCTGCCCCCATCACTTTACCTGCTCTGCCTTTATTTGTAGACGACAGAGGTAAAACACTTAATCATATACATCATATGGTAAATGGACTCTGACAAGTCATGTAATTCTTGCATCAAGAATACAAGTTCATTTTATATTCTTTTACACAAACTCATTGATTCAGATAAATTCATTTATTTATGTTGAAGCAACTCACCATCAACTTTAATTTGATACTGATTATAACTGAGATTTCTCCACTCTGTGACAGGACAATCACTGAAATCTGTGATATTAAATTTGTGTCCAAAACTGTTTGTCGCAAATATTGAGCTGTTTAATGTTGGGTTTTTTTTAAACTTTTTGGTTGCGATCACCTCATTTCACTGACAAATATCACTATAAGGCACCCGTAATTGCTCTTGTGCACAACAAAAATTTACTCAATAGTTTCATATATATATACAATACAGTGTGCATATGTCTGTGGATAATTGTGGGTTTCAACATATTACCATAGAAATAATAGACATTTATTGAATTGTATTTCAATTATACCCCATCCTTTATTTCGTATCTTTTGAGATATTCATCTTAAAATGTTGTGGACATTGTAACTCGATACTAATTTCTTTATTTTCTTGCTTTGTTCTGCTGCAACACAAGCAATTGTTGTTTATTTGTTATGGTCAAAGTCAGAAATGTATTTCTTCCCATTCGTAAATTGGGTTACCTTTATTGAGTTTTTATTTTAAACTCTGCGTTCAGTAATTGTTTTTAATGCAGATGGAGTGACAAGTGATGATTTGAAGAAGCCATTGTTGAGCTTGGACGAGCGGTTGAAGTTAGAGTTTGGGTTTGCTGGTGGTGAGTTCTTTGAAGGTGAGCTATCAAGTTAATGACAATAAACGAAAAATTGTTTGCAACATTTGCTTTATGTAGGCACATTTAATCATTTTTGTTATTTCGTTGAAACAGGAGTTGCCCTCCTAATTATTTGTGTTGATCTGCTGATCTATTTGCAGCCACTGTTTTATATCTTTGTGATTACGTAATGCTTTGAGTTTTGGCTCTTGCTCAATGATTTCATTACTCTCTTATTACACTCATTAAAATAGTTGAGCCCATTTTCTTTTATAACCATTAACTGATTTGTAAAGTTAACATATGTTCTAAATTCTCTCTCATGTTATCCTCAGATGATTTGAATGTTCAATATCCCCTGGACTGTAAAAGTAGCGGGTTTACTGCAGTGTATAATAGTGTATTTGTATTTCTGTGGCTTGTTGTGTACAGCTGCAATAAATTTTTAGGTCACATATCTGTCGGAAAGTGTTCACTTGACAAATATATTCTTTCTCAGTATATTTTCAGTTTTCATAGATTGCTATATCTCATTTCTAATTTTAATTTCCAGGTGACAGTAAAAGTAAAGATAGGGATACCCCACCACCACCTCCACCTCCTCTCGCTAGACCTTCCACCAACTCAGTGCACTCCAATTCAACTATCCCTGTATCAAGTCAAAGGTTGGCTTGCAATGAGGCCTCGATGAGTGAATATCATTCTACAAATGAACTAGATGAGAGAGTCGCAAGTGTCTTTGCCAAGGTGGACAGCAATGGTGAGAATTAATCTGAATGTAGCAAGGGTAGCTATCATAACAGTGAGACTGTTGACATTCTCGGATCATTTGCTTATGGGATTCGCGTCTACAATATTTCGCCCACAGTGGATTATGAAGCATTGTCATGCATTAGCAATGATTGTTGATGCGCAAAACTAAAATGTTGTATGAACCTGTTGTCCTCACAAGTCACAACCATCAGCCATGATGTGTGCTGTTAAAAATTACGTAATAATAATATCCTGCAAAAAACATGAGCTCGGCGAAGTAGCTTGTTCCCATTTCAGGCAATTATTGGTAGTGCATGTTTTATCACCGTGTACAATTTATCTTGTTAGACAAGGTTATGTGGCAGTTTCTTCTGCTCCGCATATGGGCAACTAATGAATAAAGTTTACAGAATGTGGAAATAGATTATGCTTTGCTTTATTTTACTTTACATTTATTATGTTATGATTGATGTCATTGCTATAGAAACGGTGTATTGGGTGAAAAATTGTCATTTGCGCAGCTGAACTTTTTTACTTTCTTCCCTAATTAACATGGAGATTACTGCTTGCTAGGATTAGTCTCACTACATGTCAACTTATTACTTTTTTTCGTCACACGCGTCTAATGAGTTCTTTTATTGTGCCCAACAGTTGATTTTCAAGCAGCTTCGTGGATATTGGTGCTGAGGAGCAGAAAGCGTCGTTATTGCTATCAATGATGGCATTGTTAGCGTTACCCCTGTCGAACAATAGCTGTTCTTAGACGCGAGACAACTGCAGCCTTTATGGTGTGCTGATTAGATACAGGCATGCTTTGGCCAGCGCATTCACCTACCGCCTGTGTAGTGTATCAAGACACACATGTTTTATAAATAGGAATACGTAGTTCTGATGAGTTGAATAATAAATACCAGCCATTGCTAGATTGGTTGCATCCATTAGACGAATCTTTGCATCATTACAATTCTACTATTTCTAATATAATACTTTGATTGTATGATGTTGCAGACAGTGTGACGTTTCACAATCGCCTTATTTGACTGACTAGACACCTTAGATACTTAGGAAGTCAACAGCAGACTACAATAATAATTTTAACAAAATGATTATGGAATTTTTAGGGTATACTGGCTCTCAAGCGGCAATTCTTCTAGATGATGCCTCAGCCTCACCACGAGCCTCGCCCCTCCAGCGCCTTAATGGCCCTTCAGACTCATCGGCAGCAACTATGACAAAGAAGACAAATTTGCCCCTCAAACGTTAGCTTTTATGTCTAAGTTTACCATATTTTAGCTACTCATTCTTTTCAACGAAAAACGATTGAATTGGAATTTATCCATTACTATAAAGACTATTTTATTTTTATCTTGGGCTGCTGGTAAAAAATAACTGAATAATTCATGTTGATATTCTCAACTATGATGTCTTCAGAAACTTTTTTATGAGTGGTTTCTCTCCCCTCTTATGTAAGGCCAGCAAATAATAACAGGTGTTTGCCATTCTTTAATCATTGAAACCTTTTGATAACATCAAAAATTTCAAATTTAAGCAATTGCTATCGTTTTTGTATGGCTTCATGTGTTCAAATGGTTCACATTGTTGACAAGCTTGCAACTTTCCATATAAGCGCTAACATGCATCATGCCATATTGGTCGAGCAAGTGGGAATTGTGTGTTCAATCTTTGGACACCGACCACATATTTGTGGTGATATGGAACATGGCTAATCTGACTAGTCACTCTTTAGAATTACAATTTTAATCTGTTGTAATATGGCTAATTCTGGAGAATTTTCTAATCACTCTTCATTGTTCATCATTGTTTGTGGTTCTGAACCACTGATTTTCTTGCACCATTAGTAGAAAGCTGATTGTTTCTTATGGGAAAAAGTTAGGATTAAATGAAAGTGTTTTTGCCTGGTCATTTATGAGCATATGTTGCAATTATCGCATTAGCTGTAATGATATTAATTTCTTGTCCACGTATGTAAATAAACACTTAGTTTTGGCATTGCAGAGGGTTCACTCGGAGCTGTAATGTTAGGCCACTCGATGTCATCACCTTTACCCAACCGTGATAGCTCAGGATCTAGACAAATCACCCAATCTGATTTACCCAAGAAATACAGATAACTTGAGACAGCCATGTTTTTATGTTTGAAATAGACAACAATAGAAAATACATTGCATGTTCAGATCCCATTCTCTCATATTCTATTTATTTTACCACTACAGCTTAATCGTCAATTTTTACGGCTAATAATTTTTCGTTTGTAATGAACTCTAGACACCCATTTAGTCGAAGAACACACTGCCCTTAGCCTAAATATTATTTTTTTATCTCCTGCTGTACTCACATGATTGTATCATTGCCTACCTGTAAATAATGTATATATGGTATATAGTTGAATTATTGTGAAAATGTGCAATGTATATGTGCTTTGAAACGCCATGCTGCCTTGGCGCAATATTACGCATCCGTTTGAGGCAATTATAGTTAGGAAGTTAGATGTAAATGTATGTATCAAATTGATTATATATATAACAATATTTGTTACGTTCTATATTATTTAATCTATCACACTGTGATCTCTCATTTTATCCCCTCATCTGCCAAACAAACTTGTTTTTACTCTGTATAATGTCAAAGTATATTTCAGCATATTTTATCGCTGGAGTATAACTTGGGCATGTACACTTGGCTGTATAGTTAGTAAATATAACAATTTTTGAACATATAAACTTGTGAGTTGTGATAAAGCCATGTTGTGAGTAATGTGTGCTGGTGAATAGGGTGTAGTGTTAAAGGCAAGAGGGCTAATTTGTGAAGAATGATGAATTGTGAACAAACACACCTATGAGCTGTAACAGATAATGGCACTCTCATGTCTCAGTTATTCTGTCATGTAGCATCAGATTAAAACAAATGCTCTGTTGTTCTATCACGCTTCCGAGCTAGATTCATTATAATTAGCAACATCAATTTGCAGTAAAAATAGAATCAGAAAACAAATCATCTCCCTTCCTGCAGCTATTAATAACATGGGCCTGAATTTTGTAAACTTGTCGTCATTTTTGACATAACAGCGCAGCCTAAATGAACTAATTGGAAAAATATATCTTACATTATTGTGTAAGCAGAATTTTTGAATTTATAGTATCACAATGTACTCATCTGGTTTTCGTTAAATCCATAGTTAGACTTTTTGCAGATGCGCTGATGGGTGACAAGTAACAAAATTTGCCTGCTAAATGGCTGAGCTGAAAGCTAAATGCAAACTTGCTTCAATTATTGAAAGTTTCAAATGCTATAGATCAATTGTACAAACTAGTGTTCTATATCGATTCACACAATTTAACAACAAAATGGTTTATTTGAGCAGCGGTATATACTGAGAAGTTTTTGCCTATAAAAAGCATTTCACACAAAAAACATGTTAGCTTTATTAACAGAAAATAATATGGTAGATTTCGACTGTAAAATTCTTGACCAGTTATTTTTTACCCATGTAATAGTATCACAACACCCTGGTCTCATGCGATACGTTGGTTTTGATGATAATGATCACATGGTTGAATGAACACTATTTACGAACCATTAGTCATTGGGTGATTTAGAGGCGGAGCTAAAGGGCTTCGCCTTATAAAAATCCTTTCTTACAAGGCATGAACATCAGATAAACTTGGCCAGCCAAAGTTTCAGCAGTGTAATAGCTCTATCACTACACTTCGCTCATAAATACAGAACACAATTCATAGCTATTGCGATCATCAAACAGACAGCTGAAGAGCACACAGATTTATTACAAAGTATAGTTGGCTATCTCTCTAATCGTGCGTGCAATTAAATACTCAGTGGAAGGATTGATAAGACATTGATGTGGATTATCTGACTACGAAAGGATCAATAGTCTGAGCAAGGTAAGCATCAATGCATCATATAGATTATAATATTCTTACAGTGTACGCTAGCAGACATCAAAGTGTCAGCCATTCTGTGTGGTAAATTGATCAGGCCTGAGTACAGATATGAATGCATTTAGTCAATCATCCCCGATCAATGACATTTTCTTTTAGCAATGTTTTCTTTGCAAACAATAAATTTTCGCCTTTATTGTTGTATTGTGTAAAAGTCAAAAGTAAGAAATACCAAACATACCAGTGTGGTGGTAACAATAACTACTATTAGCTGCCAGACAGGAAAATTGAATGACTGAAAAATATTTTGGCTGTGAGAGTTGAGATTAGGAAATTATATACCACCATGAGAAAGTCCCTCAACTTTGGCTGCGTGAATTTATGGTGTTTAATCATAATTAGAAAGAGTTGTAAAATCATTAAGATATGATAATCTCATCAGAGACAAACACATCTCAAGGGCCTATAGTTTACTTTCTGGCTGACTGTGTTTTATGGTGTAGATATATATTGGTAACATCATTTGTGTTATCTTTATGACCAAATAGAAACAATTTTCTACAGTTGCCATAAAAAGCCACTAAATTTTAGATGCAAGGGAGTTTCACAGACTTTTAGTAATGCAAATAATAAGCCTGATTTTGTTTGAAGTTGATTAGCTAATGAAAGCAAGGCATTCAATTTTAATCAATGCTTCAAATTTTTATCTCGATCTCCTGAGTGAGTCATTAACAGCGTTATTCCCGTATGACAATAATAGAAAGTTGGAAAATGCGACAGGAAATCCAATGAATTTTATAGCCAAGCAATTCATTGTATCAAGTGCTCGATTGCTTCATCAACAGCTGTGTATAAACATGGAATTTGGAATGCAAGTTTGAACTTGTATAGAGTGTTTATTCCTGTAATTGTGTTTTGGAATTTAGTGACTATTGTTTAGTTATAATGAAACATTTTGGCAAAATTTAAACCCATTTCCAAGTTGAAATCTATTTTAGTGTTATAGGAGAAAAATACCCAACGAGCTGAACATGCTTACAAAGACACGTAACATTTCAATGCATTTTATTCTAATTTCAGATATCATTCGCCACCATGATAGCATCTTTAGTACTCCTAATTATAGCATTCACCTGCTTTCTTATATACAAGACTCGAGGAATTCTCTGGGGCAGAAACAGGTACATATTTAAAATACACTAACCTAATTTCTAAAAGTTGAAACATGAATCATACAAATATCCATACTGTTTTTAGGTAATTGGTACAATAGATATAAAAGATTTGCAATGCTAAATTATATGCTAAATATTTCTAGAAAAAGTGATGAGCCTGCTATAGTTCCCGGACATCTCCTGTGGGGAAATGGTGAACAGTTCAACAATGATTCAGTCAAGTTTGTCCTAGACGCCCAAAAGAAACACGGAGATATATTTACCATAAGAATGCTCCATTACTACATGACAGTTGTTGCAGACCCTCACAGCTTTGAGGCATTCAGGTAAATGGCTGATTCTTTTTTAGGAATATACTCATCAACGTTTTAAAATGTAATAAGATGCAAATCATTTTTATTTAGATGCTCTAAGAAGCTGATTTAAATTTCAATTTGTGATTTTAGCAAAGAGAGGAGCTTTGATTTTGAACCAATCCAGGAGCAAGTAAATGGCAATATCTTTGGATTCCAAATTCCTGAATCTCGGAAGATGATCAAATTTGTTGGAAAAACCACACGTGGATCAGCTGTTCCAAGAAATCTGCAAAGTTTCGGCAAACTTTTAGACAAATCTTTCGTGGATGTCAATGAAGACCTTTCACAAGAATGGCGCACAGAAAGCCTCGATCACCTGGCAAACAGAACCTTGTTCAAGACCATCTTCAATAGCATTTTTGGCGATGATAAGGAAACACCAAACTTCAACTACCATCTTTTCCACAACAACTTCAAGATATTTCATAAATACTTCAGCTATTTGTGGATTGGACTGCCCCATTGGATGTTCCCTGAAGCTACAAATGCTGTCGGTCAACTTTTCTCTCAACCATCAACAACAGAATTTATGCAGTCTGATTGCACATCAGAGTACCTGAAAGCTGCTGTAGAATATCTAAAAGAACACAACCTTTCCGAAAGAGACATTCAATGCCACAATCTCGTTTTCTTGCACATTAACATGAACACATTCAAGATTGCCACTTGGTGCCTTTACCAACTGATGTACAACAAACCTGCAATGGAGGGCGTAAGAGAAGAGCTTGAAAATCTTATTCAAAACAACATGGATGCCAATGACACAGACAATGTGATAACTATATCATCAAAACAGATTGAAGACATGCAAGTGCTTGGTAAGTAAAAACTATTTCACCTCAAAAGTTTTCGTCTGTTCCAAAATGCACATATCACAAAATAAATGTAACTGATACAATACTAACATCACTGTTATCAATTTCTTGTAGATAGTCTTGTGCAGGAGACATTTAGAATGGCAAGTGGCGTATTCATGATACGACACAACCAACAAGACATAAACTTCACGGTCACTGCTACTGATAAAACATATAAAATTCGAGGAGGAGATAAAATAATGATGTATCCCCCAGCTATACACAAGGATCCTGAGATTTATGAAAACCCTGAGGTAAGGTGGCTGCACCTGAAGTGTATTTAGACCATATCTAATTGTGACAATAACTTAGTTACTGTGTGAATATTTTACTTCATTCCATACAAATCGAATTCAGGTGACAAAATAAAACAAATGCAATTGACGAAAGTTTGGCAGATATTAAATAAAATGGTAAATTTATTCTTAAATAATGTAAATATATCATTTTCTTTTTTATAGGAATTCCAGTACGACAGATTCATTGGAAAAACATTCTACAAGAGTGGTATGAAGTTGAAAAACCCAGTCTTACCATTTGGATCCATATGCCCCGGTAGAAAAATAGCTCTCTTACAGGCCAAATGGTATCTAATCTCAATGCTGCACAGATACGATATCGAATTGTTGGATGGAGAAAAGTGTGAATTTGACACTAGTTATCCCGGACATGAAATTGTGCCACCCACTAACGACGTGCAAATGAGATTTCGATTACGAAATTCACCAACAATCCAAGTCGGGCATGAATGTTAGTGCCACAACATTCTCTACTCTCCAATACTCTCTTCAACAGTCAATATAATATTATTCTGATTTTATACATTCTTTGCACAATTTTCATACCTTTTATATTTATTGAGTGGCCAAGACCTGTCTTAGTATCTCTTCATATGCAATGTACAATGCCTATGTCTGCTAGGTAGAGGATAAATACGCTCCATTATATTTAATTATTACTATAATATATTTTTATACAATTAAGTTATTGTTAATAATTATTTTATGTAACTATGTACATATAGAGGCTTTCACATGATTGCTATGTTCTGTAAACACAATTGCATCAATGTTTATTTATTAGCAGATTTCGTCCATTATATATATACCTATATTTATTAAGACAAACTGCAATAACATATATATTCAATGCAGTATCAGATGTTTTTTAGTCACTTGGCATGTTTTATAATTACTACGAACAGAAATTTTAATTACATCTCATTGATACTGAGTAATCATCTTGTTTGAATGCATGCTGATTAATGAATAAAAATTACTGAACTAAACAATTACTGAGACCAGACACTCTTTTAAGTGACACAGCAGCTTGCAATATAGCATATGCAGATGTTCCAAACAATTTGCGGCATCAATTTACTTTGATTGAACAGGATGAACAAGAAGGTTTACTTACAAACTATTTCCAATTGAATGTTTTTAATTAATTACACGCATGGAGCAATTTTTGGAATGATACAGCTGGAATAACAACATTGCTTTAATTATAGAACTATTATATTCAAGTTCCTGCTGTTGTTTATTTCTGTCTAATCATACAAAAAGTATGCTCCCGCCTAAGGAGTTTAACAAAGCCAAGTGAAGAATGAATGAAAAAGAAAAATCCAGCCAATTATTGCTTTACAATCTAAAATGCTGTCTGCTCAATACACTCAGAAAAAAGTGACTCACTTTTGGAAACATGAGTTGGATGGATTTTATAACTACCCAATCCTCTGTTTCTGTGTTATTTACCAAGTGAAAACTATATTTGCCTTATTTGATAAATACTTTCAACTAATCACAAAATTACCAGTATAATAAACATAAGTAGATGAAATTAGTGACTCTTTATTACAAAGACAGGTTGTTCCAAACCTCTTAAACACATTGTATCATTTTAGAGCAGCCAAAATGAAAGCCTCTTAACTCGCTTATCAAACAATGCATCAACATCATTAGCCTTATAATCTCACTGATCAATGTTGATAGCCAAAGAATAGCGTATTCTTTCCACATACAATGCTTTGTTCTCAACCAGTGGTAATCTTCGAATCAAGCATATTTCTTTAGTTTTCTATTATACAAACAGTAGCTTGTGTCCCACACTATGGAACTAGTGCTCAGGGATCAAATTATTACGCTGTGTACACCACAATTATTTTCAGCTAATAAGAGCAGCAATTGAAACTTTCGTGGTTGCATAAAATCACATACAACAATTATTTTAGAATATCAACTAAATGATCTTAGTCCTGTAGCCATGCTTCTCAAGATTGTAGTGCACTACTATAATTCATTTATTTTCATGCATTCATCAACAAGCTTGTTGCTTTTGGTAAAAACCATTTAACCAAGACTATCTCTAGCCAAAGCTTTCCATTGTGAGCTAGCAAAAACTTGTGTGACCAAATAATCGGAAAGATCAACTACATAAAATCTTCTCCCTCGACAGTACAAAATATTTTTCAAGGCATGATTCCAGTGCTCCAGCTTCACTCTTGTTGTTGTTGTGCGTCAAACTTGGTAACCAAGTGTTCAGACTTTCACCAAATGACTGATATTAAACATATAAAACAAAAACAACATGAGCTGAGACCTGAATTAAACCTTGGTATATTTTTCCAAATAAAGTGACACACAACAGACAGCAATAGCCCACCAGCAGCAAAAAAATTATCTAAAGAGGGCATGATAATCTTTTCAATACAATCATGAATACTATCAAATATGCTTAATTAATCCTTGTATCTATGAGCAACTTTCTCACGATGAGGCAGCACCTCCCTCATTGACTGTTTATTGCCTCCTCTAGCCTATTATTCTACCTCCTCAGGGCGGCATTTCCATAATCAATAAAAGGATATACAGTAACCTGTACCACAGCATAATGACATGCTATAAAATATTACAGTATCTATTTTTGATTGTATATTTACAGTAAGCTTCGACTTATATAAATTTAAAACAGTCCAATATCAAGATTACATGCTGTATTGATCAACAGCAACATGAGCCATACAGGTCTGAAATCAATTGGCTGAACAGCCATCGTATGAAATTTCAGCAAATATAAGACCGACTTGCTTGTCAAAAATACCAAATCAGTGTTCAATAATTTCTTATTGGTACAATCTGTGTAAGAAAATAATGGAGGTGACTTGACTTATATAATAACAATAATATAACGTTATGCTGCACAATCATCTGTACAAAAATAAGACAAATGCAGGTAGTGAAAAACTGAGGCTTATAATGAATTGTGCTCGCTTCACCATCAGGCAAAATGGAATTATTATGAAAAATATACATAGATACTAAAGAAATAATTATTTGAAAAAACTACGACTTGAAAAAAAATACAAGTGCAAATCCGTACAAAATAAATAATGCCCGCCATTGATGTATTTATATATATTTGTATATATTACATGCATATCACTACAGCTTCGTAGTTTTGTACAACTTCTTTTTGAATTTTTTTAGATATATTGCAATTTTTAAAGGAGAATGTATGCAAAGATGCTACTGCCAATGAGTGAATTTATTAACAAAGCAATGTGAGGAATGTTTGATGTTTATAATTAATGTTACTATGAGAATACTCAATAGAAACATATATCTATCTATATTATAGGTATATGATGACAGCTGTTGGCTATATTTTAACAATTTTTGGTTCACCACATATTTTTTATTATATTTCAATAACCTGTATCGCCCGGATCTGAGAAATCTGTCTATTTGGTTGTGCGACTAATTTACGCTTATAGAAGCATACTTTTGTTGTGTTTAAAGACACAAAAGTTTTAAAATTTTAAAAACTTTTCCTTGTCTGGTTTGCTGTGAAGGTTTCTCATCTAACTCAGCTTTGAGAGCTGAAATGTTCACAATACTTAAAAAATCAAAAAATTAATAAAAACAAACTGAACTGATAATATTGATATTCTGTCATACTTGTTATTTTCATGATTATCACATTGATGACCTGTTCATGCTGACCACCTAAAGGTGTAAGAGGCATACCTCATACGGATTGGAATTTGTCTAGAGAAATCAGAAAAATAAATCACACTGTTTTCAACTGTGAATAGATAACATTAAGTCAGTTTAATTGGTCTATATTGGGAACAATGCGTTGCTTTTTTTCATTTATAGTCTGTTTTCATATTGCAGATAGATTGAGATAAAAAATTGTGGTAATGATTTTTTTGAGGTAAAAAATTTTGTAACTCCAAAAGTTGGTGCATGAGTCTGGACGCTCCAGACAATTATTAGTCGACTAGTTTGGAGTTGCTACGTAAGCGTTGGTTGTTGCTGCGCCTTAGAGTGAAGTTTCATCAGCAAACTGAATAATAGTCATGAACATTGACCAGAATGAATAGAGATAAAACTGGAATGAATGTAGACCTTTCCTATAATTAACATCACAAACCTGGATCGAAGTCCGGCGATGTGAAAAAAATTATTTGGTGGTTATAACTTAGAAATTTTGACATTCGTTCTTGGGCACATATAAAATACACTGCCAGCATTTGTTCCAGGAATGTTGCATACATAAAATTTTACCAAAAAATAAATTACTAAAAGTAAAAGAAACTCGAAGATTTTTTTTATATATGCCAGAAATGAACATTGAAACTTAGAAATATTTACTTTACCCAAAAAGTTTGGAGAAAGCATTTATTCCAGGTTTTTCAATGTCCATTTATTACAAACGTGTTTGCATTCATTCTTGTCGATGTTCAGTCCTATTTATGATTATTTAAAACTCAAGCAAGCTTATTCGTTTGCTTTTAGATCAATTTTGCAATTGAGCAAGTCATAATTTTTTACGAAAGGAATCAATGTCTGCCTTTTGATAGGATACATATATATTATATACACATAACATGATATAAGCCTAAAAACATATTGCGTCAATTTGCACTAGCTTTATTTAGATAAGGTCCCCTTATTATCAGTTATATTTAAACTAAAAATAATAAATAAAATTATATCATCTATTACTATAGAGTTGAACTAAATATAATGATAATATGATATATTTATTCGGTATGTATAAAAATGTAAATTCATTATATTTTTTTTACAATTTATTTAATAATAATGCGCACAATTATTTCATAATTTGGTGGTTACTTACTATTATTTATGGTTATCATATTTTTTAATTATTTATCAATCATTATTATCATATAATAATAACAACTTATAAATGATAATAATAATTATGGTTTCAATAATTATAATAACTATGTAACAAGTTATCATTATTATGCAATTAATATTATCATTATTTCATTTCCACCATTATAATTTTTACAGATAATAATTAATATCATTTATTAATAATTACTTATTCAACTTATTAAAAAAATCTAATAGCAACATTATTACTATTATAATTACTATATGTCTCTCATTTTATCATTTGCAACCAATATCAATGAATAATAAACAAACCACAAAATTATATTACCAACTTATACAATTATTCATTATTGTAAAGTCATCTTGAGCGACATCTTGACAAAAGGAGAAGCAGAGAGATGTGACATAAGGGATATAGGCGCAGGATGGTATATTCCACACTTTGGTGTGTTTAACCATCACAAACCAGATAAAATTCGTGTTGTTTTTGACTGTAGCGCCTCCTTTCGCGGACATTCCCTAAACCAAAGTCTGCTACAGGGTCCAGATTTGAACAGTAGTTTAGCTGGGCTCTTATGTAGATTTCGTAAAGAAAGGGTTGCGATCACATGCGACATAAAAAAGATGTTTCACCAGTTCAGGGTGAACAGAGAACATCGAAAATATCTTAAATTTATCTGGTACAAAGGTGATGGCTCATCAGAACTGACAGATTATCACATGAACGTCCATTTATTTGGCGCCGTTTCCTCCCCAAGCTGTGCTATATATGGCTTACAGCAACTAGCAAGAGACTTTGCCGAAGTTTATCCTCTAGCTTCGTCGTTTATACTGGAAAATTTTTACGTGGATGATGGATTAATCTCAGTTCCAACTGTCCAGGATGCGGTTCAACTTATTAAGGATGCAACTGCACTAACTAAGGAAGGAAACCTGACACTGCATAAATTTCTTTCAAACGATAGTACAGTGGCTCAGACTATTGGCTGTGAAGGACCGGTCTCGAATGATTTGAGCTCTGTCAAAGACATGACAACTCGCGCACTGGGACTATGTTGGGATGTTTCGACCGATTCTTTCCACTTCTCAGACAAAATTCCTGAAAGGGCGGTCTCAAGAAGGGGAATCCTGTCCACAGTGGCATCCATGTATGACCCGCTTGGTCTGATTTCTCCTTTCACCCTTACCGGCAAGCTGTTCATACAAGAGCTCTGCCGCGAAAAGAAAAGCTGGGACACTGAACTCTCTACAGAACAGGCAGCAAGATGGGAGAAATGGTTGGACGATCTAGGATATGTAAAGAACATTATTGTTGCAAGATGCTTTCTCGGCGATAATTGCAGCTACACAAATTGTGATCTAGAATTACACACATTCTCAGATGCATGCGAGTACGGCTATGGCACATGCTCTTATCTGCGCATCATAAGATCAAATCCCCATGAGGTGTCAATGTCTCTTGTGATGGGCAAAGCAAGGGTAGCACCGCTGAAAGTTCTGACAATGCCGAGGCTAGAGCTGCAAGCGGCCACGCTAGCAGCTAAGATCAGTGATTTCCTACTCAAGGAGCTCTGCCTTGACGAGCTTAAGGCATACTACTGGACAGATTCTGAGACAGTACTGGGATACATATGCAATGAGGAGAAAAGATATCATACCTTCGTCCTCAACCGTGTCAAACGTATTCGGGAGTCTACGTCAGCGAAACAATGGCACTATGTCCCTACAGCAGATAATCCAGCCGATATAGCGTCCAGGGGAGCCACACTGGAAAATCTCCCATCTAGCTGGTTCAGTGGGCCAATGTTCCTCCAAAATCCAGATTATCACATGAGGGATTTGAAATCACCATATTTTCCGGTAAAGGCTGATGACCCAGAAGTGAAGAGGATACATGTGGTTACTCATGCAGCTCAGACAGGAGAGAGTCACGACTTCTTGCAAATATTTGATAAGTTCAGCTCGTGGAACAAAGTTGTGAATATATTCAAGCTTATTTTGAAGTTTGGCTCCAAGCAAACAGAACTAGAGCCCACCAATTCCAATGACATGGCCTTTGCAGTTATACTGAAGCTGCTACAGAAGGGTTATCTCACAGTCGAGCTTGACAAGCTAAACATAGATGCTCCAGTACCCAAGTCATCATGCCTGTACAAGCTTGACCCATTCATTGCCGAGAACGGTATACTGAGAGTTGGGGGTCGGCTTAAAGATGCACTTTCACCGTACAAAGTCCGCCATCCAGCAGTTATGCCCTCACAGGCTCACTTAACCAGGTTATATGTTCAACATATACATAGACAGACAGGCCACCAGGGTAAGAATGTAACAGTCAACCATGTCAGAGCGGACGGTGTATACCTTTCAGGACATGGCAGTCGAATGGTTTCCTCTATGGTTTTCAGATGCATCAAGTGTTTGAGAATACGTGGCCAACCAGCGATCCCAAAGATGGCTGACCTACCACCAGAGAGAGTGGAACCAACAGCCCCGTTCACTCACACAGGTATGGATGTGTTTAGACCCTATCATTGTAAGGACGGAAGAAAAGAGGTCAAGCGATATGGGCTCATATTCTCTTGCATGTCCACAAGAGCCGTCCACTTGGAAATGTTGAATGACATGACGACTGACAGTCTCATTAATAGTCTGCGTTGCTTCCTAGCACTCCGAGGATCTGTCAAAAGTCTGCTATGTGACCGTGGAACAAACTTCATTGGTGCTCAAAATGAACTTGGAAAGGCCATTGAAGTGATTGAGGATCAGAAACTAAAAGAATTTCTACGTGAGAGACAATGCTCATTCAAGCTGAATGTACCCACTGCCAGTCACATGTCAGGATCATGGGAAAGGATGATCCGCATCATCAGAAATGTGATGGCTGGGATCTTATGTGAGCAAGCTTCGACAAGACTAGACAGTAGTGGTCTACGCACCCTCATGTATGAGTGCATGGCAATAGTAAACAGTCGACCACTCAGCACAGCTCAAATTCCTCATGACAACAGCATTGAACCTGTACCACTAACCCCAAACATGATGCTAACCATGAAGACTGTTTTGACAACCTCGCCAGGCGAGTTCACAGAAGGTGATCTCCACAGCCGGAAGCAATGGCGTCGTATACAATATCTAGCAGAACAGTTTTGGGCCAGATGGCGCGTGGAATATCTGCAACAACTCCAATCGAGACAAAAATGGAACAGAGATGGAGGGAGGGGTGTGAAACTACACGATATAGTTTTGTTGATGGACGATAATGCCCCTCGCAGCATCTGGAAGTTAGCGAAAGTGATAGAAACCTCACCTGGTAGTGATAGACGCGTTCGGAAGGTGAAACTGAAGCTAGGAGAGGGGCATGACTTAGAAAGACCCGTTCATAAGCTTATCGTTTTGGTCCCTTCAGATGTCAATTCTTCTGAGAAAAACTAACAAGTTTTTCGGCGGGGCTGTAAAGTGCAGCGCCCAAAATGAGATTTAGCACTTAGAGGGTCACACGTGCTATTCCTTAAGACCTGATTACAGAAAGCACAAACACAATAAAAAGCTAACGGATTGTTAGCTAACTGATTTGCGCCAAGAAAGCTCTGGGTCTACCAGCTGAGGCAAAACTCTAACTGCTGCGAGGCTGACAAGGTGGAACAAGACTCTGATACCTGAGATAGAAAATCAGCAAACAATTTCTGGGCCACAAGTTCACCCCTCTCAACAGCTATACACATAGAACAGCTGACCGTGTCGGATCCACAGAGACCACCTCACATTATATGTGGATGCCTTACTCTACTCCGTAAGTCAAGCTACAAGCTAAATGAAGCAATGTTTGTTTCCGTGTTTACACATCTTTAACGGTGGATGCAGTGTGGTGACCCACATGTTCGTTGGTTGATGTTTGCTCATAATCTCGTCAGTGTTTTCCTGATTGTTCTTCATAATCACACATTCATCATATCACCATGTTTACGCCCTCACACATTCCTTAATCATCATTGTAGAGATCTATGCAGATAGATGTTATTCTCTTTTTATTGGAAGCAATGATCCTACTGTATATAAAGTGTGAGTTGCCTTTTGATACTTTAGTAACTATTAACTTGGCTTTTTCTTATAAGACTTATGTAACATTAACTCATAGCACTTGCATAGCTTATTATTTTCTTTGTAATGTAATGTTCGTACTTGACGATGCAAGCTGCCAATTTTGTAACCTGCCAGTAAGCGCTTGATAACGGGAACTGTGAAGTCAGTGAAGTTTATTTGTCACATCCTGTTATCACATTACTCCAAGTTTTCACTGTTGTTTGTTTCACTTCAGGATTACCAGTTAATAACACCATACAACACACACACACACACAACTGCGTTTGATCACATGGGGAGATTCATTGCCAACCAATACAATTATTATTAATTATAATTATTAACTTATTTTCGTAAGAGCATTATTATTAGTTAGTAGTATTTGTTGATAATATATGCTTGTTGTATAATATTTGTACTACTGATGGTTGGTAGTAACACACTCACTCAGTTATCATTTTATTAGTGGATGTCACAAAAACAAATGCTTTTTGTGGACCTTAGATATTACCTATCATCATTAAAACTACGAAGCTCACCAAATCTTACTAATATATATATAGTTTTGAAAACAAAATCATACACTAACACTCTATTATCTATTACATCTTCTTCTTTAGTACGGACTAGAGTATTAACAAGGGGTCCACCTCTCTAATTTAAATTCTTAGCCAGTATACAAACAGCGTTTTTGATTGTGATAAGCAATTATTTCTCAGGTGCAGGAATTTTAATTTTCATTTCTCTTACAGTTTTTGGGAGAAAGCTGTTGTGGTAAGTTGATGTTTTAGCATGAATTGTAGGTGGTTCACCCTTAATTGTTGTTCTAGTGATTGGCATATTATCACAGTTATTGTTATTAAGTTCATTATAATCATTGATTAAAGCGTTGAGATTTTCTTCTTTCGACAGGAGTCTAATCAAAAGACCATGTCTGGCTTTGTGACGTCTTGTGGCAAGAGTGTCAAGTTTTAGCTTTTTACAAGCTTCTGTTATACTATCTCTGCTTTTTAGGCTTGAGATGAAGCATATGGCTTTGTGCTGAACCATTTCAATGTTATGCGTCAAATAATCTAGACAGGGGTCCCATACTGAGGCAGCATACTCGACATGAGGTCTGCATAAACTGGTATACGCAAGTAATTTTATAGACTCTGGAGCATCGAATAGTGCGTTTAATCATACCTCGTAGTCGTTTAGCTTTATTATTGATTTTATCAGTTAGTTATGTGACTGACAAATTTTAGGTAAGATTGTAACACGACCCCAAGATATTTAGTTTCTTGAACAATTTATTATTATTAGTATTATAACCACCAATTGATCACATAACAACAACCACAACAATCCATGAGCAACAACATTATTATTAAGTACAGTAGTATAAATTTATTATAATATTATATAGTATTAACAATGACCATAATTATTAAAAAAAATAATAATAGTAATCAATGATAAATAAATAAGTGATCATAATAATAATCATTATCATAATGATAACTAACAATAATAATATCATTATTATTTATTATAATTATTATTAATTAATAAATAATATTATTATTTATTATTATTATTAATTATTGTTTGTTATTATTATTATATTATTAATTAATAATAATTAGTTAATATACTATAATATAATAATAACAACATGATAATAATGATTATATATAATTAAATAATATAATAAATTAGTATAAAATAATAATAATTATTATAATAATAATTACTAATTATAATAATAATTATTACTTATTAATTATTATTATTATTTAATTTATTTTATAACAATATCAAAAATTTAATTATGCCAACGTATAGTTGTGCAAGATAGATGTGTGTCGGACTACACTCTAAAACATCAGTAGTCGCCACTTGGTATGGTAAAAAAGGAAAGACATCAACACAATAATGGTAAACAACAAAAATATTCATTATTATTATAATATTCTTCTAGGTTCGTCTGCAATTCCTTTGACATGTTGTGATTTCAATGACGTCTCAATATTAATGGCAACATTTTTATAGTCCGATATAACACGCAAAATCAACAGAAAAGCTAAACATTTTATTGAATATTGTGTAGTCCGCATAACTCGGACTGGGAAAACGCGCGTTAAACCGTAAACGAAACAAATATGGCGCTCACCTGTGCAAGTAAGTTTTTCTATTTCACGATTGTCATTGTTGGCGATGGCAGTGCAGTTATGGCCTTCAAGGTTTGATAAAATTAGCAGTATCAATGGCATATAGTAAAGATAGGGAGATAGTTTGTCTCAAAATTATTAGCAACCTTACGCTTTTCCCAGATCTCAGATCTGCCAACATTGAAATTTGGACCACTGACACTGACAGTACAGTTCGTTATTATTTACTGTCAGTGTCTGTGGTCCAAATTTCAATTTGATTGACTCACTGTAGTAGTTACAGTAGTAGTAGTTACAGTAGTAGTAGTTACAGTAGTAGTAGTTACAGTAGTAGTAGTAGTTACAGTAGTAGCAGTTACAATAGTAGTAGTTACAATAGTAGTAGTTACAGTAGTAGTAGTTACAGTTGTAGTACGTACTACTACTACTGTACTACTACTACCGTAACCTACTACTACTACTGTCACAGTAGTAGGTTACGGTAGTAGTACAGTAGTAGTAGTACTACTACTGTACTACTACCGTAACCTACTACTACTACTGTCACAGTAGTAGTAGGTTACGGTAGTAGTAGTAGTACGTACTACTACTACTGTAACTACTACTACAGTGAGTGAGTCAATCACCCTGAAAAGAATGACGATGAATGTTGTTGGTACAAAAACCGCCAAAATACCAAACTCAATGGGAACAAAAACGTTGCGAAAAGCGAAACAACATGATGATTGATAAACCACCGTTTAACAAGAATTAAATTTTGATAATCAATCAAGTTGAAACACTAAATATCACTACTAGGATTAGAGCTGGCTAGCTAAGTGCAACAGGAGGAGAAAGTAAGCGCATGCGGAAAAAATGAGTGGCAAATAATAAAAAGGGTAGTAGTTGTTGTCGATTAATTAAAACTGTAGCTTTCTACAAAGCAACTTCAAGCAATAATAATGTCAATCAATGTATCAAATGCAAGACTGTACATAAATATAAAGTCAATTGTTGTTAGCTTCCTACTGATACCTATTTTAAAATTTCTTTTAACCTCCTGCCACAAGAACAATTGCTGATAAAAGAATCTTGTTTGATGGTTTGCCTGCGGCTCTATTATTATTCATCTAATAATCTACTGATGAAATAAAAAAATTATTAGTACTATTATATACTAATGCTATAGTAGTATTATAGCAACAACCATTTTTTACTGTGAATTAAACTAGCTGGTGCTGCAGTATATAAAAATAATAATAATTATTAATATCATAATTAATGACAATGATTAAATTTAATAGTAAATGATAATAAATTATACCACTAATAATTCATAGCAGATGATGATAGATTAACAAATTGTTTTCACAAATTGTTTTTATGTTGAAAAGGAAAAATGAAATGAGTGAGAGTGTGAAAATGAAGGGAAATAATTGAGTCTCACTCCTAATGCGTGAGAGTTGGCGGGTATGACTCTTCCTCAATAAGACTGTCACTATGATTATAATAATGATAACTGTTTGCAGATGATGATAATAACCATGTTAGTAATAATGTAGATTACTGTCAAATTGTATCACTTGATAAAAAAAACGAAAGTTGAGGCCATGATGATGTAAGCGTGTTGGACAACACACTGTTAACCTCGGTGACAAATTATAAATATATGGGTGTCAACATATGAAACAAATAATTCATATTCATATTTTATATAAAACAAATAAAAATTTCACTGGGATTCTCACCTACACATTATGATGATGTTGACTGGTGAATAGTCTCACAAAAATTGGAAATGGTGATGAGAACCCTCAATGATGTAGGCTATACAAATTTAATTTTTATGTGGACAATTTTTTAATAATTTGTCATATTTCCACTGGTGCAAAAAGTATTTGTGTCACTCCAGACTCCGTGGTTGCCTCATCAAAAAATAATTAAGAAAAAGTATCTTTGCTTACGAAAACAGATGATTTGATGTATCCCTGTCACAACAATGTTGCTATAGCGAAACGAAATCTGTAATGCATGACCAAGCGTGAATAAGTAATGCTGCGATAGCTAACTCATTATAAGATATTTGAAATTTTTCGTAGTTTAAAAATGATTTTCATCGGTAAACTTTTTTTTTCATTGTGAATGATCTAGAATAAATAGCATACCAATAGATCAGCTGGAGTATAGGAAACAAGATGTTATGAACCAACACACTAAGTGCCCGGGGTTCTGGGGATTTTTGCAATTTTTGTTCTGGTTGTTATCAATTATACTATAATACTACTATTATAGTATAACTGATTTCAAAAATCCCCAGGGCCCCGTTCCTGAGGGCCCACAGTGCACTGGTGGATTGCCGGTTTACAATTCCTAGTAAGTGGTCAAACCATTTTTTTCAAGTTCACAGCTACATAAGCAACACACTGATTGGTTAAACCTCTGCAGTTTAGTGTTTCCTATATAAACTTTTCTAAATTTTGTTTCTAGCAGCATGTAGTTGGAAATTCAACAGTATTTGAAAAATGAAAAAAATCTGTGTGAGACGAATTTATATATCAATGCTATTTCCTAATAAGTACTACGCTCACATGAGTTTTGTACAAACTACGTTATGCTTCTATGTAGGTGATGCTCATCGCATACCTCTTGTTTTGACTGTGATTCCTCAATGAATTATGCTAGTGAGTCCTGGGACCACCACTTGGTGAAGCCTGTAGAACAATTAGAAAAAGTGTATACCTGACGGAATATCTATGATACATACTTTCAAAAATAACTAATGACATTATCAAGTGTTATTGATAAATTTAAACTGCAACGACATGATATAATGATAATAATATCCAACTCACCCATGCTGCAACAAGTATTTGGGCCTGTCTTTGTATTTGCTTAACAGTTTTGGGATTTCAAATAATCTCAAATGATCTAATGGTTATAAAATAACACCATCATAGATATCAACAATGCATTGCTAACGTTTTTCCAAAGGAAAGCGGGAGTATGATTTTCATACAAAACTCAGATCTCCGTAACCAATAAAAGCAATTTGTAAGCATAAATTTTCAAGCTGACACTATTACCTAGCAAGTCAAACACTTGGACCGCTACTACACCACCAATTTTTCTATTCAAAAGTCTGCAGAATTTCTACTGCACAGTCCAAATATTGTCAGCTATTTGGCTATAATTATGCTGCATCCAAATATAAATGTATGTTTCAGCAAAAATGTTACCCTTGTTTTTTAACCAGACCCTTCAAAACCATTGACCATATTTACAATGGTAAGCATTATGTTGTCACATTGTGTGTATCCACCAATAGTTTGACATTCGTCCAGATAGGAAGAGATCGCTAGCTAAATTGTTGTATAACACCCAACTATGGATGGTTTTTATTACCAACAATATTTTGAGAATACATGGGTGCGCAGCAACTGTAAAGGTAAAAGGGAAAAAGCTATGAATGCTTCAAAAATCAAGTTTTTCTGGCTTGATAATTAACTGTAGCATCAATTTGCATTAACTGAAAACACCCAAAGTTACTCTGCAAAAATATTTCTAGTTGCGCTAATGTATGTATTAAATTAATCAAATATTTAAAAGAAGGCCTGCTGTTCAAAACACTTTTTTGCGTACGCATATATAAATGCATCAAATGAGCAATGAAACTGCAAAGTTGAAAAAATTGCAAGTCTGTTGCACAGAAGACAAGCATAATCCACAATTGAATATGCCAAAAGCTGAATTTTAGCCTTTGTTAGCAGGCTGTGTTTTCCAAAATTT
Source organism: Cryptosula pallasiana (assembly GCA_945261195.1). Lineage (NCBI taxonomy): Eukaryota > Metazoa > Bryozoa > Gymnolaemata > Cheilostomatida > Cryptosulidae > Cryptosula > Cryptosula pallasiana. Next base: position 47,173,953 of record OX183133.1, on the reverse strand, counting down.
TACGCTGAAAAAATACTAAAATCACCAGATATTGGAAGCTTTAGTTTCACCGTGTAAATCATTACATGCTTACCGTGTTATGCTGCGTGGTCTGCAGCATCACTGCTGCGCCGAATGCATTTTTGATAAGTGAAGGCAAACTCGAATGCTGTCACGTTAGTGTTATTTAGTTGACAAGCTCATTCAAAAATCTTCTGTGTGAGTTGAATATGTAACTCAACACCAAACGTTTTTGATTTACCCGCCGATTAAATGCCAACTTTGATGTTGTCAAACACACTAATAAACATTTGAAGTTTGTATTTTACAAAAAAATCTCAATGCTAGGGCTCAAAACTGATGAAATTTGTGTATATATTCTCTAAGCTCTAGTTATAAATTATTCTCATTTCTGAGATGACACTACATGCTTACTTGCCAGTTCCACCAATTCCCTGTATGTTTGGTATTATAGTGCCATACAAATTTCATCTGTGCATCTCGTATAGTCAGTAGTACAGAGATACAACAATTAGGTTATATGTTTCTAGTAGCTCCTCATATAGTTGAGGCTAGTCCAACACGGGAAAGGTAAAGACTGTGTGCATCACATATGTGCACCACAAGCAACTATGTCCATGTCTGTAATGTAATCGTGTTAATTTTTGTATTGTCTTGCTGAAGATAGGACAAACATAACTCTATATCACCAATTATTTTATTAGTAGATCTAATTAAGACGTAACATATAGATATTTTTATCTACTCAATAAACAGCACATGGCATATCTAAAGTTTTGAGTAACCTACACATGTTGTGCTAACTGACCCTAATGCTCATAAGTTCAGCTAATTCTTTCCTTTGATTAAGGCTTTTTTGAACTGTTTACCTACCCCATCTAAGAGAAAAAATCCAGCGATAGACCCTCTGTAGGACCTAAATGTATGCCAAAAATTGCAATAGTACCAAACAAAAAAAAACTAACAGGTAATAATGCTAAATATGTAAAGAGATAAATAAAAACAAGCGGATAAGGAGACTAGCAGAGATTATAATAATTATAATGATATAATAATTAGTTTAATTATTTTTGAAATATCAAAATACTGTTTAATTATTAAATAGCTGATTGAATTAATTTACATATCATCCCATTATTATGCTATCAAATAAATAAATCTATCTATCTATTAATTAATTTTTTTCAATCACAGTATTGCTTTTTAATTATTAATAAATACATTATGGACTACAATTGAGTATAACACCATGATTACTAAAACTAACTTTGCTCTGTTATTACAGCAAATGAATAGAGACGGGTCTTTCTAAACATTGCATCAGACTGAGTAACTACACACATATTATTGTCAACTATTTTCCAATTTGAAAGTTTTGCAACTAGCAGAAAATGCACCAAGTATTTATCCTATCAGTTATGAAATTTTTGCAGGCTTTATTAACATCAAGAAAAACCAACAACAACACTTATATTTAATTTATAATATATGAGAGCTGAATGCTGCCATACCAACTGTAACTAATAACTGTCCAATAATAATATAAAACTTGCATGAAATTGCTTAAACAGCAACATGATGTTGTGTGATTGATTCCTATATCTAGTAAGATCATAATATTGGATTTGTAGTCATTATATAAAAAAATAATAATAACTAATAATGACAATATATATTTAATAACACAAATAATAATAGAATAATTAGTTTTATTTATTATTTAATAATTATTATTAGTTACTAGTGCCACAGATGGCTCTGGTCTATCATCATTCATAATAATATCACATGTATTGCCCACTAAGCAGTAAGAGTTGGAATCATTTGGCCTCCAAAAGATTGTACAGTTTAGTGCACAACTCATTTTTTTTGACTGAGGATTTCTTTTCTCAGTCATGGAAACAAAAACTGACGTTTGTTGAATAGTCCGAAAACACTTGCAACACGCATAAACTTGGCATACATTGAAATATTAGCAGCTTCTGTTGCATGCCAGTGTTAAGGCTGGTTCACATACACTTCGCAAGCGCTCTTGTGTCAACGTACGAGAGTTGTGCTCCCACGATTGCGTGCGAGCAGCATTGGTTCACATGAATCGGAATTAATTTTCTTCAGGCGTAGGCGCATGCGTTGTTGCCAGGAAACCGATTGATACGGCACATGATCGTTTTCATTTCGTTGTTTCATTTGCTGTACAAAAAACATGCTTTCTGCAAGAAAACAACTGGCCATACTTTGGCTGTTGAGACGCCGAGCAAAGCGTAGGCAGCACAGACAACAACAAATGGCTCGTCAGAAAACCACAAAGCAAAGAAGATGGTGGGTGAGGCCAGTTTTGAGGACCAGACATAGGGATGGTCATTATGCTTCTCTCATCATGGTTCTGCAGACAAAGGACAGAGAGTGGTACTACAGGTAGGGTGAGTGTGGTGGTTGAGTGGTAGTTAATTATTTGCAATAATGTTATTAGGATAGCTTCTAGGGAAGGTGCTATGATAATGTAGGTACTAGTAGTGTAGTGTAAAAAACTAAATTAAAAAAATATGACAAAAGTAATTAATTCAAGAGAGGGAAAAAACGTGCAATAAATAATAATTAATTATTTATTAATTTTTAATGTTATCGTTTAATAAAAATGAACAAATCAATGAAATAAATTTTCACACTTTATTTGTACGTTGAAATAAATCATTTTTATTAATATTTACCCAACACCTAGTAGATGCAAATAAAGTGTAAAAATTCATTTCATTGATTTCCTCATTTTTTTATTAACTGATAACATTAATAAATAATTAATTATTTATTAATGTTGTCATATAATAAAAGTTATTTATTTCGTAAAAATAAAGTCTGAAAATTTATTTCATTGATTTCCTCATTTTTATTAAATGATCATGACATGGAAATAAATACTTCTTACTGATTTTTATTCAACGCTAATAGATTCGAAAAAAAGACATTGGGTAAATGCATTACTCCACCGCGTGTAATCCATGAAATGTGCCTAGCCTGTCATGTGCGGTTACTGTCAATGGTAATCATTCTATTTTTTCAGATATATGCGCATGTCACCTGAGAGATTTGAGCATCTACACACCCTAACCGAACCGCATCTGACGAAGCGATGCTGGAACAGAGTTCCCATAAGCGCTCGTGAGCGGCTTGCTATCACCCTTCGCTACATTGCTACTGGTGAATCTCAGGTGTGTAACATGCCACCATCATATGCATGTAAAGCCTTCTTGCTTCATAATTTGAATAACATAGCACATCATGATGCATGCGGTTGTTACAGGTAATGCAAATACACTCCCGTTTTATTTTGTGATAGGCATCTTCATCCTTCAACTTCCGCATCGGCCGGTCAACCGCCAGTTCTGTGCTTAGAGAAGGGTGTGCTGCGATATGGAAAGTTCTCAAGGACACATACCTCAAGATGCCATCAACTCCAGAACAGTGGAAAGAAGTTGCTGACCAATTTCTCAATGAATGGGACTTACCTAATGTTGTTGGTGCGCTGGATGGAAAACATATCATGATTCAATGCCCTCAATTCGGTGGATCTGATTTTCACAACTACAAAGGTTTTCATTCAACAAACCTTATGGCTGTGTGTGATGCACGCTATCGATTTATTTGGGTAGACATTGGGGCATATGGTCGTGACAACGACGCTGCTGTTTTTGGTCGCAGTGATATGTATGCACTGCTTGAGACTGGCAAAGCATCCCTTCCTGCTACTCGCTCTGTGAGCGACTTTCACCTGCCATTTTACCTAGTCGGAGATGAAATTTTTCCACTAAAAAACTGGTTAATGAAGCCATACCCAGGAAAGAACCTGAACCTACAGCAACGGATATTCAACTACAGGTTGTCAAGAGCCAGACGGACCATAGAAAATGCATTTGGCATTCTTAGTAGCAAGTGGCGCATTTTTCGCACGCCAATTAATGCTAAACTAGATCTGGTAGATTTGATTGTGCAAGCATGTGTGGTTCTGCATAACTACCTGCTGCTGACCGACAATGCCAAATACGTCCCCACTGGTTTTGTTGATAGCTATTCAAGCTCAGGAGATGTAGTAGAAGGTGGCTGGAGGCAAGACCACAGGATGGATGGACTAACCATGATTTGTAATCAGAGCAATCGGGGTAGTCTTAATTCCGCAAAAGCCATCCGTGATAGACTGTGTGAATATGTGAATTCTGCTAGTGGATCTGTTGAATGGCAGCTTGCACATGTCACAGACCCTGGCCGTGTCCTTCAGTAAAATGTTCTTGATTATTTTGCTATAGATAGTACATTGTAATCAATTTTTTCATGTTAATAAACATGTACAATCTGTGAAGAATGTTTTTATTGTTTCAACTCAAAATAAATGAGGAAAACTACAAGTATCTGTAAAATAGTAGTGAAAAATATGAGGTGAGCTATGATTATTTGAGCATAGAATTATTAAGATTGTCTGAAATGGTAGTGGAAAAGAAATGAGGTAAACTATGAGTATTTGTGTAAAGAAATGGACGAGATTTAGTAAGTAGTAATAATGGGTAATAATGAAAAGTAATAATATTACAGCTGTTCGTATTGAGGCAGCCAACTCTGCTGCACAGCACTTCCACTTGTAGATGGTTGAGGTGGTGGCAGAAAGGAAGGGTTCATTTGAGATGACGGATTTTGCGCAACATGCTGCCTTGCATACCTCGACACCAACTGCATCATTTCTAGACGCAGGTCAAATTGTACTGAACTTGGTAGCTCCTTCATTTTTGGTGCCAGGCTTCTTAAAAATAACATCGTATCGTCATCAGGCTCCTCTGTCAATTTCGCTAAAATTGCCTTCTCGACTTCGTCCATTGGTGCGGTGCTGCTTTGTTCTTTGGAAAGTTTCCGTTTCTTCGACCATGGCCGGCGGACACTGCTGCCTGCAGACAGAATTGTTCATATTGGTTAAAATGTTGCCGTAAAACCCAGGATTTACAATTCAGTAGTACAAATTGAAATGTGCTACAAAAAAAATCTGCAAGTGATACCTGTGTCAGGTTCCTGTTGGGTGGTCGAAGGGGTGCTAGTCGGAGGTGGGGTTTCAGTTGGAGATCGTACAGAATGGTCAATAAGAGAGGCATCATCCTGGGCTGAAAATAAAATAAATGCCCATAGATTAATCTAGTTATATTACAAGCAGTTTTATCATCACTGAAGACAATTGCTGACAATTTTATTACAATTTTTTTTTACTTACAATCTCGTGGACTGAGCATGGATTCATCCAGCTCCGATAGGGCTGATATATGCGACTCGGGAGTCCTCATCCGGGGTATCGAGGAAACTGTTGTTCTATGCTTTATATGTTTGAACAACCAAGCAAGTCCGACAAATTCTGGCGCTGGTGTGAAATCATCAGTGCCACTTCCAGAGGGCCTTGCCTGTTTCAGGTACCTGCCAACACGCGAGCGGACTGTCTTATACCTGTAGGTACAAAAAGAGATGGATGGGTCATTTGAGGTGAGTGAGACTCAATGAAATATAAGCAGCAACTGTATGTGTATTATTATCCATCAATATGGAGCTAGTGTGTAACCATCAACATAATTCTACTGTAGCCTTCATAAAAAGTGGGTTCAAAATGAGGAGCAATTTTTTTCAATTCTTTTCATGACAAATTTGCTGGAATTTGAAAGCTTTTTAAGTTCAATTTCATACTTTGCAATTTCTTCAACGAGTCTGTCAGCTAGCCCCATTTTATAAATACATTGTTGACTAAGTACAGAGGCTACTCGTATGTGTTACATTAGGATTAAAATATGACTATAATTGTGAATATATACCAACTACAAATGAGTAGTCTAGGATTACCAAGCATAAAATAACAGATATTCATGTATATCGTTCTTCTAAAATACTAACATGAATGATTAATATCATTATTTTAATTTACATATAAATATTATACTACGGGTATCGCAGGTTAAGCTTTTAATAATAATAATAATAATAGAATACAGAACAGGAAAACTCAACCATATATTTTTTCCTCCTACTCCCTATGCTGCTGCTGTGAATTCATGGATGGATGACTGGAGAACAACTATTTTTTTCACAGTTCTACCTTAAATAAATAATCATTATCAATGTAATTTTTACACCACTCAACTGACTTAATCTGACTGCTACTGTATAATTATATTGAAATATAATTTTATCAACAAAACTCTAACGAAATTTATATGTTATAACAAATCAAAAATATTATCTCATCAGTTAATAATAATTATTAATAATAAATAATATAATTATTTTTCTTTTATTCAATTAATGATAATAATTAATAATAATATATATATATGTATAAATTATAATAATTATCATACTTATTAAATAAATAATAAAAATTATTATTATTACCACTACTATATAATTAATATATATAATATTATATAATAATAATATTAATTAATTATTATAATAATAATAATAAACAATAATAATACAAAAACTACTGCTTGCCTTAGCTCGCACTGTTCTTGGGTAGTGTTGAAATGTGTGGCAATTTCCTTCCACGCATTTAACTTTGTTGTTTTTGCATTCTTATATCTGCTGTCAGCAGTGTTATACAAAACTTCGTACTTTCGTACAAAATCCATAAAAATTAATTCGTCGACGGCATCAAAACCCATGCTTGCAGCAGCCATCTTGAAAATGTAGAACCTTGACCGTTCTTTGGTATTGGAGGTAATAATATGTGCCTTCCCAACGCACGTCGCTGCTCCCATGAATCGCAATAGAACGCAGAGCAGAACAACATCGTACGAATGCGCAGGACACCGCCTCAAGAGGGCCCTCGTGCGACGAGAGCTGCGTTTACTCAGGAGTTCGCACGTCTATGTTCTCATAGATCGCATTCACTACGCAGTACAGCGTGCGTGGCGCACGAACACTTGCGAAATGTATGTGAACCAGGCTTTAATAAGCTATGTTTAGTCCCATAGTGCTATTAGTTGAAAGTCACTTTCACTGCTCGTGATTGGTTGTTATCTAATGTACAATGAGTATTCCATGTGCACATGGCTAGTAGGGAAAAAATTTCACTGAGAAATTTTTATTTGGAAATAAATGTTAACAATGTTTAAATTTCGAAGTTGCTATTACTGCTGGAGTTAAGTTTATCATTCTTTGAAAAAAAGGTATAGTCTGCTTTGTAGTAAAGAAGTAGAGCTGAAAAAAATTCGTTGAACATAAAATAATAACCCTGTACGTTTTGCCATTTTTCTTAATACCTTAGCTGGAGTGCCATATAATGACACTGGGGCGAATCACCCCTGCCGCCCCTCTAGGGAGAGCCCTGTTTATCTATTAATTTATTATCATTTGTTTGTATCACAATATCATTTATATTAAATTTATTTTGATCTTTAATGAATATATGGATTACAATTTAGTATAATAATTACAATAACAAATACGATTACTAAAACTAACTTTGCTCTATTATTACAGCAGATGAGCAAACACGGATTTTGAAGACTGCGTCAGACTGAGTAACTATACGCGGTCAACTATTTACAATTTGAAAGTGTCACAGTTTACTGAAGTAGCACCAAATATAAATTCTGTTGGTTGCGTACTTTTTGTAGATTTTATTAACAATAAGAACAACCAAGAAAGCTGTGTAAAACATATTATTTCTATGAAAGTTAAATGCTGCTAAGCAAACATAAAAACAAATACATACATAGACCAGTGATGCTATAAAGAAAACGATCACTATCCAATAAAACTTGCATCAAATTGCCTAAGGTGTTGTGTGATTGATTCATAGATTTAATAATATCGTAATAATATTGAATTCAGAGGTTGCTTAAAAAATAATTGTAGTAGCAGCTACTAGTGTCACATTACAGCTAGCTCTGATATGTCAGCATTCGTAAAAATATCAAATTTATTGCCGTTACAGAGCTGTAATCATTTGACGTGAAACAAAAACGTAAAGCTACAGTACACAACTTTTTTTTAAAATAAATCTAATTATACTTATTTCAAACTTTTTTCAGTCATGAAACAAAATATTAAGAATGTTGAATAATCCAAAAATACTTGCTACACGCATCAACTAGACTTGAAAGGTTAGCAGCTTTTGTTGTCTGCCAGTGTTAATAGACTATATGTTTGGAGTAATTTTATCAAGTTTAGTCCCTGCAGCAGCATTGGCTGAAAGTCACCAATACTGCTTGTGATTGGTTGTTATATGTGGCACAACGAGTATTGCATGCGCACATGACTATTGTAGTAGAGAAATATGACAAATTGAAGCAGTTTGGTTTGCAAATAAATATTAACACTATAACTATAACAGGCAAATTTACTAATACTACTGGTGATGAGTCAATTATTTTATAATAAAAAAGTGTGGTTTGTCTAGTAGTAATGAAATAAGATGGAAACATTCCTTGAACATAAAAATTAAAATATTAACAATTTGCAATTTATCTTGACGCTTTAGCTGGGGGTGCTATATAATGGCATTGGCGTGAATCGCTCTTGCCGCGCCTCTGTGGAGTGCCCTGGGTTAAGACAGACACGTACTTGAGAAAAATAAACAAAGTCTATAATTTTCATTTGAATCTAAATTTTTTGATCTTTTTACTCTTAATTTGGTGAAAATTGTAAATTTGTAAAAACATTGGAATTTGTTGTAAAAAATTTATAATAGACAATAGAAGTTTTTAATTTTTAAATTTACATTTTACAGTCATGTATCGTAATATTGCTAAAAAGAATTGGTGTAGATGGAAACAAATATGTAGGGTCCACAAAAGTCTTGTGAGCAAAGCATCAATATATAAATTTGTCCCTTATGGTTTTTTCAATTTTCAAATATTCTTTAGTTACTAAATCTTCAATAACTTGGGACCACAGGCTCTAGAAACAAAATTTCAAAAGGGATGAATGGAAGACCTTTACCGGGCAGTGTTAGCCAATCGTTGCGCTGCTTACATAGCTGTGGACTCGAAAAAATTATTAGGAAATTAAATTGTTAACCAGCAATATGCCAGTGTGCCGTGGGCCCTTCTAATGTTAGTTCATGATATATTGCTGCCCTACAATCTTGCTGACTTATTGATGTTCTATTTATCATAGATCATCTACATCTGAAGGTATGAAAATTGATATAATAGTGGTCTTTTCCGAATCAAAAGGTAATTTTTTATATATATTATCACTGTTTCACTTAAATATAACAACAGTCAGGGCTCTCCCCAGCACGGGCGGTTGGGTGCTACACCCAAATGTACTTATAACCACGCCCAAATGGACCACCAACAAATATCTATGCTTTTGTCTTATATAATTCTATACAGTGCTGTTACTCCAACCATCATTACATATTAGTATAAAAAATTATTTGGTTTTGGGTGTCATTCTCTTTCACAAACAAAAACATGAAGTTCATGTTGTAGTGGTGAATGACATACAGGTTTATTTTTAATTTTGTAAATCATTGTCAATCATATCGCAGCAAGATCGCGATTATTAGCTATCACATGGCGGACGTAGTGTGTAATAAATTATTAACCAATCAGTGAGAGTTGTTTGTTACATTGACCAATAACTGTGTTTTTTTATGTTGACTGAATGACAAGCCTCACCTGTAATATTACTCATGTTCGATCATGGTGGAAGTAACTGCCTACAGTATTCCTATTTTGAGCCAGTTTTTGGTGGCCTTGACCTGCTACGCAGACATTGCTAGTAATCAGAGTGTAAACTTTTGGTTGGTTAAGATAGATACTAATAATTATTACGTCTAAGATAATGTAACCAAAATCTGATCCTAGGCTGCAATATTTTTTGTGGCAGTTCTTCAGGTATACGAAAAATTTGAACAAAACAGCAAGCAGGTTTTGTTATCAGTTTTTTTTTATTATCATTTATAGAAGAAGAAAAATTATTATTGCTATTGAAAAGGGAATTTCATGAGCTACCCATTCACCCCTGAAAATGCATCAACTTTTGAGAAATCCACCCGATTGTAAAAAATCCTGGGGAGAGTCCTGACAGTAAAGCATAAAATCATCAGCTGTGAGAAGTAAAGCAAAGTAATTTTGGTGCGCAGAGTATATTTTTTTTAAACTCCTTTTTCTCAGCAATAATCAGTGTAAGACAAACATGTTTAACACTGTTGTTGTGACTGCAAGATATCACTCTACACCATGATATAGTTTTTAATGTCCCGAGCCTGGCTAGAAAAAGCTATCTGTACTAGCTAAATTATGGAAGGTTAAACTAGTAACACCATTCTCATTATAGTTTGTTTATTGTCTTTTTTTGTTGGTTTTTTGTTTTAATTGAGTAAATTATTTGTGAAAAGAGTATTTGTAAAAATAACAGGAATTTTTTGAAATGTTGGGTATTCACTAGATCTGAAGTATTACATATTTTATGATATTGCTGTTTATTTGTTGAGCAATCCAAATTTTTTTTACACTGTACTCCAGATAAAAAAAAATAGAATTTGTAAAGACCCAAATTTTTCAAAGATTTTGATGACAGCCACTCGATAACAACAGGCTTGAAGATGTAATTTCAGTTTTGTTTAGAATGACTAAACTGTAAGGTTGAATTGGTTCTGCAGCCCTCCTCTCACTTTCTCTCCTACCCTTGTTGTTGCCAGCAGTGTAGTATCCTCAAAAACAAAACTCCATTCTACTACTGCATCTAGTTATCAATCTTGCTATCGCACGGCAATCCTATTTGGCATACAATCTTGTTCAACAGCATTGAGAAAACTGCAAAAGCAAAATATACCCCTCCAACCAATGCAATTAACTTGTGTTCTTTACCAATGAGAAGTGCTGCAATTATTCTTTTATTTAGATAAATACAGTGATTATGTGAATAACTGATTTTGTAATAAGTAACCAATTTGTGGAATAATGCACAGGTGGTATATCAATTATAAAGAGCTAAATGGTGCGTTTACCAGAATGGTAATTCAATGGCCTTCTCTAAAATGTACCATTTTCTCAGGGTGTTAAAATTTTGATATATATCATTGTTACATTATTACTAACAAAAACAAATCTTCACTGATTTTGCTTTTGCGATTAATGAAATTAATCAACCAACACTATAAGTATTCACTAACAGCTTTTTTGTGTTGATGACTTGATACTTGTAACCGATTTAGTTATGTGTTATCTATGTTGTGATACGTGTATGTTGTGTTTGACTGCAACCCAAGCTTCATACTCTACATTTCTATTCTCTAGTTAGTAATGAGATTCCAGAGCAGCCTGTCGTCTCGCCTGTTTCTGGCGCAGTGTTCGAGAGACGCTTGATAGAAAAATATATAAATGAAAATGGATGTGATCCAATAAACAACGATCCGTTGGATATTTCACAGCTAGTTGAAATAAAAGGTAAGAGAAGAAAATATTTTATTTATCTTCTTATTCAAAACTTGGTGTTACACTGAAGCAAACTTATTTGTTTTAAATCTATTTATGATTTGATTGAGATTTCAGGGGTCAAACCTCAATGGTTACCATATCTATACGTTTGTTTTTAGCGCAAAACTTGTCTAAGCCTCGTCCTCCTACTGCCACAAGCATACCCGCCATTTTGAAATCTCTGCAAGACGAATGGGATGCTGTCATGTTACACAGTTTCACACTGAGACAGCAGCTGCAGACAGCCAGGCAAGGTTAGCGCATCCATCCATCTCTCTACTCATTTACTCTTTCATCTCATGTTGTCGGTTATTGAGAGGTTGGGTGTGCTTTGTTGCAGAGCTTTCCCATGCTCTCTACCAACATGATGCTGCCTGTCGAGTGATTGCTCGTCTCACCAAGGAGGTGACTGCCTCAAGAGAGGCTTTGGCTACCCTCAAACCTCAGGCTGGTTTGTCTGTCTCCTCAGCCCCGTATGCACATCAGGTGAGTTTCACTGGAAATTGTGTATGTACAGTAGCGTACCTATACAGTAGTGAACCTATACAGTAGCTGTACCTATACAGTAGTGTACCTATACGGTACCTGTACCTATACAGTAGTGTACCTATACAGTAGTGTACCTATACAGTAGTGTACCTATACAGTAGTGTACCTATACAGTAGTGTACTTATACAGTAGCTGTACCTATACAGTAGTGTACCCATACTGTAGTCAATGATGCAATAGTGGCAGAGAAAGCTAGAGGCTATTGTAGACATGTTGTGGTAGAAGTTTGCTGCTTGCCATCGCTGTCAACTTAGGTTTAATCTAGCTATGCAGGCCAAGACATGAGATGTTGTCATGTTTCTACAGATAATGGTTGCACGTATTATGTACTTATGTATTATGTACTAATGTATGCTTGCTGGTAAGTTGGATTACTGATGGGAAAAGCAGCAATGCTAGCTCGGTAGCACAAGTGTTCAATCCTTAACATGTATTAGCTAACCCTAACCAAACCACAGTTTTTTTGTATCAATTCGACTAGACATTGTCTTTTCCACTTCTGTGGTTGACCAGCATTGTAGTTTTTCTGGCATTGTCCTTAAAACTTGTCGTGTGGCACGTTGAGAACAGTACAAGTTGTACAAATAAATTATATAGCGCTGGCTGGCGTTACGCAGTTGTGTTTTGAAAGAAACATCATTTATGGGTTGGTCATAACTTTCAATGAGCGCGTATTGATGAAATGAGTGATGGGACTCGACTATAATGGGTATATCTCTCCATTTAATGTCTTAGACAGCATTTCTGTTCGACTTCTCAACACTTTTTGTAATAAAATAGCATCACGCTGTTTGATCACAGAAGACCTCTCTCTGCCACTCACGCTACCTCCGATATCCCCCTGGTAATAATAATCTGACAGAATGATAAACTGCAGTGGCCATTTTTATTTTTATTGACGCCTATACGCTACATCCTACACTGGCCTGTCAGCTGTCACATTATGTAATGTAACGCAATCATCTGATTTATGTCAAACTCTTCGCTGCTTATTTTATCGAATTTTAACTGGATGCAGAGACCATGGTAATAGTCTTTATCTCCATCTTAATTTGAGAGTATAGCTGTTAGCTAGCTGTGTCTATGTGTCATAGCAGAGTTTTCAAGTGGATTTATGTGCAAAGCCTGTTAATTTTGGCTACACAGGAATGTCTATTGGGTAGTTGTATCACTTTTGACTTTCAGCTCTTCCTGCTCTCTTGTCATGCCCTGATTAGCTAATATATTCTTTGCCATGGAGAAAATGTCATGAGGCGTGTTTGTTTTTTCCTTTCCATGGTCAGAGGAAAGAATACATAATACTAGCGTTGGTGTCGCTAATCATGTCCTGTTGTTTGCTTTACCCAACCTTTTCTCCATCAGCTGAGTCATATTATGCAATATGCTGACTTGGTGCCAGATCATCCAACAAAAAACCCGCAAACAGCTTTTTCATCTGTTTTTGTTGATCCAAAACTGAAAACTTTCTTTCGCTTTATCATAGTCCACACGATATGTGATTTATGCCAGATGAATACGATGTCAGCCAAGTGTTGTTTGTTTGTAAAGGGTTATGAAGCAGCGATGCCTACTGCCAACGCTCCTGCTGGAGACGAGGGTCTGGTGCTGCAGCAGATAGGCATGTCAGAGGGAGTGACTGCCCAGATCCAGGCCAAGGCCGACAGTCTTACTGCTGACAGAAAAAGACGAGGAAAGACTGTGCCGGAGGGCCTCGCTACGACTGATGACATCTCTCAGTATCGGCAGTTGGCTTCCCATACGGTATGTGCCAGTAATACACGTACATGATGTGTACGTACATGATGGGTAGATACAGAGTATATAATATGTAGGTACAAGGTATGTGACAGTAATACACGTACATGATGTGTAGATACAAAGTATATAATATGTAGGTACAAGGTATGTGACAGTAATGCACGTACATAATGGGTAGATACAAAGTAAATAACTGTATATATGTACGTATTGTGTATATTCAAGGTATGCAACTGTACACATTTACGTATCGTGTAGATACACACTGTATAATGTGCTAATCACATACAAACCCAGTTATGCAATATATCTGCCCACTGTTGGTTCTTGGAATAGTATGGTATAGAGGCCAACTACATTATCTCTCACCCGTTTACATACAGTATAATACCCGCCAGCCACATACACCTGTTGATGGCGCTGTTGATTAGTATCTGTTGGTAATTTTGTCACAGGAAATGGCTGGCAGCTACGAATGTTACAGAAAGTTGTAAACTTGTAGCAATAAAATAGTGCTTGTCACACCATACGATCTTACAACAGTTTGGTATGTCTAATGCATTATTTATATGCTTGTGGTAATGGACATTATTACTACAGGGCTTACACAGTGCTGGGGTACCTGGTATACTCTCTCTGGACATACAGTTGTCGGACACCTCCAAGGTGGTCACAGGTATGTCAGCTATTGGTGTCCTCCTGCTCAACTTCCAATCCTATTTCTACTAGAAATTGGATTCTCACCAAAGATATTTTCCATTGCTGTAATAATAATGGAAAGACGTAGAAAAACCAATAGAAAATGTAACCTTGTGCTTATTTGCAATGCATCTAATTTACACATCATGTTAATTTTGTAGCCAAAACATCGTTGATGTAAGATAATATTCGTCATGGATTCTTTTTTTTTATAAACACGTTTAATTTGCAATGAGTCACGCGATTTTTGCTTTAGTTTCTCTTCCCCGATTTTAATCGAAGCTGCCACGGTCTGTTTTGGCTCCCGGTTATTCTCAGCTGCTTTTAGGCCCTGGTATAAAATTTTAACAGCTTTACATGATGAGAGAAGTACTCATTGTATTTAATATGTGCGTATGCGGGGATATGCGGATATGGGGATGGAGTATTGAGAAAATTCTGCTGGAAAAATTGTAACTGGTGGAAAAACTTATTTTTATGGCGTGAGCAATGCTGGCGGAAATGTATGAATGTTACGTTATGTTTGCTCTCTTGCCAATTGGCAACCTTATCAGTGGCTGACCTTTCATTTTCCATTGATGTGAGTCAAACATTGGGTTTCATCGTTTTATTTGCTTGTTTGCCTTTTCTAAAGATAAAATTTAATAATTGCAACGGAACTGGAAGACACTTGAGTATTCCAAGATATGATAAACTGTCTGTAGAAGAATTTTTCGTCACGTCCACCAGAGGGTGCTGTGTGATTTTGCTGAGACAAAACTTTTAAAAATTTGCAAGATAAAATATTTGCCTTGGACATTTTTGACTTGAAGGGAAATTATTGACAGCATGTTTCAAAGCTTTGGCTCGCGTTAATAATTCTATGAATTTCCTGTCTATACGCATAGAGGTGTATCTTCCTAAATACTGGTCACAGTACACCATATTGTGGTCTTTAGGGTCTCTATTACTCATAAAGTATATCGTAGACAGTGGTTGCCTCGCCTGAGAATCCTGGTTGGTTCAGTAAAACGCAGTGGCTGGTGGTTTAGAGGATGTACTCTAAATCACCGGCCATGGTGAGTGTTTATAGTCCCCTAACCTTAATGGCCCTGAAAAAAATGTCACAAATTGGCTGGAGCACTGCCTGAACCCTCGGCCTCAGCCCTTGCATCTGCCATTTGCTAACCAACATCGTGTCACAGTTTTGAATGAATTTCATATTTCATAATTTTTATGAATATAAATATTCCAATTCGTTTAATTGAGAGATGTGTCAATCAGATGCGTTATTGTGTTGAGCCAATGGAATGCTTTCAAGCCCATGTGAGTACATGACTAACATGTGTCATACACTCTGGCATGTACTGCAGGTGGTACAGACAAGAATGCTGTCGTATTTAACAAGGACACTGAGCAAGTGATTGCTGTATTAAAGGGTCACACCAAGAAGGTTACCAGCGTTATTTACCACCCCAAGGAGGTACACATGCCATATTGTATTTTCTAGCCAATACAAAATTTTTATTTTACATGTATGTAATACATAGTAAATTTAAAACCAGCGGTCGTAAAATTTGCACAGTTAATTACTGCAATCTACTTTGCCTCGAATTTATCATTATTACTGTGCAGTTACATGGTATAAAGTATTTTTGGAAAAAATTAGACGAGACTTTATTGGATAAACTGTTATAATAGTTGGGCGGTCAATAATACTTGTGATTCCTTGAAGTTGTGAATTCTATTGACGTATTTTATAATTTTTCCTGCGTAGAAGCTGGTGTTTTGTGTTGAAGAGCTTCTCAAAAATTGTTTGGAGAGACACTTGTCTATTTTCACTGCATAGTTTTTTGATATCAAACCTGATGAGCTGCACGTATGTATGTTGTTCACACAGGACTTGGTCTTTAGTGCATCTCCAGATGCCAGCATAAGAGTGTGGGGGGTAGCACAGGCTCAGTGCGGGCAGATAGTCAGAACTCATGAGGGTGCAGTGACTGGTCTCAGTCTACACGCCACTGGAGACTACCTATTGAGCTCTTCTACCGACGGGGTATGTGCACAGCCTTCTGCCACTTCTCAACTAATCGTTCACCTTACCTAATTACTGTTTCAGCGAATTACTGACATTCTTGTGACTCCGCTGTATTTTCCATTACATAGCAGTATTCACATGATGTCTGTTCCTTATGAACATTGGAAAGTTTATTATCGTCACTACTTCCTTTTCTCAACATGTTATCTTTGTGAGCTGGCAATTGTTCAGCTCTGCCCATGACAAAGTTCCTGCTGTGTTGTAGTTTTGGGCTTTCTCTGACGTTCAGACTGGAAAGGTTTTAATGAGAGTAGCTGCCGGAGAAGGAAACAGCAATGGTATTTTATTTAGCTTCATTTACTTCCTCTTTTTATTTTATTTCTTTTTAACTGCAGGGCATCTGGTGATCTCAGTCAGCTACTGCCTGCACTGTATTGAGCTTTGTCAGTGTAGTTGTATTGGTTTAGTTACCTGCCGGGGAATGGTTGAACGTTTGACATGGCTAGTGCCAGGACTGATTGGCCATCCCATCTCTGATGTACATTTACCTGCTGCGTGTGCCCTAATACATTGAATATGCCTCTATATCTAGTATAACAGTGCATCTCCTCCTGGGTTAACTAAGTGTCTAACATCTCATTGTTTTATCATCATCTTTCTCTTAAAAAGTGAGCTTTATCAATATTGTGCTGATCACCAGTGTAAGTTGTACGGGTTTTGGTGTACTATTGTAGCTGCCACGTGTGCCCAGTTCCATCCCGACGGGCTCATCTTTGGTACAGGCACCGCTGACTCCATAGTCAAGATTTGGGACTTGAAGGAAAGACAAAATGTAGCCAACTTCCCCGGACACAGTGGGCCTATCAGTGCCATTGCCTTCTCCGAGAATGGTAATTCTTTCTATTTTGGCTGTTAATTCTGCTTCATCCAGAAAAGCTCCGAGTCTGTTGGCATCAAGGTGGTGTTTAGCTCACTAAAATGGCGGCTACATTCGTGGTATGTTGCAACGACATCGGCGAACATTTACTAAACTCTCACAGATTCTCTCGAGACAATCATATGATTGAGCTCGAATATATATCATTATTAGCACCTCATCGCGCTGGTGTGAGTATCCCAGCTGCCACCTTTCCGAGAAAACAAAACCACAAAACTGTAAAGCAATGTTGATGTTAAGAAATTGCCTGGCACAGGTTGTGATAAAAGTTAAATTTATACAATTGTATTTAAACTATTTGAAAAAGCTTTGACTCAGCTATATCCTGGGTGACGCGTATTTGAATGCATTCTGAGAATTAGTGAATTGCTGGCCTGGGTTGACAGAGGCTATGCAGGTAACAAACAGAACTAGAGAGTTAATTAAAGGAGCCAGGTGCTGCAGCCAATGTTATGGAACTATTCCAAAAAAGTGTACAAATAATGACATTAGCAACAGAATGCGACAAGATAATTTAAGGATTAGCAATTCATTTTGTTGGTTTTTTTTTGTTGAATAATGCATTCACGTTGCCAGGCAGATTGGCTGCTCCGTATTTACAGAAGAGCTTTATATTTTGTTTTGGTGTCGACTTTTTGTTGTAATTCTCTCCGAGTAGCTAGATCATCGCCGGTGACTCACGCTGGTTGAGATTTTGTTTGTTTTTTCTTTGTTGGTATTGCTGAGGCACGATGGGAGTCGTAGTCCCTAGAAGGTGCTCTTTTTAAACCTGCTTTTAGACGCTAGAAAATTCAATTTGGTTTAACATTTATATGGTTTTTAGAATTCAATAAAAAAAAGTTAATTTTGTCTTTTTTTTCTATGAAACATCAACAAATATTACTGCTTGAATACTGTAAAGTGTGGTTGTATTTGCTGATGTAATACGGCAGTATTTAGGCAGCGTGGTGTAATCCCCAGGCGTGCTCTGATGCAACCCCCACACTTGCCACTGCTGCTTGCTCACTTAATTGGGTTCAATGGGGACATCCCTCCCGCATATTTGCATATAGTGCTCGCTCGTAATTGGTGTTATATTTGTCACATAACTTTGATGAAATTGTCATAATTCGTTGTGTTGGTCACGCATGTATTTGGTGTAGTGACAGGGATTACCCTTTTAATCCTTGTTAATCTCGCTGCGTAACCAGGATCTGCTGGCTTTCACTAGAACACGGATCGATGCGGTTAGCGTTAATTAATTGTCCGTGTTGCGATGTTATCTCTTCTCAGGCTTTCCCTATGTCACCCCTGATTCGTCGATAACTCAGTAGTCAGCTATGTCACCCCTGATTCGTCGGTAACTCAGTAGTCAGCTATGTCACCCCTGATTCGTCGGTAACTCAGTAGTCAGCTATGTCACCCCTGATTCGTCGATAACTCAGTAGTCAGCTATTTTTTTGGGATGGCAGGTTGACCTGGTTGTCTTTATCGATAACTGGCTTCCTCTGTCATTCTAAATACTTCATTATATTACTTTACTTTAGCTAAATTACTTTTTCTGTGCATTACAAGCAAGAGGCAAGCTGTAAATGGATAGAGTGAAAAGAAAAGTCGAGTGCTCAAAGTGCCATGAATGAGTTGCCAGTTCCCATCTGTTAGCTACTGTTTTGTCAGCTTCAGATAGTCGTAACATTCTGGTTGAAGACATTGCATTATCTTTGCGGCAAACGTTTGTTTGATGTAATGTTATATAATACAGCACATGTATCTACTGCTACATGTGTATGCCTTTGCTACTACAACTTTCTTTTACTGTCAGGTTTCTATCTGGCTACTGCTGCCGATGACGCTGTCGTTAAGCTGTGGGACTTGCGTCGTCTCAGCAACTTCAAGACGATCAACTTGGAGAGCAACTATGAGGTGAAGGCGCTCAAGTTTGACCACAGTGGAACTTACCTGGCTGTTGCGGGCACCGACGTCAGGTACGTGTGTACTCAGCTTTCAGATGTCCTACATACCCAGCCATTCAATTATCACCTGACTTGATATTCCCTTAATTAATTACTTCAAAAGTGTGCTTGTTGTAACATCATGCAACAAGTTTTTTGTCATTCATTTTATTTTGTGTACCGAGTGATACTCCATATTTGTAGCCGCTCAATCAGATATGACACTGCTGTCGCAAACATTTGGATTTTTCTTTGCAAAACTATTTTCTTGTTGTTTAAATTTTTTCCCATAGTTGTTGGTTATTATGGAACTTAATAATAAAAATTGCTAGACATAAAAGTGTTACAAAAATTTTCTAGCCGCTTTGTAACCAGCTAATAGAAATTTAATGGCAGAAAAGCTAACGTACGTGGAAACTAACGTATGAGGAAACTTTGAATAAAATTTTATGAAGTTTAACTTTGTTTCACATTTTTGGTGAAAATTGCTTGTTCATAAATTGTTACTATATTTATAACTTGTCAGTTTGATGTACAACAATCCATTGTTGTAATTAGCGGGGATTAAGAAAGGTCTTGTTAACCTAGAGTATAGCAGTGAGCTGTGGTACCTGCTCTGGTGTGTCAAACGGGTGGGGTGGGGGGCAACATATGGGTCATTTGATGGAGCTAGAACTCTGTCTCATTCACTCCTGTACAATGCATCAATTGTTGTGATACATCAACTCATGACTATTAATCTGCCTACAAGTTGGACTTTCCATCTCCAAAACTTTCATAGTGTTTCTTTCACATTTGAGTAATTTTTCCTCTTTTTCCTCGCCTCCATTTTGGGGATTGGCCACCCTGCTTTCTCTGACTGAGCTATGTTAGCCACGCCACAGCAGTTAATGTATCACAGTAATCATTTTACAGACAAGTAACTGGTGGTGCCCTGGGTGCTTCTACCACCTGCAGCGAATGCCTACATGCCAGAAATAGTTATACTATGATGTCTTGCCGTACAATGTGGTTTTGTATAGAACCAGGCTGATCCTGCGTGACATTCATGCTACAGCTGCGGATATAATTTAAAAAGAATTTTCACAAGCTGCTAGCCTTTGTTGTTGGATGGATGTGGTAGAATTATGCAGCATATTTGGTTAGACTTAATCTCAGTGGAAATTGTTGAAATATTAGTGATTTATTTAGGGTTAGTGCCTGCGGTTGTATCCAATCATAATGCACAGCAATAGCTACATTAAAGCAAACGAAATGAGTTGCACTTGATGGTCACAGAGGAAAAGCTTAGCGGTTGGTGTGTAGATCCTGCCTACAATCAGTGTACATATGTATGTACAAAAATTAATTACATGGCAAAGCAATTAGCTGAGTAAAGGATATGGTGTGATTTGTGACACAGAGAGAAATATTTTAGACTACTGGTTTGGGCTGGTTTTAAGTTCACCATAGATCACCGCAGTCTTACTACAGTTGGTGGTGCATGGGAGGTGCATCACCTGCTGATCACCTGCTGTCCGTCTAGTCGGCTGCTTTCTGCACTGGCCGCTAATGTTCATTAATGTGGGTCTGTGTGGGTGGTGGTACCGAAAGTTTGGTGCTCGGTCAATAGTTTTTCGCTAAAAAGTAAGTGTGGTGAAAGAAGTTGTAATATTTGTGATCTCTGTTTAAATTTTATTTCAGCTGAAACAAAATACAAAAAATTTCAACAAAAAATGGAGAGTCAACAGTTATTACAAACAAATTTTGGATATCATTTAACAAGCGCGCTGTTGGTTTACTTTATACTGGAGGTAATCTCACAAAACATTTTCCTTCAGCACTTAGTTCGTGTATAATCATTGGCTCAAGCTGGTGTACCACACATAACATGGTGATGGTGTTGGCTAAAATTTTAATATTGATAATCACCCCTATAAAATTTGGCAATTCTATCATTTGTCGGAATTTACTTTTTCCATCATAATTGATTGACTGCAAATCTATTGGTAGCCAGGGGAACACAGTCTATGATATAGCGAAGAGTTAAATTTGAATATTTTTTTGGTGTTTCTATTTTATTCTTTGCTCCAGCTAATATTAATTTGCGCGTGGATGTCACCCTTGCAGCAGGCAGTTGTGGTGTATTTTGTGGGTTAGTATAGATGTGGGGTGAATGACCTTCTGGGGGAAGCTTTTATTGCACTTATTTAATATACTGTGAGTACTTCTGCACAAGGTGCTGCAGGCTCCACTGGCTGCAATCATTCATCTCTCAATGTTTTTGTTCCTCCACAAAACGCGTCGTTTGTCTCTAGAAAGTGATTGATTACTCAGATATCCATTCCAAGTTATCGTATCCAATATCTGGGACAAATTGACTGCTGTACTATTGAAATGGAATTTTTCAGGCCCCTTTCTATTTTGGTTCATTATGGCATTTAAATAATATTTTCAGATTCTCATGATAAAATTGAGATAAACAAAAATTTCCAATTGCAGGTGAATATTTCACCTTCAAACCACCATGTCTATGACATCATAGAACTCAACTAAAATTTGGCAACGGATACAGGATGCTTGATGCTGCGACATTTTTTCCCATTCACTTAATATAGCATTAGTCATAGCCAGATCGAGAGGTCACGGTGTGGTGTTACAGCGGCACACGGTGTGCAGTAAACAATATTTGAAATGCTAATGATTATAGAGAATTGATTAGTGTATCTGGCTGAGTAGCACTGCTCTACGCCTGTCACCATCCTATCGTCATTTCGCCTGGCCACAAATACATACGTCACTGTGAGCTTTTACACATTATTTGATGAATCTGTCTGTTCTACTGCGTGAACGCTTCACTGCCTAATGCACACACATTCTACTCGATTTAGAAACATGCAAATCTTTCTCCGACATGATTAATCACCTCATATGTTTAAATTGATTGCATTCTCATCCCTGCTCACGACGCGCTTCACACAATCACACTGGAGGGGTTAAAAACGGCCGATTTATTAGTAAACACATCAGTTTGAAAATTAATAACAATGTTGTCTCAAAGGTTTTGTGCGCTATGACTCAAACGGGATAGTGTCGGCGATATCTCCTTCAAGCTCCTTCAATATTCATCATTTTGTTTTTTTCCGATTTGCTGATGAGGCGTTAAATTGGTTCATGACCATGCGATAAAATATTTTGCCATCTAAAGCCTGTAATGGTGAGAAGTGAGACACTTCCTCCAGCGCCCGCCTAATAGCGGTGAATAATCTCCGAGCCTCATTTACTGTCTACCTTCTGCATGCATCGCTTTCTCTTATATGACTTATGATGAGTCTCCGCTAACAGATTTCAACCATACCTTAAATATTTTTTACTTTTATAAACATTCTTTTGAGAAAAGAAATTTGTACATAAATAAATCATATTTTATTCATAATTATTGTATTATATATTTTCCCCAGTAATTAATGCGACATGAACATAGCTCAGTTTTGCACTAGATGTTGTGGTTTCTGAATTTTTATCACAAAAAATACATAATTTAATGCTCTCCTTTCATTTATCACGTATTTAATTCCGTCACACAAATTATGTGTATGATGTATACAGGTATTATATTCATATATTTTTGTGCGTAGGTACTGTTCATGTAAAAATATTCTTATATAACTGCAGGAATATTTTTACAACTCATAAAACGTTACAGTCTTGTGAACAGTTCAATATTATATAGATATAAATCAGCTGTGGTATGTGTATGTACACGCACATACAGTCCTTATCTTGTAAACTAGGCCCCAATGCTGACTGTTGTGTGGCAATAAATGTGCCTCTGTTATGCCTCAAAAACAGTTTCATCTTTGTTGCGGACTTTGATTAATGCAGAATCGTTTCCATGCATATATGAATGTTGACCATGTGTTTTGTTGTTCATTTTTTTTATTCGCATGAAATGTAAAATGTGTAGCGTTTGATTGTAGAGTGTACTTATGCAAGAAGTGGAATGAGCTGAGAGTTTTGAACGACCACACGGCACTTGCTACGGGTGTGGGC
Source organism: Cryptosula pallasiana (assembly GCA_945261195.1). Taxonomy (NCBI): domain Eukaryota; kingdom Metazoa; phylum Bryozoa; class Gymnolaemata; order Cheilostomatida; family Cryptosulidae; genus Cryptosula; species Cryptosula pallasiana. The sequence continues at coordinate 47,150,576 of OX183133.1, read as the reverse complement.
TTCGGCAGCAATGCCAGCTTCATTGCCTCCACAAGTATGGACAGATCACTGAAGTTCTTCGGTCGTACCTAAGTCAGCAGTCTGCTCGGCTGTCTCCCGTGTACATAGACACTCCCGATTGCAATAGAACCGGCGGCATGGACATTCTCTCAGTAACCCACATTTCTGTCATATTTTCCGCGAAGTTGATTGGCCCACTGATATGTTGCTGTTGTAGCGATACAGCAGGCCCATGAATTTGTATACTTTGTTACTTTGAGATGTTCGTAGGTTCCAATGTACAATAAACAAGCTCTCTTGGCCAAAACAGTCTTTTCGCTATGCTTCTACAAGTTTGGTAGGCTTACAAGCAGGTGGATGTTATTGCCAAATGTATCGTCTGTCCACATGGTATTTTTCAACATATCTGAATCACTGTATGGGCGCTATTGCCAAGAGTTACTTTACCTCAAGGATAATTTAAAATGCATTACGGCTTGCTAATTAATGCTATTTATTACTGCGACAGTCCACTCATTGCCAATCCATCAGAGAAATTAGTATCAGCTGCATTGGACCCTTCTACTATTGCTATTACCTTTTGAGCAACTGCATGCTTGTACCATGTGGGGACAACTCTTATTTCTGGTGACCATGACTTTCTCTTAGACTTGCGGAGGAAGTAGCGATAATGTGATTGACGTTCAACTCAATTTGTCAGGCTATTCGAAAAGTTAGTCTAGGTTGGTTATAAAATGTTTTACAAAAATAAACCTAAGCCACGGTATTCTATCTTGCCTATCAATTGCCGTCTTTTGCACAGCCACCTGCTACTTGATGCCAATAATAATTACATAATATGGTTAAATGATGAAATCTTAAAATATCAGTAGCTTGAATAATGGGGCGTATAATGAGATAGCGTAGGCCAAAATAAAACGTAATGAACGATTGGAGATTTACAAGACACAAAATGTGTTGCTATAGTTATCGATCGTATCAGCGAGCAGATAAAATGTTTTATGACGATAAGAAAGAGCCAAGTTGCTATGAAGCACTGAGAGCAGTGGTGGATATGCAAGCACTTGCCATCAATTGCCGAATCTTACCTTCAAATAGCACGAGACCGCAGAATGTACAATATCTGACAAGGCACTGACAAGAGAGAAGAAATTAATTAAAGAGAATGTTTCTGGTGGAGAAGGAAGTAGGGAGGTCACTGTGATAAGATACACCTGTTCTTTACAGTGTATTAATAGCCAATGTAACTAATTCAAATTACTAAAATTCTTGCACATCGGGGAATGTTATGGATATTAACAGTCATTAAGAATAAATAATACTACCACACATCAGCTTCAAGGCAATGATGTAACTATGTGAAATATCCTTTTAAACGTCCATCACCTAAATTACATCGAATAAAAGTTCGATTCATTACCCTTGTGACTCAATGAAGAGTATAAAACAGAGGCAGTCAATATGGACATTAGATAATAGATAGCAAGTCTTATAGAAAAGTGTCAATGATGTTGTTGTTACTCAGTCGTGTCACTGGTATCTGTCGGAGGTGCCGCTGCCGTTGGTGACGAGATGCCAATATTAGACCACCAGGAAGACATGAGGGTTTTGGCATTACTCAATGCGCCTCCTAAGAAAACAAACAAGTGTGCAGTAATCACTGCACATGAATGAAACCTAATAAAACAAACTTCAGAACTGCCAATATAAATATAGGCAACTTCACTTCCCAAACATTCTAAACACGAGCAAAAATAAAAATAGCTTCAACCATAAGACATACTAGCTTGTTTCGTATGGTGAGACGCTGGCAAGATTTATTTATTTGTGACCATAGAAGCCTTACAAAATAAAAGTGTAATACAGCGCATTTGCACATATATAGTACACAAGTACTTTACACCCATTCTGAGGCCTTTATTTAATGCATGAAAAGCAGGTCATTTTATGGCAAAAACCAACGGTTTCCTGTTGTTGCCACAAACAGTATCGTTAGGGTAATTGCCATAACAAGTTGGTGAGTGAGAGACTGCGGCTGGTTGGCTGCGCCTCCTCTACTTGGCCGTCTTCTGCCAAAGTTTAGCTTGCAAGCGCCAACCCACAGGCAGTAGAAACAATAAACACTATCGCTAGGAGCCACGATTGTATACGATTGAAAACTGTCAAACGAAAGAAATGTTTACAACAGAACGTTGATAAAGCAGTGGCCGGTGTCTACCAAGCAGATCTTGAAGGTTAATTTTAGAAAGATATTTGTGATCAGAAGGGCCTCTTCTAACATACCTACGGCTTTAGTGGTGTCAGTCATGGCCTTGCCGGCCTGGTCAACCGCTGCATTAATTTTTCTTCCCCTCTCAGATCTACATAACAAACGAGCTGCGCCATGACATCATAGACAGCAACAGTCAATGGCAAGGCCTTACGGTGACCTGACGCATGTCTATGAATAGCTAGCTGTCAATATCAATAGTTTGGACACAAACCAGCTATTATGCAGATTGGTTTAGATTGCACTAGTCGAGCTAATACTCTGTCTGTTTTTGGCAAAGCATCATATCTATATAGGGAGACAAGCGCCATAATTTTTTATATGAAATTCGATTACAAAAAGCTCACCTTGCTAATTGTAGTTTCATGTCATTCAGCGTGACCCCGCCTTGACATGGATGTCTGCAATTATTACAATATTCATTCATTTCACAATTCTTTCTCATAGCGAACTGCATTTAACGAAACAGTTTCATAATATAGTTCGATGTATATTTACATATAGTTTGAGAGCAACGAGAAGCTTCCCAGGTAGTTTCACACAGGTAGTAAAATCACCAGGTAAATTTCACATTGTGACCCAGACAAAACGTTTTGACACTCCATATTCAGGATATTGTCTCACACACACAGATACAAGCAACAGCTATATCGTTGTGCGCTTCAGTGAATGAATGGCAGGAAGTAGAAAAAATATTAATTTCTGTTGCAAAAAGTAAGATATTAGTCAAGCCATTCAACCCGCTGTAATGAGTGTTGTGCAAAACCACACAATAGCAATATCACATGAGCGGTCAAAGGAGAGATAGCAACAACTTAGGAAAGTCATCGCGGTTGTTAAAACCGGAAAATTCATGAAGTAGATGCATAAAAGAGAAATAAAGAGAGAGAAGCGATACCCGGGAATGACATTCTCCAACTGTTGAACAGTATTCCTCCACACCTTGTAGTTGTGAGTAGATTTCCACCCTGAGACAAAGCTCGGATTGAAAGCTTCTAACAGGTGAGAATCTGCAAGTAACAAAAGTGAATGGCACTGCCAACAAGCAAAGTTTTACTGCAAAAGAACTTGCAAAGTCATATGAGTACAAGTTCACTTCCTTGCAATAGAAAATGAAAGTCATGTTGAAGAAGGAGTGCATACATCTCTTACAGACAAAAGCTATCAGCTAACCAATGATGTATGCAGAGAGGTTACAGATGTGAAGGAAATAGGAACAAGCAGGATAAGTACACAGTTACTAATTAATGTTTAACGGCCCCAGTTGACAAAGTTTATGTAAATGATCAGCTGTGAGGTTTTGATCTCATGTCTTCCCCTACTTACCAGTGCAGATGCTTGATACGTTTGAGTCAGGCTCACAGCTGAAAGGGTTTCCTGCCCTGACAAGCTGGTCTGCAGACAGCTTACCATTCAGTAGCACAGCAGATGCACACAGATTACACACATCTGCTGGATTAGCTTTCGTTTTATGTCTGGCTTACCAGAGACGCAATACGGTGTACATTATGTCTGCAAGCTTCACATTAATTTTTGCTAGAAAAACTTAAATAATTAATGCAAAGAAATAAATTTAGTTATTTAGACGAGAGGCGAGTAGCACCAACCTTCAGCTAAAACTGTGGCCATCAGTGACTGGAGGTAGTCTTTGAATTGAGCTCGAATCCACTCGTCTCCCCCTTCCCACTCTACAAATTACCATCTTCCATCACAGAAACACTTACAATACAATGCTTTAACAACAATGCTCTTCTTATTCAAAATTTGTTGTTAAATTTGAAAAAAAAAATTTTTTTATTTGATTTTAGTAAATGAAATCTTTGTAAAGGTAAAAATTGAGTTTAAAAATCGCAACAAGAACACTGAATTGAATAAAACTTGCAACAATATAATGTTTAACATGTAACAGCTCAAATGTCGCTTGCAATATCGCATTTAATACGGTGGATTATGCTAAATAAATGAACATGGCAAATGAGGTAAAAAACATTTCCTCTTCCCAGCCATTCACAAGTCAAACATATCCGTATCAAAGTGCACTTGAACGTTCGACTCAGAAGAAACACTTACGAGTTATTATTTCATTTTGTATAAATTAATTAGCAATACCGCTCATCATAGCTCATCATAGCTCATCATAATCAGCGTTATGCATTAGCATATGCGCCTTGCCTGTGCGTAAGTACACACGTATGGAAGGTCAAAGTACATTTGTCTGAAGGAAACTATGAATACATATCAAAAAGGTGGGAAATAAAATAGTCCTAACATCTGGACCTCCTGTAGAAATAATTTATAAAATGTACAATGGATTTATGTAGGGAACAGACCATTAATGTCTGGCCGTCCGTCGCTCAGTTATAATTGCTCATAAAACATCGCCTGATGGATTACTCTCTTGTCTGGCTTTTACAGATAAAAAAAAGTTGAGAAAATTTGAGTTAACTTGGTGCGCCAAGTGGCCATGCTTTCAGCGGATGATGACTGTGGACAATCATATTTTCGAGCCAAAATATGAATGACGGAAGATGGTATATTCAGCAATTATGCTAATAAAGGCACAGATCACCTGTTGTAAGAGTTGGAGATGTGAGAGACAAGTGAAGGTGATTCATGAGTATTTGATGAGTATGTTGTTAAGATAAAGTAACAATGATGTTTGCTCACTTTCATTTAATTTGCTAATTTGAAGTAATTTATTCCAGTTTAGCATCAGCTATAAATAGAGCAAGTGGCTATATTTAGCGTGAGGTGACCACCGTCATAAGTGATGCGGTGAGAGCTTACAGTCTCAACATCCATCATTAGCTGATAATAACAAACTGCTCAAGTTCTCTCTCTCACACTCTTGTTTTTTTTTGAAGTTTTTAATTGCTCTGTTATGATCAATTTAAAAAATAGCAGCATTATGTTAAAACAGGGGTGAATACAGACAGAGGTGAGAGTTGAATCATAGCAGATGACAGATAAGTGCTTTCAATCAAATGTGAGCTATTTATTATCGTCTGGAATTTTTTGAAAAAATTACTTGCCACGTGCTTTTACACATGCCATCTGGTATGGAAGGAATATGATCAATTTATGTTCTCACGGAATTGGAAAAAGGGACACCTTGTTCAATCAATCAAAAGAGAGCGGGTTTTAAGGTGAGAAGCCAGTAAAATGAGCGCCTGGATCCACCCCATGTGACAGCGCAGGAGCCTAGATGGAGCTTAGAAACCAAACGACTTGTAAGAAGGAATTAGTTGAGGTTAGATTGCTGTGTAATGAGCCCTAATAACCCCAGCAGTGAGCGACGTGATGAAAAGAAAGCAAGTGGAAGACAAGGTTGTGGTCAACGCTTGTTGTCTGAACCTCTCACCATCTGAGGGCCCCTCAGCCAGGCAATACGTGTGACAAATGTTTATTTAATGAAGGATATTTCAGGTTTATTGATCAGTAGTGATGGATTCATTCACAACTCTGTCTATGAGTAATTCAGCCATTGCTGCATTAGACAAACGACTGAGTCGACTGGAAAATTGAACCAATTTATTAAAATCTATCTAACGCTAGCGGTAGGGGGGCGGTAGGGAGGGGGGGGGGGGGGGGGGCTACACCACTATCTCTGTTATACAACACATTTTTTTCAATTACAAATATTAATTTCACATGCATTAGTTGGAAACATCAAAAACTGTAAATGCGATAAAAAAATAATTTAGATCATATTGATAAAAAATTTGTGCCGAAAAGCTCCTAAAAAATAGCGCTTCACACCTGAGAATGCAGTCATGTTGTACACAAGTATTTATATTGCTTGTTAATTTGTTGTACATTTTGTATGGTTCATTGATTTATCTGAGATCTTGTCTGTCTTGTGGGTAGAGCCAGGTGAACGACTGTCTAAACGAGTTGCCAAAATATAAATTAAAATTGCCATGATCTGTTTGTATGGCGATATTAGACAGCTACCTGTAGTCTCTAGGAATTCACCAGATGCAACCGTCTCATCCACTTTCGTTACTATCATGTTAGCGAATCGGAGATCTTCGGTAGTCAATTGGAGCTGTTTCTGTAACTCCTTGTCCACAATAACTATACCACTGGAGTCGCCCTTCTCAAAAATAAATACACAACTTTTTTTATCTGGCTCAAACATTAAACAAACAAGAGTCTGGACAATTGAAAAAGTTGGACTGCTTTTTTTTCTTAATTCCAGGAAACAACTGATTTCTAAAAAACTAGTTTTTCCGACACGCAAAAGTAGTACAAATTATTTATATTATCAATTACAGCAGTACCTAAGCATTATAATATGATTCCTACAATAATCAAAAAATTTAAAAGCCGCCGTGATTTTAATTGAATTTTAATAATAACACGTAGTTAAAAGCACAAGGTGACATCAAGTTTAGGAAATACAATAATACCATTATTAATAACTAGAGCCGAATAAGCGTAAGGGATACCATAGCAGGTAATTAATGCAGGTAAAGTATAATTGATACGAGTAACAAAGCGGACAGTCCCCAAGTAATCTTTTGTGGGAGAACATCTCTGATGGTTTTTATTTTAAGCTGGAGCTTTCTAGAGATATGACAACTCCAAGTTAGGAAACGGGTGATAAAGCAAGAAACAAGCGATGCAAAGAGACTGAGTTGTCTAGGAGTATTGATTCTAAGGCTAAAAAACCAACAATTATGTGATGCTTGAGAGAGAAGTAAGTATAAAAAGAGATAATCCAAAGAGGTGGTGGCACACACAGAGAATTACAAGACTAATCCATGCTACACTCTAACGGATGCGTTGTCATCAAATCACACAGTGGTTAATCGATTCATACCTTTTTGTTTGCCGCCGATCTCTATAAATATTAACGAGAGGCTCGTATGATTAGGCAAACCGATACCAACGCAACCACAATTTTTTTTACAGCAGGAAGTCAGTTAGACCAACAAAATGGGAGTGTCTAGCAAACATAAATTTAGAGAAATACAGAAACGGCGTGGGAACATTCTGCAAAAAATATGATGGCCAAAATATAATTTCCACCACAACAAGTAAGATTTATGAGTAGCACCGCAAGCTTTGATGTAATATTTTCAGTGTAAGTTAAGAAAGGAACGGCACGAGCGAAGGTTGAAGCCAGGTGTTGGTAGATAACAGGTACAAGTATTGTACTACAAGCTACTGTGTCACACACGTGCGTGCACAGACTACAATTATTGGTGACAGTTTATGGAAGTCTAAACAGTGACAGATAGTCCACCTGCTGAGCAGATAAGTAGCAATTCCAGATATCAGCAGAGATAAACATAGATTAGCAGGGATTAGAAGAGATTATGAGAGATTTTTATGAAAAGGTGACAAGCAGTAGTTTATCGAAAAAATGACATAACATGTGACAATACGGCGTTTAACGAGGTCACAGCTCCGTGTAACGGCACCGCAACACATCATACAGCCAGAGTGCAAGTGACAGTGATTCTAACTTATACATCCCTGGCAGTGAGGCTTGTATAAGGTGGAGATGACTATCGCACATGTGCCCCTAATTAATTAACTACATCACATCCTTCGCGTGTTGTAGGAAGAGACACTGGGTGTATGTAACAAAGGTCTTTTGTAGTACAATTATATATATACAGTATACAATTATAAATAAAACGTGTTCGCTGATGGAGGAAATGCAGAAAAAAAGAACTTTTTTTTTATAAAAGTATAATCATTTGAACATTTTTTAATTCTTCATTCTATCTCATTGTTCACCATTATGAAAAAATAGCAGATAATTGTACAAAAAATCAATAGCGATGCTCCGGTTGACCTTTCTATGGTCCGATTCGCAGACAATAGAGCATTGCAGAAGCTTTACAATGATACACATTTGACCATCGTATTATTGTCAGTAAGCAATGGAGATGTTATTGGTGGCAATAACACTCGCTAATTAATGCTTGAGGTTAGCTTAAACATGTGCAAACATGAAATTTTTAAATTTCAAGAATTGAGTCACATTAGAGCTGATCAAGTCTCACGATTCCAATCAGTATTTTACGATGTTTAATAAGAAAAAATGGCGTGCTTTCATTTTACCAAATGAAATCAACCATGAAAAATTTGTAAGATTTTTTGAGAACTTGAAAATAAATACAAACATTTTTAAAAGAATAAATATTAGTGCTGGCGCATCACTAACGACTACCAGTTATGGACGGAAGAGATTATAGAAAAATTAATCATGATATGAATGATAGATAGAGAGGAGAGTGTGAGAAACTTTCTCCCAATTACAAAAAAGTTGTTATTCAGTTTGTGCTGCAAGCAAATTCTATATTTAGACTGAGGATTTAGAACCGCGTCTGTCGCTAGGGGGGATGTTGACTCTCACAAGCCCGTAGGTGGAGATAATATCTTTTAGGTCTTCGATCAACTACATTAGAGCCAGGCTACATCAGTATGTGCTTGTCTCTGGCAATGTCGAGTATTCCATATATTAGCTAAACTCCATCATTAGGCAGAATATCAGATAAGAATACGATCTTGTAGCTTCGTGGAATGTAAATATATACTTTTTTTAGCAAAAAAATATCTACTACGCATTTGGCAATAATATTTTTGTGTTGCGATTAATCTACAGTAACTTGTTGAATTGATACAAGGTCAAGGTCTCAAGTGTTACATAAGCGTGAAATAATTACGCAAAGCGTATTTAGCAGAAGTACAAGCTGGCTGGGAAGTACGTATAGCGTGGTGATAAGCTTAGCGATCGCGTGATTTTGCAGTTTCTGTTTCCGGAGAAATCGCAAAGTAATCGCTCGGTATTTTATTAGGTTATCGCCAGGTTTTGATCCAGATCAGAAAATCACTAACCGATCAATCGATCGACCAATCACAACGCGCAAATGCTACGCCGCCATTTTCAATAAGATCATGGCAGCCGCAACGCCTCGATCTATCAACGATCATATAATAATTTGTAGGTTTGCACTTAAAGAGCGAGTCTGACCAAAATCACTGAAAAATGGAGTAGTTATAAATTGCGCAATTTTTTGGAGGGATTTCCCCTATCGCTAAGGAAAATCGCTAGAACGACTGCAATATGTAGATGAGATTTAAATCGCTTTACCTCTACTAAAACATCGATGTTGTGTTTCTTCTGTTTGAATAGAACGTTTGATGCACCAATCACAAAACTTCTTACATTCACATCCTCTAAGATATCGTAGTAGGAGAGAGACAGGTACGGATGGCACACCGACCCCTGCACATTGAGTACAACAACAATAACAAGTGACATAAAGACCTGGTCATTGTTTCATAACAGGTCAAACTTTACGGTGACACCACAATTTTTTGAAAAATGCCGGTCAATTAAAATGTTCAAACTCTTTCATTTCATTTCAAAAAATTCCATTAGCGACAAGAGAATTCATTGGCTATTGCATGAAAACAACAACATTTTAGCTAAGTCAGGGCATGCGAATATATTAATCACTCTGGTGTTCAGGAATTAATTACTCAATAATTCAATTAAAAACTTATTTTGAGATACAATTGACACATCGTGACAAATATAAAAGCATCCCACATATTACCACAATCCATGACACAACCACGATGTACTTTTTATAAACAAGTTTAATCTCTGATGTCATCACGTGTGCCCATACAGTACTAGCATGTTACGTCACAATAGCGATCCAACCTTTGTGAATATAGCCAATGGTAGACCAGCTTTGTCAATAGAAATGCTTGTAGGGGAAACGACTGGAACAACTTCCATTGTGCGCAGCTCAGAAAGGTTGATAGTCAAAGCCTTGCGGCTCGCATTGCTGCCGTCAGCAGACACATTCAAGTGATCATCATCAGCGAGTGCCAGCGTGTGCTCCTGGATATAAATACACATAGCGCTAGTTCTCATATGGTTCACATAATCTCGACGTTGCTGATACTTAAAATACAGTGCATACGCCAGAAATATCCTATTCATTGCTTTTTTCAATTGGCTAGCAATGCCTCGCTAGAAAACCATAACTGCATATAGAAAATTGTAATTTGGTAATTTGGTGGATTAAATTAAATCTTTTTTAGCGTAATCTGCTAATGTAACCAAAATCTCAATAAATTTACATACGCAGCTGCATTAATGCTCGAGAAGGAGTTAATAGAAAAAGGAGAAAGCATGAGAAATAATATTCTATCATTTTTTGTTGGTCGTGCGCAGACGTAAGCCACCTCAGCTCAACGACCAACTTATTTTCCAGAAGCCTCTCAAATCTCTGAGTTTGACCGTTCATTTGGGCCCACATACAGAAATGATTCAGGGCGCACAAGGAACTTTAGTCGTGTTACGTGTTGTTTTCTTGGAGCTAACCCTGAAACATATTTTGAGCAATTCATGTTATTTTTGTTTCACATTAAATTTTTGTGGCTCAAAAATTAAATTGCTAACTCGTTAGGCAATTTGTGCACCTGTTAGAAGTTGTGATCAACTTTTTTTTTAAAAAATTTTCTATTACTTCATCTTCTTTCAGTAGCGTGAGATTATGCTTAGTTCCTGTATATTATCGATGAGAGACAATAGGATTTATAGAGATCAATAGAAACGGAGAGTTGAGAATGACGTGGAAAAGGGATTACACACCAGCGGCGGAAAGAGCCATCAGCTCGTCTGGTTAGCGAATATCAACCAAAAGATTAACTCTGTGCCACAACAAACTTGTATTTATTAATTAATAATTATTTATGTCACTAATGTCATTTTTCCAATAATATTCTCCGCTTTGACTCAAGATCATCTCTTGCCAACAAACCGGTGAAGCAACTTGAATACATTGATGATGTTGTTTGTGCTAATGTACTGTTTTGTATCGTCCGTACTATACTGTAACAGCTGTAATATGTTTGTTATTTTGTTACTTGCTTACAAATTGTTGCAAAACTACAGCAGCGTTGCTATAACAGAAGTGGTCCTACCTGCCTGCGATATTACACCTGTATAGTATGTCTAAATGTTACAATTAAGAGCAAGGTCATGTGTGTAATATAATTCAGTTGAAATGCTGCTATATCTGGTGTGAGATGTCAACTTCAATACAAAAATACTCTCAAACAATTCTTATGGCAAGATTTGCATATGAGTAAACTGACCCGGACAATTTTATTGCGATTTGTTTTTTTTTGTATTTCGACAGCAATGTACCATGTTTGATTGGATGACAGTCAGCAATGCATTGCCTAATAAAGAGAACTAAGTGCAGTTAGTCATAGCTATGTCAGCACCACATGTCCATTTTATCTATACAACTTGTAAATTAATTAATAGCAAATGCCATTTCAGTTTTTTTAAAAAAAAAAAGATTTTAGTGATTTATTCAATGTTTTGTCACCAAATAAATGCCAACCAGAGGAAATGGTTTTTTTTAATGATTCACTCACAAAAAATGAGAGTAGACAGAGAAGCACAAGTTTTGCTTTTATAAAAATTGAAACCTGAATATCTGAATTTTTACAGGTTTGAGTGAAAATAAACGGTTTTTAAAAACGCTACCTCAAACTGAAATATATAAAAAAGCGAAAGCTCATAGTGGATATGGCTGACACTTTGATGTCAGTTTGTGTCAGCCCAGCGCTTGGACAATTGGATTATCAATTATTCTGTCAATTTCCATTAACTTACTACATAACACCCACAACAAAATATTTTTTCGCTGATTTGACTGGGGTTGACCACCCTTACACTCCGTTAGATTTCTTAAACAATACAAGTTCTACTATTACTTGGATTGTCAGACATCATCTGAGCGAGGAGCCAAAGTGCTTTTAGGGGAATAGTTGTAAGTTAGCTAGTCAAACAGATTGTAAACTTCAAACTGACTGGCTGGAAATGCCTGTCAAAATAAACAATTTTTCTGCTAAGACATGTTTGTAAAACACAAAAGTGTAGCCTGAGAGTGTAATACAATTGTAGCCTGAGAGCCACAAATACCTTTTTGTCCCATAGAAAGGATTCCTGGTCCTCCAAGTCTATTTGCAGAAGGAAATCTTTGGAGTCTAGAGCTGGTATTGACGGGTGTGCTAGATCTGAAGGGGACACTTTTGTCCAAGTTACCTTCTCGTCAGAGTTGTTGCCCTTGACCTAACAAACACGATCAGAGGTAAAGCTAACATCTGCCATTTAAATTACAATGTCTATATACTACCAGAAGAGTGTGTTTTATCATTCGCTTGAACAAAGTCAAAGACTCAAACACAGTGAATGTTATCAGAAAAACAGTTTTATTTATATGTGCCAAAAGATTTGTCATTATTTCCACTGTTTATAGTCCACTAAAACGGTGAAGCTAATTTCAATAAAACATAATTTCTATGTGATAATCGCTGCCCACTCTTGGCAGCCCTCCCTTGGCAGCCCTCCCTTGGCAGCCCTCTCTTGGCAGCCCTCCCTTGGCAGCCCACTCTTGGCAGCCCTCTCTTGGCAGCCCTCCCTTGGCAGCCCTCTCTCCGCAGCCCTCTCTCAGCAGCCCTCTGTGCACTCACTTAGTATGTACAAATTGTATTCCAACATCAAACCCTCAAATTAATTTACAATTTCAATTTAAAATTTAATCAGTTTGTTAATTTGCGCAGAGCCGGAAAATTACCAATTGCACTGAGGGAGGCATCTGCTCCGACTCGTTGGAGTGTGACAGATGAGATGATGTAACCAGCGAGGCAGCAGGTGTGACGGTCGGTGAGGCAGCCTCTGTGCTGTGATGGCTAGATAGGGAGGGTCTATTAGGCGCGGATGATCTCTGAGCATTATCTGTTGAGTGTCTTATGCTGCCGTCTCCATGGGCAGCGAGTGCGCTGTCATCAGCTTTGATATTTTTCTCTAATCCTGTGATAGCAGGGGAGACGATTGGAGTCTTTGTGTTTTGTACGCTCTCTACCAGACCCAACTCCAGCAGGCCTGCAGGGAAAAAATCTATTATTGTCTCATGAACATAAATTTAGAAAAACCAAAATATTTTTTTATTGTACATGTAGATAGCAGTCAAACCAAGAGCGTGGGCAGGCGTACTGCCATCTCCTTGAGGCTAACATTTAAATATTTTCATAAAAACCTATCTTGAAATAAATATGTATTCACTAGATGATATGTAATTATTTAGCATTGTCGGACAGAACCATGGTCCATCCTGTATTTAGAAATAGACACTAACTATGTCACCTGGACAAACCAACCCATTTATGAACAAAATACAAGGCGAGTGAGAAATGTAGAAAGGAACAAACTGTAGAGAAGCAAGGCTGCCTCATTTTTTTTTTAAAAAAAGTATATATGCTCTACATTGTAGAATTTAAACCATGTCCACATTTCTGCGGAAGGCATTCTTTTAAAATAACATTTAGAACTTATCTAACAGCAAATGATTGACAGATGTCAGTATTTACTATGTGTATGACAGCTTTCACTCAGATGGCAATTGCCAACAACACATGACATGTGTCAATAGATGCATTCGACAGTGTCAACAAGCAATTGACAAGCATGCCAATATATGACAGTGAGGTTTCGAGTAATGTGACAGGTGTCATAAGCTATGTGAAAGAAGTACCAGTTACTAACCGATATGCAATATTATAAGGAATTAACATTCGTCTTGTTTAAAAATTTTCGGCAAACTTAATAGGAATTTGATTGAAGTGATGAAATGAAATGTATTAGTCAATTCGCTTTTGATGCTAATCTCGTTTCTTGATTATCGCAACAGAAAATGTGGAGATGAAAAGAAATGCGACAAGCAGATAAGACTCCGTGTTGTTGTTACTGAGATTATGTAGTTTGTATGTAACATAGTTCCGCTGGTCCCTTTGATGTAAGCATATGTGTTAAGATAATAGATTGTTCTAATTATTGACAATGCTATCAATAACAAGATGGTGACTAAGAGCTTCCTGAGACAGAAGCATCCATTGTCTTATTACTGTTTGTACATGTTTTGGACAGACAAATTAATAATTATCTGGTAATGATTACAACTGATGACGTAGCACTTACGAAATTGTACTCAAGCAGCCGCCATTGCAAACGTAAAACTTGACTTTTATGAATAACGAACAAAGTTACACTTAAATTGTACAATTTAACAATACAAAGATCTGCGGTGGATAAGATGTTATCTTAGGAGATAAACTATTGCGCAATACGTTTGATTCTCTCTTGTTTGTCTGATGCTATACTCATTTAATTATAATTCAATAACATCTTGTACCGACTATGACTACGTGTATGGAATTGTCTACTCTTTCACAATCAAACCAGCTGTAGTATTACAGCTCATTAAACCACAAGTTTTTTTAATAAAATTTGCTTTGAGCCGATTAAAGAGATTCATTAATAGAATCTTTAGTATCAGTTCCTGTGCCAGATGATGAAATCACAGGCAATTCAAGGAGTGAGTAAGACATTCCGCTGATGCAAACTTATAGAAACAAACAATAGCTTAAGGCCATTCATATTCATAGTTCTGCTACGATATACAAAATGCATTAATTGAACCAACTCAATCCAATAAGTATGTTATGAGGATGGAATATGTCGAAGGGTTTTCTCCCCTTTTTCCTGCTCTCATCGCACAAATATGAGATAAACATGGTGACTATGAGTTGCCATTGCTTAGTAATAAAAAATTCCTACAGCTATTTGTGGACCAGTGCCATTGCATGGAAAATCAACAATTCCTTAGTCATAGAATTCTACAGTTACAGCGGACACTTACGCACTACGTGTTAATGAAATGTGTCTGAAATATTATTATTTAGAAAATGAGCCCCAAGTGAGTCCAATTATGTCACTGTGTGCAATGAGGTACATCCTGTGCCAAGTCACTTATTCAATTGATTCGGTCATTGAAAAAATGGACAAAAAGATGACATCCGCTAATGTGTAAATGTAATTCACAAGCAGGATGCGCGAACTTACGCCATTGCGTAACAAACGTACACATCTGCGAAGTACACATGTTATTTAACAAAACCTAATCTAAGGCAGAGCTTAGGCTAAAACTTTCACCACCGCTCTAATAGCAAAACCACCAACTAAAAAAACAAAATTCCATTAACAAGCGTATCAACTCTAATGACTATAAAATTAGATAGCGTGAAGTGATGAGGCAGGTAAAGGTAATTGTTTTACCTATTACATAATTACTGTCTGTTGTTTGACAGGTAAGCAAGATTAAGTTGCATTGTAGCGAGGATCATGTGGAATGTTTGGAACTTTTGGAGTGAGTTGATGTTATTATAATATAGACATATGGCATGATTAAATAGATTACGTATATTTCTAATTAGGCATATGGGAGACGGTTACAACACAATAGATGAAAGAGAAGCAAATCTCCACTTTCCCACCTTCCGGAGTTCTTACCTGTATCGTCTGATAATTACCAAAAATATGCAGTGAACATTCCAACATCTCTGGTAAACTTATGTGAATTATACAAAAATTCAACCCACATCCATTGGATAGAGAGCTGAATTCAACTATAGTAATCTAAATTTATCATTAAATTTCGTGTTTAAAAAAACCCAATTTGTGAACCAACCCTAGATAAGATTATTGATGGGGTTATGTAGGCTATGATGTAAGCAACAAGAATTTTCATGGCCAGACACATTCCTGGCTCCAATTTCCTGGTTTGCAGTCAACAACTAATAGGTCATAGAGGACAAGATGGTGACTAACTTGTACAGTCGGTGAAGGTCAAGGACCGGCTAAACGGACATAAAAAGTACTTTGAAGAATTGGCGCCAATTTGACCAATTTCAATAAATTCCAAAGAATACCAGCCAGATAAATCATGGGAAAATCAGGAGATCAAAAATTATGTCTAGGACAATCAGTGACAAAAAAGCAGAATAGACCAGCTGGGCATATTATGCAAAATATTTCAACTGTGTGAAACTAATTGCAAAGATTCATCTAGCCATGCTGGTAACCAAAATGAAAAAAATGTTTTCAGTTTACTGAGAAACCTAGAGGATCAAAATAATCATTCTACAGTAGAGTGATTCAAATCGATCATGAAAAGTTATTTTATTCATTGTTTTGTGAGAATGTCGTCTGTGCACGCGTACCCAGCAACACTATTCTCTTACGGTAGATCGATGCAGATGTATTAGCCAGAAATGACTTGCAAATTGGTTTTTAAAAATGACAAAAATTTAAAGGTTGTGGTGAAGCGGTGTCAGGCTATGCAGTTGGGGGCCGTAAACATGTTATGCAACTGGCCGGCAGTAAAAACTTCATCATATCCGGAGTGAACACATGTTTACCTTCATCTGGCGTTGTATCAAACCACAGCCGCTAGTTCCTACACACATTGCGAGTGGTTAGCATCACCTTCACTGCACCATCACCAGCAGGCACCAACTTACTAATCAGTAAAATGTTTCTCCCAATTACTCTGATTTAACGTGACAAAAAATCAAAATCTATATCAGGATTTTATGCAAATAGAAGCGTCAGTAAGTGATTTGTTTTCTGGTCAGGTGTTGAGAAGCTAACATAACACAAGTTAAGAAGTATGAAAAAGCAAAAGCACATCTGTTAGCGATAATTGAACAGTGAGATATTGTAACGGCTGTGAGAGTGTTGGTTGTCTACCCTCGATATACTAATCCTTTCGCATTTAACTTCAAATTCCTCACAGAAACATTAAACGAAAGTGCAGCTGGATCTCAAGCTATTCCCAGAAACGACCATGTCAAAAATATTAATCTCGAATTAATCTTCACTCAAATGATACTGCTATTGCGTTACATCACATCAATAAAACCACCAATTATCACCTCATACTGCATTGCATAAAAAATACTAAAAATAACGCGATATGAAAACAAATGACAAACTGATAAACAAAAATAATATGTAATGAAATAGATCAATAGCTAATTCATGCATTAAATTAAAAAAAATGGATGTGACAAGTTCAAGAACAGTTCGCAAAAGAATGCTATCAGTATTTTGCAGTTATCTAGAAGTGATGTGGGAGAGAGTGAAGTCACTGCTTTATTTATAGATGACCATTTCACACTAGAGAAAGAGCCAAAAAGATTAATTTGAAGAAAATAGATTATCTCACATTATGGCACATTTCTGTTTGACATTAATCCTAGACAATCATTGCTAATAGCTGATTGTTGTATTAGTATTTGGTAGGTGAACTACACCTCATACACTCGTATCACACATAGAGCAAACATTCAAGACAAAACTAAATAATAAATATTCTCTCAAAAATAAAAATAATCGATAATAAATAATTTCCATGATGGCATCGGTGCCGTATGATTATTGTAATAACTTTTAAATGGCAACATTAAGCATTTATAATAAAAAATACTTTCAGGTTTTTTAAATAAATGAACGACAATTGTGAAGGGTAACAATCGGTACTAAATAATTATAACATTTAAATAAATATTAGACATTTTTTGGTATGGTGAGATAAAAATAAATAGCAAAGTTCTTTATATCATAATAATTTTAGTTTTAGCCACTTGAGGGTATAAGCGTTTACTTGTGTGTGACAAGGACTCATCGAGTAGTAAAACCACTAATAATTTAATATCAGCCCAAATAACAGTTGATATTAAAGTATCTAGTTCTCAAAAATAACATAATGACCAAATATTTGGACTTATTCTAGTAATGTCTATTACTTTCACTTTTTGGTAGTGAAATCTCTAAACATCAGTTACTGTAAACGAACTAAAGTTATATAATGTACAATACAAAGATATAGCTACAATCAAGTGCACGCAATATATATATAAGACAACTCCTAAATACATAGTGTCTAAGGTCTAAAGCCAAAAATATTTGCTTCAAACAATAACATTGCAGCAGGTTTATGCAAGCCTGAAAGAAGCAACAGAAATGACCATGAGGGGAGGGCACTACACACACATATTGTTGTTTATTCCATTCCGCTCGTATACAACAGTGGAATAAATTTAAATAATCACTTTGGTTGGAATTTCTTCACTGCTACCTCCAACATCAAAGTGTCAGCGATGTAAAAGGCGTTTATGAAAACAATAACTCCAAAATCAGCTGATCTGAGAGCCAAAATATTTGAATAAAATGTGAAAATATAGCGTTGCGTGGTACCATTTCACAGGAAGTTACTACAAACATTTCACCACATTTTTCAATCCAACATTCTGAAGCTATTACGGTAGAAAAAGACATGTAAACAAAAAACAAGACCGTAAGCATAGCGTAATACATACCAGGAAAGAGTGAGAGCAGGGATAATATTACATTACACAGGTCGGACACGGGAGTCATGAAGAACACAGTCTAAAACAATATATGGCGGAGTTATGATACAAACTGCAATGATATATTGAGAAGATAACTCCTAATTGTAAAGACGGCAGCTGTAATCACTACAAAAACAAAAAATTTGTGGTTCAAGATGCATAAAAAACTTGGAGAGCAAAATAGTAGTTGATTTCAAAACCAGACCATCTCCAACTCTCAAGTTGGTCAAGCGAAGAAGATTAATTCTAATCAAAGGGGAAGAAATGGACGGCTCTAGTCACTGTAGCACTATCAGGATGAGATGAATGTTTACATGAAATATTATTATCAACATAAATAATAATAATATACTATTGCAATATAATCTATTTGTGGAATTTGTCACTTTCCTGGTGCAAAGACAATGGATTTATTTGTAAACAGAGCTATATAAAATACTGTAGAGATAGATATAAATATTCTACGTCAGCATTCATTTAAAGGAATCTTGTTTTTGACATTTTTTTCACACGAATGTTTACACTAACTGTAATTACTACAACTACGAGAATTAGGCTAGCAACTATTATTACTCATTAATCTGACATCTATTTGCTTTATTTATGGTTGAAGGATCAACAAGTGATGTTGACACTGGATACAAACTGTTTATTACAACTTGTATGAGGATGCGCACATTATTTTGGCAACAGCATCACTTCGCAAGAAGCGCCAGATTGTAGAGTTGGCGAGTTTCCAATTTGAATGTAAGACGAGTAGGGCTAAAGTACAGCACACACAACCGACAGCGCTTTAATCTATTCACTAAATAACTGGACTAACGCTGACACTCGATACGCTGACTAAACTCTGACCTTACGTTAGCGAACAGAATATTCTTAATTCAATGAGCATTTATTGTCATAAACAAGTAATTAATGTAGTAAACAGTTTCAGTTCACAGATAAAAAACTAATTTTTTATTTCCCACCAGAGCAAAAAGTAGCGAAGCAATAATTGTAAAGGAAGCGGTGTCACAAACAAGAATATTACATAACCAAGGTTATTGTCTGAACAGCTGCCTACCAAGTCAAGTATACAAGCACTTGTTTTGCATGTAATTAGCCGTGTTTTCACCAAAAGTTATTTTAGTGATTTTTTGTGAGGTATTCAGTGATGTCAGCCGAGAGTCTGTAAGTCAGCCAAGAGTCACACCCTTAGCGGCAGCAGATCTCATCCTCTCCTTGAGCTAAGGATGCCGCTGTTGTTAAACAACAACATTTGTGCTGCAGCAGCGTCAATTGTGTTACACACGCTCGCTCGCACAAAAGGAACTCTGCAATAAACTACAACATCTGTCTACCTGTCAACCACCTAATCAGGCCATCTTGTGCTCATGTTTAGGTCTAAATGTAGGGTGAAGGACAGAGTACGAGATCTCAGTGAGTCAATTACATAGCAGGTCAGCAACCCACAAGTTGTACAGAGGTAGAAAGGGGTTATACCTCGCATAACCTGCTTTTTGGTTTGCTTTACAAATATTTTAGTGTTTAACCACTTTTATTTTATATTAGTAGACGGTGTCTAAAGAATTTTTTGTATTCTAGCTTAGCCTTGGTACCTTAAAATTGTGTTACTGGCAGGCAGGCAGTTAAATGTAAAAAATACTCCCAGAATCGTGTGTAATCCATTTATTGGTGAAATTGTCCAACCAACACAACCGATAGTTGTAAGTAACAGCTATCTGGTGGGTGAGTAACAGCAAACAAATTGGCCACATCACTGGAAAGAGCTGGCATGCTAACAGCATACAAGCATAACAAAGTCTTATATTTCTATCTAAGTTTTATAGCGTTAGGAGACTAAATCACTAACTTAAACTAGATAAAATAAATCAATTAAAATAAATAATAAATAAAATAATACATTAGCAATAATAAAGATGAGAGAGAATCAGAGTTCACACAATATTTCCTCCCACGAAAGGAAATTCGAGCATATTGCATCTGATATTCAATGAGTTTTATCCCATTCATCCCTCGATGGACTAACCTTAAAATTCCACCAAACCAACCACAATATTCACAGAAATACCCACTGATCTCTCTCTAACATCTTAATACAGCTATTAGCTATAAATGTGCCTTTCTATGTCTGTGCAACAAGTGCAACTACACCTCATTTACTCAGTCTTTCCTGCTTTCATCACACCCATTTAGGTTTCTTTGAAAATTTGTCACCAGGTACGGTGTATATCTATAGCTATGTGTGCATACATAACAACACAAGTATACAACCATGTCTATGCATGTGACCGACCTTTCTTTCCAACATGATCAGTTTAAATAGCACCAGTATTCTATGTCTGTACAACTTGACCACTTCGTTGAGATGTAAACCTGTAATTATAAAACAGTTCATGTAGTTATCCCCCCTTGTTCACCCACTTCTGTAGTTATCTCCCCTTGTTCACCCACTCTGAAGCCACTATTTGGAACATTTTTGAGAGATCAGCGATTGACAAACCAGGTAACAAAAAATTTTGTTTTCCCAGAAAATAAAATTTTTGGCTACGAGCATTCAGTTGGCTATTTCATTTATTCAGCTTACATAACAAACACATGTAGGACATTGTTTACTTCCTTGAATGGACTTGAGTAAAAACCAAAAATATGTCAATTATTACCTGCAATATACAAAACACATTGATCAATACTCAGCTTTCATCCGTCAACAAACAAGTTTACTATTTAGACTGTTGTACGTGATGTAGACTAACCGACGCTTAC
The DNA here is from genome assembly GCA_945261195.1 of Cryptosula pallasiana. Taxonomy (NCBI): domain Eukaryota; kingdom Metazoa; phylum Bryozoa; class Gymnolaemata; order Cheilostomatida; family Cryptosulidae; genus Cryptosula; species Cryptosula pallasiana. The sequence continues at coordinate 47,129,236 of OX183133.1, read as the reverse complement.
CCATTGTAGCTTGTGATTCTACAGTGAGAGAACTAAGGCTAGCAGACAAACTATCATATGCATCTTTTAGCAATTCTAGTTGAGTGAAATCTTTCTGCTCGAACCAGGCATGGGTGACTAACTCCAACTTGGCAGCAATCGCACCAAAACACGGCTACAAGACAGCAGCTTTAGTACAGGATACAAACACAACTAGTAACTTAAAGCAAACAGCAATCAATTAAAAACATATTTGAAAAAAAAATTAGAAATAAATTATAACAGCAAAACAGTGACAATTTGTGTCATTTATTAGAGGAATCTCAGTGAGAGAGTCAGCAGATGCTGTTATTATTATGATAAGAGCGGCACGTTACCTTCCACTGTTATTACAGCATAGGAAAACACTAGATATTCAACCAGCCAACCGCATGAGGCCATAAGAGATTTTGTTTTTATCCAAGCGTGGTATACGGCTGGTTGACTCTGCTGTTATTTCTGGATATGCAAGCTTTAACTTGTATGTTATATAACCGCTCTCAACACAAAGCATTGCTATATACATGGAAAACTCACAATACAGACAGCAATGCTTGGCTGTCAAATGTAAGACAGGAGTGGATAAATCAAGGGGTGCGTATAGGCAAACGCTAAATAACCCGAGCAAAAAATAAATACGAGCATTGCTGGAAATTTTTTTATTTGTATTATAGAGCCAGACAACTCCAGTTGTGTGCATTCTATTGACCCCCACAAAGTTTAATAGCTTAGGTCCTAGAGACCAGCTGAAAGTTCACTTACCGATGTGGTCAAGACACACACGCTCTTCTGTACAGTACCTCGTGTTATGTCTTTAGTCTTGTTCACAATATCCTGCAAAACAATAACTACACAATATTGTTGTAATGGCAGGCTAGGCTTACAGACAACAGTCCACGCCATCCAATAACATTCACCTATGGGAAATAGACATGCAGCCAGCTCCTTGATACAATGCAGTAAAACTAGCAAGTGAATTATTACTGTGAAAGGATTGCTGCCGTCGGATATGCTAGAAAGGCAGCGGACAGGCAACTTGGCATTTTAAAGCAGTGTTTACCTGAAAAAAGTATTTGTAATCCCAGGAAGCTGTGTTAATCACAACAGCCCCTAATTCAACTTTCATCTACGTGTATTACATTTCAGCTCATAAGGGCTGTCTTTGTTTCACGAGAGATAAAAATGTGATTCATGTAATAGAAGACAAAACAGAGGAGTTCACGGTTTGAGAAAGAATTTGACATAATCCAACCTTTGTATCTATTTGCCTGTAACATGAAACTCCATACACGGTGGCCTTGCTTGGTCCATCTTTGTTTTTCAAATGAAAATAGACTGTGTCTAAAACAAAGGCGGCGAGAAACTGTGACGCGCCAAACATACAGAATTGTCAAACTAGCATTGCAGCGATAGAACACTCAACCCAAAAAAACGCCTAAAGACAAACAAAGTGAGAAAGTCTCCTGCTGTTGTCGTTGCAACACAGCAAAACAAACCTGTTGTCTATTGTGACATCATAATGTACCTACTACCATCATTGAAACGCTGTGTGGATGGAGAATAACAAAATGGGAGTTGTTTGCCCAAAAGTAAGACTTATGTGAGAGCAGACAACTTCAACTTTTGTGGTTGTGCAATTAATTACAGTTACGTTTAATAGAGCACATAGAGAAAAAAACGAATCACTCCTCCAACCAACGGGTTCAAAATGGAAAAACAAGCAACAAAATGAGCAAGGTTGATAGCATAAAGAAAACATAAACATCGCATCAGAAAAACTTGGAAAATTGATTAAACATGACATTCTGTAATTTGTCCTGTTCACTGTTCATGTCTAATATTTTGAAGAGAAAACAATTTCATTTAAGCAGTCCACAACACTGGCTGTCGCATTTACTGTGATATTTGTGTTTTTTTCTAGCTTTTTTTCCATATCATACTTTTTTGACCAAGTTTTATTTCTCAACAAATGGTATAACACGCAGGCAAGAGATGCAGGTAAGAGATGCAGGCAAGAGATGCAGACAAGAGATGCAGACAAGAGATGCAGGTAAGAGATGCAGACAAGAGATGCAGGTAAGAGATGCAGACAAGAGATGCAGACAAGAGATGCAGGTAAGAGATGCAGGTAAGAGATGCAGACAAGAGATGCAGGCAAGAGATGCAGACAAGAGATGCAGGTAAGAGATGCAGGTAAGAGATGCAGGCAAGAGATGCAGGCAAGAGATGCAGGCAAGAGATGCAGACAAGAGATGCAGACAAGAGATGCAGGTAAGAGATGCAGGTAAGAGATGCAGGCAAGAGATGCAGGCAAGAGATGCAGGCAAGAGATGCAGACAAGAGATGCAGACAAGAGATGCAGACAAGAGATGCAGACAAGAGATGCAGACAAGAGATGCAGACAAGAGATGCAGACAAGAGATGCAGACAAGAGATGCAGACAAGAGATGCAGACAAGAGAGAGACTATAAGGCGCACCTTTACTGTAGTTATGAGCGCCATCAGGCAAAGCTAGAGTGGGCAGATACTTCCATTGAAGAGGCACCTCTCCACTCTCTTCACTCGAACCTGGTACTAGAGGAGGGTAAGAAAACTCCACCTACATAAGATATACAAAGGAAGAGCACTCCAAGCACAAATATCAAGGTCAAACTTCAACGCATCCAAATTTATTTTGCACCTCGCTCAAGCAACCAAAAAAGTTTTGAACAAAAAAATTTAGATTAACATTGATAAATCAGCCAAGTCAGTTTTACCTAAGTATTATATAACCATGCTACAAATACCTGGCAGCCTTTTTTATGATGGAAACCGACGACAACAATATGTAAAAGGGCACTTGGATTGGACGCCATGTTATAGTTAGTTTACTCCTTCATCTCTAGGTCTGTGAACAGAGAGCTAATATTTAGTTGCTTGTATTTTAGATCTAAAGATTTCTCAGATGATTCAAAACGAAATTAAGTAGGATCCATGCTGACAGCAGGTTCACAACGACAGAGACCAATAGACTACTAAAAGAATATAGAGCATAGTAGAAAGAAAATAGAGATATAATTGTGACACAATAAACTACATACATTGTCGCAAAGACAAGTTGATAAGAAGGTAGCTGACTTGATTTAAATAACAGCTGACTAAGCAGCATGCATCACAACTACAAAATTTGTGAAAATAAATACTAAATGCCAAATAAAACAGTAAAAGGGGGTGTATACTGTATAGATAATGATTTTGAGATAACAAATACAGAGAATTTAAAATCAGAGCAAGGTTGGGATGGCATTGAGCAACAACTGATAAAAGGAGTGATAATGGTGGAATAATATATGTCTGCTGAAAGAAATATCATGTTTACACATAATCAATTCCCTCCAATGATTTCCAAAACTCTTTGGCCCAAGCTAGTACTACTAGGAACTAGTTTAGTAAACTACTAGTGAACAATAAAAAAATTACAGAATGGGGTCCGTGCTAATAAGAGTGCATAAGCAAGTGTCGCATGGACTTCCTGACTCAAATGAATAAAACAAAATGGCTGTTTCCCAAAATAAAAACGACTAAGTTTGTAATGGAGCCATTTCTGGTAGAAAGACAGCTCTGCTAAAACCAGTTGTAACCGACTTGTATATATCTTATAATTGTTTCTGGTGTTTTTTTTCTGTTCAGCAAATTAGGTGTTGGCCTTTAAATGCAAATATTTTAACTTTTGTTTAGATAATTTATGAAACTGGTCCAAAAACAACCATAGCATTCACTATAATAAACCAAATCAAAGTTTTATATATATATTAAACTAGCAGTATTACCCGCTGTAGTCAAATATAAAGATCCCAGCCAGTTTATTCTATTTATTTCCATTATTTTTATTAGAACCATCGATGAGCAATTACACCTATTTATATACATATGTAGCGCAGAGTTTAATGCGTTACACCTAGCGAATAGCTGTCTGCTGTGATTTTGGTTCAGATCAGGAATATCATAATAATAATTGATGAATATAATGATGGCGGTGGATACGCATTACAATTAGTAAATTTCAATAACAATAGTAATAAGACAAAATAAGGTATTTTCCCACTAGACCGTACAAGGAGTACGTAAATGGGTGGGAACACAATTACTGAGAATTAGTTAAATAATCAATTGATGTTAGTATTGAGTCAGTCTGATCTGAGCTCTCGGACGATTCGAGGCCAAAAAGAACATAAAAATTGATGAGTGTTTATATGGGGGTATAAGTGCCTGCTCCCTGTCGGGTAAGGAGTCCACCGTCAAAATGATGTTAGAAATGAGGTTCTATTTCCTCTTCTAGGCATTTCAAATACAGTTTAACTTTGGCCACTTTTCTCCTGCTCTCATGAGACTCAAATTGGGTGTCTTTATGAATTTGCGTAAAACTTATTTGGTCTTTGACATTAAAGATATAGCGCAATGCTTTGTTTTTGATTTTTTCAATCTGCTTAATGGTTGTCGAGTGATGAGTAAACGTGTCACGCCTGTGCTGCTTTCTCCAGGTGAGGTCCTACCAGTGAGAAATACGCTAACTTTTTTATCTTTATATCAGCACCTGCAAGCTGCTGAATTGCTTTATTTGCAATATTGGTGATATTAGTTGAACACCCAAACAGGAACGTGATGGCACCTGATTATTCAAAACGTATTGTGAGCTTTCATCAACTCCTGCTTGCAAAAAGGAACACTTGGAAACATTGAAGTTCATCTGCCAACAAGCTGACCATTCAAGAAGTAAAGCTATGTCACATTGGAGGACATTCCGGCTGTTACTCGTGTTGTGTAAATTGCATCATCAGCAAAAATGCAGCAATATTACTGGACTTCTTCCATATGGTCATTGTTGTATATGAGAAGCAGGAGAGGCCCAGTACTGACTCCTGGGGAACACCTGATGTAAATGGTTTAAAATTTGAATTTACAGACAAAAATTGCTGCTTGATTTGGAGGAAGCTCTCTATCGAATCAACAACAAAACTATCAAGCCCGATACTTTTAATCTTAAACAGAAGTTTTCTATGGTTTTTTGTATCAAAGGCTTTGAAAAAGTCAAATATAATTAAATCAACAATCTTGCCTTTGTCTCGCAGCGATAGGATATGACCTATTGTGTATATCAATTGAGTCTCGTAAGAACAACCTCTACAAAAACCATACTGATTGTCTGCAAAAAAAATAATTTCATCACATATAGAATGTATATGTGAAGATATCATGTATACCATTAGTTAGTGAGGGTAGTTTTCTGCATAAGTTACAAGCTGCTTAGACAATGATTAAACCCTTCCCATTCTTAAAATTGACTTACAGTAAATTATTTGGATATTTGCTTGAAAATCTAGCTCATTTGGATCATATGGCTATATGTTTTGATATTGTCAAGTTGTTTTCTCTTCAATTTAGACTGGGACAGTTGGAAAAGCAACTTCTCCATATTAACTGTAGCCCTAAAATTTTTGTCACACTGCGTTGCGCTATTATTAATACCCAGCTCCCAATATAGATGCAGGCTATAAACAAGTTGCCATCAAATCTACAGTATCGACCCTGTAGTAGGGTCACTAATCTACCGCATTGCAGCTCTGTGGTAGTATTTAAATTTTGGGTGTTTATTGCTTCTAAAGCACTGTGAGTATCAGTTAAAATGTCGCTTCCTTGTGTTTGTATCTTTTAAACCAAAAAGTTTTAAAAAAATATTTGAAAACAAAAGAAACAAAACTATGTATAGTTTCCACTCCTATTCATTGTCTGTGCAGTGAGTCACAAGAAGCCATCCTAGTGTATTGAATGCAGGTGCAATCGTAATGTTTTTATGATAGGTAGTACTTGAAATAGATGGCAGAGTTTGTCTCGTAAAAAACAACCAAACTAAAAGATGTATCAGTTCTCTAAATTGGTAAATAATCAGTTGTTGCTCTATCTGTTGATCAACACATGTCACTGATATTTTATATAGATGGGATATTTTTGTGTAACAAATGTTTTGAATCCCCATGTTTTTTTCATTCTCAAACACCAGATATTTTTCAGTACCAAATAGTTCTTCAGCATCTTAGTGTATCATACAATAATAATGGGACAGCGACAATAAAAGTACATATGCCAGGAGTCGCTAGAGTTTTAAGGTAATTGATTCTATTGGCTGAAAATATAAATAGGTTGAGGACCATTGTCAGTTCTCAAGTAGTACGCCCCAAACAAATACTATTAAATTATGTGCAAGGGATATCATCTCCGAGCCCATTGGTGACATTTATTTTTAAGATAGCAGAGAGGGCAGTTTACATTAACTACCGTCTTTGACATTCACTTTACAATTATACAACTATCGACAACTTTCAAAGTCTATGGTCATGGTATCTAGTGATATAAATGTTTCCGTTTTTAACAAAAACAGAAATAATTGTCACTTTTTCATTAGTTCAAATTGCTAATGACAGGTGATTTTTTTAATTTCCACTATTGGAATAATAGGTTTTCTTTCCTCTGGGTGCATTTTAAAATAAATAAGAAATGATGTAAGAACAAATTAACAACTCTGAAGCACACACATGTATATAGTTCCATCTAGCGATAAAATGTTTGCGGTAATTCAACTGATTGAAAAAGACTGTCACGTCAACCTGAGGATTGGGCCACTGGTTTCACTTGCCCAGCAGAGAAAAAATAAATGATATCGTAAATAAACCCTAAAAGAAATATAACTGAGAAAAGAAAGACATCCTTATTATTAAACGTCTTCTGTCTAGATTAGACATTTGTTATGCTTCAGATTTAGAAGAAGATTTAGAAGAAAGTCTGCTAATTTTGTAAATTTGTTACAACTAGGTGCACTCAACAATACGGCACATCAGTGTTTAACAAATCTTCAAAGTTTGGATATGCCAGGAGAAAAACATTTATGGAACGTGTTACGCTTCACATGACATAGTACTCCATTGCTAGTATTGAACATGTTCTTTTTTACATTTGGTGTTAAGCAAAACAAATTGAGTAACCGACGAGGGCTGGACGCAGGTGAACTATTCTTTACAAGTTGAATGCTAAATAGCATGTGATTGACTCCTCCTGCTGTTGATTACCGTGATATATTTCATAAATTAATCATTTCTTTCATAACATTTTTTCATTTAGTGTTTTGGAGCATCATTTGGTGATTCAATTATGTCAGAAGTTGATCAATATCCTAAAACATATCATAAATATTGATGTAAACCCAACTAATGATTAAATCTGTAGGCAAGAGATCCAGGAAACATTTCGAAAACACTTTGGTATAAAGCTGTTTTTTGTAAAAGGCTACAATGATTCGTTTGAATAAATAGAGACACACCATGTTACAACAAATGCTAGAGTGGTTTTTGTATCGACTGAGCTGTCAGGAAAGGGTGCAGGCATTTAAAAAACAACAGTTCAAGTAATTTTGACTAGAAAATAATTTCTAATATTAACAACCGGCGGATTAATAAAAGATGAGGTACTCATTCATAACCCCCAGAAAAGTGATGTTAATTAATTACTATTTGGAAAAGTGAAACAACGAGTATGTGGTTACATTATTAGCTAAAAATATTACTTAATAGTCCTGAGTTCTTGTCTGTTGATTATGAAAATTATAATCACAGAATAATTTTTTCTGCTAAAATCACTTGTTTATAACCGCAAATCCAAATAGTATCTACTGGTGGAAAAAAAAAACAAGTGTTGAATTAGGGGCAACTTTGTCTTTAGATCATAGTAAAAAATTGTGGTCGTTTTCACACATCAGCACATTTCCAAAAAGTTTACATTTAAAACATCATAGATTCAAGCAGTTGGATGTGCCATCAGCTGGTAGTAACTAGTATTTTATATCAGAGTAAAATCTCTAATATGGCAAATGAATTGGCAGAAGAAAAAAAACTTCATGCAAGAACTACCATACCAACAATCTCTAGACTCACGCCAAATGAAAAAAAATCTGAAAAATGACTGACCACCATTACACTTGCTGTTATTTGATATATTCCATGAGACTTCTTTCCTCATTTTAGCACAATGTATAGTTGTAAAAAAAAGTGCAGTTTATGTTGTGTATGACTGAAAGCTGGAGTTGGTTTCTTTCCTGTTGCAACCGTCACTCTCCAAGGTTATGATGACCTCATAGCTAATGAATATAAATAGATCATTGAGGTGGTCAACTGATAATCTATATTACTTTCATGAGCTCACGCCGAAACCAAAAGCAGACAATTCTGACTTTGAATTAATTTCAAGTTCCAGAAGCGCTGCCGTTTCTTAAAGAATGGCATCAATTAAAGACAACTTTAATATTATCATCAGAATTGCCATGTTACAAATCATATGTTGATATTTCTAGCTCCAAGGTACTACCCATCCTTTAAACAAGTTAAGGAAACTGGGCGGTAATCATTTGGGGTACGTTAACTACCTTTTTTAAAAATTGGTTCTCCAAACCGACGGAAAAGTTGATGTTTCGATTTAATGAGAAAAAATGTCAGATAGTGGTTCGTGAATCATAGGAAAGAACTTTTTCAACATGATCCCAGCGTTATTATCCAGGTCACAGGCTTTGTTATCGTCAATGTTCAGAAGCAGTTTCAAAATCCCTTGTCCATCTATTAGTAGGAACTGGCTCATAGAACATCCTGATTTAGTATTAGGCACTGGGGGACAAGTCTTCCCATTGTCCTTGTAAACACAGACTCAAAAAATTTATTTAGTAACTCAGATTTTTGTTCAGCTGTAGAAGCATCAGAACCGTGATGTTTCAAGTCAGGAGTGATACACCAGTTATTACTTTTGCACTGGCGTATGTTTCTATGAAATGGTTTGGAGTTTCCAGCAAGCAAACATTTTTTCGCAGCGATAACAGCAGATATATTTTGTTTGCGCAACATCTTGATCTTATATCTGTTTCAATTGTATTGTTGTAGTTATTTGTTTGAATTTTCATTGTATTTTATGGTAAAGAGGTTTTTCTTAACGTAAAAATTTTTTTAATCTTTTATTCACTCATTAAGGATACCGACTGTCATCCTGCAATTTTCTCCAATCATAATAATAGATAGTAGTGATAGTTTGTATATTATCAGCAACAACAAAGTAGTGAGTCTGACACAGCAGAAATCTGAGTAAAGCAAATACTATTACCTCGTTATTACCTCGAGGAAATAGAACATTCAAAATCACCTCGCGGTGCAAACAGGAAATGCCTCTTTGGTCAGTGTTTATTCAGTGTGACAGCGACAGCTGATTATTGTTGAGTGTTATTTGACCCCAGCCTAAGATTCCTCATGCTGCGCGGAAGGAAGCTGTTGTAATATGTCTGACTCGATGCATATATTGAGGTTGGCTCTCCTCTGCTCGCAGATCGTGCGACCATAGTTGTCTGGCTTCTACTGTTAACCAGCTCATCATATGCTGAGGCAAGGGTCTGGTGCATGGTTTCATTTGAGAGTATTCTCATCAGTAATGACAACATGTGCGATTTTTGTCTTTCTTTTAGTGGTTTAAGCTCAATTTTCGTTCGACCTTCAGTTACCCCACGTCTACCCTAATGTTTTTGATAAAGCGAACTGCTTGAGATTGTACATGCTCAATAGCATCGCAAGTGTTATTCTCCGTTGGGTTCCAAAGGGTATCACCGTATTTGACGATTGGTCGGCAGAGAATGGTATATGCAAGCAACTTGCCTCTCTCAGTCGCCTCATGTAGAGTGTATTTTATGCAGCCAAGGATTTTAGATGCGCTCTTGATTTTGGATGTTATAAATTTTTCAAACTTCAGGTTTGATTGCATTTCTATACCGAAGTACGTAGTCTGCTCAACACATTCGAGAGGACAGTTACCGAGGGAGTACTTTGTATCTGCAGATGGCCCTTTGCTAAATGTAATAACTTCACATTTATCAGTGTTGAATGAATGGCATTATTTTCCATTTGTTAAACCATGCATGCAGTGCGTCAATATTTTCTGGAAGCGGTTCCTATCTTCATCATTGTTAACCTCTGAGTAAAGCAAGGTGTCATCAGCGTACAAACTCACACCACATGTTACAGCTTCTGGTCTGGTAGATAATTTTTAATAACATAAAAAAACATCATCATCATCATTTATTTATCGCCAGTACCATTCGTTTCCATCCGAATCAGTGGGTGAGTATAAAAATGATACTAATAAACTATACGTGTGTGTAATAATAATTATTTAATAATTAATAATATCTATCTAATAATAATACTATTTTTTTATTATCTATCTATCTATATCTACTGTGAAGGACAGGCGCCATCTGGTAACACTCTACTAACATTACTAGTTCTATGCATCAGATCGTTCTATGCGACACTCACTTACCGAGTCCAGTTCTATGTAAACACTTACCTATCGTGACTATTGTCTACATGCTTATTTCTATTATTTACACTTTAGAGCCAGTAACTCTATGCACATTTTATCATTATTATTTTAACCATACAATCTTATACATGCACCATGAGGACTCAACCATGCATGTACTCTAGAGCCACCCCTTTTTCCTTATTGGCACACTCTAGCCAATTGCTGTGCTAGGTGTGGCTACCTTTTGTATTATCGCTTATCAGTTCAATCAGTTATGTAATCATGTACATAAATATGGATGTTGTGTATCAATAAATCAGAGTCAGCTTGCACACTCTCAGAAGTTTCTTTGTACATACAAATAACTTCACTGCGCACCATTACTCGAGTAGTAATATACAGGCAGATCAGTCTGAACCTCTGCTGGCCGAACTTAGCTTTGTCTAACTTCGCCTTCAATGTTCGACCTCTGCACAGCACTACAAAAAGACAGCCGAGCCTCTGCTGGCCGAACCTAGTTCAACTAGTTCGCCCTTCAAAGTTCGAACTCATTGCACACACAAAATAACAGTTAACGCAACCGGCAGCTCACTAGTTACTGAGATGGTCGACCACCATTCTCCAGTATACTAAGTCGACCTGTGGAAGGGTTGTATCACTAGCACACTAGACACAGTTGCCATTACAGTTCGGGAGGTTGTGCAGGTAGGCCGAGCTACCACCTCACACCCCCACAGTGAAATCCTGCACACTACTACAAATATTAATAAATAATAATAATAATAATAAAAGGGGGCAAACAAAACAGCATCTTGGATTTGATACGGATTCACAAACATACAAATACAACGAATGCTAGATATTTTGTTTGTCGTGCATAATCTGACACACTGCCATAAAACTATTAAAAAACTAACGATAATAATTATTAATTTAAAAGAAAATATTGTTCCCTGTTAAAAGTCAATATAAAACCGGAAAACAACTACATAAACCCGTTTGGTTTGACGCACACACTTCAAGTATTCGAGTTAAGCAATCTCCGTTTTTACCTGCTGTTGTAATTAGTAAATAAATACTGAAGTTGACGTCTTTAGAATAAGCCTTATTAAAAATACAGTAAATGGCCTAAAGCGCTCAATTTCCTAGACAAGTGCTCTAGGTTTTTCTTTCAGATCAACTATCGAAGTGATTTTGTAATTTCCCCAACTATTACCTATTACTGCAAAAGATTCACAGTCTAATGTTTTCACCACATGTCCGAATGTAGGTAACTGGACTGATTGTCTAAAACCTGGATGTCGACAACCTGGATGTCGACAAATTTAGATTGCATGGCGACAATTTCAGACGGATTGTCGACTAGCCTAGACTCGATGTCGACAATACATAAAAATACATGAACCAGTGATGAGTGAGTGAGTAGTTACACACACCTTTATTTATTAGTATCAAATAAGTAATAATTGTAAAAAGAAATTATTATATACTTACTACTTATTGTTCTTCATTAATTATTTAATTATCAGAACCATAAACCAAGCTACATGTATTGTAATATGATATGTAACGTTTGAGTTGTCTGCACTACCAAAAGAGGATAACTACTAATTCTCATTTTCTTTCATCACTTGTTATGAGTGTGGCCAAATGTATTTATAATGGAATGAATTCTTTCATTTACATAAATAAAGTATTTACATAAAATGTAACAAAACAGACCTCTATTAGCAGGCAAGGATGAAATGATGTTTATATACCATTGAAATATAAGGCTATTACAATGTAATATTGATATGTATTATTTATAATATTATCGCCAGTTGAGAGATTTATAAAAAAAAATATTATAATGGCTCTGTTTTGCAAAGGCTCATGATGTATGTAGTGAGGTATGTACAATGTCAAAATATATCTAATGTTCAGGAGATATGACTATGATTGTAATCTTGACTAGAAAGCAAGTCTACTAAATTTGCATATATATATAACATCATGCATTCCCAGTTGTTAATGATGGGCTCGATTGTTGATCGCAGTACTTGATAATCTGGAGAGTAGTAGGTAGATAGACTAAGTGCAGAAATCACTGCACTGCACTTAGGTAGATAGATATAGTGTTCAAATGTATTTTCTATAATATAAATTATAACATACGTACGGCAAGTAGAGCGGCTATCATTATTTCAAAAAAACAGTGAACAATTTATTGGATGGATTGGATATATTAAAAAAGAAATAGATAGTCTCTCGCTTTGCTCACATGAGACACTGCTGCAGGTTGTGAGTTGTCCTCTACTGGTGAGAATAGCAACCATAATTTGTCGACGGCAGGATAATCATTGTTGCCCAGCAGACGAGTAACCATCAACCAGCGCTTTGTCGACATCCAGGTCAGTTATTCGACCATCTGGTCATAGTTGTCGCCAACCGAACTTATTTTGTCGCCGGCCGAGCCAACTTTGTCGACATCCAGGTTGTCGACATCCAAGCTTTCGACAATCAGTCCAGTATTCGTCCGAATTATTGAATGACATAACATTATTATAATTGGAATCGTGAGTCGAGTGTGTGTAATTACTATTATTATTATCATTTATTATTATAGTATCGTTTTCAAGTTGAAGCTGGGTTTTCATCAATTATTATTATTATTTATAATAATAATAGTATTAGTTCATTAATAATAAAGCGCTGATATCATCAATGAATATTATTATTATTATTTATTATTGTTGTGATCATCGATCATAATTTATAAATAATAATAATAATGATATACAACAATAAATAAATAAATAAAAGTAAAATACGTGAAAGTATTATAATTATTATTATGTGTAATAATAATAGCAATAGTTAGTAGTAATAGTTAGTAATCTAATGTAGTAGTAATGTTGTGGATTCACTCACCTCATTTCAAGTCACAGGCCTACTGCAGAACATTTATTTATTATATGGGTTTTCGGTCACTTTTTAAAACTTTATGCTGTGTGTTGTTGTACAAAACGGAACACATCATCATCATAAAGTTTCTAAAAGTGGCCGTAAACCCACAAATTTTCTGCCGTTTGCCTGTACCTCAAGTTCACAAGCCAAAAGTGAAGTCCTTCTCTCTGTTTTAAGCTTCATCTTCCCTGTAATCATCAGCTTACTATAATCATCTACTACTATTCATAGTCTCTAAGCTTTGCCGAGCTTTCTGTTACTCACTTGAGCATAATAATAATGTGATGCGATTATCATGTTACATTATTATTATTATTATTATTATTATTATTATTATTATTATTATTATTACGTCACATGTAAGATCCTGGAACATATAGTGACAAGCCAGTTGGCAAAGTTTCTGGAATCAAACTGTAAACTAAATGTTAACCAACATGGGTTTAGAGGTTAAAGGAACTGTGAAACCAAACTGGTTGAACTTGTGACTGACGTTTCGAAACACCTGGATGATGGAAATGAGGTTGATGCCATATTCCTGGACTTTAGTAAAGCCTTTGATAAGGTGGAACATCTAAAACTTATACAAAAGCTTACTGAAATTTGAGTGAACCATCAAGTCAGTCAATGTATTAAAGAACTTCTCCACGGGCGCTCACAAACAGTTGTAGTAAATGGCCACAGCTCCTCACGTTGCCCAGTGACATCGGATGTCCCACAAGGATCTGTCATCGGCCCCATATTATTCCTAGTTTATATTAATGACCTTCCAGACTCAGTGCTTTCTCGAACACGCCTCTTTGCTGACGACACCGTGATATACAACTTCAGCAGTGACAGTCACCAGCTACAGAAGGACCTAGAGATGCTCTAAAAGTGGGAGGTTTCCTGGAATATGGAATTCAACCCACTTAAATGTGAGCACATCAAATTCAGTCGAAGAAAGACAAGAGGCAACATAAACACCTATTTCCTCCATGACATCGAGATACCAAAGACTACCAGTGTCAAGTATCTTGGTGTGAAGTTAGAGAGCAGCCTGCGCTGGAATGATAACACCACCTACTTAGCCAACAAAGCATCAAGCCGGCTTGGTTACGTGAGAAGAGTGATCCCACCTACACTCAGAGATGGGGGCAAATCAAAAATTTTTGACTCAAATCAAATCATTTTCAAAATGGACCAAATCAAATCAAATCAGGGACGCGAGAAATCGAGGCAAATCAAATCAAGTCAAATCAGTAAAAATTTCAAATCAAATCAAATATTTGCATTTGATTTTCAAATATTTGTTTCAAATCATTTTTCAAAACAAGCCCTGGGAGCGAAAACAAGCACACAAAAGCCATTATTTTCATCCTCTCTGCATTAATAGTGGGGGGAAAAGTGCCTAAAGTTCAAAATCCCATATAAAAGTATGTTGACATAGATGGTCACTGTTGACATTTCTGCGGCTCATGTCCAATATTATTTCGCAATTACCTTATTGTACCATATAAAAATTGAGCTCTTACAACTTATTCATGCCTTCACTAGTCAGTCACCACAGAAGTGAGGGTTGCATGCGACAGCATTGTGAACAGGCCTTTACAGCTTTGTGCACTCCTACTTCATTTAGATGTTAATGAGTCACACGAAAATAAAGTATGGAAAAAAAAGAATCTGGGTTCAAAACTATGCTCAATGCACTGATTATCTATGGAATTGGAACGAACGTAGACAGGAATGAATGCAGACACATCTGGAATGAACGTAGACACATCCAGGAATGAATGTCGACATACCTGGAACGAATGTCGACAATGCAACAAACCAGAGAATTTCGACTCTCACGCCTGGATGTGTCGACGTTCGTTCTCAGCGATATATAAAATATCATTTCGATTTTCGTTCCAAAAGTTGTCTACTTTGGGAAAAAACGGTAATTTATTTTACTCCTGGAACGAACGTCGAAATGGAAGTTTCAATGTTGCCAGTAATGAATGTTGACACTTCCTAGAATGAACATCGAATTTTTCTCTCTAACATAGTTGACTTTTATTCCAGGTCTGTCGACGTTCATTCCAGGATGTGTCTACGTTCATTTAAGCTATGTCTGCATTAATTCCTGTCGACGTTCATTCCTGTCTACGTTCGTTCCAAATTCCATTATCTATAATCTGGTAGGGAATGCGAATGTATATTGGTATATTTTCTAAAACATGTGCATCTTTTCAAACGTTTCTTTTCTTGTTCCATCTGCAGGAGGCTGACTAATGGAAGACTTCAGATGGTTTAAAATTACATGCATATACACCATTTCATTTCTAATTGCTTAATTACTTTCTTTAGCTGTAGTAGCTTTCACACACACTAGAAAAAACTAAACACAGGTGATATGACTTAAAAATATAATGATTTGTTTTCATAATAAAAAGTATAGATAGTTCTTTTAGGTAATTTGCCACAATTTCCAATAAGTTTCATATCAGAATTAATGCAACTAAAGTAATCACTATACAAGTTTAGTATTCTGACGGATATAATGAACATATGCAATAGGATATTGAGAAGTTACGAGCTGCAAAACTACATGACGACAACCTTAGTTTAATTGGTGGTTTTTGCAGCTATCAGATATTACTTAGATGTGACACAAAATCATATAGTTTTCTTTTATATTTTTTATTGTAAAGCTAAAAAATAAAGAGGCTCTACAAAAACGTCATGATGTCATGTCTGCAGATCAAATAAGAGTATGCGGTGAAAATGAAGCATGAAGCTTTGTGATGTAGTTGGTTGTTGCGGGACAGTGGGTTGTATCCAATAAAAATATTGCTGATCAGCTGAGAATTACAAAGATTCCTGCCAGTGAGGCATACCATGAGATAGACGAAATTCTTTCATATACAATAGCAATAGTTCCAATTATAAACACCAGTTATTTCTTGCGGTGGTAAAAAATCACTCATTGTTCACATCAGTACATAGAGTGAACTACTTTCTAACAAGAAGATTCGAAGATATTAGAACGCTGGTTAGAGCTATACTACGCTACACTAGAACATGGTCATCACGTTTAGTACATAGATGGTTCAAGGTTAAATTCATCACAACTGTCTCTTCTATGTGAAGTGTCTTCATTCATCTTTGTATGTTTCCTCAGTAGTCCAAACTGCATGCTGGAGCACTGCATATTCAACTTCACGGAATGAGCAACTCATTTCACGGGAAGAATAACTCTTGGTGCATATGATTTGTTGAGTATTGAATCTTTTTTGACAAAAGAGATCCACAGGGTAGCCAGCACATATATCCACATCTATAACATAGCAAAGTTGAGCAATGTACAATGATGCGGGAGAATATGATTAGAGTAAATGAAATTAATTATGCTATTGCAATCTAAATCAAATAGCATAGCATATAACAACAATGCAATGGCAAATAACAATAACACTTACTAATGTTAACCTAACATGTAATAAGCACCTTTCATTGATTACCAATCAAACTACTATCAATTTATTGGGTCGAGCTGTATGAACTGCCGTACTTATGCTCTGAATGGTAAATTTAATCAATCAATAATGCCAGAAAAATATTGTTGAAAATGATAGATCATAATACAATATTCTTGAAACAGTGCCATTTGCCCAATAATGCTACAATAAAGTCAATTTATTTAATTTTTATCCACTTCTTAATTAATTGATAATAAATCATTAAAATTATCAATAGTATCAATTTTTGTGGACTAATAGTAATAACTATTACTATAAAGAATCTATAATCAGCACAATAAGTGCAATAACAATTAAAAATAATATTCTTATTAATTATAATAATATATAATTAATTGTCATTTGTTTTTGTGGTGTATTGTTTTGATCACTACTAAACTTCAATTTTTATTATTTTCATTCCACATACTTACATGGTAATTTTTTACTCTTTGCTACTAAAAACAGTAGTCTTATTTAATTATCAATATTAATTAATATAAATAATCATTATCATCATTGAATCCATTGCCACCATGATAATTAATCATCATCATTATTTATTATTATTATTTACAGTGCTTAATAAAGTGAAGTTACCGTAACTACATTGGTGATGATGATAACAACAACATCAACACCACAATTTTTACAACAACAATGTTATTGTAACTAACTACTGTTATTATTATTATTATTAGTATCCATAATAATATATTATTATTGTAATAAATAATAATAACAATAATAATTAATAAGGGTTTGATATCATTATTGATAATAATCAATAATTATTATTATCAACTTATTCAGCCATGAATAACAATAATTATTATTATTACCATAGTTATGTGGATGAATTAATGCCATGACGATTATTATTACTAATAATAATTAATTAACAATAATAATATTACAGCGATAAAATAACCACCAACGATAAATAACAATAATAATAATAATTATTATTATCATTCCTCGTCATTATTATTATTATTTATTAATGTTGCTATTATTATTACTATCTTCTATGACTATTCTATGGCATTGATTTATTCATTCATTTATTGATTCATCCAAAATAATAATAATAATAAATCAAACAAATGATGATGATGATAAATAAATAATTATTATAAATAAATGAGTAATATATAATATTATTCCACCAAGTTGTTAGTAACCAAACAAACCACTCACCAAGTACACATAGTCAAACATCCATTTGTCATGTTCGTATCAATCCTTCATTTCAGGCCATTTATGAGTAATTGTACAGAATTAATTAGTCATCTAATATTGGCAACAACATAATTAGCTCAGCCGCCATGCGGGGATATTGCGTAACTATAGACTGTAGTTTTAGTCATGAGTTGTGGCCTCTGTTACCCCACCCAGTAATCTTTTGCTGATACTTCTAATAAAGATAAAAAGATAACAAAACTATGATAATTTTTGCATTATTTATCAACAAAAAAGTTAATTTTTACCAAATGATTTGAATCTGAAAATCAAATATTTGACTCAAATCAAAAAAAAAACCAAATCAAATCAAGTCAAATCACTGAGGTAGGCAAATCAAATCAAATCAGCAAATCATCAAATCAGCTAATTTTGATTTGTTTCAAATATTCGAATACTCAAATATTCGAGTCAGCCGTGATTTGCCCCCATCTCTGCCTACACTACCCCACCCAAGAGCAAAGGCGTACACCACCCTAGTTAGACCAATTGTGGAGTATTCCTCCACAGTGTGGGACGGCCAGCTAATGAACGCTCAATCCACCAAGCTCGAAGATATCCAGAGACGTGCTGCTAGAAATGTACGCAACATTCCTAGAACAGACCATCAGACAAGCACAACCAAACTTCTCAAAAAATTGGAGTGGCAAACCCTGGTACACCGAAGAGAGAGAAAAAGACTCGGCTTATTTCGGGCTATGCACTTTGGAGAAATAGCTACCATCATCTCAGACTACATAGACCCCCATCCTCACCAGAGCAGCACTCGGAGACACCACCAGCAGTACCTAATACCTCACTGCAACACCGAGTTGTACAAAAAGTGCTTCTTTGTTTCAACAGCCAAGATGTGGAATTGCCTCCCTGTTTCTTCTCCTCTGCTCTCAGCACCCCCCGTGGCAGGCTAGGATCAGACGTTCGTCCTGCCCTTGCCTGTGTTGACGATCCGGAAAGGTAAACGATATATGAGCCAGCCACATCACTAGAATCTTCGGAAGAAGAAGCGATTACACTTCAAGTATCAAGTAAGTAAGTACTTATTATTGTCCAACAATAAGAATATTACAGTAAATTACTGATGTACAAAATTATTATTTACCTGCATCTTTTTCATCTCAAGTGCCAGTCCTCCATCTGTGACTTGAGAGAATTTTTCACGTATATTTTTTTAAAGTTTCAATTGATCATAATTGAACAGCATAAGGCTAGGCACTTGGGGGTAAAAGATGGTAAATTTCTACAGGCATAAGGCTAGTACTTTGAGTGTAGTATTGTCCACGGGCTAGTAACAGGCTGCCAGTTCCTTTTTTTGGCAGTGCGAATGAAGAATGGGTGACAGTGGTGGTAATTTTTCGAGTGAGGAGCAATTGGTGCTGCACAGGGTGTTATCAGGTAGATGTGATACTAGTCCTCTTGGTGTATCTGAGGAATGAGGGATGCTGCATTGGTGTGGTGATACTGCCTGAAGCTCTTCATTCGCCTATCACTTTGGTGCTCTGAGAGAGGTGGCAGGTTTATATTGCTTTAGGAGACCTGCAGTACTGTTTTGGCGATCAGTTTTTCTTACACCACAGCTTACCCTTGCTGCTCCTCTCTGCACAGCATCAAGACGAGATGCGAAAGTGTGGACAGTGGAATCCCATGCTGCTGATGCATATTACACAACTGGTCTCACCAACTGCGTTATAAGCTACAGCTTAACCTTTTGGAGATCTGTCAACACATTTTGCCCAGTGAATCCTAGCGTTGAGTTTGCCTTGGTTGTAGTCTTGTTTATCTGGGTTGGCTTGATAATCTTCAATTGAGAGTCAATCGAAGGTACTCGATATGTTCCGCATTGGGAATCTCAGCTTTATCGAGGTCTAGCATTTGTCTGCCTGGATGTATTTCACGAGAGGTGATATGCTGGCACTTGAATGAATTAAATTTCATGTCCCAAGCTTTGTCCTTTCACGCAAAACTTGAGTTATCAACTAGGGGACTCTAGTGGTTTTGAGTAGAATAATATATTATTGTGTCATCAGCAAAAAGATCATCAGATTTTACCATGTCTGGTAGGTCATTGATGTAAAATATAAACATTGCCTGTCGTGCCACTGATCCCTGGGACTTTGATGTCATCAATACTTCTGTCGACTCTTCACCTTCTACAACTACCTTTTCTGCGTGATTTGAGAGAAAGTTATCAATCCTTGGCAGCTAGGTACTTTTTCCGTTTTTGAAAATGGCAGGCTATAGCTTTTTTCTATTCGAGTAGAGCTCTCCCCTTACAGGGGAGAGTTGAGAGAGGGGCAGCCCGGTAAATCGGTGAGTTCTTGAAGAACTAGGACTGACGCCATCATTGCCTGGTTCTCTGTTAGGGTTGAGTGTTGAAAAAGTTGTGCATCAATGCCAATATCATGCATGATGGAAGAGGAGAGTGTCAGCTCTGTGTCGTTAAGTCTCTCTGATGTAATGGAGAAGATTGAAGAAAATTGTTTTTTGAGTATTTCAAATCTTTCCTTTGCTGACGTGACCAGTTGGTGTCCATTGCTCAATGGTCCTATAGTGTTGGTGGCTGTTGGTTTTCTGTGCTTGATATAGGTCCAGACGTGTTTAGATAATTTGCTTTTTGTCTTGATTTCGTCAGTGAACAAGCGATGAACATACTAGTCATGTTATTTTCTCAACAACTTCTGGAAAGTATGTCTGTAAAGGTTTTGGTGCCACTGTAAGGGAATAGAGCCCTTTTTTACACTGCCTGTATAGCATGTTTTTTTTGTGGAAGAGTTTGTGGAGTTGCTTATTTATCCATGGCGCTGAGTCTTTACATCTAGTTAACCTTATGATAATAAATGCAGGCATAGCCCTAACTATTTCGTCCTTGATGGAGTTCCAGAGGTTGTCAAGAGAAGGGTTGTAGTACTTGTCTAGCTGATAGAGTCAAGGGGTTAGGTAATTAGCCAGTGCTTTCTTGTTCGCTTGATCAAAAATTTGAACCTTACGTTGCAATTGAGTCTGTAGCTCAGTGATACAACTAGCTCTAGAAACAACATCATGATTATTAATGCTAGAAAGCACTCGAATACAATTGACTTTATCTGGTAGATTAGTTGCGACTCAGTCCAGCGTATTTTAAGCCTAGTTGTTTCAACAACTCAATGTGCCAAACCAAAGTTGTTTAGCAAGTCATAATGATCTGTGTGAGAGGTAAGGTATTGTGTGCTGGGTTCCAATGGGATCACTACCGACGATGGTAGCTTTAGCTTCTTTTTTCAAGCTCAGTGAGGGATTTCTCGAGATGGGTGATGAATGTCCCATCAGATACATGAGGCCGGTAGCATGTGGCAATATAAATGTCGCGGTGGCCGGCATATCAAATTTTGTCATATTGACCCCTGAGCTGGTGACTGCTGAGTTTACTGTAACAAGTACTACTCCATGGGTTTCAGTTTTCTGTCTCGGGGATATTTCATGTAAGAATCGCTTTCCAGTTAAGCGTTGCCAATGGACTCAGTGACAATTATGATGTTAGGGTTTGCGGTTTGCAGCAAGTTTTATCCATGCCCTTTTTTCCAGCAATCGATTGGCTGTTAACATTGATCACCCTGAGAGCCCTGACATGTTTAGTAGAGATTGATGGTTTCATGGATTGATTGCTGCCGATCATCAAGTGGGTCAATGCTAAGCTCAGTTGGGTTGCTCTGTAATGTGTCGACAGTAAGGCATAGTGAATCCTCTGAGTAAAGCTGGAGAAGTAGTCGAATGATTGCTGTTGTCGCAGCAGGAACATGTCCAAAGGGCTTTGGAGTGGTCTAGTTTGGAGTATTGTTCTGAATGAAATGCTTGACGAGCTATGTGTTATCAGGTATCACCTTCCCACATATTTTCCACGTATATCAATGTTCATCCTAAAGAGTGTCTACGCTCATTCCAGGTTTATCTGTTTCTGGTAATGTTCAATGCTGTCTATGTTTGTTCCAAAAATTGTTCACTTTCCCAATGAGCAACTCAACCAACTGCACAATACTAGTTAAAATTGCACGGTTTGCAAGAAAAAAAATCTTAAAAAAGGGCTCTTAGCGAATACAAAGACTATGAAATGTTCATCTAGCAAGCCTAACAATTCCAAGAAAATAGATGATGTCCTCGACAAAAAAATGAACTTCCAAAACAATCACTTACCTGCATTAAAATGAGATCCTAGCTGGAGATAGTATCATATACTTGGAAACAACTGTGAATCCAAGGCTTCTCTGAGACAGTGCATCTCTAGTTTCTCTGCCAAAGTCAAGAGTAAACCGATATAACGCAAATAAATATGTTTATGACAGGATACGGGCTCATAGATAAAGGAGACCATGTGCCAGCAGCTTCTCCATTTTTAGTTCGAGAACATACTTCAGACCTTGCATCGAATATTCCAACCAATTGAACTCATATAATACGAGGCAAACTGCCCTCTCTATTTGTACCCGATTGCCATATTTGCACAATATGGCAATCAGGTAATAAAAGCAAGTAAAAGCACAACCAGTCTCTCCTATCTGCTTAATCGGCATTTGCTTTCTCGGTATTTATAGTATATGCAACCATACCTCTTCAGTGTTTACAGGAAAACTCTTCTCTCCATATTTCTTTCTCAAACCATGCATCTAGAGTTATATGCTCAGAGTCAAGCTCTATGCTCTCTTGTTTCTGTGTTCCAGCAAGTTTTGTAGAACAATCTGTTGTTAGAGTGTGAATTTAAGTAATCACAATGAAATCAGAGTTTTGTTAATGAATAAAAATAAAAATACTTTTTAAGCATTATCAGTGGCTTGATAATGCTCTCAAAAAATTTAAATCAATTTCACGCAAATTTAATTTTTATTATGTCGCGTCGCAACAGCAATATTTTTCTATAAAAAATTGACAAGTACCAATTGAAGGCCAACTTAAAACTATGGTTTGCTCTTGAAATGGCAGCTAGCACATACGTGTGCTAGCTGTCAGTAGAGTTATTTTTTTAATAATTGATTGAGTTAAATTTCTAGAATAAATGATAATTGATGATGTTATTATATGTTAATCCAAGTTCAAAGAACTAATATGCAAAGTTATCCAGAAGCGAAACCAACTATCGCTTCAGGCACTAGTTAAGAAATTTGGCTAAAACTTTCCGAACATTTGAAAACTGTCAATCGTGGTCGGTGCTGATGGCGATATTTCGTGTTTAGGCATAATTTAGGATGGTGTTTACGAGGTTAATGTATCAAATGACAGCATCTCCTTTAAAAAGACCGTTATTAGGTTTATTTCTCATCATTCAGTAATTGCGATAGAGGGTTGACTAGAAATTATATTGTGTTACTGTCAACCGCTCTGATATAGAAAATTTAAAGAATATATTAAAAACTTTTTGATCTAGGTCATTTAAGGTCAGTTGGCTGTTTATGGAAGTACGAAGCTGCAACTCTCACCCTAATAGCAGACTTTCTATTCAAACTCTATTGCCGTTCACTAAATCCAAATGCGCTGTAAATAATTCCATGTTTTGTACATAAAAGCTTGTACCTCTGCTTGGTGAGTTCACTGAGTGGAGATCTGACGTTGGTTGGTCACATGACCTGAATGTTTTAGATGGGTTATGGCTGACAAAGACACTCCTGCCGAGCCCACTGTATGTACTGAATCTAAAGACTTATCCCCTGAAGAACTTGCCACTTTAGCTGCAGACAAAACTGTGATACCAGAGTTTAAGCAGAAAATATTAGAAAAAGATGCCCAAAAAAACTGGGATAGATTCTATAAACGAAACTCTACTTTATTTTACAAGGATAGACATTGGACTAGCCGGGAGTTTCCAGAGTTGAACTCTGTAAGTTAACGATACTTGATATGTAATAGTGACATGTAATCGTGATATGTTTTAGGGGTATGTTATAGTCGTATGCTGTAGGGGTATGTTGTAGGGGTATGCTATAATAGTATGTTATAGCTGTTTTATTCTCCATAATACAGTACAGGATATTGGTTGTTATTCATCAACAGGCAATGCAGAGTCTGTAATATAAATGCAGATATATTTAAATAAGAATTTGAATCTATCACCTTGTCCAATTGTAGGGCAGATGTGTCTTACTAGAGGCCGGATGTGGAGTGGGCAACTTTTTGTTTCCTCTACTCGAAGAAAATCCTGAGCTATTCATTTATGCCTGTGATTTTTCTCCTCGGGCTGTGGATTTCGTAAAGGTGTGACATACGTATGTCTTATTGATATCATTTGCTTAGTGTCTTTTGTCCTTGCTGTTTTCAATCACCTATCCTCCCAATGTCCAGCCCTGCTAATGGTTGCTATTTAACTGTAGGCCAATGATCTGTACCATGAGGATCGGTGCAAAGCATTCCAGTGTGACATAACGCAGCCTGGTATAACGGACCATGTACCAGCTTGCTCTGTGGACTTCTGCAGTCTCATATTTGTCTTGTCTGCTGTTCATGTTGATAAAATGGCTCTTGCCTTGCAGCACCTTCACCAGGTATGTGTGCTTCGTTGAATAAGGGGGACACAACTACCGTTTTATCCCATAGTCAAGCTACACACATAGACATCAACATATGTTGCAGGTGTTAAAGCCTGGAGGGTGTGTGCTCATCAGGGACTATGGCTTGTATGATCATGCCATGTTGAGATTTAAACCTGGACATAAGCTGGGTGAGAATAGTTATGTGAGACAAGACAACACAAGAGCATATTACTTCTCTCTAGGTGTGCTATATATACTACTTCTCTCTATGTGTGCTATATATACTACTTCTCTCTAGTTGTGCTATATATACTACTTCTCTCTAGTTGTGCCATATGTACTACTTCTCTCTAGGTGTGCCATATATACTACTTCTCTCTAGGTGTGCTATATATACTATTTCTCTCTACGTGTGCTATATATATACTACTTCTCTCTATGTGTGCTATATATACTACTTCTCTCTAGGTGTGTTATATATACTACTTCTCTCTATGTGTGCTATATATACTATTTCTCTCTATGTGTGCTATACATACTACTTCTCCCTAGGTGTGCTATATATACTATTTCTCTAATTGCGATTCATATGCCACTTGTCTTTAGATAGTGTAGATGATTTGTAGATAAGTGGGAGTTGTCTACCTATCATAGGTGAAACATCAATATTACTATGATAGGAAGCAGGCAACTCCAAAATGTTAATGAAATGAGATCACTATAATGATATGTACGGCGCGCCTTTTTCACACAGGAAACAATTGATGGCCTGTAACTGATAGTTGCAAAAATTCAATGCTGCAAGATATACAGTTCTAAAGGAGGACCATGATACAAATTGCTCGATAAGATGTGCAGTCAAAAGATTTTTATCGCAATCACAATGTAAATAAATGGATTGATGTTACAGGAAATGTACCAGCACTTTCACAGCTACTATTATCCGCAGGAATTATTATCAAGGTCACTGTACTATACAGCAGTTGCTCCTCCGCAGAGAAGACAATTCCATTACAAATTTGTAGTTTTCATTTAGCGATATAGATATTAGTGTGGCTGTATCGTGTGGAAAGTAACCAACTCAAGAACTTTTCTGTACCAATCAAACATCAATTAATTGTTGGCTGTTATTAGTACATCAAACATTTCTATTTATCATTATTGAAAACTTGTTGATAGCGCAAAAAT
This sequence comes from Cryptosula pallasiana, assembly GCA_945261195.1. Classification (NCBI taxonomy): domain Eukaryota; kingdom Metazoa; phylum Bryozoa; class Gymnolaemata; order Cheilostomatida; family Cryptosulidae; genus Cryptosula; species Cryptosula pallasiana. Next base: position 47,103,507 of record OX183133.1, on the reverse strand, counting down.
CAGAAAATTCATAAGTGACCCTCACTGCAGGTGATTATGTTCTGTTTACACAAAAGTTGATTAATTTTGTAGAGAAGCTCGATGACTTATTCCACTCAGCTGGGTTCAGGAGTGTAGAGAGAGCATATGTACAGAGGAGGACTGTGAACAAGAAAGAACAGATAGATGTACCTAGGATATTTGTGCAGGGAAGATATGCAAAGGTAGCAGATATACACTGGTAGTACACAAAGGCTACTGAATACAAACGAAGACTATCTCTCGGAGAAAGGCTTCTGTGTGCCTTGGAGCATTTGATTGACTGGATTACTACCAAGACAATAAGCTGACAAATGAAAGAGAAGATAGTATGTCTTGTAATTCCTTTCTTCATTGACTCGTACGACACTTTACATGAGTCAGTAATAAGACACCCAGATGTCTATGCATTACAGCAGGAATCACAAACATTCACCGTCAGCTAGCTGCTATATACTAAATATACACTGTCATGTTCAACCTTGCCGTTTTTTTTTGTTCCTCGCTTTCCTCTCTTCTCGTAATTCAGCTTGTGTTTTAAACCTTGGCGGTTTGACTTTAGTGACATAGGTTTTGATTCTGTATAAAGAAAACCAAATGGTTGATACTCTAGCTAGCAGTAAGCCACACCCTACACAGAATACGTAGCCCTTGAGAATGACTACCTTTGCACTCACATAATGTTTACCTGCGTGTAACAGCTTTGTATGGTGGCCAGGGCACTTCTGGCTGCTCTTCAGGACTCTTCCAGATGTCATATGTGTACCCACCAGACTTGGCAAGAGTTATCCGCTCTTTCACAAACTCTAACGCATCAAATTTGTCACCATCTTCTCTGATAGCCTTGCAGATGATATTGTTCTTCATTATTTTTCTCTTCGTCTTTTGGTAACTTCGTTTCATGATTTTGGTTCTACAAATGATTAGCACTACTGATCTCATGCCATTCATCTATTTATACAAAACACCACAATTATACTCTGTACTATTGCTGGTGATATTGTCATACGTAACCTATACAGCAAACTCATTTCAATCCAAATTGAATGAATCACTGGAATGTAATCTAAAATGCTATGATGCAAGCTCAATAGAGACTTTAACTTTATTTTAATCCATAATTTCTATGAGATTTCACGATATCAAGTTCAAGCAACACAATCTTCGACTGACATAACATGTGCTGCAGTATCTGAAAGAGCGATTGAAAAAGTTTGAATCAAATGGTTAATAAATACTGAGATTGTACTCGGCTGGTTTTGCTCATCTCATACACGATTGAAGGCTAATTCAACCTTTTACAACACGATGTTGAATACTTTTATGTATATGGGACACAGGTATAGCAGGTGGTATGACAGGTGATGTGACGGTGGTATGACAGGTGGTGTGGCAGGTGGTATGACAGGTGACGTGACAGGTGGTATGACAGGTGGTGTGGCAGGTGGTATGACAGGTGATGTGGCAGGTGGTATGACAGGTGGTGTGGCAGGTGGTATGATGGTGATGTGGCAGGTGGTATGACAGGTGATGTAACATGTGGTATGATGGTGAATGTGCGAACAAAACTTACTTGTAAAGTTTTCTCCACTTCAGTAATTTGTGTCTGTTCATTTTCCATCTTCTAATTTTCTGTATGTGTCTAGCCTTATATTCCGGCATTCTGTTCAGAGTGTCGGGGTTGTCTCCGACAATGTCACTCTGTTTATCAGGAACTAAGTCTCCAATGAGTGAAGCTTTGGCTGATGGGTCTAATATGGCGGTGATGTTATCACCTGCAATAGACCAATCACAGAATGCGTACAACTCACTGGCAATGAACCAATCAGAGGTAGTGTACAACTCACTGGCAATGGACCAATGACAGACTGCGTACAGCTCACTGGCAATGGACCAATGACAGACTGCGTACAACTCACTGGCAGTGGACCAATGACAGACTGCGTACAACTCATTGGCAATGGATCAATGACAGACTGTGTACAACTCACTGGCAATGAACCAATGACAGAATGCGTACAACTCACTGGCAATGGACCAATGACAGAATGCATACAACTCACTGGCAATGGACCAATGAAAGACTGCGTACAACTCATTGGCAATGGACCAATGACAGGCTGCGTACAACTCACTGGCAATGGACCAATGACAGACTGCGTACAACTCACTGGCAATGGACCAATGACAGACTGCGTACAACTCACTGGCAATGAACCAATGACAGACTGCGTACAACTCACTGGCAATGAACCAATGACAGACTGCGTACAACTCACTGGCAATGAACCAATCAGAGGTAGTGTACAATAAGCGATTGTAAAATAAATCTAACGGAAGCCTCACTCTAATAGGACTAGGTTCTGCAGCCAACAACACACCTGGTATTCTCCCTATGATGACATTGGAGTTGGTAAATCCTGGAGTTTTGATAGTAACATTAGTTGCAGGCTCTGCCAACTCGAGAGATAAATGGAGCTCCATAGCTTTATTCTCATCAATAGGCATCGTAATTACTAGGGGCTTGGTGTGAGGGTACCACAGTGTCTGGGGTGGTGGAACTCGGACATTGTCGCAGGTTACATTTGCCAGACCTATCAACAATGTATCTAAATAATGAATGTAAGTGTATTGTATATAAAATGAGAGTACATCGCTGCACCCTTCATACCGACAGAGCTGTCAACATAAGAAGACTACAGTGAATACAATACCTCGAGTAGATGTGTAAAGATTACGGAAATTTCCAATGGCAAGACTCCTACAACATAGCAATGAGACATTGAAAGCAGGCAGAATACAATGTTACTATGCAACAGCTGGGATTCTTCCAAGAATGCAGCGCAGAGTCACAACATGACAGCTGCACACAATTATATCGGCAGCACAAAAAGAGCGAAGTTTCCAAGTACCTGAGACTCAATATGAGGCCTTTGGTAGCCATTGCGGTGGGATTACATGGGTTCTGTTGGTAGACTATAACGCAGACCAATATCAATCGGAAGGTCCTCAAATCTGACAACAAAAATTAGAATCTTTTAATAAAAAGTTAATTGATGAAAAAAATCACTGACAAGGTTGCAGGTAGCAACGGTCTTTGCACCTATAAGTTATGTCAATGAAAAGCCAGCCTCATGTACTGGTACAATCAATGATAAATTTAAAATAATTGGTTTTTTATCACGGTGGTTTAAAAAAATTTATATATTTTTTGTGTTTGAATGCATTAAAAATGACAAAGCCTTCTTAAACTGTCTGAACATTTTGTTAAAAAGCTCATGGTCTTTGTAAACCCAAGCCAGTTTGTTTGACCACTTACGACAGGTAGCTTTTGGTTTTAACTAGATATCAATCATTAAAATTGGAATCAAATTAATAAAAATTTATTCATAATTATTAATGCTCCATCATTATGAGTATTTTCATAATTATTGTTACGAATAAATAAATCGAAACTACAGAATTGATTTTTCAATTTTTGAAATTACATTCAAAAACCCTCATGCAATTGAACCATTTATTTTATAGCTATTGATCATCATAGCTATGAGAAATGTTTAACCTAGTCTTATATGTTTTATATACAATCATTTTCAAAATATTTGGATGATTTGCAGAACAATTATTGACAGTTTTAGAATTTTCATGGTTGTTAGACAGGAAATGCAGTTTTATTGCATAAAACTCAGCATCTACAATTTACTAAATCCTTCCAATTTATTTTAATGCACCATACGCGACTAAAGTACTTTGAAAGCGTTCAGACATTCTATAAAACAAAAGTGTCTCTGTAATGAATCACTGCAGGTTAGAGAATAGTAATGAACATTATATTATTGCAAATCAGTATGTTTGTTATCGCTGATGCTAAAGCCAACCAGTGTGAGGGAGATCGGATGAGTAAAATGAAAAATCTTCGAGTGAGATTAAACTAATCACACAGCTTTCTGCAATAAGCAGTATGACTTATTACAATGTTAAAATTATTATGAAACAAAAATATAAATTTAATAATTATCCGACATTGAGAGCAACACGAACTCTTCTAATGAAAATATATTAAATGAATATCATTAGAAAAAACTCAGACTGAATGATGAATAATACAACTACCTACTCATCAATCAGTAATAACATCTTATTAGAAATTTTACATTATTAATAATAAAATTAGCTATTATAATAATTAAAAAGGTTATAAGGAGGTAAAACTAAAAACAGTTAATAATTAATTATTAATAAATGATATCGATGGTGATGATCATGATGCTCACCACAATCGCCTCAACCACTACAAACTATGGTGGCTCAGAGTGTTTTGCGTTTTAAAACGTCTGAATGCTTTCCAAACCGTTTGAACGAAATACAGTTTTATAGCATTAATCCTGCAACTGCTGAGGCTGACAATTAATTTATTATAACCAACAAGCCCATTTTTAAACATAGTTTTTTGGGCTATTTTACTACAATTACCCAATTATTTTCAATGTAAAAGACGCTTTGCAAACTGTCTGGACTATTTCAAATTTGTTCATACGCTTTTCAAACGAAACCGTCTAACGTTATGAGCCACCATAACAAACAATGCTCCTTTTATTTCATTACCGCACTCGCTAAGAATCTTACCACGACAAGAATTGATAAGTTCTCTACAACACACATCTCAAGTTTATGAACACTTCCCTACACTTCAACTTGCTATCCTCCTGTCAATGTCAACTGACATTTTTGTATAGTTTTTAATTTTATTATTATGAATGTAGTGAAATATGAAAATGATACTTTCAAGTATGATATGGTTGCTACTCTGTATTCATAAATAACTTAGTATCATCCACACAATTGCTAAACTCTGATGCTTATGTGATGACACCATCTGCTACAGTTCTAACAGAGATTGGAACAAATGTATACAGGAATGAATGCAGACATAGCTGAAATGATCATACGCACATCCTGAAATGAACATACGCACATCCTGAAATGAACACTGACAGACCTGGAATCAATGTCGACGATGTTACAAAGAAGAAATTTATGACACTCATTTCCAGAACTGTCTACATTCGTTTTCAGTGATATATAAAATATCATTTCGACTTTCACTCCAGGAATTGTCTATTTTTACAAAAATGATTACTTTTTATCTGTATTTATGGAACATCCTTGAAAATTCAATTTAAATATCGCCAGGAATACATGTAAACATTTCCGGGAATGAACGTCAAACATTTCTTTTCTCTGTCGAGAGCTATTCCTATTCTGTCCACGCTAATTTCAAACACTCAACAAGATATTAACAAAAGTTTCTCCTCATGCAAATGGAATGGCATCCATATATGCACCGACAACACACTTCATTGGCAGTAAAACAGCAAATGAATCTATCCACAAAAAATCGGCAACACACCACTTTTATAAGTAAAGAAGACATTTTTCCGTAGATTTACTATTAACGACGTTAGGCGAGCATGCATTTTCTCCAATGTGGAAATGTTGGTCTCCATGTGTCCGTATTCATTCCGGTCGACATTCACCCCAATTATTCCTTTTGGTGAATATTGGAATGAACAAAGACAGGAATGAATGAAACAGGAATGAACAAAGTTATGAATGAATGAAGACAGGAATGAATGCAGACATAGCTGGAAATGACGCAGACACCGCCTGGAATGAACATTGACAGACGTGACATAAATATAAACCATTTTCTAGAATGAAATCTGTGGACAGATTAGAAGGATTGATGATGGTAAGGATGTATGTGAAATTTCTATTCGCCGTTCATTCCAGGAATTGTCTATTTTGTTGAAAGTGAGGAAATTTTTTATTCCTGGAACCAACATCGGAACGATGGTTTACACCAGGAATGAATTTCCATTTCTGGAAGTGTCGACATTCATTCCTTGTGACAAGTAAACCATCATTTCGATGTTGGTTCCAGAAATAAAAAATTTCCTCATTTTCAACAAAGTAGACAATTCCTAGAATAACCGGCGAATACAAATTTTACATGTTGCCAAGAATGAATGTCGACACTTCGAAGAATGAAGGTCAATACTTTCTTTTATAGCGAAGTCGACATTAATTCCAGGTCTGTCAAAATTTATTCCAGCTATGTCTGCATCTATTTCTGTCGACGTTCATTCCAATTTCCATACATAGATTCTTCCATACATCACTACCATCATCAAACCTTCTAATCTGTCCACATCCAAACGAACTATAATAATCACAAGATACCCAGTGCACCACTCTCACACACGCTACACTATCCGAATTTGCAATTAATGGCTCAATTTCTCTACCTAAGACTATCAAACGTTCAACCTCGTTATTAAAAAAAAACCACCATCGACCTACCTACTTAAGCATGAAGATTATATTACCAATACCTCGTCTTAACTTGCTAATGTATTATCACCACATCGGACTTTTACGTAAATTATCATGTTTTAAGAGTACTGCTTTACTAATAATAATTTGTATGTACATACGTGTATATAAAAAAAGTTTTCTGAATATTTTATTGTATATAATGTATTATATCATCATATGTACAATAATAATATATACAAAACTATATCAATATCATCATCATATTACTATTAAATACCTTACATTATTATTCATTTTTCCTTTCATTTAAATAGTATTGTTTTTGTAGTAGTGAATTTTCTCTCAATAGCATTTTCTTCCGGATAAAAAATTATTAATATTATTAATTATTACTATTACATATTCTTTCTTTGTCATTGTTGTAATATTTTATAATAACTATTATGGAAGACATGACATGTTGATGATTACTTACTTAGCCATATTTAATAAAGATATAATAATAACTATTTATTATTTTCATAACAATTACTATATTAATTATTATTAATTATAGATATTAATTATTATTAAAAGAAGATGAATGATGATGTAATGATCGATGTCATGATGATGATGGCGGCTAAGAAAAACTTCAAAAACAAATAGGAAAGGATTAATAATAATAATTAATTAACATAAAAAACTGAGCTGCAAAACAAACAACTAACAACAATTATTATTATTAATTAAAAATTAATTATAATTATTAATAGACTATTAATAATTATAATTATTATTATTATTATGTATGTATTATATGCATGCTTCAATAAATTATTTATCCTATCCAACAAGTTCATTTCATAACAAATAGGTAAAGCACTACTATGATTCACAGTGGGCCATGTGTGATTGGTATCAAACTGGAGTGGTAATAATAATAAATAATAATTATAATAATATTTTAATAATAATTATTAATAATTTATTTATTTATTATTCACAAATTTTTTTACAATAATATACAAATATATGTATATTTATTATTATTATTGTAAAGAAAAGTTGTTAGGTTATTATTTTTAATTACTATTTCAGTTTGTTACCAATCATACACGGCTCACTGTGCTATTATTATCACTTTGGCCAATTTTTTGTTTCAGCGAGATTTCAGAAGAAAGTGCCCTTGACCTACAGTAATTTTCCATAATACCGGTAAGTTTATTTCATAGAGCTGTTATTTAGCTAGCAGGTGTTTCTTTAATAATAATCAGTAGCCATAGAACTAACCGTGTAACGCTCTAAGGCTCAGCTATACAGCGCAAAAGCATACTGCGCAGGTATAATACTTTCCAGAAAACTTATCTGACCATTTCAGCTTGCGAGATTACAGTCTAGTCATTACAAAAAATATTTTTTTGGAAAGCTGGTGTCATTCATATTTTTATGCTGTAATCAGTCAATCTTTCAAATTGAACGCTAAGCCCACAGACAGTTACTCTTATCACTATACATATGTACAACACGTATCACCCTATTATTATATAATAATATATACATAATTTAAATTAATATAATAGTAATTGATTATTATGTATGATGATGATGATGATGATGTTGTTTCAATACCACCAATAATAATAATTAATAATAATAATATATTTTTTATTATTATATGATGATAACAACAACAAACAACAACTGCTACTACTCATCAGCAAAAAATAATAATTATTTATTTTGTTATTACAGTTATTTATTACATTTTTATCTATTAATTTAATGATATTAATTAATTATCAAGTTTAGTTTAACATACATATCAATCGATATTGTTAATTGACAACAACGATAATAATAATAATAGTTACTACTTTAGTAGTAGTGGTAGTAGTATTTTTTCATTAAGAAATATTATTATATTTCTTTATTTATTATAATTATTATTATGTAGTAATGATAATAATAATAACTGATTGTTGATTAATTAAATAATATTATTTCTTAAAAAATAAAACTAATAGATAGATAATTATAATAGTAGTTATAATGATAATAATAATAATTATTATTTATAATAGTAGATAGAAGAATTCATTAACCACTCACTTGTCAAAGACAGCAAGCGAACACAGATGCCGAAGATGCGTCATTACTACTTCTTTTAAATTGAAATTTGATGTCTCGTTACTTGAATATTTTTTACTGTAAGCATAGTTTTTACCAAGTCTCTTTTTTAAGTTTTCCGCGCTATTATGATCGTCGTTAAGGCAAGCTTGAAAACAAATTGCTTTTCGTTCTTGCCACTTTCGTATCAAAAGAATAATCGTTATAGTTGTTATTATAATAATCACCTGAATATTTTTTTTTGTTTAATAGAAATGAAAATACTTGGACCATTCTTTTGTGGCAGCAACAATGGATAAAATTTACCAAATACTACAGGTATATTTGGTATGGTACCTGGACTAGTTGTAGTATGCCGGAGTGGCAACAGCCTAATGGGCATCAAAGTTGGATTTCTTGTGCACAGTTTTGACCAGATCGTCTACTAATCTAGGTTACTAGCCTAGCTTTGTGGTCGACAAACCATAAATTGTACTCTACTGCATGCCTTCCATGTTTTGCATGTTTTAGTTTTCTCCTGCAATTAAAATGTAAATGAAAGAGTGGGAAATGAATCATTTAAAAGAATTACATAAAGCCCTTGTGCATAAATAATTTGATAGTCACAGATTTCAATGATTTTTGGTGGGATGGGAGAATTATTTTGCTAGAATATAACCACAAAATTTCATTCCAATCAGCATAGCATTTTTATATATTTTACTAGCTCAAAAATTGCTTTATGAATGATTGGCATGGTGTGTGAAGTTGCCTCCTGCTATATGGACACCAATTATGTATTGTGTGCACTAAGCATTCATTATGATTGGAACAGTGAAACACTTCAGTGATTTGATTAGCCAAGCGTACAGTCAATACCCAAATCATATACAGTCAACACTTGAAAGCAGGTTTTTAAGCTACATTTTCGGTGTTGTTACTAAATGTAGGCATTTTTGACTAACTGAAAGAGCTAGCCGAGAACTTCAAGTTGATGTATGGCAATGAGCGACAACTAGCTTTGCCAGCAAATTATAAGCTATTTTCTGCGCTCGTTCTATTGAATGCCAATAAAGAAATGGCAAAGCGATAGCCCTGTGATGTCACAGCTATGACATCACACACAAAGTAACGAAATCATCTTTGAACAGCTGTATCTTGAGAATGACTGCTCTTACAGAAACAAAATTTTGCATGTACAATCATTACTCTTAGTTCTACAGATGTTGTGGAAATCAGCCAAATTCAAGATTTAATCAATATTAATGCACAAGGGCTTTAAGGATGTATATTGTTATGATATCATTTTATGATATATTTATTACTGTTTCTGAGCAATATATGTTATGTTTATTTTATTTATTAATGCCCTTGAACGTGAAATTTCAAGTTGTCTGCGCTATTAAAAGAAGACAATCACCACTTTTTTCTTTCCCCTTTTCTAATTATTTGATTCGTGTCCGTACATGTACATTCATTCATCCATAAATTTACTTCACATAAACAATAATTCTATTATTATTATGATACTGCGGAGCACATGCAATATGCACATGAGCACAATTTTTTAGTAGAGTGAAGCTCTGAAGATGTTCTTTTAGTGGTTTAGTAAAAATAGGGCGCTTTTGTTTGCTTTCTGTATGTAATGCATCGTGCGTAAGGAGCAAATGTTTTGAAACTTTACTGAAAAGGTTGTTGTCCTGCATTGTCAGAAATGTTCACCAAAAATCCAATGATTGTCCTCAAACACCCGTCAATATCGGTGTAAGCTGATCAACCAACTGGTCAAAGTTGTCGTCAAACCAACACTTTTTGTTGCCAGTCAATTCAACTTTGTCGACATACTGGTTTTGGACAATCATTCCACTACTCTTGCATGGTGCTTGTAGATGTAAAGGTCTGCGTTTATCAAGGTGTGAGAATAGTCACTTCAAGTTTTGTTGGTTCATTTTGGTGTTTGTCATGTAATTTTATTTGTATCTTTAGCCATCGAAACCCGTAAACTAGACTCCAGCATGAGTGGTTTCTCTATTGATGGATCAAAGATAAAACCAATTGGCTGCAAGAAGTGTGGCTACCGTAAGTAATTTCTATGTGTTCTTGCCTGTCACTGCTCTTGGTTTATGTATGATTGTTGAAGCTTTACACAAATATATTTGCTCCGTTTGTGTTTTAGCTGGACATCTCACTTATGAATGTCGTAACTTTATAAAGGCTGACAACCAAAAGGATGAAATACTTCTAGATGTTTCTAGTACCAGCTCTGACTCGGATGATGATCAGTTTTTTGTATCACCACTGGTGAAAGAAGCCATGCTCGCACAACAGTCGGCTAGTGATAAAAAGAAATCTTCCAAATCACAAAAGTCGAAAACAAAACGGTAAACCCTAATGACCCAAGTTTTTCTTACCAACTATGCTTCGATTTCACTTTCATTTGGTACCTGTCATTTTTTGTGGCGAACTTTGAGTGAATCAACTGATCAATCCACTACTTGATGCTCATGTAATCTATAAGCTACCATTGGTGTGGAGTTCTCTCCCATGCCATTGCTGTGAATATAGAGCAGACAACTCCTAAAAACGAGTCATGTTTGCTGGTTTATATACTTCATTTGACAAGCTTCCAAAACGGATGTTTCTAACCACTTAGTTTGTGTTATAGTGTCTATGGTGCTTGCACATATTCAGGTCTAGGTTTGTACTTCTGATATGCATCTTTTTAAATAAAGTTATGTATTTATTTAGATTGTCATTGGAGATGCTTCTGGTGGTTTATGGACCTTTTATATTTCATATACATCTAAATTATGTTGACAGCTAGTGAGAGGTACAAAAAATTAATGGTATAATAAATAGGGTGATAATCTGTATTTGGTGACTGGGTAGATGTGAGAGATTGTAGTCCTGCACTAACTATTGTATTCAATCCCTCATGGTTTTTTCTCAGAAAGAAACGGCATTCATCTTCAGACTCCTCTTCTGAGGAAGAGAGAAAAAAGAAGAAAAGAAAGTCTAAAAAAAGGTTTGCTATGTAATTAGTAGTTATGTAGCTAGTAGTTAGTAGCTAGTAGTTGGTAGTTATGTAGCTAGTAGTTATGTAGCTAGTAGTTATGTAGCTTGTAGTTGGTAGTTATGTAGTTAGTAGCTAGTAGTTATGTAGCTAGTAGTTACGTAGCTAGTAGTTACGTAGCTAGTAGTTGGTAGTTGGTAGTTATGTAGTTAGTAGTTGGTAGTTATGTAGCTAGTAGTTATGTAGCTAGTAGTTGGTAGCTAGTAGTTATGTAGTTATGTAGCGTAAAAATTATGTTAACAGATAGGGAGAGGTACAAAAATTAATGGCATAGTAAATAGGGTGATAATCTGTATTTGGTGACTGGGTAGATGTGAGAGATTGTAGTCCTGCTCTAACTATTGTATTCAACCCCTCGTGTTTTCTTCTCAGAAAAAGACGGCATTCATCTTCAGACTCCTCTTCTGAGGAAGAGAGAAAAAAGAAAAGAAAGTCTAAAAAAAGGTTTGTTATGTGGTTAGTAGCTAGTAATTATGTAGCTAGTAGTTATGTAGCTAGTAGTTATGTAGCTAGTAGTTAGTAGCTAGCTAGTAGTTATTTAGCTAGTAGTTGGTAGCTAGTAGTTATGTAGCTGGTAGTTATGTAGCTAGTAGTTATGTAGCTAGTAGTTAGTAGCTAGCTAGTAGTTATTTAGCTAGTAGTTGGTAGCTAGTAGTTAGTAGTTGGTAGCTAGTAGTTATGTAGCTAGTAGTTATGTAGCTAGTAGTTATGTAGCTAGTAGTTAGTAGCTAGCTAGTAGTTATTTAGCTAGTAGTTGGTAGCTAGTAGTTATGTAGCTGGTAGTTATGTAGCTAGTAGTTAGTAGCTAGTAGATAGTAGCTAGTAGTTATGTAGCTAGTAGTTATGTAGCTAGTAGTTATGTAGCTAGTAGTTATGTAGTTGGTAGCTAGTAGTTATGTAGCTAGTAGTTATGTGGCTAGTAGTTATGTAGCTAGCTAGTAGTTATTTAGCTAGTAGTTGGTAGCTAGTAGTTAGTAGCTGGTAGTTATGTAGCTAGTCTGTGTAGCTAGTAGTCATGTGGCTAGTAGTTGGTAGCTAGTACTTAGTAGCTAGTAGTTGGTAGCTAGTAGTTATGTAGCTGGTAGTTATGTAGCTAGTAGTTATGTAGCTAGTCTGTGTAGCTAGTAGTCATGTGGCTAGTAGTTGGTAGCTAGTACTTAGTAGCTAGTAGTTATGTAGTGTAAAAGTGTTTCTCGTAGATTCTAACTTATTGCATTCGATAACTTTTTAAAAAGTTTTAATTCTTATTATAATGCCAGCTGGTCTAGTTTTAAAAAAAGTGGAGTTTCTGCATGCAACTTGTGAAAATGATGCTAAAATTGCATCTGATATTTTTTGCACAACCCTTCTGCAGGTAGTATATTGGCTACTCCCATGGATGAAATAGACAAGGTTTGCCAGCTGCTCATTATAAATTGGTCGCAATCTGAATTTAGCCAGTAGTTGCAGTCCCCATGATGAGATAATTGGCGTAATTTTCGCTCCCAGGCTTGCACATAGTTGTGTCTAGGAAAAAGCCATAATTAGATCTCGTGTTCTTATAATAATTTCGCATTACTTGCGTGATGCCCACTTTCTATAGTGTTTAGCGCAATTCAAATGTAGTTGTCTGTAAAGGTCGCCATGGTATCCGCTCCTGATTTACAATGCAAGATGGCCTGATTTTGGCTACATCGGTTTTTGATTTTCTGGCAATCCTGATAAAATTTTATCCATGGGAACCCTGACAGCGGTTGCTCATAGACAAGAAGTGGTAGTTATGCTCTTCCATTTTAGTGAAAGCATAACTATCGCTTTTTGTGCAAAAATTGCCACCCATCGAAGAGGTCAGTCCATTTTTAGAAATGTTCAGTTAATGGTGAAATAGAGTTGCCTTTTATTAGGTTCTAGAATTTTCTCAGATTGACTAGAGCTAGCCCAGCAAGTGGTTATGAACCGTTGGTAGGAGGCACATGTGTAATGCAAATCGTCTCCCTCGTAGGTACAGCGATAGTGAGTCGGACTCTTCAAGCGACTACTACAGAAAAGAGCGTAAGAAAAAATCTCACAAGTCGTCTGCATCGAGCTCAAAGAAGAAAAAGTATTGAGTGCCAGGTTATCTCTCGAAACGATTCTGTTGGTTTGGGAACTGTTGATTGGTCAGACATGGAGTAAAGCTAGAATGGATGGAATGTCTTTGATACGTTCAAATGATGGACAACTCCCATATAGCTGGTGCCAGTTCCACTCATACTGTCATCTCATTGTTAGATTGTTGGACATTGTTGTATTTTCTCTCTATTGTATTCCATAAATGGAGTTATTGTTTCATCACAGCTAGTTGAGTGTATATAGTCACAATGTATGTATTTGTATATTTTATATCTGTACAGTTTCACCTCTTATCTCAATAGCTTATCTATGCAAAGCATCGCCAGTTTTATTTTATTTTAAATTTTCTACTGATTCGCTATATTATTATTATGTAAGCAAATAAATATTAGGCACTCTCATTTGTTTGATTTCGGCTATACATCGGGTAGGATTGTGCTGGAGCATATAATATTATAAACTATAATTAATGTAGTATGTTGGCCAATGTCTAGTGTATGTGTACACAAAAATAAGTCACTGCTGTTCAACGTACAAGAATACACGATACAATGTAGATTGTGCACCAACCAATGGCGTACGCCGATAATGGAGGCAACTATGACCATGTAGACTTGGATGTGTACCCAGGCTATGGAGACCAACAGGTATGGCGCTAGCATTTGGTACATCTGCCGTTGTTCACTTGTTGATCGTTGCTCTGTTAGCGCATGGCAGTTGAATGTCTCAGTCGTGTATTTATAGGATGATTATAGCTACGACGGTAAATGCAACCTCTCCATTCGTTTCCTGTTTATTTTGCTTTGTATTCTATTTTTCTTTTATCCATTTGGTTCTTTGTTTTCCGTCAGATAACACTGGTGTAAGGACTGCCTACTAGCCACTCTTGTATGCAGGCGCTTGTATTCGTTGTTTGTGACTTTGTGTAGATGAGTATGAAGAAGACTATGATCCTCTAGCACCTGAACAGCCACCACAACTGTACATTCCAGACTGGAATGCTTTCAATGCTGGGGCTAATGTAGCTGCTGCTGCTGCAAATGCAGTGAGAGGAGCTGGCGGCAGCCCATGTCATGGCGGCGGATGTGGCGGAGGTAATAACTGCCAGCTAAATGATGCCTGCTGTTCTGTTTTGAACATCTTAGATGATGCGCAGTGATTATTTATTATCATGTAATATTCTCTGCCAGGGAACATGATGCCTATCCACCAACCAGCGCCACCACCTCAGCCTCCAATCATAATTCCTCCAGCACCACCTCAGCTACCACCAATCAACTCTGGAGGGGGAGGTGGTTTTATACCTCTGATGCCTCCAGCCGCACCACCTCCACCGCCTATTATTATCCCTCCACCAGCTCCTGTGCCTCCCGCCCCTCCACCCCCTCCCCCTACTATAATACCTTTTCCTATGCCTGCCGCCGCACCCCCTCCGCCCCCTCCTCCATGTCCCCCACTACCATTTCATCCACCACCTCCTCCCATTATAATAATGCCTCCCCCACCGGTACCTCAACCACCTGCACCCCCTCCTCCACCTCCATCTATACCTGCACCACAGCCACCGCCCCAGATGCCTCCCCCTCCTCCCCCGGCATGTTGTTCTCCCCGTCCTCCTCCACCAGTGTGTTGCGCTCCCCCTGAGTGTTATCCACCACCTTCACCACTTCCTCCACCTCCTCGACTACCACCCCCTCCACCTCCTCGACTACCACCCCTTCCACCCCCTCCTCGGCTTCCACCATTTCCTTACCGTTTACCTTTCCCACCATTCCCAGGCCAACCAGGGATGCCTTGTATGCCCACTACGATGACATCACAGTTCGATCCCATGGCGTGTTATGGTTTTCCATATGGTTTCCCATACGGTGGTACACCAGCTTGCTACGGCGCGCCTTATGGGTATTTTCCTGCTGCCAATCCTTCTTGCACACCGGGTTCTCCTCTACCTCAGTGCTGTCCACCGCTGCCACCGCCACCACCCGATAAAGGTATACAGGTGAGTCTGCTACCTCATAGATCTGAACACTTACCAATGCTGCCTTGCATACTAGCTAACCATCATTTACAAGTAATTCCTGTTGTTTTAGCTGCCACCCCCTCCAGTGCCCCCACAAGAAAAAGAAGTGATAAAGGTTGAGGGGCCAGTTGTGACTAAAGTTAAATCTGAAACTAAATCTAAACCGCCGCCGCAGCAGCCAACCCTCCTGCCTCTACCAATGCCGCCACCACCGCCACCAGCGGGTGTGTGTACTCAGCCTAACCCAGCTGCTCCATCAGCTATTGCAGCCAATGCATTTGCTGCTGGTGTGAATGCTGGTAGATTGGGGGCAAACCATCATGTAAGTACAAATATTCATGATAGTGCAGCTTGTAGTGTTGTCAGCGTTCCATTATCTTTTTAACTGTAGGATCCGTATTATCTAGGAAAACCCGTTCTTGCATCTCCCCCAACCGGGGCCATTACCAGGCCCCCCACCCCCTGTGCACTTACAAGAGATGATGATGAAACAGTGTTCTATGGAATGCGGTAAGAGAAAACACTCGGATGGAAGCATGTCCCCATGTAACAAACATCCTCACGCAGGGAAAGGCTTCTGGACTGCAGCAGGACAGTTTATCCCCCTGGAAGGATGGGACTCAGGTATGTAAGTCAGTGACAATCTTGCTGGTGGTTCATCTTTTTACAACGTGCACACATTGTTCTACTGCATGGACACACTGTACTACTGCATGCACACATTGTACTACTGCATGGACACACTGTACTACTGCATGGACACACTGTACTACTGCATGTACACACTGTACTACTGCATGGACACACTATACTACTGCATGGACACACTGTACTACTGCATGCACACACTGTACTACTGCATGCACACACTGTACTACTGCATGGACACACTATACTACTGCAAGCACACACTGTACTACTGCATGCACACACTGCACTACTGCATGCACACACTGTATTACTGCATGCGCACACTATACTACTGCATGCACACACTATACTACTGCATGCACACACTGTACTACTGCATGCACACACTGTACTACTGCATGCACACACTGTACTACTGCATGCACACATTGTACTACTGCATGGACACACTGTACTACTGCATGCACACACTGTACTACTGCATGCACACACTGTACTACTGCATGCACACATTGTACTACTGCATGGACACACTGTACTACTACATGCACACACTGTACTACTACATGCACACACTATACTACTGCATGCACACACTGTACTACTACATGCACACACTGTACTACTGCATGGACACACTGTACTACTGCATGCACACACTATACTACTGCATGCACACACTGTACTACTGCATGCACACACTGTACTACTGCATGCACACACTATACTACTGCATGCACACACTGTACTACTGCATAGACACACTGTACTACTGCATGGACACACTGTACTACTGCATAGACACATTGTACTACTGCATGCACACACTGTACTACTGCATAGACACACTGTACTACTGCATAGACACATTGTACTACTGCATGCAAACACTGTACTACTACATGCACACACTGTACTACTGCATGCACACACTGTACTACTGCATAGACACACTGTACTACTGCATAGACACACTATACTACTGCATGCACACACTGTACTACTGCATAGACACACTGTACTACTGCATAGACACACTGTACTACTGCATAGACACACTGTACTACTGCATAGACACACTGTACTACTACATGCACACACTATACTACTGCATGGACACACTGTACTACTGCATGCACACACTATACTACTGCATGCACACACTGTACTACTGCATGCACACACTGTACTACTGCATGCACACACTGTACTACTGCATGCACACACTGTACTACTGCATGGACACACTATACTACTGCATGTACACACTGTACTACTGCATGCACACACTGTACTACTGCATAGACACACTGTACTACTACATGCACACACTGTACTACTACATGCACACACTGTACTACTGCATGCACACACTGTACTACTGCATGCACACATTGTACTACTGCATGCACACACTGCACTACTGCATGCACACACTATACTACTGCATGGACACACTGTACTACTGCATGGACACACTGTACTACTGTATGCACACACTGTACTACTGCATGGACACACTGTACTACTGTATGCACACACTGTACTACTGCATAGACACACTGTACTACTGCATGCACACACTGTACTACTGCATGCACACACTGCACTACTGCATAGACACACTATACTACTGCATGCACACATTGTACTACTGCATGGACACATTGTACTACTGCATGCACACACTGTACTACTGCATGGACACACTGTACTACTGCATGGACACACTGTACTACTGCACGCACACACTGTACTACTACATGGACACACTGTACTACTGCATGCACACACTATACTACTGCATATGTTCTGAAGGTGGCCCCCCACCCTGCGATGCAACCAACTATGGAGATGTCGAGCACACGGGTGGTTTACCCCCATGGAAGTTTTCACCTCTGGCACCTCCATGTAGACCTCCATGCCGTCCACCGTGCCTTAGATGTGCTCCACCTAACTATAACCAAGTGTCTGACCCAACAGGTAGAACACTATAAATACTATACAGTTTGTATCTTTGGTGTAGATCCTTTTAGCAGCATTCTAACTCAACAAACTGCGCTAGCGGTGTAATTCTAGTAATTAGTGTCCTCGGTGAAACAATTATTCAGTGATTTGTTTTACATATTGTCACCTTCGCAAAACAGGGATATGCGGAGACGACCCCCCCTTCTGGTGTGAGCCGTTGGTCTCTAAGGGAGATGCCCCAATGGCGGGCTATAAGCCGTCCCCTCAACATCCTGAGATGGCTAGGGCTAAGCAGGCATACGCAGGATGTGATGGAGGAGATAGGCATTGTCCACCTCACGTCTGCACATATCACATGAGGCGCAGGCAGTATTTTGGTACGTCTGTTGTTCGTCTGTACTCTCGAGTGACAGCGACATCTCTCTTTGCATTGTTGGTCGTGTACAACCACAAACTGAAGCTATCAATGGCCCCGTGTGGTGTTTTGCAGGCAACTGTGGGCCAAGGTGCTGCCCCATAGAATGCTTCCTACAAAGTAAGGATCCTGGAAAACAGTTTTGTTGCTTGGACTATCCTTCGTGTAAATGTAAACAAAAATTAAGACAAGGGAGTTTATCTTCATGTCCCTCTGATTCAAGCTGTGACGAAGTATCTTACAACAAACATTCCAATCAGTTCCGTACTCCACCTGTGCTAGTTTACAGGTAAAGTAGGTCAAGGCACGCATTCACTTACTATGTTAGGTCATCTCACTTGAATAAGTTTTCATTGTATCAACCATAAGCATGCATGTACAAAATATATGTAAGGCCATTCACTACCATTACCCAGCATTGGTTATACGTAATATGTAGTTAGATATTGTTGGCAGGTGCGACAGCCACGGACCAAGTTTTTGGAACAAGGTTTGCCGATGGGTATTTGGGGCTCCCTCACATCACAGTCTTTGTGAACCAGACCCTTGTGAGGTAGGTTTATCACATATTATTGCAGCATAAACTAGGGTAGAACGATATTCCTGTATTATATAAAAGGTATCATCCTTGATCAGCCTAAGATAGAGAGCATAACTCCTAAATCTAATGCAATCAGGATTTAGTCGCGCTAGGCACTCCAGTGTAACCATTCATCCGGACTTTATCCCATAATAACAGACAATGAGGAGTGTGTTTCTCTCCTGAGCGCAGGTTGGTGCATCACCACATTCTTTGTCTTCAGGTTAAAAATCCCAATTGCTTTGCCCCAGGACCATTCATAGACCCGAGTACAGACCCCAAACGCAGGTATCAACACTTGAAAAGGTATGCGCATCACATGGCTAAGAAATGGAGGCACCAGGGTCGTAAATCAAGAAGGCACTGCGATCCAAGTAATTTTTATCCACAAAAAGACGGCTGGGAGTGCGGAGAGCCCACAGCTGGTGTTACAGTTCTGGCTGACAAAAGGCACCCTCCACAGATATTTGTATGTTATATTAGTATCAGTTGCCCACATTACTAGCTGCAGTATCAGTTGCCCACATTACTAGCTGCAGTATCAGTTGCCCACATTACTAGCTGCAGTATCAGTTGCCCACATTACTAGCTGCAGTATCAGTTGCCCACATTACTAGCTGCAGTATATAATACAAACACTAGTGTTACAGTAGAATTCATCTAGCAGTGACTCAATGTATGCTGTGTATTACCGCGTTTTTGTCACAGATAAACTCTCCAACCAAATGTGCTAGTCCGTGTGCATCAAGAGCTAGCTCATGGAGCAGCAGCGATACGTGCGGCAGCGTTAGTCCATGGCAGAGAGGAGGTGGGGCAGTGACTGCCAGTAAGGTGCTGCCACTGAGGACCAAAGCAATGGTAGGTGTAACAGGTACACACAGCGGTACAAAAACCAAGTGTGAAAACTTTTAGATTTGTTGTTGTTGGAAAATAGAAAGTCATATTTTTGACAAATTTTTCCAATCTTTTTTGCTTTCGGGTGTCAAGGCAAAACTTTCATTGGCAGATCATACTTTAGCTGCAATTCATTGCATGTTTTTGTTGGCAAATCTTTTTGATTTTATAGGAAATCAGAGTAGACAAAATTTTTTTGAATCATCAGTTATTTTTTGCACTACAAGCTATGAGCTAGTTGTTTTCCACACAAAAGTTTTGCTCAACTATTTAAAATTTGAAAATAAATCAACTTTATGATAAAAATTGTAAAACTTGTTTTGCTGCAAAACTTTGATAAAAAATGTGGAAGCTGCCATCAGAGCAAATAATTTTGGTGCTTGCGTTGCACAGCTTGCATTGCGCAGCTTGCGTTGCGCAGCTTGCGTTGCGCAGCTTGCGTTGCGCAGCTTGCGTTGCACAGCTTGCGTTGCGCAGCTTGCGTTGCACAGCTTGCGTTGCACAGCTTGCGTTGCACAGCTTGTACAATCAATGTTAACTGTTGCAGTACAACCGACCACCTGGAGAGATCAATGTAAAGGAACTACTATTTGAGTGAGGAAACGAGCCATTACCCATCGAGTTGGGTAATTAGTTGGTATGAGAAATGGAGCAGGAATGCGCCTCCCTCCTTCCGGCTAGAGAAAACGGATGATCTAGAATCAGCGATATTTTCATGGTTTGATAAAAGCTGATAAGACTGTTATGTTTGTAGAGAGTTAAGACATTTTATTTATCACAAAATAATCAAACGTAACTACTGTGAGCATAAGTAAGAGAGGAACAGTTGCCACTACGCCTCACCTCTAGTCATTGCAGCTAGCTACATATAATATATATTTACATACATATACAGCGATAGCACCAAATGCACTACACATGCTTGTACAAGAAAAGGTATGTTGAACAAGCCAACTGTAAAGTGGGCAGTTCTCCTCTCACCCATCACTTCAAGTGTACACAGTGTCTAATTTGAGTGAAGTTCCATTATAAAGTTTCACTAGCCTTTATTGCACCTCTTACGACAAACCTAAAACAAAATCATCAGATATTCAAATTTCTATGATTAACATATAATGAATAATAGGTAGCTCAAACCATTTTGTGTTTTTATTTTTAAGTTTCCGAACACTTTTTAAACCGCCTGAACGGTTTGTTAAATAAATCAAACGCTGTCAACATTCAAGCCAATTTTGCTGGTACGGCTTAGAAGGATACACATATTGTTGGTCCGCTTATGACTGTAGTAGTGGTGGTAGTAGGTAGTAGTAGTGGTGGTAGTAGGTAGTAATAGTAGTAGTGGTGGTAGTAGTAGTAGTAGTGGTAGTAGGTAGTAGTAGTAGTGGTGGTGGTAGATAGTAGTAGTGAGGTGGTAGTAGGTAGTAGTAGTGGTCGTGGCAGTGATCGCTGTAGTTGCAATATTAGCTGTAGAAATAAATATTAGTAGCTTTTTTTTTACTAAAGACTGGTCAGAAAAACTAATCAAATGACAGAAAAAAACGGTTACCATCTTCTTATTCATTCACTAATACTACAAATAAAAAACTGAACAAAATTCGGTACTTTTATAATATTAAAGTTTTGAGATTGTATTATCTGACACTATTGATTTGGTTAAGTGGTTTATTTGATGTCTACCAATCAGCAGGCCTTTGATAGAGGTTCTACGTAAAGGCTATGAAGATACTAAGGGCAACAGTTTTTAGGTTCAAAAAGCACATTATATTTAAACTGTTTGACCCATTACACAATAGTTTAATTGACTGGTACAGCTGAGGCTATTTTAAAACAATATTAAGTATTTTAGGATCTTAGAGGCTATTTCTAAAGCGATCATACATTTTGTACCTTTGCAAAACAAATAGATGGTTTCTAATTTTTCAGTTGTTTGTTAGACAGGAAAAACAGTTTTACTGAATGAAACTCCGTATCTACCAATGCTGGTATTCATTTGAAGCACTGAGCTTGTTTTGAGATAATGTTCATTAGACTATCTACTGTGTCTTCGCTGATAATTTCAATGTACTACTGTATAAAAACGCTTTGCAAAGCGTCTAGATGAGAGTGAAAACATCTACAATATGATCCATCTTATCAAAGTGCGCGAAATCTTTGACAAAATGTTTAAACTTTCGGCAAAGGTCAAGACATTTTCAAGTACTTTGAGATGATTTGAAAGGCATGGAGATGTTTTAAAATATTTTCGAAAAATATTATGGAAATACTTCTCTTTCCATTAAGGCATTGGCGAAAGGATGATGAAACAAACTCTTATCTTGTTTCATATTATAATGTCTCATGTGCTGATTGATTTCATGTATAATAAATTATGATATGATGATATTCTCACCTGCCCATGTATCCAGCCAACTCCTTCCGTCTTACTTATAACTCATCAACTAAAGTGAGTAGACATGTTAAGTCTGAGCAAGCATAACTGTTCAGCAAATAGTAGTGCTGTAAGTTCACCATTCAAGAAAGCAGAGCAGGTTATTTGGTTCCAGTCCGAGTGGATGTAAGAGTTGGATAAAAAGAAACTCTAACCACCATCATTAGATGTTAAATATAAGATTCTTCATAAGTTTGCCAGAAATTATCAATCAGTTGAGAAAACTTGCTGAGAAAAAAATCAGCAGCGGCAAAAATTGATAAATAAGATGCATAACAGTGACACTGCAGGAAATCAACAATACGCAAAAGAATAATAATATGATAATGTAAAGTGTATGTGGAGTGTATGTATAGTAATGTTGTGTTTTTTTTTACTTCTACCTACAAAAACTGCATCACGATGATGATGCTGTGACATAATACATTAACAAATAAAGTTTATTTACATCATAATAATGCATGGCAATTGCTACTACATGTAAGTGCCAATTTAGGAAGTTTGTTTAAAACAGAAAACCACCAGAGGTAAAAAAGAAACGGCGAGAAACCGGAAAAACTGAATTATCATTTATTTAGTAAGTCATCGTGGCTATATTATTATTATACCACTACTAAGACCGACAAAATATTATTATCACTGCAGCTGTTAGTGGTGCATATGCGCATTGAAACTATTATCGTTATTTATTCATAATAACCAAAAATAAAAATTAGTGAGTGTGTAGTAGTAATAAATAGTGATTATTCTTCTTTAAAAAGATTAAATAAGTTGTTGGCTTTGTTGTTGAAGGATTATATACCGTCGCCTTGCTATACATCCCAAGCAGGAACAGGTGGCCATTACGATTATGAGAACCCCAACAACTAGTGCTGATGCATCACCTCCATCAAAGGCTTGTACTAAGGAAACGTTTATAAATATTGTCAAAACCACCGAAAGCAATTTTTGTTGTTTTTCCATCGTAAATGTGAAGTCGTTCAAACAAATTGAACAAATCAAAAAACACTGGCTCGCTGTTGAGCCACCTGTTCACTCAATGTCAACATTTAGGCACGGGGTGTAAAGCGTCTTGATAGAATTTTAAAAACTTACGTTACCAATAATATATCAAAAGGCAGACAACTCCGGTGCGATGACAAATCTAAAATATGAACGACCCGTTGGAGCTGGATTTATATTTGAATAAAAAACATACTTGCCATATTTCCTTGATTTGTCAAGAATCCATCTAATTTTAGGTAAGAGTTTCCCATACTCCTGAAAATTGCTGAATTTCCTGAAAACTTTAAAAAATGAATATCTTCCCAAAAACTCCCGCAAACGTTATTCTTACTCTTCCATTGATTGAGCAAAAACTAAACTTTGTGATGGCACAAGATTTACATTGCTTGAATAATATCATTTATATACATAGCTTGATTTGGTCATCACAGTAGCTTGTTTTACTGCATACCATATTTGTGTACCATTCACCTCAATAATAACCTTTCTAAATTAATAAATGATTTATTATCTAACTTTTCATCTACACAATCACCCCTTCTATTCCCTAAATTCCAATTGTCACCATTGAAACCAGCTGGTCTGAAGAACTTCCCCTTTTTTCACAAGCCAACATGACAGGTATGGTAAACAATAGATGCAGAATTGATACATTTACAACCATCTTATAGTGCACAATGTTAAAAAAGCTGCTGGTTAGCTGACTCAGCTATCCTATATAGCTAGAATGGGTGTATGTGTTTCATAAATTGCTATATAATCAGAATACGTTCTCAAACGGTGAACTTTTTATTGGGTTGTTTCACACTCAGCTAATATTGCTCGCTTTGCCTCGATTTTCTTCATAACTTATCATACACTTCAGCGTGTCATAAACTAGACGGTGTCTAAACTAAATGCCTACTACCTAAGTGAAGAAATCACTTAGCTTACTACAGGTATGCCAGCCACTGCTAAAGGAGTGTACAAACTAGCCTAAGTTTTAGGCCAACATTTGAGGCATATGTGTATTTTGCTCGGAATGTGCTGTGCGTTTTTTTATTGGGAGTTGCATGCCCTATTGTTATCTTGGCAACTTTTAAATGGATTTCATTGGATGATTGGTTTAGTAGGCGGGGTTTTTTGTGCTGACCAGCACAAAAACCCCGCCCACTAAACCAATCATCCAATGAAATCCATTTAAAAGTTGCCAAGATAACAATAGGGCATGCAACTCCCAATGAAAAAAGAACATCATATTCCGAGCAAAATACACATATGCCTCAAATGTTGGCCTAAAACTTGGGCTACATCACCAAAAATATTTTCAACCAAAGCTAGAATGCATGTACATCAGGCACATAATGCAGTGTTTCATATAAAATAAATAGAGAATTATGTGCAGAGCTGGTTTTTTCCTCACATCGCCCTCTCCATAACAGATTTCCTGATTAACATTTCTTGCTAGTTATAGTTGGAATGATTTCTTGGGTTGCATTTAGGGGATAGCGCGAACGCAGTCCCCCACTACCAAAAATTACGCACCCGAGTTACCCACATTTGGGGTAATCGCAGGCGTCAACCAAACCGAAGTGCAATGGTAAGGCCTCTTCCTGGGGGATCTATCTTCTTGATCATAGATGCCCCTGTGCCAGGTAAGTATGAGTTGGGATTGTCAAGTTGTAAGTTCAGGGGATTTATCAGCTAGTCATGTTCAGGTGCAGAAATGTGAATTTGTCCATAAAAGCAGTCAACAGCCATTAACATTCATTCATCATGTTGTATATTATCACAACTATCATATACGATTTGTTTACATGGTATTTTTCCTCTAAATAACAAAAAACTATTAAAACTAAACAAAGTGAAGGGGAGACAAATACTAAACCTAAGCAATGGGAATAATGACTAAATAAACTAAAACAAGCTACAATAAAGTTGTCTAGTAGCTAATGGTCTTTATTGATAGCCAAAGTTATGTGCTAGTAACAATCTACAAAACCTCCTCATAGGTTCTCACTGTACGAAAGGGGGGGGGGGGGGCCCTAAGGTTAGTTATAACTAAATAAATAACGCACACATTGTACAACACAGACATACACATTGTACAACATAGGTATACACATTGTACAACATAGGCATACACATTGTACAACATAGGCATACACATTGTACAACATAGACATACACATTGTACTGCATAAACATACACATTTTACAACACAGACATACACATTGTACAACATAGACATACACATTTTACAACATAGACATACACATTGTACAACATAGACATACACATTGTACAACAGACATACACATTTTACAACATAGACATACACATTGTACAACATAGACATACACATTGTACAACACACACATACACATTGTACAACATAGACATACACATTGTACAACATAGAGATATATATTGTACATCATAGACATACACATTGTACAACATAGACATATATATTGTAAAACATATACATATATATTGTACAACATAGACATATATATTGTACAACATAGACATACACATTATACAATATAGGTATACACATTGTACAACATAGACATACACATTGTGCAACATAGACATACACATTGTACAACATAGACATTGTATAACATAGACATACACATTGTACAACACACACATACACATTGTACAACACAGATATACACGTTGTACAACACAGACATACACATTGTACAACATAGGCATACACATTGCACAACATAGACATACACATTGTACAACATAGGCATACACATTGCACAACATAGACATATGCACTGCACCAAATATACATACACAGCATAAATCTTCAATTACTCATTTGCATACTGTGGTAAATTAATATAAACAAAAACCTGTAGAAACTGACCTTTACAGGTACCTACTTGTGTAGAGTCTCTCCCTGTGGCTCAGAGAGAGCCTCCTGCACTGAATAAAGTTACCAACAAGCAACTGGTTCTTTGTTGTTGATAGTACTGCGTTGACTGGCATTGCTGCGCAAGGCCAGCAGTAAAGGATGCAGGGCTGGTATTGGCCCCTGCAGGGCCAGCATTGAGTCGTGCAAGGCCAGCTCAAGATGGCCGCTTAGCCTGAGGAGCTTACCCTTAGCCTAAAAGATCAAGAAGATCTTACCCACCACTATACTACCATAAGGAGTGATACATGTGGACCACCAGCTACAGAGAGCCTACCAAGAGATGGAGAGGCACCTCAAGACAGCTCTTACATATTGGCTCCGCCTCTTATTAATAGTCGCTCTCATGTACATGTAGCGATTATCCTTAGCGATGTAAGAAATCCCTCCCCAAAATTGCACAACTTTTTCCTACTATTCGTTGTTCAGCAATTCCGGTCAAACTCGCCGTTTCAAAGTGTGGAACTTGATATATGATCGTTGAGAGATCGGAGCGCCGCAGATAATGAGATTTTATTGAAAATAAAGAGCAAGCATTTTTGCGTTGTGATTGGTTGATCAAGGAACCGCTTAGCGACTTTTTGATCTAGATCAAAACTTGGCGATAACCTCAAATAAAATGCTGGCGGTTGCTTAGCGATTTTGCCGCAAACAGATGCTGCAAAATCTTGCAATCGCTAAGCGCTAAGTTAGTCGCGATATGTACATGCAGTTTGACTATTTAAATAAATGTACATTGTGTATTATTGGAGGGTATTTTTAACTTTATCGAATGATATATAGAATCACTTCTTGTACCAGCGATTAGCTGTAATCCTCAGGCTAGACATTTCATTGGCTATGACATTATTTACATCCTGAGCTCCAGCGAATAAAACGCTGGGGTTTCATATAACTTCTTGTACTTTGGTAACTTACACCGCATTGATGCCTGCCGTCATATCCTCTAGTGGACCACCCTAGCCCTAGAGCCACATGACAGACGAATAAATGGTACTATATTTGAATAACCAGGCTGGTGTGTCTGAACCAGTTGCTAAAGTCATTGAACAAGTGACACTGGCCTTACCGGCGTGTTTTCTCTGGAGAGGTTCTATATTTGAGACTAGTGGCATTTTGTGGTTAACAAAACCGGCATCTACTACAATATTATAATTATTATCACAAACAAAATTAAAGCATACATAATTTATACCTCTGCCTCGAGATATGGTTGTTTTGTTTCCAGCGTTTTGAATGTAGAAGAATTCACATTTTCATACTTTGAAAGTCACATCGTGGTCAATGTTACTATTAATATTGCAAAAACTGCAGTATACCTAGATAACACTGAAACATATTGTGAATATACCAAAACCAGAGTTCACCCAATCTACATTTGATTTTGGTCTAAACTATTATAATACTATTTTCAGGACAATACACATTTGACTTAGATTGAATTTCAGGGGATAGCGCGAACGCAGTCCCCCACTACCAAAAATTACGCACCCGAGTTACCCACATTTGGGGTAATCGCAGGCGTCAACCAAACCGAAGTGCAATGGTAAGGCCTCTTCCTGGGGGATCTATCTTCTTGATCATAGATGCCCCTGTGCCAGGTAAGTATGAGTAGGGATTGTCAGGTTGTAAGCCCAGGGGATTTGTCAGCTAGTCATGTTCAGGCGCAGAAATGTGAGTTTGGCCATAAAAGCAGTCAACAGCCATTAAAACTCATTCATCATGTTGTATATTACCATAACTATCATATATGATTTGTTTATATGACATTTTGAAGCAGCATAAAACAAAATTACCAAAGTTTAACAAAGTCAAGGGAGACAAATACTAAACTTAAGCAATGCCGTTACGAGAGATGAAATGAATGGTTGGTTAACCATCAACAAGCTGCTATGAATTTACGCTCAAGTGATTGATGATAAAGAGAGCATTGTTAGATTGTACACGATGCCCAGTAGCTTAGCTTCTATAGCACAAAGGTGATTGAGACCTGTCAGTGACTCCATTTTAATCTATTATTCATTAGATGGCGTGCACTAGTGTACTACAGCCCCACTACAACAATCTGTTTATGCACATTTATATATTCATTCCATAAACTAACGCGAAGTCAAAAATAGTGACTGTTTGATAAAAGAATAAATTAGTGAGATTTTAAAATGCAACTTGCAGCATGGTACAGGTTACAGTGACTCAACTCTCAGCTAGTAGTACTATAGCTAGTACTATAGCCTGTGTGCAGCTGCTAGCATCTGCTAGTTTGTATGAGGTGCTCTGTGGCCACCCTTACAATTAGGTTAAAGTCATGTCCAAGCAATGATCTCCAAAACCTCCTCAAACGCCCCCACACGCTGGGAGGAAAGTTGGGGCTAGCAATACCTACAACAACACACAGATACAACATAACATAGACATCATAACACAGACATAGACACCATAACATAGACACCATAACACAGACATAGACACCATAACATAGACACCATAACACAGACATAGACACCATAACATAGACATATAATTCACTACATAGACCAACACATGACTAAAAGAGCAGAGTTAGACAGGATACAATGATGTCTACCCGTACCATATAATATCTTGGCTACGTCTCTTCCACTGAACTCGTGCTCATCGCTGTACGTGTTGATAAAACTCGTCACTTGGGAGGTAATAAAACTTTGTGCTCCACTATCAATGCTCTACAGAACAGTTATACTGTAGTTATAGACAAGTATACCTGTTTGTGTATAAAGCCTATTATATGTTAGCTTTCAACAATACACAACCAGCTAGAGGGTAGACAACTCCAGTAATGCTGATATAAAGATTTGTAGTACAGGAGTCGTCTTACCTTATTGGGTAATACATAATCCTCAGTTGGATCATCGCTGTCGAAATAGTGAACTATTGAACTCTTGAGGGAATCACTCCTAGCTCTGTCTGCCTCCTCAGACACCATGAAATAATCCTTGTACGCCAACCTGGAGAGAGGAGCAGCATAGCAATGAGTCTGACAATGAGTCCGATTGTTGGTTGGGTGAAACTGTATGATGTAATATCTAACTAGCTGAGCAGGCGTAATAATTAAGTACAGAGATAGAAATAGACTTAATAGTTAAGTACAGAAATAGACAAAGACTTGCTTGTTTAGTACAGAAATAGACAAAGACTTGCTTGTTTAGTACAGAGATAGACAAAGACTTGCTTGTTTAGTACAGAAATAGACAAAGACTTGCTTGTTTAGTACAGAGATAGACAAAGACTTGCTTGTTTAGTACAGAAATAGACAAAGACTTGCTTGTTTAGTACATGGTAGAAATAATTCAGCCTAGTCAACTCTCTCTTCTCCTGAGAGGTCACTCGAGTCTTGAGAAATACGAGAATTTCATCCAGTTCTTCCTCCGAGAGATTGCCGGGTGCCTTCACTCTCATCGCTAACTCCTTGAACTCTACCAGGAGTCCCGTTCTCTTGTATTTGCCTTCTAAAATAAATATCTAGTTTCCGACATTTCTCTACCAAAGTGTCCACAATAAATACTGTTGTAGCAGTATCCTTCAACAACATTTTGTAACAAGTTTACAAACGAAAGCTGGAGCAGATGTGACTCGTTCATTGCGATACAATATAGGTGAACAGAGAGAGTTTACCTGCAGTCTGTGTCCATTGCAATTGCCTCAATTCTTTTTTAATAAATCCAGAGGGCTTATTCAGCAGGTCGGACACTTCTAGAATGTTAAAGGTCAACTCTCTATCCTCTGCTTTACCTGATCGTTTCTTTCTAAGAGCTAAGGCTACTCCCAGAGGAATGCACTAAGAAAGAGAGAGGACAATTCCGATTACAACTGTACTAACACAATACTTAACAACCTACGCACATTTGGTAAAATGATTTACCTTCTTGGCTGCGTTGTGAAGCTCAGAAAGGCCAGAGTAAGATTTGATGGTACAACAGCTGTATATGCTAGACATGTTCTCAAGCCACTGGCAGTTGTGTAGTTCCAGATAAAACAACAGAGTGGCAATACCTGTAGACAACATAGCAGACCTCAGAACTGAACTTTTGTAGATGACAACAGATTTATTAGGCATCAGTAAATGCAAGAACTAACCTTGTTCTGTTATGTTGAGTAGAGACACAGCTGATTCTATTGCTATCGGTCTCTCATGTCCGGCACATGCAGACACCTGTTCTACTGAGTCACCTGCAGACACCTGCTCTACTGTGTCACCTGCAGGCACCCGCTCTACTGCGCCACCTGCAGGCACCTGCTCTTCTGTGTCACTTTCAGACACCTGCTCTACTGTGTCACCTTCAGACACCTCCATTATGGTATCACGTGATGACACCTGGTCAACATCCCTGACAGTTTCAGCTAGCATGTCACACTTGCAGGGCTGATATATCATGGATAACAACTTTCTGATGGATGATTGGTCAATACTATCTGCATACGTGTGCTTCTCCAACTCCGCTACGTCTGTACGCTGCAGTAGAGCGCACACTTCTCTCTCACAGACACAGTAAATTTAACTGTGCGCAGTTAAATACAGTATAAAACAGACAAGGCCTACCTCAGGTTCCAAGAAGACATGACATTCCGCAGGTAAACCATCTCTACCTGCTCTGCCTATCTCTTGCACATAACTCTCAAAGCCTGCAAACAATGACCACACCAATCGCCTGCAAACCTCCCATTACAAAAGCATTCATAGCCTAATATTTATTTATTGTTTACCTTTAGGTAGGTTGTAGTGTATGACCGCCCGTACATCTGATTTGTCTAGACCCATACCAAAGGCTACAGTGGCCACTACAATCCTTAGTTTTCCTGTTAAAAGAGTTGGTGTGGTACAGATGCGCCAATGTATTCTAGATTGTTCTATAACATCCGATGGAATAAAAGAATATAAAAAGAAGTACCATTCATGAAAAGCTTCTGCACTCGTCTGCGTTGTGCAGCGGAAAGACCCGCATGGTAGCTTTCAGCAACAGGAACTCTAGCAGTTGTCTTCTCTTCTTCTGGGATGACAGTTCTAATAACAGAGGCGAGCTTGTCCGTCTGCTCCCGCCGTGTGCAGTAGATGATGATTGACCGACAGTCTTTGAATCTCTTACTCTGTAGTAGGTCCATCAGCGCCTGCAATATGTGTATTTCACTGCAGCCTGGGGCACCAGGTTACCTGGTATCAGTTAGGGATCTAAAATTTTAACTGTAACGCTGAGTTTAATTGGTCGCTATCTTAATTGGTGGTCGCAGACGCAGTTGCAAGTTGCCTTTACATGGCTGCAACATGCGCAATTTTAGAGTTTGCCTACTTTGGATATAGAAGAATAATATAATTTAGGTGCGTTGCTGCTCCTGTAGTTAGCTTGATGAGCTGGAATTTACTTATTAATGGTTTTGTACCAGATGGTAGTTCTCTGTGTATTCAGAGGCTGTTTTATTTACTTATAAAATGAAATTTTGACTTCTCTACAAAAAAGAATTCTTATCAAACTTAAAGAAATCTGGTTTCTTCTCATGTTTTCGTCTAAAATAATAATTACCCTGAATAGTACTTAATCAGTACTACTAAATGTATAAAATTTAACTTTTTTTGATAAAAAAACAACATAAAACTTATTTAATAACAATGGTGGCGATATTTACTCATTTACTAATGATCTTACAATATTGTAACAATTATTGTTTGCATTATATCCAGGCTTGAATAAACAAAATATTGGACACGCTATAGAGAGGAACACAATTGGTTTAATTGTGTCATGTGACTATAAAACCACCGCGGCTTGACGCTCGAACTCAACACTGCTCGGTTGCTGCATCTCGGCCTGCGACAACCTTGCGTCTCCACCAAAAGCTGTGCAAGTTTTCTGCGACAAGAAACATCGGCAAACTTCAGAGAAAATCACCCAGTGTAAACGCGATTTTAGGAATACAAAAGTCTTAAAACTTTTATTACATTCACAATGTCCCAGTCTTTCCACAAGCAAATTGAAGACTGAAACTTCAACTGTAAACAAGTCCACTTAGGACCACAGGCTATCTATAAACTACCTGCTCCTTAAAGCAGTCCTTGGACACAGATAAATTGAGATTAGGAGGAAGCAGGGTGCCTTTGATACAGTCCTTACTGGGGTTCTTCAGATTAAGATATGAGGCTATCTGACACACAGTTTCCTTTGTAGCCGTAGCAGTGAGCCCGAGGAAACATCTCACACCAAACCGCATTCTCAGTACCTAAAGCATAACAAGATTACGTCACTTCCTGTGAGCCAACACACTAGAGCCAATGATTCTTCTGTCACTTTCTCGCTGCGGACTTGAAAGTTTAGTTGTAGCATGAGGATGCAAGCATATAATAGAGTGAATAAGGGGCACTGCTAAGCCCAGCCCTACTGTACCTTACAAACTCGAAGGTAGCTAGGTCTAAAGTTGTGAGACCACTGGGAAAGGCAGTGGGCCTCATCAATGCAAGCAAAGCTGATCGGAGGGATTTTGGTGAAGAATTCAATGTTGGTGGAACTGGTGGAGCAGAGAAACTCTGGAGAGCAGAGCATAAACTGAACTTGTCCATCCACCACTGCCGACATAAACTTGGCCCGAGTAGCATCCGTCTGGTTGGTGTGCAGGCAAACTCCTTTTACATCTTTTGGTAAGTCGACAACCTGCAAGCATTACATACCTTTAAACTGGTCCGGTAGATGGCTGGATGGAAAATCCAAACCACTAGAACTTGATTGAATTTATTGACTTTTATATAAAAACTTGTGCGGAGTTGTTCGTTCCTTGGTGAGACAACTCCTACAGATGCATTTTATAATGAGTTATGCAACAAGTTGTAAGCAGCTGCAATTCAGCTTGTGAAAACTTTGGGGCAGGCTAACCTACTGAGTCTTCTGGGCTTAGAAAATAAATGAAAGTTCAAACAATTTGAGTACGTGCTGGTTTCGGCAGCATTACAAAGCTAGTTGAAGTTATCACATCGAAGCTGTCGGTAAACATACAATCCAGTAGAATGTCACTGCTCACCAAACTTTGATCAAAACTTCCACACTTTCACATTTTCTTATCTGGTAAAAATAATGTTGTTGGCAAGCTCAATATATCAGTGCGGGGTTAGTTTTGTTTTGGATAAAAATATCTTGATTTATACGTGTGGAAAGTTTTAGAGGCATGAATATAGCATTATACATGTGGGCAAACTCACCACTATACATGTGGGCAAACTCACCATTATACATGTGGGCAAACTCACCATTATACATGTGGGCAAACTCATCATAATACGTGAAGGCCAACTCTCTTAAGGGAGATGGTTCGCCCATTCATAACTTTCAATATGCAATCACCAAACAATATATTATACCATAAATAATAAAAGTAAATGGTTTACTCTTGTTTCTGACTTTTAATCACATAAAGTTTATTTTTTATTTATAATTAAACAGAGAATATAATCTGAGTGATAAATGATAACCAAATTCCAACTATCGCTGACTCTACGTTGGGATGTGATGACAATAATAAATAACTACAGTGATGAGCGATAACTTGTCAACGTGATTGTTAACTAGTTACACATTGTTATATCAACTTCAGTATGAAAAATATGCAGCTCCAAGCCATATTTTGCAACAAAAATACAAAAACATCTGCTGACTCGAAGTAATAACAGTCGTCAACTTCGACCAAACTAAATTCCAAATTGGCAAGCTCCTAGTTTGACCAACCAAAGCATGCCTCTAATTGTCTGTAATTACAAAGGAAACTCGGACATTCTTCTCAATAGGTCTCTGTTTTCTCATTGCCAGTAAAGCAGCTACAACCTGACACTATGTGATAAAAACCTAAAAAACACTTTTACTCAAACCTTTACTATCTACTACTCAGCAGAAGAAAATCAAATGACTCCTACTTTTAAAAATGCTGTTTTAAAGGGCTTGACCCTGACCAGTTATGACGAGTATGCCTCAAAAACCAATGCAATCTAAGGAATAAGGAAGTGAACATAATTAACTCTACTTAAAAAGTAGATATGCTAGCCTTAGTACAGCAACATGGAGAAAGATTATTTAGGGAGGGTCGACTCACCTGGTCCTCCATCAGAGACACCAAAGGGGATATAACTACTGCTATTGCTGGTTTTCTCTCCGAATACATATAGGCTGCCAACTGATAACACAGCGATTTACCAGCACCAGTTGACAGCATCACCAAGGTTGACTTTCCTGTAGCAACACATATACATCGCTTGTTCAACAACGAAAAAAGTAATTCAGGTTAGTGATTTCTCATGTGAATATTCTAACAATGAACACCGAAAGAAATAATTCTTTGTTGTAATATAAACTCCAATGGAACGCACACATAATAACAATGGCAAAGCCATACGAAACTTCTAAACTGCAAAATACTGCTACACTTGCACAATCCTGCTTCTGGGGCTTATAGTAATCTGTTTCTTGGATTATATTTCAGGGGATAGCGCGAACGCAGTCCCCCACTACCAAAAATTACGCACCCGAGTTACCCACATTTGGGGTAATCGCAGGCGTCAACCAAACCGAAGTGCAATGGTAAGGCCTCTTCCTGGGGGATCTAACTTCTTGATCATAGATGCCCCTGTGCCAGGTAAGTATGAGTTGGGATTGGCAGGTTGTAGGCCCAGGGGATTTATCAGCTAGTCATGTTCAGGTGCAGAAATGTGAAATTGTCCATAAAAGCAGTCAGTGGCAGTTAAGCTTCATTGCATTTGTTGTATTTCACTATAATTATTATGTACAACTTGATTAAATTGTGGTTTCTGTTCTAAATCACAAAAAAATTATTGAAATTTCATAAAGTCAAGGGGAGACAAATACTAAACTTAAGCAATGGGAATAATGACTAAATAAACTAAAACAAGCTACAATCAAGTTGTCTAGTAGCTAATGGTCTTTATTGATAGCCAAAGTTATGTGCTAGTAACAATCTACACAAACTCCGCACAGGTTTGTGTTGTAGGGACAGGGGCTAGGCTTAGCTATAACCAGAGAGTAGTGGTAGCATTTGACGATTTGATATCTGTGTTTCCAAATCGCTAAGCGGGTAGGAAATAGACATACGCAAAAAGAATAGGAAGACAGACAAACGGATAGTTTCATGTTTATAAACAGGTAAATTCAATTTTTCGAAAATTCAATAAAAAAAGTGCCTAAAATAATTTACCTCGTTGTTATCAAGATGTGGTTGAAAAGATTACAAAAAATGGGCATAAAACAGTCTAGGATTTATGAGTATGAATGCTTTGAATTAGAAGTTTTGCATTGTCCGAGTGGTCTAGTGGTGGCATTTGTTCAGATGTTCCCTCAAGGGGATAAGTAATGATACTTCAGATTATCAATAAAACATTTTGACTACCAAATGTCACAGATGGTTGTTTTACATTATGTTTGAAACAAGTTTGTGTGGCGCATTATCCTCTTATTCCATATTTCTAAAAAATTTTAACCATTGTAATGTGTATATTATACTTCATAAGGTATATGTTGGACTGAGAAATTGTCAATAGGAAGACGTGCTCACACTGCTAGTGACCTTCAGAAGAATAATTGAGAATCTTTATTTTTGCTCACTCACACAGTTTACCAAGCAAATAAAAAGGTGAATGACATTTATAAAAGACTCTAGCTGCACCCACCAGTAGTGTCATATACATACGCATCATTTTACCACAATACGCATGTAGCCAATGGGGTCCCGGCAGAATTTTGTGCAGAGCTAGTATTAAAAATACCGGAAGCCCGCTTTCCACCAACAATACTATTGAAACGAAAGTTACTTTATTTTAAAGCATGCCAGCACTGATCACTTTTTGGTTGAGTTTCTGAATATTCAAGTCTTAAGCAGCAGATTGATGTATTAAATAACCCTCTAGGCCTACTCAGTCCTGATTTACAAGCTTGCCAAAAAGCCATTGGCTTCAAATGCTCGTTACATCAGCTGAAATTTAGCTTACTATAACTTCCATTGATTGCCGTGTACGTCATCTTCGGGATGTGGGCGTGGTCAGTTATAATAAATAATAGCAAACTTTTATAAATGAAGTTACATCGTCTGCGTTTAAAATGAAATCTGATTGGGCAATTCATTTAGTCTTAGGTCTGATGAAGGCCATTGCAACAGGAATAAAGGATCCTTACGAAGACACCCCATCAATAATGGATTCTAAGAATTATTGTTGAGATTTATTATTACGCGCCATTTTTTATCTAGCTTGAAATTGCACGCTGCATGCATAAAAAACGGAATTAGTGGTTTCTATCAATATGGATGCAATTAGTGCACGCACATAGTTAACGAAATCGACGCTTGTTTATTACGCAATTTTCTTATGTGAAATGGCAACAACAAGAGACGATTGCGGGATTTGTCAGGTTGTCTAATGTGATCACAATCACAAGGATCATCTCATCTGATACTCTTTACATCAATAAGATAGAAAAAAATTGTGCTTCTTTTGGTGAGTAAGGGAACAATAAATGTTTTTCATACAGGAATGGACAGTAGTATGTATGTTGGTAGAATAATAATAAATAAAATAATAATAAAAATAAATAACGGGATCTGATTGGTCCAATAAATACTGCACAGCAAAGAAGTAAATCCCGAAGATGACGTCAATTTTAAGCAGTGTAAAAATTGGCGAGCATTTCTGGAAGAGGGCTATTTTGCAGGCTTGCAGATCAGCACTCAGTAGGCCTAGAGGGTTGTTCAATACACCAATCTGCTGCTTAAGACTTGAATATTCACAAAATCAACGAAAAATTGTTCAATGCTGGGCATGCTTTAACAATTACTGAAGAAACGTTTTTTTACTCACGGCGACTGATAAGTTTGGGGTATATAATACTGACGATGCGCCATCAACATAAATTGTAACACTACAACGGCACTGTGAAAGCAAACCACAGTAATCGTTCGAGGGCGCGCTTTCATTAGTTTACGTTGGCAAGCTCAATTAAACCCGAAATACCAAACTATGGTTCTACCCGTGAACATGATATTTAATTATTTTTTTTAAACTAAATAAATGAAATTTTTTGAAAAAAAAACTTTCAAAGGCTTTATTGATTCTTTGAGCTTTCTCAACAACATTATTTTTGTCATATAATTTGCTCATATTTCCTCACATCAGGATAATAGTCAAGCAAGTCGTGATTTCTAAAGATAGGTGCAACGAACGACTAAGCTACTTCCGGTTGCATCGCTAAATGAAACTACTCTGCCAGGACCCCATTAGGTGAGTCGCCGTTAAAGCAATGTAGGGGACAAACTTTGTGCTGCGCAATATTGAGCAACTTGTGAGCGTTGATAATTGGTCCTGCAAAAGATATTAATCGTTGGTGCTTCACCTGGATATGATGTTGATTATTGTAAACAGACGTTGCGGCGCACTTTACCTCCTCTTGTCTATATATACACAAATCAAAGCTTCAACTATACAAACAGTTCATGTGGTATCTCACCACTGGTGATGATTCAAAATTGAGAGTCTACTACTTTCCATGGGAATTGTTTCTTAGGTAGAATTTCAGGGGATAGCGCGAACGCAGTCCCCCACTACCAAAAATTACGCACCCGAGTTACCCACATTTGGGGTAATCGCAGGCGTCAACCAAACCGAAGTGCAATGGTAAGGCCTCTTCCTGGGGGATCTATCTTCTTGATCATACATGCCCCTGTGCCAGGTAAGTATGAGTTTAGACTGTCAGGTTGTAGGCCCAGGGGATTTGTCAGCTAGTCATGTTCAGGTGCAGAAATGTGAAATTGACCATAAAAAGAATCAAAACCATTACAATTAATTGCATTTGTTGTACTTCATCTTAGTTATCATGTACGATTTGGTTAAGTGACGGTTTAAATCTGAATAACACAAAATTAGTGACTTTCAACGTAGTCAAGGGGGGACAAAGACTAAACTTAAGCAATGAATTGCTTAATTGAGATAATGGATAGCCTATTATAAATCAGCTACAGGCAAGTTACTGTCACTTCATGTTCAAAATGACCATCTATAAAGGCTCATTGCTAGTGCTCACTGTTGGGAGGGGAGGCAAAGTTCGCAATAGCTACATAACACACACATTAGGCATGTTCAGTTCGCAGCAAATCACTGAAAATCTGTACAGAAAATCGCTAAAATTCTTGGGTTTGAGCTAGTGTTTATGGTTATTTTTTCAAGGCTATGCTGAACGCAGATTTTACTGTTTATAAAGTTTTCAATCAAGAATCAGTAGTTTTAAATTCTGATTTTAATTTTTGTCAAAACGCCCGATTACATGATTTCTGAGGCTTCAAAGTCTTATTTCTGATTGTAAATCATAAATTTCTGAAGCATTTTAAAATTACTTTTTGACACCTTATGGTGATAGAGCTGGTACAGTAATAATATTAATAAGCATAATAATTATCAATATTACTATTTATTATAAATTGTTATCTGTTACTGTTAGAGTATTTTCAATTAACACTCTTATTAATAAAAAAATAATATCATTTTCGGCATCACAGAGAATAAAAGAACACAACTTGTGCTCGTGATGGTTCAACATGGAAATTATGCCAGTAAAAATGGCACAAAGAGCATTTGAATGCGCTTTCTCGTAACAATTTTTAGAAATGCATAAACAGTTATGATTAAAAGATACCTAGTGTGCAACATAAAGATACACATCACATAGACTTACACATTATACAGCATAGACATACGTATTGTACCAAACAAGTAATAACTCAGGTCATTTGTTTTTTTTTCACTCATACAGTTTGGTTGTAAAACAGATGAAAGCATGAACGAAATTGATGAACATGTCTGGCTGCATCCACCAGTGGCTTCATCGCGATACACATGTAGCCAACAATTTGAGTCGTCATTCAAGCAATGTAGAGGACAAACTTCTCGACTTGTGACAGAATTGGTTTATGTCCATATAGTCATAATTTTTGGTGCTTCCAAACTTGTCCTATCTACGTAAGATGTTAATATAAAGAGATGTAGCACACCTTCCTCCCACCACCTCATTGTCTATGGGATAACACGCAAGGCAAATCATTCTCATGATCAGACACCATCCAACATAGTATTACTAGTCAGGACAATCATTTCTTATATTACTTTTCGGGGGATAGCGCGAACGCAGTCCCCCACTACCAAAAATTACGCACCCGAGTTACCCACATTTGGGGTAATCGCAGGCGTCAACCAAACCGAAGTGCAATGGTAAGGCCTCTTCCTGGGGGATCTATCTTCTTGATCATAGATGCCCCTGTGCCAGGTAAGTATGAGTTGGGATTGTCAAGTTGTAAGTTCAGGGGATTTATCAGCTAGTCATGTTCAGGTGCAGAAATGTGAATTTGTCCATAAAAGCAGTCAACAGCCATTAACATTCATTCATCATGTTGTATATTATCACAACTATCATATACGATTTGTTTACATGGTATTTTTCCTCTAAATAACAAAAAACTATTAAAACTAAACAAAGTGAAGGGGAGACAAATACTAAACCTAAGCAATGTTTATAGGGAGTAACAATGTATAATCAACCTAAAGCTAAAACAAGCTACAATCAAGTTGTCTAGTTGCTAATGGCCCTTTATCAATGGCTAAAGTTATGTGCTAGTAACAATCTACATAACCTTCACACAGATTCTTAAGCCGCATTTACACTAGGAGGCTGCGTCTTTGTCTCTACTGATGGTCGCAGACGCATGTTGGCTTTACACTTCTGCAACACCCGAAAATTTAGAGTTTTGCAACTTCGGAGTTGCCCAACCATCTTAGCTAGAATAATTTATTGCGTTCCTGCTCACGCAGTTGGATTGATGAGTTGTGATTTAATTATTACCAGTTTTCTACCAGGCAGTAGTTCTCTACGCGTCTAGTGGGTTTTTTTATTTACCTATAGTATGAAATTTTAACTTATCTATAAATAATCATAACACTTACAGAAATTAAATAATAATTTGAAGAAAATCTAAAGTTCTTTTCGTGGTTGTATCCAAAATAATAAATCACTCCGAATATGAATTATTGTTAAACATACAGAGTTTGATTCTTTTGATAAAAAAAAAAATAAACGCACATGTCAACAATGCTGGCAATAATTAATTATTTAACAATAACCTTACGATATTATAACAATCATTGTTTACATTATATGCAGGCTAGAATAAACAAAATATTGGAGCCTCTATATAGAGCAACTCGATTGGTTAAACTGCGTCATGTGGCTATGAAGACGATGCAACTTGACGCTTGAACCCGACACAGCTGGGTTGCTGCGTCTCAGGCTGCGACAACCCTGCATCTCCACCGGAAGCTGCGCAAATTTCATGCGCCAAGACGCAATCGGCAAACTTCAAAGGAGACGCAGTCGCTTAGTGTATAGGTGAAGATAAAGGTTTTGTAGATTGTTACTAGCACATAACTTTAGCTATTGATAAAGACCATTAGCTACGAAGGAACCTTCACAGAAATTCTTACTGCATGTAGCAGACTTTCACTGCTTCCTCCTGTCTATAGGCTATAACTATAAGCTATAACTATGCAAACTATTCTACTGCCACTTCCTCTGCTAATCAAGGAAATTGTTTCTTATATTAATTTTCAGGGGATAGCGCGAACGCAGTCCCCCACTACCAAAAATTACGCACCCGAGTTACCCACATTTGGGGTAATCGCAGGCGTCAACCAAACCGAAGTGCAATGGTAAGGCCTCTTCCTGGGGGATCTATCTTCTTGATCATAGATGCCCCTGTGCCAGGTAAGTATGAGTTGGGATTGTCAGGTTGTAGGCCCAGGGGATTTGTCAGCTAGTCATGCTCAGGTGCAAAAATGTGAAATTGTCCATAAAAGCAGTCAATAGCAGTTAAGCTTCATTGCATTTGTTGTATTTCACTATAATTATTATGTACAATTTGACTAAATTGTGGTTTCTGTTCTAAATCACAAAAAATTATTGGAATGTCACAAAGTCAAGGGGAGACAAATACTAAGCTTAAGAAATAATGACTAAATAAACTAAAACAAGCTACAATCAAGTAGTCTAGTAGCTAATGGTCTTTATTGATAGCCAAAGTTATGTGCTAGTAACAATCTACACAAACTCCACACAGATTCTTACTGTATGTTGATAAATGAAAACACATGTAGCAGGTGTGTACTGTAGAGGGGGGGGGGGGGGGCTAAGGTTAGTTATAACTAAATAAATACCTTACACATTGTACAACATAGACATACACATTGTACAACATAGACATACACATTGTACAACATAGCATACACATTGTACAACATAGATATACACATGTACAATATAAACATACACGTTGTACAACATAGACATACACATTTCACGCAACGATGCCAAGGCTTATCAATAAGTCATCATGGTTTTTCACAGCACAGTTTTGCAAGTAAATGGTGATTGCCCTAGTTCACAGTAACATATAAAGAATACAAAATACTACTGCTAAATGTACATGTACCGATTTGCTGCTACCGATAGGAATTGACGACAAGGTGTTTCCCCTATTTTTCTCTCTACTTGCCATTCTTATATAATACCAGTTAAAGTCGCTGTATGTGATGCAAGGGTTAGCCATACAATTCTTTGCAACAACAAAAAAGGGGCATTTATGAACTTCGGAATGTATAAATACTTGTTCTCGAGAAACAACTTTATTGGAAACAGTGAAACTACAAGGAATGATATGACTAGTGAAACTACAAGGAATGATATGACTAGTGAAACT
Source organism: Cryptosula pallasiana (assembly GCA_945261195.1). Taxonomy (NCBI): domain Eukaryota; kingdom Metazoa; phylum Bryozoa; class Gymnolaemata; order Cheilostomatida; family Cryptosulidae; genus Cryptosula; species Cryptosula pallasiana. The sequence goes on along the minus strand of OX183133.1, from coordinate 47,061,215 downwards.
ACGAGGAATGATATGACTAGTGAAACTACAAAGAATCATATGACTAGTGAAATCACAAATTATCTACCGATTTATTGATCCTGATCAAAACCTACCGATAGCCTCCAATAAAATGCTACTGATCGTTTTAGCACATTTTACCAGAAACAGAAAAAGGAAAATCTTCAGTCGGTAGGCAAGATCTTTAGATGTACATGACGCTTTTGATCTGATGACAGAATGGACTATTCTAGAATGGAAACATTGAAATACATTGTTATTACTCCTTCATATATTACTAGCAGTAATACAGGCAGTGTTCAAATACTGCCACTCGCTCTTTTCCTGGTCCAACCCCGGCCCAGCTCCACTTCACAGCCCCGGCACTGCTCTACCCCGGTCTAGTCCACTTCTGCTCTTCCGTAGAACCACTCTACCTCCAATCTCACTTCGCCCCAGCCCAGCTCCACTTCTCAGCCCCGGCACTGTTCTACCCCGGCCTAGTCCACTTCTGCTCTTCCGTAGAACCACTCTACCTCTAATCTCACCTCACCCCAGCCCCACTTCTCAGCCCCGGCACTGTTCTAGCCCGGCCTAGTTCACATCTGCTCTTCCCCAGAACCACTCTACCTCCAATCACACCTCGCCCCAGCCCCACTTCTCAGCCCTGGTACTGTTCCAGCCCGGCCTAGTCCACATCTGCTCTTCCCCAGAACCACTCTACCTCCAATCTCACTGCACCTCGCCCCAACCCAGCTCCACTTCTCAATCTTTGTCCAGCTCTACCCTCTTCAATGTTCTTTTTCTCTCATCCACTCAATTTGATTTCAAGTAAGACAATAGACGTTTGAATCATTGCAAACCATTATTAAACGCCTGAGCCAAAAAGGTCAACACTCCTGTGTTTTGGCGCGAGAAAAACTTGTTTTTTTTCAATTTCACGCTGAACACAGATTTTTATTGTTCAGGAAAGAGGGTTGTTCAACCCATAACGCTCTTGATTCAAATCAGTGCAGATCCAAATATTGATGAAAAATCTTGTCAAAACCGAGCGTTTTCATGTTGATTACAATCAAAAAAATGTTGAGGGCTTAAAGTTACATTTTTGATTATAAATAGCAAGTTTTTGAAACATTTTAAAATTATTTTTGGACATATTTATGGTAAAAGAGCTGGTACTATAATAACATAAATTAGCATAAGAATTATCATTATTATTATAAATTAACATATGATATTGTTACTTGTCATTTAATATTTATTTTAACAATCATTATCATAACGTATTATTCACTTTATACCATAATTAACAAGATATAATTATTTATTTGTTCGCTATAATAATTTACAACAAATATTTCTATCAACATGATAAATAGTAATTAATACTGTAGGTTGTAACAATTATTACAATATCAAACAGTCAAAAATTGAAGAGTCTAAAATATATTGCATGTAGACAAACCCATATTAGTATATTTTGAAAGTAGTGCAGTGGTAATTTGTATTCTTACATTCTATCAAGTGAATAAGAAATATTATTCCAGATAATCAAAGAAACATTTAACTACTGTAATGTTTAGGTGATGATGTTCCATAAACTGTAATTTGTGCTAAGAAATTGTCAGCAGAAAGTGCTCACACCAAAAGTACCATGAGATCTTCGAAACAACAACTGAGAATACTTATTTTTTTTAACAGTTTGGGAGCAACCGTGAATAAAATATATAAACGAGTGGTTTTACCACAACAGCATGCAGCTAATTACGTGAGTCGTTATTTATGCAACATAGGGGACAAGGTTTTCATATGTAATATTGAAAGACATGTGATTATTGACAGTGTCGATCTATGGACCTACCAAATATAGCGAATCATATATTCATAATTATAGGCACTTCCAAATTTGCTTCATCCACGTATAATGAAATATTTTACTACTTTCATCATGCCTATGGGCTTGACAGGTTTGACATAACCATATTATTTGTTAATCTCACAACATTCCATCCGCAATAAAAGTCTATTACTAATCATGGGAATCGTTTCTTAGATTGATTTTCAGGGGATAGCGCGAACGCAGTCCCCCACTACCAAAAATTACGCACCCGAGTTACCCACATTTGGGGTAATCGCAGGCGTCAACCAAACCGAAGTGCAATGGTAAGGCCTCTTCCTGGGGGATCTATCTTCTTGATCATAGATGCCCCTGTGCCAGGTAAGTATGAGTTGGGATTGTCAGGTTGTAAGCCCAGGGGATTTGTCAGCTAGTCACGTTCAGGTGCAGAAATGTGAATTTGGCCATAAAAGCAGTCAACAGCTATTAAAACTCATTCATCATATTATATCTTATCATAACTATTACATATGATTAGTTTATATGACATTTTGAAGCAGCATAACACAAAATTACCAAAGTTTAACAAAGTCAAGGGAGACAAATACTAAACCTAAGCAATGTATTTAAAGGCTGCAAGCTCGGTGGTTTTCAAAACACAAATAACTGTCAGCAAACGAATCAGCATAATTTTTTACATATAGTGATGGATTTTTATGGAAATCTATCAGCTCACAGAGAAGATGCAGCATAAAATGTTTGACTAAAACCAATACTTCTGTAAAATAGTTTTCGAAAAAGTCGCCAATTTTTTTACTTAACGGGAACGACAACTACAAGTTGTCATCGCGGTGACAATGCACTTCTCAACGCGTGATGGCAATATTTAAAAGTTGTTTTCACATGAACAACAGTGTGAAAAGACAATTCTAGGTCCAATCAACCTGGTGCAAAAACTCAAAGAACTGTGCAAGCATTCTATTTTAGCCCTGGCTCTTGGGAATTAGTGATACATGTCTATGAAATGTCTATAGTTTTGTATTAAACCCGCGGCAAAGATTAGAAATCGCGAATGTCAAGGTCATATGTTGCGATTGAAAATTAATATTCCCTATTCATATTATCATCTAAACTGTAATAATTATCATTGTTAGACATAGTTCTACTAGTTGCTGTTTTATTTGGTTGTTGTTGCTTGCATTTTTATTATTAATAAATTATTTATTTATAATTAATATTAATCATCATCATCAAGAATATTACCTCTCTTCTATAATTATTATTATTATTGTAGTGTGCATCAACCGGGGGAGGGGGGAGGGCCATCCTTTCATCATCACACGGCTGTCCTGGCTCAAAACAATAAGATTGCACTGATTGTGGTTGAGGTACATGGGCACTATTGTTACTATCATCCAAATCTGACATGCCATAATAATAAATTAAATAATATTATATGAAAGTAATTGATGATGGTCACTAATGCAGCGAACAACCAGATACTGGTAACTTGGGTATCGATAGCTTTCGTATTTCTCTAGCAATCATTAGGCATACTCCAACAACGTTACTGAACATAGTCTTACCAATGGAGCTTAGCTGAAGCTGTTTTACACTGAGGGCTCCCGCAAAATACCGCTAACATTTTTGCGGACCCACTGGTTATCAAAAGATTTGTAAATATACTCGCCACATACATCATCGCTGCAGTGGTTCCCGTGACTTCAGCGAAATGGCAGTGTTTTATCCTGATGCCAGACACAAGAACAAATTTATTTTAAGCTGCATCTTCTCAGGGAGTTGATAGATTTGCATAAAAATCCATGACTATGGCTAGAAAAAAATGCTGATTTATTTGATGACAGTGATTTATATTTTTAAAACCACCAAGCTGGCAACCTTTAAGGAGTAACAATGTATAATCAACCTAAAACTAAAACAAGCTACAATCAAGTTGTCCAGCAGCTAATGGTTTTTATCAATAGCTGAAGTTATGTGCTAGTAACAATCTACAAAACCTTCACACTAGTGTATGTTGATAAATGTGTATAGGCAAATCAAAGCTACAACTATGCAACTTATTCTGGTGATACTTCCATGCAGAGGATCCTTAAATAATCAAGGGAATTGTTTCTTAGGTTGAATTTCAGGGGATAGCGCGAACGCAGTCCCCCACTACCAAAAATTACGCACCCGAGTTACCCACATTTGGGGTAATCGCAGGCGTCAACCAAACCGAAGTGCAATGGTAAGGCCTCTTCCTGGGGGATCTATCTTCTTGATCATAGATGCCCCTGTGCCAGGTAAGTATGAGTTGGGATTGTCAGGTTGTAAGCCCAGGGGATTTGTCAACTGATCATGTTAACGTGTCAAATTTACAAAATGTGTGTTTGAAATACAAGCTGTAAAGAAAAACATAATTTTCTCCAAGCAACTAAACCAATGATGGTCCTAGTAATTGTTCATTTCAGGTAAAGGCAAAATTATTTGATAAATATGCCAATATCATAACAATACTAAGTCAAGGGAGATAATTTCCAATTTTGAATTGAGCTATAACAAAAAACCTTGTTTGGTTTCCATGTGAAGCATTCCTCGAAAACTCACACAAAGTACAAAGTAGAAATGCAGTTACTCTGAGAAGTAAATAAAAATACCTCTAACTAGTCGCTCCACAGTCTCAATCTGCCCGTCACGGAAGGTTTTGAACCCAAAAACTCTCATCAAAGTCTGGGTAATTTTTTGACGACCCTCTAAAATAAAATGCAATAAATGCAAAAACAGCAGCTTTGACTTTCACAACTTTCAAGTTCTCAATGCTAAAAAAACACTTTATTGCTAAAAAATGCCGAAAGTTTTTCCAAAAGAATGCAAGGTACATACAGCCTGAAAAATGAAGCATAGGTCAATGCACACTGGATTAATCTGCACATTATATTTATAGCACACCAAGCTTCACTGACATATACAGTATGGTTGTCTGACCTGATTGGTCTATGTTGTCATCAAAGAGAGGCTCCCAGCTCAATTCTCTGGTTAATGCATAAGGATTCGTCTCCACAACACCTGATGAAACAAATAGATGGTATCGAATTAATAAACAAACAAAATGATATACTGTTGCATGGATGGGAGGCTATGGCACCAACCAACACAAAGAAATATGACTACAGAGAGCTAAGGCTAGCACGGACCGGTATAAGCCCCAAGCATCAGATCATCGAGATACTCCTCAGCAGGTCTGTTCACCAGAAATCCATCAACATCCTCATTAAACACTTCCTCTGTAACCACATAGACATGGATATATAGTGTGTTATACAAAGACATAGATATATAGCGTGTTATATATGGACATAGATATATAGTATGATACGCATAAACATTGACATGCAGTGTGACATGCATAGACATAGATATATAGTGTGATATACACAAACATAGACATATAGTACACAAACACATAGACATATAGTACACACGCGCATAGACATGTGCACACACACACATAGACATGTGCACACACACACATAGACATGTGCACACACATACATAGACATGTGCACACACACACATAGACATGTGCACACACACACACACATAGACATGTGCACACACACACATAGACATGTGCACACACACACATAGACATGTGCACACACACACACATAGACATGTGCACACACACACATAGACATGTGCACACACACACATAGACATGTGCACACACACACATAGACATGTGCACACACATACATAGACATGTGCACACACACACATAGACATGTGCACACACACACACACATAGACATGTGCACACACACACATAGACATGTGCACACACACACATAGACATGTGCACACACACATAGACATGTGCACACACATACATAGACATGTGCACACACACACACATAGACATGTGCACACACATAGACATGTGCACACACACACACAGACATGTGCACACACACCGCATAGACATGTGCACACACACACATAGACATGTGCACACACACACACACACACATAGACATGTGCACACACACCGCATAGACATGTGCACACACACGCATAGACATGTGCACACACACGCATAGACATGTGCACACACGCATAGATATGTGCACACACACACATAGACATGTGCACACACACACACATAGACATGTGCACACACACCGCATAGACATGTGCACACACACCGCATAGACATGTGCACACACACACACACACATAGACATGTGCACACACACACACACACATAGACATGTGCACACACACGCATAGACATGTGCACACACACACACACATAGACATGTGCACACACACGCATAGACATGTGCACACACGCATAGACATGTGCACACACACGCATAGACATGTGCACACACACACATACGTTGCACAGGTTTAGCTATTCCAGTACACTTGTTAGCCCAGTGTCCCTCCTCTCCACACTTGAAGCATGCCGTGCCCCGTTTGGCTGACATCTTGTTCTTCCATTGCTGTCGCTTGTAGGCAGCACCCTTCAGGCCCACCTTGCCCCTAGCATACACCTTCTTACGCAAGTTCAACTTCACAAAGTTATTGTCCACCATTCTACTGCTACAACAGGGATGGTGATACATTGGATGTGGTGGACAACAGCAATGGTGATACATTGGATGTGGTGGACATCAGCAATGGTGATACATTAGCTGTGGTGGACAACAGCAATGGTGATACATTAGATGTGGTGGACATCAGCAATGGTGATACATTAGATGTGGTGGACATCAGCAATGGTGATACATTAGATGTGGTGGACATCAGCAATGGTGATACATTAGATGTGGTGGACATCAGCAATGGTGATACATTAGATGTGGTGGACATCAGCAATGGTGATACATTAGATGTGGTGGACAACAGCAATGGTGATACATTAGATGTGGTGGACATCAGCAATGGTGATACATTAGATGTGGTGGACAACAGCAATGGTGATACATTAGCTGTGGTGGACAACAGCAATGGTGATATATTGGATGTGGTGGACATCAGCAATGGTGATACATTAGATGTGGTGGACATCAGCAATGGTGATACATTAGATGTGGTGGACAACAGCAATGGTGATACATTGGATGTGGTGGACAACAGCAATGGTGATACACTGGATATGGTGGACATCAGCAATGGTGATACATTAGATGTGGTGGACATCAGCAATGGTGATACATTAGATGTGGTGGACATCAGCAATGGTGATACATTAGATGTGGTGGACATCAGCAATGGTGATACATTGGATGTGGTGGACAACACTACTGTGTGAAACATTCTTCACATGAATAACTAAATAAAATTTTTAATGCTATAAAATTGACAAAAATAATGATAATAACAAGAGACAAAAATTACAACAATAATAAAATTGTCTGCATAAGATGCACTGGGTTTGGCGATGGGGTCTGCGCTGGTAAGCATACATACAGACGCAAGGAGTCGCGAGTGTTTCCAGGACCAAATGACTCGAGCAACGTAGTTGTCTTCCCAAAAGAAGACAACTCGGTTAAAATAGTGGTTTCCATCGCAATTATAACATATAAGTGTTTCTGGTACAAAACATCACAAATTTCTAGGATTGTAAATGTATATTTGTTTCTTTTATAACAAAAAAGTTTGCTGTTGGCCTTTTAAGGTGTTTCAACTTTACTTTCAATAATTAAATTAGACATTTCAACGACAACTATTGCCATTTATTGTAATCAAACTGAAAAGCGCTACTGAGTTTTGCGAACTGTTCCAGGACCAAATGACGATTGAGAAAAACAGGCGCAATTCTCATTCCATATAAAGATATATTTAATACAAGAGGGCACAACTTCAAAGTTATTTATTTGATACAGCGAGGGCATTACTCCTAATTAAATCAGTTGGCAGCCTTAATAATTCACCAACCTGCGAGGGGCAGAGCTTGCTTTAGCCTTTTTGGCAAGTTTAGGAGCAGACAATTCCTCAACTACACCAGACTGCAAAGAGAAATAAGTTTTGTACAAGTTGGAAGGAGATATCACAGTTCCAGTAGAAGACAGTTTATTGTATTACCGTTTCACTTGTTGCCTTGCGTTTCCTTGTAGTTGCCTTCGTCTCTGCTGACTTTTCCGACTGTGCATTTGCCGAGCGTGGCTGACCTAGATGCAAGAGTCATTGACAATGTTATTTGATACTACTACAAAACATTCAATTGTCGGGTATGTAATGAAATTCTATTATAAAAATCATCATATAAAATTACAAAAGGTAAAACTTGGGTCGTTAAAAAACTGTTACAGGTGTAAATTATGACCAGCTACATATCACATGATTCGAGCATTTGGTCAAGCCTGTGACATCATCATAACAACAAACATTGACAAGTTTTTGTTAGCTACACCATGAGAAACAGCATGTGGGGATTAAAAAGCGTCGCATTTTATAAAAACGGCGCATTTGTTCCCATTCATCTAGCCCGGGTAGCTCAGTCGGTAGAGCATGGGACTCTTAATCCCAGGGTCGTGGGTTCGAGCCCCACCTCGGGCGCAACATTTTATCATCACCAATTGAACTATTGCCGATGATGATCAATTTTTGTGACTTCAGTGGGATTGTAGAAATGATTTTGGTCAAACTTGTAACATAATAAATGTTATACCCTTTGATGCACCAGTTATAAACGTTTATAATATTGTATAAACTTCAAAGTGCCACAGCGCTCAACTGTGCATGTACTCTAAAACAACATGTCATCACCCAATGATAGAAAGTTCTGCTAATAGACTGTATTTGTATGATGGTCAGTAGAAACCAGCTCAAACTTGGTCCACATCTTTTAGGAATAAAAACTAATCAGCTAATCTAATCATATCACAGAGACAACTGATGTAATAAACTGAGCATTGAGCAGACAACTCTAACATGTAGGATACCTTTAGCTTTCCGACCCCTTTTCTTTTCTTTTATTGGGGAATGCTGATTACTATCATCAAAGTGGAATGGGTCAGCAGTTGGCTCGTTGTGCTGCAAGTAGACATCATTGTATACGCAATGACCAATCAAATAAGTACAATAGCTGTTATGTCAATGTCATGAAACCCAACAAACCTGTCAAGGCAAATGGTCTTTCTAAAACTTTATTGCAAGAATTGTACATGGTTTTAAAAAAACTTGGCATTTTTATAGCTGTTTTGGCTGCGTCATTGTTTTACCGGTTATTGATGAACCAGGCGAGTACTCATTATTTGAGAAAATAAAAATTGACAATTGTCCAAAAATTTTTCAAAACTTTCAAATTACTAAAATGACATTTCTAAAATTAATTTACAGTTTGAAAGATCATAATTTAATACTATTTACTAGTAATTTTAATGCCGAAAAGCAAAAAAACGGCAAATCAAGATCGAATACAAACTTATCAATTTATTAAATTATAACAAATAGATGTAAAAAGTACAGCAGCATTGCAATGGGTCATCTACTAGGTAGATATATAACAGTCTCTACTAGGTAGATATATAACAGTCTCTACTAGGTAGATATATAACAGTTTCCAGTAAAAATAAAACGATCAATGGAAACTTTCAGATAAATAGAGCAGTGATAAATTTATTTCGCTGACAGCAAGCTCAGCATAGCTCCTGTGAGACAGGTATCGTACCACCTGTTGGGACGATTTACCATGCCAGTCAGAAAACACGTACCCTTGATTTTATAAATCCTATTTTTCTTTAGCACTATGGCAGTTTGCGAGCTGTTTTGAAATAGGCTTATAAAAAGAGAGGTTTCATCCCAAATTTACTCAACAAGGTCATTTTTACAAAAGGAATATATTACAGCAAGGTCCAGCTATGGAGTACAGCAAATGGAGGTGTGCCACTTTAGTAGTTGTCTGCTCCTAACAATGCAGTAAAAAAGCAATAGAGCTATTCCTTGTACATTTATTCCAAGACATCTGCAGTAAATAAATGTATCTATGCTAGACTTGGTTCTCAGACTAACCTGAGCTGAACTGTTTGCTGGCCTCTCTACTGATTGAGTGGAAGCAGTTGAACCAGTTACTTGAGACAAGACTGAGACGGCTGCTGGTTTATATACGGGACGGTGTACCGGCGTGCTGGTGTTAGAAGTAGGAGACGAGGCTACGTCTCTCATAGATCTGGTAGAGGATACAGACACAGTAAATGGCTTGTACCCAGAAGTCAATTTACCCGTGGAAGTCTGTGACACACCATCTAGTCTGCCGCATACAACCTCAGGTTGTTTTATTTCATCAGTAGCAGAAGTGGATGGCACCGACTTCATAGCCAGAGTTTCACATGTTGATTCCCTGGCAATGTCAGTTGGAACGTTAACCAACCGCTCCAGATGTGCCTTCTCAGAGTGAGTTTTTTGTACATCATTGCTTTGAGTCTCAGCTCCTTGCACAAGTTCTTTCCACCCTTTAGGGACTGTCCTTGAGCGAGGCCTTCTACCCATAAAGCGTGAAGGAGGCAAATGCGTGGAATCACTAGTGACCTTCACCTCTGTCAATGGCGGTTTTTGCATATTTCTACAGAGGATGGATGAGGGATTGACACTCCTTAAAGTGGTAGACGGAGACACAAGACGCTGTTGGAATCGGTCTGCCCACGTCCCTTGCTTAGCTGCATTTTCGGCAGGAACATCAGCTAACTGTACTGTGCGAAGATCTCCATTGGACGTAAACTCTACCTTTGTCTGTATCTTCTCCAGAGCTTTGCTAAAGAAGGTAAGAATTGACATTGCCAATCAATTTTGCCGACTTAAAACCTTGAGGCAGAGATTTTTCACTCAGTAATAGAGATAAACATAGCTATGAGAAGACAACCCTCAGTGACAAAGACAGCCATGAGAAGACAACCCTCAGTGACAAAGACAGTCATGAGAAGACAACCCTCAGTGAAAAGACAAACACAGCCATGATAAGACAACACTCAATAAACTCACACTGATACATGATTTCCCCATACTTCATTTTCTGCGTTATTGACCTTATCTACCTCAGATGAATTTCCCTTTTCCTTCAGCTTGGAGTACAAAATATAGCTGGCTGTAATATACAGTATAGTAATATATATACTGTAATATAGTAATATATCTACTGTAATATAGTAATATATATACTGTAATATAGTAATATATCTACTGTAATATAGTAATATATATACTGTAATATAGTAATATATATACTGTAGTATAGTAATATATACACTGTAGTATAGTAATATATATACTGTAGTATAGTAATATATATACTGTAGTATAGTAATATATATACTGTAATATAGTAATATATATACTGTAATATAGTAATATATATACTGTAATATAGTAATATATATCCTGTAATATAGTAATATATATCCTGTAATATAGTAATATATATACTGTAATATAGTGATATATACACTGTAATATAGTAATATATATCCTGTAATATAGTAATATATATACTGTAATATAGTAATATATATACTGTAATATAGTAATATATATACTGTAATATAGTAATATATATACTGTAATATAGTAATATATATACTGTAATATAGTAATATATATCCTGTAATGTAGTAATATATATACTGTAATATAGTAATATATACAATGGCACAGAAATGCATATATATCAACACCAATACCAAAACAATAACATAAATACACACCAAATGTAATGATACTCAAATAAATTCATGTCTGACCTTTTATATCGTCTGGACTTCCATCAATGTCTGCCTGAAATACAAATATAATATAGGAAACATTAGCCAAAGTATTATAGAATATAGCTTCGGTGTCCTAAACAGTGTGAAACCCTGAGGCTAAAGATCAGCGGATGTACACGACATTCTGCACCTTGTTTGGTTTCCTCTGGTGACACTTGGTGAAATAGTACTCCCATCTCTTTAGCTTCTTCTTCATTTCAACAATTTGACTTTCTCCGTTGTCCATAGTGAGAGATATCGCTGAGAATATTACAGCCTCCCAGCAACTGTCTAACAGATATAATATCTATACAAAGTCAACAACTGCAAGCAAAAACTACTGATATTCTTATTATCGACCTCAACTACATTACATCACATCGGGCGGAGCATGCAAATACGTGAGCGAATCCCTCGCTGAGTGGTAGCTGTGCCAACTACTACTACTGCTGCCACTGATGGTGATGCTGACTTTTCTTTTTCATGCATTTTATTACATCATCTATGGTCCTCATCAAGGACTGTGTTATTATTATATATTAAATTATCAATATGATAGTAATCGTCTATTTATTAGTTAGTATTATTTATCGGTTATTATAATAATGACAACAACATCATCATTATGACCATCATCACATCATCCTGCGTCTTTTTAGTCTAATATGGTGGTCAGGTTTTTTAAACTAAACTATTTCTTCAGTGTTCCAATTGATGATGACTCATCGTGAAGTAAATCTAGTGAAGACTCCGGAGAAATGACTGAGAGTGAAGTTGTCCACTATACTAGCTGGGCTTGCATCTATTCTTCCAAGGGGAAGACAACTTTCAAGTTTGATCACACATTCAATTATAATGGGTATCAGCGCCAATAACAGTACATACGCCAGGCGTCGCAGAGTTTCGAGGTAATTGATTTTATTGGCTAAAAAAACAAAAAGGCTGAGGACTTTTGTCAGTTTTCAAGTAGGACACGCCAAACCAAAAATTTTCAAAATAAGTGCAAGGGATATCATCTCCTACCTCACTGACGACGTTTATTTCTAAAATGACAAAGAGGGTAGTTTATATAAATTACTGCCTTTGGCGTTGATGTTACAGTCATACAGTTACAGATAATTTTCAAAGTCTATGGTCACGGTATCTAGGGAAATGTGCGTTTCCGTTTTGTAAAAATACAAAAATTATTGTCAGTTTTGTATTGGTCAAAACTGCTGCTTTAATTACTTTTGCAGGTTCTTTTTTTTTATTTCAGCTTTGAATCTAATATGTCTTCTTTCTTCTAAATGCATTTAAAATAAATATAAGGATATAAGAACAAATTAAATAACAAATCTGAAATATAATCTTCTATATAATTCAATCTGATAAAAAACTGTTTCCGTTTATTGAACCAACAGAGAAAGTCGGTAGTTATCCCCAATGATGATCACCAGTGATCTAAAAGTAGTTGAATCCAGCCAATCAGCGCTGAGTTGCAGTGACCTAATTTGTCTAACAATGAAATAACCAGAATGACTAGTTAACCGATAGTAAAGTGACTTGCTTAGTCAACTTTTCTGGGAGATTTTAGACTGCATGATACTGTGCAGGAATTACTGGTAACGTTATCAGTTACCCCGGTAGCACACCTGCACTTCCCCTAGGTAGGCAGAGTTGTCTACTCGCTGTAGTCAGCTTGCTGACAGGCCGTTGGTATCACTACCTATCCCTCAGCATTGTGTGCTGAGGTAGGCTAGATAGGCAACGTCTGCCAGGTAGGGCTGTAGTCTGTCTGCCACTCCTAGACAACTTAAGGCTTCTAGACCGAAGGGTCGTTGAAGCAGTTGTCTCCTGGAGTGGTAGAGCTGTCTAGTCTTGTGTAGTCTGTGAGAAATTCAAGACAATCTTGACTGAGTGTGAACTGGTTTTATTCTTACAAACAAAGGCCAGCTGAGCATCCAAGGTAACACTGACTAGTGAGGAGCTCAGCCGCTATATTTATATAAAACGTTATGTATCATCCATTGTGTAGGGGTTAGCCTTAATGCAATGTACAAGAAAGGGTGGCTAACAAAGGGTGACTTACGCTCATATAAAAATAGCCTTAGTAGTATATGATTTGACTAGACAAAGAAAGGTCTACAACAGGTTGGTCATGTACGCAATTGATTGTTGCTATGTTTACAGGTCTCCACAGGAAGCCATTTTCACGTACAATACTATTCTAACGCTACTAGATGCTCAACCTATCCAGAATGAATTTTGTCACCAAAGATCAACTGATAAACTTGCAGAGATAAACCGTTAACAGCAATCCTGTGACATTTGTGCTGTTTCTTTGTGGAATAAATTTCATTTTCGTTTTTTCATTATAAAATATGTGTTGTTTGCATTTGAAATATTAATCAACCATATTTGGCTGTAGATATTTTTATGCTCAACATCTCGGCATGTGTACTATATTTTTCGATCATCTGATGTGGCTGCAATGATTAATTTAATATTTTGTTCTCGTCATGTTATTTTGTTGTTCTAACAGCAGCCAATCAGAAGGACGCATTTCAACTGCAATGCACAACAGTCGCTTTTTTTAAACATTACGGTTGTTGTCAGTAAGACGTCTGTTTGATAAGTATAAAAGCTGGCAGTTGTCTGTGAATAAATCAATTGATAACTGGAGCTCAACTCATGCTTTGGTAATTCACTCTCTAAATGCTTAATCGACACTATCAATAATCAAGGCATTACTGGCAGACAATCAGTCGATTAGTAGACTATTGTTATCATTGAGTCATCGCTTGCCAACTCAATGGCATCTTCCTAGTTGATGATATATTCTATAAGTCTATAATTAATATTTATTATTTAATTACTAATTATTATAGTACGTACTAGAAGTAATTTTTATCTAGTACTTGAAATATTGTGTTGGCTTGTTTATATTGGTGTTCGTGTAGACTGACGGTAGTGCGCTGAGTAGTATTGTAGAGCATACACACTACATAATTGCTACTCGATTGAAACTTTGAAATTGACGGCATCAGACCTATTAGGTAGCTGAACAAGCGTAGCCGCTAGGCATTGAGGATAGACATAAATAGCTGAAGAAGCGTAGCCATGTCTATTGCGTGGCAGGTCTTCGTATGCAGTTGAAAAAGCGCAGCCGCTAGGCGCTGAGGCTAGACATACTAGGTAGCTGAATAAGCGCAGACATGTCCATGGTGTTATAAAACCAGTAGGTAGCCGGAGAAGCATAGCCGCCAGTAGTGAGGGTGGGGTAGCGTCTCTTCTACGGAGAGGGAATTGTCTTCTCTCTTCTACTACAGGAAGTTGTTTTTCTTTCTGTGACAGTTAGAGTTCAATTAGTAGATAGATGATACTAAAGTGCTTAAATACGGGAAATGGGGATTTTACGCATATAGACACCATTTTGGGGTTTACTACCACACAGCTAGCATGAGACATAATGTCTAGCTAGCTGAGACTGTATATGACATAGCTGAGCACCTATGAATGCGATAAATTTAATGAGAGCACCAAATAAAAACCTGGAATCTTTTATTTGTTACTAGCTGATGCCATTGAACCTTTGCGATATAGATACATTGTAATACGATAATATTACCAGCACCCGATTTATGATTTTGTTTTAAGGTTTTTCAATTGCGAAATATTATACAGAAAACACTTGACTGAGGGCACTAAGTGGCATGAAATACAAAGTTCCGAAAAAAAAATATTAATTGCACTGGCCCAATATCACAATAAACTGTGTGAAACTCAACTTCAATGGCACTAATCAGTCTACTAGGCACAAAGCAAACTGATATTACAACTTTAAAGTGGTCTCAAGTGTGATCGGTTCGCTTGTGCCATATTAAAATAAATGGTGAAAGAAATCAACTTGTAAATGCCAGATTAACAGAGCACAGTTTTGAAACCACAAAAATTATATGTAAAAAAAAATTGGATTGACATTTTTCGGGTCTTTTTGTACCACAATGGTCATGTGTTATATGTTCCCCAGTCATATCGAAAGTGTGACTGTGTATTAGAGCACTTTGGGTGTTACTAGGGCCACCGTAGTAACATTTTTATTATATTGGCTTTAAGCACAGGCGGCTCCAATCTACTGGCCTGGTGGTAAGGGAGGATAGCTCAAGAGAGTATAAGAGGAGTAAAATGGTAAGACACTGCCAATTACGAGAAAATCAGGTGTTTGGCATTATCTCTAAACTAGCATTCACCCTTTCCTAAATGTTTCTGTGCTTTGATATTGACTGTTCATTATTTTGTTTTACTTTGTAGACTTTCTGAAATGCTGTGAATGTCCAACCTGTAGCTCAAACTACTTGGTTAAAACAATGCAGAAATTATCCAGATACGCCAGTCCAAAAGACACAAAATGTTTTAATAAAATGAACGATAATGGAGCTGTTAAAATTGGGAAATACAATCTAGTTGGCCCATTTCCAGTAATATTTTCTATAAAATGTAAGCCAGAATTGTTTGGGGGATGGGATATTAAACCCAGTCTAATATGATATCATTTGTCATCGGTCTATACCCTTGACCTATCTTACTGTATTATTGCGATTGGCTCTCTATAGCAAGTACATCTACAGATATTTATTATTCAGCTGGTTTTGCGCTGAAGGACTGATGTCCTTGACCACTTTTTTAGGTTTCTTAAAAATTATTTGATTTTTCACATCACTGGTAGGTGAACAAGTAGACCACAGGCGGCTCCAATCTAATGGTCCGGCAGTGGGGGAAGATAGTTAAAGCGAGTATATGAGAAGAATGAGTGAAAGGTAAGACACTCCAAAATCTGAAAAAATGAGGTGTTTTGTGTTATGTCTAAACCAGTATTTATATTTTCCCAAATGTTTCTGTGCATTGATTTCGACTCATGAATGGTTTGTTTCACTTTGTAGATTGCATGAAAAGCTGTAGATGTGTTACCTGTAGCTCAAACTCGCTGGTAAAAACAATGCAAAAATTATTCAGACACGTCTTTTCATAAGGCACAAAATGTTTCACCAAAATAAACGCTAATAAAACTGTTAAAAACAGAAACCACAATATGATTGGCCCATTCCCAGTATTTTAGTTTTTTTTTAAATGGCAACCAAAATTTATTTGGAGGTGTGATATTAAACCCTGTAGATTTGTATCACTGTTCGAACTGCAATTTGTTTCCTTATCCAGCGAGTATACCTACTGATATTTATCCAGTTGGTAGCATGCCTCAAGGAGGGACGCCCTTGACTTGAAAATAATTTTTTTATCACTGGTAGGTGATCAAATAGACTGTCATGTTGTTGCTGATAGCATTTATTTTGTCAGTAAAACCTTCTGGCAACTTTCTATTATTTTATAATGCACAAGTCTGGTCACAACTGAGGAGAAAAGTCAGCTAAGAAGAGTGGAGGCTTTTTTTACATCTTTTATCTTTTGGAGGGTCTTACCTTCTCTCTTTCATCTCTATACACTCAACTCCACTCAGCCACCCACCGCCAGGTCAGTAGATTGGAGTCGCCTGTGAAGTAGACTCCCATGTTGTTGTTACTGATAGCATTTCATTTGTCAGTGAGACCTTGTGCAAACTTTCTACTACTTCATAATCCATTAGTTTGGTCACAACAATTGAGTAGAAAAGCAAGCTAATAAGAGTGGTGGCTTTTTAACATATCAAACTATTATTATTATTATTATTGCCTTTTGGGGTGTCTTACCTTTTTCTGTCTTTCCACTCTATATATGTATATAAGTAAATATACCCAAACACGCTCCCCCACCCACCACCAGCTCCAAGCTAATAGATGATTGAAGCTGCCTGTGGTCTTAAGTAGTAGGTGTTACCTGTTCTATCAAAACAGAGTTGCCTGTACTTGGTTGCAGAGCAGTTATTATTACAGCTGTCATACCTCTCCATCATAGGACAGGCTCAATTCAATTGTTATTAGGCCATCACAACTCACACTTTAGATCTGTGTCCGAAATTTCAGAACATGGGATGAGGCAGGGAGGCATTTTATTTTATATTTTTTTATTTTATGGCTAAGCATCTCAGCCATGAGGGAGGTATTTTATTTTATCCTTTGTCGGTACCCCGATGAGGGAGGGTCATTTTTGAATTTTATATTTTACCAGATTGAGTGAACAGATGCGAGGGAGGCATTTTATGAAGCTCGACGATTTTATACTTTACCAAAATGGAAAACCAATTGCGGGGGAAATAGCTTTTGACTCTGCTTTCAATTGAAGGGTGCCGCTAGAGTCCTAGCGAACATGGTCAGGAATAATTGGCTATGACCTATAAATCATGTGCTCTTTGGTGGCGGCGGTTATAAAATGAATGCGGGCTGAATTATTTTACATTTTACTATTTTAAATGGCTGGCACAGAGATGTGAGGGAGGTATTTTACCATTTTCTATTTTATTATTTTATTTATCTTACTGATTCCGTGCGTGCGCGCGATTTTGCATTTTATCCTATCCTTGTACCACGTGCGGGCGTTGACACAGATCTAAAGTGTGAGTTGTGATGGCCTTATTATATTATTATTATGATTATTTAGTGAAACCAGTTGAGTAATAAATAATAATAATGTATTAATAATTATTATAATAATTAATAATTATTACTTTTATAATTATTATTAACAATAATAAAATAAATAATAATAATTACTTATTATTATTATTATTATTTATGATAGGAGGAGTAGTAGGTAGTAGTAGTGGTAGTAATAATAAATATTTAATATATAATAATAATAAATAATAATAATAACAGATCCTCATCATCATCGTCATGATCTCATTATTATGATTGAGTTGATTCTTCATTGTCATTAATAATTAAATTAATCTTTAATCTTAATAACTGATAATAATGATAATAATAATAATTATTATTAATTATTTATCAATTATTAGTAGAAGTAATCTTTAATAAATAGTTACAAAATAATAACGTTTTTATTTTTTTTCATTTATTAAAAATAATTGATATTATTATTTGTTATTATTATTTATTTATTATAATAAATAATTATTATTTATCAAATTAAATAAAAAATAAATTATTATTATTTATTATTGTGAATTATTATCATTCATCATTATTAGTAGCATTATAATTATTAGTTTTTGTCAAAACAATAATTAATGTGCAAAACTTTTAAATCGAAAATTAGCATAAGTTGTAAATAATATAACCAGACTTGGTTGGTTTTTGTCATGGTGGTTGGTTGATGGTTTTTGTATAAAATATAGCACGTGATAAATTTCCCGCGCTGAGTAAAGTTTATCAGCAGAACATAAACAAATAAATGTCGCAGATAGTCACAGTTGTGAGGCTTTTCCACAGAACTACTGGAGTTTGCTTCACGGAATATTCCGTGGTTTGCTTGAAGACCATAGACCTAACACACTTGTGAAAATCTAACATTGTATTAGTAATTATTGTATAAAAGAAGTTTCATCTATATCTATGGAACAAAGCATGAAAACACCAGCTATTTAAAAAAATTACGGTAGATTCAATGCTCTCCCACATGATTAGTTAGAAAGGCTCATAAAGTGAAATTATCGCTCTGAGAGAGATCAATGACATTTGATATTTGGTAAATAAATAAAGCAGTTTTGTTTTTTTCAAGCTTTTCGACAACGGCACCACCAATAAGAACAGTCCAACAAACATAGTTAAAGAATGGCTGACTTGGATGTTATGACACCTGCTGAAGCAAATCCGCAAAATGTGCAAGATTTAACAGTGTTTGTAAGGGCTCTGAGTCTTTCAAAAAATTGATCAATTATTTTTTGGTAGTAGTTGTTAGTAGTAATAATAAATAATAATAATTAATTAATAGTAAGAAGAAGTAGGTAGAAGAAGATTATGATAGATAGATAGTATTATTATTATTATGAATGATGATTATTGTTATATTATTATTATTTATTAATTAATTAAT
This sequence comes from Cryptosula pallasiana, assembly GCA_945261195.1. NCBI lineage: Eukaryota > Metazoa > Bryozoa > Gymnolaemata > Cheilostomatida > Cryptosulidae > Cryptosula > Cryptosula pallasiana. Next base: position 47,041,688 of record OX183133.1, on the reverse strand, counting down.
ATTATATATAATAATGATAATAAATAAACAACAATAATAATTATAAACACCAGCTATTTAAAAAAATTACGGTAGATTCAATGCTCTCCCACATGATTAGTTAGAAAGGCTCATAAAGTGAAATTATCGCTCTGAGAGAGATCAATGACATTTGATATTTGGTAAATAAATAAAGCAGTTTTGTTTTTTTCAAGCTTTTCGACAACGGCACCACCAATAATAAGAACAGTCCAACAAACATAGTTAAAGAATGGCTGACTTGGATGTTATGACACCTGCTGAAGCAAATCCGCAAAATGTGCAAGATTTAACAGTGTTTGTAAGGGCTCTGAGTCTTTCAAAAAATTGATCAATTATTTTTTGGTAGTAGTTGTTAGTAGTAATAATAAATAATAATAATTAATTAATAGTAAGAAGAAGTAGGTAGAAGAAGATTATGATAGATAGATAGTATTATTATTATTATGAATGATGATTATTGTTATATTATTATTATTTATTAATTAATTAATATTATATATAATAATAATGATAATAAATAAACAACAATAATAATTATAAATAATAATTAACCAACCACCATAGTAGTAGATAGATAGTAGTAGTTAGTAGTACTAATAAATAATAATAATATATCTATTATATATAGTAGATGATATCAATAATTATTGTTTAATCATCATAATAATCATTATTATTATTCATTTGTTGTTAATTGATCATCATCATCTTATTAATAATAATTAATAATAATAATTTAAAAAAATAATTTGTTTTTTAAATAATGAATAATAATGTTATTATAGATAATAATTATTATTATTAATTCATATATTAATAATTAATTTTAATATTATATTATTAATTATTGTTTTTCAATAATTGATTGTTATTATTATCAAATAAATATAAAGGAATAATAATTGTAGCAATAATTATTATTATTATTATGAATCGATAATAATAATTTATAATTATAATAATAAACAAAAAAATTATTACTTGCAAGTTAGTAAAGGTAATTATTATTAACAAACCACCATTACATACAATTATTACTGATAATTATTATGATCTCTACTTTGTATCAAAACTAACTATTATTTTATAATAATAATAATGGTAAATAATGATAATATAATTATCATTTATTATTTGTTACTGAAGATGCTGCTCCTCAGTATTATTATAATGTATGTATGTAACAGCGCTGGTAATTTTGAATCAAAGATCTTGGCTGAAGTCATACTCAAGTCTTTGGCCCTCTCGACTTGCTTACAGCCTCAAATAAAAAACTTGAGGCTTGAATTGACAGTTCCGTAAAATCACTCCTGATTTGTTTGCTTTCTGATTAACTTGAATCGATTTTCAAGCATAATTTTGCAATTGTTCATCGATAATAACAAATGTTTTAAATTTACTTAGTTGCGCATTATAAATACTTCTGTTTTATGCTGTTTTCACGTTATTATAACATTGTTCTGTTTTATTATGCCGTTGAGAATTGTCCTTTACTGCTTCCCAAAGCGATGGCTTACAATGAAGCATCCACCAAGTCAAAATTGACTTGTTTATTGAATTGTGGACCTAATTTACTTGAATTGATGCGTTAGCAAATCAGGTAATTCAATTGATTTGCTTGTTCCTACTCGACAAAGTTTTAACTTGAATTGTTTGAAAATAAAAGTGCTTGACTTGTGACCTTGTGTTAAATGACTTAAGGTACTTGTGAGTTGCAGTTTTGTTACTCAGTCACAGCACTGGTATGTAATCGCCATAAAGTTAATGAATTTATGTGAGAATCTACAAACAACAAATCACTACTTCCTACTTATTCCTAACCAATAAATAATATAACAACAATGCTATCATTATTTATTATTTGTTGTATAAATAGCTTTAGTTGTTATAAATTTAATAATAATGATAATACTTTATTTTTATTGCTATTATCATCAACTTTTGATTCTATGCGCTAAACATGATGATGTCGATGGTTGGCTTATTATTCATTTTCCAATCATCAAGTAGTAACTAAGTAGTATTATTGCAAGCACAAGGAACAGTTGCAATTATCAGCCAGCAATGGACATTAGATATTTTTAGTTCAATCTGACTGATTTATTGTTATTGCTATCCTAAGGTGATTATTATTATTACTAATTACCGTTTTATTGTTCATTTTGCAGATGAAGGAGTTTTATATGTATTATATCTCTTCTATTTATTATGACGAAAATTTTAATTTGCCCTACAAAAGAATCTTGTGCACAACAATGTCATATAAAACTGCAGAGACCAATATGTGTTATACTTATCGTATAATCACTCAATCTTAGGAAAACTGTACGTAAATACTGCATGCCAATCCCTACTGTGTTGATAACCCACATTCTTACTTTTGTAAATCAACTATGGATTGATGAGATGACAGGCAGAGGTGGTTGTCATCACATATGACATTGTTATTTAGTCCTGGTTTCCCAATAATGATCCACTTCTGTCATGTTTTCTTACTTTCATACTGAGATAGCTGTAACTGATCTATCATCGCAAAGTGTGCTTTTAATTCCTTGTATCTATTGGACCCAAAAAATCTGATGCAGTGGTGGCTCGTGTTTTTTGCTTCTGAAAAACTCGGAGCTGAAATTATCATACATACAAACTTACTGCACTGCAAAGACAAATATTTAGTTGTTCATTCTGGGAAGTGCCCGAATTTTTTCCTAGTGGTATATAAAATATTTTGGTGTTCTTTGCAGGCCTGGTTTCAATTCATTCCAGATGTGTTTGCACTCGTTCCTATTGCCATTTCTTCCTACGACTAAAGATTAACTGTGTTCTATTCACAATTATTGGTCACTTGACCTTGATTGTGTGGTGAATTTTTTACAATGGAATAAAAACCATACTAAGCTTTGATCAGAAAGCTTTTTTTCAGTTTTTATTGGTGAAAATAATTAGTCACAGTCAGTGGCGGATTCAGGGGGGTAGCCATGGGAGCCATGGCGGCCCCCTCCAGAAGAAAAAGTGAAGAAATTTGCTAAGTTTGGCGCCATTTTTTTTTGTGCCCATAGTAACAGTTTTCGATTGCACGTCTGTTAGTGGAGTGCCCATTGATAATTGTCATCATAAAACACCTTGTAAAAGTTGATCAATCAAAGTATGGCCGTAGAAAAGCGTAAGGCAGCAACAAGCATTCTATATTTTCTCATTGCACCTCCAGGGTAATAATTATCATTCGTTTCTTTTTGTTTTAATAATTAATTGCTAGATGATGAATGATGATAGATAATAATTAATCAATAATATATATATATAATAAATAATAATAATAATTATTATTATAATAAATAACAATTAATATGTCTAATCTATTATTTTCCTGTCTTTCTCTTCAATGCAATAGCAACAATGCATTATAGTAATGCACTATTATTTTTATTATTACTACTAATTTATTAATAAATCATTGAATTCATTTATTATTATTCATGTTATTGGTGAATGAATATGCGCACAACACTACTAAAAAAGAATCAATTCTACTTCTAAATAACAACTAACTTATTATTATTACTTACTTTATTATTACTACTTACTTACTACTCCTTCTGCTACTACCACTACTTACTACTGCTACTATACTACTACATACTAAAGCTAAATTATTATTAATTATTACACTTTTTAAAAAGTTATTGTTATTTATTATTGTTCGTTATTATTAATTTATTTAATAGTCTTTTCTTTAGAACAATACTTTATTTTACAAAAGTACGCTGATCTGTTGATTTTTTAGTAATTGATAACAATAATAATGACAACTTGTAAGAAGATGCAGATAGTGGTAGCAACCTTTCTTCTTTTGTGCAGATTTGGGCCCACACGGCCAGCCCCTTTCTATGCAACATACATGCTGGCCCACTTTGAATGAAACATACATGTGTGTATGTGTGTCTGAGGGTGTATGTTTCACAATTACCAATGGTTGTTGATGTTGAATAAAGAATAGTACATACTTTACTATTCTAGCAACCATATTGAAAACACACCACATCATTTATTATGGTTTTGGAGGGGGTGCCAAAGAACACAAAGGGGGGAGCCATCAAAAATTTTTTCGGGGCTCCGCCCCGAACCCCGGTTGGCTCCCCCCTTTGTGTTTTTCTGAATCCGCCACCGGTCACAGTACCAACATGTTGTCTGTGGTATTCACCTATTTTATCTATCCCATATAAACAAGGAGTTATCCCTTAAATCTGCCACGGAAGATGATAACTCCCACAAAAAACTCCATTCCTTAGAGTGTGCGTACAAAAAGGTGACACAACTACAAAGGGTGCAATGCCAGACTACAATTTTTAGTTCTGTATGTGTCTAATGTGTGTTGTTCAGTGTATATATATTGTGCATATGTTGTATTACGCATTTGGCAAATGTTCACAGCAAATGCACTACTACTTGTATCTTGTATATGCTACATTTGCAATGCTATATCCTTATAGGTACAAACCATTCTCCAGCAGATGCAAGACAAGTTTAAGACTATGTCAGATCAGATTATTACAAGACATATCCTTTCATTCACTCTGCTCTACCATGTCTTGATTAAACGCTTGTTGGTTTGCAGTGAGGTTAATAGGAATTTGCCGTTTGTGTACAAAATTCTAATGTGGGAGTTGTCGGCTTTGTATGTATATGTACCTCCTACTAGCCTTGTATGTATATGTACCTTCTGCTAGCTTTGTATGTATATGTACCTCTGCTAGTATTGTATGTATGTGTACCTTCTGCTAGCTTTGTATGTATATGTACCTCCTGCTAGCCTTGTATGTATGTGTACCTTCTGCTAGCCTTGTATGTATGTGTACCTCCGCTAGCTTTGTATGTATGTGTACCTCTGCTAGCTTTGTATGCATATGTACCTCTGCTAGCTTTGTATGTATGTGTACCTCTGCTAGCTTTGTATGTATGTGTACCTCTGCTAGCTTTGTATGTATGTGTACCTCTGCTAGCTTTGTATGTGTGTGTACCTTCTGCTAGCATTGTATGTATATGTACCTCTGCTAGCTTTGTATGTATGTGTACCTCTGCTAGCTTTGCAATGTCGGACTGGATTTTAATCATTGCAATTACTGAAGTATTTCTATGTTGCCTATTGGAGTTGCTCTCTCATATAGCACTCGACCAACAATTTCACCATACCCAGTAAATTTCTTTAACCACTTTCAACACTGGATGACATGGGGACCAGAATAGATGATCTAGAAAAGAATATAGCTGATCTGATGACCCAAGCAGGAGTGGATGAGAAGTGATCGCTGACCAACAGCCGCTCCTTACTCACAAAATTCCATAGACCTGAATACTAGTGTCAAGTCTGCTTATACATAACACTCTCTCTATGTTTAACGATCACTATTTATGATGATATTATACCGATTTTGTACGCTGTATATTTATAGACACTCCTGTAAAATGCACAAGCGGCCGTATCTATCAAAATGATTTTGATAATAAAATAATTAATTTTGCAAATAAAATATATTAAATTGTGTAGATTCCTAACTTACAATAAATATTATATAGAAATATAAGACTATGATATCAACACACAAAAGGAGAAATCCTAAACATCAAAATTCTCGAGAAGCCTTCATGTCTAAATAGTTATAGCCTTAATGTTCAAGTAATGATCGGACACTGCTGTGATGTACGATTGGATTGTTAGCGTGAGGTTAGAAAGTTAGTCTAAAATGGTTTGACAGGGAAGATAATATGCTGAGACTGTCAGTAGTCACTGACCTACCAATTTCAAAGTTAAGTTCTCTGAATAACTGATGTGTAAGTATTGAGCTATCTACTGTGCCTCTGCACTGGTGTGTGTACTGTATAACATTGTATAGGGAATGGACTTGATGCTGTTTGTGTTTTTATATGATTTTGGTTGCATCACACTGCATTTTCTGCCATCTGTCTTTGCATAGCTTCCAACATCGCTTGCATCTTTTTTATCTGTAAACAATACACCGTACGAATAAATTATCGATATGATATCTAGTGATACTATGCGTGGTGAAGGAAGGCGCACATAAATAAAAGTTTTTTGTGTAAACTATCATGTAGGGAGTTGCCTTACCTCCTCATCCTTTGCACTGAGAAGCTGATCAACTGAGTCTTCGGCAGCTGATCGGCCAGCTTGTGTTGTGATTATACCTTTGTCTGTGATGTTGTTGTTCTCTGCGCTCTGAATATAGTTTGCTCTGTAGTTCTCATAGTGAAACTCCTCTGTGACATCTTTGAGATCTTGCAAGTGCGTTCTAAATTATTATAAATTATTTTGTGGGTTCATTCATACAACCTGCTTTTTCATAATGTGTTATCTTCATTGTAGTCAATAGTTCTCAGCATTCCAAACTATATATTTTAAATCAAATTTACCTATGTTAAAAGTATTGGAGTTGTCATCTTTTATCCAACTACTGTTGCGGGTGGACAACTCCACAAATACAACTACTCTGAAATGCAGAGGAATTTACAATAACTTACCCAATTAACATTCTTTTTAGTTTGGAGAAGTCTGAGTGGTCCTCATTCTCAACTGCAAACAGTCTGAGTTATTAATAAATGGGAAACACCGGCCACATTTTGGTGACAAACTGTTATATGCTATCAGTTGATTGTAGATCAACCAATCATTGTTTTTGTCTGCTCAGCAGTTGTCATGCGCAGCATGATCGAAAACTATCACTAATGTTGCAACTGTCTACATTCATTATTCGATATTGCAGTCATTGTAACACTTTTTGCATATAAATTAATGGAAACACAACTCCCAATTGATTACTAACCTTCAATAATACCCCAAGGATAGACCCTCGCTCTAACCTTTTTTCCTTTAACTTCAGTAACCGCATTACTTCCGATGACTGCAAATGGAATGGCTGCCTGCAACACACAACAACATCATAATCTTTGATTGCTTTGGTCACACAATTACAAGTAACTGAAAAAAACTCAAAGGAGAAAACTTCTCAATCATTTGCTACACGCCGATTAGTAATAAATAGTGCTAACTTTTAGTGCTGCATCTTGTCTTTGAAACTCTTCATCTTCATCGGGATCACATTCCGGAAAGTCGTATGTTTTTATTCCATGTTCCTTTATGTCTTGTAGCACCTGCATGTACATAGCCTCAATTAGTTACCACAAAAATACTTACGTACGGCACCCAATGCTCAAGAAGCTGCCCTTTTCTGTTCACTCTAGTAGTAATACATCAAAGAGTGGGCAACTCCATAAAAACTGCATTTACAGTAAATACATTCTGTGGTAGGTAATTGATGTCACATTACTGACATGTGATTAGCGAAGCAGACATTAACTTTAGTTTAAAGTTTAACAGGATATTTTATGAGTGATGGCATAGTATAGTATACACCCCACACAAGGATTATGTGATGATATAATATATAACTCCATCAATAGGTCAAGGAGGAAGTCAGTAGGTAGAAATCTATTTATATATAATATATGATGAATGCAGTATTTGAGAAGTACCAGATGAAACACCACCCTACGGTACAATAAATCCTAATGACACGTAATACGATATGAGCTCCGCCTACAACTTCGCACTTCGCTACTTCAATAACGCAAATTAGCTCCATTCAGGCTTCCTTTAGTGTTTTTTTTCAATTCAATGTTTACACTCGCTTCAGCAAAGTTGTCTCCACTTCATAACAAAATTAATAACTATTTTTGTATTAAAATTTGAAAAATCAGATGAAATCATGACCTAATGACAAAAAGCTATTAGAAATTCACGCACCGATGTACCCTCTGTTATGAACAATAAGCAACAAGATGGATGCCAATGAAGGCAGATGACTCACTTTAGTTTTGTGTCGAGCCACTTCAGGTTTAGTAAGAGTATCAGACTTGGCTATCAGAGGTATAATATTTACTTTATGATGTAGTCTCTTCATACACTCGACATCTATGGGTTTTAGCCTGTGAACATAACACATTACATGTATACCATGAGACAGTACATCAAGGACAGGTCAAGAGGTAAGAAGCTAAGGCTGTACTGACCCGTGCCCATATGGCGATATGAAGTACAATAGACAGTGTACCCTCGAGTCCTGTATATTCTTCCTGTTTAGTCCACTCTCAGCCTGGAAGTACTGGTGGAACTGGCGGTCAATGTAGTCTTCCACAGGTTTGATGCTATCAACAGAGGTAATATATAAAACCTATGCAAGAAATTCTGTTGTGAGTTATATACAAGCTAATATGGTTGATATCTGGAGTAATGGAGCAGAGAGAAAGTTGCATAACACATTTCGTGGCTAATATCGCATACTTCAACGGTTCATCTGCTGCGAGAAGTTTTCAATTACCTGCGGCAATGTTTATGACAATAAAATTACGGGAAGGTTTGAAGTGTTTTTTTTTGCAAAAAACTGACACATTTTTCAAGTTTTGTCATTTAAATCACCAGCATGATGAACTTCAAGTTCTAATGGTTTTTTTTTATTACTATAAGCGTTTGGCACGAGACATTAGCTACTATTTCATAGTATTAGCCGTGAGTGAGCCAAGAGTGAATTGTATATTGCATACCTTGAGGATCAAAAACAATGAGCTCTAACTGAGCAGTGTAGTTAGTAGATGAAACTAGTCACAAATGTATGCAAGGCAGAGGTAAATGTATAGCAACAGGCGCTGTGATTGATTGAAATAATCGGTGAGGATATGCACAACGAAGGTAGTGGCACCAGTTAGAATCCATTTCACACCTTGCGAAAACCGCTAGATTGATTTCATGCAGTTGTGGCGGAAAACTTGGTTTAATGAATTCACAAAATTCAGATGTACATCTGCAAACTGATTAAGAGTTTATGTGGATTATCTCAACAGCTGTTGGCTTTTCATTGTTTCTGGTAACAAAAGTTGTAAATCAGTGCACGTTGATTACTTCAACAAAAGAATTTACTCATCAATGAGTACAGTTGTATGCAAGCAGGTTGTATGCGTTGTACTAGGGCTACTGCGATGTAATCCCACGAATTTCACTGACATAACAGAGAAATATGGACTATTGCAAGACCTAATGGGGTCCTGGCAGAGTAGTTGCACTTAAGCGATGTAACCGGAAGTAGCTTAGTCGATCGTTCAACTTATCATCAGAAATCACGACTTGCTTGACTATTATTCTGATGTGAGGAAAGTTGAGCGAATGATATGACCAAAATGATGTTGTTGAGAAAGCTCAAAGAATCAATAAAGCATTTGGGAGTTCTTTTTGGAAAAATTTGGGTTTATTTGGTAAAAAAATAATTAAATATCATGTTCACGGGTAGAACCATAGTTTTGTATTTTGGGTTTAATTGAGCTTGCCAACGTAAACTAATGAAAGCGCGCCCTTGAACGATTACTGTGGTTTGCTTTCACAATGCCGTTGTAGTTCTACAATTTATGTTGATGGCGCATGGTCAGTATTATATACCCCAAACTTATCAGTCGCCGTGAATAGAAAAACGTTTATTCAGTAATTGTTAAAATGAAGTGACTATCGTTTAAATAGTAATGTTGGTGGAAAGCGGGCTTTCGGTTTCTTCAATACTAGCCCTGCACAAAAAACTGTCGGGACCCCATTGCATGCGTATTGTAGAGTGGAGGCAAAAACTTCATGAACAATCATGTTTATTTGATGACGTCACACTTCAGACAAACCTAGGAGTTGTCCTCTTGTACTACTAGAACAAAAAATTAGCTAGTAAGATTTAGTTTTTATCATGCAAGTCAAACCACATTGATGTGTTTAGTCATCATGAAGGAAAAGTCGACCACAAATGACCAGTGTGACCCAGCACTATCGATATGACCACAAAATTATTCACAAGGAAATTTTTCCGTAATAAAACTTTTTGGTCAGGAAATATTTAAACGAATATCATATTGGGAGTGACTCAAAGACACCAAATACCAGTGCAGTACTGGCTGCACCTAGCGATAAAATTAGTAGATCAAAGTCAAGCACAGAATTCTTACTAGCCATAAATCAAAGCAGAATCACTAATGACTGCAGATATCGCTGGCTACTTGGCACTTGATTCAGTTTTTTTTCAAACGAGTAAAAATATTTGATGACTCAGTTACAATTCTTTTCGTAAACGTTGAAGGTGGTCCAGATATGACAAGTCATAAATTTTTACGGCTGGCAACGTACATTTTTCGCAATTAACTGTTCAACTAAATTTTGTCAGCTACCAAAGGTTTCAACTGCCACAGGGGTGAAGGTCACTCACCTATCTTCGCCGTGTAGACTGTCGGAGAAACCGGGAGTGTCAATTATAGTGAGCCTCAGTTTGACTCCAGCTTCCTCGATCTCTAAATTCTGTGATTCAACTTTGACTGTAGAGTCCAAGCGATCTACAAATCATAGTTAACTATTTAGACTAAATACCGAGTCTGTAGACTTGTTTTTGTAACAAAGAAGTTAGTCACAGAGGGATTTCTCTAGAAATGTTATGTAAGACGTTATATTATGTCCGCACAAACCAACAAACTTGGATAAACTCAGTTACGACATGTGATGGGTGGTATTAGCCAACCAGCGAGTAAATCAAACAAGGAGATAAAGCTACATATATCATTTTATTCCGCTTGTCGGAAAGTCGCACCTCAGCTCTAAATGCCATCAAAGATATTAATTATTGTTTGCAACCAAAACACCTCATGCAATATGTATTATCAGATTAGAGCAAGAAAGTTAAGTTATATTTACAGGCATTTCGTCTGCGTACACATAAAAGTATCATTCGTTATTTTTTTTCCCATGTTTGTAAAGCTTTTTGTTTTAAGGTGAATGATTGCCAGATTTCAACCATCCATCACAATGATGTTATGTAATGTTTTGACATGATAATGGATAGAGGAGACCTATCTATTGTTTAGCATTGAAGTAGGCCCAGCTATGAGTCACACTCATGAAAAATGCACTAGAGATGTGTTCGTCTACTATTATTACTACTACTAGTAGTAGTACTAATCAATACAAGTAGTTACAGTGGTGTATGCATAATGCTCGGGTTTGTCACAGAAGTGAAGTCATTCTATGCATTTCTTTCTACCTGATTTGGCTAATCTGTGCTAATTAATTCATGTACAGGAAAAAGGGAAAGTTCATTAACATAAATCGCGTACTCCTAATTTTCTCACCTTCAACTCCGAGAGGTTTTTTGTCTTTATACAATTCAGACATGAACAAACTGTTGATGAGTGTAGACTTGCCGAGCCCTGATTCCCCTACAATACAGAGAAGGTAATATTTCACACAAACAATCAAATCTATCAAACGGAGAAGTCATAAATCAAAATTAAATAAGGTTATAGTAACATCGGCACAAAGATGTCCGCTAATCATTGATGTAAATATTTGAAACACGCGAACTTATTAAAACCAACAGACCACCAATTTCCGAACTTTTAGCAGTTTAACATAGACATATAAATAATGTGTGCTAGTGTATTGTGTTGTCAGTTATATGCCAACAACAGTCAGTGTCACATACTTATATGTCTAAGCCTATTATCGTATGATAAAATACTTCCAGCAGTTTTGAATCGTAAATTATGCAGCATTCAGGAAAGCAAAAATGGAAGCCATTCTCAAGTAGGAAAGGAGCTGATGAGGGACTTCCTCTTTTTTATTATTTTTTATCAGAGGAACAAATGAAAGACGGAAAATCAGGAATGATTAACTGCATTTCAACTTTTCACATTAACTTTTGATTAGACAAACGACAAAGAAGAACAAAAGATGTTTGTACTTTCTACCAAGTGAGGGTGTAGCCCCGCTGCCTAGACAGCTGCCTCTCAAGGATCAGTAGCTCCTTACATAATACAGACATTCACACAGTTTAAAGGAATAGATAGTATCTAATAGATGCATTGCAGTATTCTATAGATATTCTGTGTGTTTTGTAGTTTTGTAGTCGATACAATCGGCGATATGTCCAACAAAAGGGTAAAATTGTGTGAAAATTGGATCGTTTAGAGTGAATGGAGAGAGTCAACAATCAAACATAAAATAAAATATATGAAATGAAAGTTTCAATCTGATTCATCGAAGGACAAGATGTATAAAACGATTACTATTGAGATTTACTCAGTCCCAACTAATTGTCTATTTGTCGTATGCCATGCGTAAAAGTCATTTGATTGAAAAATAGATATTGTATGCTAAATAATGGATGTTGGTACAGGTAGTCGGGTTGGTTGTTTTGCGCTATTTGCTATGATATAAAGTAACCACAACTGAAGTGGTATAGAGAGACAGAAATCTTCCATCACCAGCCCATAGAATATAGAGTAATCCAGGAACTTGCCTCTCAGCTGAATATCTGTGAGAGAGGAAGTGAGCCAAAAACTTTGATAATAAAAACGAAATGTTTGAGAAAGGACGGGGGGGGTAAGAGAGGACAGGGGTGAGAGAGGACATGGGGTGAGAGAGGACAGGGGTGGATGTAGAGGGGCTATGAGGGTGGGGGTAGCAGTGGGTGAGAATAGACGTTGTATTGTAACAAGCTGATCCGACTCACCGACAACCATTACAGTAAAATGAAATCCTTTCTTGATAACTTTTCTGTGAATTTGATCAGGTAGAGTAGCGAATCCGATGCAATTCTCTTCTTGCTGTCAAACATAAAATAAATATCAATAAACAGCGATCGAGGCAGCGTATAATAAAAAATCACCTCAACGGCTCGACGTTAGTACCAAGCAACAGTTTTACCCCGTATATAATTTGTTGTGTGAGCTTCCTGCGAGGCTTTCCCGACACTGAATCCTCATCCCTCATATTGACGCAAACAGTAAGCAGTAGGGATGTGCAGACGTACAGCTTCGTGACACGCGCAGACGTACAGTTGTGACAGACAACTAGTTGCAGAAAACCAATTAGTATTTATAAGTCGTATCAATAAATCCCCATAGCACAATCCAAGCAGAAGAACAAATAGCTGGGAGCAGACTATAGCAACCACCTGCTAGCGATGTCAAACACAGTCATATACTAGGATGTAGATCCAGTTTCACAGCTTTAGTAAGTCCAAGTGGGTGAAAGTTTGCGCTGACAGAGAGTGTAATATTTATCTAACTGCACAGCTGTGAGCAGCGGAATAGTGAGACACAATGAGGGCTTATTCAATGCTCCCTTAGATTAAGGAGTCTTTTGTTACCCTGCGCTTGCATTGCATTCAATACTAGCCGCAATGATCAAATATTATTCAGTTGTTAGCCAATCACAAATGAATATATTATTCATCAATAATCTGGGAGTAATTGCCACATGGCATTATGATATGCGCAGACAGGTGTAAAACTCAACATGTCATCACCTGCCAGGTAGATCACTTCTATGCGATGGGTGATTTTTTGAATAACAGTGCTGGGAAAATGCATCGTGTGTGGTACAAGTAGTTGATCAAGGGCAATAACTCCTAGGTATTACAGCTAATGTACAACTGGCCTTGGACCATTGGATATTTCAAGCACACACTGCACTGTGTTAGGATATTATGTTACTGTTACACACAGAGAGACCATTCGCTACTGATATACCCCATGCATTCAATGCATAAACAAACAACTTGTCACTTGGGGTGTTTGTTTATACTGGCCTATACTTTTAGATGTCTATCTATCAATGAATACAAACAACACGTACATTATTATAACAGTTACAGTAGCTATGCTATTTCTAACCAACACTAACTGACAAAACTTAGAATACCTGGCTGTTGACAGAGTATGGCTTTGAAGACTGTGGACTCTGAAGAACTGGTTTAGGAGCTTTTTTTGGTGGAGTAGCCACATTTTGAGCAGACAAGATGGCTGGTCTGTCTCTTTCTCTCTCTAATCGATCAGCTCTTCTCCTGGAATGAGGTGAAGATGCTCCCAAATAGTCTGTACCAATACGAGACGTTAAGCCTGTAGCCATTTTGCTATCTTGTAATGTTGTTAAGTCCTGCAGTCTTCAGTAAATGCACAATGTGTATTTACATTAGCGATAGAGAGTGATAAGGTAACTCAGTCTACAAGTACTGAACTGTTTAAAGCTGCTGTGCTCTCAAGGTTACACTAAAAAATAGCTCATCATTTGCCATATGCATTCACTTATACCCATCAGAATAGGATTATCAATGCTGGCGCTTGTGAAACAATTCAACCAATGACTGGAGACTAGTTATGCATGAATTGATGTCTGCGGCCAATCAGTGATAATCTAGTGAAATCCAAACTGCACGCAAGACTGCGTAATGTTTTTTCCAGCAATCAGATGATAATCTGCTTATAATGAGTTGCAAATAGTGGCGTAGCTCAGATGCTTATCATATGTATACATAAGTTTTACAATAATCTGTACAGTCACTTAGTATGGGACTCTTATCTACTCCCCTTAATGGAAGCAATATCTTAGACATGAAACTTTGTTAAGAATGTTACTGATTTGATAAATAAAGGCTGTAGGAAATACACGTAACGTAACGCTAGTCAGTTTCTGAGCTTTGTACTTACACATTCGTCGACTAACAGTAAATTATCTAGTGCAAAATGGTGGCTATCTTTGTGTAATTAATTATTTAAAATTTTCAATAATTATTGCTCATCAGCAAACTAAATAGAGAACGTTGAAAAGCTATAACTTACCTGACAACAGCCAAAACAAATAAAATCAGTACAAAACCAGATTCATAACAAGCCGAGAGCTCAAAGCAAACAACACTTTTCTAATGTTACAACGATGAGCACACAATAGACAGTTTGGTGAAAGCTAACATCAAAGGATAGCACAAAGCTTTACTTATTGTCCCTGAGTAATCCTCTCAGGTGTAACTCTAGGAGATATAACATCAGTGTTGATGTATGACTTGCTTTTGAATAAAATTTATATATAAGTATCGCCTAGCAACCAACTATCCCTGCCTGACAGGTTGTGAAGGTGCCCCTGCCTGACATGATGTGAAAGTGCCATTTCTTGTATACAATGATTGATATTTTCCGCAATGTTTTGTATTATTAGAAAATGAATGTTTTTAAATACACCCCAGCCAGTAACTGTGAGTTATGTTTTTGGCTCTTTTAAGCTGTTTACCCCTGAAAATTTGGCTAAAGTATCTTTTTCAGGCTATAAGTTGATGGGAAATCAGTACAAGTGGGGATAGTTGTGGAGTTTCCTGCATCAGGTCACAGTTGATACTATCTTTGCACTTGAAGTATTGATGGATCCATAAAGCTATATTTTTGACTGCTATAAATAGACTATTGCTACAAGGTATGATGTAATAGCTGTCTTTTCACAATATCGTTAAGTTTCTGATGACGAGAGTTATTCAAAAGAGTGAAATAAAGTTCAACAACAATATGTACAACTATAAAAAATGCTTTTTAGATAATTATAGACTATTTGCGACAGTGGTTGTACCAGCTAGGTATGTGGGCATGTCTCACGCAATACTACATTAAATGTTGCAGTGCCGACAGGAATGCAGCGTGTAACGGGTGTTTATGATTCTCCACAAGAGTCTCTGTTACAAATGGCTGAACATGTACGGATGGTGCAAGGCTTCAGCTGGTAGGCATTGGTAAACTGTTGGGTTTCTGTCAGTGTGTGTAGACATGGACAGGGATGGGTGCATTGAAAGGGGGTATGTCCCCCGTCCCTAGGGGTATATTGTGTAGTGAGGGGGTATGTCCCCCGTCCCTACGGGTATATCGTATAGTAAGGGGGCATGTCCCCCGTTCCTAGGGGTATATTGTGAAGTAAGGGGGTATGTACCCCGTTCCTACGGGTATATTGTGTGGTAAGGGGGTATGTCCCCCGTCCCTACGGGTATATTGTATTGTAAATACATGCAAAGAAATGCAAACGACATGAACCATATTATGTATGTATGGAGGGTTATGCTGCTTGTAATTCATGAGAGTGTTTGTTACCTGTGGAATACTTACGTGCACTTATGGCTATTTCCAGTTAAAGTGCTGTGAGATTGATGACTTCCTGTGAAGCAGTTAGCTTAGAGCTCAGTGCCCTGATATAGCCTCTACATCTATGAGTAGATAGTGTATGTATTGTTGTATGTAAAGATATGATATCAGCTGTAGTGCTGACGCTTATATGAGGTCGGTGCAAAGTTAAGGACTTTAAACTTTCCCACCATAAATATCGCAGTATCACTCAGCGCGGACAGCTAGTCACTTCACCATAAGATACTCATAAATGTGATGAAATAAAAAATGTTTCATATCCAGATCTCAAGTACTAGCGGGCGCTATTGGGTGCAAAGAGAACAACCTGACTAGATATAACTTGTTGCAGCTGTAAATGTCTAAAAGTTGAATCAGCAAAAAAGCTTTGATATTCTGGTGAGCACACGGAAGGAGCACATGCAGGCAGCCCCATGTTGGAACTGTAGAACCGGTATTACCGCTGCCAAAGTCATTATTGCTCTAAAAATATCGTAGGAAGTAACGTTTTGCTTTTCTAATTCGAATGCAAAATCAGACTGGTGATGACTAGTTGGCATTTGCTACAATACAACACACATTTACAGCACATATTTACTGCGTGTAGACAACTCTAACCACTGACTAATGCATTCAGCTGTGACTCAGAGAAAGGGTGGATGCTGAGGGAGGTGCAATAAATGTCACAAACGCATGACCGCAAGCGTCCTGTTTGTCTGGCATTTACTAACTTTATTCGTATGTTGTATTTTTACGAACTTATATCAGTCTATTGTATACCCATTTTTATTTCACAAAAAATAAATAGATCAGAAATCTAAAAGTTGACATAAAACGGATCAGAATGTTGAAGAAGATGAAGAATGAGTTTAGTGAATGATGTAAAGAACAAGCACTTAGTGACACCTGTCACTTATGTTATCATATCAACAACAGAGCATTCCCAGTCCATCTGGAGATAACTCCAAACGATACTGTATTACATAACCTCAGACAACACCGGGCGGTTGTGTAAGGTAAAGTTCCAAACCAACAATAAATATCTAACAGACGTATTCCATGCATCAAGTCATTCTATACTTTCCGCCATCTTTGTCCCTCACCACCACTCCTGTGCACGCCTCCTGCACCTCCTCAAAGAAACTAGAACAAGAATGAGATGGGTGAGTCAAAGACAGCCATAGAGTGTCGGAGCACGATAGGGATGTGAAGGTAACACGGTAGGGATATGAAGGTAACACGGTAGGGATGTGAAGGTAACATGGTAGGGATGTGAAGGTAACACGGTAGGATGTGAAGGTAACACGGTAGGGATGTGAAGGTAACATGGTAGGGATGTGAAGGTAACACGGTAGGGATGTGAAGGTAACACGGTAGGGATGTGAAGGTAACATGGTAGGGATGTGAAGGTAACATGGTAGGGATGTGAAGGTAACACGGTAGGATGTGAAGGTAACACGGTAGGGATGTGAAGGTAACACGGTAGGATGTGAAGGTAACACAGTAGGGATGTGAAGGTAACACGGTAGGGATGTGAAGGTAACATGGTAGGGATGTGAAGGTAACACGGTAAGGATGTGAAGGTAACACAGTAGGGATGTGAAGGTAACACGGTAGGGATGTGAAGGTAACACGGTAGGGATGTGAAGGTAACACGGTAGGGATGTGAAGGTAACATGGTAGGGATGTGAAGGTAACATGATAGGGATGTAAAGGTAACCTGGTAGGATGTGAAGGTAATACAGAAAGCCATCTCATAGAGACATTATGTAAATGTGAGAGCTTACAGGATGGTGGAACAAGCGCAAACCTTAAATGATCAAAAGCAAAGCCTACACAAATGCTTTTGTCTGGAGGACTTTTGGGCAGGATTTAGGGCTAATAGTCCAATTTCATAGTTATAGGTTAGAAGCTGATGTAACATTTATAATGATTTATTGCCTGCCTGCGGAGATTAGTATTAATACAAACATACAATGTATACTTTACATATTGGACTGCACAGTGGTGTGACTTGATACAGAAGACGTCATAGGTAATCTAACCATGTGACCAAAGTGGCTACAGTATGGTCAGCTTTGGACCATAACACACCACAGGTACAAAACACAACAGTACCTCCTACCTGCGAGAGTTGTGTATGGTTGTACCACCGAGTAGAACCTTCATACCAGGTGTAGACTTGTTGAAGTTATACACTGCATTTGCCTCCTCATACGTCGCACCTCCCACAATGAATATTATAACACATTGAGGTCTACAACATTGCAATACACATTGAGGTCTACAACAGGTAATATAAGCTACCTCCAGTGCAAGAGAACTGACCTATCCTTGAGCTCGCTAGAGGTGAGGAATGGATATTGTGATTCTTTTAGCTTAGACTTAGAGATCTGATCTAGAAGGCTGGTAAGTAGGGGGGTATGCTGAGAGAAGATATTCTCCACCCCATTTAGTCCTTTAAAGAAACGTTTGGTGATTGCCATAGTAGACTGTGTACCAAAGAGATCAGCACTGCGCCTCCTTTGTCCCCCGTAATCCAGAATGTAACCCACCATCTGCAAATTCAGCAGAGAAATAAACAAACAAAACCCTAGACGTTGGTGCCTCCAAAACAATGTAAGCTTTTCCTTTTGCATGCCCTGACAGATTACACAACATTTGTCAAAAATACCTCTGAGATATTCTAATGCATTAATGTTGTTGTAAAATGCTCCCAAAATGCTGTATCCAATATTCTCTCATTTAAATTTCAATATTGGCTTGGCTACACAGGACAATATTTGTCATCGAAAGGCTTCAAGATGGAGGTGGCCAATACATCTGCACGTCGTGGCACTTGGTCTACAGGCAAACTAACATGTTGGTTTATGCCCGATGCCGAAGGAACATCGACACCCCTGATTGGTTGAAACAAAATATGTTTACAAGCTCATCAAGTTTGACCATTTACAACACATTTCCACTAGAATTTTTTTTATCGACAACGATTATGTAATTATAATTGTTGTTATCAACTTCAAATTCCAAAGGAATGCTGATGTTATATAACTTGTACATTCATTCCTTTGCATCGAATTAAGTTTAATGTAATACAGTTGTTGCCAAAACAATTTAGCCAAGTGGATATATTTGACATAGATCATTGATAATAACATTTAACAATAACAATAATAATAATTACAGCAATCAATGATGATTTCTGACAATATTCTTATGATTTAATAATAAGGAAATCCAAAATAATAAGTCATGGATTTTTTTATTGTGAAAAAAATGGGCTAACATTACAATTTGCGTTTTTCAATTATCATAAGTCGAAAATTATACGCACATAAAGTCGCGCTTTGTGCCGTATGATTGGCCAGTTCAATAGCAGCTCATCGATGTGCTCTAATACATCGGCATGCTACATCAGCCTGTGTAGCCACTGCCACATCGTAACAATCCATCGCGTAGATACGTCGGCACCAAAACATCGTGCAATGTAGCCAGGCCTTTACAATGCAACCAACATTACAGCAGTGATAAAGAGCGTCTACATTTTCCAACCTTTTGTTTGCACTATCAAATCAACAAGAATGAAGTTGTGTCCACAATTAAGAAGAATGAGGAAGCAACTCCTGACTAAAAAACAAAGACTAGAAGAGTAACTGGTATAGCGAACTCACTCTCCTGTCCCTCTCAGGAAGGCCCCTCTTAGTGAGCATGTCTACGAGCGCGTGCACGTCATTGTTGGTGTGACTTTCGTACCTCAGTGCGTACAACATCACCAACCGCAGCTTGTCCACCAACCTCACTTTGTCATTGTTGAGGAGAGCTCGCAACTCCTACATGTAAAACACCACACAATACAAACACAAAAAACAATGTGTTTGTAAATACAACACATCGAGTTGAAATAAATCATTTTTCGAGATTTCTTGACATATTTTTAATTCGTGAAACCCAAACACAACATTTCCATTTCATTGATTTATTCATCTAAACTTTACAAGTTGCTGACACAAACAGCTAGCGGGTAACTGTAACATGCAGCGATAAATAAACAGGTAAATCACCTGCAGTGACTTGCCATGCTCAGCCTGGCAGCATATCTCCTGCTCCAGCTCTGACACAGCCATTAGGGTGTGATTCTGCACAAGACGAGACAACTCCGACACCAGAGTGACATGCTTAGATACAGTGCCAGAGAGTTTCTTGAACTGTGGGTAGGTCTCTGCACACAATACAAAACCGTGTAACTATACATATATAAACAACCATATATATAACTGTACACGTATACAACTGTACATATAGAACAGTACATATACAACTGTACATATAGAACAGTACATATACAACTGTACATATATAACTGTATACAACTGTACATATATCTAACCAATAAACTTCTTCATGTCTGCAATAGATTCAACTTTAGACTGCTGATCTGAACGTCTTTGAAAATCTTCCATCAGTTCTTTTATTTTGGTACCAATCTCCCCAAAGTTAGATGTGAAGTTCTACAATAGACATCTGATTGTATATTCTCACCCATTGACTAGCAACACTCCATGTCTGTGACTGAACGCTACCAAATAAATTTAGCTAAAAACAAACCTTTGCATAGAATTCATCGTGTTCCGCGGAAAGCACAACATCCTGTAGATCCTTGGGGACGCTTGACACGTGAGAGAGGGAAATTCTATTATTCTGTATAGTGAGTAGCTCATGCACCATTGCTTGATATGTCCACTGCAGATATTATGTGACATTGATGACATCATAAGTCAAAGGTCACATCGTAAGTCAAAGATCACATCGTAAGTCAAAAGTCACATTATGAGTCAGAGGTCACATCGTCAGTCAAAGGTCACATCGTAAGTCAAAGGTCACATCGTAAGTCAAAGGTCACATTGTGAGTCAAAGGTCACATATTGAGTTCAAGGTCACATCATATGTCAAAGACCAAACCATAAATCAAAAGGTCACATCGTAAGTCAAAGGTCACATTGTGAGTCAAAGGTCACATTTTGAGTTCAAGGTCACATCATATGTCAAAGGCCAAACCATAAATCAAAAGGTCACATCGTAAGTCAAAGGTCACATTGTGAGTCAAAGGTCACATTGTGAGTTCCAGGTCACATCATATGTCAAAGGCCAAACCATAAATCAAAAGGTCACACCGTAAGTCAAAGGTCACATTGTGAGTCAAAGGTCACCTGATTAAGTAAAGGTGTGACAGGATCCTCTTTCCTATCTAAAATAATAAGCTGAGGGGGAACATCTGTTCTTCTAAAGTCAAACAGAGAAGCTTCCTTCGATATCGTTTGCTAAGAAGCGGAAGAAATATATTAAAAACCAAAATAACGTATTAAAAGACAAATCGGAAAATCACACATCAAAGTGTGAGTTAATAAATAAACCAATCACGAGTGAATGTCAACCATTAATAAACCAATTATAAATGTATGCCTACCCTGACAGCTTCAGCTAGCTTATGGGTGAGGTCAGAGTTAGCCTGATATCTGATGGTAGGACACTTCTTTAGTGACAAAAGTACAGAAGTGAGCCCCTCAATCGTACGCTGAAGACTCTTTCTATTCCACTGGTTTGCCTGCGGGTGAAACTATTTAGATATTGGTGGTGGTCAGAAATGCTGCTTTTACCTGCATCTCAAGCTAGTAACGTTATAAAAGTTTTGTAGAAATTCAAAGGACAATAAAACCGTTAATTGAAGGAGCTCAGAACATTTTGTGCTTGGCATTTTAAAAAATCGGAACTCTATCCCAGCCATCTGAACGTTCTTGAAAGCGTCTCAGCTTTTGCAAACCATCAAACGCTTTGTAAATTAGTTCTTAAAGTTTCAAATCCAAATCAATTTGCTGGTTCACTTACAGCTAGTAAACTTTCACTAAATACTGGCCATGAATGTGTTATTGTTTTTATTATCTACCAAAATTTTGATACATGCATTAAATATGGATCATTTTTGTTTGGATTGTTCCATGTCTATTGATCATCTAATAATAGAATTTAACACGGAAGTTATAAACAAAATGAAGCTGGCCGTTTTAAGGTCAAAAGACCGAAAGAATGTTTCAATGCTCTATAAAACTTTTATTGAGAAGTTAAAATAATTCATACTTTTTGTGAAACACTCATACTATTTGGACTTTTTGAGCACATCTGAATATTTGTGAACCAATTAGACGATTTCAAAATTTCAGCTGTTGCTCAACAGGAAACAAAGATTTATTCTACACAAATGCATAATCTAGCACGATCGATATTAATTCACAAAAATCCTCAAGGCTCTGCTTACACATGAACAAAACAGTAAGAAGGCTCACTCCATAAGCGTGTGAACACCAAAATTCACAACGATAATGCGTGCTGTTAAAATAGATCCACATCAAATGTTTTGTGTGAAATCTGAAATGGGTCCCGCGGTGTTCTCTTATGGAGACAAAATGATTGCTGTCGTGGAAACTTTGTAATGCTGTGTTTCGTACTAGTGTAAAAAAGGCATAAGCCTGTGTTTTGGCGCAGTTCACCACACTATTTACTGCATCGTCCCAATCTCTAGATCATTTTAAAGAGCCTTTGTTTAGAGCCATTATTTGCTATGCTCACTTTAAGATTTGGGAGTGAAATGACCAAATCCTAAGACAAACCGATGACAAACACAAACATACAAAAGGAGTACTCACTGTTTTGCACCCAACGATGTTGAGAGAAAAGAGATGTGGGCTGACAGCGATATAATCTCCATAATATTCCTGTACTTCTCTAACCGTTTCCTGTTCGTCCGCTTCAGCTAAATATTTTACATCCTGTTTGCTGACAACATTGCTGAAGTCTGAAAGGAAATAAAAATATTTCTAAATTCAATGTATAAAAAGCTGTGCCTAAGTACATTGAATTAGAGAAAAGGCAAGACATAAACCACCAATGACCACTTACAAATATAATACTGTCCGTATTTGGGTTTACGTAGTTCTTCTCGGAGCAAGGCTATATTATCTACAGATGGACGGAGAAACGCTACACACTTCAAGTGTTTCATATGCTCCCGAGATGGTGAGGTTATCTTTTCAAACAAGTAAACTTCTTTCTGTAGAATTTCTGACTGAGCATACACCATGCTGACAATGCTGATCTATAAAATATTATTTTACAACGTAGATCAACCATGTTGTTAAACTAAAGTGAACAGTGGCATTGATACCAAAAAAAAAATACAGTTTTCTTTCAACACAAATGTAAAATTTTTCATAAAAAATTATTATTTATTGTAATAATAATAATTACTGCCACTATTATTATAATAATAATAATTATCAATCACAATAAATAAGTAATAATAATTATTATTATGTAATTATTATTATTATGTAATTATTATTATTATGCGAAGGCAAAAAACAACTGATAAACATAATAAAGCACCGAAGTACATCATAATCATTTCACATTGTAAATGAGCAGGCAATAATAACAATCAGTAAATAAGAATTTGATAACAACTTACTGTTTCATCATCCATCAACAGCACTTTCATACCAGAGCCTGTTTGATCAATCATTTCAGTTACATATTTTTTTACAGCATAAACCACATCCATTTTGGAGTATAAGATGCAATGCTTGTGGAAAGAATGAGTTTTATTTGATTCCGACAGCAGAGGAAACTGACCCACAGAGAAAATTGAGTGAAACTACACTAGACTCAAAACATTTAACAGCAAATAATTATTTCTCATGTGATATTTTGTCCCTGGATTTCAGAAGTTCCTACAGAAGATGACCTTGACACAATAGTAAGGCAAAAACTCTTAACCAGGCTGTTTAAAAATAAAGATATTCATCATTATGTGGCATTGGACAAAAATATCAAAACGGAGCGAAGTTGCAAAAGTAGGCGTGTCAGCAAAAAGCAATAAACAAGAAGACAACTCCTCCTTCAATCAAGTATCTCTGACAAAACAAGGAGTTTGATTATCAAACTCCTTGGACAAACACAACTCGGCCACAATTCCAGTTACTTCACTCTAGTTAGTTAATTACTTGGCTCATTCGAATACGTCATGAGTAACTCTACTACAACAGTTGAAGCATCACCATTATTCTTTCGATTCTCTCAATTCCAAGTTCTCATTTAAAGATAGACACGCTACTTGATAGGATAGTGACATCAGTTATAATTTTAACTGCAGATAAATATAAATGTGTATTGTTATGACAGGAATCAGAGCAAAGAATAGAATATCAGATTACTATATTGGGGTTGTCTACTCTATGCCAACTAAATTGTTTTGAGAACATAACTCCAACAATCCTTCCCAGCTTAAAGAATAGTAATAGATTTTCATACTGTCAGTCTACGCAATAGCTATTGAACAGACAACATCTCACTCAAAAAACTCATTTCTATATATCTATCTTAGTACTATTGAATCTGCTAGCATGTAATTCATACAGATATTCTACGCACTACCTGCTCCTATAGCCATCAAGGAGTCGGTGTACATACAAGAGTGGGAGATAGAGACAACGTTGTCTACAGACACACGAACTCAAATATAGAATAACCTACCTTTGGTATTGTAGTTTGTACCCACAGGATCTAATGCCTACCTGCAGATGATACCTACTACATATACACTTAACCAGAGACTAACATTATTCACAGCTAGACCTAAGTGCAGAAATCTGCATTTCTGCACTTAGAGCTAGACCGGAACCTGATTTTTTACGACATACCGTAGACGTTGATCTGAGGAAATATCGCTAACAATAAGTGCACAAGGTGAGACAATAATTTCCCACATTTCCATTCAGATGAGTATCACTCTGTATTCTTATTATCTTGCAGAACCAACGAGTTTGATTAAGCTAATCAAATTCTTTGGTGGAACAGACCCACATACTTTATTGTTTGATGTACACATTCGCGCATTTACCCTCCATCCTAATTAATAATCAACAACAAATGAGATCTGAATCAACTATTAAAATAGGAAAGATGAAATATTTTTTACTTAAAAATAAATACAATTGAGAGAGTGTAGAAGAAGAATTTTTGTCTTGCAAGCTAAACCAAAATATAACCAGTTCTACACTGACTGACAGACAATAAATGAAGCATGCACCAATAACAATCATAGCGAGTAAAGGGATTAAAGCCGACAGGAAACATCACAGCTGACAGTCGCGAAACAACACAAGATTCATCACATACTGTTTAAAGAACTATTACAAAAGTAAAATAGACATATATTTTAGTGGTCTGATGAATCTAGCCGACGTGAGTGATGCATTTACAGCACATACGAAATGATGTGCTGGTTGGTCTGAGTATGATATTGTAACTTTTGATGAGGAGAAAAATGATAAAAAATACATGATCTAATAATATAGAAATTAAAATTTAAGAAATCTATTTACAAAATACTTTTTGTGTAATATCAAAATACTTTGCTGGTGAGTGGCAATAATTATGTAAGAGATATATATGCTATGAGGTGTTGGAGGTGTGGTCAGTGGCGGACTGTATGACCCTAGATAAACATCTACCAAACTCTTCTAGTATCAACTTCTCACACGTGTCTGGCTTACACTTGGCAGCTTCTGCCTCGTGGCATTGCATTAGTAAACAGTCTAGTACGCCTTCTATTACCCCCATACTGAGGTGCTCCTGCATACTGTCCCTGTAAAAACAATCAATGCAGTAGTTGAACCAAAGGCTAACAAACACACAAGGGTAGATGTACATAAAAGCATTTCCCAATGTACCTCATTTTATTGGGAGAGTTGGGGGCCACCAATCCGGGCCTAGTTTGAGACTTCCTGTCTGATGTACTGTACTGCATAGTCTTGTCCATGGCAGCGTCAGCCATCCTCATTAGAGAGGTGCCGCTGTTGGAGTTATCCTCACAGTTTTTGCAGCCAACGCACTTGCACATAGTTCCACACATGATTCTAGCCTATAGACAAGTAACAGGAAGTGTTAATGAACAGACAGACAAAGTCGAGCCTGCAAGACTGAGTGATACAATAACCACACATGTGGTATAATGCTGCCTCTTACCTCAAAGCACTCACAGTAGTTCTTTAGACAACCTGACCTTTTACAGTTGCAGCCTTTCTGGTGACGTCTAATCTCTGCTGACTCACCTTTGCCTGCATCAAACCCATTACACACATTGTCAAACACATCTACGAGCAGCAACAGTAGCACAGACACATAACGGGCTGTGAACCTCACCTATTTTAGGATGAAAAGCATGGGGGTTCCTCATCAGACACTGTTTGATGGCTTTCTGTCTCTGCTCCTCCTTGCTCAGCACATTCGCACAACCGACACAGTTGCAGTTGGAGCAGAATTCTCCCTTGGCAAAACAGTCACAGTATCTAGAGTAACATGTATGCATGTATGATATACACAATATGTGCAATACTACGTGTAACCTACATGACATTTTTAGTTGATGTATAACACGCACAGTATCTATAGTATATCTCTGATACATTTACATAATAATATAAAAATAATAAATAACTGGTTTATACGTACAGCTTAAGGCAGTGAGATTTTGTGCAGTTGCAGGGTTTTCTTTGTCCGCTATCAGAAGTTGCTTCCTTCTTCACAGAAACTGGTTCCGATTTGGTCGTATCAGCAGCAGTGGAGATCTGTACATATTCCATGGCAGATGTTGTTGCTGCGCTGTGAGACACCACATGTACTGGCTGTAAATACCCAAGCCACAGGTAGAGGTTGTTGGACTGAGAACAAGAGCAGAGAGAGACCCCAGTGACAAACTACTCACTGCATTGGTAGGTTTCTGGGGAGAAAGGAACGCTACTACTTGACCAGCGGACACAGATGGAGAGAATCCCGTAGGTCCAGTAGAGAGCACTGACTGCAGCCTGCCAGTATTCTGACTCACTGGGATAGTCACCAGCTGTAACCACACCAAAACAGGCAATATACAACTTAATAGAGTGAAAGCCAATCATCTGAGTAGTAAAAGCGAAGTAACATTATGACCGACCTGAGGTGCCAACGGTTTTGAACTCGCTGGTAAAATTAATCTTTGAGAGGTGATGATCCTAGCTTGAGAGCAGACAACTTTAGCGGGTTGTGAAATAGAGGTCATAGCAGCAGCTGAAGGCACAGGGTTGATAGAATGTATCCTAGATAGTGCGGAGCCAGCAGTGACAACTCGCACTGGAGCACCTACATGGTAGTAAATCATACGTTAATACGAGTACAAACTCAAGGTGCGCAGTGCACTTTGTATGTCTGCTGTAGCCAACCTTGTATCTTGAGCATTTGTTGCTGGCCAGGTTGTGTGACAAGCTTTACTATCTGTAACTTGGGAGGGTTAGAACCTGCGGAGTTGCCTGCCCTTGAAACGGCTTGTATTACCTGCTCATTCAGACAGTAATTGACATGTAACATGACCTTTACTAAGACCAACCAAGTTTTGGGGATATAAAACCAGCGGTGTGTGTTTTTCACAGATATGCATCTAAGAATGAAACTTTATATAACAAAACAATACAATATATATCTAAGACTGGCAGAGCGATTTATTTTACAAAAATAAATAGCGCATCCAGCGTTCGCCATGGTTCCTAAAACAATGATAGGGGCTATAGACGTTCTATGGTCATAGACCTAAAGTCTTGCAGTACAATATGTAGACATTTACCCTGGAGTTTGCTATTGAGGATGCTGGTCGGATGTCTGTAGAAGTTATTAACTTAACTGTAGTTTTAGGCTTGACATTAACAACTGTTTTACCTTCTGCTTCATCCACTTCCATCTGTGTGGCTTGACTCATGTTGACTCTATTGTACGACGAATAGCAGACAACTCAAGTCTAAAGGGTCTGTAATCAAATAAAGCTAATTACAGTTTATGCTCTGCCATGTTTGAGACTCGTTGAAAAGTCAAGTCACTATTTTGCAATATAAGTTGTTACAGTTATGTATGGTGGCTCAGAACGTTTAGTGTTTTGCGTTTTAAAACGTCTGAACAATTTCCAAACCGTTTGAACGAATTCGAAATAGACTGATGTTTTGCAAATCTTCTGAACGCGTGAAATTGTTCGTGCCGATTGAAAATCTGAGCCGATTTGCTGGTTCGCTCTATTGATCATAGATCTACAATCCATTTCCGATTGATGTTTTTTACTAAACACCGAACAGTTGAATTTTCTTTGAATAAATAAAAAATTGTTTTTATTTATTAAATATTATTTGTTTTATATTATTCTAAATAATATATACAACCTAATTATAATTGTGTAAAATAAAGTTTACAAATTATATTTAACAACAGTTTAAACAGTTAATTAATTTGCTTTATGTTTATTTATTGATCTATGTCTGCATAGAGGGTATAAATAAAATGATGATGATCGCTTTGGTTCAAAACCCATGTCCTATGCAAACTTTTCCAACTACTTCAAAATAGTTGAGATTATTTTAAAACAATTCAGACTATTTCAAAATAATTCATGCAGTTTGTAAATAGTTCATACTCTTTCTAAAGCGTTCATATGGTTTGTAATTTGCTAAATCATGTGAATCATTTCTAAACCATCTGAATTATTTGCAAACCGACTATACGTTTTACAAAATTCACGATTGTTAGACATGAAATGCAGTTTTATAGCACGAATCCCGCAACTGCTAAGGCCGACAATTTATTTATTATAACCAACAAGCCCATTTTTAAACATAGTTTTTTGGGCTATTTTACTACAATTACCCTATTATTTTCAATGTAAAAGATGGCAAACCGTCTAGACTATTTCAAATCCGTTCATACGTTTTGAAAACGAAACCGTCTAACGTTATGAGCCACCATAGTTAGGAGTTTATCATTTAACAAACGTGCAGCTTTACCCCAAGATAACATACGCTGCCAATACGTTTCAGCATAGTTCCATTTAATTTAACACACAGTCAGCAGTAACATTTTTTGGTCAAAGATTATTAACCATGTGGTAAAATCAATTATCCTCCTGATACTCACCTTCAGATGAATCAATGCATGATCTGCAGAGTCCTACAAAACAGTTTGTATACCAGAGAAAATTAAAGTGGCTCATAACGCTAGACACTTTCGCTTTCAATGAACAATTTTGAAATAGTCTAGATGTTTTGCAAAGCGTTTTTTACATCATAAATAATTGGGTAAAGGTAGTAAAATAACTTGAAAAATGTTTCTAAAAATGGGCTTCGTCATTATAATAATCTGTCAGAGCTGTGACCAAATCACGGAGATTCAAATATTTGGTGACTCAAATATTTGAAAAATGATTTGTTTCAAATATTTGATACAACTGGTGATTTGATTTGATTTGGTTACTCTTCATCGTTATTTGATTTGATTTGCCTCTTTTCACACGATTTGACCAAATATTTGCGAAAAAACAGCAAATCATCCGAAAAACCAGTGATGATATTTGCAGCTTTTCTTAATGCTTTTAATTGACCTGAGATTGTAGTATTCAATTGTAGCAAATAAATAAAAGCAGTGAAAATAAACTACCTAATTATTAGCCTATAGTAATCAAAGATCATGGAAAACTATGCTGCCTTTTCTTTTTTGTATTAGTTTTCATCAGCGAAAGTTGAATTATTAGTTGACTACTTTCTTTTCTGACTTGAAAGTGGTGAGCTGAGAGTGTTTATGAATGGCGACCAGGTTATTTACTTATCTGTAGCGAGTAATGCATTAGTTGATGACGTACTATCATGATAACTGCTTTGATACATATGCAAACTAATGATCAGTGTTTGCTATTATTTATCAATTATTTAGTATCGCTGGTACTACTAGCGATATAGGCTACCACAATGACAGTCTTTTGACAATGAAAGAACTTCAGAAAGGTATAAACTATAGTGGTTGATTGTTTTGTTTATTGGGTGTGCATTTTATCCATTGCATAGAACTGGCTAGTTTATTTGGCTAGTCTAAGCATTATTTTGGAATTTAAATGATAATATATATCGGTCGGCACACCAATAAATAAGTTTCACTCGAAAGTGTTCAAAGG
The DNA here is from genome assembly GCA_945261195.1 of Cryptosula pallasiana. Lineage (NCBI taxonomy): Eukaryota > Metazoa > Bryozoa > Gymnolaemata > Cheilostomatida > Cryptosulidae > Cryptosula > Cryptosula pallasiana. The sequence goes on along the minus strand of OX183133.1, from coordinate 47,011,582 downwards.
AAAATACAAGTTGCGAAAGTAATCAAGTTAGAATATTGTTTTCTAGAGGCCAGCTAACCACACATTGTGATCTAAATTTGGGTCAATTTGTTTAGGCAGCCTATTAAAAGCTGAAAGTTTTTTTTTTATTACATTTCTAATAGTTTCAGTGATGATTTGAAAAATTTGCTGCAAATGACGCTCCAAATATTTGATTTGATTTGGTAAAACGCATGATTTGACTTGATTTGATTTGACATTTTTACGCACTTGTAAAAATTTGATTTGATTTGAAGGAAAATTCAAATGATTTGATTTGAGTCATGAAAATCGTGATTTGTCACAGCTCTGTAAACTGTTGGCCTTAGCAGTTGTGAGATTTCATGCAATAAAACTGTAGTTCTTGTCCAACAACCATTGAATTTTACAAACTATATAATTATTTTGCAAATAATCCAGACGATTTAGAAACGATTCGGATGGTTTATAAAAGTACATACAAACCATATGAACGCTTTAGAAATAGTATAAAAAAAAACAATTTACAAACCATACGAACTATTTTGAAATAGTCTGAACTGTTTTAAAATAACTTGAACCACTTTGAAAAAGTTTGAAAGGTTTGAAAACACATGGGTGGGGGAGGGGGAGAAAGAAGGGGAGGGAGAGGGGATGGAGAACGGAGGGAGAGGGGTAATAATAATTGCAAAACAAATATTATTAATGATAACTAATAATCTACTAATAATAATGCTCAATAATCTTTTAATAATATTATGAAATTATAATAAGTTGTCAATAATATGTATGGATGTTACAACAACAATTATAATTAATTAATAAACTACTTATTTATTAATTAGTAGAGTAGTAGTAGTACTAGTAGTTGTTGTTATATTTATCTATTTCATAATAATCAACTTCTTACTACTATCTGATTCTTCTATTAATTATTATAATCATCAACTACTAATTAATAAATAAAATTTCATTTGGTTATAATAATAGTAATTAAATAATAATAATAACCAAAATGATAATAATTATTATTACTTCCTAATAAATAACTTAATAATAATATGATAATAGTAGTAGTAGTAGTATAGTAGTAGTAGTCATAATAAATAATAACAATAATAATTAATAATGAGTGATCACAATGGTGACGACGATGATGATGATAACCTATTTTTTTCTTCTACTACTATCATTTATTATTATTATTATATATATTAATTATTATTATCTCTCTGCTATAATAATTAATAATAATGATTATAATTAATAATAATAATTAATAATAATAATAATAATAATTAATAAACATCATGATGATAATAATACTGCTGCATTTGAGCACTACAGATACATGGATGAATAATCCATTACTGTTGTCGTTTGGGGTGGGCTAAACTCCATATTAAAAGTTCAACTTGTTTTTTTAATCTTTAGTTACAAACTGTTTGGTAAATTAAATACTACTGACTAACTAACTAAGGTATGTAATTGCTGGGTATACTATTCACTCAAATAGGACGGCAATATACACCGGAAATATAAAGCCTACTAAACAGAGCGTTGTTGTTTGGGACGCTAGTTCAAACCCTGCTTAATGTTTTGTTATTAACCACATACTAACAACTCAACTGGTTAGGCAACTCCAAATGTGGTCCTCGGTGGGAGGTTGGTCAGCGATTTCTAGTTGGGTCGGGTCACAGTCGTAAACGTGCAAACGGAAGTGGTTACCAAGGAAACAAGGTCCTAACATTACTGCCAATCATATAACTTATCATCAAAAATTGTTGATGTGGGATGAACAAAACATTGTTTTACCACACAAATACCTGTCATATCTTGCACCCTTTTACAAAAATATGTGCTGAAGAGCCTATTTAACACACCCAATAGCCAATTATACAACTTTAGTAGCTAATACAGAAAATTAGCTACTTTGAACAGGGCTAATTAATTGCCATTTTGAGCATGAACAATATGAATAATGGGTGTTTGGCTTCCTATTATTTTGAAAAATTATTTCCTGTTACCAGCAAGCAAGATCTTTGGTATGGTATTTCAATGGAAAATTTGTTGCTTATGAAATTCTTCAACAAAATGATTTCAACTTATAGAGGTCTTTTTCATCAAAAAATCGAAGTTTTATGAAAAGTTGACACTTTGATCTGATTATCTTTACTTAGGCTGCGGATAGAAACTTAAAATTTGTATGCTTTCGTAGCTTTAGAGGTTGTCTTTAATATTTTGTAATCACTGAGAACTCAAAAGCCATGCCAGTTTCTTCAGTTAAATTTTTAGTAGGCTCTACAAAATTTCTCCATTGTAGCTCATATAAAAAATAGGTTCCGCCCCTTTATTTAGGACCTCAAATTCACTTTTATATAAGCTGCATGATTCGCGTAACTGTATATATACGACTGCGGTTTGGGTGATAGATAAGTTGGCTGGCCCTCAAGGGCTGATGTTCCTTCAAATATACCCACCTGGCGGGCCAACACTTACAAAATGTACTCCTATCCACTTGGTTGTCGGTCCTGCCCACACCCCGTAAACACCTGGTGACCAGCATCCCACTGTATGACGTTAGCATGGGTTATGAGCATAATAAATACTCTACATATACTAGGCTAAGTTTCAATATGCAGCCGCATGCCAATTTAGTACATATCCTGGAATTGAGAAAACCTTACAACAATAGAGTGTAACATGTAACACCTAGTTCATTGGGCAAAACACCCCCCTAAAGTAGCAAATCCACTATGCATGCACCTTGCACAAAAACACCCCCTAGAAAGTGGCTATTTTAGGGGAGTATCAGCCCTGGAGTTGGCCCCTGGCTGGCTGGTCACCATACCTGTCTTTTGATTTTTTACAAAGCCGGTTGGGATTTATGTATGTACACTTTTTTATGTTTTTAAACATACTGAACTTGTAAACTCTTAGAATTTAAAACTTTCTAAAATCTTTTGAAAAGTTAACTTTTAATTAAATTTCTATTGAGCCAAAACCATGCTTTGATATAGCTCAATGTGTACCTGTTTTCCACATTATCCTTGCATAAAACATAGTTTTAGTTTATTCTTTACAGTATTTTTTGTACGGCTTTGGCATCTCATAGCTCACCTGCATCTGCCTCAGCAATTGACTACATGAACGAAAAAACTAACCATATTGTTTCATTTTGCATCCGCGCAATTATCTTTTGTATACCCTTAAACCTTGTGGATACCATGGGAAGCAACTGGTCCAAAATGTTTCCTTAGTTTTCAAACAACAACATGACAGGTAAGACAGTTCAACGTATTATATATCATTTACACTGCATCTATACTTTTGTATTAGTAGGTTTGATGCTATATCTAAAAGTGTTTAAAATTGTGTTTTAACCAAAGATGTTCCGTTTTTGGCAAGTTTCGATTACATTTCGTTTCTGTATATCAACTATAGTGTAGCATAGCACTAACATCATACCAAATTAACGGTTGTATACATATTCAGTATATAATGTAGAATATGTATGAATATACTATATATCTTACTTGTACACACGTACAGTTGAAAATGGAGCTAAAAAATTTAGCGTCTATGTAATGTGAGCGATAGTTTTATTTCAATTTATTTGGTTGCTCTGTAGACTGGCTAAAACAGAATAATGATGGATTGAGAGATTATTGTATAGTATAATTTTCAACAGCCGTCCAGTAATGACATACTAAATGGTTTATAGGTCTAATTGGTCAACTTGTTAGCTACGTCAATCCAATCAGATGTGGCAAGGCAGTCTCATAGATCTTGAATAGTCGTAGATATTTCTCCAACAAAAAAAAATATATAGTGCTATTTTTGCCCAAGAACTAATATTTACTGTGTTTTATTCACTCTTGCTGCATCAAATAAATCTATTTTGATTCGTGCGTAATTGTAGAGCTGTGCCAATCCAATGCATTTCAGTTCTCGTAAAATTGGTTCAATTAGTAATTGAACTCTGTACAATCAAGTTCTGAATAACTGGTAATATAAAAGCTAAAGCATACCGTCACAATGACTGACAATGCCCTTGGCCAGCTCTTGGTGTAACTCTGGCAAGCTTACACCCATGCATCCAAAACCCAGCCAAGTAAATGAGATCAACAACAGATACTGCGCATTGACAATCAAAGCTGGTAGAGATGAGCAGCTTGTTCATGTTCATATATAATGAGGTAACAAATCTATATTGTACCAACAGCAGTCACAAATCTTAGCTTATCAACATTGTAGAATTGAATATACATCTGACTACAATTTCTATACAAAAACAATACTTTATTATTAACAGAGAGAAGACATTTTGGAAATAAATTAATAACAGGAATTAAAAAGATAAAAAAATGCATATAAACATCTACCTATTGTCAATGAGCTACTTGAAACCATTACCACCACAACTCATTCCCAAAAAGAACATTTGTAATCAGCAGTTGGGCCGACTTGCGTGTAGTAGCTGACTGACCAAAGACAGGCATTGTGATTGCAAGCTATGTAGAACATGACAGCAGTGACAATATATTATTATACAAACAATAATAATACATGACAATGCATTTAGTGGTAACTGTACATTCGAGATGCTGCGGCAGCAGCAGGATTGCCTGTGTGCACTGGCCCATTATATATAGCCTGGGGAGCGGTGGCCTGCGCCAGCTGCATTTGGTACGGGCTGAAGTAGCTGCTATCCACGTACTGATTGGATGGGAAGAAATGCTGCCCTCCATTCATAGTCGCCTGCTGCTGCGGCGGGGGATAGCCCACAGGACTGGTGAGATTCTGCATGCCATGGTTAAGGGTGGGGGGCATGGCACCCGCATTGTACTGCATCTCTCTATTGTTCATAGTAACATTTGGGCTCTTCTGAGGAAGCCTATTTTGTTGCAAGTAGTGATGGTATCTATCAGGGGGAGTGTGCTTGGAAGGAGAGGGTGTACCCGGGGGAGGAGTCAGGTCCGGTGGAGTCACTTTGGAGATGGAGCTTGCTCGACAGCGCTGACTGTACGGTGTTTGCTGGGGCCCCGGAGAGAGCATGGGCCCAGAGTGGGGGAAGTGTGGTGAATGGGGAGGTATGTGGGGAGAATTGGGGTGCATCAGCGGGGACTTTTGAGGTACTTGCGGAGATTGTGGGGCCATGTGAGGAGAGTTGGGTATTATAACTTGTGGAGACTGCTGTGGCGGAAGCATAGGGCTCTGACGATGTTGTATCTGTAGGTTTGAAGGAGAAGTGTGACAGTGTTCAGTGTAGCATTGCTGCTGCTGTTGTTGCTGCTGCTGTTGTTGCTGCTGCAGTTGTTGTTGCTGCTGCAGTTGTTGTTGCTGCTGCGGTAACTGATAGTCAGCACATGGGTGTTCAGTGTTTATAGGGGGCATGTTGTTCATGTAAGTGTCCATGCAAGGCTGTTGAACTGGCTCATTTGTGCACTGGGGTTGTGGTAGGTTAGATTGTACAACAGAAGACTCGGCAAGCACCTGTTGAGAGCTGTCTGTATAGTCAAAGTATGGCTGATTGGCCGGCACAGGTTGCTGCTGCACAGAGTGCTCAACAAGCTGACTGCCATTCAAGCTAGTGTCATTGCTGCTCAGACTAACCGGTGACTCAAAGCACAGTGTAGCTGGGTCTATCTCTGGAGCAGAGTTGGGTGGGTAGCTCTGAGGCACAGGAAGTTGCTCTTTGGCCACACCTCTCTTTGCACCGTAGTTGGACTACAAAAGAAAAAAAGATGACATGACGGGGACACGAACCCACAACTAACAGCGGATATGAGCACGCATTTACCAACCACCCCATGTCAACCTCAAACCAACAATAGGTTAAACACCATATATTTCTACTGAATAATACTAATCTCTAATAGCTAGCTACTTTATCCCAAAATTTACCATACCTACTTGGGAACTAGCATTGGATATTACAACATAACTAGCCTTAGCTTCTAATGAGACAACTAGCTTCGAAGTTCAAAAAATAATTAGCTTCAGTATTCTATAACACTGCTGCTCACAAACTCAAGTTTAAAACTTCCAATAAAATTTATTTAGTAAGAATTGACTACAAGGCAGCTGGTAAAGCAAAGCAAGGCAGCTGGTAACTACAGTAACTACAGTAGAAGATATCACGGCTAGAGAAAACAAAGCAAAGCTAGCAGTCACAGCCACCACCGAATGATGCCTACACCTACATGTTTGGGTTCGTCGGCCTGCTGCTCAGCTGCCTCTCTATTGGTGTCATCAGCGGGTCTTTCACTGGTGGCAGCGGGTATGTCATTGCAGTCAGCAGTGTCTGCTGCGGCAGCACTTGGCACTCTATCGTCGTTGACGCTGCCACTATCGCTGCACCTTTTCTGTAATGTAGGACTCCACACTGCAGACTCATTGCTGGACAACTCCATCTCGCTGTTACCAGAGTCAATATCAGAGGCGGAGGCATCATAGCAGGGTGCATGGTTGCTCTGAACTGAGCTCACGTCAGTCAGGTAGGGGTCTCTGCTGCATTTCTTAGCACCTCTACTGCTGTCTGACGGGGTAGACTTCTCAGTCTATGCAAAGTAGTAGAGACAGTTGAATAATACTCGGAGGAGACAACAAGTAGACTAACCAACGAGACATTTGCAGGAGTGAGTGAAGTAAAAGGTACCTTAGAGCCACCAGAGCCCTGCTGCGAGCCAGACCTAGATTGACTACGCAGGCTACTCGACCGACTCGATGAGTATCTGGTTTTCTTCTCTGGAGTAGAGGGTGAGCCACTCTTTCTACGAGATATCTTCTCCTCTCGACACGAAGCTCGCCGCTTCTTCGGTGGGTGTGGCTTAGGCTTAGACTTCAGATCTTCATCTGCATTACACACAAACGTCTGCATTACACACAAATGTCTGCATTACACACAAACGTCTGCATTACACACAAATGTCTGCATTACACACAAATGTCTGCATTACACACAAATGTCTGCATTACACACAAATGTCTGCATTACACACAAATGTCTGCATTACACACAAACGTCTGCATTACACACAAACGTCTGCATTACACACAAATGTCTGCATTACACACAAACTACCATGTAAGAGTTCAACGCACAACACTAAGTACAACAGCTATAGCACACAACAGTGGATACCACAACGCAGGTTGTCTGTATCAAACAATGGTAGCAGACACCTACATACTGTATTGTGGTACATTCAGTGAATGCCTACCTTCATCTGAGGAGGAAACGAGACTTTGCCTTCGGCGCAGAGAAGGAAGCACACCGTTGGCTAGCACGGGTCCGTTTATACTGGCAAGTTTTCTGTACAAAATCAAAATACGTACAAATGTGCACATAGCATCATCTAAAGCAACAGTTGATGTAAATAAGTAGCAAGGAGAGCTAACGTCACACAAGTGTAACAAAAAACTTACTAAACAGCAAAACTGTCTAAAGCTATGTTCACACTATGCGATTCTCGGCCATGCGATTATCTGGAAGAATCGGGAGTTGCTCTCCCGATTATTTACAAGAGTTCAAACTTGCGATTTTATGTGCCCGATATCCCTTAGCCTTAACATTTGTCAAGACACCGCATTTCATTGTTAATTACAGAACATATTATTATTAATAATAATATGATATAGCTTATATTACCAGAGATTTCAATAAATTGTACCAGTTCTCCACTCATCAATAATAAGAAATAAATTACAAATAATAATAAATAATTGTAGGTAGTATATTTAACTATAATAATTAATAATAAATAAATGATAACAGCTTTTATGAATGCAATGCAATTATTTATTATAATCACGAAGCTGATAGTTGTTTTCTTTTCATATTGACAATAATTAGTATACCCAAATTAATATTCTACTTGTAAAAAAGGCTTGCATTAGGGAAATATCAAAAAATATTCTATAATTGGTTAAATAATAATTAGCAAGCAGCTGCAAGTTTCTTGAAAAGGATTAAATTGAAAAGCTGTGATGTGGATGCTGATTGGCTAGACAGGTCAATAATCGTATAAAACTCCATCAATGCCCGATGAAAAAAAATCTTCCATCGATTGCGAAATCGTTAAGATTTCGCGGTTCACACTTGCGAGCCGATTTTTTGCTCCACTCACTCGGCCGAGAATCGCATAGTGTGAACGTAGCTCAAGTACGAGATGAAATAGCTTATGATTAGTAGCGAAATATCAAGTTGAACTGTGAAGCAACATTAGCAATCAATAATAGAGTAACAGTAAGCAACATACAGCCAAGGTGGTGACTCTACTGCAAAGTACAACATATCAATTGGTGAGGGTGCTGCAGGCACTGTAACACTGGGAGCTTTTATAGTTATAGTAATGAGGAAATTCGGGGGAAAAGGTTGGAGTGGAAAAGTGGAGGCGCAGGAATTGGGATGGAGAGGTAGAGGGGTGGAGGGGTGGAGAGGTAGAGGGGTGGAGAGGTAGAGGAGTGGAGGGGTGGAGAGGTAGAGGGGTAGAGAAGTGAAGAGGTGGAGGGGTGGAGAGGTAGAGGGGTGGAGAGGTAGAGGGGTGGAGAGGTAGAGGGGTGGAGAGGTAGAGGGGTGGAGAGGTAGAGGGGTGGAGAGGTAGAGGGGTGGAGAGGTAGAGGGGTGGAGAGGTAGAGGGGTGGAGTGGTGGAGGGGTGGAGAGGTAGAGGGGTGGAGAGGTAGAGGGGTGGAGAGGTAGAGGGGTGGAGAGGTAGAGGGGTGGAGAGGTAGAGGGGTGGAGAGGTAGAGGGGTGGAGAGGTAGAGGGGTGGAGAGGTAGAGGGGTGGAGAGGTAGAGGGGTGGAGAGGTAGAGGGGTGGAGAGGTAGAGGGGTGGAGAGGTAGAGGGGTGGAGTGGTGGAGGGGTGGAGTGGTGGAGAGGTGGAGACGCTGGGGTTTATACAGGTTGGGGTGAAACTGTTGTAGACACACCTACCTGGCATTTCTTTTTACAGCTCTGTTGAGAGAAGGCGAGCGAGCTGGAGACTGCCGAGTCACAGGTTTAGGAGAGACAACAGGTGACGACTCTCTTGATTGGGCAACTGGCTCTGGTTTAACGGCGGGTGAAGCGGCTCCGCTCCTGCTGTAAGTCTGGCGACTCCTTGCGGTAGATCTCTTAGGAGGAGGTGACTTAACTGGCTCTGGGTCCACTTCCTGCTCAGCTGTCATGCGCCTTTCTCTTATCAAACTCTGAGATGACATTAGACAAATGAGCAATTGCAACAGTACACACAGCACACACATCAACAAATAACAAGTTAGTAATTAAGCAGAGACGTACCAGAGCACTAGGCTTCTCAGGACTAGACTTGTCGGGTGAGGAAGAGAGATGCTTACTGACCAAAGGCGTCCACCTCAGGTACTCCTCGTCTATTACATTGTTAGGACTGCTGGATGCAGCCAACCTGCCCATAAACTCTGATATGACTGTCAGATTGAGTGATATGAATACTTCGCCAGCTGTGTTTAGCTCTATCATATGAAGCTCCTGTAGGGTGGAGGCGATGTCGTGTGCACACATGCCCGTGTCTGCTGATATGCCTGTCAATGGACCATAGTCTAGTATATACCACAGACTATAGCAAGTACTTATAATACTGTACACACTACCAGCACAGCGCTAAGCTGTATATTTTGCATGTAACACAAAGGTTATGTAGGTAGAGTCGCTCACTCTTTATGGTTAGATCAGGGTCTGTCTTGTGCCGGTTGAGGTACTGCAGGAGAGACCACTTCCAGTAGGACTTGTAGCTGATTTTACCCAGCTCTGATAGAGGCTTCTCAGGAGAGCCTGGGTTTCCTTCCTTACGAGATAACAGGTAACCTGCAAATACAAACCAACTGTAGGTATCAGCTCTACGTGTTGGACACAAAAAAGGTTTATTAATTGCAGGGAGATAAATGAATGACTTACTGAAGTCGATGAGGAACTTGCCAAAGCCCTTACGCTGGTGCTGGGGAAGGGTGGTGATGCAGGACACATTGTACTTCTGCTGGCACTGCTTCTCTTTACTGAAGTAGCCAACAAAGTGACAGCCTTGCTCATCATTGCGAGTGAGCACATAGAAGAGGAAAGGTTCCACGTCGTAGTAGAGTGTCTTGTGATCAAGGAAGAGCTTGGCTAGCAAGCACAGGTTCTGGCAATATATCTTGTTGGCATTGCCGTCCACTTCAAACACAGAGAGACCATCCTTACGATAGATCTCATTGGCTGGTGGGTGCGTAAGTCCACACTTCTCCATGTGTCTCACCAGTATGCTCCTGCTCTTCATGTACTTGAGACAAAACTCACAAATGTACAGCTTGGGCAGCCTATAACCAGCACAATACAGCACATGTATACACAGCATGCAGCAAATGTATACACATTATTATAGCATATACAACAACAACTCACTGGGCATACTCCTGAGGGTAAGGCGATGAATACCATGTAGAAATCTCGTACTTTCCAAACTCTATCATGGGGGGATAACGCTTGCCTTGCTCCACAACAGGCTTGACAAGCAGAGCCACACTGCCAGGCTCCTGCAAGAATATATACTCAGTCTGTCACATCCTATCGTCTATATCACAACCTAGCTTCCATGTCACAACCTAGCTTCCATGTCACAACCTAGCTTCCATGTCACAACCTAGCGTCTATGACACATCCTAGCGTCTTATGTCACATCCCACAGTGTTATGTCACATCCTAGTGTCCACGTCACAACCTAGTGTCTATGCCACAACCTAGCATCTATGTCACGTCCTAGCGTCTCATGTCACATCCTAGCATCTAGGTCACACCCCAGCATCTATATCACAACCTGTCGCGTGCTGCAACCCACCATGTTACGTCACATCCTACCGTGCTATGTCACATGCTACTGTCTTATGTCACATCCTAGCGTCTATGTCACAACCTACCATGTTATTTTGCAATCTACCGTGTTATGTCACATTCCTAGCGTCAATGTCACACAAGGAAAGCCAATAGCGTGTCCATACAAAGCTACGTCTAACACGCAGTAGTTTGTGATTGGTTTTTTTTCCATTAATTAATAGAGTGAAATCATGTCAGAGTATTAGGAATGCTTAGTTGAATTACCAAGAATACTTGTACAGCTCCACCATTCTCCTTGCTAATATACAGAAAAAAGCGGCTGAAAAGGCCATACAGGTGTGCTAGACTTACCTTTGCATCTTTCTGTGACCTACGAAAGAGATGGTAGTCCCGGAGAGAGACGCATGAGGGGAGGTTTGTCTTATCTATGCTGTCTATTACTGTAACATGTACATAGGTAACATAAATCAGCGCAGCACACACCTGGTTATCATAGCAATGAGAGCAAAACTTTCTACTAAAAAATATCTGTAAAACAGAAAACACTTTGGAAAAAAAGCAGATAAACACCAAGCAGCGTTTGCACTAGGCGACTTTCCTTTGAGCTTTGCCGATGAGTTCTCAGAAAATTTGTGCAACTTTTGGTGGATAGGCAGGGTTGTCGCAAACTGAAATGCACCAACCCAGCACTGTCGGTTTCGAGCGTCAAGTTGCAGCGATGTCACAATTAAACCAATTGTGTTGCTCTATATAACGACTCCAATTATTTGTTTATTCAAACCTGGATATGAAGTACACAATGCTTGTCATAAGATTGTGAAATTATTAAATAAATATTACCACCGTTGGTAACAAATCTATTATTATTACTTTTCATACTCAAAGTTCTTAGTTTTAATAATATTAATCTTTTCATAATTGGAGTAAATTATTATTATTGTTATTATTTTGGAAGCAAAATGAGAAAAAATCAGATTATTTCAACTTACTATTTTAATTTGATAAGAATTTTTTTGTAGACAAGTCGAAGTTTCATATTGTAGGTTAATAAAACAGTCTCTGAATACAGAGAGAACTACCAACTGTTAGAAAATCATTAATAATAAAATCTCAGCTCTTCAACCCAACTGCACGAGCAGGAACCCACCTAAATTGTATTAGCTGTGATGATTGGGCAACTCCAAAGTCGCAAACTCAAAAAATTGCGTGTTGCAAATGTGTAAAGGCAACTTGCAACTGCGTCCACCAATTGAGACAGAGGCGCAATCGCTCTAGTGTAAATGCGACTTAAGAAGCAGCAACTTACCATCTCCATCACTCTTGCCCTCATCAGACAGAAAACCAGCCCCATCGCTCTCCTCAGCACAACTTTGAGTAGCCCCACTTTTATCTGTGTCTCTACGTTTCCTCGACAAAGGTGCATACGCCGCCACAGACCGCTTCCTCTCACCAGAAGGTGTAAAAAAACGTGTCATGCCGTCTACCAGACCTTTCAGCTGACTTCCTCCAGGAAGAGTATTAATATGTTCTGTTAGCGAAAACGTTGAGGAAGAAGCCGATAAACTGCGATTACCTTCAGCTGATTTACTCACGTTGTTATTGTTATTATTGCCTTTTTGTGTAGCCTGTGCTTTGCTTCGCTGTCAAATACAAATAATGGATTGTTTCAATTTGGGAAGACATTATGAAAGGCAGAGCGATGAACGCAACTACAACAGTACCAGACAAACAGCATCACTGTAGGTTAAACCATCAGTAGATATGATGAAGTATTGAATTGGGTAGAGCGTATGAACAATACGTGAGTTGCACACTGCAGTGATAACAAATACAATAATGAACCTTGCCAACCAATATCAACAAATCCAATAATTATGATTAATGTGGAGATTTTACAACTGGAATGAAGAAGACCAAGTAAATGTAAATGAAGGTATTTCTTAAGTAAATGGCACCTGCCGTTGGTAGGCATCTTGACACAACAAAACATTCTTGCCTACTGGTGTCGGGTGAGTTTTGTTATATCAATACACCAGCACACATACCTGCACAAGTTTGGACTTCTTGACAAGCCTGTTGGCAGCGGCTTGTGAAGTGGTCGTGGCACTTTTGGGCTTTTTCACTGGCTGTGTGGATGCAGCCGAAAGCATAGAACTCATTGATACTCGAGATGTTCTCTTGTCTGTTGGGGTGAAGAACTGGGTTAGACCATCCGTCAACCCTGCATAGTGCAATTTTTCTCACTATGTAATGCTTGTAGGTCTACCATGCCTTATTATAAACCAAAGGGTTCATAGTAAAGCATGGACTATTTGCAAGCTGCGCACTTTTTGTTAATTAATACTTACAAGTGTTTGTAAAGGTTGGAAGGAGTGATTGATGGTAATGAAATAATTGCTGAAAAAACTAGAGAAGATAACTCTGCATGACTCAAATGTATTAGACAGGTCAAGTGGCTTTTACAGTAAATAGTATACACTACAGAATACACCACAATATACACCACAGTATACAGTAGTGTATACACTACAGTATACGCTACAGTATACACTACAGTATACAGTAGTGTATACACAACAGTATACACAACAGTATACACTACAGTATACGCTACAGTATACGCTACAGTATACGCTACAGTATACGCTACAGTATACGCTACAATATACGCTACAGTATACGCTACAGTATACGCTACAGTATACGCTGCAGTATACGCTACAGTATACGCTGCAGTATACGCTACAGTATACGCTACAGTATACGCTACAGTATACGCTACAGTATACGCTACAGTATACGCTACAGTATACGCTACAGTATACGCTAAAGTATACGCTACAGTATACGCTACAGTATACGCTACAGTATACGCTACAGTATACGCTACAGTATACACTACAGTATATGCTATGGTATACACTACAGTATGAACTACTGTATACACTGCAGTATACACTACAGTATACACTACTGTATACGCTACAGTATACGCTACAGTATACACTACAGTATATGCTATGGTATACACTACAGTATGAACTGCTGTATACACTGCAGTATACACTACAGTATACACTACAGTATACGCTACAGTATACGCTACAGTATACGCTACAGTATACGCTACAGTATACGCTACAGTATACGCTACAGTATACGCTACAGTATACACTACAGTATATGCTATGGTATACACTACAGTATGAACTACTGTATACACTGCAGTATACACTACAGTATACACTACAGTATACACTACAATATAAACTACAGTATACACTACAGTATAAACTACTGTATACACCACAGTATACATTACAGTATACACTACAGTATACACTACAATATACATTACTGTATACACTACTGTATACACCACAGTATATACTACAGTATACACAAAAGTGTACACTACAGTATACACTACTGTACACCAACCTTTGAGAGAAGAGTGCTCCAAATGAGGACGGCTACCATTTGTACCAACCAACGAACTTTCCATACTTTCTACATCAGAATCAGAATGCGCGTCTTTCTGCTGGCGAAGACGTTTTCTTTCCTCTTTTGACAAGAGAGGACACGATGCTTGCCTACAAGGGCCAAAAACATATCACCGTGGATATGTTTGATCTAACATGACAAAAGCAGCCTATCTGTACTAGTACTAGGTAAATTGCTGAAAGGCGATAAACATTGCTAACCTTCTGTGAGTGCTCATACTGCGATTGATGTTACCAGTACCGTCACAGCCAGGAGTCTTACAGGTATGCTTAAACTCATATCTCTTCCTGAGTAGTCCGTACTTAGTCTTACCGTTGGGTGTAGATGGCACTTTGCCTTTACCGGTTGTAGATGAGGAAGGGTTACATATATGGCAGATCCAAGTGCCTACACCATAGACATACATATTGCTTTATAACAAACATGTAGTGCTACCTTTGTTGTTCACTAGGAATGAATCAGTAGTACATGACAGCTACACAAATTGCTTGAGGTATGCATCAGTGTGTAATCTGACTGAATATTTAATCTCACAAAACAACGAGCAAGGAAAGACAAATTGCAGAACCCACCGTCGGGTGGTTTCTTCACTGGTGGTATACAACAGTAGGGATGAAATGAGCGGTCACACCTATCACATATGAGCATATCATTGTCATTTCCTTTTGATACTCGACAGACAAAACATTTCTTGCAGTCGTAGCACTCCCAGTCATCCATGCCTCGCACCACCTCTGTAAGACTTTCTGAGAACTTCAGACAAGATGGATGGCCTGCAATACAATAAAAGAATTAACGTAACTTGTTTGTAAAGTGAGTGTTTCAACACAGAAGATCTATTTGGCTGTTAGATGGACTGAGAGCAGCCAGCGGTAAGCACAGTGCAAAAGTAGCTTGTGTTGCAGTAAAAACACAAACAAGTTGCCAGGCAGTGGGACAGTTTCCATGCCAATCAATCCTATGCACACATCACAACAAATCTCTATCCCTGGCATATGAATCACAAGAATATGGAGCTTTCACTTAGTCTCATTAAATTCCAATAAATTGAATTATGTTTATATTATGAGTATTCATGACTTGCTTGTCACACAAAATAAAAAAAGATATAATAACAACAGGTAAATACAATTTGTTGACACAAACAAAACAGAACATTAAAACAGCTGCAATAATATAATCATGTATATTGGCTCACCAAATTAGCGACAGAGAAGACAACTTTTCATTGCTGACTTGTGTTTGAAAAGAGTAAAGAATGATAACATTTTGAGTGAATATAGCCGAGAGCCAAACCCTCAATTATATCACAACAATAGGACAACAGGCTTTAATTGTATGATCTTTAGTTTTTCAAACAAGAGTGCACTGTGTTAATGAACTTTGGCTGATGGGTGCTTTAAACTGCACGTACATATAGCGATTGCTTGATGATTTTCCTTAGCGATTGCCAAAGCCCTAAAAACCATTGCACAGGTTTTTACACTTATCCATTCTTCAGCGATTCCGGTCCAACTCGCTGTTACAAAGTATAAGCTACAAATTATTACATGATCGTTGAATGATCGGTGTGCTGCAGATGACGAGACACTATTGAAAACGAGGATAAAGCACTTGTGCACTGTGATCGCTTAACCAAGGAATCAGGTAGCGTTCACGTAGCGATTTCTCTGGAAACAGAAGCTGCAAAATCCCGCAAACTCTAAACGATCACTATGTGTACATGCAGTTTTAGTTTCTCGGCAAACTTTGCAAAGGACTCGAGGGCCCAGTTATCTTTCAACATATTAGCAGGTCACTGACAGGACAGACACAGATTAGAAGGGACCACTGAGCTTACAGATCCACACCAAGGTAGACATGTATGTAGTAAACCACATCAACTAACCACCATACTGTGGAAATGCCTCAAGTTCCATTTAATCTGATTCATTGCTTGTCTCGGGGAAATGCATACAATACCCGCCAATAACAAATGGCAATATCTCAATACAGGAAAGCAATGAACAAAGCGCAAGGAAAATAAACGGATAGGCTTGGTTAGACAAGGTGATACAGCCAGAAGGAGATTGATGCAAGAAAAAGAAAATAACAGGATGTTGTCACTTGAAGTGTTGAACCTATCATCGGCTGTCAACAATATCCCCCAGAGCAGCTGCCAAATGTTGACTAATCAAACCTGCCGATTTACTTTCCTCATGCTCCACATGATACTACTACTACTGTATGTCGTACTACTACTGTATGTCGTACTACTACTGTATGTATGTCGTACTACTACTGTATGTATGTCGTACTACTACTGCATGCATGTCGTACTACTACTGTATGTATGTCGTACTACTACTACTACTGTATGTATGTCGTACTACTACTGTGTGTATGTCGTACTACTACTGTGTGTATGTCGTACTACTACTGTGTGTATGTCGTACTACTACTGTATGTATATCGTACTACTACTGTGTGTATGTCGTACTACTACCGTATGTATATCGTACTACTACTGTATGTATGTCGTAAGTTTGATACTACTACTGTATGTATATCGTACTACTACTGTATAAATACTCACCACTCTGTCCACACCGGCAGCAAGAGACCATCTCCTCAGGCACCTTGTCAGCATTCTTTTTCTCATCACCCAAACAGAAACTGCAGATTGGAATCACCTTGGGCTTTGCCTGAACAAGAGTAGTCGCATTGTAACGGGTTTATTCGGTTGGTTGTCAAATGACAGAGGGTTAGCAACAAAAGATTGCTGACAGAAAACACTAAAGAATTCGATTGAGTTAACTAATTGACACGATGACTGGACTGTGATCAGGGTATTTTGTAGAGAGAAAACCTCCCTTCTCACACCCCTTCATACAATTAACTGAACTATACACCAAGTGGCCAGCACGGCCACTGAGCCTGACAGGGTTTTACATCTAATGTGTTCTTTCAGTTGGTTGGGTAGCCCACCAAAGCGAGGTATTTGTTGGTGTAAGTAAAACTATGTATATGAGCAAAGTCTGGTGATATATGCCCAAGATGAACAACCGATGGCACACAGTAATCTCTTCTACACAAACTCAAGGAATTATTGTTTAGTAATGATTATAGTAGATACATCATTCTATCGCTGCTGCAAGCAGGTGAATCAGCAGAGATATAACAATACCTCCTTAATCTGCATTAATCTCAATAAAACTAATGAGATACCATCTACCCACACATCAACTAGCAATCACATAAGTTCAACAACAGATTCAACTTGTGCTGAAAGCAACAACTATGAATAAATAGATCCTCCAGTCACGAAAGAAAGAAGTGTAACTGTGCCAAACCTGAGCACAAATAACATTCCAAATGACATAGGCTACGTAGGTACTGTTATATCAGGGTTATATCATTGCTTTGTTTGTCACTATCAATCGAAGTCGGGCATCTATTCATAACATACTCTATATGGGATTCACCACCACTACTGGTATCAAGGTACAGGCCCTTGCCCAATGTTGACATTTAGGCATTGGTGGTCGCTTCAGTCGATGGATTACCACCCTGTTGATAGCCAGCACCAACTGTCATTTGATTGCTGGTCACAAGTTTGAAACAACACAATAAAGCCTGACCGCAAATAGAAATCAACGTACTGAGTTTGCCAAAACGTAGTTTAAAAAAAACCACTTTGTGGCTTTGTTTGCAACATGGGCCATGCACGTTAAATTATTATTCATTCTTATTGTAAAAGAAACACATTTTCAGTGAAGTGAACGAAAATGGATAGAAATAAATAGAAGAGGTGAAAACTCCGACTACTACACCGGTTATAACCTACCTAACAGGATAAATAATAAAAACTAATTGGCCAAATGTTTAACAGCACAGGCTAGTGTAGCAAACAGCACAGGCTAGTGTAGCAAACAGCACCGGCTAATGTAGCAAAATCGCAAAAAAAATACTAGATTAAATAAATTGTATCAGTGTTTAAAATTTTTCTTGAAACTTATTTACAATTATTATTGCTAAAGCTATGCTATCAAACCTTTCATTCCGCTACATCAAACCACATATTGGATACAATATAAATGAATAGTCAATAGTATGCAAAAGTCTTTTGTTATTGGATTTCAAAATAGCTGTTCTTTTTTGATGCAATATGAAATATGAACGACATGCAAAGTTAAAACAAGACCTAAAAAAACTGGTAGAAGGCGGTTTGTAATGCATTGCTACGCAGGTGATCGTGGGGTAGTGTGTGGTTGGTCCAAATTAGAATACAAAAATGCCCATGCCAGCTGATGCGATAACACAACATTCTGCCTGCGTCTACACCGTTCAATATATTATAGCATGAGGCCCTCCTTCCTGATGAGTTTTGACCACAAACAAGGTACTGGACTGGGATGGAAATCAAAGAGTAGAAATCACTGCGTTTCTATGCTACAAAGTTTGGGCTTTTGAAGGAACCTTCCAAGTATGGGGCCTTTGAAGGAGCCTATAAAGTATGGGGACAAGGCAAAAAATGATAACAACACCCTTCGTATCAAAAACTAAATACGATGTTTATTCTCCAAAGTTTGCCCAATATGAAGGTTCTTCGAAGAATAGGAACAGACAACTTCGATGTTTAGCGCAACTCTCGTGTGAGAGTAAAGCCTTGGCTACACACACCTACGTTTTGTAGGAATATGACGAAAAAAACGTTTCGTAGCGTCGCTCTGGTGGCTACACACACAGATGATTGGTCATCGCAACGCTACGGAGTGTCCAGTGAGGCAAAGAGGACATAATTATTGAAAACAATCAATGTAATAACTATTATAAATATAAATCATAATAATTAATTAATTATGATATTTCTTCATAATACTAGATGAATAATTTATTATCTGTGATAAATAATTAAACTTTATAAATAATAATTAGTTGTTTATAAATAAACAGTAACCTCTTTGATAAAAATACTGTTCGCCAATCAGTAATGACCAGGTCAAGGTTAAATTATAAAAAAGTTCACTGGAGTCGTCAAATTTCATCTCTATGTTTTATCCAATCGAGAGTAGTTATTTAATAATAATTGTCCAATCACCGAAGCGTCAGGCAAAAAACGTTTTCGTAGACCAACATGTTGGTCTACGAAATTGAGCGTCTTTTTGTAAAAAAAACGTCGCTTGCAAAGAAAAAAAAACGCGTTTTTACCGCATACCTACGAAACGTAGGTGTGTGTAGCCACGGCTTAATAATCAGTAATAACAATTATTAATTAATATAATTAACATAATAAATGATAATTATTATTTTTGTAAGAAAATAAAATAATAATTGTTTATTCATAAAATTGCGCCAGGGCTTGTATAATTTGAGTAGAGCAATATTAGTAGAGTTAACTGACACAAATGTGAGTTATTGAGGCAATTATGTAACTGACTAACAAGCTGGAAATCATTCATTTTTTCTTCCTGAAAATCCCATCTTTGTTAGATCAGAAATCAAGAAATTAACGACAACTGAAGCTTGGTTGCGATTTAACCGAGTCACACGATGTCCTTGCGGGGAGGTGTACATCATTGATAGAACCCGTCGACTATACAATTGTGAAATACGTTTTACGGGACTTCGGCAAAAATATAGCTTCGAAGGGCACACAACTCTTTCGTAGGATTGGCAAAAATACAGCTTCGAAGAGGACACAACTCCTTCGTAGGATCAACTTTGTAGCGTAGAAACGCAATGAATGAGAACAATACATACCTTGGACCCTTTGGAATGCGCATCGCCTGGTTTGGCTGATTTCTTAGCTCCCCGTGGTATCTTATAGAGATTATCCCTACTCTTTACCAACATGGAGTTACGAACTGCTTGACGAGCACTCAACTTGACAAGTCTTATCAGGTCTACCCCGTTCTTTAACTCTACTTTACATGAAGTAAGTATATACTCGGCAATGTCATTCAGACTTGAGCCAGACGTATCCTTCAGAGCTACAATAATGTAATGAGGGACTGTTTATTAATACAAATAACAAGTAGCAAAACTAGCGTGACCATGAACCATCTATTGAGTTGAGGTGATTGAAGACAGGCAGATATAGCACAAAACGCATAGCTTACATACGTAGACTGGCCTTGCAAGGGATATGCTGCTACCATGCATGTAACTAGGCAGTAGAGAATCTACAGGGCAGCAACCTACCAATCACTCCCTTTAACCTATATACGTATTTTCAAATGTATAATTGTCTAGCTCCGCTACCAGTGCTCTAGACTAAATAACAAGATTTCAGTTTCCTGCTATGCAACAGGCTATATAACACTGCCCTTGCTTCTTCCCTTTGTATGCTAATAACAACCATTAGATGTGGCAAAAACTATTTGTGAGACTTCCACTCTAACCATGTAAAGAATTACAATGAAAAAACCGATGCCAGAATATATAATTATAGTACAGTCCAATGAATACCTTGGAATTTACCGCATAAAAAACCTGAGGTACGCTGGAAGAGATTATTACAACTTATGAACGATCACGGCCAGTGGATCTATTAGTAAACAGTTTACTTGCTTACTTACTTTACTTGCTTACTAAATGGATGAATAGCTACTAAACAGAGGAGAACTCCGGAGACAGTAAACAGGCAAATAACATACTTGGTTGATCAGTGAGACAAACCACTAAATCCACACACTACCTGACAGGTGATGCGATGAAAAAAAACCTGTACCGGCTATCACCTACCTTTGACGGCTTGCACCATGAATAAGCTAATATCACTCTTATTGTGTAAGACTACATTGTTCTTGTTCTCATCCGTGCCTTCTGTACATGTATGATTCTGACTAGTCACTATTGCTTTCTGCTTACTCGGTGGTGGTGCTGCTTGCGCGGATGACTTTGGTTTAGGAGTTACTGCCCCTGGACCACCAGTGATAACATAAGTTAGTTTATCCGTATTTCCTCTAGTTATTGTTGTAGTTAATATTTGCTCTTTGACTGCAGAGTCCAAGAGGAGTGACACAGTCTGCGTGGTAAGGTCATGGTGCTGCTGTATGTAGTGACCGATTCGATCCTTGTCTGGCCGTTGTTTCTGTGCCTTTATATGGCGTACAGCGTCCAGTAGCCACCCCACCTGTATCTTAGTCACTGTGAGCTTGGGGTTGGATTTTGAGGAACCTGTCAGTATATTTACAACATTAACTGAGTGCAATAAACTAAATAATAGCGAGTAGCTGAGTACAAGTTGATGAAACTTGTCAGTATACCCAGTATAAACATATCACCACTACAACGCTAATTATCAATACAATAACGCAATTACTTATATGAGCCAAAACATCTTACGGAATAACACGAACGTTTGTTGACCAAGGTAAAGGTCACGATAATTATAATAAAAATACCTAAAAGAAATAGGTGAGTAAGGTGAATGGACACCAGTCTAGTAAGCGTCGGACACTTCATGAACAAGGCCTGGCCAAACCCACACACTGTTTTGTGTCAGACATTATCGCCAGCCTTATATGTTGTAATACTGGTAGAAATGAATTCACAACTATGGATTCCTGAAAAAACCTTGTATCAATGAAAACCGTCGGTACAAAAGTTGATCAATCACCGAAGCACCATTCAAAAACAACAAAGCGTATACCGACATTTACACATTTCAATTCTTTGACAGCGTAGTCAAGGATTAAATTATTCTACGCAAATCTTTCATCACATTTTTTTCGACAAAAATCCTTGAAATCAGCAAAGATGAAACAAACTGTCAACAAATTATCTGTCAGAAAATATATATTATTCAGTACAAGACTACCAGGCTCATAGTGAATAATTTATTATAAATAATACTACAATCCAAATTATCTTTTAACAAAAAACTTAGAAAATTGAAAGTGATCATAGTGTAACAGCTGAAGCATATGATATTCTGATTATGGGGACCACAAACCCATCTCGCTGGTTTCTTGTTTTCACATAGCAAACAAGTTATCTCAGCACAATAATTTTTTTGTGAACAACAATATGCACTCAACATCACCAAGGTAATAATCTGAGGCAGAGGTATTGCAAAACTTTTCAAAGATTAAATATGAACACTTGTTTTGTTATTGCGAAACTGAAGTGCATAAATAGCTATACCAGAGACGTTATTACTAAAATGTGGACATATATAAATCATTGTTCCCAGCATATTAGTAACTTTGATTAGATATCGAAGCTGAAAATGAAAATGGGTAAATTTCTTTCATGGCATATTCTGTATGCTAAAACTATAACATTCAATAATTTTTTTGTCAAAAACATTAGGATACACATGTAAAAATACCAATGAAATTAATTTTTATTAGCTATTTAAATTTTTCGCATTACGATTCGTTGCAGATTTACTTACTGTTGCTGTTAGAGGCAGTTTTATTGCCTTTCTTTGACCAAATACTGGTCAGCGTCTGTTGGCGCTTTTTATCACTCATGGTGCACTTTGAGTTTTATCGACCAAGCATTCTCAACATCCTGTAACAAGACAATACACAATATCATACTGAAAACCAGCAGCAAATGAATCAGTTAAATCAATGCTTCAACAATATTCTGATCCATTTTCTTATTGTTATTGCTTTCAACATGTGAAATGCTTCTAATGACATTTTGGTTAAGTACCCCCAAGTATAAATAATTTTCTCATTGAAACAACAAAGCATAATATTATACCACCTTATCAAGGGCCAATAAGACAATCAATAGCTGATAAATTACTAACGTTGTATCAAATCTTAACAATGGTCATTATTGATTATCAAAAACTTTTTAACTTATTGTTCTTGATTTTTGCTTTTCCATCGACTTCACAACCACATATTATTATTTACTGTATTACGTCTACTATTCAAGGCAATGATGAATAACAAGAGTATTAATCCCTGATGATAATAATACAGCTAGCTACTATAACCATCTTTTTAAACAGCTCAGTTGATTACGACTATAACTAGCGATAAATAAATGAGATATTTCCCAAAACAACAACAACGAAAATGGTAAATTCAACTAATACTGTTGCTCTCACCACAACTACTATTATTACCACTCCTCCTACACGACAAATCCTTATTGTTACAACAACAAAAAATCATCGAAATAAAATTATTTGACTAAAAAAATCAAAGTGGAAAAGTGACTAATAAATAATAATAAATAAATGAGTGAAGAATCACTGCAACAACAACAAGAATCACTGATGATTGTTGATTGACACTAAAAAAACTAATAAATAAATCGCAGCTAGCAAACGATAGAATAATTGTCAGTCATCAGTGAGTAGTAGTAGTATACATACACGGTAATAATAATAATGATCATCATCAATGATGATGATCATGATAGTAAATAATAATATTATATACTACTTTTCTTCCGATGCAGCAGCAGCCTCCTCCAAGAAGAAATTGATGTATTATTTATTATTAATATAAGCGCGGGTCTTTTTCCTTTCAGCGCTTGCACATTATTATTATAATTATTTGTTATCTCAATGGTGGTAATAATAAAGAAGGTAACAATTTCAAAACAACGACGACCACTACTACTTCTTAGTTAGTCTTTATACTACTAACAATTTCTTGAAATATTATTATTACTAACTATAGTTTTTCTAATTTACTAAATATTATTATCCAAAACTAATTTATAAATAATCGTTGACCCGTCTACTACAGCTACTACTACCGTCAATATTTGTTGTCAAATTATTAATTAAATTTATTATTATTCGATTTTTTTACCATTTATGAAATTATATTAGTTGTAATTTTCTCTTCAAAATCTCCAATTACATTAACAATGTTGATACTACGCTTTCAAAAGTGTAATAATCTCCAAACGTCCATGATTCACAATAAGATGTTCATGGTTGATCGTCATCAATTATAAGATGAATCACTATTATATATATGGCGCTTTAATACACTACTACAGAATTTTGGTTGGCCATTGAGCGCAATCAATATGGCGGATAAAATATGTGTATTCCTGCGCGGCTGTTTTGTCCCATTTTCAAGTAATATAGCAAAGAAAACTTGGTTTCTTAAACGTAGTGTTTGACAGGAAACAGAATATGACTTAAAATCAGCTTTTAAACTTGTAAAAACTTTCTTTATTGCTTACAAAATTAACGTTTTTGTAGCGCTATGTTTTGGCTGTTAGTTTAGGGTTGTCTACTCACGACTGTCAACGAGTCCTCCAAGTTTTAGAGTTTTGTTGGCGGTTTCCTGAATTTGGTGACTGAATCATGATGATCAAAGAGAATAGACTACTACCCTCTTTGTCATGATGAGATGATGACTACTATTGACTCCTCCTCCTCCTACCACACTACCTAACCTCTACTACTAATTGTTGCTTTTGTTGATCTTGTTGTTTTTGATTTGTCACTTTTTTCCATTGTGGCATTATTACGGATTACCAAACAAACATCATCATCATGTTGTTGTTGTTTATTATAATTAATAATTATAATAATCAATATATTATTATTATTAATCTGTTGTTGTTGTTGTTATTATTATTTATTTATGGTAATAATGGTTGCTAGAATGATGATGATAGGTTAGATAATAATAATAATTATATATAATTTAATATTATATATGTTTATGTGGTGGTATTGTTATTAATTGTTATGGTGGTATGTGCTAATAATAATAATAGAAGACTGTTGATGTGAGAGTAACTGTTTTAATGTTTTATATATCAAAGGTCCACTCTAGAATGTGGTAGCATCTACAAACGCAAATGAACGCTATAAGGATAATGAATAAAAGAGTGTGACCAACTATGTACAATACTCATGCATCCATCCAGCATACAATCAACACTCCCCTTATCAAATCTTTAACAAGATGGGGAGAAGTTTTTAATGAAAAGTATACACAACCAAAACCAAGTATAATAAAATGATTGTCTTCGATTGTTGTTTATTTGTGGTATCATAAGTGATTGTCTCTTTTTCTGCATCAGTATACATCATCTTTCTCAGCCCTCCAAGGCGCAGGCCCCCTCAGCCTGTTGTCTGACGCCTTCGGGGTCAGGCTGGTCACCGTTGTATCTAGTAGAGCACATACGGCTGGAACCTTGCTGGCGTCTTAGTCTGCCGAGATCGCTGCCATGCTGGTTTGGAGTCAGTCTTGACTTCCAAAGATGGGGTGACAGGGTTGTTTGGAACTGATCTAGCTGGTGTACTTCCTGCTAGTGGAGCTGGTCCAGCTGGCGTCCTTTCTGCTACGGTGTCCCCTGCTGGTGTACTACCCACTGGTGTACCCCCTGCTGGTAACTCAGTTCCTTCCTTGATCTGGTCGTAGTCTGAACCAGACATCGGGTGCAGATCTACCCGATTTCGTCTGACTACCACATCAGTATTGTTGTTGGAGACTATGTAAGAACGGTCTGAGAGTTGTTCGACTATTCTTCCTTGTCGCCGCTTATTCTTTTGAGATGTGAAGTCCCTCAGCAGCACTTCGGAGCCAATGTTCAGTTCACTAAGGTCCTTAGCTGAACGGTTATAGTGCTTTTGAGTAACCATCTTCTTCTGTGCCTTCTGGAATAAGACATCTGTGCTTATGGGGTTTGCTGTGGGAAGAATAGATCTTGTAGAACGTCCAAATATCCTTTGGGCTGGGGACGACATTCCGGCAGTAGGGGTATCGCCATACTCTAAAAGAGCTAGATAGGGACCCTCAGCTCTCTTCATGAGCCTCTTGATAATCTTTACAGCTGCTTCTGCCTTCCCGTTGGACTGCTGGTGACCAGGAGATGAGGTAGTATGTCTGAATCCCCACTCACTGCTGAATTTGGCAAATTCGGTGGATACAAATTGTGGTCCATTGTATGAGTGCAGCTGATGAGGTATACCATACCTTGCAAATATTTTCTTGCAGCCTTTGATGACTGACCTGGATTGTATGTCCGACGGAGGTTCACATTCAAAGAAATCCGAGTAATAGTCCACCAACATCAGGTAATCTCTCTGTTTGTAGATGAGAATATCCATCCCCAACTTACTCCATGGTACATCTGGTATGACATGGTTCTGAAGGGTTTCTGGCTGCTGCAATGGAGAATCAAGAGCGCAGGTAACGCATTTCTCAGTCTTCATCCGGATATCTTCTGCCATTTGAGGCCAGAAGACAGCGCCACGTGCTCTTCTGATGGTGGCTGCGGTGCCCTGATGGCTAGTGTGCAGTTTGTTGAGAATCTCAGCTCCGGCCGCTATGGGTACTACTAGTCTCGACCCTTTATATACTATGCCATCTAGCACAGCCAGTTCGTCCTTGTATGAATAGAAAGGTTTGACATCCTCTGAGAGTTGACCATTCTTGTTAGGCCACCATGAGGTTATCAGTGATTGTAACTTCATCATGATGGGATCTTCACTGGTGTGCTGTTGGATCATTTTATAAGTAGCTTCTGACACAGGGAGGTCTTGTTTAAGGCTAGTGGTGGTCAGGTCTGACATAAAGGATTTCCGTTGGTTCACAGTGAATATCTGCTCTTCTGAGATACAAGTGTGTGGGTTACCCACCGGAGCTCTGGAAAGCATATCTGCGGTAACTTGTTCAGTGCCCGGTCTGTAGTATACCTTCATCGGTATCTCTGTAGGGCCAACAACATAGATTGCAGACGTTTAGGTGCTTTGTTTAGAGGTTTCTGAAATATCGGCTCTAAAGGGCGGTGATCAGTGTGTACCGTTACATCTGGATTTCCAAAGACATATTGGTCGTACTTCTGCATTCCATAAACTATTGCCCGAAGTTCCAACTCAATAGGGGCGTAGTTCTTCTCACTGTCTGTCAAACTCCTGGATGCATAGCTAACTGGTTGTCCGTCCTGCAACAGAACTGCTCCAAGTCCTTCTGAGCTTGCGTCCGTTTCTACAACCATTGGTTGGGTGACATTGAAGTACTTGAGTGAAGACGTTTTGGTGATATGCCTTTTAATCTCATCAAAAGCACTCTTTTGGTCCCCAAACAAAGTCCTCCCTGTTGGTGTCAATCAGCCTCCGCAGTGGTTCACATTCCGCTGAGCAGTGGGGTATAAATTTGGCTAGATAGTTAACGTGACCAAGAAACCTCTGGATTCCTTCGCTGTCCACAGGCGGTTTCATCTCTGTTATAGCTTGGGTTTTACCAGGATCTGGCTTGACTCCATCCTTAGTAATAAAATAACCAATATATGGTAGCTCTTCGAGTAGAAACTTGCATTTCTCCTTGTTCAGTTTGAGGTTTACACGGCGTGCTCTGGTCAACAATTTCTCAAGTTTTTTGTTGTGATCCTTTACTGCTTCGGCATGTCTGGTGCCTTTGCCATAGATGAGAATGTCATCTGTCACGACAGTTACTCCTTCCAGACCGCTCAATGCATCAGATAGTCTTCTCTGAAATTCCTCATGACTTGACGACAGACCAAATGGCATTCTCAGCCACTTGTACTTCCCGAATGGGGTCCAGAATGTGGTTAAGTCACTCGACTTTTCACTTAGTTTAATCTGTAGAAAGCCGTCCTTTGCATCACACAAAGAAAATACTTTAGCTCCATCCAGTTCGCTTAGTACATCATCCAAAGTGGGCATTGGGAAATGATTCCTCTGGATAAATTTGTTCAGATTAGTTGGGTCCAAGCAGACTCCGAGTGTACCATTTGGTTTTCTCACTGCTACATGGTTGTTTATCCATTCAGTTGGATAATTGACAGGACTAAGGATGCCCTTCTCGGTGTATGATTCCAGTTTTTCCTTGAGATCGGCAACCATTGAGAGTGGCGTCTTTCTGTTATGACTTTGCCTCGGAATCGCATCATTATCAACTTCAATATGATATTCGCCCGGCAGGGATCCGATACCTTTGAATACTTCTGGTTAGCTCTCCAGAATATCATCAAGGTTGGCATCACTCACCAAATTGACCCACTCTTCTTTGATTGAGATTAGTCCAAACTGTATGAATGCATCTCCAGACAGCAGACTATTGTTTCGAGTTTTGTGTACTAAGAAGTACAGCTTATCTCCGGCAATCTCTATGTCACAGCCCCCTAAGGCTGTTGTTATTGAGCCATCAAATTGTCCGAGTTTAGATCTATTGTTGTCCAGTGTAGGCTTTCCCAATTCAGCATAATCCTTCTAGTTCAGAATGTTGCAGGATGCACCAGTATCTAGATGGTATTGGACTTCCTTGTGGCTGTCACTAATAATTATAATTCATTCAAAACAATTTTAACAACAACACAAGTAGTCTTCTTTGTTCAGATATAAAAAATCCAACTTATCAATTAATTAATAGTAGCAATCATCGTAATGAATGATTCACCATAATAATAATAAACAAAAATAATTTAGCAATATCATCGTGCACGGAGCTGAAGCCAAACCATACCTATCAAAAGTAACTGAATACAGACCTTAGCATGATGTTGATGTTTGCAGTCTATTATTGTTATTGTTATCATACTGATATGAGAGATTAGGATGATCAGCCCAGGAAGATACAATGCACGCATTCAAATTGAATTACTATATGATAGGGATTTTTATTGTGTCTTGGTATAATTTAAACTGCAATGACATGGAAGCTGTGACAACTGTACACTTTATTGTGATCATTAATTTTACCAAGTCTATGGTTTTTTTTTAAAAACGCACTCGCTGGAACTCCGGTTTATGATCAATTTATTTTAATTATTATTTATATGATTTGCAAATATTTGCACTAAATCACAGATTTTGACCGAATCATATCAAATCAACTCAGAGGAGGTACCAAATCAAATCAGCGAATCACAGAAGAAGTAATTTTTGTGATTCTAATCGGATATTCGAATCACAGGATATTCGAATCACAGTGATTTGGCCACAGCTCTGCCTAAAAGAGGCAAAACTGCCCACATACATTAGTTTGTGCTAAATCATATTGAGTAAGCAGATCTGGTCTGGAGCCTAATCACAAGGGGAGTTCAAACGATTGCATCTGCAGCATAATGAGACCAAAGAACTAAGTACGGAGTGAAAAGCCTCCAAGGATAGGACAAGAAACCATTGCCTCTTCTCACTAATAAGACTCCCTCAGAATGGAGGAGCAGCAAAGAGCTCCTTCTGAGGCATATGACGACGTTATAGGATCATATTGTATTGGATTTGTACGAGTGACAGTGCGTGGACAGACGAGCCAGAGTTGTCCTACCTTGCGAAGCAGATGTTTACCAGAGAAGCCTCCGTTCTCACAAACCAAGGAAGACGTAGCAGCCAAGATCAAGCTAAGGAAGCCAAGCTAAACTGTTCCGGTAGCCATCTTGTTTCATAATTAATTAATTATTATTATTGTTTGTGTGTAGATCATAATGCACCTGATTATATTAAATATATGTCTATGCTTTGGCGCTATTGTATGTGACTCGTAATGCGCCTGCTTGTATCCACCAATTGTATTATGTTTTTGTTAGCCAATCATATCTTGTAGTTTTCAACTACTGTATTTACATATTTTACTGCATAAATAGAAGGGCAGAACACCCAGTGAGTCAGAGTTTGTAGTAGTCGTGTTGAGTAGATACACTGGAAGCGTTAGGGTTAACGTTGTGTATTCTCGTGGCTAGCCTGGATTATTAGTGGGATCTTAGTCACCAGCAGCTATTGTACACTTCGAAACATCTCTCGTTGTAAGGTTTTGTATCTTTACAATCAAATACATTGTTGCTGATAATTCTACAACTCTTCTCATACTGTCGTTGACTTGCTTACAGTATTACATTGTCGATAACACATTCTTAGAGATTACGATACACTCTTGGACATTGTCACAAAGCTGCCTAACACGTTACTGTGAACTATACACGTGCTTGCAATGGGGTTGTGACATTAAGAGTTATCTCTCTTTGAACTTTCTACATCCAACCGGAAGTTGCCATTGTTCGTAGTATAAAACATAGTTACTTCATGCAGACTCGTGACAGTTTTTCCCTGATAGCTTCCATGCTGTCAATTGTATACTATAATGACATGTCCCTAAAAACACTTTAGACTATTTTTAAAGACAGCAGCATCAAATCTACCTGCAGCAACAAATATTTATATTTTTTTACAGTTTTTTCAATTACTATTTATTACAGTTGTTATCCACGGAACTCCCGGGCTTGCCAAAAAAAATGACAGAGACGATGCGTCCTGTAATAAAAACTATTCCTAGCAATTTCCGGTTGCTTGCAAAAAGTTCAATGTCACAAACCCAATTCATTGAAACTGAGCGAAAAAGCTAGGTTATTACTAACACATTTAGTAACGGGCGCATCGTCTTCCTTCTCTTTTTCGGCAAGCCTCTGATGCCCGTGTTATCATTATTCTAACTATTTTTTTATATAGTTATTATTAGTGAAATCTTTTTTTTTATTTATTATAATCATTTATAATTATGATTCTACTGTTTATGATTGCTATCGTAATTATTAAGGTTATTATTGAATTGTTATTAGATAATAATAATTATTATAAATGATGCTTCTTATAATTTTATAATAATAAATAATAATTATAGTAGTAACTAACAGCTTATTATTATTATTATTATTATTATATTATTATTTATAATTATTATATTAATAAATCAATTATGATAAAAAAAATGAATAATTGATTTTATTATTATAAAAACTTGTCACCACATTAAATTCTTATTGTCATTTATAATAATAGTTTCATAGAGGTGTAGATAGATGCTAATGATTAATTACTTGTATTATTATTATTTCCCGCACAGATACCAGACAATCCATTTACACATAAACGTTGCGTTAAATAAGTTAATTATCGTTGGTGTTTCATCGTATTTATTAACTACTGTACCAACGATCGTATATAATCGCTGACCGCATCGTGGTTATTTAATGATTATTATGCTCTATAGCTACACTTGTGTGATTAAAAACTTATGTACGTGTAATCTGCTATAGCCCTGTGAGCTCCGTGGCTTGTTCAATTATATCAATCGCATTGCAATAGCCTGTTTATTCTAGTTTAACATCTCAACTCCGTATTTCTGCATTGTACTCTATATGAAAATTTGGGCATTTTCCGGTTGGACTTACACCAGCGCCCCCTATAAGGGGGGATAACCCCAGTCACAACCCCATTAATTTGTGAATCTAAAGTGAGACCGGATCTGTGTGCAATTAAACATATCTCCGTATTCAGAGAACAGGGAGTCTCCGGATCAATACAGATATAGACTGATCATTACCATATACATTGGAGTTATTAGTACTGGGATAGTAGTCTTGTATGACGGATTGTTGCCTTGTCACTACGCAGCTACGCTACCATTGTTTGCTCTAGTGCACCCGTGTACTTTATACGGTACACAGCTATTCTCTCAGAGGTGTCGGTAAAGGTTCTGTTGCAAACCACGCACAAATCCTTTACAATATTACAGTGGCTACAAAAGCAGTGTCTGTATCAGCTGCAAAAGTTGTTTGTGAAAACAGGTTACTGTATCTGAATAATCCAGGCTGCAAGAGGGCAAAAACCCTGTTCATGAGTCTAAAAGTCTCGTATGTTACATATTCAAACTGCTTGCCCCAAAACATTATTTCACATGAAGACTTGGCTATACATTTTTAAAATTTCTAGAGAGTGCTCCCTCAACTGAGGCAATAAACTGGAGCTATTGCAGTTTATTATCTTGGTTTTACTATTAATTAACTGATAACTTGTTATCATTTATTTTTATTATTCATAATATTGGTATATGTGGGTATGTATTTGGTAGTTTGCGGTATGTTTTTTATCTACGATAATTTGCTTGCAAGTTTAACAGAAAGGTGTTTATATTATTATCTAATATAGATACATGGCCATACATAAAATTTTATTTATCACTACTGTAGCATGGATATCATTAATAGCTACCTTTATCTTGATAGTAAGTAGTTGCTTCAAGCTTTTTTCCGAATTCTCAATCTTTTCATATTCTAGTCATAAATTGTATTAATAAGCATAGTTTGTACTTTCTCAGTTTTGTATGTCGATGGTTAGTTTCTACCTCTTAGTTCAAGTTTGTACAGAACATAATTGATAAAATCTAAAGACAAACTTCTTGCAAGAGATATAATAATCGTCATATTTTGTTTTGTCCGTTGTGTAAATTAGTATTAATTGCAATAAACATACATGTATATGTAGTTCGTACAGCCTCTCTTTTATCATCATATACTTAACAAATCTGTTTTTGATGTAGTGTACTACTCACTGTGGTTTCTCTACACACATTCAAGCCGACATGCAACGAGAGAATACGCTGTATAGGCTCAGTGGCAGAGACAATGCCATAACACTTAATGAGGAATCTGCACTGGGCGTGCTCAAGTTTATGGACAAAGACATGCTTCAGGAGCTGGAGGATAATGAAGACAAATTGGAGGAGCTCATCAATGACCAAGACCAGGTGAGAAATAACATTCATATGTGTAAGATCTTCGTCAACACAGTGTTACAACTCAGCGATGGATGACAGTACTTTAATGTTATCAGGCGGCTTGTAATTCTTAAAGGCTTTTAAATAATGATTTGATAGGTTTACCTATATATTTATGGTACAAACTCAGTCAATTTAGTTCTACTGGTTCTTGAGATAGTTCTGCTGAGTTGATTGAAGAGGGTTTGGCTGAAAGTTGTATATATAAATGTTGTTCGAAACAGCTCAGTTGTCTTATCTTACAAAGACGACTCCAATGTTGTAATATTTGTAATGAAGCAGACAACTCCTACAGAAGAACGCTGACGCTTGAGCTGCGTGGGAAGCGACTATTTTCTTGTTGTGGATTAAATTTCGCACATCAAATTTGACGTTTTCTCTAGCTTTGATTTCTTATCAAGCAAGAATTTGCTAACTCTTATGATTTTAGATTTGAAACAGAACTCCATATATATTTATTAGCGCTGTAATTTAAAACGCTTGCAGTAAAATTTAGCTATTGTCAAATGTTTCGCAGTCCGTAGTGTATCAGGTTATCTGGTTTTCGCAATTCCATTTTTGTGAGCAGGTGAAAAATCTTGCGAGAGATAAGGAGATGCTCGTGGCCAGTAACAAAAGTCTAGCAGAATACAACCTTAAGATGGAACCAAAGCTGCGACAAGGGAGAGAACTCCTTGTCGTACATTATGAGAAAGCCAGTCAGTTGAAGGAGGAGCACGACACATTGCGATCTGTTTTAGGTAGGAGTTTCACTTCCTGTAAACTTTGCCTATTCGGCTTGTCATATGTTACATCACAACTTGGTTTGCACAGGATGTGACCTGTCTCTTTGGTATACAACAAATATATGTCTATTTGGTATACAACAAACGTGACATGTCTATTTGGTATACAACAAATGTGGTATGTCTATTTGGTATACAACAAATGGGATATGTCTATTTGGTATACAACAAATGTGACATGTCTCTTTGGTATACAACAAATGTGACATGTTTATTTGGTATACAACAAATGTGACATGTCTATTTGGTATACAACAAATGTGATATGTCTATTTGGTATACAACAAACGTGACATGTCTATTTGGTATACAACAAATGTGGCATGTCTATTTGGTATACAACAAATGTGACATGTCTATTTGGTATACAACAAATGTGATATGTCTATTTGGTATACAACAAACGTGACATGTCTATTTGGTATACAACAAGTGTGACATGTCTCTTTGGTATACAACAAATGTGACATGTCTATTTGGTATACAACAAATGTGACATGTCTATTTGGTATACAACAAATATATGTCTATTTGGTATACAACAAATGTGATATGTCTATTTGGTATACAACAAATGTGACATGTCTATTTGGTATACAACAAATGTGACATGTCTATTTGGTATACAACAAATGTGACATGTCTATTTGGTATACAACAAATGTGACATGTCTATTTGGTATACAACAAATGTGGTATGTCTATTTGGTATACAACAAATATATGTCTATTTGGTATACAACAAATGTGATATGTCTATTTGGTATACAACAAATGGGATATGTCTATTTGGTATACAACAAATGTGATATGTCTATTTGGTATACAACAAATGTGACATGTCTATTTGGTATACAACAAATGTGACATGTCTATTTGGTATACAACAAATATATGTCTATTTGGTATACAACAAATGTGGTATGTCTATTTGGTATACAACAAATATATGTCTATTTGGTATACAACAAATGTGACATGTCTATTTGGTATACAACAAATGGGATATGTCTATTTGGTATACAACAAACGTGACATGTCTATTTGGTATACAACAAATGTGACATGTCTATTTGGTATACAACAAATGGGATATGTCTATTTGGTATACAACAAACGTGACATGTCTATTTGGTATACAACAAATGGGATATGTCTATTTGGTATACAACAAACGTGACATGTCTATTTGGTATACAACAAATGGGATATGTCTATTTGGTATACAACAAACGTGACATGTCTATTTGGTATACAACAAATGTGACATGTCTATTTGGTATACAACAAATGGGATATGTCTATTTGGTATACAACAAACGTGACATGTCTATTTGGTATACAACAAATGGGATATGTCTATTTGGTATACAACAAATGGGATATGTCTATTTGGTATACAACAAACGTGACATGTCTATTTGGTATACAACAAACGTGACATGTCTATTTGGTATACAACAAATGTGACATGTCTATTTGGTATATACCGAATATCATCATTCAGGTTTATGCAATTTTATGGCAATTGCTGCGTTAATTTTGAGTTTCATGTGTTGGCATTACAGATTTAGAAAGTAATTATATCATCAATAAAACAAACATCTTACATTGATGACTTATCTCCAAAATTTATTACTGCTAGGCTAACCTCTCCAATGAGTATCCTCAATTTGACAAACGAGAGGACAATTCCAAAAATGTGGTTTGTGTCTGGTTTGTATAATCAAAGCCTTAGCATTTTGTAGTTGCTGGCCCTTGAAGACAAGTCATTAGCTTCATCAGCTGTGACTACTCACCTACACAACATCTATGCTTATCGCTTGTAATTTATTACTAGATTCTAAATCAGAAGATCAATCGCTGGACACCACACATGCCCTCCTACAGACAAGAGCTGCCCAGAGTGAAGAAGAGTCTGATGTGAGTAAGACCCTGTATATTCTAGTCATCAGTATTATTGCTCAAAAATATGCGTAATAAGCACAAAAGCAGTTTTGGTTTCTCCAGTCTTGTATATCGATTTATAAACCAACTGCCATACCAATAATTGTTGTGGATACGGCAATGTATAGTTGGTAAGTAGAGGAAATTGTCTGATTTTACACAATTAGAAGATAACTCCTGATGTTGCTGCAAGTGCAAGTAGTTGTTGATGAAAGGTTATGCACATTGAACTATGCCACAGATAGTATAACTCAACAGTTATATATCACAAAGCTATAGAAATATACCTGCCCCGTGCTTGGGCATTCTGCACAGTTGGGCAGGCGATTGCTACTGTGGATTTTGAGTGTTTGTTTTGTAGAGGTTGAGCGAACAGTTCTTAGACAAGCAGATAGAGTGCGATGAATTCCTTGAAAAGTACATGGAAGAGAGAACAAAAACTCACCTACTCAAGATCAAGTCAGAAAAGCTGGGGGAGATGATTCAGCAGCACGTAAACCAAGCAACATGGGGTGGTAGCGCGCCATCCACCCCTGGGGCTGCCGCAGCACTTGGTGCCACCCACGGAGGATTTGCCCAGAGACCAGCTAATACTCCGCCATACCCTATGTACAATACCGCCATGCCTCAATTACACATGCCTCCTGTGTCCAGCTAGAAAACCCTGTGCAATATTCACAACCTAAACTGTTCCAACTGACTTATATTCAAATGTTTAGAATAGATTGTCGTCTCAGTGGCAGTGAGACAGATTTTATATTTTTTTGGGTATTTATTCATATTCACTAAAATTTGTTTTATCAATCGCTGCTTTGTAATAATGTAGAACAATCTGCAAAGAAGCAAAATACAAGAGTTATTATCAACATATGTCTCATCTACATTATGTTTAATTAATATCGGCAAAAACTCTTATTTTTATATATATAGTTCCAGTAATAAATTATATTATTACAAAAATAGTACATACCATTACTTGCCTTCACCTAAATAAGATCTGATTTACCTATCACTATTCTTTTTGTCACCCAGCCCAGTTGATGTCGTTTCTAATTGTTTTCCCAGGTACTTCACAGATACAAAAATCAGATATATTACTACCAAAATCATATAGAAAATGATATGGTCCGCATTGAAAGCTCTGCGCTCTGTCCTGAGGGAGTAGTCAGCAGTCTGGCCAGGAAGTTGTTTGACCGAAGATGAATCACTGCTCTGACTCCTTTGGCTACTCTGGCTCATTCTCTGCTTACGCTGAAAACGTTTCAAAACCTGCTCGCCATAATGCTGCTTGTAATATTCGTCAAAGTCATAAACCTTAGTCTTTCCTGTCGTGAGATTAGATTTCTTTTTGTAGTTTCTTAAACCAAACACATCATGAGCTACAATGTCTTCAATATCTGTCGGCTTGAGCAAACCATGATCATACTTTCGGCGCGTCGATTGGCTACCCAATACTTCATACGCCTCGACAATCTCATGAAACTTTTCTGTGTCGATATTATCTGCACTGGAGTCGGGATGGTACTTTTTTGATAATTCATAAAATGCAGCCTTAACTTGTGCGTTGGTTGCATGAGGCGTTATTTGAAGGACATCGTAGTAGTGGGTGTGACTTCTTGCTTTACATAATGCGAACGAAGTGCTGACGCATCTCGTGTGTCTTTTTAGCACACCAACTCTTGCTGTCAGCCAATATGGGCTTGAAAGGGCAAGCATATCTGTCATAGACCACATCAGTCATCTGCATAAACACAGAGAATACATATCTTGAAAGCAAAGGTTTACTACAGCAAATAATCTAAATCCATGTAAGTAAAAAATCACTCGCCATGTCAAAATAAAACCAAGTACTCGTTGTAAATGAGGGACACAGTAATAAATAAATAACTTGTACAACACCGCTATAAGGATGCTTACCACCTGCCATGTCTGAGGTAATGCTGTTGTCAAATGCAGTTCTAATCTACAGAGAAACTGATCTCTAGTAGTCTACTGTCACCAAGTACGCTAAAACACAAGTGACAGCTCTTGCAAAGCAAATCCTATGTCGCATTCCATATTGTCAAATACAATTTTTGATAGTTACAATGTTTTAGTTTTACTTATGAAGACGGTCCTTTCACCCTGACACAGTATATTAATATATCAACTTTAAAAACTGGTGATGGTTGTACGAATACCAATAAGCAGTACATTGTGAATTATGTCAAACCATAGAATTAGTTTATTTTTAGCAAAATCTTGATTAAGGTATTTTTTACCGAGCCAATTGAACAATTCTCAAAAATAGATGGTTCCAGATGCCATTTAAACTATAACAGCTTACATAACATACATGTATATATAATATACTATGATGAATGATTAAACCAATAAAGCGATTTTCGAAACAGTCGAGAAAGATGGCTGTGTTTTATCATCCTCATGTGGCTGACAATGGATCCATGATGTTGATAAAAGCTAACTAAGTTAAACTGCCAGATACTTATTCACACAAAGCAAAGAAATTATGTTATGAACGATTGTATCTGGTATGAAGCTTATTTCCAAACATCTGTTAAAACAAATAGATGCTACAAATATTGACTGATTTACAACGTAGCAATTGCTTCCCAAAGCCTTGGAAATCTTCTGGAATAAACAAGACGCTTTTACACTAAAACAATTATGATAAATTGATGAATCGATTGATAAACTGTTTCTCAAAACAAGCACAGTGGTATTTATGAATAAAAATCAGCCTTGCTAGTTACGGAGCTTCATAAAATTGAACTATATTTCCTGTTTAACAACTTGAAATTTCGAAACCATCCAGGCGCTTCAGAAATTATTCAGATGGTTTGAAAAAGTGCAAGCTATATGAACAATTTCAAAACTGTGAGCTATTTTAAAATAGTCTGGACTTCTAGATTATCTATAACATTGTAAAAAAGTTTGAATGGAACACACTTTTTGAGCACTACAGCGCCTATGCTATGATCACTAGAAGAAGTATAATAGTTGGACACTACTTCAAAAACTTATAATATAAACATTAAATACTGCTTTAAACTTCTTGTAATATCATTAAATAAAATGATAAAAAAAACTTTTTTCTTTATTTGATTGAATCTTCTCTGATTAATGTTCAATAGAATAAACACTAGCCATAAGCGGACCAACGACATTATCTTTTAATTTCCTGTTTTAAAACAGGGTCCCACCTCTAGCATTCATATTCAAAGCCAGATCAAACAAGTGTATGGTGAACATTCACCTTTATTTTAGTATCTGCTACCTTCCTTTAGTTGTCTATGCCAATTTTTTGAGTACTTAGCTTGAAATATTGTCGTTATGTCTCTCAAATG
The DNA here is from genome assembly GCA_945261195.1 of Cryptosula pallasiana. Classification (NCBI taxonomy): domain Eukaryota; kingdom Metazoa; phylum Bryozoa; class Gymnolaemata; order Cheilostomatida; family Cryptosulidae; genus Cryptosula; species Cryptosula pallasiana. The sequence goes on along the minus strand of OX183133.1, from coordinate 46,972,675 downwards.
AAAGGTTATGGGTGAGCTCACCCCTAGATAAATGTTGCTGGCTACTGGTTTTGTTGATTGATAACCATTTTGAGAAATAAGTTACTGAAGGATTGCATTCTCCAATGGACAGTAGTACTTACCTGCTTACTTAGTACTTGTTGAGTAATAGCCAACTTCTTTCCAGAAGGTAATAGCAATATGGCACTTTAGTTAGTCCGTATATTGGTCCAGGTTATCAACAGGATCCTCACCCAGTGTTCTAAGCTCTATCTCAGCCAGCCACAGGTGGTCCTTTCAAGAGTCTCCATCGAGGAGGGAGACTGCTCCACAGTTTAGCAGTGCTGATCAGAAAATTATTTGGGTAAAATGTTCATTGCTTTACAGTGTGGGATAATGTATTGTTGTTGGTGTCGTCTGAAGTAGCAACTGTGGGTCAATGAGAAGAGACATAGTCCCTGATATAAGTTGCAAGTTCATCAAGTGCATTTCTCAGAGTAGTCCAACTCTGCGCCTCACTCGTCTAGACTCCAGGGTGTCCCACTCAAGGTATTTGATGAGTTGGGTAGTGCTGGTGGCATGGTCAGTGCGTTTGATGTTATCATTCTTGGAGCTCTTCTCTAAACATCTTTATGTGATGTTTTCGGTGTAGAGCTCAAGCTAGAATCCCACAGAGTACATGGGTACTCCATCACAGGTCTCAGTAGCTGTCTGTATGCTTTGTCTCGCAGGTGGGAGAGAGTTGGTGGCATGGTTTGTCATATGTACCCGAGTCTACTATCTGCTTTACCGAGGATGGAAGACATATTTTGGTTCCACCGTAAGTTGCTTTCTAGTTTGACTCTAAGGTATTTTACGGTGTTTTTCTTTCCATATTTACATCATGTAGTCTGTAGTTGTTGACAGCCTCTCTTAGCCATTTTGGGAAAACTTCACATGCTCACACTTCTGTTGGTTAAATTCCATGTTTCATTGTTGTTCCCAGTACTCCAGGGCAGATAGGTCATCTTGCAGTTGCTTCCTGTTTTCCACAGTGTTGTAGACAACAAGTGTCATTCGCAAACAGTCTAACATGTGACCCTGCTGCATCTGATAATTTGTTGATATATACCAGGAACAAGATGGGTCCAATTACGGAGCCTTGAAGTGTTTCGGAGGTGACAAGACGGGACGTTGAGTGGTGGCCATCAACAACCACAAATCGTGTCCTGTTTTTATGTAGATCTTCAATCCAGTTCACAGTCAGTCAGGCCGTTTGCACCGGTAACTCTGAGTTTTTGTTTTTGAATCAGCTCAAGATAGTCTACTTTGTCGAATGCCTTTGCTAAAGTCAAGAAAGCAGGCATTCACTTCCTCTCGTAGGTTAGTGAGTGCAGAGGTGTGGCAGGACAGTGAACAATAATCTGAATTAGTTAAAAAGACATTTGCAAGTCTGTAGACCATTTCTTTTGCAAAACCAGGATGATGATGACGTATAATAATAATTAGCCTATTATTATAGCCTATTAAATATTATTACAGTAGTAATAATTGATACATAATAAACAACGACAAGAACCTTCTCTTCCTCTTTCTCCATTGAATTTGTTGTTGCTGATGAAGATAACGGTCTCAGCAGTGACGATGATTATTATTTATTAATAATTGTTACTATTACTAAATATATACATACTACCACTAACTAACTATGATTATTATTCTGATAATAATAATTATACAAATTATTATTATAACGTATTAAATTATTATAATTATATGAATTATTATTACATAATAATAATAATCATAAATAATACTAATTTTTATTATAATATATATATATAATATATTATCATTAATTATTATTGTTGTGATTATATTATTCTTATTTATAATTTATGGGCCCATAATATTTATTATTATCATTATTATGAACATCATCATCATTATTATGAGTGACACTATTATTATTATTATTATTATACATACAACCTTAAAATTAAAAATTTAGTATAATAATTGCTGGATTTATCAACATAGGCGCAGCTGGTACGCTAAAATAATAACAATTATTAATTATCATAGTAAGTAAAGTAACAAGTAAGTAGTATATAAATAAATACTAATATAATATTATAATAATTGTTGTATCCCTAGAAATTCGGTAGAGAGATACTTGACATAGCTGTTGGTTCAGGATTAGACTTGATGCAGTAAGTGTGTGGCCCGGTATTTCCCTCACAGAAAGCACAAAAATATTGCAGATTCTTTGCTATAGCCCTAATACTTTCCATTACATGGCGACGTGTGAAATTTTTCAAGCAACTTCTTAATCAGAACCAAGGTTTAACCAATATCGGCACGTGGGCCCATGGCCACTGTTTTTTTTTGTTATGATAATTCATTATTTTCTATTATTATGATTATTGCTGTGAATTGTCCGAGCAGTTAACTTGACAATTTGTTTATACGAGGTAAAATTAAATTTCTCAATAACATAATGTAAATTACAGCGATGAAATTGGGGATTTTAGTGAAAAAAATTATCTCAAAGAAAGATCCTATAGGGAGACAAAAGAAGTAGTAGCTGCCAAGCTGCTACCTACCCATAAGCCCACAGACAGCTGTTAGTTGTTTTATAGCAGCTTCGTTTGCACGCTGTTTTATAGTGTGAAGAAATATTTCTTTTTGTTACTAAACCACATGCAAATGAAACTGCTATACAACAACTAACAACTGTCTGTGCACAGGCCTACTGCAGAAAAATTGGTAGGTTTTTTGCACCACTTTTTTGAAATTTATGTTGTGTTTTGTTGCAAAAAAAGTGGTCGAAAACCCACAAAATTTTCTGCGGTAAGCTTGTGTAGCTACCCAGAAAAAACCATTGCCCCATGGAAATTTTGCACATTCTTCTAGTCAGTCAATGCCCTAGTATTATCAATCACCTCCCAACTGCTTGTGGGGTAGTTGATAATAGGTCATTGACTGTGCAAAATTCCCAGGGGACCATGCCAAAAACTGGCATTGCACCGACCAATCAAATTCAGTAGTCATAATAATCATTTCTTACCTTTTTTTTATCTTCGAATATCTTTAAAGACGTTGAGCACTCAGGAACTTGAAGTAAAAAAAAAGTGCCTCAGTTAGCTAACAGTGTGTAAATGTGCACGGTTACAGGTAATACAGCAAGCTACTGCGGTTTATCTTCCATCAATTGATAATAATAATAATAAATAAGGGAGTTAGAATTACTACTACTCTTTTTCTTTTAGTTGGTTGAGTACTGGGTTTTGTGAATTTATTTCATGCTTCCTCTGGTGTTTCTAACGATTTTTGGTAGAAGCTACTATGATAAACTTGTGATGCTGCCAACACAGAGGTCAGCTCACCTCTGACAGCGTATCTAGTTGTCATAGGCATGTTTTGGCGGTCCTGAGAGAATTCATCATAGGCCAGAGCCATGGACGTATTGTGTCTCTCTTCATCTTGGAGAATCTTGATAAGAAGGTTAGCTTGTGATTTTTTCTTCGTTGTTCCAATGTCTGGAGGCCAAGCTCAGAACAGGCTTCAGTGATACTCAGCTTTCCTCTGATTTGGCTAATCAACCTGACTGCATGATGCTGGATCATCTCAAGGGACTCAACATCTTTGTGAAGTGTTGGATCCCATACCATATCAGCACACTCCAGTACTGGGCAGCACAGGCTTGTATAAGCTAGCAAGGGACATCCTTTAGGGGCTTCATGTAGGACGTGATTGATGGAGCCAAGAGTTCTTTAAGCTTTTTCTTTCACAAGTGTCATATGTTGGTTGAACGCTAGATCAAATTGCATGATAACTCCCAGGTACTTTACTGTACTGGCCCATTCTATACTATTATCTCATAGTTTGTACTTCTGGTCTCCGAAAGTAATCACATGACGTTTGGCGTCGGTGAAGGGCATTTTCCATTGTACAGATCATTTGTGAACAGCATCAATATTTGTCTGAAATTTGGCATCATCAGTAGCTATAAGTGGTAACTTGTTGATGTAGTAATGTGTCGTCAGCATAAAGATTCGCACTGCAATTCACAGCTGCTGGTAGATCATTTATAATACCAAGAACAATGTTGGGCCGAGGGCTGAACCCTGGGGACCCCTGAGGTAACTGTCTTTTCTGAGGAAGCTTCTCCCTTGATGCTAACCTTTTCACTCTTGTCAGTTGGGAAATTTTGAATCCTTTTTACCAGTTGGGCTTGTAGATTGGGAACGTCCTTGAGATTCTGCATCAGTAAATTGTTTGTGACTTTGTCAAAAGGCTTTTTGAAGTCAAGTACTACAACTTGTGTAGTTTTGGATGACTCAACTGTCTTAGCTAGCTTATGGAAGGTGGAGCACAGTTGGGTTTCACAGGATATACCTCTCCTAAATCCATGTTGCTTACTGTAAAGGAAGTCATTCAGTTTTTGGTTCCAGTAGTGAAGTATGATGTGTTCCATTGTTTTACCTGGAATACTAGTAAATTGTTTTGGGAGTTGCTTCTATGGAAGCTTGGAATATATGTTTTAGGCAATTAGCTGACATTTTGGTGTTAGTGAGGAGGTCTGGTTTTTTATGGCATCGGATCCTGAAGATTTTCTATTTGGAAGACCTCGGATAAGATTGGTTAGGCCATCGGTGGTAATCTCATTTAAATCATCAATGTTTGTCTCCAATCGCTTGATTTCTACTTGTGGTTATTGGCAGAATTGATCTTGGAAATATTTGTTCAGGATCTCAGCACATTGTTTGAAACATTAATGTTTCGTGAACTGTTTTACTTGTTCCAAGACCTTGGACTCCTCCTCTTGGATGCCATATAGAATGGGATGGAGGTTCCTGATCTCAGTCTCATTTAACTGCTGTTGTTGGATCATTTTTTTTTGTATTTTTCATTTGATTTGGTTCCATTTGTATCTGTTTAGCACTTGCCTGAGCTACTTTTATGTAGTCCTCTTTCAATTGGGTTATTTGTTCTGAGTTTGACTTTTTTAGTTTGTTGCATCTCTTTGACAGCTTTCTCAATTCCATCTTATTTGTTTATAGTCATAATATGTTTGCTGGAAATTTACTGTTCACTGCATCACCCGCATCAATTACACTAACGCAGATGTCACAGTACCATCAGACTCCATGCTTTCCCAGTTTCTTTATGTTGTTAACATCAACTGTTTGTAGAGCTCGACACACATGCCATGATACCATACACTTTTCACACTGAATCCAATTGGTTTTGTAAACCTTCTTTCCCATTGCCGATGGTTCTAGCACATTTTGTTTCATTGCATTGGCACATGGAATTTCATCGTCATTTTCACCAACAGTTCCATTTCTTTGTTGTTGTGCTTTGTTGATGGTTTCCTTCTTTTGGGACATGGATGCATGCAAGACCGGAGGAGCCTTTTTTTAACTATAATGATTATTATTATTATTGAGAACTGTTTTGTAATCTTAATACCCTAGTACACTGTTTTCAGGCAAACCTATTCTAACTCCTACTAATTTTGTCAATTAGGTAAAAGTTTTGAACAAGAATTCAGTTTTCTGCGTCTATAATAGTAATAATGATTAGTAATATTGTTATAAGATTGTTAACTATGATTATCAACTTTTTCTATAGTACATAATTTTTTATTATTATATATTATTATATATAATTAATGTTATAAACCTGAGGAAAGCGTTTGTCTGTTTGTATGAATGGTATGTGTGTTTGTCCATGCCTATGATGATGTTGTAGTAGCAAGTATGCCGATATACCACTACTACACTGAGAGAGGTGAAGGTTGATGTAAAACAATATACTATTGGACTGCTCAAGTGTATGCGTACGGTCATGATTAAAGTTGTTTGCCATTTGTTCTCCAATTAAACACTTTTGTGTTTTTAATTATTCTTTTTAATAATGCACTAGGAGATAAATCACTGAGCTTCACATTATCATTATTGCGCAGATACCAGTTGGTTTGAGTGTCAAATAGTAATTTGTGTTGGTTTATGACTCTTATTATTTTCTCCCAGTATGCGCGGCTTGCAACCTTATTTCTTAACTTTTTGTTAGTCAATTGTCTCAGTAGTGACTGCAGTGTGCCAGCACACTGTTTTTCTGAGTCTTCTATCAAATTGAGCTTTGGAGAAAAGAGGAAACAGCTGGAGAATATAAAGAAAGGAAAGATTAGAACAGGACGTGGTTAGAACAGGACGTGGTTAAAGCAAGGTAGAGGGTGATAAGTAGAGCATGGCAGGAAACACTGGGGTGGACAAAGGACACGGTAAAGTAGAGTGGAATGAGGTAATAGAGTGATGATTTTAGAGGGGGGAAGGAGAGAAACGGGAGGAGAAATAATACTGGTGATTATATATGTTACTAGTAGTATTTATAATAAACGAAATTATTGGCGTATTCTTATATTTTTTAATAGCTACCTTTTTTCTGATGTTTTTGAATAACACACCTTTGATAGTTATAATTCGCACCTCACCAAACACAACATTCTCAACATAAATCAGTCAGGTTCTGGACTATGTAAGTTTAACTCCTCCAGTCATAAGCATCATGATAATTTATACATTGCTGGCGTCTAGCAGGAGACTAGCTTATCATAAGTCGACATTGGTGATGGGTATAAATAGGTTTGTCAGCAAGTAGTGTACTCATTTGTTGTTTTATCCATTCCTGCAACTAATTTTCAATTTTGCGCTAGTGGTATCTACCAAGGACCCTTGGGGTTTGCCGAAAAAATAATAATCACTCCACACAAATGGGTTTTGAGGAAAAAGTCTTGGTTAGTACGAATGTTTTGAATGCCAGGCTCATGTTTCTATTATTTTTTTTGGCGAATCTCCATGTTTTCTTTGATAGTAGATACAAAACTATTTGCATCAATTTGTTTTTTCTCAATGGGATGTCTCTTTTACTTTTTGTATCCTATGCAAAACAAGTGTACAGTTCAAGAGAGGGACGCATCACATTATTAACACAACCAGTCTTGCAGGTTCTAAGGCTTAACGTAAAGCATGGTCAATCATATTAGTTGCCTTTTGCCTCTACGACTTTTGTGGCCACTCAAACATCAAACATACAGTTTCCTTGCAGAGGTGTCCTAGTGCAATGACTTCAGTCAACACATTCAAAAATAGCTCCGTTTAGGTTGTAACATAGTTTGAGTTTTTGTTGAAGACATTGATCCTACTACCGTTGAAGGTCACAATCCCCATAAGTTGTCCACTGAGTCACACAGTTGTCCACAGTTGTGCCACTGAGTTTGATTGCACCATTGTGATTAATTACTTATCTTCTGGTAAAGCAATGTTACGTTTGCAAACTAAATCATTTTTGGTCTTTGCTCGACTACATTATGGTTTTCAGCTTACTAAATACATCATAACTGGAATGAACATAGACAAAAGAAACTGAGACACTTTCCAGTGGAACGGCTGCCTTGAGTGATATGTTGCAAGTCGTCTGGAATGAGTTTTGATTCTTCCAAAAAGGAATGAACATCGAAACTTGCTTTTTCACAATCCAGCTACCCAGTTATTACAGGTATGTTGACATGCCTACATTGATTTATGGAGTGGTTGTGCTCGTCGCTGTAGACTATTCATCACGACATGTGTAGATAAAAAAATCTTGAAATAGTTATTTTTCGTGTTTATATTAAAAATTTATACCTAAAATGTAGGGCGTAGAACAATAAAACAGAAGTTTAGATAAAAAAAATTATTATTGTTGATTTCATGCTAGTTCCATCTTCTTGTGGTTGAAGGTTATATCTCGCCTTGACTCAATACTTAGAAGTAGTTAGATTATTTCATAAAAAATTATATGTGCTCTTACCATGAATGTTTTTCCTCTCTAGTCTACTCACACTAATCACTCCAGACTAACAGCCATACTGCTGGGTTTTCAAACACGTTTTTACCTAAAGAAGTTTGTATTTTTTATCAAGCAAAGATGTTTCTAGTTTGTAAAATTATTTATTATGTATCAACTATGTTTCAGCCATCGTTATGTATATCTTTTGAACTCAGCTGCAGTAATTTGAAACAAATAATCCATATGGCAACATATTTGATTAAATCTCTGAAATTTGTTGAAAAAAATATTCAATCCGAACATGCTAAACCACTTTTGTCAGTCAAGCAAACAATGTGCAGATATTTAAAGTTGAATAGGATGGCTGTAAACATTTGGTATTTGTTTATTGATGAATGCTACTTACTTGTATATAATTGAGATGTCTTTTCAGTAAGTCTGTATGCAGATGTTGGTTTAGTTTGTAAAGTTGACTTGGTTTAGTAGTTTTGTTAGCCACTTGCATTTAATGCGTTTTATTGAGGCTTCAAATCCTAGAGTTTAAAACCTCCTGGGAGTCATAATCAGGGTTGGTGCGAACTAGCCCCCAATCAGCTGATGTAAAATACTCTTTAATACCCCTGCTGTATGTCCCTCCTCTTTGTGGCTACAAGTTTTATTCATTCATTCAGATTAAAGGCTTAAGCAGCGAAGGAAACGAACATCGGCTGATATGATTCGGTGCTGCCTCCAACTCACCCGGCGTTGTTCTCGATCCTACTGTCACAGTGCTGCCAGAGTCAATCCAGTAGGAATTCAATTGCTGTCAGAATCTCTTCATAAACAAGTATTTGGTGATGCCTACAGTGAGATAGATTCAATTCCTCCCGAGCTTTTAGGTAAGGTCAAGGACCATCTGGAACGACACGGTCTTCTGAACAGAGATACAAAGACAGATGAGTTGCCTAATGTGGAGTTTGCACTTCCAGCCCTGCAAGGTAAGGACAGGTGCTCTATAAAAGTTAATTTTTTTCTCAGTTGTAGTGTGACGTTGGCTAGGCATGTCTTTGTTTCGGTTTAGGAAGGAATCTGCCGGAGCATTTTTTCAAGATGGCCATGAAACAGGCCTCTCCATACATAAAGTTGGCTGATCAGCTCTTTGAGTACAACATACCACCAATACCTGAGGTTTGGGCTTGTGAACCAGGCTGGCACAGATACTCTCGGGATGGGACGGTAGTGAGCGTGCCCTACCCGGATGAAACAGCTTATGTGTTTGATGTGGAAACCTTGGTTGATGGGAATTATCCAGTCATGGCTACAGCTGTGTCTAACAATTACTGGTACAAGTTATTTATTTGTCATCAACTTGTGTTGTAGCTGCTTTTGTTGCTGTCACCTCAATGCAGACATTCAACTTGTTGATACGAGAGAGGAAATTATGTCGAGGCAAACATTTTTTCAGTGAAGTTTTTATGACAATAAAGACCAACTTTGACTTATGGGTATTCTTTTCTGGTTGCACGAATGGAAAACCTTGGATCGCTACGACAACTAACAAACTTGATTGCTAAAATTATAGTATTTTTATTGTTTTAATTACTCAGTAAAAATAACAAAGCCTCGCTCACTGAGAAATTATTTCCTAAATGCTTTGATTTGCTATAAAGGCATTTTAATCCAAATGTTGGCGCATATCGTAAATTTGATGAATGTTTTTTGAAAAAGCGTTTGTTTGACCAGAGCTGCACACTTTCTGTAGGTATGCCTGGTGCTCCCAGCGACTCACCAAAGATGCTTTTATATACTCCCTCCGCCCACCAAAGCACGCCGAGCTCATTCCAATGGAGTCAGAACTGAACAGTCAACCCGAAGACTTAGATGGTTTATCACGCCTGGTGCTCGGCCATAATGTCAGCTTTGACAGATCTTACATGAGAGAACAATATTTTATTAAGGTATTAAGCTGCATGTTCATCTGGCAATTGCCTTCCGATTGGAATCTATCAATCGTAAATGACGACAGGTTGATTCTCCTATTTTTGTTTCTCCTTTCCATTCTCGAGTAATTCCGGTCAGAGCCGTATATTCAAATATGCCGCCCTGACCGGCCCTGATATCGGTTAAAATCCGGTATGTAAAGTCATGGTTAGCCATAAAATGCTTCGCAACTGAAAAAAAGCGGCGGTCATGAACGACCCTCTTTACATGAATACTTTTGCTCCAAAAACATTTTTTGGAAACATTAAAACTGCCATCAGTGATACTATTGGTCGAATCGTGAATTGTTTACCGATTTTTTATAAGGATCAAAACTTACCGAGAGCCTCAAATAAAATACTACCGATTGATTTTGCACATTTTTCCAGAAACGGAAATAGGAAAATCTTCAAGTGTTAAACAAAATCGATAGATGTACATGAGGCTTCAACTTCTTTAGTCATATTTGTGTGTAGTTGTCTTCTCCTTTTCAATTGGCAAAACAACTCCAAATATTGTTCTGCAAAAATTTTCTATTGAAATTTTTTTTACAGGAGCCCAAGATGAAGTTCCTGGACAGCATGTCCATGCATATAGCTATCTGTGGTTTCACCAACATGCAGAGGCATCTCTATATAGCCAAAAAGAAAGGAGTGGATATGAAAAAAGCGATGAGGGAAAGGCCCTACTCCACCAGACAAACGGTATTTTTTTCGTTATTTGATATATTTATTTATATAATATGACTTATTCTTATAATTTTCAGATCAGAATAATTGCGAATGTTTTGTTAACAATATTGAACTTACCACACTTGCTAACATGACTGGGATTAGTAACAAAAACAGCCACCCTGCATAGGTATGTTTGCTAATGCAGTTTGAAAAATCTGATAACTGTAATATTAATTGGTTAATTTAACATTCAGCAATATCGTTAAAATGTGATGTAATCTCTAAAAGCCTTTTAACATTTAATGAGAGCCTGGTATTTGCTTCAATCCATCCTATCATATGATCTTTGTTGGAATGTTTGAGGTGTTTCTACCAGGGAGAGGACAACTTCTCATCAAGTCATTGTTCATCGCTCAGTTACAATTATAAGTTAATCTTAATGCGTGTGCTTGATATCTCTTTGCACAACGACTTTATTATACGCCATGCAATCTAAATACATTTTACAATATCTACTCCATGTGTAAGTAGGTAGTTACACTGATGAAGTAGAGAGATTACTTTGTAAGCTTGATGATCTACAGTAGATAGTCGGGTGGTTGGTGCTGCTCTTGTGCTCTCTTTGTTTACATCCCATTGATGTACGGGCAGTTCATTAGACAGCTGGATAGAGCTGCACTGCTATTGGCTCTTTATTTCACCTTCACCTCACGCCTCTGGTTATACTCATACACCACTGCAAAGTTCCCTCCAACTATTGCTATGGGTAATGCTGTTATCATCATTCCAACTATCATCACAATAATTGTCATCAAGTATGCAGACCATGTGATAGGATACATGTCGCCATAGCCTACTGTCGTCATGGTAACAGCCACAAACCAGTACGCTGTAAACAAACTATAGTTGTGTAACAGTGACATGTAGTCTATATATTGGTATGTGGACAGAAATGTGAGTAAATACTTTAAATTGATGATATATAAAAATTTTCAGAGGTTGGTAGCGGTGCTTTGTGGTAGTCTTGATATAGCATTATGGGCCTGCCACATGAGCCAGACTATCACCCGTATTTGTCGTTCCATCACACAAGATGGTACATCTAGCGCAGGTTGAAGCAGAACGGACATGATTGATTTTTTCATCCTGTCGGTCATGCTGTGATTGGTTAACTCACTGCGATTCCATTTGACAAAGTTATATCGATTTTCCGCGTGTTTACAAAGATCATATATAATTTTAATATAATAGTATATATTATAATAATTATATGATCGTTGGTGTTTATTTGAAACTAACGCTGGCATATTGTTTTCAAAAAAATTATCGTTTGTGGTGGAAAAAATTATGAATAGATAATTGCAAGGCATAAAAGTTGTAAGTTATAACGAATTATATACCTAATAATAATAATTTATTAATTACTTGGCCAATAATGATAATCTTAGCAATAAAGAATAAGTTTTAATAAAAATAAATGTTACAAAAATAATTAAAAATTGGAAACCATGTGGAACGCACAAAATATTAATCCTGCTCTTCATTGCTTAATTGAAAACTGCGTCCGTCGTTTCAGTTTCCAGCCAGGCTCGTGTGGCATGCTATCCGTTGCCATACTCTGGCTCTAGATATGGAAGACAGGCTCATGTGGCAAGGTCATTAGAGTGGTAGTGAAGAAGCGATTTTTATCGATGTTGTTTTTTTGCTACTCATTAAGTTTTTGGAAGGGATTTCAGATATTTTCAGCTTCTTTGTTGTACTTTTCATCATGAAATTACAGCCATATTATAAGTTATGTTCTCTGGTATGATTGGGAACTGCGTAAACCATACCACAGCACAGTAGAATGTAATTACGGCTTGGCTTACATTTGTTTTTTGCACACCAATATGCGCTTATACCTACCCTGACATGCAAGCAAATGCTTTGCAGTTTATTTATTGTGGAATAAAATAGTTAAGAAATAAACAATAAGGGCTACCTGATGGAATGCTGTCGATACTTGTCTCCTCCAGCTTTGAAACGCTGCTAAAGTACACCAGGGGACCAAATATCAACACAGACATAGTCAGCAGTGCCAGCAGTAACAATATCTCCTTTTTGCTTCTAAACAGGCTGATCAGTAATACCTTTAGTCCACTGCAACCACAGATTGCTCTGTTACACTTCCCCTGCAGGGCTTCAATACTATTATCAATTTTTTTAAAAATAACTTTAATATCGGCGTACCTGTAGACAGACGCATAGGTCAACAGACGCAGGTATCTCATCTGACCAATCACCAACACCATGGTTTGCGCCAATAGTCCACTCATGCACCAATCAGAGCTGTTTTTGATCTGATTCGCGTTTGGTACGAAATAGTGCTCTACGCTGATGAAAAGAAGAAAGCATGAGGATTCAATTAATGATATTGTCATATCAATCCCGTTTATCGATTTCCAAAATTTTCGTTTATCGGACACGTAGCAAATCTCACCCATACTTCAATGGCGTATCCGCTAACACAAATGAGTTGTACGAGGTCCGTGAAAGATGATATGGTGCTGATCCATACCCTAGCGTATTCCTCACAAGTCATGTTGGCATGCAACAAATTTGAAGAATTGTTTTGCTCAGTTCCATCAACAGAGTTTTGCTTCCAGACTGAAGGCAGCGTACTAACAGCGGAAACTGTACCGGTAAAAATGGTGAAAAGCAGATACGCTAAAGCCCAAATCTTGGAGGCAGTTTTCCATCTTGTGTCCGCTCCGTATGGATCTGTTAAGAAACACCAAACAAGATATCGCTTTGAGTGTATGTTGGTAGTTGGTTTGATCCGCCTACTGAAGTATTCAAACTGCTTATCAAGCTCTTCCTCTTCCTTATTCTGTACGCAACACTTGGTGATGCGCCTCTTGTCAATCCCCCAAAACGTCAGCTGGCTTAGAAAACTGGAGTAACAGATACCTTTGGGACAATGCAGCTCATCGTTGAAGTAAAATTTAAGAACTTCGTCACTGCGTCACGTCTGCGTCTGCGTCACTCTCAAAGAAATAGTTGGTGCAAGTTGGTTGTTGGGTGACCAGTTTACTGAGTCTAGTAGCTGGATGCCTCTGTAGGGTGGAAAGCGTGCTCACAAAATTTTGACCGGAAATATTAATTATTATTTTATTGCTTCCTGTTGGCTCTGATAAAGCTCCGTCATCATAACTCGCCGGTGAGTGACTTTTTGCAGCCATGCAATTACTCGGTGCAATGTCAACCTACAACAAACATTATCATTGTTTTGATTTATTTTTCTTAAATTTCTGGAGTTAACCTCCTTTCATAGTACATATCTAAAAATTTTTCTTTCTTTTAGTTTTAACTTGAGGAAATGAATCTGCACCAAAAACCTTTTTTTAGTTATTATTTTATTACTTTGTTGCTGTGATAACTGTTTTTTTTCATTCACCATCGCATGTTTTAGAAATTTTACCAGAAAAATTAAACGCAACTAATGAAATATGTGACTTGAATAGCTCATATGTTGAAAAATTAAAATCTATTATCGACTGTTCTCAGAGCCTACCTGTGTCATCTTGCACTGCTGCACCACAGATCGTCTGCAATAGCTGTTTAGTTTTGTACATGAAAGATTTTGCATGAAATCCATATAGCATTGTTTGCATTGATTTTACCCTAGGAAATACTTTTTTATTCACAATTCATCTGTTAAAGCCTCAATGGCTCTTGTCCATTGATTATATAAACATGAGCTGTCACAATCAACTGTCGGTGTCACAATATACAAGTGTGACAGGAGTCAACAGAAGCCAACTTATTTTATTAAAACTTGTTTGATTTTTGTATTAAAATGATTTTTCTTATTAGAAGTTCTTTTGTCTGAAAATAAAATAGTTTTTAATTATCAGTTTTCGTCAGACTGGAATAATTTTTTTATGTCTCCAAGCTTCATACATTTCTGATGGCTCATGTATTTAGGACTTTCTGTGATAAACAAGCATTCATTTGAGCATGAAACTTTTTTTATTATTATATCTCCTCATTTTGCATCATAGATGAAGACATAAAAACTCTCTTTTATTTGATAATTGCCCGTTTATTTAATTAAATGGGCAGGCGTTTATCATTGTTACCTCTAAGACTTGCAGAAATGTTCTGGTACTGCTTTATTGTTTGATTGGTTGCTTTATCTTTGCTATGAAGGATTTTGATTGGATGGGGACCGGATGTCTTAACAATCTCAATGATGTCTACAAGTTTCACTGCGATGGTGAAGAACTGGATAAAGCCTCCAGAAATGTGTTTGTGAAAGGAACCTTGCAAGATATCCAAGATGATTTTCAGGTGTGAAACTAGACAGGCTATTGCGTAGGAGCGTTATATCACACGTCATGACTCCGGTTACCCGCTCAATATTACGTGCTGTAGAATCTGATGACTTACTGCGCCAATGATGTCAAAGCCACACTAGAGGTCTACAAGAAACTCTGGCCTCAGTTCCGCTCGCACTTTCCTAGCCCTGTTACCTTTGCTGGCATGCTTGAGCTGGGCACCGCGTACCTGCCCGTAAACAACAACTGGAATAGATATATAGAACTCAGTGACCAGTCATTTTCTGCAAATCAGGTTTCTGTTTCTTTTGGAACTTGACTGATGTTTCTGTTGTGGAAAATTTTTTTAATAAAATAAATTCCTGTTCTATTATATTTCCTACTGCAGGACCAGATTCGTTCTAGTTTGGCTACGATTGCTGCCGATGTCTGCAGTAAACATGCTGACAACTACAAATCTGACCCGTGGCTGTTCGACCTTGACTGGTCTGTTCCGGAAATGAAGCTTCTCAAGAAACCACGCAAGCAACCACAGGTACTGGTGTTAGCTATACAGATTGTGTGCTTGTACCATGTGTTGTGTGCCCACACAGGCTTTTAGTTCATCGCTTTCAGCGTTGTTGCTGCTGTAGGATGCCGTTGAGAAGACGGATGACAATCTACATCCCGTAGTGAAGAACCTGTTGGACTCTGCCAAAAAACTGTATGCAAAGGAATCTCACATGCCGGGGGTACCAAAGTAACTTTTCCAATATACCTGTTTGGGTTGGAAGTCTTCGAAAAAGCAAACTTTTGCTTGGCTGCAGATTAGCTTTTATCTTTATAGGTGGTACAGTGAGCTCTTTCCTTCCAAGAAGGATGAAAGTTGGGAGCCTAGGCCTACCGGCCTCACTCTTAGCAAGAGGGTCACTCCTAAGTTACTCAAGCTAAAGTGGGACGGATATCCGCTCTATTATGACTCAAAGCATGGCTGGGGGTACATTGTACCAGGTAAGCTTATTGTATGAATGCTTATGTGAGACGCCTTTCCTTATCTTCTGTGATGATGTTTTACTTGCATCAGTTGTAAGCGTGGTAGCATTTTACTCATTTGCTTACTCTGTTGTCGCAGAAACAGTTAATTTCTTATTGAGGATAATAATGTTAACGAGGTAAATGTTTGGTTTTGTAATTGTAGTTATTTTACCTAAACTATAAAATGATTTGCTATGCAAAAATTTATATCAGATATTGGTGAAAGACGAAAATATAAATAAGTATGGCATCCAGAGTTATAAAATATTTTCATGGCACTCCCAAAATGTAATTAACAAGGTTACATAATTAAACCTGTTCCTAGTTTTAATTATTTCACTCTCGCACGCATGGAGATAAAACTAGACTTTTAAAAAAAATATTTCTCCCACCTTAGCATTTATGATTGCAAAGACCATTAGCCAGTTTTATGAGCTTGTTATGGTAGAGTTGCCTTCTCTGCAGGGAATCAGTTATTAGTTAGCTGGCTCCACTGACCCTCAGGGTGTACCCTTTACTTTTACTCATCGCACGCTCTATTGAAGCTTGCTAGCAGATATCTCTATTGCTTGTGAGATAAACATAAAACTGCTTCCTTTGATTCATTCTGGATATTACAGGTAGTTGTCTTCTCATTCATTATGTGTATTTATTAGACAGGGAAGACTGGGCAGATATGGAATTGTTAGAGTACCAATTATCTCAACCCCTTTATCCATATCGGTATGTACCTAGGGCTAATGTGTAGTAATATCACATGTAGTTAGTGCTTTTGTAGTCAGCTGTTGTTTCAATTTGTCTAGGGTCGTACAATATGGAAACTATATTCATGCAAAATATTCCATGATAGCCGTGAGTTACTGGGGTATTGAAAGTTGTTATAAGTTTTATGTTTCAGGGAAGCTCGAGATGTGACATACAACCAGCCTCTTTCTGATCAAGCTATTGCCGGCTCTCCAAGTTTTGATGGTGACTTTTCATCCATCATTGAAGGCAGCTTTGAGAAAGATAGTCTCACCTACACTCAGTCGGAGAACATCTGGAATAAGATAAGAGTTTTGACTGAGCACCAGAAAAAGGTAGAGTGAGCTCTATGGTATTGGTGTGTGTGGGATGTCTGTGTAGTGTCTGTGGGATGTGTGTGGGATGTCTGTGTGGTGTCTGTGTAGTAGTGATGGAAACGGGTACTTGTTCGCCTCGAACCACGGGTTGTCCCCTCTCGAATCCGGGGCGAATCCGAATCGAATCCAACAGTTTTGAATCCTAACGAATCCATAATTGTTCGGCCTTTCATTGAACAATTACGACTATAGTAAAAGCATATAGTTGTAACGCGGTGATCTAGTTACTTATGCGGTGTTGTGTCTATCAACGTCAGTGGTCATTGCCTTAGTCATCCGATAGCCTGTAATCTGAGGAAGATCGGGATGCTGTGTATACTTCCAACAATTAGACTAGTAAACAAAATCACACAGGCACATCAATCACACGTGCTGATTAGTAGTTAGTAGTAGTGAGTAATAAAAATGTCAAAGAGAAGCTTTGTCTGGAATTATTTCTCACTGCTCACTCAACAACATGCTCAATCTAATAACTACTATCTATGACATACTCAATCAATTCACTTGACTTGACTAGTTCACTCGACCAAGAACACTGAACTTTTATTATATTATTAATTATTACTCCTTGATCATTCCAACAACAATAATTAATTAATAAAAGTAAATGAATGCTATTTATTATTATAGGTAAATATTTTTAGTTGCATTGATAATAAATGCTCACTGCTCACTCAACAACATGCTCAATCTAATAATTATTATCTATGACATGACATACCCAATCAATTCATTTGACTTGACCAGTTCACTCGACCAAGAACACTGAACTTTTATTATATTGTGAGGGAAATGCATCATGACCCCCGAATAGATCGACCACCTGTACATATGGCTTGCCGAACCCTTATTATATATTCTAGCACTTGCCGAACTATTATCATATATTCTAGCACTTACCGAACTACCATTTTATACTTATATTTTCTATTCCTATATGTTATAATGCTTGCGTGAAGGACCTTATCTTACACATGTGCTTGTGCAATCAACCATGCTGATTAGCACCTCCCGTTCTATGCTGCTTATAGTTCTATTGGTTATTAACCCACCAATCTTGTGTACAGGCGGAGCATGCTTTTGTTGTGTAGCTGCCACTCTTATTACATAATCTTTTACGGTATAAATATGTTTGTTTTATCAGAATAAATCAGAGTTACTGCCTACACTCTCACTTGCTTGTTTGATCTACTAAGCATAAGCGCACTTATGCTAAAGCACAGGTAGCTTAATAGAAACAATACAAGTAAGCTTGCACTGATTGCGCTGGTAAAAGAACTTGGGAAGTTCAGCACTTGCACAAACGAAGTGGACAGGAGAATTGCACTGAATCAGTCGACTAGCAACTAGGATAAACAGTCAGTAGAAAGTGGTCAGTCGATCTCGACTCACACTGCACTTGACCTACGGGCAAGTGATACTGGAACGGTTATTCGAACGGCTAGGTCGACCTACTACACCTACTCCTTGGGATAGGTGGAGGGCGAGTCAGAGAGGCGTACACTGCACTGTTGTACTTACTTATTACTGTGGGCCGTTGTACAGGTGGTCGCTACCACTCTAGACAGTAAATTCCTGTACATTGGTGGCAGCAGTGGGATACAGAAGAATCCAAACGAACGACCCACAGGAACAGTGAGTACAAGCAGGAGGCAGCAGGCGCGGAGATGGCAACCAGGCGACGAGCGCTCAGCTCAGATCGTGATGGTTCACCATTGCAGATAATGGGAACGCTGACGGACATTCTGGAGCGAATGTCAACCAACAATGGCAGGGACCGATTCAGAGTTCCCCAGTTCAGTGGAGAAGGAGACGTTGGATATTTTATCCAAAGATTCGACGAAGTAGCTAGAGCCAACCGGTGGTTACCAGAGGAGTCGACCATACACTTGCGGCAGGCACTCACAGGGAAGGCCAAGCAGTGTGGGAGAGGAGCCGACACCACTGCCATCACCCAAGCACTAAGGGCAAGTTTTGGTCTAACCCGCATGGAAGCGCAGAACAAGTTGACAACCTATAGGAAGGCACACCGAGAGACCTTGAGGGAGCATGCACTCCAAGTCGAACGACTGGTGGAGGCAGCATACGGGGACCTGCCGCTCAGGAATAGAACCGACCTCACCTTGCAAACGTTCCAGAACACTCTGGGACATGTCTACCTTCAACGGCACCTCTTGGCAATCAGACCAGCCGACCTGGAGGAAGCCGTACAAGCCGGGAATGAGTTCCTGCAAGTACAGCATCAAGCTCCATTACAATCAAATGTACGTATCGTGCAAGAGGAAGGATTGGAGGACACCCCCCCCCCCCCCAGACACAGGGAACCCACTGAAATGCCAGGAGGTAGGAGACCCATTGGCGAAGCTCCTGAAAACGATCGAGCACCTGAGTGAAGAGGTGGCCCGCCTCAAGAAGGACGCAGACACAGATAAACCACCCCCACGGCGCTGCTGGGGCTGCCAGCGCACAGGACATGTGAGGAGCCAATGCAAAACTGCGCCATGGCACTCACGACAGGGAAACGAATACGGCCCGCAGCAGTAAAGACTCATGCTGGCTGCGACAGGGCCCCCACTATTCGTCAACCCCACAGGGAGCGAACCGAACTTCCAACCCAAGCGCCCGTGCCGCTTACGCTGAACAATCGATTCAGCCCCCTAACCGACGAAATGTCGGAAGACGAGGAGGAAGAGGAAGAGGCGCCTATAGCAAGCTACCCCGAACACCCTCGACAAAGGAGGAAAGACAAAAGGGAGGAGCGCCAGTCCCCACCTAGAGAGGTCACTCGAAAACCCCACACCATCCACCTCAACCAAGTAGAAAGGCCCTATAAGTCAAGCTATTACTTGCCAGGTCGGGTGGAAGGACGGGCAGTCACCTACTTAATAGATACAGGCTGTAACACCAACCTGCTATCCAAAAGGGTGTTCGACCTACTTCCCCCCCAGCAACAACACCGCCTCCAAGAATACGACTCCCATGGACTAATGGCAGATGGAACCAGGCTGCCATTCTATGGTTTGATCACCCTATCTGGAAGGATACGACACGTCAAATATGAGGAGACGTTCGTCGTAAGCCAGATTAACGAGGACGTGATCTTGGGCATGCCGTTCTTGGCAAAACAGAATTGTCAGATGGGTTTTGACCGACCCACCCTCTGTGTGCAAGGGAAGGAACTGACGTGTACAGACAGGCATGGAAGAGACCTGATATCGAAGGTACAGGTGCAAAGAGACACGCACATACCCCCTCAGACGGAAGCAACGGTGCCCTGCCACCTTGCTAGTCGAACCCCGTGTGCCCAGGGAGTGATAGAGAGTAGAGAGGGAGGGTTGCTGTTAGCCACCAGCGTCAACGCCCCGGACGACCGTGGGCGAGTACTGGTCCGCTGTCTAAACCCTTCTCAGAATAGCATCAGAGTTCCCGCCGGAGAGGTGATCGGAACCTTTACTGGGATCGACCCCAGCGCGATACGAGCCATGCAAGGCCCCCAACAAACCCCTCAGACACAGGACAAAGAACTGCCCCCGCATCTAGGACAGCTATTCAACCAGGCCAGAGAGGGCTGTCGGAACACTCGGGAAGAGTACCAACTCAGGGACCTCCTGATGCGATACCAAGACGTGTTCAGTCGACACGATGGGGATATTGGGCGCACCCCACTAGTGGAACACTCCATCCCAGTGGCACCAGGCACCCGACCCATACGACTACCACCGCACCGACTAGGTGCAGAGAAGGAGGCGGAAGCAGAAAAACAGGTCAAGGAGTTGCTAGCCAAGGACCTCATCGAGCCCGCAGATGGAGCCTGGAGCTCTCCTGTTGTACTGGTACGGAAAAAGGACGACTCCTGGCGGTTCTGCGTCGACTATCGTAAGTTGAACGACGTCACGCAGCAGGACGCCTATCCAATCCCTCGGATTGATGATTCACTGGATGCGCTAGCAGGCAGTAAGTACTTTAGTACCCTGGATCTGACCAGCGGATACTGGCAAGTACCCCTGGATGAAGATGCGCAGGATAAGTCAGCATTCATCACCCGTAGTGGCCTGTGGCAATGGAAGGTGTTGCCATTCGGACTCACCTCAGCCCCCGCCACGTTCCAACGGCTCATGGAACGCGTACTAAAAGGTCTTCACTGGAAGACGCTGCTCCTCTATCTCGACGACGTTATCGTCATTGCCCCGACTTTACGTCCCATTTGCAGAGACTGGAGGAGGTACTGCAACGCCTCCAAGGCGCACACTTGAAGGTCAAACCTTCAAAGTGCGAGCTGCTGAGCCCAAGAGTACGGTACCTGGGACACATCGTTAGCACCCAAGGCGTGGCCACTGACCCCGACAAGGTCGAGGCAGTAAGGAAGTGGCAAGCACCTCAGGACGTGAAGGCTCTGCAGGCATTTCTAGGGACAGCTGGTTACTATCGACAGTACTTGCCCGACTATGCCACCACAGCTAAGCCACTCACGGTCCTCACGGGGAAGGATGTCCCATGGAGATGGAGTGCGAACGAACAGCAAGCGTTCGAACGGCTAAAACTAGGACTCAGCCAAGCACCCGTCCTAGGCTATCCCGACCCTACCCTACCATATATCCTAGACACCGATGCCAGTGCCGTCGGAATAGGTGGAGTACTATCGCAGATACAAGAGGGACGCGAAAGAGTGATCGCGTACTACAGCAAGACTCTGTCGCCAGCCGAGAGAAACTACTGTGTGACAAGAAGGGAGCTGTTGGCGGTAATCAAGGCAGCCAAACACTTCCGGCCATATCTGTATGGCAGAGAATTCAAGCTGCGGTCAGATCATGTCTCCCTACGGTGGCTGTGTAGGAGGAAGGAACCATCAAACCAGATAGCCCGTTGGCTCGAGACCCTGGCCGAATTCAGTTTCAAACTGGAACACCGACCAGGAGTGCAGCACGGGAATGCAGACGGACTCAGTCGACAGGACCCCTGTTTCGACTGCAAGCAGTGTCGGGCAATTGAGCAGAGAGATGGGGGACCCACCCATGCCGAGCTTAGCCAGGTAGGGCTGACAGAGAGAAGGGAACAAAGAGATGGGGGACCCACCCATGCCGAGTCTAGCCGACAAAGGTGGACGGAGCAAAGGGAACGAGCAGATGGGGGACCCACCCATGCCGAGCTAATTCCAAGGGGACCAGCGAAGCAAAGGGAACGGACAGATGGGGGACCCACCCATGCCGAGCACTCCCCGAGGGGACCAGCAGAGCGAAGGGGACGGACAAACGGGGGACCCACCCGTGCCGAGTACCCCCCAGAGGGGCCTACAGAGCAAAAGGGACAGGTGAATGTGACTGTCACCAACCCCGAGAGGAATGCGCAAGAGCTAGCGCAAGCACAGCAGGAAGGGCAGCACCCCGTAGCCAAGGTGTATGCTGCTGTGAAGGCGGGGAGACAACTCTCAGCTAGAGAGCTGGAGGAAGGAGAGACAGAGCTACGCATCCTGCACGACAGGATCGAAGCCATGAGCCTCCGACCAGATGGGACATTAGTGATCACATCAGAGCACCAGGGACGGATCCGAACCTGCACAGTGTGCCCGCCAGCATGGCTCCACAAGGTCGTGTGGGATACACACCTGTTAGCACACGCAGGAATAAACAGGACACGCCACCGGATACAGCTGGATTGGTACTGGCCAGGCCTGTCGGGACTAACACGCAGACTCGTCAAGAGCTGTGAAGTGTGCCAGGTGGCGAAGCGCAGTAATCGCCCCACCGCTCCCGACGGCCAACGGCTCTTTGCCGGACGCCCATTCCAGACGCTGGCCGTGGACCTAGTAGGACCGCTCCCCCTCACAAAACGGAAAAATAAGTGGATCCTGGTACTCACCGACCACTTTACCCGGTGGCAGGACGCGATAGCACTACCAGATGCAACCGCACCCACCGTGGCAACGGCATTGGACGAGAGGGTATTCAGTTATTGGGGCCTTCCCGAACAACTCCACTCGGACCAAGGGGCTCAGTTTGAGTCCACCTTGTTGGAAGAACTCTGCAACCTGTGGGGCATACGCAAGACGCGCACCACACCCTACCACCCCCAAGGAAATGGCATGGTGGAGAGGCAGAACCGGACGCTGGGAGATGCGCTACGGACACTCATATTAAGCAAAGGCCAGGACGAGTGGGACGGCTTGCTGCCGCAGATTATGCGAGCCTGCAGGGCCACCCCCAACTCTACCACTGGTGAGACACCAAATCTGATGATGCTGGGACGCGAGGTGCGGCTGCCCGATCAGCTGACCGGCTCACCCCCCTCCCTGGACCCCTACAGCATCACAGAACATACAATGCGTGTACAAGAGGACCTCGCCATAGCACACGACTATGTGCGAAACCAGCAAGCCAGGCTCCGTCAAGAGGAGACGGGAGAACCCCCCCGGTTCAGTAAGGACGAATTGGTGGTGATGGAGAATAAGCGGCGGACTAAAGGGAGTAACCCCAAGCTACAACCTAGCTACGTGGGGCCCTACACCGTCGCCGAAACTTATCCCAACCATACATATCGTCTAGAAAGGAATGGGCAGGGCTTCACGCAAAACGGTCGCTGATTGAAGGCGTACCGAACATGCAGAGAAGCGGTGGGGAGAGCGCCCCCTAGCCGTGAACAGGCCGTTCGGCCTAACATGCGTGGGGCCTATCAGCGTAGGGCACCCCGCCCACCAGTAGAGCACCCACACCCACCACCCGAAGTACCTAGAGAAAGGGAGCCACGAGAACCCCCGGTGCCTGAAGCACCCACCGAAGAATTGGCACCAACACCACTACTAGTAGAACCGGCACCCCCCGAAGCAGTGGCCCAACAGCCACCAGCAACAGTAGAACCACCAGTAGTGGAAGTACCAGCACCAATAGACGCCGAATGGCCACCACTCGGTGCCAACCTCGAAAGAAATGAAGTAGAGGGGAGACCTACGAGAGTTAGGAAGCCACCAGTGCGCTTTACCGACTACCAATGTTATCAAGCTCAGAAACAAGAAGAAACTGCTGGACAGGAAATGCAGGTAAACGGGCCGCGTGGGCGAGTAGAAAACATGAGGTACATACCCTGGACCAATGTCGCCGAAACTCGTCGAAAACTGGGCCTAAAGGAGCAGCAACCAACAGTTAACAACTTCGGTAGAAGTAGTTGGCAAGAAGGACCACCGAAAATAGCAAAAGAACAGATAACTACCAGAGTAGGTGCTGAGGAGACAACTCCCACCGACACCACGACCAGCCAAACCAAGAAACAAGGGGAGACAAACCCGCAATGGAATTCCCGACGGGAAAACCCAGGAGAAGGGAGAGTAACTCCCACGGAAACGGAGCCCAGTTAATTTACTCAATAACGATCGATCAAAGGAGGAGCCTAGGGATAACACGTGATACCACGTGGGACTTCGAACAAAAGAAAGGTGAAAAAGGCGGTGATACAAAATATACCGCTACAGAGCGTGCTCGCGTAGTCAGCAAACCACGGGAGGAAGCAACCACACACAACATGTCTTACTCAGTACTACAATTCAACACCGAGCTCTTAAGAGACGTCGAACTAGAATATTTTGAACAACTAGTGGCGACAACACAGCAACACGAGTTGATCGAAGAGAGACTTCGGAACATTACCATCCGGCTAGAGAGAGCAAAGAAGATGAGCACACAGCGACACATGGTAGCAAGCTTACAATTACAGAGAGACACCACCGCTAGTGTACTCAGGATGTACACGAAATATGTAAAAATCCGATATACCCAGATGGAGGAAGTAATCCAGCAGAGGACACAACTACTAGATCGAGAGAGAGAGCCCTAAACAATAAGCAAGTATCGAACATTTCCTCACGAACAGCAATAATATTGGCCCTACGAGCGCCAATGGGGCGGCGTGTGTGAGGGAAATGCATCATGACCCCCGAATAGGTCGACCACCTGTACATATGGCTTGCCGAACCCTTATTATATATTCTAGCACTTGCCGAACTATTATCATATATTCTAGCACTTGCCGAACTATTATCATATATTCTAGCACTTGCCGAACTATTATCATATATTCTAGCACTTACCGAACTACCATTTTATACTTATATTTTCTATTCCTATATGTTATAATGCTTGCGTGAAGGACCTTATCTTACACATGTGCTTGTGCAATCAACCATGCTGATTAGCACCTCCCGTTCTATGCTGCTTATAGTTCTATTGGTTATTAACCCACCAATCTTGTGTACAGGCGGAGCATGCTTTTGTTGTGTAGCTGCCACTCTTATTACATAATCTTTTACGGTATAAATATGTTTGTTTTATCAGAATAAATCAGAGTTACTGCCTACACTCTCACTTGCTTGTTTGATCTACTAAGCATAAGCGCACTTATGCTAAAGCACAGGTAGCTTAATAGAAACAATACAAGTAAGCTTGCACTGATTGCGCTGGTAAAAGAACTTGGGAAGTTCAGCACTTGCACAAACGAAGTGGACAGGAGAATTGCACTGAATCAGTCGACTAGCAACTAGGATAAACAGTCAGTAGAAAGTGGTCAGTCGATCTCGACTCACACTGTACTTGACCTACGGGCAAGTGATACTGGAACGGTTATTCGAACGGCTAGGTCGACCTACTACACCTACTCCTTGGGATAGGTGGAGGGCGAGTCAGAGAGGCGTACACTGCACTGTTGTACTTACTTATTACTGT
The DNA here is from genome assembly GCA_945261195.1 of Cryptosula pallasiana. Classification (NCBI taxonomy): domain Eukaryota; kingdom Metazoa; phylum Bryozoa; class Gymnolaemata; order Cheilostomatida; family Cryptosulidae; genus Cryptosula; species Cryptosula pallasiana. The sequence continues at coordinate 46,947,086 of OX183133.1, read as the reverse complement.
GGGCCGTTGTACAGGTGGTCGCTACCACTCTAGACAGTAAATTCCTGTACAATATTACTCATGATCATTTCAACCATAATAATATAATAATTAATAAAAGTAAATGCTATTTATTATAGGTAAATATTTGTTGTTGTATTGATAATACATCAGTAAAATAATTAATTTTTATTTATTGTAGACTCTAATTAGGATGGTTTAGTGTTAGCAAAATTTGAAAGAAAAATGCTGCTTGCTATTACTTGGTACTTAAACTTTGCTAAAATTGCATTGATCGTCAAGTAACCTAGAGACCTGTTTGACCTTCAGTATAAACTTGTACAAGCAAGGAGTTGTCAAACGTAAATAGGATTCGGACCGAACCGCCTCGGACCGGTTCGATTTGAGTGGAAAGATTCGGAATCGGACCGAACCTAAATTTCTTTGTCCCGTTCCATCACTATTGTGTATTGCTGTGCATGTTTTGGTACTCACAACGTGTCATCATTTCTACGTCTTCTGAGCATATTTTATCTGTTTAGCTGTTCTTTGAGAAGATATCTGCTGCGGATGGCACAGTGACTCCATCCTGGCACTCTGGCATAGGTCCTGTTAAAGGTGTAAAAATACCATGCGGTTGGTTCTATAAGCTTCCCCATAAGGTGAGAGTGTGTGAACTCATGCTATTGGTCAGTGGGAGTTTTAGTGCAATGCTATTGGTCAGTACGAGCCTTAGTGCAATGCAATTGGTCAGTGGGAGTTTTAGTGCAATGCTATTGGTCGATTGTGGTTGATTGCTTGAATAGTCACTGCCATAAAGCCAAATATCAGTCAGTAGTGAGTTAGCGAAAGACCAGCAACGCCATTAACGATTGCGTGAAAGAAGTCACATGGTACCACATGACTGAATTACCAGCGATTACCTCTCTCGCCCCACGTAAAAGCTCTCAGACACGCAAGCTTTGGCACGCCAATTTCCAACATTGATGGACGGCTGTCTTTTATACTTGAAGCCGCCTCTTTTACCCTGAGGGCAAAGTTCTTGCCTCAAACTCGTGTCAATTTAAATTATTGTTCTTTACCAAAAATGCTCTCACCAACGAGTTTGATCAAACTCCTTGCTCTCACTCAATGCAGTGAAAATAATACCAGGGTTACATCTCCATTTTATTATTGATATATTGTTATTGAGAACAAAAATATAATAATAATTGTTGTTATTATTTTATGATTATTTAATTTTATTTATTACTATAATAATTAATGGACATTTATCATAATAGTTATTTTTATTTATTAGAAGTAGAAAATGCCTTCGCTGTGAAAACGGAAAAGCTCTTCACTAATGGAATTGGCTCACTCAGTGAGATTTTCGCAACCTGCCGCACTTTACCTAAATGTAATCAATCCGTCACATAGCTCGTATCCTACGTTCCTGTACTCGTAAGACAGGTTTTTTTCCCGCAAAGTCACTAGTATCAGCAGTTGAACAGAAGTAAAGAACAGCTAAAAAGCAATCTCTCAACAACTATTATATCCTTTGTAGAATGGAGAGAGGAATAATGTCGGTAACCCTTTCACCAAAGATTTCTTGCCTCAAATTGGAAATGGTACCCTTACTTCTGCCGCTGGATCCGATGCTATCAGCACACTTAGGCTAAATATCAAAGGATCCTATTGGCTGAACAACAGAGAGAGAATCAAGTACATTTCGTTTCATCAAAAGCAAATGGCCTTTATTTGTTTATTTTTTATTGAATGAGATTCGTTTGTTTGCTGTTGTATCAGATCTCAAATGGTAGTGTGGCTGAATCACAATCACCTGCCACCACATGTCACAAAGGATGACAGTTACCATCCAGATGGACTGTATGGTGCTATACTACCTAGGGTCACTGCTGCAGGTACTATCACCAGGAGAGCTGTGGAGAAAACTTGGCTGACAGCCAGCAATGCTATGGTGGGCTCTTGTACTAACTACTAGCATGTTGTCTATCGATATAAACCTGAAAAGTATCTGTATGTGAGTCTGTGATTTTGTCTTTGTTGATGTTTGTCTATTTCCATTACGATGGGCTGCTGAAAATTGTTGTACAAAGAGCTATTGGGCTATTTGAAGGTTTTACAAAACTAGTATTCACACACAAAAGTCATATTTGATATCTGCAGATGTTTTTACCCCATTATCCCAAGTTTCGTGTAAAAATACATACTTATACATCAAAAACTCCCTGTATTTGTTGCCAATGAAAAAAAACGCGTGAGGACAAGCGGGGTTGATGACGTAGTCGAGATGCTGGCCACTGAATGGCCAATGGCAGTCAGTTGTAGCATATAGAAAATAGCCTTACTTTCAGAGATCAAATTAGCCTATAACACTGTCTAAAAAAAGTTATTGCTAATGCCCATATAGAAATGAGTCTAAATTTTGTTCTCTCAGATTTTTTTTGATGAATTTTTAAATTTCATATTTTTGAGAGAAGAAATCATTTAGCTTTTGCGTTTCTGGTTTTATTTAAAAAACGTACCGGCGTAATGTGAGAATAATTTTCAAGCCCGACTTGTAGTCTCCAGCGATCTCAATCATAATGTAATACATAATATCTCGTTTTTGTATTCATTATAATTTGAAAGAACTCTTCACTCACTTCACTACAAAAAATAATTATAATAAAAATATTTATTGATAACAATAAGTATTAATGATTATTATTATCAATATTAAGAAATGATGGTATTAAGAGTATTCGCAACCTCTGTTCGCCGAACACATTGCAATAAAAATAATCAGACCGGCAATAAATTTAATCAATAAATAATCATTTTGTTCGGACTCGTGGGTCAACAAAAAGTAGCTCACTGAATAAAAAAATAATCAACGAGTATTTATTTATATTGTTTGTAGGTCGCGAATAAAACTGAACACTAAATAAATAATAACGAGCGAGTTGATTTTTTTCATTTTCATAGACCGGTTTTATATCCTTGAAAAATAATTCAAAATAATTTCAAGCGTTCAAAATTTACTAAATCAAAGGCGCAGTTTTACAAACTATCCCAGTTTATAGCAGTTCAAACTTTATTATTTTCTTGCATATTTTGAAAATTGGGAGTTGTCTTCTTTATGATTTGTTCTGTAAACTATAACATTTTAGTGAATATTTATAACGTTTTAAACTAATGTTCCGTTGCATACGCGACGTATTGAATTACGAACACCTATTATTTTTTGTATTTTGTTCAACGAACAGGTCGCGAATTCTCTTAATAACAATACATAAAATAATGATATTTGTATAATAATAGTTACTATATTTAGCAGGGGCACCAGCTTCAGATTCAAACCTGGATGGTTGCACCCCATTGTGACCAAAATCATCGCAGTTGACTTTTGAGCCTCAGAAGTTCGATGAAAATAAATTATTATTGAATTATAATTGGATGAATGAAAATGTTGTAGCTCCGATTCCTTGGTTACGATATTGAGATATGATAACGCTGATCAGCGTAGCCAACCGCTATCGACTCATTTTACAAAAGATCGGCTATTGAAGAAGCACGCTGGGAAGCAAGCCTAGTATCCTATTACGCCGCCGAAGAAACATGGGGCTCACCTGCTTTAAATAAAGTGCTCTCGTTAACCTAATAACACAAATCAATGCCTTATTATCAAATTGTTTTCCTAAGCAAATGTATCGTTTTTCCACAATTTAACTTACTTCTGATAGACAAATCTCAAACAAATCTGCATTTTTAGGGTAAAAAAATGCAGATTTTAAGTATGAAAGAAAATTTTTTTTGAAAAACTATTTTTACAACATTTAAATGTAACGTCAGGATTTGGTTTGGCAATTTGCTCCCAAACCAAAGTTTTTTGAAGGTCGATTTTCATTACTTTAATGAAAAGCAAGTCACAAAAATATCACATTTTGCCAATAGCAAGTAATTTGAGTGTCAAAAAAATAATTCTGTGTTGGCTCATGGCTTATATTATTTTGTTCCAGTAGCATGGATGGCAGAATTCTTTCATAGCTTTTTTTTCTGTCACTTAGTTGTGTCTACAGCAATTGATACAAACTGTTAACTACACAATTGGAACTTAAGACCTCAATGTACAATGTGGTAGCATACTGTGTACCTCTTTCTTTTATCTAATTGAACGGTGGAGAGAGAAAGGAAGAGATAGAGAGGATAGAGCTGTACAGGGGTGGAACAGTGTTCGGGTAGAGCAAGGGCAAGAAGTAAAGCAAGGTGGGAGAAGAGAGAGGCAGGGAAGGGCGAGTTGGAAGTAGAACCGGGATGGGATGGAACATTGCTGGAGTAGAGTGGTTGGGTGTATTTGAATATGGCGTATTTTATATAAAGTCACAGTGTACAATTGGTTATTACAGCTGTAGGTGTAGCCTCAGTCATGTTAGCTCTTTGCTGTAGGAGGATAGAATTGGTAGTGAGCTCAAGTCTATGATACAATCTCCCCCGGGCTATCACTTTGTCGGTGCAGATGTAGATTCACAGGAGCTGTGGATAGCTTCTCTTCTAGGAGATGCCTACTTCGCTGGCATCCATGGTGTGTATGTATCTTGTAGTGTATTGTACTGGTATACATGGTATGTATTGTACTGGTATACATGGTATGTATTGTACTGGTATACATGGTATGTATTGTACTGGTATACATGGTATGTATTGTACTGGTATACATGGTATGTATTGTACTGGTATACATGGTATGTACTGTACTGGTATACATGGTATGTACTGTACTGGTATACATGGTATGTACTGTACTGGTATACATGGTATGTATTGTACTGGTATACATGGTATGTATTGTACTGGTATACATGGTATGTATTGTACTGGTATACATGGTATGTATTGTATTGGTATACATGGTATGTATTGTACTGGTATACATGGTATGTACTGTACTGGTATACATGGTATGTACTGTACTGGTATACATGGTATGTATTGTACTGGTATACATGGTATGTATTGTACTGGTATACATGGTATGTATTGTACTGGTATACATGGTATGTATTGTACTGGTATACATGGTATGTACTGTACTGGTATACATGGTATGTATTGTACTGGTATACATGGTATGTATTGTATTGGTATACATGGTATGTATTGTACATTGGCAAAGTTTACTCAATAATATTAAATTATTTTGTTTTATTTAGATCTCTAAAGTTTCAGTGGTTTTTGGAGTGATTTGTTTTGTTGAAATAATGACTGATCGTTAGCTCTTACATTTAATGGGCGCTGCTTGCAAATAGCTGCTCTTTTATTATGCCAATAGGAGTTGTTTGTACATCATCCAAGTAAGACAACTCCAACAGCCATCTCACATGGTGTTGGTTTTGTATAGTAACTTAGTATTCTGTTGCCTGTAGGTAAAGTAGGGCAGTACTTTTTCCTTATGCACAGATGTAGTGTTGTACTTATCTAGGGTGTACAGTTCTTATGTACAGATGTAATATTGTCCTTATCTAGGGTGTACAGTTCTTATGTACAGATGCAATATTGTACTTACGCAGGGTGTACAGCTATTGGTTGGATGACTCTACAAGGTACAAAGGCTGAAGGTACGGATGTGCACAGTAAGACTGCCAGTCTTATCGGCATCAGCAGGGATGAGGCCAAAGTATGTGATTATTGTGTACAAACGATACTGCCTCTACCAGTGTTATCATATAACATTAACTCTACCAGTGTGTACAAATAACATTAACTCTACCAGTGTGTACATACAATACTGCCACTATCAGTGTGTACAAATATTACTAGCCTACCAATGTGCACATACATATCAACTTTTCCAGTGTGCAAATGTAATACCAACTCTACCAGTGTGTATATATACAATACTAATAGTAAGTATAGACAATTTAATTTCTTTCGATGTGTGCGTACAATACCCATTGTACCTTTAAACAAGTGTAATACTAATTCTACTAGAATGGATCATTTTTTTGCAGGTTTTCAACTATGGCAGGATATACGGCGCTGGAAAACTATTTGCTCAAAAACTTCTCCTTCAATTTAATCGTAAGATGACAAAAGAGGAAGCCAAGACGAAAGCTAACTATATGTACAAGGCTACTAAAGGCTCCAAGTCACAGTCTTTCAGGTGTGTAAGTAGTAGACGTAGTTATAAGTACTTGTGTTATACAGTAAGTACTTGTGTTATACAGTAAGTACTTGTGTTATACAGTAAGTACTTGTGTTATACAGTAAGTACTTGTGTTATACAGTAAGTACTTGTGTTATACAGTAAGAACTTGTGTTATACAGTAAGTACTTGTGTTATACAGTAAGTACTTGTGTTATACAGTGAGTACTTGTGTTATACAGTAAGTACTTGTGTTATACAGTAAGTACTTGTGTTATACAGTAAGTACTTGTGTTATACAGTAAGTACTTGTGTTATACAGTAAGTACTTGTGTTATACAGTAAGTACTTGTGTTATACAGTAAGTACTTGTGTTATACAGTAAGTACTTGTGTTATACAGTAAGTACTTGTGTTATACAGTAAGTACTTGTGTTATACAGTAAGTACTTGTGTTATACAGTAAGTACTTGTGTTATACAGTAAGAACTTGTATTATACAGTAAGTACTTGTGTTATACAGTAAGTACTTGTGTTATACAGTAAGTACTTGTGTTATACAGTAAGTACTTGTGTTATACAGTAAGTACTTGTGTTATACAGTAAGTACTTGTGTTATACAGTAAGTACTTGTGTTATACAGTAAGTACTTGTGTTATACAGTAAGTACTTGTGTTATACAGTAAGTACTTGTGTTATACAGTAAGTACTTGTGTTATACAGTAAGTACTTGTGTTATATAGTAAGTACTTGTGTTATACAGTAAGTACTTGTGTTATACAGTAAGTACTTGTGTTATACAGTAAGTACTTGTGTTATACAGTAAATACATATCTTGTAGAGCAAGTAGTCAGAGTTCTTCACATCACAAGTCAGAGTGGCGAGGAGGCTCTGAGTCAGACATGTTTAATGCACTTGAGCAGACGGCAGTATCCACAGATCCGAGGACTCCTGTACTTAGGTGTAAGATTACTAAACCACTGCACCCTGAGTACGCGCATGATGAGGTATTGTGTGTATTGTATACTAATACTGTATACTAATACTGTATACTAATACTGTATACTTACACTGTGTACTTACACTGTGTACTTACACTGTGTACTTACGCTGTATACTTACGCTGTGTACTTACACTGTACACTTCTACAGTTCATGACTAGCAGAATCAACTGGGTAGTACAGAGTTCAGCCGTAGACTACCTCCATCTGATGCTTGTATGTATGAGATGGCTGTTTGATGAGTTTGACATCGACGGCAGGTGAAAGTTTATCTTTGTGTCTCTCTTGTTGTACATTTATATTCATTGCTCACCAAACTCTTTTGTCTTCTCCCTATTATTGTCAGTTCTACCTCCTGTGTGCAGGTTTTGTATAAGCATACACGACGAGGTTAGGTATCTAGTCAAGTCTGAGGACAGATACAGAGCTGCCCTTGCACTCCACATAACTAATCTATACACTCGGGCTTTCTTTGCACACAAACTTGGCTTCAATGACTTACCGCAGGTAAGTAGTCATAGTTCTCTGGCTATGTAGGTGGTTGCAGCAGTCTATGCTGTTATACACTTTGTACCCTCATAGGATGTGTTGTAGTCGGTTGCGTTCTTCAGTGGGGTAGACCTGGACATGTGCCTGAGAAAGGAGGCTACAATGGACTGTAAGACTCCATCCAACATGCACGGCATGCATGGCTCCTATCACATTCCACCAGGTATAAGCTTGCTTATAGTAGTAGTTCTTTGTCACACTTAGCTTCTGTACCACACAGTATCTGAGTTTAAGGGTCGCCTGCTGTAGCTAACTCATGTTAGCCTCAACTTGATGAGCGTGTCAACTTGTTGGAGTTGTCTTCTTATGCAAATATAATTCTACTTAACATTTACTTTTTGTACCTTGATAGTAGTTCCTTATCAAACATAGCTTCTGTACCACACAGTATCTGAGTTTAAGGGTCGCCTGGTGTAGCTACCTCATGTTAATCTCAACTTGATGAACGTATCAACTTGTTGGAGTTGTCTTCTTATGTAAATATAATTCTACTTAACATTTACTTTTTGTACCTTAATAGTAGTTACATGAATGTCTGTGTCTGGCCGTGCCTTCCCTCGTACTTCCGGTAGTTTCTCTTCCTGGTTTGTCTCTATCTACGGTATCTCACAGTACAAGTTATATAACATATGGGCACATTAATGTTGCCCATTCACAAATGTATTTACCTTGTCACGTTTAGTTTTGGTAAGATGTTATTTTTTTTCAACTTTGTGAAGTTGTCTTCCAAAATCAAACGCATGTGGAATGTGTTAGCTGTTTTGTCATACAATTAATGCAATTTAAATATTTATTTTAATAATTGTTTATGATTTTGCTGGTTGTCACCAGGCAAAGCTTTTTGTCACCAGTTATATGGAATTTGAGTTAAAAGAGTTAAATTTTTAATCCAAAACAATAAAAATGAACAACTAAATGAAAATTATAGCCATGAAATAATAATTATATTTATAATCTACATAAATATTGTTGTTACTGTTTTATGATAATTATATATTGCTGGCTACCATTAGAGCTAGAAGTGCCACAGTTGACGATGAGTTGCTACCGCTCATTATATAATGAATAATAGTGGGTTGTCTTAATAGTAAGTTGTAAAGAATGTTCTAGAAATGGTATGCAACTATCAGATAAATTACAGTTATTTCTGGTAACTAACTACTTCTGTAGATATGCTACTCCCAATTGTATATTTTATTGTGAATAACCGCATGTACGCATTAAATTTTGTATCTCAGTTTAGCTTCATCTTCAGTGCTTATATAACCCAGGGATCTCAACCTTGAACTTTAAAAAATCCTAGTAAGTTTGCGTGGCATTATTTAGGGCGCGAAGCTGGGGGGTTTAGAGGGGCGCTGTAAGCCCCCCCCCCAAAGGGGTCCGGGGCAGAGCCCCGACCGCCAAAGCTCTAGGCGTAATAAAACACTTGTCAATCAAAATGAATGTATTGCAAACGGAGGCAACAAAGAATGGCGTATGAGAAATGCTTGGAGTCACAAAAAATGAATGAAGTGTGATTAGATTAAAATGTTTGACCACATACTATGTTTATGAATCACTGTGTATAATGTGCTTATTTTGTTTTGCTTGGGTCATGTGCCGTTGTGGCCTTTTTACATTTCTTTATCAGCTCTTCATCATCGACATTAATCATGTATATATACTATGTGATTTGAGACCATTGCTCAAACTAGCTGTTATCTTTTTTTAAGCTGCTTTCCAATGGTTCCTAATGCCTGGTTTCAAATTGAGCAAAAATCGTACGATTTTCGGAGTTGTGCGACTCCTACAATTGTGCACTTGTTAATCTTGCATTATCTTGGGAGCCGTAAGAGTCGTGCGCCCCTGCGATCTTTATCGTAGGAGTTTGGCATTGCCAAACATTCACAACAGGCTGACTACGATCGTGGCTATTATTTTTTTGGGAACCTAGTCTTGCGACATCCTGCGATCTGATTGCCTTGACCTACAAATTATTACTACTACTATTATAATTATTATGATTAATAATAATTGGATTTTCCCTCACTTCACTGCTATTATTTTTAATCATTATTATTATAATAGTTGTTATAATTATAAATAAATAATAATTAATAATATTTTGAAGCAATCAAATTATATTATTATATTAATAATAATATTATTATAATAGTATATATTATCATTTATTATTATAATAAAAATCGAATTACTCAATGAGAAATTATTGTTATAATTAATACATAAATATATAGATATATTAATAATAAATAATCAAAATAACGAAATACGTATAATAAAATTAGTTATCATTAATAACTGTGGGAGTGATTGATTTTGATTGGCTACTATCAACTAGTAGGTCAAGACATAAAGATAAACTAAACAATTGGGAACTACGGATCTTAGCAGCATAAAACAGCTAAGATTTCACCCAAAATGGCAAATCTTGACAAATTTCTGCAATTGTGCACTATACTTTAGATCAGTGTCAGGATTTCTAAGTTAAGATTCTTAGAGCTCTAAGGTTTCTAAGATTCCCTAAGATTGACAAGATCAATTGGGAACCAGGCTTTGTAGTGTTGTATGCAAGCTAAAGCCACACGGTGAGTTATTATAACCCAAGTTTCCTAGAGCAAACGTAATGAACATTGTAGCGGGCTGTTGGGCAGAAGTAGTGTGAAACCAATGTCTGCTAACATGAGATCTCATACTAAAAGTGAAAAAAAGACAGATATTGACTTATTCGGATTTCATTGATGTCTTTGCTGTCTTTATTGATGACCTGATCAGAGCATTGTGTTAGATGTCTGCATGATTTAGTAGTAAAAGTGAGGCACTAGTAGTTGTAGCGTCTGTTGTATTGAAACAACTTGTTTAATTGTTGATTTATTTGTTTTGTTAGGGTTGTAGTTGAGACTAGATAACTGGAACAAATGAAATATATAATAGCAATTGTATGAATGACTGAAGCAATGTGAGTGCGGTGTTCATTATATTAGTGAATCCGGGTAACAAGGAACATCTGACAAATCCATCCTAGTGATGGTTGACACCCCGAAATCTGAGCAATTCCGAGAAAATCCGAATAGTTGAGATCCCTGTATAACCTTTTGTTAAACACTTCCTGTTCACGAAAAATACAGACGAACAACAATGCTATTTAGGAGTCGCCCTCTAAAACTGCATTCTTTCATCCTAAAGGACGATCAAGTTTCACTTTTCAATTATATTATTGTATACTTCTAGATATTAGTCACTCACGATTAAGATAACGCGAAGATCTCGATGAGTACGTGAATTTTTTCTGTCAGTGAGTAAAAAATTGAGTTTCTTTCTGCTGTGGCTTCCCACAATTCTTTGCATGAATATGATAGTGAGACAAAGTGTTGCTTAAAAATTAAGAGTTGTTTTTTCTGGACTTGCGTGGGGAATAAAAACAGCCGTTTTATGGTAACCGATATTTCCTTTTCTGATACACAAAAACTACAGCAATAGCAATAACAGCGAAGGATCATCATGCAAGGCCGTTAGCAATAATAATCAGTCAGTCATGTGCCATCTGACCCCCCGCACATCAACCCTCCGAGTGCTTTGTTTTGTTTCATCATTTTTCCCTAGTTGACACTTTGGAAAACCATTATCATGAAGGTAAAACATTTGCGCCAGTGACAAATCTCATTCGGGAGACAAGTCCCATCAAAAATGGTAATTTATAGGGCTCAAGGGAAAAAGTGCACCCAAATTGGTATCTCATGTACTACTGGTCAACAACTAGCAATCAATCATCCTGTTTCGTGTATGATATTGTACTTTTTCATTGTCAACCTCTGTTTATAAAAGATTTAGCGTAGCAAGGATTTCGGACAAGTTTTTATGTTCCATGTGCAGCTTATAGCTTGGGCACATTGTCCATGAGAAGATGATTCTTAAATCTGTTGAACAGTAGAATGGAAATATCTTTAGTATGATGTCATGCATGGCATTATTTCGTGATACCACTAGGGGGCCCTAGATACCGCCTCCATAAACCTTCCTCAACCTGTGAATGTGTTGCACACATAAATCACACGCCACCAATTAATAAAGAGACTTGGATGTTTGCTTGATAGTTCATCAGTCAATAAAAACATGTCAATTACGCACGCAGACACATCAGATTGAATATAAAAATATTGTTATTATGTTGAGCCTAACAACGCTGTCACAATTTTCCTCAAGCAAAGGTCGGATAGTGATATTATAGCATATGAGCAGCAGCACTGCGTGTTGTCCGTTTATTCTATTCTTGCCCACGTCCCTACGACAGATGACATCACATTCTTATGTTCTATGAAGCAATCTTGGATCTATATGACGTTTTGAGTCAGTCATATACTTGGATGCGATAAATTGTGTAAATTAGTTGCGAGACGTGTTTGGCAAGCCATAGCATGATCTAAATCTTTTGGTCAGCTTTCTTGAATGGGATGATGCTAGAGCCCATCGCATTATGCTGTGGATGTGTGACAGTTATTCGGAGTTATGTTCCCCTCTGATATTTTTTAGCGATGCACAATGTTTATTTGTTTATAATGTATCTCACTCGGCATGGTTTATCGATTATGTTGCTGCGTTGTTACTTTTCTACAATAACAATGTCCACTAAATGGAGATAGATCAACAACTAGCTAATGATACGTTGATATGTCACTGGGGGTTGTGTATTACATGTCACTGGGGGTTGTGTATTATATGTCACTGGGGGTTGTGTATTGCATGTCACTGGGGGTTGTGTATTATATGTCACTGTGTATTGCATGTCACTGGGGGTTGTGTATTGCATGTCACTAGGGGTTGTGTATTACATGTCACTGGGGGTTGTGTATTATATGTCACTGGGGGTTGTGTATTATATGTCACTGGGAGTTGTGTATTATATGTCACTGGGGGTTGTGTATTATATGTCACTGTGTATTATATGTCACTGGGAGTTGTGTATTATATGTCACTGGGGGTTGTGTATTATATGTCACTGTGTATTATATGTCACTGGGAGTTGTGTATTATATGTCACTGGGGGTTGTGTATTATATGTCACTGGGGGTTGTGTATTATATGTCACTGGGGGTTGTGTATTACATGTCACTGGGGGTTGTGTATTATATGTCACTGGGGGTTGTGTATTATATGTCACTGGGGGTTGTGTATTATATGTCACTGGGGGTTGTGTATTATATGTCACTGGGGGTTGTGTATTATATGTCACTGGGGGTTGTGTATTACATGTCACTGGGGGTTATGTATTATATGTCACTGGGGGTTGTGTATTACATGTCACTGGGGGTTGTGTATTACATGTCACTGGGGGTTGTGTATTATATGTCACTGGGGGTTGTGTATTACATGTCACTGGGGGTTGTGTATTGCATGTCACTGGGGGTTGTGTATTATATGTCACTGGGGGTTGTGTATTACATGTCACTGTGGGTTGTGTATTATATGTCACTGGGGGTTGTGTATTACATGTCACTGGGGGTTGTGTATTATATGTCACTGGGGGTTGTGTATTATATGTCACTGGGGGTTGTGTATTATATGTCACTGGGGGTTGTGTATTATATGTCACTGGGGGTTGTGTATTATATGTCACTGGGGGTTGTGTATTACATGTCACTGGGGGTTGTGTATTATATGTCACTGGGGGTTGTGTATTACATGTCACTGGGGGTTGTGTATTATATGTCACTGGGGGTTGTGTATTACATGTCACTGGGGGTTGTGTATTACATGTCACTGGGGGTTGTGTATTACATGTCACTGGGGGTTGTGTATTACATGTCACTGGGGGTTGTGTATTATATGTCACTGGGGGTTGTGTATTACATGTCACTGGGGGTTGTGTATTATATGTCACTGGGGGTTGTGTATTACATGTCACTGGGGGTTGTGTATTATATGTCACTGGGGGTTGTGTATTATATGTCACTGTGTATTGCATGTCACTGGGGGTTGTGTATTATATGTCACTGGGGGTTGTGTATTATATGTCACTGGGAGTTGTGTATTATATGTCACTGGGGGTTGTGTATTACATGTCACTGGGGGTTGTGTATTATATGTCACTGGGGGTTGTGTATTACATGTCACTGGGGGTTGTGTATTATATGTCACTGGGGGTTGTGTATTATATGTCACTGGGGGTTGTGTATTACATGTCACTGGGGGTTGTGTATTATATGTCACTGGGGGTTGTGTATTACATGTCACTGGGGGTTGTGTATTATATGTCACTGGGGGTTGTGTATTATATGTCACTGGGGGTTGTGTATTGCATGTCACTGGGGGTTGTGTATTGCATGTCACTGGGGGTTGTGTATTACATGTCACTGGGGGTTGTGTATTGCATGTCACTGGGGGTTGTGTATTATATGTCACTGTGTATTGCATGTCACTGGGGGTTGTGTATTATATGTCACTGGGGGTTGTGTATTACATGTCACTGGGGGTTGTGTATTATATGTCACTGGGGGTTGTGTATTATATGTCACTGGGGGTTGTGTATTGCATGTCACTGGGGGTTGTGTATTATATGTCACTGGGGGTTGTGTATTATATGTCACTGGGGGTTGTGTATTATATGTCACTGGGGGTTGTGTATTATATGTCACTGGGGGTTGTGTATTATATGTCACTGTGGGTTGTGTATTATATGTCACTGGGGGTTGTGTATTACATGTCACTGGGGGTTGTGTATTATATGTCACTGGGGGTTGTGTATTATATGTCACTGGAGGTTGTGTATTGCATGTCACTGGGGGTTGTGTATTATATGTCACTGGGGGTTGTGTATTACATGTCACTGGGGGTTGTGTATTGCATGTCACTGGGGGTTGTGTATTATATGTCACTGGGGGTTGTGTATTACATGTCACTGGGGGTTGTGTATTATATGTCACTGGGGGTTGTGTATTATATGTCACTGGGGGTTGTGTATTATATGTCACTGGGGGTTGTGTATTATATGTCACTGGGGGTTGTGTATTATATGTCACTGTGTATTGCATGTCACTGGGGGTTGTGTATTATATGTCACTGGGGGTTGTGTATTATATGTCACTGGGAGTTGTGTATTATATGTCACTGGGGGTTGTGTATTATATGTCACTGGGGGTTGTGTATTACATGTCACTGGGGGTTGTGTATTATATGTCACTGGGGGTTGTGTATTATATGTCACTGGGGGTTGTGTATTGCATGTCACTGGGGGTTGTGTATTGCATGTCACTGGGGGTTGTGTATTACATGTCACTGGGGGTTGTGTATTGCATGTCACTGGGGGTTGTGTATTATATGTCACTGGGGGTTGTGTATTACATGTCACTGGGGGTTGTGTATTATATGTCACTGGGGGTTGTGTATTGCATGTCACTGGGGGTTGTGTATTATATGTCACTGGGGGTTGTGTATTACATGTCACTGGGGGTTGTGTATTACATGTCACTGGGGGTTGTGTATTATATGTCACTGGGGGTTGTGTATTATATGTCACTGGGGGTTGTGTATTACATGTCACTGGGGGTTGTGTATTATATGTCACTGGGGGTTGTGTATTACATGTCACTGGGGGTTGTATATTATATGTCACTGGGGGTTGTGTATTACATGTCACTGGGGGTTGTGTATTATATGTCACTGGGGGTTGTGTATTATATGTCACTGGGGGTTGTGTATTGCATGTCACTGGGGGTTGTGTATTGCATGTCACTGGGGGTTGTGTATTACATGTCACTGGGGGTTGTGTATTGCATGTCACTGGGGGTTGTGTATTATATGTCACTGGGGGTTGTGTATTACATGTCACTGGGGGTTGTGTATTATATGTCACTGGGGGTTGTGTATTGCATGTCACTGGGGGTTGTGTATTACATGTCACTGGGGGTTGTGTATTATATGTCACTGGGGGTTGTGTATAATATGTCACTGGGGGTTGTGTATTATATGTCACTGGGGGTTGTGTATTACATGTCACTGGGGGTTGTGTATTATATGTCACTGGGGGTTGTGTATTATATGTCACTGGGGGTTGTGTATTATATGTCACTAAGTATTGCATGTCACTGGGGGTTGTGTATTATATGTCACTGGGGGTTGTGTATTATATGTCACTGGGAGTTGTGTATTATATGTCACTGGGGGTTGTGTATTATATGTCACTGTGTATTATATGTCACTGGGAGTTGTGTATTATATGTCACTGGGGGTTGTGTATTATATGTCACTGTGTATTATATGTCACTGGGAGTTGTGTATTATATGTCACTGGGGGTTGTGTATTATATGTCACTGGGGGTTGTGTATTATATGTCACTGTGTATTATATGTCACTGGGAGTTGTGTATTATATGTCACTGGGGGTTGTGTATTATATGTCACTGTGTATTATATGTCACTGGGAGTTGTGTATTATATGTCACTGGGGGTTGTGTATTATATGTCACTGGGGGTTGTGTATTATATGTCACTGGGGGTTGTGTATTACATGTCACTGGGGGTTGTATATTATATGTCACTGGGGGTTGTATATTATATGTCACTGTGGGTTGTGTATTATATGTCACTGTGGGTTGTGTATTATATGTCACTGGGGGTTGTGTATAATATGTCACTGGGGGTTGTATATTACATGTCACTGGGGGTTTATGACTCGCATCATTTCCTTCCAATATGCACAGAGATTGCAACATTCAATTTTCTTAGCGATTGCGTGATTTTGCAACTTTCCTTTCTGGAGATATCACTAAGTATTCGCTAGCATTTTATTTGAGGTTATCGCCAGGTTTTTTAAAATCGCTAGCCGATTCCCTGATTAACCAATCACATCCCGCGTATGCCCTTAACCTTGTAGTAACCTTCCGGTAGTGTCTCATCATCTGAATTGCCCCGATCTATCAACAATCATATAATAGTTTGTAGGCTGCAGTTTGTGACAGGGTTGGCTAGTCAAAATCATTCAATTTAATTTATTTGATTTAAATCGACTTTTTTGATGCAAAAAAATAATGATTTGTTTAAGATCTCCGATCTTTTTAGGAAAGAAGGCCATGTTTATTACACAGTTACAGCCTAAATACGTCATAAAATATAGCTTTTCATACTTTATGTATTTCCTGCATGAGCTATGTTTTGTTATCACAGGCTAATGACTTATACCTATCTATCTATCACAGGCTAATGAATTATACCTATCTATCTAACACGTGCACAATATTCTTGTTTCATACATCCAGCTAAATTTGGAGCTTTATTTGAATTTGTATCGCTGCAGCGCATTGAATTCCTCAGAATCTCATTTCGTAATTTTGGGTTTAACTAACAAAACCAATAATGTACATAATATGTAGTTTAATTTAATTCCTCACCGATCTTAATGGTACAATCAGTTTTATAGGCATGTATAGAACATATGAGTCCCAGCAAAACTGTCTTCTAACTGAAAAGCATAGACACGTGGCGACAACTTTACGAGTATATAAAAAATCCATGTTTTTGATAATTTTGGGGAAAAAATCATGATTTTTCCAACCCTGGTTTGTAACCGGGAGTTCGATTGGAATCATTGAAGAACGGATAATGCTACATGTACATTTACCGATTGCCAACTGGTTTGTCCTTAGCGATCGATCAGAAATGGTGAAAAAGGGATTACCCCTTGTTGCGGCACACGCTACCCAAGATTCCCGTGACTTAACGCAGTACAGCTGTTGACAGCGAATATGTATTTATTTGCTATCTCCAGTGATCTGGTAATCCTGAAACAGGATACCAAACTTAGACACATACTATTTCAATGAAAAACTAGCGTGCCAGTAAATATAATGCTGACAAGCTACAAAAAAGTCTAGCCTCAAAACATAATACCTGCGTATACTTAAACAAAGAAATACGAAACTCACACATTATGGGGGAAAGTAGAGTGTCCAGTACACAGAAGTTTCGTGCAAAGAATAATGTTCAGTCCAGCAGCACAATTAGCTGAAACAGGGATTGCCAGTAACAAAAGTATGACTTCCAACAAAAGTTTACCACACTAGTCTCAAAGTAATATCAAAATGCGTTATAATAAAACTTACAATATATTGTGGAGGTCTCAGTTTGAACATGTGACTACTTCAAACTCTTGGTGACTAGTGAGGTTTGAATACTGACTGATAAAAAGCTCTAATCATAGCTTTTCAGAACTGGCTTTCTATTGTTTTGAGTTATACAAGCAGGGAATTAGTATGGTAGCAAGCTCAGTAATATGTGTCTAAAAGCATTGTTTTGCCCTACCAGCCACCGATCACCGACCCCCAACGCCAGCGCAACCCCCACCTTTACACCCCCAACAGAAAACGCTCCAGTTTTCTCCGTGTTTTGTCGAGACGGACAGGCGGGGAGCTCTATCTCGATTTAGTGGGAGGTGGATGATGGCACCAGTAGTACTAGCTTGTGTATTGCTCTGTCTAGCTCCTGCCCTTGACCTAGGTGCAGGCGCACTTTTCTGATGAGTCCGTCTTTGCTAGGGTATGTGTGACTGACTATAGCCAGTTTCCAGTTACATCGTGGGGAATCATTGTCTGCCATGAGGACAATATCTCCGGTCTGTATGTTTCTCTGAGTGATGCTCCACTTCTGTCGAGACTGTAAGTGCTGTAGGTATTCTATTTTCCATCGTGACCAAAACTGTTCAGCCAAGTACTGCACTCTTCGCCATCTTTTCCTAGAATATAGGTCTGGTTCAGAGAAGTTTCCGGGGGCTGATGTGTTCTGGTCCTGCTTCATGGTGAGTATTGTGTTTGGGGTCAATGGGAGAGGCTCCACTGTCGTGTCCTGATTGAGTTGTTGAATAGTGAGTGGTCTTGAGTTGATGATGGACATGCATTCATATAGAAGAGTCCTGAGGCCAGGTGTATCTAGTCGTGATGAGTTTCTTTCTAGCAGGATACCTTTCAATACATCTCGTACCGTTCTGATAAGTCTTTCCCACACTCCGCCCATGTGGCTGGCTGAGGGAACATTGAACTTAAACTCACATTGTTTCTTCTGCAGATACTGTTGAGTCTTACTGTCTAGCATGTTCATCAGAGAAGTCCTGAACTCATTCCTAGCACCAACGAAGTTCGTGCCTTGATCTGAGAGCAGAGTTTTGACGGGACCTCGAATGGCAGTGAAGCACCTGAAACTGTTGATAAATGAGTCAGTTGTCAGATCTTCCAGTAGCTCCAGGTGAACTGCCCTGCTGGCAATGCATGTGAAGATCAGGCCATATCGTTTCTGTTCCTTCCTCCCATCCTTGCAGATGAAAGGTCCGAAAACGTCCATACCGACATAGGTAAATGGTGGTGCTGGCTCTGTCCTATGTGTGGGTAGATTTGCCATCTTCTGAGATAGCGGTTTTCCTCTTAGGCGAATGCACCTGACACATTTGTGTATTAAAGAGGAGATGATTCTTGTGCCCTTACCGTAGAGATACACTCCACAGGCACGGATATGGTTCAGTGTTGTGAGCTTGCCCTGATGCCCAATCTCAGCGTGTTTCTGTGCTAGGAATAGCTGTGTAACGCGAGATTTTCCAGGCATGAGTGCAGGGTGTCGAGCATTGTAGTTTGTGAGAGCATCTTTCAATCTTCCGCCAACTCTCAAAATACCGTCTTCATCTATGAACGGATCAAGCTTGAAGAGAGTTGACTTCTTGGTGAGTAAACCATGTTGCTTTAGCTGTGTGACTTCGTCATTGAGATATGCACTTTGGAGTAGCCTGATGATAGAGTTGAACACTCTAGAGCTCTGTGGGGTTAGATCCTGATCCTTTTGCTTTGATCCGAACTTGAGAATGTAGCTCATCAGTCGAGTTACCTTGTCCCATGTGTTGGCAGACTCGAAGGTAGACAGCAGGTCTAAACAATTCTTTGTGGTAGACACAACATGTGTGAAGACTTGTCGAATCTCAGGATCATCTGTCTTCAGTGAGTATTCTCTCTTTAGTTGCTCTTCCACTTTAAATGAGGAGCTTCTGAGGAAGTCAGGGCCACGAAGCCATGAATCTTTGAGGGACGGCATATTGCTGCCTCTGGAGACAATGTCTGCAGGGTTGTCATGAGAAGAGACATAATGCCACTGATCTGGTGTAGATGAATCCTGGATCCTTTGCACACGATTGCAAACAAATGTGTGGAAGGCCTTTGCATTATTAGTTATGTACCCCAGCACAGTTTCAGAGTCAGACCAGAAGTGAAGCTTGAGATTCTCGTACTTCAGCTCTCTCTGTAAAAAATCCGCCATTTTAACTGAGAGGGTAGCAGCTTGGAGTTCCAAGCGAGGGATTGTTACAGCCTTTTGCGGCCCAACTCTGGATTTAGACATGAGTAGCGAGACAGCAGCTGTAGGCGTGCTTGAGTCAAGTATCCTGAGGTATGCACATGTGCCATATGCATATGAGCTGGCATCTGAGAAGAGATGCAGCTCCACTGAGTAGTTTTGATAATTGATGTCTTTTGACAGATAACATCTGGGAACTTCAAAGGTGCTGAGGTGGCTGAGATCCTCCAACCATCTTTTCCATCTAATTATCTGTTTAGCTGAGAGAGGATCATCCCAGTCCTTCTTGTCCTTACATAGATCCTGTATCAGTAACTTTCCTGTGAGAGTGAAAGGTTCTAGGAACCCTAAAGGATCAAAGACTGAGGCAACTGTAGATAACACGCCTCTGCGGGTATGTGGCTTGGTATCGGAAGATTTATCAGTAAATCTGAAAATGTCATCATTGATGTCCCATATGAGTCCAAGTGCCCTGTTCACCTCTCCACTTGAGCTGAAGTCTTTGGTAGAAGGGCCGTCACATCCAAGGGTAGCAGCGACATCAGGATCGTTAGACTGGAACTTGTGTAGCACCAGATTTCCTTTGTTGGTTAGAGTCTTAGCATCAGTCATCAGTTTAATGACTTCGTCGGCAGAGGAGAGTGACACTAGACCATCGTCAACATAAAAGTTGTTGTGGATGAAATCAGCAGCTTTAGGATATTCACCAGAGGGGTCAGTAGCCAACTTTCTGAAACCAAATATGGCACAGCTCGGGGAGGATGTTGCACCAAAGAGATGCACATTCATCTGATAGTCTGTCACAACTGTAGAGTTGTCCTTGTACCAAAGGAACCTGAGATATTTTCTGTCCTTGTTGTCTACTCTGAACTGATGGTACATCTTTCGAATGTCACAGGTCACGGCGACTTTGTCCTTCCTGAATCGACATAGCAAGCCGGCGAGATTACTGTTGAGGTCTGGACCTTTGAGTAGTTGGTTGTTGAGTGAATATCCTTTAAATGATGCACTGCAATCGAAAACTACTGAGTTTTCCAGGTTTCTGTGGGTGAACTACCCCGTGGTGAGGTATATACCATCCAGGTTCAGTTGTTTGGCAGACTTGAGCTTCTCCCTTGGCAATAACTTCGGACATACACTCTCTGTACTTCTCATTCAGGTCAGCATTAGCACTGAGTTTCCTGTCAAGCGACTTGAAGCGTTTCAGAGCATACTGTCTGTTATCAGGGAGCTGAGGAATTTCCTTGAAGGGAAGAGGCATGGTGTAGAAACCATCCACGATAGTTATTGATTCATTCATTTTCTTGAGAAATTTGATGTCATTCTGAGACATGGGAGCACCACTGTCACTGGACAGGTCTTCAGAGAGGCATTTAAGAATCTCCTCTGAGTTGAGCTCCTGTGTAGAAACACGGTGAGAAAACTGTAGAGTGTTAGCGCCGTCACTGATGCCCCCAACAATGCTCCAACCCAGGATGGTTTTGATAGCATGTGGCTGAGAGGTCTTTCCTTTCACGACTTTGAGAGGTAGTGAAACATCAGGACAATTGAATCCAATCAACATGGCTATCTCACAAGACTGCAGTGGGGCAATGGAATCTTCCAAGTATTGGAGATGTTCCCATTTCCTTGCTGTCTCTGGAGTTGAGATGTGGTCTCTGTTCCCCGGTATGCACTTCTGTGTGTAAGTGGTGGGAATGGAGACTGCATCATCGGTGAAGATTCCTCTGATGCGTAGATTGCTGTATTTCTCACACTTAATCAGCTCATTCTGTGTTGTCATTGTTGATATCCTCAGTACGGCAGGAGCAGAGTTTGCCTCAAGGCAGTTGGCTACCTCATGACAGATGAAGGATGTGTCAGATTGAGTGTCAACTAGTGCGTAAACCAATATCTCCTGGTCAGGATTCTCTGGAGCAGAAACGTAGACAGGCAGAATCATTGTCGTGAGACCTTGTACTTCAGTCCTTGTGTTGAGAGCTGAGACTACTTGTGATTCTGAAGGTTTATCTTGAGAAGTCTGTGACTCATCAGATGTCGTCCTGAAGTTATGTAGGCAACTTGGGTGATTTTCACTGCACTTGCAGCACTTCACCTTAACATTGCACTTCTTTGCACCGTGTCCTTTACGCAGACATTTGAAGCAGAGATTCTCAGTCCTGATGAGTTCTTGCTGCTCACTCTTGGTTAGCTTAGCAAGTTGTCTGCATTCTGTTGTGTGATGGGAGTCGTTCAACTTGCATTTATGGCAGATCTTCTTATCTGTTTTCACTGGTTTGTCACTTTTCTCAATAGGATGTGAGCTTTCAGTTGATGTAGACAGAGTAGTAGAAGATTGGCTGTTGACTGGCTTCCTCTTCAAAGTTGATGAAGAGGCTGAGTTTTTGCTGCATTAGAGATCGCTTCTTTTGATGTGGTTGTGCTGTTTGCCAGAAATGCCTCTTTTTTAACGAACTCAACATACTCCTGAAAAGAAGGGTGTACATTCCGACTGTACTTTCTAGTGCCTGCGAAACGAGACCATTTGTCGAGAAGATTCTCTGGTAGAGCATTAGGGAAAATTTTCATGTCCCGAGGATCACTCAATTTAGATAGTTCAGGGATAGTATGCATGGTGGTGATGCACTGGTTCAAGAAAGATGAGTATCTCTTTAGACCTTTCTTGTCGTTAGCAGAGATTCGTTTCCATCCTTCCAGCCGATCACGATATGCTTCTGTTATATCTAAGGGATCACCATAAACTGTGTCTAGCTCCTTCCTGGCTTCATAGTAGGCATTGACAGTGTTAAGAGAACTGTAGCTTTTAACTAAGTCAAGTGCTTCTCCACTGAGATAATCTTCTAAATAGACAAGCTTCTGGTGAGGTTGCAGGTCTTTTGTCTCAATGAGCAGGTCAAATGTTGTCCTCCATTTTGGATACTCAATGATATCTCCAGAAAACTTGCAAGGCTTGGAGGGTGGAAGGCTGTTGATGTCAACCGCCTGTTTTACTAGCTGAAACATTGAGCTGTTGACCTGTGAAGAGTCCATGGTTTGAGGTTGACGAGGATCTTCAGGTGAGAGTGTGAGATTGTAATGAGATCTCTTTATCTGTTCTCGTGTCTGAAGAATCTTCAATTCCATTTCTAATGCCTGTAACTCTGACTGCTGGGCTCTGATTGAGTGGTCATCATTTCTGATTTGAGTCGAAGCAAGGTTAGGCATGTGCTGAGACTGATCAAATGAGTGACTAAGCAGTGAAGAATTGTTAGTGTACACATTAGGGTTTATCTCCCCTGAATACTGAGTGGGATGAGGTTGATAGTTTGGATGTGTTTGAGGGTATGAAGTTGTACCTCCTGATACATCAAGATTTGTAGAATGATCAGAGGGATAAATGTGCTGGGAATATGGAGTTATGCCCTCATTATGTGGTGCAAAGCTACCGTGAGCTGTGCTAAGTATGGGGTAATGAGTAGCATCCATGTGTGTTTGAGGATCGGATATCAATCTTCCTGACTGGTAGCTGGGATGTCTACCTAACGGTTGCCGCATGGGTGTACCATGCCTCTGGGTACTAGGAGCAACAGTCGAGTTGTAAACATCAGACGGATGAGACACTGGGTAAGTGATGCCAGATGAAACACTAGAAGTCGGATACGGATTAGGAGTTATTCCTTGACTTTGAGCCATATAGTTGCTTACTGGCGGGTAAAGAGAAGTTGCTCTCTCATTACTGTACTGACTGGACTGAGAGCTAGGGTTGAAGGGAGTTGTCCTTCCTCGATTGAGAATGTATGTTGCACCGGATTGAGGTATAGCATTTCTTGTTTGACGACTCCAGGGTGGAGGGGGTGCATGACCGTATCCACCTGAAACACTAGACTGAAACTGAGTAAAATCAGTGTTACTTTGACCTTGATAAATAGAACTGGGGGCTGGCAATGGTAGTGGGTTACAACCGCCGACAGCGTGAGACCATGGCTGATAGGGATAGCGAGGGGTTTCACCGCCTGCATCATCTGATAAATGAACATCCATACGATTTTGGCCATGTTCCGGTATATTGGGAGCTCCCTGAAGGTTTACGCCTTGTGCTGCACTGCTGGAGCTATCATAAGCGTATGCATGCGCATAGGGAACAGCTCGCTGGTTACCTGCTGATGTTGGAGTTCCTGTCGGCGGTACATGTTCACTAGTAGTCGTAGCTGGTTGTGATGTCACAGGCAGTTGTTGGCTCACCTTAGATGTAGGGTTGTCTCCTCTATCGTTGAGACTTCGAGCAGGGGTTTGTCCGATCTGTTGATTGGAATTGTCTCCCACACCTTGATGAGGTCCATCGCCTGCAGGTGGCGAGGTGGTCTGTGATTGGTTTGGTTGGAAGATGTTTTCTTCCCTGCATTGTTGCTGTAAGCGAGCAATCATAATGTTTTTGTTCCCTGTGTGCGACATGCCAAGCCGCTGCAGCTCTGCTTTCAGATCATGGGTTGTCCATCTCTCTATACTTTTGATGTACAACTCTTGCATAGACATATCGAAAACTATGAGCGCTGAGCAAGTGGCAATACAGGTATGAGGAATTACGCGACGCAGGGACAGGCGCTCGGTGGCTGGCAGTGAACAATTACAATAATACAAGGTGAAAAGTATGTACCTCTAAACTAACACCGTACAGGTACAGATAACATACAATATAACAGTTTAATACTCTAGCAATGAGCGATAATAGTTTGTATACACAATGCAGATTTAGAAAAACTGTATGTGTATGAAATGTCAATGATAATGTTTATCACAGTATGGTGAGAGAAGATAACTCAAACAATGTCAGGTAATCGTGCACACAACAATCTGATAACAGGTTCGATCTCACCGCTAATTGCGAGAAGGTAACTTCAGATGTGTAGGTGCTGAGTGGATGTGTGGTTCGGATCCACAGCAATGAAAGTCCTTTACACTGATCCTGCAGCTGTGTAGTCAGAGGTGGGGTGTACTGTATTTTTACTGTGACGCTGACGAGTAGACAGGAAGGAGTACGGTAGATCGTAGGAGATCTCAAATCACCATAGACATCAGCTTTGACCGATCAGTGAGTAGACTAAAGGGCTGTATGAGCTGTACTACAATGTCTTCTCCAATGTGATTACTGTTGCGGCACACGCTACCCAAGATTCCCGTGACTTAACGCAGTACAGCTGTTGACAGCGAATATGTATTTATTTGCTATCTCCAGTGATCTGGTAATCCTGAAACAGGATACCAAACTTAGACACATACTATTTCAATGAAAAACTAGCGTGCCAGTAAATATAATGCTGACAAGCTACAAAAAAGTCTAGCCTCAAAACATAATACCTGCGTATACTTAAACAAAGAAATACGAAACTCACACATTATGGGGGAAAGTAGAGTGTCCAGTACACAGAAGTTTCGTGCAAAGAATAATGTTCAGTCCAGCAGCACAATTAGCTGAAACAGGGATTGCCAGTAACAAAAGTATGACTTCCAACAAAAGTTTACCACACTAGTCTCAAAGTAATATCAAAATGCGTTATAATAAAACTTACAATATATTGTGGAGGTCTCAGTTTGAACATGTGACTACTTCAAACTCTTGGTGACTAGTGAGGTTTGAATACTGACTGATAAAAAGCTCTAATCATAGCTTTTCAGAACTGGCTTTCTATTGTTTTGAGTTATACAAGCAGGGAATTAGTATGGTAGCAAGCTCAGTAATATGTGTCTAAAAGCATTGTTTTGCCCTACCAGCCACCGATCACCGACCCCCAACGCCAGCGCAACCCCCACCTTTACACCCCTATTTTCCCCTCTACTTACCATTTTCATGTAACTCCAATTAAAATCATGTCAGTGTTAGCCATAAAATACTTTGCAACAAAAAAGAAGGGGCACTCATAAACGACCCTCTTTGTATAAATACTCGCCCTCGAGAAATGATTTTATTGGAAACAATAAAAGTATATCAACGAGCATTTATTAATATTACTG
Organism: Cryptosula pallasiana; assembly: GCA_945261195.1. Lineage (NCBI taxonomy): Eukaryota > Metazoa > Bryozoa > Gymnolaemata > Cheilostomatida > Cryptosulidae > Cryptosula > Cryptosula pallasiana. The sequence goes on along the minus strand of OX183133.1, from coordinate 46,921,121 downwards.
AAACTGAGAGCTAAATGAATTACAACGAGAGAGATAACAACCGTCGTAAAAAATATACGGTATAAAAAGGGCAGTTTTACAGACTATACTAGTTCATAACGATGCCGTTTCTATTTTTTCTTGATTACTTTACAAATTTGAAGTTATCTTCTTTATGATCTTTTTGGCAACCTATAAGAATTTGTTGAATAATTAGGTTGTTATAAACTGATGTTTTGTTTCATACACGACGTATTGACTTATGAACATCTATTATTTTTTAACACGTCACGAATACTCTTATTGAAACTACAAGAAGTGATGTGATCGGTTAAATCATGAATTATCTACCAACTTCTGGATCGCGATCAAAATCTACCGATAGCCTCCAGTAAAATGTTACTGATTATTTCAGCACATTTTGCTGAAAATGGTAATATGGGATTCCTCAATCAGTAGGCAAAATCACTGTGTTTGTTGTGTCGTATTTTAAGCTGACCAGGGAGAGGAGGTGGGGAGGGTAGAGCAGGGCGGGGTTAGAGGAAGGTGGGAGAGGGAGAGCTGTCGAGATAGAGCTGGCGGCGTATTTGATTACAATGGGTAGTAATTAGAATTTTTATTTTTTGAACAACTTGATGATGTAACTTTTTGCTGGCCACAGTCATAGATAAATAGGGTCAATACTTGGCAAGTGTGCTATTTAGTGTTGCACAGCTTTACATAATTGAATAATTATTGGTTGATATTTTATCGATTATATTACTACCGCTCTATCATTAAAAATAATTATTAAAAAGCAATAGACTCGTCATCGTATGACAAGTTTACACACTAGCATGATAGTCGCCGGAAACCTTTCATCACATTCCGGTCATGCTTCCACGAATTAAGTCAATTTGGATGTGAGCCAATTCTTTAATTCTGGACATTACCATCGTATAGTAGCCACAAACACTCTAAAGCTCCATGTACATATAGCGATCGTGCTAGCGATTTTGCTTAGCGATTGGGGAAGTCCCTCCCCCAAATTGCGCAATTGTTCACTACTGCCAATTCTTCAGCGATTGCGGTCAAACTCGCTGTTATAAAGCATAGCCTTCAATTTATTACAGGATCGTTAATAGATCGGAGCGCTGAATATGACAAGACCATATTGGAAACAAGGGTAAAGTTTTTTTACGTTGTGATTGGCTGATCAAATAATCCGCTAGCGATTTTTTGATCTCAATCAAAACCTGAGGATAACCTCAAATAAAATTCTTGAGATTGCTTAGCGATTTTGCAGGAAACAGAAGTTGCAAAATCACGCAATCGCTAAGGAAATCGCTTAGTAATCGCTATATGTACGTGGGGTTTTAAGCTGTGGCTACACACACCTACGTTTCGTAGGACTATGACGAGAAATACGTTTCGTAGCGTTGCTCTGGTGGCTACACACACAGATGATTAATCACCACGACGCTACGGAGTGTCCAGTGAGGCAAAGAGAACATAATTATTGAAAATAGTCATTAAAATAACTATTATAAATTATAATAATTAACTATGATGTTTGTCTATAATATTAGATAAATAATCGTATTATCCGTAATAAATAATTAACGTTTATAAATAATAATAAGTTGTTTATAAATAAAAAACACCCTCCTTGATAGAAATAACAAATGGTCTGTCGGCCAATCAGTAATGACCAGGTCAAGGTTGAATTATAAAAAGGTTCACTGGAGTTGTCAAATTTTCTCCTTATATTTTACCCAATCTAGAGTAGTTATTTAATAATAATTGTCCAATCACCGAAGCGTCAGGCAAAAACTTTTTTGTAGACCAACATGTTGGCCTACGAAATTGAGCGTCTTTTTGTTAAAAAAAACGTCGCCTGAATAATAAAAAAAGGCGTTTTTACTGCATACTGATAAAACGTAGGTGTGTGTAGCCACGGCATAAGTCTATGACATCGGCCTAATGTTTCACGCATCAGTAGAAGTCAAATTTTCTATTTTGTCGCTTGATGCGCAAATTACTTTCTTGCTTTGAAACCTAAGTTCATCATAAGAATTTACTTTATAATAAAATATTAAATGGAGTAATTTATATCCAAAATCTGGTGTGAACCCCGGAAATTTCACGGAGAAATCGCTAGCTCTTCATGTCGCTGAAGCCCGTAACCGATGTACCAGATATATAGGGTGGGGTACGGACCATTCGAAACTGACGTTTCGAAAATGGACACTTCGAAACTCTTTGGGGATGGGGGTTTGGGATTTGGGGTTGGGGGGGGTCAGGTTTAAGAGTTTCGAACAGTTCATTTTCGAAACGTCAGTTTCGAATCATGGCGGAGTCATATAGGGTTAATGCTTATTTTACCCTCTTCATTATGACAACAATTTTCTTTCGTAGACATCGCGCACATGGCACCTCATCATGTAGCTTAGTCTTTCAGGACATGAGCTAGGGCATCGGGTTGGTAATAAGATGTTGTATAGAGAGAAATAGCAGCTCGGTGTTATTTATGTATCATTTAAGAAATTCTTATTTTTTAATTATAATTGCTGCAAGAAAAAAATTTAACAATATGGAAAATATGATGGAATTGGATTAAAAGTTGTCTCGGTTACCATACACTGGCTTTCCATGATGTGCATTGATAAATGCGCATCATGCGAAGTCCGGGAGTTGTCTGTTCTCTAATTTGCATTTTCATGAACCGATTTGGAATGCGCATTGAGGCCAATAATAGAAGATAAATAAATGGTATAGCTAAAATTGCTAAAAATCTGAAATAATTTCAGTTTGGGGGTATTTGTATTCCCCATAGAATAAAATGATCGGATGTATGAAATACAACACCCCTTTATGTGAGTTATTTCAGTAGTGAAATTCAAAGTGACAGCATGGACAACCAAAAATAATTATTATAATAATAATTATATTATTTATTATAATAATTATAATTATTATTTATTATTATACCAATATTTATACAATACTGTACAGTGTACTTGTAGTTATACTTATAATAGCTATACAATATATATATTATATATATATTATATGGATATAATAATTATTATATATATATTAATATTTATTTATAAATAAATAATTATCATTATGTTATAAATATATATCTTATATATAATATTATTATATAATATATAGGAGTGGAAATGATAAATTAAAGATAATATATATATAAAAAAATTGTAGTAAGTTGCATGAATGGTACAACAACAAGCGTAAATGAATGAAGAAAGTAGTCCTCGACTTTATTCCCTCCTAATATAAAGACTGAGCATGCGCATCATGCGCATTAACCTTTTCTATGCTGCGAATGCAGGGTGAATGCGATGCCAAACTTCGCATTGATATCAATGCGCAGGGACCTTTTTCCATAATGCGCATGCATCATATAATGCGCATCATGCGCCTCATGGAAAGCCAGTGATACTTCCCATACTATATTTGTAATTTGTCATCACATATTTTTGCGCGAGTACCTAGAGCTGTGATATCAACACCTGTTTATGCGTCTATTTAACTGGCGTCTATTTGCATTGCAGGAGAGACCATAGACATCTATAAAACTCTCGAGTACACAAAAGGGAAGCTACACAAGTGCAGAGACTCACAGACGTAGTACCATTGCTGTTACTCAGACCACACTAGCTATACACATGCATATAGTTCCTGTTAATTCTTTGAATGTTTTATTAATTCTATTAAAAGGTTTTTGTATGTTTCGTATGAAGTTGTGCCAAGATATTTTTTAGTTTTTACTGAGAATTTGCTGTGCCATGCTGGCATATTTCCTAAATACAAGCGACGTTATTGGACTCAGCTTGCCTCTTTTTGATGAGTTATTACCTCAAAATGGTTTTTTAGCGGCGTCTGGATTTAATCCTCCAGTTTGTGTTGTCTGATTGGTTAAGAATTGGGACTGGGGTTTGCTTGCTTGCTCTAGCTCAGCTACAAATATCGGACACACTATCTCACTTATTCCTTAATACTGTAACACAGCAAACAACTCAAAACTTTCAAGTTCTCATTTCTCAAGTGCTGAGTAATCGAAGATACTAGCTTCAAGATCTATCAAGGTCAGTGTAGGCAATGTTGTTTTGTGCATTATGGATGGCTTCAGTCAATTCTTTTTCCGCCATTACGAGTATGTTTAAGAGGTTGCTCAACCAAGAATGATCTCATCTGATAAGAGAATTGTTAGTTTCAAAATTGGATTATGTAATATCAGCCAATGAGTATGAAGTGCGTCTGCTTTCATCTCGAAAAATGACGTTAATAAATATCCATATACAGGGTATTACTAATATGCTTTTATATGGTAAAAAAGTGCAAAACTGATGGAGAAAGTTAGTCAACGAATAAAAAGACGAGATTCAGTCTGGATTATTCGGGTCATTACACAGAACACCAGGAAATATTAGCTGGTTAATGGAGCAAATGATACTTATCTGACAGAGCAACCCACTTGGTAGCTGATGTTGTAACCGATATCTGATGGCACTCATAGATAATTTTATCAGCAATTAATTTACCAGGAAGACCATTCAAGGTCAAAACAATCTTTTGCAATCCGATAACAAAATGGTGTCATGGTATCAAAACAGATACGCTTGGGACTGTTAATGAAAAGTGCCATAGAGCCAACAGCATATGTATATACAGTCTTTGTTGATGAAGTTAGTTGATAGCAAAGCATCTATTCTTAGAGGAAGAGGGGTAGTGTGTCAACCACAGTCGTTTCATACTTCCATAGAAATAATTAAAACAATGAATTTTATTCTGCTAATACTTCCATTACCGTATCCTTTTACTCTTGCAGTTTATATTCATATGGATGCGCGGAGACTTGGTGTTACACAGGCCTACGACTAATGGTTTTGTTTCTATTAAATAATTTGTTTCTTTTTAAAGTGACAGTTTTATACTAAAGAAAGCTATTTATTGAAATGTGGAAGTTGGCGGTTGATGCTATTTCCGTTTTTAATGAAGGATGTCCCACCAAGTTGGTCTGTGCATAGTCATCTACAACGGGAACTGTTTTTCAGGGCCGAATGACTTTAGCAACGGAGTTATTTCCCCAAAAGAAGACAACAATAAATTCGTACCAGAGTTATCTCCTGTGGAAAAGAAAACTCTACTAAAATATTTTTTCCGTTGTAGTGGAGTCCGTGCAGTTTTACAGAGGGTGCGAGTAGCAAAGATATCAGAAGTCCGTTTGCTACGATGTTATGATGCTAAGATACTATTAATATTAACAAAAATTTACATTTTTTATTTAAATTTATGAAATTTGCGATCAATGATTCAAGACCAGTAGGTAGGTACGGAGCGCCGTTCATATAAAGCATCCGAGTACATCCGAACTGTGTAACCAGACTATGACAAGGGCGCATCTTCATTTATTCATGTCGGCAAACCTAATAAAACTTGAAATAGAAATTATAGCACCACCACGAAGTATTATGAGCATAATATTTAATTTTTCTTTTCGAGTAAATAGATCAATATCTTCTCAAGAAAAAGAGCTCAAATGCTTTATTGGTTCCTTCGCTTTCTCAAAAAATATAATTTCTGTCATATCAACTGCTCTAATATTTTGAAATCAGGGTAACATTCAAGTAGGTCGTGGTTTCTAATGATAAGTTCAACGATCGACTAAGCTACTTCCGGTTACATTGCTAAAGTGAAACTACTCTGCCGGGATTCCATTATGACATATAACTGCTTCCGGTAAAAAAATTGCAAATAATCTAAACCTTTGAAGGTTGTAAAAGCACATTTTTGTCTTCTATAACAAAAATTTTGCTATCGCCATTTTGAGATGAGTGTTTTGAGTTTAGTTTTACCAACTCTTTAGATGCTTCAATGACATCTATTGTTATTTATTATAATAAAACAAAAACAACATTTTATATAGATTATTTCAATCACGCTACGAAGTTTTGCGAAATTTTTCCAGGACCAAATGACATTGCAGAAAGACCATCGCAGTCCCCATTGGTGTCCGGTGACTAGCTAATGTTTTTCAATAGTTTCATTTGCCAATTTTTAAGCGAGTTAATAATTTTTGTACAATTCTGCTGGTATTACTACAGGAAGGAGCCTAAAAAATTATGTTTCGACAAATCATTGGTGTCTGTAACAAGATTTTAAAACTAGCAGAATAATCGAGGCCGAACTATCATTTCAGCACAAATGCTGGGTTACTCCACTAACAGGCTAGTGTGATCACATCTTCTATCACATTTAATGGGAGCGTAAATAAAACTTATCTAGATATATAAAATTACAATATGTTACCATACCTTTAGAGACATTTATAGAATCAACTGTTTTCAACCCTCTTTTGGAATATTGTATTGGCAGCAGAGCTGTCTCAAAGTCCAATTTCACAGGTTCAAGTGTTTGCCAATACTTTTCATTTCAAGTACCGAGGATTGTAAATTTAAATTGCCGAGTACCGAGTAATTATTAAGTAAAAAAAGGAACTATAAGCAGAGTATAATATGTTAATGACATCTACAAGTACATAGGTATGTGTCCAACAAACAAGTACAAAGGTATGTGTCCAACAAACAAGTACATAGGTATGTGTCCAACAAACAAGTACATAGGTATGTGTCCAACAAACAAACACATAGGTATGTGTCCAACAAACAAGTACAAAGGTATGTGTCCAACAAACAAGTACATAGGTATGTGTCCAACAAACAAGTACATAGGTATGTGTCCAACAAACAAGTACAAAGGTATGTGTCCAACAAACAAGTACATAGGTATGTGTCCAACAAACAAGCACACAGGTATGTGTCCAACAAACAAGCACAAAGGTATGTGTCCAACAAACAAACATATAGGTATGTGTCCAACAAACAAGCACATAGGTATGTGTCCAACAAACAAGCATATAGGTATGTGTCCAACAAACAAGCACATAGGTATGTGTCCAACAAACAAGCACATAGGTATGTGTCCAACAAACAAACATATAGGTATGTGTCCAACAAACAAACATATAGGTATGTGTCCAACAAACAAGCATATAGGTATGTGTCCAACAAACAAACACATAGGTATGTGTCCAACAAACAAGTACATAGGTATGTGTCCAACAAACAAGTACATAGGTATGTGTCCAACAATCAAGTACATAGGTATGTGTCCAACAATCAAGTACAAAGGTATGTGTCCAACAATCAAGTACATCCACATGTAACTGAAATGAGAAGAGAGTAACAATAAATGTTGATAGCCAAGGAGTTTGCATCAAGATTAAAATAGATTAACCAAGGAGATTAATTAGATTTAATTAATCAGATCTAATCAAAATTTTTGTACTAACAAGGCTGGAATGGACACAAATTTGCTACCTTTTGTTAAAAATAAGAGTAAGTACCAAGACTGCGAGTACATTAGAGTATGGGAGCCTCTGATTGGCAGCCATTGTTTTACATACAATAATTTTGTGGTGCCATAAAAGAATTGACAAGAAGCATGTTTGCGTGTCATATCATATTGCATTTTACGTATATTGTATAACGTACGTACTCTGACCGGTGTATGGGGGTTGACATTGGTGTTGCAATAAAGCTTTAGTCACCATTGTAAACAAACAAGCTTTCGTTTCATTACATTAAAATGAGATATGACTGCAATATTTTGATATTTTTTGCTGTCACTACCAAAACACTTAATTAGTTTGTTGTATGTAGAAGTCATTGTAATGCGTGACGTACAGACGGACGCAAAGTGTGTCATGAAATCAGCCAGTTGTGTCACATGCGTTTGTAGATTAATAACTGGTGCAAAACGTTTATCATTGTTGCCTATAAATAGGTATTGGCCCTGAGCTGGAACCTAATTTCTGTGACTGTAGATAAATATCTATTGACACACTTTAGACGTCAATGGCAATAGACTGTTATCTTCAATCATAATTGGTGACCTCTAGATTTTTGCAATAATTATTACTCATGAAAAAGACAGTTTGTGTTTCAAGTTAGCCTTGGTGTAGGTACTCCGTGTGGAATTTCTACACCTTATGGAGTACCTGCACCTTACAGCGTAGCTACACCAAGGTTATGTTATACTCCTGATGAAGGAATGAAATCTTACAGAAAGTTTCACAGCAAATTCCTACGTGCACCACAGTTTATTCCTACCAATTTGTCTTGTACGAGAGAAGACTTGACAGATGATGTGAATTTGAAAAAAAGCATATTGTAGAAATTGAATTGTTTGTTATTTGATATTTTAGTACTTCCAATTTTTCTTCGTGCCAAACGGATCTATCTACAACTTGAGGCTGCCACACCGTGTGTTGGTTTCTGCCAAATAAAAACTTAATTTATAATTACCAATTGGTTTATCACCTTTCAACCTTTCGATATTTGCAATTCCATAGATAAGCATGCCCTATTCACCTGTTTGACCAATTACACACCTAGTTACTGCGGTCAATCCTGTGCTAACATCACCTGGTAACTCCAGGCCTTTCGCTGGTTACTAAATTTCTCTTTATTGGTAGTTGATAACCCGCTTTCTGTACAGATGTCGCTCGACGCTCAGCATCAGTAAGTGGAAGAATTTCTTTTCTCTCAAATCTATCAGGAGTTGTCAATAATTACATTGCGCGCTTTAATTTTTAATTTGTTTTGTTTTCTGTAAATTATTAGTATTTTATAAACTCTAACTAGCATTTAAAGAAGCTAAAATACCATTGTCTGCTGGCTTTTGTTTTTCTTATCATTATTATTATTGTGTGTGCTTCTCCATTCTTCTTGAAAATCGTAAAAGGTAGAACCGCAAAATCTCTGGCATACTCAGCTTAAATTGGTGTGGGTGATTGATTATTGGTGTGGGTGATTGATTATTGGTGTGGGTGATTGATTAAGTTTGAAAAAAGGTCAAAAACCAGTATTTTAGTTTATGATTTGATGATCAAAAGTAGAAACTGATTAGCTAACATCAAAAAAACTTTTTGTGAGACATTTTATTTTTCTATTGATGCCTATTGCTCAAAAAATTTTATGGCAATTTTGAAGCAACCAATTTTTTTTGAAAAATTTCAGGTTTTAGCATAAAATAGCTGCCCATTCGGGATCCAATAAATCGATTCACCTAAAATTTGCGACGCTTTCATAAAATAGCATATCCATGCACCAGCTCGGTTTTCAAAGCAATCAAAATAAAACGTTTCAAGCTTTTGAATTTTAATTTAAAAATTTACCAAAAACAACGCTTTTCTGTTATCCCAAAAATAAATGAAGCCACTCAGATGCAAAACAAAAACATTGTCGTGTAGCCAAGTTTGTTGTCTTTTAACACTATGAGCTTTTAAACTTGGCATTTTAATGGCAAAACAGCTGTTCAATTTTACACAAGAACTGCTAGAACCAAAACGTTGGCCGTAACTCAGGAGTCCCAATTCAGACAGACATAATTTGTACAAAACTGATTGACAAACCGTTTCTGATAAACACCAGTTTTTTCCAACCTTTTGATGTCACAGAAACTTTGTAGGGCAATAACCTACTTGAAAACCAGTGATAAATTTTTTCTAGCCAAAAGTCACCAGAAATGGGGATTTGTTATAAGCACACAAGTAGGTCAGCTGCCAACTCTATATTATATCACAAGATACATCAACAAAAAGACACCAGATACAATGAATCTTCTAAATGTTTTCATTGCTGTTTATCACGCAGTACTTGGTAGCGTAACGGGTGGGTGTTTGGTTTACCAATCCAACTACCTTATGGATTTATGTCTACCTGTAAGAAAAGAAGTTTTGGTCTTCTTTAGAATGCTGTTTTGTTTTAAACAATCTCAATATCGACTGACTGTTTTTTAAAATCTTTGTCAAACTCAAATCGCTGGGATGCTGCCAGTCAGCATACAAAACTACAACCTCTTAACAATGAATTATTATGTATAGCGATTCTCTGTCGCTATTTATTCAATTGTAGCCTCATGTTCTTTTGCATGAATGGTGGACATTTTAATACGTTTCCGTTACCAGGTGAATAAAAGTTATGACATTTATTTGTTTATAGTTTGAATAATAATGGATAAATTATTATTCATTACAAAAACTTTTTGACAAGTTTTTTGTTTTACATTTTTTCAATAAAAATTATTTTACTAGCAAAGTATTATTTTTCAACTTTGGTATTGCTGCAAGATAAATAATTTATCAAATCACAATTACGTTGTGGTTAAAAAAATTTGCGTATAAATGAAACTTATAATATTGGATGGTTATTCAAAAATAATAAAAAATATTATTATCATCAAGCCTAAAATCTGCAGTTCGACAATAAAGACTAACAGGAGAGGCTGAACGATTGATTAACAGAGGAGTGATTGCCAGTTTTCAGAAAACTTCAAGGTCAACCATTTCCTCAAAACAAGCTCTAAACCGAGAAGGTATGTCTCATATCTCATACAAGTGCATAGATATCTCATACACAATATTGTATGTAAGCATAATCTACATTAATGTCGTGCATTTAATATTTCAGCACAATACAAAGCAATGCGTAATATTTCTTTTATCAGCATTCTATTACATTGTATCAAATGATAGCTAATCTAGTAGCCTTAGGGTCCTTTCTACAAGTAAAAAGCTGAAGCTAGGTTGTCGTGTTGTTTTCATTTTTTTGCTGAGTTACCTTTACAAATAACCCATCTAGATTGAAGACAACAAAGGTGATATAGCCCATGAAATCTACGTTAGCAGGTATAGTATTCATTCAACAAATGTTTGGTCTCTTTTGACTGAAAATATCAAGTGACATGGTAGACAAACTATAAATGTAATTTAACTCTCAAGGAACCAAACAAAACGTGTTGACTTTGTATTACATAACATGTTGTTTTTGTCCAACCCAAGTATCAAATTTATGACTTGTCATCTCTATCAGGAAGTGTGAGCAGTCGCAGCCAAAACTTTTGCACTCAACAATCTCTTAGATAAACTGTATGATTAAACATGGTGCTTGTATAGATAAATCAAATGTTTTTTGTTTACTTCAAAATTTTTCCTGGTTTGCTAATTATAGTCACAAAGAACTAGAAAATCACGCGATTATCTTAATTGATAATTCTATTGTTATATTTCCTCTTATGAAAAACAGTGACAAGTAGAAAAGTTTAATGTAGAATCAACTGAATATACACGCAAGATATTCATAGAATTTAAAGACTTGAATACAGATATTTTATCCAAGTTTCCAGGATTAGAATTACACCTTTGATATAAAAATATTTTTAATTATTTTTTTGTTTTTATGCGTTTAGTAGCACTAACTTAATAATTTTCAACGACCTCAAAACAATTCAGGATATGATTTATGAAAATATAAGAAAAATTTACCACCTTCAAGTTTGTATTATATAAGGTTTGAAAATTTCCTCTTATTAAATATTTGTAATTGGGATACAGAGTAATGATTCAACCAGTTAGTCAATCAGTTCGGCTCTCCAAGTCAACATAGCAAAGAACGTCGTTACTGATTTCATCTTATCGACAAGGAAACAAAAATGACGCATTAAGACAAAAAAGGAAAAGCTAATACACACTTGAGGGAGGTAAAAAAAGACTTAACACCTCAAGTGGACTGTATCTTTGAGAATCGATTGAAAATCAGGTCCTGAAATAATACTCAAGAATGTCTGTATTGTGTCCCAATCATTTTGTCTACTCGGACCTATACATAATAAAGTATTACCTGACAAAAGTTTAGGATAATGATTAAAACTACAGATTGGTGTTGGAATGAAACCATTTGTCTTAATGTTCAGAGAAATGCTTAAGATTTCCCACTTAACTTTCATCAACTCAATTGAAAAGTTTACTAATACTTAAAAATTATAACTAGTTGTTGAATGAACGTAAGCCTTCATTTTTTTAGTCTTTTGAAAATAAATTTGAAAGATTATACTTTAGATTGAGGTTATCCAACTAACTTTTCTCTCAATAACTAATTCATCAATCAACTCACTTTTTAAATTTTTTGTAAGAGAGATAACTACTACTACAACTACTACTTGGAGTTGCTTACTCTTGTGAGACATTTTGTCTTTGTTGTTTTCCTTCAGCAAATGCTACTTTTTAGACTCCATCTGATTCATAACGTCCACATTTTGAAATTGAGCGTTTTAAAAAGTACCGAAAAATCAGAGAATTTTTTGTAAATTTGTAAAAAAAAGATTGAAGAACTCGATGCTTTTGCTATGAATAGTACATGCCAAGTATGAAATTCAAATCATTCAAAAAATTTGAACAAAATTTCTTGATAGAAATAGCCAACAGACAAATAGGAAACACATAATAATTATTTTTTAATTAACATCAAAATAGGTTTTCATTGAATCCCAAAATCATAAGTTGATCTCTGTTTAAAAAAAACATCACAGTTTACTTTGTCACTAGTCTGTCCTTCGTACTGCCTAGACCAGGCGTGAACAAATAATCATCTGATTTTGATCAAAAGTCGGATGGTTCTTATTCATCCTTTTTATCTGGGAAGAGCTGAGCTAATGATTCAAAAAGATAAAGTCAACAAATTTTATCTGACACAAAAAATTAGATAAATTGAATCAAGACTGGCGATTCATAAACAGTTCCAAAATAATTTCTGTAAAATTAACGTCAATGTCTGTATGTCAAGTTTCTATTTTAAAAGTGATAACTCACCCGTGTGCCATTAGTTGATCTGGACTTGATCGAGCACTCCTCAAACATTTGCTGCCTGGTTGTTTACCATCATGTATTATAAGCCCTGTTGGTGAAACTGGAAGATTAAACAGAATGCGTAAATGTGAACCAGTTAACTCAAGATTAATCATATATCTATTCTTTGTATTTAAAATACCAACTCATATTTAGTTTTGAAAGTGTGGGAAAGAAAATTTGCAATTTGAAATCATTTTATATACTCAGTTTTTTAGCTGTTTCAAACAGATCAGCAAACATAAATATTAGGAACTCAAGCTTGACGTACATGAATGGTTAGGATTCAAGGCTATGTTGTTATTACGCATGATTTTAGATATTGGTTTGTCCAGCGTAATCGGCTTGAGTGCTTAACCATTCATCCATGAATAGCCAACTACGAAAAATAATTTATTCAAGAAAATATGTTAACCATAATTTCAGTGCTTTAAAATGAAGTATATTTCTTATGGCAAAAATACAAAGAAAGGTTTTCATGTAAGAACTTAGAAGTTATCGTATGAGCTGACAGTTATACAGGGGCGTAGGAATATAGTGAGTAAACGGGAACTGTGGGAATACCCGTGTATGATTTCTATTATTTATTAAATCCTTTCTCACCATTGGTCAGGCCTGCATGACCTTTGGTTGAAGCATGACCTTAGAATTGTGTATATAACTGGGTTCTGTCCCAGAACTCAGCATAAGGCAGCTACAGCACCTCGTAGCTAACAAAACCTTATACAAGCCTGTTTGTTTTACCATGCAGACATTTTCTGGTTAGAACTTCTCAACAAACTGTCGATTGGTGCTAAGTTGAAGGGTGACATCTGCAACCACAACGCAGCGAAGACGTGAGTATTTCAGGTTGGTTGAAAAATATAGTTAGGAAATTTTTTGTTGTATAGAAAAATATCCAGAAAAGAGTTTTAATATATATTATTTTGTAGAAACTGGAGCTGCAATAAAACATCTTGTGCTGCCTGCTGCCTTCCTGAACATGGAGAGAGCTTTGCCGACTGAAGCGTTGAACAACTATGAGTGCCAGAACAACATCCTCTTTGATACGCTGCATAGCAAGGCTGTCCCGGTAAGTAACTCACTGTTATATTCTTGTTTATTAGATTTCTTGTGATACGTTATTTCATATTATCACTTGCTCAATATTCTCCGAGTTTTTTTTCCAAACAAAATAACTACTGCATTTCATTTTTGTCGACTATCAGTAAAAATTTACAAAAACTGCCAAGTCTTAATCGATTTTAGTATAACACTAAAAGTTTTGGTAGATGTTTATTATCTGTTTTAGCGTATTCTGTCATGAAAAAACTCTAGCAGTATATATTAGACAACTAGTTATAGCTAATACAGTAATAAATTATAGCCCGCTAATTTTAAAATTAGGGAGATTGAGATTGTGACAGTTGATGACCTTTGGTGGTGGTTAGCCTTGTTTAACTTTAATGTCATCAACCATCACTGACCTCAGGCTACGAAGCCATAGAACACCATACATCCATGGGGTGAGAGCTCTCTGAGGGCAACGAAAGAAACCATATAAGCTAGTTTTTCTTTCATCAATACATTTTGTGCTAGAAAGCATTGACTCTGTTACTTCATAATTCAATCAAATACTATTTCAATTCATTAAATTTTTATTTTAAAATTCTTCAGATCAAAACTTATATTTTACAATTATAGAATTGTTTGTTTGTCAGCTATCTCACAACTATTTATTATTACATGATGAAAAATTGTTTTCTTCACTTTTGGTGATAATTCTTCAAAATTCACTGTAGTTTTTAGTTATTATCATCGGCGCATGCTAGTAGGTACAGTGCATGGAATTAAATATAGTTAAAGCGCAACAACAGAGTTAGAATTCAAACTACGAGTAAGCTACAAGTGTGTTAAGTTATTCACAGAAAAATTATCCAATAACAACTTATCACGTTACAGTTAATCCATATTTTCATTAAAAAAGCTAATAAAATGTACGTACTACTGCATTAACAATATCCATGCTAATATTACACAATCCGTGTACACGACACAGCGAGTTGTTCCTGCGCATCCACCAATCCAACTAGTAGCTTTTGTCCAGGAAACAAATCCAAGGCTACAGAATTATGACTCAGTGATTGTGAGAGGTTTAAAACCACGTGATCACTCATGCGCAAAATTGTCATGCAGTCATTGCGTACGCTTAGGACTAATCTACAAGATCTGATTGGTTTTTCCTTCAACACACAATTATCTGCAATGAATATATCGCTAGTGTTTTACACTAAATTTTTTATCTCTCTATTGCCCAATATCAATAAAAATTAACACACATTTGTCTTGTTCTGCACTGTTGGGTATAATGTCAAGTCATTATTATAATATCATCGATAGATGCTTCACCTCACGCGTTACTCCGTAACACAAATATATGGTGAATGTAAGTGATCGATCCACCAATATTGACTTTCACAATTGCTCTACACACTCTTTCTGTATCAGTTATATAACTTTATGTTACACAATATGTACCTTCATCTCACCTCTAATCTGTTTGTATAGCTAAATCAATAGACTTATATCAGAGCGTTTACTCGCTGTTTTACTTGTTTAACTTCGAAACTTTAAATAAATTTAATAAATTTTGCTTGGAAAAAAGTAAACTTTGTGTACTGCAGAAGCTCTTGCTAGGAGTAAAGGCTGTGCATAGACTAAAATCTTACAAACTGGAAAATAAAAGAGGGTCGGTTAGTTCGGCCTCTTTTGTCAGAAGTGCATTCTGCTGCAAGCACTCAGGCTATCGCCAATAATTAAAGGCTAAAATGGCTGATGGTCAGTCACTCCAAGTTTTACTCTATTAAAAGAATTTATGAAATTATTACAGCAAACAATTATTTCTTATTCAATGGTTTGCATTCATGATAATAATTTTGGAAAAACTGACTTTTTAAATAAATTTGTCTACATATGCAAAAACTGAATTGTAAAAAACGTTCGTGTACTGAACACAGTTTTTACGTTTTTTAATCTGTTGCTAACAGCCCGATAACGTGTCCTTGCACCTAAAGAAATAGGACTTTCATCTAAAATCGAAAAAGCGCTGAAGATGTCAAAAGCTGAGCAAGTTTGTTTTGGCCAAAACTCGTAACACAATTGGCAACTTTCCAAAATCTAATTTATTTATAGAATGTCAAAAAGTGCCCTGTCAGCTTTTGTGATAAAAAGGCAAAATTTTTGTATCGTTATCAACTGTTTCTATTGTTATCAACTGATTTGTTGAGTAGTTGCACTGAACCTTTGGTTCAGATTCCTCACACACCACTCTTATCTCTTGTTTCAAAACCAATGTGGGCGGCCAGTTTTCCTTATTGACAATAAAATAATGATTACTCAAGGGGGAATTTGGATCATAGTTTAGTTAGCTTCCTGGGTCGTGCACTTAGGGAGAGAACGATAGACATTATCACAGGCGTCCTATCTCAAATTTTGGTTTAAAACAAAAATGATATTGCTTTTGACACTGTTCAGCTGTCACAAGATGTAGAACATATGTTTAGAAAATGTGATAAAAATTTTTATACTATTGTGAAATACATATTTATCAATTCTGACAGGAGATAAGAAAAAATCCAATTGCACAGGAATAGATCCCACAAAAATTTCACAGTCAGTTTTTGTCATTAAAAAAAATTTGGTAATAATATTTTTTTTTAGATATTTTCATGTCCTTATGTTTAGGGCAGCATAGCCATAATACCACGCATCCTAAGGCTGTAGTTTTGTGAGAAAAAGCTATATAACCTCGAACAAATGGCATACTTTCATATATATAATTTTTTATTTGACAAAAAAATAATTTTTTCTTAATGAAAAAAGCTTTTAACGAATTAAAAACTTCTTTGTTGAGCTTGAAGCTGATAAAACCTTTTTTCTAGTGATCAACAGTAAGCCAACTGTGAGTGGATTGCTGTCTGTCAGCAAACGGACACAACAAGCTAAACAATGGCCGATGCTCTTTGGCCCTTATTTTTCTTAATAATTTTTAATAATGTAAATAACCCAATCAAATTTAATAATAAAATCGTTTTCTGGTTAATGTTTGTGCAAAAATATTTTACCCCTTGAATGGGCCCCTTGAACAGGCCCAAATATTAACACAAAATATTTAACAAAAATTGTGTGTTGTAGAGCGGAAATCCTTGCAAGAGAGCGGTATGCCAGGGTTCGCTGATGCAGCCAAAAATGAAGCCATGCCCACACAGTGTCGATGGAACGGTGAACTTGGAAGAGATGAGAGACTTCTTTAAGCAGTTTTACACCAACCGTGGAGCGAGGTAATTCTATACAGGCTTTGTAACCAGCTGATATCCAAAATTGAATTGCAACTAATGATTAACTTTTAGATTAGCTCCCAAGTTCATTGACAACATGGCCACCTAATAATAAACAGCAGCCACAGTAAAAGATGAATGAATCAGTCACATTCCTCTAGTTACCATTCACTAAGTGGTTCTGCTATCAAAAGTATACAAAGATAGTGATTGTACAAAACAGCTTTTCAACAACCACTTGCAGTGATAGGGAAAGAGAAGCAAGAATACAGGAAGTGACATTATGCATTGCGAAGACTGGTACATACAGTATGAGTGCAGATGAACTGGAGTTTGCATCTAAGACAGCTTGGAGAAACGCCTCTCGGTGCATCGGGAGAATCCAATGGTCAAAGCTCAAGGTGCGAAAATTGGTGATATTAGTGTTAGCATAGCCCAAGGTCCAACACTGCACTTGTGGTAAATAATAATGTTGTATGTTTGTGTAGCTATATGATGGGAGAGGGCTAAGGTCAACCAAAGAAATGTTTGATATGATTTGTGAACATCTGGAGTACGGCACAAACAACGGAAATATCAGGTGAGTGATTGCTCTCTCTCATATAATCAGCTGTGAAAAGGTGAAAACTTTAAAAAAATTAAAGAATTTACGAGTTCTATGCACAAAAAAATTGGTTGGAAATGAAGGTTAGAGATTCTTGTAAAATAATTATCAGCTCACATTTTAAAAAATTAGAAGTTATGCTCTCTTTACTGCAAGAGATGACAACTGCGAAACATTCTATCACTAAATGGCAAATTGATTAAACAGGTCGGCCATAACTGTGTTCCCCAGCAAGCAATCGGGAGAGATATGTCGTATATGGAACACACAGTTCATTTGCTACGCTGGCTTTGAGGTCTCTCCTGGACAAGTCATTGGAGATCCCAATCAGGTGGAGCTTACCAACATTTGCCTGCAGCTTGGCTGGAAACCCAAAGTGGACAGGTCAGTGCTGGCAAGGTTCAGCTAGCTATGCTTTTGTCCTAAAAGGCTATTTTTGTTTACAGCGGTCCAGTCTGTGTTATATACGTTTGTTTGCGTGCCACAGTCTAGTCTGTGTTATATACATTTGTATGTGTACCACAGTCTAGACTGTGCTGTATACGTTTGTTTGTGTACCACAGTCTAGTCTGTGCTGTATACGTTTGTTTGTGTACCACAGTCTAGTCTGTGCTGTATACATTTGTATGTTGTGTTTGTTAATAAAGGTTTCAAGTGCTGCCACTAGTTCTACAATATGGAGACAACAACCCTGATTTTTATGAGATACCTGAATCTTTGGTATTGGAGGTAGAAATCAGTCACCCCAAGTATGTATATCACGCTTTATTTTTTTTTTCAATGTTTTGTTCATTAAAGAGGAAAACATAATATGATATGACCTCACATGACCTGATGTTCACATGTATGTCAACAAAGTGATAATGTCACATGACACGACATGGTATGACACAGTAAATTTGATATTTTCACAGTTTTTTTTCAATTTTTCTCAGGTTTCCAAAGTTGAAGCAACTTGAACTGAAATGGTTTGCTGTGCCGGCAGTGAGTTTCATGAGCATGGATTGTGGAGGTCTCATACATCCAGCTACTGGCTTCAATGGCTGGTACATGTCTACTGAGGTAGTTCGTGATTTCTGTGACGTCAGCAGATACAACCTCCTCAAGGTGAGAGCTGAGACCTCAGGCTAACATTTCACGCTTTTGTATTGAATGAATGAACAGATGATTACCTTAGCCTACTTGTTGCAGGAAATAGCAGAGAGCATGGATCTGGACACGAGCAAGCCAGCCGTCTTCTGGAAAGATACGGCTGCTACAGAACTCAATGTAGCTGTGGTCAGCAGTTTCCAGGTAAGAATTGCCGCCATTTTGTAAATCTTGATTAAAGTTTTCTCTGATAGCAATTAATATCTGAGAGTGTGTTTAGGCAGCAAATGTCACCATCACAGACCACCACACGGCAGCAGAAACATTCATGCATCACATGGAGTCAGAGCAGAAACTAAGAGGTGGATGTCCAGCGGACTGGGTGTGGATATCTCCACCACTAGGGGGGGTTCTCACTCCTGTCTTCCATCAAGAAATGCTTAACTACAAGCTAAAACCCAGCTATGAATACCAGGTAGGGATAGTCCGCGCTGTTGATGAAGGAAGCTCTGTTTGCGTTACCTTGTGGTTTTGAGATAACTCTATGTATTAGCATAAGCTCTCTAGTTCTAAACAATGTGTTATTTAGCCAAAGCCCTGGGTTGGTTTTAACTGGAAAGGGGATCTGCGCAAAGGCAGAATGAGGAAGGAAAAACTGACACTGCGTATGGTAGCCAGGTAAGCAGGGTTACCAAATAGATAATCAACGACTCTATATTATCTTTGATATAATTGTGAAATGAAACTATACATGATCTTTGATATAATTGTGAAATGAAACTATACATGATCTTTGGTATAATTGTAAAATGAACTCTGAGTGTCAGAGTAAAAGGCTTGTATGTTTCTGCGTGTAGGGCACTGATTGTATGTTTCTGCGTGTAGGGCAATGGTGGTCTGTTACAAGCTGATGAACTCTGCTCGCAAGCAAAGAAAGAACTGTACAATCTTATACGCGACTGAAACTGGTAAATCAGAGAGGTTTGCAAACAAACTGAAAAGACGGCTGGACCAAGATTTTAACGTAGAGGTAAATGAATTGCTTAAGACATCAATGTTACGTCCAGGTATTTATCAGTAGCATTAAGTAAATAACATAAAAACATTTCCTTGTCTCTCAGGTTCTATGCATGGACAAGTACAACATTAGCAGGTTGAAGAGTGAGTCTATGATATTTATAGTAACCAGTACGTTTGGTAATGGAGAAGCCCCAGATAATGGCAAGGTACGATTATGTGGTTTTGTTTTCAGTTATGTAGCTTCTATTTGTATCTGACTTGTTATTTACATTGAATCAATTTTCAATTTCAATTTTCAATTTGCATCATTATTTTAGTCATTTGAAAAATCCCTGCTGGAACTAACGGCAGGAAAGAATGCTATGATGAGCTCAATTCTCCCAAGGTACATATATAATAATGCTTTTTCTGAGCATAAATGTTTTGCTATTGCAGATATATTATTTTTTGGCTCGTTTGCTGAATTTTCACATCTAATGTTTTATTTTAACAGTGAAGAGGACGCTGCCTTCTCACTTGTCAGGTAAACAGCTACTCAAGTTTTCTATTGACTACTTTAGTTAGTCTGCCGCAATATAAAGCTAACCTCTTTTTTTCATTGGCTAGTTCATAATCTTATTGTCTACTAAGCAAACTATTGCTTGAACCAATTCAATTAAAATTTATAGTAAAATAAAATTTGAATAAGAATGCGTTGCTTTTTATATCACAGTCTGTTGTGCACACATCTATGCTCCACTCTATTGTGCATAGTTCTATGTGAGTGTTTCATTACATTATCGATTCCTTACAGGTTTGCTACATTTGGCCTGGGGTCCAGTGCATACCCTGACTTCTGCTCCTTTTCTAAAAGAGTTGATGATTTGCTGGCTAAGGTTGGAGTGAAACGATTGCTAGAGCTGCACACTGGAGATGAACAAAAGAACCAGGATGAGGCATTTAAAGAGTGGTGCTCCAAAGCCTACCAGGTAAGATGCAATGATTGAACACGCTAATTTCCTCTGAGATATGAGAAACTGAAGGAAAAGGAAATGATAGGAATGGAAGTGGGAAAGATCTGATAGTTTCTGTAGAAGTTTCACATTTAATTATGATTTATTTGAGTTTTGGTTAAACTCTCGTTGCTTATTCTACATGACAAGTGACATACTCACGACAAGTGACATACTCATGACAAGTGACATACTCATGACAAGTGACATACTCACGACAAGTGACATACTCACGACAAGTGACATACTCACGGCAAGTGACATACTCATGACAAGTGACATACTCATGACAAGTGACATACTCATGACAAGTGACATACTCACGACAAGTGACATACTCATGACTAGTGACATACTCATGACAAGTGACATACTCATGACAAGTGACATACTCATGACTAGTGACATACTCACAACAAGTGACATACTCATGACAAGTGACATACTCATGACAAGTGACATACTCATGACAAGTGACATACTCATGACTAGTGACATACTCACAACAAGTGACATACTCACAACAAGTGACATACTCATGACAAGTGACATACTCATGACAAGTGACATACTCATGACAAGTGACATACTCATGACAAGTGACATACTCATGACAAGTGACAAATTGCGATATAAGAACCATGACAGTGTATTTATTGTTGCCAGAAAACGTGCAAAGTCTTCAATGTCAGCGCCAAGGGACCATCAAGTTATGGAGCTTCAGAAGAGGATGAACCCAAGAACTACAAACTGCTACCTTGCAGTGAAGAGCTGCCAGCATTGGACGGTAAATTGCATTTGAAAAATTCAAAGCAAAACTATAGACTATAAAACGGATAAGTAAATCTACTAATTTACTGAAAGTGTACAGTATTCTTGTAATTCAGAGTTGTCTACTCAATACTTGTCTCAAAAGTTATTAACCAATGACCATTTAACTACAGGCCAATTTAAGAGTCGTCCCTTCACCTATATATCTTAGTGGCAAGATTATAAGTGCATCCATTTAGAAAGTATTTGTTTGTGGAAACTAAAGTTTTATTTTGCAAGATTTTCGCCCAGCAAAGAAAATGCCAAAAGCTTTAAAATAGTAAAATAGTTTTTGAAGAACATGGGAGTATTGCTGAATCAATGGTATCCAACTAATTGCAGCACTGCAGAAGATACACAAGAAGGATGTGTCCGCCTGCACCACAGAGACTGTGACATCACTGGTGACTCCCGATGCAAGGTCAGTACTCTATGATGTCATTGTGTTTTTCTCCATCCATATCACTCGTTTGTAGTTACTTCCTGACTGACAGCAATCACCTGCAAATACTTGTAGTGATGACACAATTCTGGTGTCAATCAAGCACAGTGGACTTGACTACAGCCCTGGGGACCATCTCGCAGTCTTTCCCACCAACGCTCCTGAACTGGTGCAGAAGTTGTGCAGTGTTGCATTCTTCGACAATGGCACAACCATACATACTCCAGTGACCATAAGCAACGGCAATGGTTAGTACAAACTCATGCGCAGCTAAATGGAAGTTATTTCCTGTATGAACTCTCGTACATTGAAGGTAATATATTACAGATGGTGACAAGAGTTACGGCCCCGATGGTTTGCTGTCTAAGCTGCCGGTGACAAGTCTGTACAGAGCTTGTACTCACTACCTGGACATAGAGAGCAGACCTAAACCCTCTGATATCGAGAATTTTCTACCTTTCTGTCAGTGCAATGAGGATGACAAGATGAAATTACTCATGTTGTCTATGGTGAGTGGATAACTCCAAAATTAATTTGTGATGATAACTCCAAAAGACAGATTAGTGAAGTGTACAATGTCTTTTACAGAACTCTAATGTCTACAACACATGGGCAGAAAAATGTCCCACTTGGGTGGATCTGGTAAAGGATTTTCCCAGTCTTCGGATTCCTGCGAGTTTCATGCTAACTGAACTTCCTCTGCTACAACCCAGATATTACAGCATCAGCAACTCTCCATCGCTTCACCACGATCAAGTGCACCTTACAGTGTCCGTGCTAAAATACACTGCTGGCACAGGTAAGTGGGTGTGCATATGTGGGTCATTATAAGGTTGTATTTGTTCCTCTAATGAGATGTCTGTATAACAATATTCAACTGGTGAATTGATTTCAGCTGACGAAGTGAGAGAGAGGTTTGGCCTATGTTCCAACTGGCTGAAAAACTTGGCTGTTGGTGGGGAGGTACACGCCTTTGTGCGCAGGTACGTGAAGCATTGACTTTGGTGTAAATAGAGCATCTTACCTATCACACATTGTTTATCTTTACTGTGTGATTGCGTATTATATAATATGCTACCATCTCGGCTATTAAAGTAAATGCAATATTTATAGATGCAACAACTTCCATTTGCCCAACCCCGTGTCTCAGGATCTTATCATGATTGGTGCAGGAAGTGGGCTGGCTCCATTTAGAAGCTTCTGGCAACACAAAATGGCAATGGAATCAGAAGGTATAAATCTGACATTTGAGTGAATTATCAAAGCTTTATTCAATTCTCTGATGCAGTTAATACAATGCGTCTGATACGCTTGTAGGCAAGATGTACCTGTTCCAAGGTACGAAAACTCGTTCATCTCTACTGCATAGAGAAGAACTCAATGAAATGGTAGCAAATGGTACGATTGACGGTCGCTTCACTGCGTTTTCTAGAGAAAAACATATTGCAAAGGTGAATATGAGATAGACGAGAAAGAGCAGACAATTGCTTGCATTTCTGGCTCTATTTTTAAAAAGTGCTAAATATTTTTTTCATATTGCAGACCTACGTTCAAGAAAAACTTGTAGAGCAGGCTGACTTGGTGTATGAACTGTTGATGAAGAGGAAGGCTCATGTTTATGTCTGTGGAGATATTAAAATGGCGATGGGAGTGAAGGAGGCTATCAAATCAATACTAAGGAATGGAGGTGAACGGCAGCAAGCCTTATCTGCTGACAGCGATGCTGACCACTTCACAGCACTAAACGATGAAGACAGATACCATCAAGACATTTATTCTGTTCTGGTCTAACTTTGTCTCTCAGCTCAAAAGGTTTTAGAGTTTTATGCAACTCCGGTGAGCTTTTATGGACTTGTAAGCTTTATTCTTTTAACAACAGGAAAAGACAATATATTTTTTTAAAAAAACACGAAAAACCAAAAAAACTACTTTTGTACTGATAAAATTGCATGTTTTGGAGTCGCGGGAGGTATACATGAGAGAGTAACTCCGTAACTATAGACATTAACCATATTCATTAAATAGACTGTGTACCAATCATTGGGGCAACCATATAAATCAAACAATCTGGATTGCTATATGAGTTATATATTGCATGATACATTTTACTAGAGCATATGCTATGTTATATAACTTTTTTGGTTATCATATACATATTATATTTGTCTTTACATTCTATTTTTAGAAAGCTATTTATGTTTAAACAATAAATTTATATTATATTTTAATGAGTTGTGTTCTCTTGCGAAGGTACACTAAAAATTATTTAGACAGCTGTGGATGCCGTGCGTCAGCAAGCAATTCGCTGCTCAACATTATTCATATTGCGTAAGACCAGAGCTAAATCCTAAAACATCCTTAAATTATAAAATGATTGAATAATCTAGCTTTTGCTGCAAAACTTTTGGGTTATTCATTAGTATAGTAACTTATTGAGCCTGTTGTTTTAAATAATAACTAATAAATTTAATAAATTTTATTAACATGATTATTTTCTTATGTTTTTTTAAGCATTTTGTTTTTTAGCACCTCAGTATTTAATTTCTATCTATAGAGTTGTCTCTCTTATTTGAGAACACAACTCCACATGAAAATAAACGTTTGCCCACGCCAGTCAATTATGGCTCACACTAGTTGTAGCTCCAGTCATTTTGCAGGGATTTGTCTCTCTAATGCTAGTATTTTGTACTTCCATTGAGCTGCAGTGGAAACTTTTTTACGCACTGCTGCTGTGTAGAAAAATCATTAACTCCCAGTTTTAATAGCAGCTATGTGTGTTGCACAACCAACATTATTGTTGTGCACTCATTAAAGTGCAATCAAATCTCTAGGTTTCTGAGTAAACAAGATCGTATATTACATAATTGTGTAGTAATTGCATAATAATTAATTTTGTGTAGGAAAAAGTTTGTGATTGATAAAAACAATCATATTGTAGCAAACATAATCTGTGAGGCTGAACATTGCAGCAAAAGCAGGGAGGATAGATAAATGATATGTAAAAAGGAGTTTTCCTCTCTTGTCATAACTAGAAATTTATAAATGTACAGTTCTGATTACACTTCGTAGTCATGCATCCAGTTTCATGTTTATTATTCACCTCAAGCTCACTCTTTAGCCTAGACCTCAGGCTACAACTCTGACCAGCTGTTGCCAATTTTGCCACAATAAAATATCTTCTATCAAAGTACAGTGGGGCATTTGTTCTAGAATAATCATTGTAAACAAGCTGATATTTTTTCTTCAACTACGTAATTCCTTACACAATATCACCTGCAACATTCAGTGCAATAAAAGAGCTTTGGTAGTCTGAACACTTTTGTAAATGTCGCAGGTGAGTGACAATTGGTTGATACAAACACCTGTAACTGACAGCTGCCAAATCTGTTTTTTTTACCATTCTGTCATCAATATGCAGTAAAAGAATGTCTGCGATGGAATGCAGGTTTGACAGCTACCATTGCTAATCTCAGAACTTAATCCGCCATTAATCTCAATACTGATGACGTAAGTGGAATATTGCGTATAGATTTACGTTACTATCACTAAAGATAGCGTAATGCTTTCAAAAAAAATTAATTTTCTTATAAAAAGATTATTAAATATGCCAAAAAATTATGCTTTGAACAGGTGGTGCTGTAAAGGCAAGCTACAACAGTACCCTGTCACTAAATCAAGAATATACAGTACTTACTACCCACTGAACAGCATGCAGATGTTTAGCACTATTGGAAGCTTTGCTCATACATAATTAATTAAATTTTTCTTCTAGTTGGCTTCATTACTGGAGATTTTTTATTAGCAGAAGTAGAGAAAAGACAATATTGGGCAGTGAGCGCCGGGGAGCTGTGAGGCAACCTTGGTGAATACAATTGATTGGTTGACATGAGATTATAGAGCTGAAATGAAACTGACACTTCATTTACTTTACAATGGTTTACAACCTGTGCGTGCGTAAAATTTCTAGGGCAGAGCAAGTTTGATTTCAACACTGACAGCTTGAGGTAAGAAATGCATTTATTATGGGGAATTTTGCTTTAAACTTTGCTGAATTTCTGTAAAAAGAAAATAAAACCATTTTTAAAAGTTTTAAAACATCCCATTAAATCTAACGAATAATAATACAAGTCTTTGTTAAGAATTTTTAAGTGTTTTTCATAAAAATGAACTAGTCGAGTTATTTGCATAAGTTTAAACTCATCTAGAAGAAAAGATGTGCAGACGTATATCGGGATATCTCATGAATGTTAATAGTCGAACGTAAAATGTATGTAGACGGCAGCATACATGGACAGCCTGAGAACTTGTCCGTGAGCCTGAGAACTAATTATTGAAACATAAGCTATTTACGAGCTATGTCAGTAGTAACAGCTAACATGCGAATCTACTTTTGTAAGTTAGAACTTGATGTTTGATCTTTTATTTTGGCTTATTTCAGATCTGTCGAGATAAATGATAATTAGTTTTGGTAAGAAATTAGATATAGGGAGGTGAACAGCGATATGATGATGTAAACGAGCTAGGAATGCTGTAACTGTAAGCGAGCTTTGGGCAGGCAGCTATTGTGTACATATTGGATATTCTTCTTTGGACTCAATGACAGACATTATCTTTTAAAATCTTTGTGACAGTTTCAATTATGAAATATTGTGTGAGGTAATCAATTTGTATTGAAATTACAAACTCGTTATATATATCACATGTCAAGTTAAAATGCTTGTGACAGATAAATAGGTTGAATGAAATAAGGTAGAATGTCATTTGGTCGAGCGTTCGAGCAGATGTCACCAGGTCTCAATGTTAATTATATATTGACATCGGCGAAAGTATGTAAGTTATTGTTAGTTAGTTAGTAGGAAAGCTTAAAAATATCATTTTTGCTGACTTTCTGCTACCATTACTAGTCAGTTCCGTTTTATTTTAGTTGAATTTTGAAGCCAACTGCTGTTTCATCATGGACAACACAAATGCCACTACGACAAAGGAAACCTTGCTTCCAGCTACCGTTGTATCTGACAACCTATGGGCCTGGGCTGGAATAGTAATTATTATCATTGGTACAGTCGGCCATCTTCTTTCAATAGCCGTTATGACTACAAGCAAGAGTATGAGAGTTCATTCCTCCACCGTCTATTTGATAACAATGTCCGTCACTGGGGTAGTGACGTTATACACTGGTCTACTCCGATATACCATGTTTATTGGCATCTCTCGTTGGGAGGAAGATATAAGAGAAAGTGCTGTAGAGTTCTGTAAGTTTCATATGACCTTGACCTATGCTTCGCTGCAATACTTTGCCTGGCTGCAGGCTACAGTGGCAGTTGACAGACTTATTTCTGTCTTATTTCCTCACAAATATCTCGTTTCGTGCAAGTGGAGAGTCGGCATTGTAACGATTCTAGTTGAACTTGTTTTGGTTTGCTTACTCAATGTACCAGTGGCTCTCTCTGTTAGCCTAAGCTCCGAAGGACACTGTAAAGCCCATGCTACTCACTTCTTTTATAAGGTTTGGGGCTACATAGACTTACTAAGCTATTCTCTAATCCCAGCTGTGATACTCATCATTTGTAACTCTATTATACTGAAGATACTGCACAAGAGTAAACTGAGGGTTGGGTCGAGCAACAATGCCGTAGCTCGTTCCCTCACAGTGATGCTTATGTCCCTCAACGTATTCTTCCTCATCACCACCTTACCCATCTCCGTCGTATTCTTCCTCGAATGGGGAACGTATGGTGAGCGCCGCTACGCTGTCATTGAATTATGTTGGACAATATTCAGCCTCCTGCAGTACGCCGGATCCGCTTGCACATTTTTTGTTTACTGCATAACTGGATCAAAGTTTCGAGAAGAACTACGACGATTATTTAAAAAAATATTTCCTTGCCAACCGAAAACTTCACAAGCGAAGTCGCACATCAAAGACAGCACAAGTAATACTATGATTACGATGACCAACAGTAAAACTAGCAGCAGCTATAAATCTCTTCATGTAAGTATTTATGCAGACGACAGCTCTTCGGCAGACTGCACCGTGTGATTCCTTGGACCGCTCCATTTTATACCTTTCTATGCCTTCTTTAGTGCAATATTGTTATACATCACTCAAGCTTGTCATTTTTAGAGTTGGTCTCCCAGCAAAATGCTGATGGTAAGTGTGAATGGTGCGATACCTCACATTACTTTAATGACTATGTTACATAACTCGTGTGGGCAAGCTGCCGATACATGCAGCACCAGTAATGTCTAGCTTTTATTCCTTGCATACCCCTTCCACAGTGTTTGCATCAGTAGTGACGCTCTGTTGTGATTGGCTAGCTCATCTTTGCTGTTCTTAGCTGTTGGCTCCAGCCTCTCTGTCAATTTGACGCTTTTTTGTGACTTCACATTTGTTCTTTTATGCAGCAGACGTCTCTCTGTCCCTGCGATTTAGTGCAATGTACTAAAAGCAACAAGTTGACTTGAAAGAGAGGCTAACGAGCACGTGTTAGATGCTAACTATACCACACCAGGCTTGTTTTATTCTATTTATGATAACAATATTTGTAAACTTGTTACTAGTATATTTCGTCTAATAAAACAGAAAACGCCCAAAATTATTGAGTTTTTTATGAATGCTGCTAAAATTGATGACTTGCCAAAGCAGAAAAACATTTGAAGGAAGCTGGTATAAAATGAAATGAGGTCTACAAACAGATTGGTTTCTTTTTGTTTTGATAAATGCGGTCAGCGCTGACAATACTCTCAAGGTAGTATAATTGCTGGCTGTTGGCTAGCAGACGGTAAAATATAATACTTTTAACAAAATGCTAAATTCTGCGGTAGCATGGTCTTCTTACATATTTTTTTTCCTCATTTAGCAACACTTACACGCTGTACCGACAAATGCATTTTTTGCTGTGTCGATATTTCAATGATAAATCAGACTGAGAAAGCATTTATGAAATTTTCATCCCCAAGATTGATTTTTGATTTATTTTATAGCAGAGGCAGCGTGTGAAGCATCGATTTTACTCGCTGGCTGAGTGCCAACAAAAACTGTGTAGTTTGTTGCAGGCGAGATTTGGTGGGTTTATATTGTATAGCTGTACTATCCCCTCCTAGTGCTTAGACATCTGATGTATAAAATACTTTAGGAGTGGCTACACAGGCTGATGTTTTGCATCGGAAGGCCTTGCGATGGGCGTTCCCGATATGCGTGTCCGCTTCGGCACATCGTGGGGCCTGTTCGTGAGCATAATCAACATGTTGGTCTATGCCCGATGCCGAAGAAACATCTGCGTTCTCTGATTGGTTGAAACAAAATATTTTCCCAAGCTCATCAAGTTTAACCATTTACAATGCATTTCCGTTAGAATTTTTTGTCAACAACGAGCATCCACTGCAAACTCCGAAGAAATTATTATGTTTTAATAAAGTTTGACCAGTGAATTAATTTTACATGGCCCATAGAACAGTGGTAATTGGTAATTTCAACATTATTGAGTAAAAATATAATAATAATTAAAATTAATACCAACTACAACAACAATAAAATAAAATTCATTTTTACATCATTTATTATAAATAATGAATATCACAATATCTGGAAGATTTAATAATAAACAGAACCAAAAAAATATTGAAAGCAATTTTTTCATGGTGAACAAAAACAGCCATACATCACAGTGAGATTGTTCTTCAATTATTGTTATTATTGTGATGATTATTATTATTATATCATCAGGGAAACAATATTTCATTGTCGGAAATGAAACAGGCAAAAACCCGCACTTTGTGCTGTATGATTGGCTAGTTCAGTTGCAGCTCACCGATGTGCTCAAGCACATCGCCATGCCACTTCGGCCTGTGTAGCCACCTACACATAGCCACGAACCATCGTATAGGCACATCGGTATCAAAACATCGGTGCAGTGTAGCCACACCTTTTGAAATGTTTATAGATTTTGGTTTTTCAATCAAGAATAAAAAAGAATGGCGATTTCTGTAGAGGTTGTTGTCATAAGCAGAGTTCTTACCACTATAGCCACCGACAGTTCTCGAGTATTTCCTGTTAGTTGTAATCCGTTTCAAGAGAAATAAAATTGGTTCTTTTATTTTATGTGAACGCCATCTTCTCCGTTTATTGCGTCGGCCAGTGAAACACCATCAAATAGCGCTTGGATTGTTTCGAATTCAATGTAACTAAAGAGGCGCTCATTTCCTGCAACGCCAGCCGACAAAGAACGCGCAATTTATGAACTACACTTCAAACTCTCTTTGGAATTAATTAATAGCAGATCTCAGTAGTAATATATTAGCAGAGCTCATTGTTCCCACTAGACCCTCAATTGTAGGAAAAAATCTGCTCCATAGAGTTATGAAATATGAATTTATTATTTATTCAAAATAAATCGTATACTTTGCCAAAGTATTTGTTGCCAAAATTCCTTAGATGGCTTGCTAATTAAAAAAAGCAAAATTATTTGAAAATAAAATTTTGATAATTTGAAACTGCTGAAATTTAGTATGGTTATATTTCCGAGCAAATAGATAAAAAGTTACCATATCTTTGTAACTTTATTACAAGCTGATACGAATTGTAATGGACAACGTTAACATTAACTAAGTTATCGTTACTCAGCAGGGGAGATAATCACGTGATGTGCAGACAAATGAGATGATAATATATTCAACTGTTAAAAAACGTTTGCTAAGAGTGTTTCCCTTGGCACGCAGTTCATGCTGAGTGGAATATAATCCGCCAATCCAATTTTATAGCTTGGAGAGAACAATAACAGACAAATAGCGATGCCATTTAACACACATTCAGCAAAGCTACAGGTAGAATACGCTAATTGTAGAGTTGTACCGATAGACTGACATATACAGGTCTAGCGCAATAGTTGAACTATATATATGTGAGGTATTGGGGCCAACACTGCCCAATTAGCATTCATACTCGCATTTCATGGAATATTGTTATAATAAAAATATACAATTATACAATCAAGTTTGTGCTAGCAGAATGCCACCCACGGCAGTTACCTACACGTTATAACGTTTGTGATCAAATATTAACTTTTATTTAGGTATGTTTACTAACTGATTACCTAAGGTAATTGGTTACTTGAACGCACCAATCACAGCACAGCAGTGATATAAAAAAGAAAACAACAACGACGCGTAGGAAACAAATCGGAAATGAATGTTACATAATCATAAAACAGAGAGCAATCAGCGAAATATACGAGATTACGTAATGCATCATAAACAAATAAGTTAATCAAATTTTGTAATATATTCGCTAACGATAAAAGATACTAAAACTGTCAGCTAATTATGCACCAATCACAGACAACATTAAGCTAGCGGTGCGCTGCTGAATGCAGTAGAACTGTTTGACTCTATTTGGTAGTTTTGGGGTCAATAACTAGATTAAGTAAGTCACAATGCTTCTCATCAAACGATCCTGTACCAAACATCAGAATATTTATCGACTCTTCACCCAGAATTCCACTAATGACAAACTCCGCCTCATGGAATGAGTCTTGCCTACAAAAGGTATAAAGAGAGTGGCAAGGGTTGTGGAATGCTCTGTATATACAGATAATGCCTCAAAGCACTGTTTGCCATTTGTAGCCATCTGAAGCGACGAAAACCAGTAATGTGATGCGAAAAGTGTTTCTTGGCTTGCAGCCAACTCTATTTATAAAAAATGAAATTGAATGTTACAAAAATGTGTTGCTGGAGTGTGAAGTTATAAAATATTCATTAGAGGCTTTCGATAAGACAGAGTGAAAACCAATCTAACAATGTACAATCTAATAATAATTGTTTATTGATTTTTTGGCAGCTCCAAGTCAGCTGCTGGCAGCTCCAGGTCAGCTGCTGACAGTGATGGTCATCTCATTCAATGCGCAACGTCGGTTAACTCAACGCCCTATTAATGATGGGCCAAGTTACTTTGTGAGCAGACGACTGTGAGCAGATGACTGTGAGCAGACGACTGTGAGCAGACGACTATGAGCAGACAACTCTGTTAAGTGTATTGCTGCGTACCTGGCAAGGAAGCTAACAGTAACCAAGACATCACTGTCGGTCACATGAGCAATGTGTGCTTCCAATGCGCCGCTGTCGGGACTCACTATGAATGTGTCAGGCTGGCAGCTGAAGCAGGCTGCAGTCCTCTTACAGCTCCAGTAGCTGCACGACCTGAGCAATCAGAAAGTGAAGAGTGCAGCAGTTAGAGAACAATAAACTAACTCAGATAAGTTGCTGCCTGCTGCCGGAAGGGATGCTGCCTGTATAGCACACCTCAACCCACCCCTGGGAGTAGGTGTTCCATATGTAACCAAACGAAATGTCAAAGATGCTAGAAAAAGAGAATTTGTTTAAAGGATGTAGCAGTCAGTTTAAATCGCCATATGTAAAATAGCTTATGACATTAGCAACGATTTCATTCAAGCTCAAAAAAAATCTTCGTACGATATCAAAACAAGATTAATTTTGTACTGAGAATTTTATCATCATTTTAGATTGCCGTTCTAAGATTTGGATCCTCAACACCTGTTAAAGCCACAAACCATCCACATGCGCGGACATATCTCACTACATGCAGTAAAACACCCACCTAGTTCTGTTTCGTAGCAGGAATGTCTTCTGTCTCCTTTGACCCACAAGGCATGTGCCAAAGTCTATCTGAGAAACGCTCGCTGTCAGCGAGGGGATTACCAGAGAGGCATGGAGAGGCAACTCCTGGTATGATAAAATATAATTGATGGCCAAAATAGTAAACAAGAAACGACTGTGCGCATTGAATGTATTGATTTTTGTGTGTGAGAGTGGCAGCTGACCTGGACAGCCCCGCTGTTGAAAAGAATCCGAAGGGTCTGGGAGAAATGGATTTGACGCTCTTCATCTTTTCTCACTACAACTACTTCTTTCTGGCCAATGACCTTTTCAGGTTGCTCTTCGTGCTGCTTTACAGCAGATATCTGGTCAGAGCTGATGCAGAAGTCAATGTATATCTGAAATGTACCATAGAAGTTCTAAGCATAGTGAGTGAGCTAAAAAAAATTGAAAGCTATTTGGAGATAGGCAGGTGATCACAAATTATCTCATGTTTCCTCTCCAAATATGAGGCATAGAAATACCCAACAATATCAAAATCTACCTCAAGATAACCCGGCAGCGCAAACTAATCAGTTTTAATAACCTACTTCTGAGCTCTCATTGGGCTTGAGAGAAATCAGATTGTCTTCTCCTGCAACTGGAATACTTCTGGTAAATATGAATGGGTGAGAAACGTCTATCTAAATACAGAGAATGCAGAATATGCGATTGATTTTCAGTCTTTTACGATGCTTAGCAAATTTTTTGGCAAGCATTGTGTTGCCAAAAATCAAATTGAGATTATGAGATTCACAAGGCAGCAAATAATATGCATGAGCTGATTATAACAGCTTTTGCAGATGCGCTGCTTTGATAGATTATGCCATTTTGACAGAAATTACAACAAACATAGATTGTGAACAATGTAAACAATGATCTGATGAAGAAAAACAGCTATGGTAATTAAAGACCACTTATCAGTAACTAGTGAGTACATGGAACTCTTAAAACTAGCGAAACCCAGAGTACATGTAATGAGAATCTAGCTATTTTATCGACTCAAACACAAAATGCGTGGCTAGTGATTTGCACTAATCATTAAGTATGACCGTTTCAGGCATCTTTGGCTTCCAATGCAACAGGGTATTTTCTTTTTGTTCAATTTTAGGGGATAGCGCGAACGCAGTCCCCCACTACCAATAATTACGCACCCGAGTTACCCACATTTGGGGTAATCGCAGGCGTCAACCAAACCGAAGTGCAATGGTAAGGCCTCTTCCTGGGGGATCTATCTTCTTGATCATAGATGCCCCTGTGCCAGGTAAGTATGAGTTGTGACCCAAAGACGTCAAGTAATCACTATTCGGTGATTTATTATAATTGAGTGCCAAAAAGTTGATTTGAATAGTTTTATATAATGATTAAATTTAATTTATAAAGTCAAAACAGCCTGTCAAAAATGTTGGCTTTAAAATTATATATCCTTTTTGTTAAGAATGCATAAAATATATCCTAAAGATAGAAAATGACAAAATTATCAAAAACAAGGGGAGAAAAATACTAATTTTGCTCTATCTAATATGTATATTAAATGAATGGTCTAGAGCTAGACAGTGATAAGACACAATCATTCAGTAAGTTTCCATATGCCATTGCTGAGCAGTGCTGTCAAATTCACAGTTGTAGAGAACTGTAACATAAGCATGTTATCATCAGCGTATCTCAGAATATGCATGATCTCTAGATCACGCATGCCCAAGAAATATTGTCAAGCTTCAATAATGTTGGTTAATTAACACATTGTGAGACCCAATTAATAATAATCATCAAGACAAGTTAGTAGATTGCGTGATAAAAAATAAAATGAAAATATTTATTGAGAAATTTTGTTCTTTTTTAATATATTGTATTAGACTATGAAAAATGAATATGCTTTTATAATTTTAAAGAAAGAAATTTTGAAGTAAGAGGTGCTGGTGTTTCATAGCTTATGTATATTACAACAAGTGCTTGCAAGTGCTTGGTTAGCACCATGTGGCTATGTCACATGGTCACATGATCTGGACCTGCATACATTGGAGCCATGATAATAGGATGTTTGGAATAATCACTTTCGATTTTCTTCTTTCTACCCAGTCAGTTATTTATGTCTAACCACAACAGTAGAGTAAGTGGAGTGCGTACACAACAAATGTTGGCAGTTACTATACAAAAACAGTAGTTACAATGGTTTAATTATACAAAGTGACACATATTGCTCTAAAGCGAGCCTGAAGTTTGCATATGAAAACCTAGCCTAACTTGTATCTCACACACTACACAATATTGGTGAATCAATTTATAAATATTGATTCTTGTGTATCACTACCAACGAGTTCAGCTAATGGAATACACCAATGAATGACATCTTGATATACAAAGTAGATTCTCATCGATAAACAGCAAGTTTGCGTAAAGTTAAGGCAAGCAAATAGAGTGCAACTTTTGAGTGGCAAAATCTATCTTTATTTGGGGAGGTATAGGTCTTTAGTACAAACTAGGTATTGCTAGCTGTGCAGCGTCCCAATGGGATCAAATATTTCCTTTGAATATCAGATGTAATTTCAAAAATCTCAAGCACTGAATGAATGGTATAACCTTAAAACTACTGCATCGCATACATCTATAGAGTGGTACACGTTTCCAAAAGCTTCAATCTATGCGATATGATAAAAAGCAATGAGCAGTTGACTTGAGAGCTCCGGGGTCGCTGGAATAATGCCATACGTGCTTTCCTACATTACATATACTTTGGATGATTGAGAATTTTGAGACAATTTATCGTACAACTAGGA
This sequence comes from Cryptosula pallasiana, assembly GCA_945261195.1. Classification (NCBI taxonomy): domain Eukaryota; kingdom Metazoa; phylum Bryozoa; class Gymnolaemata; order Cheilostomatida; family Cryptosulidae; genus Cryptosula; species Cryptosula pallasiana. The sequence continues at coordinate 46,885,688 of OX183133.1, read as the reverse complement.
GCAGTGGTTTGTACTTACCTTGAAACTGAGCAAAGCTTCAGTAAGATTGGATAGCTTAGTTCCATTACTAATGCAGTAATATGCTTTAGGGTTTGTTACCCCGTCTCGCATCAGATCACTGGCAACTCCTCTGAATCTCAGGCCTTCATCATCCATAAACTCATTGGTCAACCTAAGTAAATTTCAACAAAATCTATCAAAAATCGATTTGGTGACAAAATAACAAATTCGGTCTGATGTCCAGTTGTAAGAGCAGACAACTGCTAATGTAATCCATAGAACTAACAGAGCAGGCTCTATGCATCCGGCGAGACTCAATTTCATTGGCTCCATTTCATATCCAGCTACCCTAGACACCTTTCCTTCCTTTGCAATATCCTACAGCACACATTCACATGTCTATTATGTGTATCAGCTTGGGAAAAAGTTGTGAGCTGTGACAACGGTTTTCTATTCTATTACTTACCTGAGGCTCCAGGTTGAGGTACCCAAGGATGTATGAGTTGCAATCCTCACCATTGGGGTCTCCAGACTCTGGGTTAAAGGTCACATTGATAAATCCTCTGTCTCTGGCTGGAATAACCTGCAATAACACCATTAGTTGAGAATCGTCTTCTCATGACTCGACTAAATGACAAAATTGGCGAAATGCCAACAATGAGTATAGTTGCTAGCCAACCATCTGCTCAGGATGAACTGTAAAAGGTTTCTTAGCCTCATGTCCTTCATGCGGCCTCAGTACAACTTGAATAAGGGGATCTTCAGTTGTAAGGTCCTTAAGCAGAGAGTTTTGAGTTTCTGGTCTACTGGAAAGATTTCCAGTAGGTGAAACTGAGTTCCTGGTGAGAGCTGGTGTGGAGTCCGGAGTATCCACTAACTGCTCAGTGGGAGGTCTGACCACAGGCGTGTCTATAATTAGACCACATTAGTTGAGTTGCTTTCTTCAAGCAAAGATAGAAAAAATAGCACGATATTGGACTGCTGCCAAGTAACTCCACTATTAGCTACTAACCAGGAACAGCTGTGGTGGGTGAGAGAATATTTCCATTAGCATCTCTCATAGGAAACATTTCACCATAAGAGACAACAAAGTCTATGAGCTGTTCATCACCAGGGACAATATTAAACATACGCCAGTCAACCCTTGTGTCTACAACATAAAACTTAGGCAATGAAAGTTGTCAAACATGGAGAAGACAATTAAGAAAATATGGAAGCAGTAGCTCACCAACGGGTCCATGGTTGTTGATTCTTACAGCTCTTGTGATGGACTTGGCATTGGAAGCCTGTGTACCAAACCTGTGCACAGTGATGATACAGTAAAAATGATTATAAATTTGAACACTAATTCACAGATTAAAATCGCAGAGCTGGGTAAGAAAGAATACACCCATAACCAAATATTATTGAATGAACAGAATTAAGGACAGGAGCAAGCCAAATGAAGTCTAACTATTTACCATGCATTACCAACTTGTCTACAATATCACATGACACTACAGCATGAGATATCACAACATTGACTTCTAAACTAACATACAGTTAAACAATAACTTCCTGTTTTTGAAAGACTCGATGTAAAAAAAAATGAAATTTATCACTAAACGCTCTAACAAGTTAAATTGAAATGAGTGTGATCAGAAAACAGAAGACAACTCTCATGTTACACCCTACGCAACATGCTGGGTAAACCCTTTAAAACAAGACAATGGAAATTTGTAGAAATATTTTGGCAAATAAACACCTTGGTCATATGTTGAAGTCAATTTGGAAGATTGTTAATTTTGAAATTTGCCAAATAAGTTAGCATGATTTATAAATACCTGTTTAAACTATATTATGACAAAAGCATATGCAGTATCAGAAATTAATTTGCAAAATATAATTGCTTACAACATTTTGACAAACGCATGCGATCGATATAGAATCTGTGCAGATAGAAACGTGTAACCAATGAAAGACGAGCACAGGCAAGCAGTAGATGAAATAGTGCCAAGAGATAGATAGAGTGGGTAACACTATACATCGATTGTAGAGCACTTACGCCAGCTTAGTGCTAACTTGTGAACCACTCAAGTGATTCGGTACAGCTCTAAAGTATAACATGACAACTTTTCAGACTACCAAAGTGTCAATCTAAACATCACCAAGTATCTTTTGAGTGAGATGTAAACAAATTGCTTCAGAAACTAGACTCAAAGTCTGAAACAATTTTCACTGTGTCAAAGTTGGTTAGTCACCAAATCAAACCAATTTATACCTGAGTGTAGGATCTTTGGTAACAGCGGCCATGTGGAATTGCAAAGGTGTGCCAGTAACATTGACCTTCACTGGAATTTCATAGTTGCCATAGTTAGTAACCATACAGGTAAGTACATCTTCGTATACACCCCACATGTCTGTGTACGCTGTCAGTTCCACAACTACTTCCTCATAGGCTGACAGTTGACCAATAGAAGGAGTCGGTACAATAGCCAATCCTTTGTCTGTCTTCAATAGCTGCTGTTGCAACTCTAAACATAAATTTTAAAAGTTAATGGGCAATAAATGCATTTTATTGAATGCGTTTTATTAAGAGTTGTCTGCTCTTCTCTTGTGAAGTAAAAGTAGACAACTTCAAATTATTTCATGCTCACAAAAGTCGAATAATTTACCTATCAGGGCCCTTTCTTTGCTCTTACTGTTAGGGTCTGCAATGTTGGGTGTACTCTGCAGCAGCCCTTTTTTGATCTCTCTAGCAATAGCAACAATAGAGCTCAGTTTATAGATCACGCTAGCAAAAGATATCAGACAATCAGAAAAGTAAAGTAGCGTACCGTTTAGACCTGCGATCTTTGTTGTATAAGGCTTTGTTGTTAGGTGGGGAAGGGGGCCTGGAAGCAAAGTTTTTAAGGCTAATGCTGAAGTTTGTAGTCATTGGAGTTTTGTTTCTGATGTAGAGATATTGGTGAGCTGTAGACTTTACATAGACAGTACCGAAGTCTATGACAGATGAGTCAGCCTTTAGCTCGTCAAAGTTTCTGCACAAACAAATATATTTAGTACGTTAGTATGTATGAATGCGGAGGTAGGTGGAAAAAGAAATGGCAACATCAGTGATATGTATAATTGATCATAGTGGATAACTGCTATCAATAATTACAGCAAATACTTGTGGGCATTTGAATATTGAAAAGTAACTGGCTATTGGCAAAGAGAAGCTAACAGCTGACAACTGGCAAACAGAAACGAGCGACTGATTTGGCAAACAGAAACTAGCAATTGACAATAAGCAAACAGAAGCTAGCAATTAACCAATTACAGATAGAAATGAGCAAGCACATAGAGCTTACGGAAGGTTTGGAGAGTGCTGCACTGCATATGCAATCTGTAAACCTTCTACTTTAGCTGTTATAGAAAGCAGCAGAGGATCATCCATACCAGATACATGGCAGGGCAGAATCACATCCGATATTTCTCCCTGTAGCAGATGCTCAATGGTATAAAACTACAAAGTTCTAGTCCGCAAGAAACAAACAAACAAACAAACAAACAAACAAGCAAGAGTTGCTTACCATGATGGTGGATGTTATTTCAATCTCCACCTCAACGGTCTCTCTGGGGCCAAGCTCCTGCTCCTCTCTGTTCATTTGTAACTGGCAATATTCTGAATCTTTGCCAATAGTCTACCAGAAGAAAGAGGATTTACTGATATGAATCCTCAAACAGGCGCGACAAACCATTACAGAACAAGTAAGTGATGAACTCACAGTTCCCCATCTGTAGCGAGTAGGAAGTAGAGTTTTGTTGATGAGGGTCACTGTCTGTATCGTCTGCATATCCACAAACAACTTTGGAATGTTCATATTACAAGAAAGCAAGCATACATTTGGCTTCTGCACTTCTGCTCTAACTGACACCATCCTGTAGAAGGAAATCGGATATAGTACGTGAATAACGTATAGAAGTATAAACATTGCAAGGTCAATGTAATGTCAACAGTACTAACCTCGGCTCTCCACCATCACTAACTGACAGCTCAAAGAAAGTTCGCACAGTTTTATCGGACTGCGGAAAGAAATCAACTTGTATTTTCTTTGTCTCCAGCGGCTTGAGCTCTCCCTTAGCCGGACTAAACACAAACTCACTTTCCTCCTGTAGGTACAAACCAATTTCAGAAATTTCAAAACTTAATTAATAGTGGGATTTCACAAAGACTTCAGGTTTACTACTGCAATAGCAGATCTGTCATAGTCTGAGTAACTTACCTCAACCTGGTTAGCAGGTAATTTTTCACTGAGCTGATAGAAAGCAGGCATCTGACTGTCATTCTGTAGAGTAATGCTAGTAGTAGCTGTACTACCAAACCTCACCAAACCAAAGTTGACATCAGGCTCATCTATAAACACCTCAGGGCCCTGCAGGTACACAAACAACTTGTGCCGTCTATCATCAAGTTAATAATGATATCTCCAGATATAAGATGAGACAACTCCAAGAAGTCAACGTACTTACCATAATCTCAAAGTCTACGTGTAAAGCAAGAGGCTCAGCAAGGTTTTTTACATGGCACCAGATCACTTCATGCATCTTACCAACTTTACATCCTGTGATACTAACTTCCATATCAGCTGACATTGATGGTCCTGGAGGTCAGTGAGAATAGATGGTTAAAACTAAACAACATACTCCACAGCACACGGACAGCTAACAAAGTATTTTTCATATATGAACTTTTTACATTACACTGTAAAGAAATAAGAGCAAATAACTCCTAGCTGTGAAAAAATCATTTGATACAGAAAATGTGCAAAAGTAATTATATCCATCAGCCATCAACTAGAATTTTGGAACTTTGAAAGCAACGCAACAAGTTCAGCCTCCCTGCAAGAGCCAATTCTGAGTTTGGTACAGAGTTGTCTCCATTAGGAGAGACAACTCTGCGATCCACAATAGACATTGCAATAATTGAGCCTGAAGTTGTTTTTAACACTAAAACCTGCCATTATTATTCGATTATATTATTTGTGTAGTTCTTATTTCCAGGATAACAAACTTCTTTAATGCTTTTTCTGTCAAAAATATGTGAAAACCACAATAAAGATATAGTAGAGTGGTTGATCGTTGAAAGCTTCCTGCAGGGCGTGTCCTTAGTGAAAAGACAATAACCAAAAACCCAAACACCAATTTTTTTTATAAAATTGTTTTCTATGTGAACTGATTTGAGGTGATTGAGTAGAGCGCTGCATTCACCACTTAGTGATGTCATAAGCTAGCCTGAAGCCGCTTACAAAACAAGTGCAAACCGAGAGGAGCCCAAAATGGCCTGCTATTGTCCCTTACCAACATCACCAAGAGCAGGAGTAACTTCTAGAATGTTCTCTCCAGATGCACTCTCCCACTGGAAGGTGGCGGGAGAGACACTGTTGTTTATCATCTGCAATATACAAGTGTACAATTATATATATATATCAGTGTCATATATACATGGGCACATAAGTATGTACATGGGTACAGACATATATACATGGGTACATACATATATACATGGATACATACATATACACATGGGTACATACATATATACAAGGGCACATACATATATACATGGATACATACATATATACATGGATACATACATATATACATGGGCACATACATATATACATGGGTACATACATGTATACATGGGTACATACATATATACATGGGCACATACATATATACATGGGTACATACATGTATACATGGGTACATACATATATACAAGGGCACATACATATATACATGGATACATACATATATACATGGATACATACATATATACATGGGCACATACATATATACATGGGTACATACATGTATACATGGGTACATACATGTATACATGGGTACATACATATATACATGGGTACATACATGTATACATGGGTACATACATATATACATGGGTACATACATATACACATGGGTACATACATATATACATGGATACACACATATATACATGGGCACATACATATATACATGGATACATACATATACATGTATACATGGGTACATACATATATACATGGGTACATACATATATACATGGGTACATACATATATACATGGGTACATACATATATACATGGGTACATACATATATACATGGGTACATACATATACACATGGGTACATACATATATACATGGATACACACATATATACATGGGCACATACATATATACATGGATACATACATATACATGTATACATGGGTACATACATATATACATGGGTACATACATATATACATGGGTACATATATATATACATGGGTACATACATATATACATGGGTACATACATATATACATGGGTACATACATATATACATGGGTACATACATATATACATGGGCACATACATATATACATGGATACATACATATACATGTATACATGGGTACATACATATATACATGGGTACATACATATATACATGGGTACATACATATATACATGGGTACATACATATATACATGGGTACATACATATATACATGGGTACATACATATATACATGGGCACATACATATATACATGGATACATACATATACATGTATACATGTTAACATACATATATACATGGATACATACATATATACATGGATACATACATATACATGGGTACATACATATATACATGGATACATACATATATACATGTATACATGGGTACATACGTATATACATGGGTACATACATATATACATGGATACATACATATAATACATGGATACATACATATATACATATATACATGGATACATACGTATATACATGGGTACATACATATATACATGGATACATACATATAATACATGGATACATACGTATATACATGGGTACATACATATATACATGGATACATACATATAATACATGGGTACATACATATATACATGGGTACATACATATAATACATGGATACATACGTATATACATGGGTACATACATATATACATGGATACATACATATATACATGTATACATGGGTACATACGTATATACATGGGTACATACATATATACATGGATACATACATATAATACATGGATACATACATATATACATGGATACATACATATATACATGGATACATACATATATACATGGGCACATACATATATACATGGATACATACATATATACATGGGTACACACATATGTACATGGATACATACATATATACATGGGTACATACATATAATACATGGGTACATACATATATACATGGGTACACACATATGTACATGGGTACATACATATATACATGGGTACATACATATATACATGGATACATACATATATACATGGATATATACATGGATACATACACATATACATGGATACATACATATAATACATGGGTACATACATATATACATGGGTACATACATATATACATGGATACATACATATATACATGGATATATACATGGATACATACATATATACATGGATACATACATATAATACATGGGTACATACATATAATACATGGGTACATACATATAATACATGGGTACATACATATAATACATGGGTACATAAGTATGTACACGTAAGTATAATGCTACAACTTACTTGAAATTGTTTCCTCACTGTAGAGCCAAGCAGACTTTTCCCATTGACATAGATAGCATACGGCTGCAAGAGGACCTTCAGAGGTACAGCTTCTGCCTTGCATTCAATCTCTAGAGCTGTGATATCCATCTGTACAGACTCTGTATACAATAGACAGATACTCAATATTTGATAGAAACAACAAATATGTCTAATACACATAGACATAAATTTAACTCAAATATACATAGGCATAGATACAACATAGCTATACATAGACATAGATACAACATAGCTATACATAGACATAGATACAACATAGCTATACATAGACATAGATACAACATAGCTATACATAGACATAGATACAACATAGCTATACATAGACATAGATACAACATAGCTATACATAGACATAGATACAACATAGCTATACATAGACATAGATACAACATAGCTATACATAGACATAGATACAACATAGCTATACATGGACATAGATACAACATAGCTATACATGGACATAGATACAACATAGCTATACATAGACATAGATACAACATAGCTATACATAAACATAGATACAACAAAGCTATACATAGACATAGATACAACATAGCTATATATAGACATAGATACAACATAGCTATACATAGACATAGATACAACATAGCTATACATAGACATAGATACAACATAGCTATACGTAGACATAGATACAACATAGCTATACATAGACATAGATACAACATAGCTATACATAAACATAGATACAACATAGCTATACATAGACATAGATACAACATAGCTATACATAAACATAGATACAACATAGCTATACATAGATATACTGTAGATACAACATAGCTATACATAGACATAGATACAACATAGCTATACATAGACATAGATATAACAAAGCTATACATAGACATAGATACAACATAGCTATACATAGACATAGATACAACATAGCTATACATAGACATAGATACAACATAGCTATACATAGACATAGATACAACAAAGCTATACATAGATATAGATACAACATAGCTATACATAGACATAAATACCACATAGCTATACATAGACACTAACCAATGCTTCTAGTAGATTTATTGAGGTCAAGGCCCACTTGCTGAGGAATCCCAGGCAGTACCAGATGCATGGCGCTATGAAACTTGCCAACCTACAACAATTAATGCACTGATACAATACAAGTCTATTCTCTCCGATAAACTATGTTATGGGGGCATTCGAGCCCATCCCCTACCAACAAAGGATGCAAAGTACCTCGGGTGGAGCAAAAGTCAGTCTGAAGTTAGCAATTCCAGAAGGTTCTAAATATCCGTTCTGTGGCTCCACGGAAAAAGGAGATTCAACATCAAGAGTTCTAGCCACGCCCCCAGCGTCCGCATTATTTTCATCATCCGAGGCTACAATGTGAGGTTTCACCACCATCCACTCAAAAGCCAGTGCTATGTTGCTGTAAAGCAAAAAAGGTCACATGACTTAACAAAATGATAGACCATGTGACATATATGAAGTCATGTGACAAAAAAGATGTTAAATCATGTGATTGACAGACTAAAACTCACGTAGTATTACTTAGGATGAGTGTTTTCTGGGTGTATGTGAATGGGTTGAGGTCATCAAATCTAATCAACTTTTGTGCGGTGGCATCACACAGCTCTCCCTCTTCCTTCTCACTTGTCCCTCCATCCACAGCTACAAACTCTACTCCAGCCAGTTGTCCTTTGCCTGCAGTACATGTGGTACACAGTACATGTAGTACACAGTGCATATAGTACACAGTACGTGTAGTACACAGTGCATGTAGTACACAGTACATGTAGTACACAGTACATGTAGTACACAGTACGTGTAGTACACAGTACATGTAGTACACAGTACATGTAGTACACAGTACATATATATATAGATAAACCCACCAAATAACAGATAAAACAAGCAATAAAAGTTTGCATTTGAAGTTGTCCTCTCCCTGTTCCCACAGTAAAGGAGTATATGCATATTTTGTATCTACGCAACAAATACATAAAACACAGGCTATGAATAAGAGATGCATGGTATAGCAATGCCTTAGCTCACCTGTAATACTAAACTGTCTCATATGACAATTATCACAGAGCAATAGCACCTCATTACTGCTGGCCCCTAAGGCTACAGGCTTGTAAAGAATCTCCAAGAGAGTTGTCTCCTTATGTCCTAGCTCAAATATCGCTGGTCGTACTTGGAAAGGCTGAGCGTCGAGTTGGGCAGGGTTGACACTCGACTGTAGATATTAAAAGTTACGATCTAGCATTGAATAGAAGGAGTGAAGCATTGCGAAGTTTGCAGAGGCAATAGCACAGAGATAATATACCACGAGTATAAGTGGTCAATGTACATTTTTACCTTAAAGTTGGTAACTGGCCATTTCTCTTTGGAGATGAAACAGAACTTTCCAGAACCTCCATCATTTCTCACAAAAAACTTCCCAACTTTGGTACCGCCAACAAGGCATTCACCAACGTTGATGGTGGAAGGCACTATCAACAAGAACAGTCAACAGCACACATGACCTAGTAACTAAATAGGTCAGCAGTAAGTGACGGAGTATATGAGACTTACATGTAAGTACAGGAGGAGGTCGCTTTGCAACAACTTTAACAATGAGTGGCTCAGAGCATTGACTCTGTACATGAATCTCGTCCATGTATTCACCAAGAGAGTCGGGCATGAATCTGACCTTGAACTGTGCGCTCATTCCGCTAGCTACTAAACCTTGCTCACCAGGAAACTGGCCTAAACATGCCGATAAAATACAGAGTAAACCTGAGCAAAGTAGTCAAAGGATTCACTCAACAGAAGTAGAGATACATACCTAGGCCGACAGAGAAGTAATTGGTAGAGATGGGAAGAACTCTCACAGGACGTAGCGAAGAACTAATGTTCTTTAAATCTAAAGTTGTCTCATAGACCCGCCCTACTTGATAGTCTGTGAATGTTATAACAGACGGGGTGGCCAAGAATACCTGCCATAAATAATATAAAAAAACTGTTTAGCCAGAGCATTGTAGATGATAGAAATGCCCTTTTAAATTTGATATAACATCACACCTGAACTTTCTCTATCGGTTTGACAGGGGGAGGCAATTTCTTGATGTTAACCTCCTTAGCTTGTAGGTTGGAGCTTTCTGTAAGTAACTGCGCTTGAGCTGCATCAAACCTGGGGTTTTTGAGGTAGTTGGTTCGGTTTTGTAACTTTTCCAAAGCTGCCTTTTCTTGTTGTCTTGCCTCAACAGCCAACTGCTCTGTCCAAGTTTTCTTACCACCAGCTTTTCTGTTGCCCTTTGATGATAAGCGCTAAAAGAGCAAAAAGTAGAGCAATGAAAATATCACAAAAACAGCAAAAAATTAGTTCAGAATGCATTCTATACTTTGATTGAATAGAGAGTATAAGCACTTTAACAGGGTGGGAGTCGAAAGTAGCGATGCTATCATAGAGACCGCCTGCTTCTGAGCCTTCTTTGATGAAGTCTACGCTCTCATTGTCTTCGTTGTCTGCAGTCAAATAATCATATAACAAATATGCGTACAAAACTCACAGTTAGAAAAAATTTGTACTACTTGCACATCTACTAACCTAGCGTAGTGTTGAGTTGGCTTATCTTGCTCAGGCTATTGCTAACCATCTTGTCTGAGTCTCCATTTCGTATAAGCCTGGAATTTTCCAACTTGGTTCTCTTTTCCTTCTTGCCTTTGGAAGCATGGGTAAAATTTTCTGTCTCCTATATAAGAGTGTTTAATTGTGGGACAAGTTATATGTACCCCTGTTCATGCTATGGCTATTGATACATGCATACGAACCTTTAGGTAAGTGGGGACAGTCGGTGGCTGAGGTTTAGCAACTTTTGGTGGCTCATAGTTAGCATATGTGTCAGGTGTTAGCAGGTTGTGCTTCTTCAACAGATCATAGTCTATGCATGACCTGCAGTACAACAACGTAACATACATTCAACACATTGCAGAAGTTATCTTTTCATGAAATTAGAGTGATCTGTTTGTGGGGAATAAGCGCATAACTCCCATTCAAACAATGTTATACAGTTCAAGTTGGTTGATTACAGTAAAAAAAACTGCTTTTTGTCAGTAGATAGAAGTTGAAATACATTTCATCGGAAGTTTACAGACCTAAAGTGGTTGCTACCAATAGGCAGCCCGAGATCATCTTGCAGCCCTTCAGTTGCTCTGTGGGCATGTCTCTCATCTGCTGACATTGCCTTAGCTTCAGCCTGCATGATGTGCTTTTCAAGCAAGGAAATTTCATTGAGCTTGGTCTCCGTTTCTGTCAGCACCTAAATGTCAACCAAGGTAATATCAAACCCACAACAAAGAAAATACCTAGTATGTGATACAACGCATGGTTAGCACTAACGGGTACCTCTTGCAGGCTGTCTACATAAGACCCATGATACTCATCTTCCCCATCTCTGGTTGTTATTAAGTTTTTTATAGTATCAACTGATATGGCATCCCTTGTGAACAGATCTCCAAATGTTTTGGTGAGTACATGCCTCACATCTTGAGATCTAGAAATGATCCAGAAAATAAAAAGATATATCTGTCGTGATTATGATAAGATGAATATACCACAAAAATGATCAGAAAATAACAAAGTGCATAGTTAATAGTTTATGCTAGTAGTTTGGTAGTTTTCTATCATATCAATCTAGCAGTGATTGCTTCTTATCAATCTATTTGAAAAGTAATCTCCTACCTAGCTGATGATGGCCTGTGTAATTTCATGGAAGGCTCACTATCATTCGTCTCCCTTGAGGATATGAAGCGATCCGGACTAGTGACATCTCCCATTATTATTGTTGTTTTAGCTATAAATAAGTTTATATAAATACAACAAAACAAACAACAAAAAAAACAGCCATTAACCACTATAATAATTAATACTATGATGTACTATCAACGGTCAAACAAGCAGTAGTAATAAGTATTCAAAACATTTCATGGTAACATGTTGTTGTTACTACTAAACTAATAATATATAATGAAGAATGTGTCATGACGCCTAGCCTAGCCTAGCGCTGAGAAATTCTATCAAAATTATTCTTTTAGTCATATACAAACTGTTCTTATCTGGGCTTACTGAGCCATCTTACTCGAAAACAAGCTGGACTGGACCCTGAATTGATCTGAAATCTTAGTGACTCTGAGAAATTACATCAAAATAATTATTAATTCTTTTAATTCTTTTATTCATATAGTTGTTATAGTAATACATACAAACTGTTCTTATCTGGTCCTACTGAGCCATTTTGCTTGGCTCAAAACAAACTGATTGGACCCTGAATTGACCTGGTGATTCAGAGAGCTGATACAACAATGAATGTCAGCACATCAACTGAGAACACAGTCTACCTATGTGGGGCCTGCTCAACACCGGTCGAAGATAACCCGAGGCAGTGCTATGTGAGAATTGTGACACTTGGTACCATATATGCTGCCAAGGCATACCATCGAAAGAGTACTCAGAACTCAACAGAAGCAGTGTAATATGGGCTTGCCTCCGCTGCAACTCTTGCAATTACAGCCACGTAAACCCACAGGCTGCGACTTCCACAATTTCATCTGTGGCAGGCAGTCTCGGCTTGACTGACATCAGCATAGCTTCTCTGCATAGTAGTCCATTACCGAAACACAAATCCTCACCAATAAAGCAGAAACGCTCACAAAATCGTGCAAAACCTCTGAAGCTCATGAGCGTGAACTGTCAGTCACTGGTGTCTAAAGTGGGAGCAATGAGACACCTTATCACCACCCAGCAACCTGACGTGATTGTAGCAACAGAGACCTGGCTCACAAGCCATATTCACAATGCCAAAATCGAGCTAGACGAATATACAATATACCGAAGAGACCGCCAACAGAAGATTGGAGGTGGAGTTATGGTAGCAGTTCACTCATCAGTAAATTTCACTGAAATCAAAGCCGAATCAGACTCTGAAACACTCTGGGTAAAGATCATTATCTCTGGCCAACAGCACCTTATCCTTGGGGCCTGCTATCACCCGAATGTGGCTGACAGAACGACTATACCATCAGTGAAGAACACTCTTGACGAATTACTGAACACACGCCACAGAAATGTCATCCTGAGCGGTGACTTCAACTTTCCGGGCTGGGACTGGAGAAAGCAGGAGCTGAAACCAAACTGCCAGCACCCAAACCTCCATGAGGATTTCAAGACCTTCCTCAATGATAACAGTATGGTACAGGAGGTCATTGAGCCAACCAGAGAGGACAACACCCTTGACCTGTTCGCCACAAATATGCATGAACGGATAAATCGAACAGAGGTAGTCCCAGGTATTAGCGACCACGGAGTAGTGCTCACCGAGATATCAATGGGACTAAAGAGAAAGAAGCAGGCACCTCACAAGATCTGGTTGTATAAAAGGGCAGACTGGAAAGGCCTGGATGAATATGTCTCTAACGAACTAAAATCCATCAATGAAAAAGCATGTGTTGATGAGTCCTGGAACACCATCAAGGACACTGTCAAACGAGGCATGGGCAGATTTATTCCATCCAAAATGTCAAAGCTCAAACGATCATTGCCGTTCATCAGCACTGACCTTGAAAACAAAATCCGATTGAGAGACAGACTGGAGAGGAAAAGTAGGGCCTCTGGCAGACTCAGCATTGAGCTGCGTTATAAGGAGATCAAAAGTCAAGTACAGCGACAACTCAGACATGAACATTGCAAATATGTAGAAAGCATCCTCACCGACGACGATAACCCTAGTGGTGTCAGCAAAAAATTTTGGTCCTACCTCAGGCACAAAAGATCGGATGACTGCGGTATAGGCACCATCAGAGATGGAGATCGACTGATAACTGACGCTGCCGAGAAGGCAGAACTGCTGAACAGACAGTTTCAGTCTGTGTTCACCACTCCTGGGGCCCACCAGACACTGAAATCCGACACTGAAAACCCGCAACCATGTATAATGTATTCGATTGTAGTCTCACAATCCAGCGTACTCGCCGAGCTAATGCGAATCAATCCTTACAAGGCTAGCGGTCCTGACGATATTGGCCCTCGTGTTCTTAGGGAACTGGCACACTCTCTGTGCAGTCCCCTTACAGCACTATTCCAAAAATTTTTGGACCATGCGAGAGTACCTAACGACTGGAAAAAAGCACAGGTCTGCCCACTATATAAGAAAGGAGACAAATACCTACCGGGGAACTACAGACCGATAAGCCTGACTAACGTCACATGTAAGATCCTGGAATATATAGTGACAAGCCAGTTGGCAAAGTTTCTGGAATCAAACTGTAAACTAAATGTTAACCAACATGGGTTTAGAGGTCAAAGGAGCTGTGAAACCCAACTGGCTGAACTTGCGACTGGCGTTTCGAGACATCTGGATGATGGAAATGAGGTTGATGCCATATTCCTGGACTTTAGTAAAGCCTTTGATAAGGTGGAACATCTAAAACTTATACAAAAGTTTAATGAAATCGGAGTGAACCATCAAGTCAGTCAATGGATTAAAGAACTTCTCCACGGGCGCTCACAAACAGTTGTAGTAGATGGCCACAGCTCCTCACCTTGCCCAGTGACATTGGGTGTCCCACAAGGATCTGTCATCGGCCCCATATTATTCCTAGTTTATATTAATGACCTTCCAGACTCAGTGCTTTCTCGAGCACGCCTCTTTGCTGACGACACAGTGATATACAACCTCAGCAGTGACAGCCACCAGCTACAGAAGGACCTAGAGACGCTTCAAAAGTTGGAGGTTTCCTGGAATATGAAATTCAACCCACTTAAATGTGAGCACATCAAATTCAGTCGAAGAAAAACAAGAGGCAACATAAACACCTATTTCCTCCATGACATCGAGATACCAAAGACTACCAGTGTCAAATATCTAGGTGTGAAGTTAGAGAGCAGCCTGCGCTGGAATGATAACACCACCTACTTAACCAACAAAGCATCAAGCCGGCTTGGTTACGAGAGAAGAGTGATCCCACCCACACTACCCCACCTAAGAGCAAAGGCGTACACCACCCTAGTTAGACCAATTGTGGAGTATTCCTCCACAGTGTGGGACGGCCAGCTAATGAACGCTCAATCCACCAAGCTCGAAGATATCCAGAGACGTGCTGCTAGAAATGTACACAACATTCCTAGAACAGACCATCAGACAAGCACAACCAAACTTCTCGAAAAATTGGAGTGGCAAACCCTGGTACACCGAAGAGAGAGGAGAAGACTCGGCTTATTTCGGGCAATGCACTTTGGAGAAATAGCTACCACCATCTCAGACTACATAGACCCCCATCCTCACCAGAGCAGCACTCGGAGACACCACCAGCAGTACCTAATACCTCACTGCAACACTGAGTTGTACAAAAAGTGCTTCTTTGTTTCAACAGCCAAGATGTTGAATTGTCTCCCTGTTTCTTCTCCTCTGCTCTCAGCACCCCCCGTGACAGGCTAGGATCAGACGTTCATTCTGCCCTGGCCTGTGTTGACGATCCGGAACGATAAACAATATATGAGCCAGCCACATCGCTAGAATCTTCAGAAGAAGAAGTGATTACACTTCAAGTATCAAGTAAGTAAGTAAGTAAGTAAGTAAGTAATATATATAATATATAATAATTATATTGGCCAAATATATTGATAATATTTACATACTAAAAATTGCTGATGGTCATGATGATATACAAGTTTTAAAACTTTAAAATTAAATTACATCAAATTTATTATTATATGATAATTAAAGTATTATTTTATGAAATAAGTATTATCATCATTATTATTATTATATTAATTATTATTATGCCACGGATGGAGGAGGAGTTATTATAGGATTGATATGATGTTATTAGTTTTATGCAAAAAAAGGCAGCATGTGAATTACTATAAAAATTAGATGAACTACGAGGAGCGGGAAATACAGCTCATAATTTCCCAGTGCTCAAATCAGAATAACTAATTCCAATAGTACAGTTTAAATGCGCAAAAACTAATTGTAATAACTAATAAATAGCAAGAAAATTTAACTTTACCAAACCTTGTTGCTATGCAGTTTTATGCCTCTTTCTCAAAAGATTCTTCTATATCCGTTATGCATGACCTTAGTTTGTTATCCATAATTTAGATTCATGGATTGCTATATATGGGTACCTAACTTATCAAATATGTAGAAACACGAGCTATTGTGTCATTCGGCGATATTTTACATTCAGCATGAGCTGTAATAATAAAAATTAAGGAAACAACCAGTAGCGACAATTTATTATTATTTGCTATTCAAGTTGTTCTATTTCATCAAGTATGTCTTCAAATTCAGCAACTACTCCAGCAGTTGTGGAAGATGTTGTTGGAGACAATAGATGGATGTCAATGGTTAGGCTACTTCTACTGCTGCATCAATCTTCCGTTGTTGTTGTTGTTTTTTATTATTATCATCATGATCATCATCCATGATCATGATCATCATCGATCATCATAAAAATTAATAATAACAATAAATAAATTATTATGATGATGCTTATTTAAAGTGCTACTAGTAGTAGACATTAATTAATAACATAAATAAATAATTAAATTTTGAAAAATCAACTACAAGTCACAGGGATTGATTGATGATTGATTGATAGACAACAATAATAATTTATAATAAAATAATAATTAATATAAATAATAATAATTAATGGCCATTAATAAGGGTAGTAGTTGTTAGATCGATGATCATTGGAAGCAATCTATTGTTCATTCATGCGATTATTATTATGGTCATTCAAAGAAAAACACTTAATAGATAATAGTAGTTTATTTATTTATTATTATTGAATTGACAGGTAGGTATGATGATGATGATGTATTTTTATTATATTATTTTGTGGCATTACAACTTACAAGAGCAGGTGGTAAAGGGATCAACTACTTTTACTTCGGATATTTCCATCTCACCTTGCAAATTATTGATACTGCTGGTTGTCATTGTTGATGGTTATCAATTAATTAGAAGAAAATGTGAAAAAAATTATATTGGCTCTTAACCTTAGACACTTTATCTTTTAAAGGAGTCTGAACAGATGTAAAATGGTCAGGAAAATTTGCAAAACCATGTTTATTGTACATTAAACATCATTGGGTAAATGTGGTAAATAGCCCAATAAAATGCATCTCAAAACGACCTTATACTTATAAATGTCAGCCTTGGTAGTTGTCAAATTTCATATCTAACTGCTGTGAAAATTTTCAAACCGTTTAGTTATTTTGCAAGTAATCTGAACATTGCTATATTGATTCAATAGGTTTTAACAAGTACAAACCATGTGAAGGTCTTATAAATTGTATGAACTATTTACAAACTGTATAAAATGATTGAAATGGTCTGAATTGTTTTAAAGTTATCTGAACTATTTTGACAAAATTTGAAAGGTTTGCTAAGCACATGGGTTTCAAACCAAGGCAGTTGCCGGGCAACTGCCTTGGTGAGGGCTGCCCTCACCGTTTTTTTACAATCTTTGTGCAAAATACCTAACATAGACGTGATGATTAAGATGTATGAAATATATCATTTGACCGTATGAACAATTGTTGGATATAGTTTCCAAAAGTAATTTAGTAGAAGATAGGTAACCTTCATTGGTTATTTGTAATAATTATAATTTCAAATTGTAAACAGTTTTTTTGAATTTGTTTCCCGAACCATTCCTTTTTTAGCGTTTAGTAAAAATAAGTATCAATCATAAGTGGACTAAAAATGCATTGTTATTAAAACAGACCAGCAAATTGGCATGAATTTTCTAAGAGTATAACTGCTTTGGTAAAGCATTCAAAAGGTTCGCAAAAGTTTCCACATTTTTAAAAGTGTTCAGACGGTTTGGAAAGCCTTTAGGCATTTTAAGATGCAAAAGGCAAAACGTTTTGAGCTACCATGCAAAATAGATAATTTATTGTTATACGAAAACGTTATCATCATCAAAACAGTTTCTAGGGAGACTGCTGGTCTAAACAAGTGAAAATTATTGTTGTTTATTGCTGAAAATAATAAAATAGTTAATTAAATCATGGAAGTTATCATAAATTGTCTAAAAAAAATCATTATTTGAAAGACTGATTACAACTTCGATGAAAATAACAGATTGATTAATAAGGCGGTTATAGCCATGTAATGATATTTTAATTGTTTTGAAATGTAATGCAATAAATGGTGTGTGCCAGCGGTGGGTGGGTATGTGCATAGAGTACTTTTTACATGTATGTGATAATAATCAATAAGTTTTACTATCAATTAAAATAGCATTGTATTCATCAATAACAATATGGTTGTGTGTTTTTGTAAGTGTATGAGAAATTGTATTGAAAAATGCAATTAGTTATCACACATAGACAGACATGTAATGAATTTATTATTGAGAAATTTATTTTTGCAAAAACTGCTACCTGGTAGTCAAAGAGACCAGGTACATGTACATACAGTTGTTATCTGCATCTACATATATATATATTACTAATACACACTAACGTAAATTCAGTGATTTTCGCCTCATCATCTGTGGTGTTATTTCTAACATTATGTGAATGGTCAGATGATATAGCTAATCTTACTTATAGTATTTGTTCTTACATAATCACAAGTCCGTGTGATGTTATATTCTACTCTGATGAAATAAATCTCTGCGATTGTGTCATCTTGCAGCACCAGAGGTTTGTGACAGAAGCTGAAGAGAAAGAGCCAGATGTTGTGTTAATTGGTGACGCTCTCTTCAGTCAGCTACATGTTGCTGAGGTGAGTCATTTGTACACTTTATATATTGTATATGATGTATACTATAGACTTTATATATTGTATATGATGTATACTATAGACTTTATATATTGTATATGATGTGTACTATAGACTTCATATATTGTATATAATGTACACGTAACTATACGCTTCATATTTTGTATATAATGTATGATTAGACTTTGTATATTGTATATAATGTGTACTATACACTCTATATATTTTATATGTTCTATACTATATATATTATGCGCTATATTCATTAATATGTGTTATATAATACACGCATTATATATGACTGTGTACTAATCACCAGTCAGTTTCTCTCAATCACTAGAGCATATCTCTAAGTAGGGATTAGAAAAGTTCTGACCTCCATCACCCTCTCAAGTATTCCAGCCCAAAGAACTAGGAATGTGTCCATATATAACTTGATTAATGTATTTGTTCATTCACCTAATGGTCTTATGCTGAAGATGTAGAATATAATTAAAGTTTTTCTTTTTAACTTGAAATTATAAAAAGAAATTCACTTTTGTGAAGGCTTAGAGAATGTCGTGTTTGTAGCGTCAATTTTTCTTATAAATTTTAAAGTGTTATATTCAGATATGTTACCGCTAGTGTTATATTCCGATATGTTACTGCTAGTGTTATATTCCGATATGTTACTGCTAGTGTTATATTCCGATATGTTACTGCTAGTGTTATATTCAGACATGTTACTGCTAGTGTTATATTCCGATATGTTACTGCTAGTGTTTTATTCAGGTATGTTACTGCTAGTGTTATATTCCGATATGTTACTGCTAGTGTTATATTCCGATATGTTACTGCTAGTGTTATATTCAGATATGTTACTGCTAGTGTTATATTCCGATATGTTACTGCTAGTGTTATATTCCGATATGTTACTGCTAGTGTTATATTCAGACATGTTACTGCTAGTGTTATATTCAGGTATGTTACTGCTAGTGTTATATTCCGATATGTTACTGCTAGTGTTATATTCCGATATGTTACTGCTAGTGTTATATTCCGATATGTTACTGCTAGTGTTATATTCCGATATGTTACTGCTATTGTTATATTCCGATATGTTACTGCTAGTGTTATATTCCGATATGTTACTGCTAGTGTTATATTCCGATATGTTACTGCTAGTGTTATATTCCGATATGTTACTGCTAGTGTTATATTCCGATATGTTACTGCTAGTGTTATATTCAGGTATGTTACTGCTAGTGTTATATTCCGATATGTTAATGCTAGTGTTATATTCAGGTATGTTACTGCTAGTGTTATATTCCGATATGTTACTGCTAGTGTTATATTCCGATATGTTACTGCTAGTGTTATATTCCGATATGTTAATGCTAGTGTTATATTCAGGTATGTTACTGCTAGTGTTATATTCCGATATGTTACTGCTAGTGTTATATTCCGATATGTTACTGCTAGTGTTATATTCCGATATGTTACTGCTAGTGTTATATTCCGATATGTTACTGCTAGTGTTTTGATTACCTTTTATGAAACTTGTTATCGCACTGTTCTCTAGATATGGAATAAGATGTTTGCCCCTCTGCACTGTTTAAACTTCAGTATCGATGGAGACAGAACCGAGAACATTCTCTGGCGCTGTCTGAATGGAGAATTAGACAACATGTCACCACAGGTAACTCATCTACTATGTCACTCAACAAACCTGTCTCACAGGTATTCCACAAACTCATCTAGCAGCATTGTATAGTCTTATATAGTCTTGTATAGTCTTGTATACTCTTGTATAGTCTTGTATACTCTTGTATACTCTTATATAGTCTTGTATACTCTTATATAGTCTTGTATACTCTTATATAGTCTTGTATACTCTTGTATAGTCTTGTATACTCTTATATAGTCTTGTATACTCTTATATAGTCTTGTATACTCTTGTATAGTCTTGTATACTCTTATATAGTCTTGTATACTCTTGTATAGTCTTGTATACTCTTGTATACTCTTATATAGTCTTGTATACTCTTATATAGTCTTGTATAGTCTTGTATACTCTTGTATACACTTATATAGTCTTGTATACTCTTATATAGTCTTGTATACTCTTATATTGTCTTGTATACTCTTGTATAGTCTTGTATACTCTTGTATAGTCTTGTATACTCTTATATAGTCTTGTATACTCTTATATAGTCTTGTATAGTCTTGTATACACTTGTATAGTCTTGTATACTCTTATATAGTCTTGTATACTCTTGTATAGTCTTGTATACTCTTATATAGTCTTGTATAGTCTTGTATACACTTGTATAGTCTTGTATACTCTTGTATAGTCTTGTATACTCTTGTATAGTCTTGTATACTCTTATATAGTCTTGTATACACTTATATCGTCTTATATAGTCTTGTATACTCTTATATAGTCTTGTATAGTCTTGTATAGTCTTGTATACTCTTATATTGTCTTGTATACTCTTATATAGTCTTGTATACACTTATATAGTCTTGTATACTCTTATATAGTCTTGTATACTCTTATATAGTCTTGTATACTCTTATATAGTCTTGTATACTCTTATATAGTCTTGTATACTCTTATATAGTCTTGTATACTCTTATATAGTCTTGTATACTCTTATATAGTCTTGTATACTCTTGTATAGTCTTGTATACACTTATATAGTCTTGTATACTCTTGTATAGTCTTGTATACTCTTATATAGTCTTGTATACACTTATATAGTCTTGTATACTCTTATATAGTCTTGTATACTCTTATATAGTCTTGTATACACTTATATAGTCTTATATAGTCTTGTATACTCTTATATAGTCTTGTATACTCTTATATAGTCTTGTATACACTTATATAGTCTTGTATACTCTTATATAGTCTTGTATACACTTATATAGTCTTGTATAGACTTGTATAGTCTTGTATACTCTTATATAGTCTTGTATACTCTTATATAGTCTTGTATACTCTTATATAGTCTTGTATACACTTATATAGTCTTGTATACTCTTATTTAGTCTTGTATACTCTTATATAGTCTTGTATACTCTTATATAGTCTTGTATACTCTTATATAGTCTTGTATACTCTTATATAGTCTTGTATACTCTTATATAGTCTTGTATACTCTTATATAGTCTTGTATACTCTTGTATAGTCTTGTATACACTTATATAGTCTTGTATACTCTTATATAGTCTTGTATACTCTTATATAGTCTTGTATAGTCTTGTATACTCTTATATAGTCTTGTATACTCTTATATAGTCTTATATAGTCTTGTATAGTCTTGTATACTCTTGTATACTCTTATATAGTCTTGTATAGTCTTGTATACACTTGTATAGTCTTGTATACTCTTATATAGTCTTGTATACACTTATATAGTCTTGTATACTCTTATATAGTCTTGTATAGTCTTGTATACACTTGTATAGTCTTGTATAGTCTTGTATACTCTTATATAGTCTTGTATACTCTTATATAGTCTTGTATACTCTTGTATAGTCTTGTATACTCTTATATAGTCTTGTATACACTTATATAGTCTTATATAGTCTTGTATACTCTTGTATACTCTTATATAGTCTTGTATAGTCTTGTATACACTTGTATAGTCTTGTATACTCTTATATAGTCTTGTATACTCTTGTATAGTCTTGTATACTCTTATATAGTCTTGTATACACTTATATAGTCTTATATAGTCTTGTATAGTCTTGTATACTCTTATATTGTCTTGTATACTCTTATATAGTCTTGTATACTCTTGTATAGTCTTATATAGTCTTGTATACACTTATATACTCTTGTATAGTCTTGTATACTCTTGTATAGTCTTGTATACTCTTATATAGTCTTGTATAGTCTTGTATACTCTTATATAGTCTTGTATACTCTTATATAGTCTTATATAGTCTTGTATAGTCTTGTATACTCTTGTATAGTCTTGTATACTCTTATATAGTCTTGTATACTCTTATATAGTCTTGTATACTCTTATATAGTCTTGTATACTCTTATATAGTCTTGTATACTCTTATATAGTCTTGTATACTCTTGTATAGTCTTGTATACACTTATATAGTCTTGTATACACTTATATAGTCTTGTATACTCTTGTATAGTCTTGTATACTCTTGTATAGTCTTGTATACACTTATATAGTCTTGTTTACTCTTATATAGTCTTATATAGTCTTGTATAGTCTTATATAGTCTTGTATAGTCCTGTATACTCTTGTATAGTCTTGTATACTCTTATATAGTCTTGTATACACTTATATAGTCTTGTATAGTCTTGTATACTCTTGTATAGTCTTGTATACTCTTGTATAGTCTTGTATACTCTTATATAGTCTTGTATACTCTTATATAGTTTTGTATACACTTATATAGTCTTGTATACTCTTGTATAGTCTTGTATACTCTTGTATACTCTTATATAGTCTTGTATACTCTTGTATACTCTTATATAGTCTTGTATACTCTTATATAGTCTTGTATACACTTATATAGTCTTGTATACACTTATATAGTCTTGTATACTCTTATATAGTCTTGTATACTCTTGTATAGTCTTGTATACACTTATATAGTCTTGTATACACTTATATAGTCTTGTATACACTTATATAGTCTTGTATACTCTTATATAGTCTTGTATACTCTTATATAGTCTTGTATACTCTTATATAGTCTTGTATACTCTTGTATAGTCTTGTATACTCTTGTATACTCTTATATAGTCTTGTATACTCTTATATAGTCTTGTATACTCTTATATAGTCTTGTATACACTTATATAGTCTTGTATACACTTATATAGTCTTGTATACTCTTATATAGTCTTGTATACTCTTGTATAGTCTTGTATACACTTATATAGTCTTGTATACACTTATATAGTCTTGTATACACTTATATAGTCTTGTATACTCTTATATAGTCTTGTATACTCTTATATAGTCTTGTATACTCTTATATAGTCTTGTATACTCTTGTATAGTCTTGTATACTCTTGTATACTCTTATATAGTCTTGTATACTCTTATATAGTCTTGTATACACTTATATAGTCTTGTATACACTTATATAGTCTTGTATACACTTATATAGTCTTGTATACTCTTATATAGTCTTGTATACTCTTATATAGTCTTGTATACTCTTATATAGTCTTGTATACTCTTATATAGTCTTGTATACACTTATATAGTCTTGTATACACTTATATAGTCTTGTATACTCTTATATAGTCTTGTATACTCTTATATAGTCTTGTATACTCTTGTATAGTCTTGTATACACTTATATAGTCTTGTATACACTTATATAGTCTTGTATACTCTTGTATAGTCTTGTATACTCTTATATAGTCTTGTATACACTTATATAGTCTTGTATACTCTTGTATAGTCTTGTATACTCTTATATAGTCTTGTATAGTCTTGTATACACTTATATAGTCTTGTATAGTCTTGTATACTCTTATATAGTCTTGTATACTCTTATATAGTCTTGTATAGTCTTGTATACACTTATATAGTCTTGTATAGTCTTGTATAGTCTTGTATACACTTGTATAGTCTTGTATAGTCTTGTATACTCTTATATAGTCTTGTATACTCTTATATAGTCTTGTATACTCTTGTATAGTCTTGTATACTCTTATATAGTCTTGTATACTCTTGTATACTCTTATATAGTCTTGTATACTCTTATATAGTCTTGTATACTCTTGTATACTCTTATATAGTCTTGTATACTCTTGTATACTCTTATATAGTCTTGTATACTCTTATATAGTCTTGTATACTCTTATATAGTCTTGTATAGTCTTGTATACACTTGTATAGTCTTGTATAGTCTTGTATACTCTTATATAGTCTTGTATACTCTTATATAGTCTTGTATACTCTTATATAGTCTTGTATACTCTTATATTGTCTTGTATACACTTATATAGTCTTGTATACACTTATATAGTCTTGTATACACTTATATAGTCTTGTATACACTTGTATAGTCTTGTATACACTTGTATAGTCTTGTATAGTCTTGTATACTCTTATATAGTCTTGTATACTCTTATATAGTCTTGTATACACTTATATAGTCTTTTATACACTTATATAGTCTTGTATACACTTATATAGTCTTATATAGTCTTGTATACTCTTGTATACTCTTATATAGTCTTGTATAGTCTTGTATACACTTGTATAGTCTTGTATACTCTTATATAGTCTTGTATACTCTTATATAGTCTTGTATACTCTTATATAGTCTTGTATACTCTTATATAGTCTTGTATACTCTTGTATAGTCTTGTATAGTCTTATATAGTCTTGTGTACTCTTATATAGTCTTGTATAGTCTTGTATACTCTTGTATAGTCTTGTATACTCTTATATAGTCTTGTATACACTTATATAGTCTTGTATAGTCTTATATAGTCTTGTATACTCTTATATAGTCTTGTATACTCTTGTATAGTCTTGTATACTCTTATATAGTCTTGTATACACTTATATAGTCTTGTATAGTCTTATATAGTCTTGTATACTCTTATATAGTCTTGTATACTCTTATATAGTCTTGTATACTCTTATATAGTCTTGTATACTCTTGTATAGTCCTGTATACTCTTGTATAGTCTTGTATACTCTTATATAGTCTTGTATACTGTTATATAGTCTTGTATACTCTTATATAGTCTTGTATAGTCTTGTATACTCTTGTATACTCTTATATAGTCTTGTATACTCTTGTATACACTTGTATAGTCTTGTATAGTCTTGTATACTCTTGTATACACTTATATAGTCTTGTATAGTCTTGTATACTCTTGTATAGTCTTGTATACACTTATATAGTCTTGTATACTCTTGTATAGTCTTGTATACTCTTGTATACTCTTATATAGTCTTGTATACTCTTATATAGTCTTGTATACTCTTGTATAGTCTTGTATACTCTTGTATACTCTTATATAGTCTTGTATACTCTTATATAGTCTTGTATACTCTTGTATAGTCCTGTATACTCTTGTATAGTCTTGTATACTCTTGTATAGTCTTGTATACTCTTATATAGTCTTGTATACACTTATATAGTCTTGTATACTCTTATATAGTCTTGTATACTCTTGTATAGTCTTGTATACTCTTGTATAGTCTTGTATACTCTTGTATAGTCTTGTATACTCTTATATAGTCTTGTATACACTTATATAGTCTTGTATACTCTTGTATAGTCTTGTATACTCTTATATAGTCTTGTATACTCTTATATAGGCTTGTATACTCTCGTATAGTCTTGTATACCCTTGTATAGTCTTGTATACTCTTGTATAGTCTTGTATACTCTTGTATAGTCTTGTATACACTTATATAGTCTTGTATACTCTTATATAGTCTTGTATAGTCTTGTATAGTCTTGTATACTCTTATATAGTCTTGTATAGTCTTGTATACACTTGTATAGTCTTGTATACACTTGTATAGTCTTGTTTACTCTTATATAGTCTTGTATACTCTTATATAGTCTTGTATAGTCTTGTATACTCTTATATACTCTTATATAGTCTTGTATACACTTGTATAGTCTTGTATACACTTATATACTCTTGTATACTCTTATATAGTCTTGTTTAGTCTTGTATACTCTTATATAGTCTTGTATAGTCTTGTATACACTTATATAGTCTTGTATACTCTTATATAGTCTTGTATACTCTTGTATAGTCTTGTATAGTCTTGTATACACTTGTATAGTCTTGTATACACTTATATAGTCTTGTATACTCTTGTATAGTCTTGTATACTCTTATATAGTCTTGTATAGTCTTGTATAGTCTTGTATACTCTTATATAGTCTTGTATAGTCTTGTATACACTTGTATAGTCTTGTTTACTCTTATATAGTCTTGTATACTCTTGTATAGTCTTATATAGTCTTGTATAGTCTTGTATACACTTATATAGTCTTGTATACACTTATATAGTCTTGTATACACTTATATAGTCTTATATAGTCTTATATAGTCTTGTATACTCTTATATAGTCTTGTATACACTTATATAGTCTTGTATACACTTATATAGTCTTGTATACTCTTATATAGTCTTGTATACTCTTATATAGTCTTGTATACTCTTATATAGTCTTGTATACACTTATATAGTCCTATATAGTCTTGTATACACTTATATAGTCTTGTATAGTCTTGTATACACTTATATAGTCTTGTATACACTTATATAGTCTTGTATACTCTTATATAGTCTTGTATACTCTTATATAGTCTTGTATACACTTATATAGTCTTGTATACTCTTATATAGTCTTGTATACACTTATATAGTCTTGTATACTCTTATATAGTCTTGTATACTCTTATATAGTCTTGTATACACTTATATAGTCTTATATAGTCTTGTATACACTTATATAGTCTTGTATACTTTTATATAGTCTTGTATACTCTTGTATACTCTTATATAGTCTTGTATAGTCTTGTATACACTTGTATAGTCTTGTTTACTCTTATATAGTCTTGTATACTCTTGTATAGTCTTATATAGTCTTGTATACACTTATATAGTCTTGTATACTCTTATATAGTCTTGTATACACTTATATAGTCTTGTATACTCTTATATAGTCTTGTATACTCTTATATAGTCTTGTATACACTTATATAGTCTTGTATAGTCTTGTATACTCTTATATAGTCTTGTATACTCTTATATAGTCTTGTATACACTTGTATAGTCTTGTATACACTTATATAGTCTTGTATACTCTTATATAGTCTTGTATACACTTATATAGTCTTATATAGTCTTGTATACACTTATATAGTCTTGTATACACTTATATAGTCTTGTATACACTTATATAGTCTTATATAGTCTTGTATACACTTATATAGTCTTGTATACTCTTGTATACTCTTATATAGTCTTGTATAGTCTTGTATACACTTGTATAGTCTTGTATAGTCTTGTATACACTTGTATAGTCTTGTTTACTCTTATATAGTCTTGTATACTCTTGTATAGTCTTATATAGTCTTGTATACTCTTATATAGTCTTGTATACACTTATATAGTCTTGTATACTCTTATATAGTCTTGTATACACTTATATAGTCTTATATAGTCTTGTATACACTTATATAGTCTTGTATACTCTTGTATACTCTTATATAGTCTTGTATAGTCTTGTATACACTTGTATAGTCTTGTTTACTCTTATATAGTCTTGTATACTCTTGTATAGTCTTATATAGTCTTGTATACTCTTATATAGTCTTGTATACTCTTGTATAGTCTTGTATACTCTTATATAGTCTTGTATACTCTTATATAGTCTTGTATAGTCTTATATAGTCTTGTATACTCTTATATAGTCTTGTATACTCTTATATAGTCTTGTATACTCTTATATAGTCTTGTATACTCTTGTATAGTCTTGTATACTCTTATATAGTCTTGTATACTCTTATATAGTCTTATATAGTCTTGTATACACTTGTATAGTCTTGTATAGTCTTGTATACTCTTATATAGTCTTGTATACTCTTATATAGTCTTGTATACTCGTATATAGTC
This sequence comes from Cryptosula pallasiana, assembly GCA_945261195.1. Lineage (NCBI taxonomy): Eukaryota > Metazoa > Bryozoa > Gymnolaemata > Cheilostomatida > Cryptosulidae > Cryptosula > Cryptosula pallasiana. Next base: position 46,856,619 of record OX183133.1, on the reverse strand, counting down.
TTGTATACACTTATATAGTCTTATATAGTCTTGTATAGTCTTGTATAGTTTTGTATACTCTTATATAGTCTTGTATACTCTTATATAGTCTTGTATACACTTATATAGTCTTATATACTCTTATATAGTCTTGTGTACTCTTATATAGTCTTGTATACTCTTATATAGTCTTGTATACTCTTGTATAGTCTTGTATACTCTTGTATAGTCTTGTATACTCTTGTATAGTCTTGTATAGTCTTGTATACTCTTATATAGTCTTGTATACTCTTGTATAGTCTTGTATACTCTTATATAGTCTTGTATACACTTATATAGTCTTGTATACTCTTATATAGTCTTGTATACTCTTGTATAGTCTTGTATACACTTGTATAGTCTTGTATACACTTATATAGTCTTGTATACTCTTATATAGTCTTGTATACACTTATATAGTCTTGTATACTCTTGTATACACTTGTATAGTCTTGTATAGTCTTGTATACTCTTATATAGTCTAGTATAGTCTTGTATACACTTGTATAGTCTTATATAGTCTTGTATACTCTTATATAGTCTTGTATACTCTTATATTGTCTTGTATACACTTATATAGTCTTGTATACTCTTATATAGTCTTGTATACTCTTATATAGTCTTGTATACTATTGTATACTCTTGCATGGTCTAGTACTAACTAATTAGTCAACTACTACCCAGGTTATTGTACTCTGCGCTGGCACTAGCAACTACAATAACGACTCTAAAGAAACCTTTGAAGGAATAATATCCATTGTAACAGCCATACGACAGAAACAACCAAATGCTCACATTGTTGTTGTGGTATGTGTCCGTTTACTTGCTTCATTATTTTGCCTTTGCTTTATCGGGAGTTATTTTCTCACCAGGGAAAAACAACTCCTATACACTTTACTGTTACGGTTTTGCTTGCAGAGTATACCACCCAGAGGAAAGACCCACAATAGCCTCAGGGTTAAGATCGGAGAGATAAATTTGATGCTTGCTGATGGGCTAGCGCAGTTAGAGAAAGCTCAGTTACTTAATATCGACCCAGGCTCATTTATTAGTCCGTACGACGGCACTATCAGTCACCAAGATATGTACGACTACTTACATCCTACTGCTGCCGGCTACGAGAAATTATGTGAACCTATTTTAGATGAAATACAAACATTATTGAAAGACTTCTCCAAGTCGGGTCATCTCTCTGATGACCCGTTATCTTAGACTACATTCATGGTAGGATCTTAGCTATGTACTCACTTGACGTAGAGATTAAGGTGGCAGGTAATGGAGGTAATTTAATCGGTGCTATGATTACTAGTTTTTATAGTCAGAGTGTGAAAATTTGGTATATTTCATGTGTTGGTGCCATAGACCACTGAAACCACCTATGTTTGAGGGTATACTGCCATCTATATAGCATGTAGATGTCTATGGTCGCTAAAAGCTCATACCAAAGTGTATGTAGACCTATGACTACGGCCTTCGTATGCTTTGATGCCTTATCTGCTGTATATATTCCATGATGTCTGCTGTTTGAGGTCTATGCAATCTTTATTATTTGATATCATTCGTACATTTCTTATGGCTGCTGCTACTACTTTGAATACATCACACAAAATTTCACTTCTCTTTTTTCGTTCTTTTTACTTGCTAGTAACTAGCAAATACACAGATAGCAACATATTCATAAACTTAGTCTTGTTACAATTAAGTCATTATGTCATAGACTCACTCAGGATTGTGAGAAGTCAACTGATATAGTAACTTCTATGCGAATAAACTCAAAAGAGTGCTGGAAAAGTTGTACAATTCGTTAATAATATAGCAGTTGTCTTCTCTATTTTTATTGAAAGACAACTTCATAAAAGTTTGTATTTTTTATTGACTCAACTAGGAGTTGTGTCCTACATGTGCTAGCAGTTTTGAACCCTGGATATTTTTCAGGAAGCGGCTTGGTTCGAATCACTATGGCAACAGCGTGCCTACGGTGGGCGTGTTTGTGGTCAAGACACTGTGCATACTGGTATTGGATAGGTCACGTGTCGTCTTCGCTTATTGTTGGCCCTCATGTGGGTCAGGTTGTGTAGGTACTTGGTTGATGTAAGACGTTGGCCCTTTGTTGTGCAATCAGTGCACCTTGGTCTTGACACTGGGGACTCAAGTGTGGAGTTCTCCAGGAGATGACTGACAAATGCTCTTATGAGTATTAAGTGTGAGCAAGTCAAGGTGACAGAAAATCTCTCGGAGTAGAAGTGATCTGGTAAGTAAGTAGTAATAAGTGGAAGAGGTTTCTTAATTAATTTTAATAATCATCAATTAATAATTATTTTTTTATTCCACCACTGCAAGAAGTAGTGGTTTAACCTTTGGCAAAAGAAAAACAAAAGTTATTGTCGTGGATGGTAGCGTTGCTTTTATACATGTTTTTAATTATGTATTATTGCATTAATTAAAATGGATGTACAGGCAAATGATAATCTTAATGCAGTTGATAATAATTAGCAAATAATAATAATAAGTAAGTTGGTAGTACACAATTATAATAATAAATGATAAAGTAGTTATTATTATTAGCAGAAATTATTATTATTATTAATTAATTATTTATATTATTCATTATTATTTGCTTATTATTACTGACTGCTAATAATAACAATAGTTGATAAATCATTATTGCAGCAAACTATTATCAGCTCCCTTGTTATGTTATTGAATGATAAATGGCAACAACTAAAGCATTATTAGTTGCAATTCATTGAAACCAGCACCAGTATTTTTATCACTTTAACAGTTGTATTCAAAAAATTTAGAAAACCAGCTGAAAACAAATTAATGGTCCGAACATGATTATGTAATATGTAAATAGGTAATGGCTGATACATATCTATTTTTTGGTTGAAATAGCTTGCCAAATATCATTATGGGTATGAATCGATAAACTGGCCTTTCCCACTTAAAGCTGTGGTATGTTGCAATGATGTTAACAATTACTTAGGCAACGCTTGTACTCTTATGTTCACACTCTGCTACAGGTTTGTCATTGGGAGTCATTGAGAACGGTAGCCTAAATGCTTTGTGGTATGGTGGGCCATCCTGCACAGCGTTTTGCAGGGAGTGCCATTCCAAGACAGCACATAGCTTACCCTTACCACCAGAATGTCGCCCCTGCCCCTCCAGCACACAGCCAACACATTCTGGCCCCTTACGTACAGCAGGACATCTATCACTACCAGTCGGCGCTGCCAAAGCAAATGCAACATTCATCTCCCGATCTTACCCCTGAACAGCAACCCTCACCGCCTAGCTCTACCGGCTCGTCGGCGGAAGGAGACCATCCAATTGGCTATGGAGCATTCGGTGTTGTTTGGTAAGGTTTGCGATATCTGTAGATAACGGCACAGGAAGTGCATGTTTACTGCTGATAGACAAACATTTGCTTGCATAGTTACGAGTGATGTAGCAAGTGGTGAGCTATTCTGTACAACCAGCTAATGAACTGCTATCTCTACATCAATGACTATACCATAATTACAGTGCATGCACTGATCAATAGGCGTTAGGTGGGTGGTTGGGACCCAAGCTTACTACAGTGACATTTGAGTATTGAATTACCGTATGCTTATGGGCCCAGGAGTAGTTCTCGCTCGCGTAACTAGTAATTGTAATGTCATACCTAACAATGCTAGCTTGTTAAATGGGTGATCACGCTGTGATGGGCAGCCATTGATTACAAAGCATCTGCCCCTAGCTGCAGGCACTGAGGCCCAAGAGTAGATGCTAATTACACTCACCAGCTGATGTTTAAATTAGGGCATGCCTGCTTCCCATCGCTAGTAAAACCATATTGGAAGGTCGATTTCATCATCTACAACAAAAAATCAAGAGAAGAAATTATTTTTTTTATAATGCCATCTTAAAGTCAGCAAGCTGTGCTTAAACCTGACGGAATGATTGTAAAAAATGAAATGCTGACTATGAGAAAACTTGGTTGCATCACTGAATCCCTATCAGTTGTGATCACATGTCAACCCGTGCTGTAATCTGATTTAGCGTTTTAGGTGTTACACATGGTGTGCTTGTTCTTCACAGGTCAGTGGTAGATCCCCGAGATGGTACTAGGAAAGCTCTCAAAAAGATGCCCAACGTCTTCCAAAACCTTATATCAAGTAGACGAGTGTATCGGGAGTTACGAATGCTTTGCCACTTCAAGCATGAAAATGTAAGCGATGATTTTCTCTCAAACGTTGGCACCACTCAGTGATAATCTTGTGCAATTACATGCAAATCATTATAATTTCTCTAATTTATTAAAATTCATTACATGAGTATTGGGAGATCAAAGGTTCAATCAAACACACTTTGGCTTTAAGCTAATGAATGACGCTTGCATGGAACAAAAATTTTGATGCATCATTAATAAATTAATTCTACTGGACTGTTTCTACAAAGCTCAGGAATTAGTATTTCACGGTTGAATGACTTCCATGGAGTGTGAAACTTGTCTTTGGTGGTCAGCTGCGATGAAGCTTTTCTCCTGATACGAGTCCACGGAATTACTTCTTTTGATGCCGCGGATTGTCATAGTTGCATCATCAAATCACAGAACATAAAATATATTTATGTTGATAATTAATGCAATCTCGCCGCGCCATCTGTTCCAGTATATACCGATTCTCTAAGGCAAGCTCATCCTTTCTTCGCTTAATAATTCCAATCAAACACCAATTCGTTCATTGATTGTAAGCCGTAGTAGCGTCCTCAAACATTCAATAATGCTTTCTTATATCTTATGTCAGCAAATTGACTGCAACGAGAAAAAATAACCTTATAATAGTTGGCCGCAGCCTAGACTGTGAAACAATAGGGAGCAAACACTGTTCATAATAGACGTAATGCAACAAATTACAAAACGGCTAATAACTGACATTCCATCACCATATCAATGGATCAATTACAAAGCTAGTGCTTCTAACTCCTTATTCCGGTGCTTCTACCGCCGACAAATTATCACTTTTAGCTGCCAAAAAAAAACTTTAAAATCATTATCGATCGCACTCATGTCACATACGTAAGTGCAAATTGCAACCAGTTTACATTTTTATGAAAGCTTTGAAATTCCGTTGAGTGATGATTCAGCTTGGACCTATAATAGGCTGAGTGCACAAGCATTGATCTAGAAGGACAAAGGCGCGAGTGATCGCGACTGATCGTTGTATATTCTCTCTGTCTTGGCACTGTTGGTGGTGCATAAAACAGTCGGCTTTCAACAAAGCATTGCCTTTTTCACAGATAAAGGGTAATTGCATACAGCTTGTCCTTACAATGAATGAAGTTATGTTTTAAAGTTTACACTGTCTAATTTGATAAGAAGATATAATAATTAGAGGTGCTAGTTAGTGTATTTATTTAAATGTCCAGCTAGCAGCTGTTCTCCAACAGGGGTGGATTTAACACACGCCGTGAAATCTCATTTATTCCGGTTTTTTAATAATTAATTGTTACTATTTATTATTAATCATTATCTTTATTTAGTTGATCTAAGACATCGCAAAGTTCAGTTAATTATTTTTTTTTGACTGGTTTTTGAAAAGATAATTAGTGGGATTTGGTTACACCACTTGGTGTGACAAAGAAGCCATTGCTATGCCTTCATGCAGACATTACAATAAAGATGTCTTTCATACCCTCATAAACTGCCAGAGGTACTCCACATTAAAACAAAAAACTGCTTTCTTTGTTTTGGTTTGCTAAACAAAGATGAGTGGGTTCTAATCTTGGGGCTTTGTAGCAGACAAAGTTCTTGACGCTTCACAAATACGATAGATAAAGAATAAAACCACAACATCTAGGCATGATTTGTGTGCATTGTGCATCCGATATTACACAGCTGACGGCTATCTCCGGCCTCATCGCTAAATGGTCCCGTCTCATACTTCTACGTCTGCATCTCCATTTCTTCTAATTTATGAGAGTATCACTATAAATGAGGTTGACATTTTAATGTAGATCCACATCATTTGCATCAATCATTTTTTCCAAGGGAACTATTAAAGTGTGCGACCAGAACCAACCATTGTAGGGCGTTCTACTGGCTTAACTTTCATGTCTTCTTTTTTCAGGTTTTATCAGCATCGGAGATCCTTCAGCCTGCGCAGTACGACAACTTCCAAGAAATGTATCCTTTTTATGTTTACTTGCGTCCATCATGTGAGAGCCGCTCAGTAGTCTGTCAGTTACGGGCAAATTATTTGAGGCGTCACCATTATATATATATACTCTTTGGTTTTTATTTCTGTGCCCAAAAGACTCGAAGACGCGGAGGTTTTATTGTCAATTCCTAAAACCTAACTTCCAGGTATTTCAGCCAGAGATATTGGCTTGATACCTGGAATTGGCCTGCGTCTTTCACCTTCTCAACCAAACGTGAACAAAGGAACAATTTTTGTTGAGAACCTAAAAATTAAGGAGCAGGATGTTATAAACGTGTCGATGCACTGTACATGTCTATGTATTGCACTTGTCTATGAATGTCCAGCAACAGTAGTAAGTAACCTTACAATGTTTATTTCTGGTCGATTTGAATGATTAGTTAAAATGAAAGGTCCGGCTGACAACCTTAGGTGTTGAGACCACTCCTGCGTATGAAAGAATGCGTTAGTGAGTTAGTTACATTGTCTGTCCACAGGATATTAACATCTGTATAAATTTACTAGTGGGTTGTGGGTCTGTGCGTACTGGTAGTTCATGTCTGTGTCTAACAGTTTCGGGTAGTGTTTTAGCCTTATATCATACATTGTTGGTGACTATATAGCGTCCATATTGTCTCTGCATCAGACGTTAGGCGTCCATATCGTCTCTGCAGCAGACGTTAGTCGTCCATATTGTCTCTGCAGCAGACGTTAGGCGGCCATATTGTCTCTGCAGCAGACGTTAGGCGGCCATATTGTCTCTGCAGCAGACGTTAGGCGGCCATATTGTATCTGCAGCAGACGTTAGGCGGCCATATTGTATCTGCAGCAGACGTTAGGCGGCCATATTGCATCTGCAGCAGACCGCTAGAGGTTAAACATGTAACGCTGCAGCTGATGCTGTTCACTACACTCAAGTTCAAGTCTACTTTGCACTCTCATGTGCCATTAGAACGGGGTAAATGACTCGACGGCAGACATTATTGTTTGCAAGCTACTCTATTGATCCGCGTGTACTACTATTATGTATTATATTGTACTCGGCCTCTTGTTGCTTTGCTTGCCTATACCCTAGCTATTTATAGCCCAGACAAGCAGCACGCTGCCTCTGTGTGCAGGTAATACACGCTGCCTCTGTGCGCAGGTGATACACGGTAGCCAAGAGTCTCTTTACTAGTGTCTACTAGTCAGGTTGAGTTTTCTTCTATTTTAAAGTTTGATTTAATAGGGGAGGTAACTCCAGCGTTAGCTTTAGTTCCAATCTATTCTCGTGAGCTTCGCTTTTATGAAGCTCATGCTACTTTCAATGTTGGTGTGGTGGTAAAAGTGGGTACCGATGGTGGATAATTGGATAGATTGCAGCTGACACAACTGCCCACATCACTTCCCTCTGTTCACAATACTTGCCTACAAAGCATTGCTGGCTTTGTGCACTTGCATCCTCTGGCTGTCATGGCAACGAATTCATTCCATATTGCAAATTAACTTTTCTGGCAAACCTAATTCACAGCTGAGATTACTGAAGATACCGCGAACATTTGTTCAATTTATTACATTTCTCTCAACTTTGCCTGTCATCTCAATAGCTGTACCAGGCATCACTTCTGTTACTCCTTGCGACTACAAGCTTCTGGAACGCACTAGATTGATTTAGTTTTTGGCTATAGATAGGCTATCGATGTTGGATCACTTTCTGCCTCATGTTACCACATCAAAGGGTGATTGAACTGAGATCGCCAACTAGTTGTGTGGTTGTACTCAGCTGTAGTCGTCTGCAAGTATACTTTACCACAACTTAGCTTCAGGTCAACATCCTCGACTTTTCTTTTATTTTCGAGTGTCTGGCTCATTAAAATTTCTTTTAAACAATGCAGTTTGATAGTCGCCAATTTGAATATGCTGCCGGGCTCGCTGAAATTTTTGGTTACCAATGTGGTTTAACGCCCCTTTTTCCCCCACTAGGAGGTTTTGACATGATTCATAGGTTTGATACTTTCTGTACACACGATTAGTGATAGCTGATATGAATGACTCTCCATTGATGTCTACGTTAGGCATATGTGCAGCTAACAAAGTCCAGCGAGCTGTTTAATATGCACAGATGAGTTGCTAATTAGTTGCTGTGCGCAGACGGGCTGAGCAGACGAGCTGAAAGCTGCAAGCGTCATGTCACACTGAATCATTAGATAATTGCTACCCAGTCTGCCGTGTTGTCAAGTAGTGACAGTGTCAGCAAGTGCTCTTATTCTCTATTCTAGCCAATATACATCTTTGTTTACATTTAATGCTTACAGCTATTCTTCCTCATTCATTACTCAAAGTTGTTATTCCCTTCTGAAATCGTCCGCTCTTCATTTAGTAAAATTCCATTTTTGGCAGGCCTATCTTATTTTGGAATGAGTTCAGATGGCGTCTAGATGGAATTATGTTGCAAGTAACTTTTGAAATTTGAATAGAATTTTTTTTACGTGTGCTAGTATTTCACAGTCACACATATTTTGCTCATAAGTATTTGGAATTTTTAGTATTGTTTGTATAGCTTTTATTTTTGGATTTTCTCTGTTGCAAACTATCAACTGAAGTTATTATTATTTTTGATATTCTTACTATTTTTGGCATTACACTTTGCTGCATCATCTCCATTGTCTGCTGGTTTCCTCTCATCCGCTTCTCATGTCTGCGTATCTTAAGACTATCAAATAACGAGATTTTTTACATAGTAACAATATCTAGGGCTAGCTTGGCTTGTCATCTTCAAAGTGATTTAATCAATAATGGGGCCGTGCCTGACAACGCTAGTGAGCGTCTGCCCCACAGCCAGGGTGAGCAGCCAGCCAACTTACAACTTGTGTGGAGACAGCAAACCAAGTCCCATTCGTTTTTGTGGCAATCAGTCAGAAAACTAGTATTTATGTCAAGTTACGAACTGATTGCCCATATGCTGGTACTGTTAGACATGTACCTACACAGGGGCATGTCTATGCCTGACCTGTTCCCACTTGTCAAATCTTGCTGGTCACAACCCGCTTGTTTATTAATTTGCTACTTCAAATGTGGTGATTCAAGTGAGCTTCGGTTAAAATCTGTTTAGATATTGCATTTTGATTCACATTTTGTACCATCTGCACTAATTGTAATCTGATAACATCCACTAAACTCCTTCAAGTTTTGAGTGCTGATTAGTTAATAGAGTTATCCACTGTCTAGTGCCCATTGAAATGCATCATTCTATTGCATCACTGAATTTACTCAATTCCGCAATTAAGGTCTCTCCTTGATTAGATTGTTAATTATTTTTTTATGTACCATTTTCTTTAATTTTGGGATTAGTTTGCTAGATTGCTATCACTCACCACTGAGAGTATTTGATGTTGTAGAACATCAATTCCTTGTCCTATCAAACGATTGGTTAGTTGCTGGATCCAATACTTCTAACTGCTTGTTAATGTTATGCAAAGTACAGCCACAATTGCATCGTTTCATCTTTTTCAGATATTTGATATTCTGGAGTAATTCCCGTATACCAGCTCTGTATACAAAGACTTTTTCAATCAATGATATTATGCATTATATTGGTTGGTAGTAATTTTGTTAGTTACTTTACAACTACTGCTACTTTACAACTACTGCTACTTTACTACTACTGGTACTTCACTACTACTGTTACTTCACTACTACTGCTACTTTACTACTACTGCCACTTTACTACTACTGTTACTTTACTAGTACTGTTACTTCACTACTACTGCCACTTTACTAGTCCTCTCATTCCATTTACTCCCACTTCCTCTTACGTAGTTGTGTCCTTGACCTTGCTTTTACCAGATATGTAATTACAGAATTATTTCAAAGCGACCTCCACAAGATTATTGTCTCTCCACAACCACTCAGCTCGGACCATGTCAAGGTGTTTCTCTATCAAATACTCAGGGGTGAGTACATCTCTGGTGGGGATCACTGTGGTGGGTCTCTCACTTCCTTTGTGGTAGGTCTCTCAACTTGTGCTATCCTATATGGGTGATCTACTTTAATGGGGGTGAGTCCCAAGTTTTAAACTCGGTGGTCTTGCTGGGAGTATGGGCTGGATGGCCTTAGGGAACAGTGATAGCAGAGTAGAACAGCCAGCAGGTCACGCTGGTGTTATCTTCAACACCCAAAACCTGTCGACACACATTCATTAATATTATTGTTACGTCACAGTGGCGACCACAGACTGATATGAATGCAATCATTAACAACTTGCTCTTTGCCTACTATATTTATCTCATTGCGGTTTTGGAGCATTGGTGACAGTATCGCATATCTATTCCATACTCGGCCCAATAACCAACTCAGTTGATAGTTCAATTTGGTGGAGTGGAGACCTTTAACTGGTTGCGGAAAAGGTGGAGTCAGTTTCCATTTTCTCAAAGGAAGTGTGCAAATGTGCCAACAGTTTAGAGCCAAGCCTATTGGCATTAATCCATTATCAACGCTTTTTTTCTCCCCTGACAAACGGCTGTCACGCGCGATATGTAGATTATTGTATTCCCTTGCCATTTCCTTGGCTCAGCTGATCGGTACCATCTCCATGGCAACGAGCTTCTACTATTGGTGAGCGACACTGATGGGCTACAACGGAATCTTTTGTTTATTGACAAAAGTTTTGGTATTTAACAGTGTCGTGTAGTAGTTACTGGTGGTCTTTTTCACTGAATCAGTCTGGGAGCTTCTGGTTTCAAACGCCTGTTGAACTTATATTTTGTTTGGTTAGTATAAAAAGTGAAAATTTGGGGTCGCTTTTTACATAACTGTAAGGAAATGTTCGCCACGGGCTGGAAAGTGGTCAAAAAAAATTAGAAAATTGGTCGTGAAGCATGAAGTTTCACTTTTTCCAGCTCATTGTCTTCTAACAAAACGGGGTGTTACCTGTCTCATGTAGTAAAGTGCAGATGGATTACCTTGACATTGGCTACTAAGTAACGCTGCCACAAATCCACAAATCGCTGCCTATAGGTTGATTGATATCAGGCATGCCAGCTGACTCCATGCATTTTTACCTAATTTGTCAATTTTTGTAACTTTCATATTAAAAGTGAAGAAAGTTGTTGTAGACCGAAATCCCTGTTGGTAGAAGGGGGATTGTTGGGCGTTCTGTGGTTTGCAATCATATGTATTATGTTGTAGGCCTGAAATACCTGCATTCTGCTAGAATAATCCACAGAGACATAAAGCCTGGCAATTTGTTGGTGAATAGCAACTGTCAATTAAAGGTACGTGTTTCTTCCCCCTCAAAGGCTTACGCCTAAACCTGTGAATCCCACTCTAAGATGATATACTGGTCATTAGCATTTTCTGCAGGAAGTGATTCTGCAAGCAGCAGCGTTGCAGAAATTAATGAGATTTGATAGTTTATACACCATTATAAAAAGGAAATGGTTAGATGTACATGAATTTGGATAAGACGAGATGTAGGATGCTTTCTATTGGATGATTCAACCTGTCATTGACACCAAGCATAGCTATTGACACATAAAATTGTTATTTCAACAAATTGCTCGCATACTTGGCATATTTTACCACTGAGCACTATTACATGGTAACAAGTGCTCAGTCGCGACTGAATAGTTTTACTATTACTCATGCAAATGGTCATCAATCATATGGCGATAATTTTATGTTAATATTCATTTTCATCTTGAGACGCTACCCAAAAGCCATTTGCTGTGTTTCGGGGTAATAGGAGATCTGTAGGATTAGTGGTCAAACAGAGCGTTTTAATCAATTATTTCTGCCTTCCTACAGTTTAGCTGGTGGTTTCATTGGTACATCATCCGTCTTTGGGAATTTATAATAAAAGCTTTGATTCTGTACGCTTTTGCACATTAGTTACACTAAATATGTGGGAGTTGTCTCCCTCTTAGCATTGGTTGGCACTACGAGTAGTGTCAGATATATTACTCCAGATCATCAGGGTAAACTTCATTATAACTAGCAGGAAGGGGCGCTCAGAACTAAACGTGTAATAACCCATAATAGAGTTTTTATATGATCTTGATGTGGCAATTGCATCAGGGTTGGGTAGATTTGTTTCAATCAGTTTATTCTGGGTTTTATTTTGGTCTGAGAATTGGATGTAAAAAATGGTCAATATTCCTATACATTCTCCTAGTAGTTAGCTAGTAGTTAGCTATTTGTGGAAGGATGAGCGAGTGTGTGAACTTTCGCATCAAACAAAGCTGCGTGTACAAAACATTGTTATCTACGTACTAATAGCTAGTAGTTGGGCTCTGTGCCTCCCTCAAACACTGCTGACTATCATATTACGTTAGACTATCTCTAGCAATCTCATTATCTCTAACACATCCTTGCTAGCTTAGCTCATTGGCAGCATTTCTTGGTTGGCAGCAATTGTAGGGCATACTTTGCATTTACTGCTTGTCTCTTCCTTCTTCCCAATGCGTGTCATCGATGAATTGAGTTGGTGGATTTGGGAAGTTCCTTAGTAATAATGGTTACATCACATGTTCGATGACCTATAGAGTCGTGTCACTGGTACTAGGGCTACTGCCTTCTCTACTTGCAGATCTGTGACTTTGGTTTGGCGAGGGTATCTGAACCAGATGAGGACAGTAATATGACACAGGAGGTGGTCACGCAGTACTATAGGTCCCCAGAGATACTAATGGGTGCCACCCACTATGCATATGAAATAGACATCTGGAGTGTCGGCTGCATCTTTGCTGAATTGTTGAGCAGACGAATTCTGTTCCAAGCCAGTACTCCATTGAAACAGGTTAGTTATCTGGTGTAAGTCCCCCCCTCCCTCCGTCTCAATGTCATTTTATCAAATGGCTCTCTACCGTACGTCTGCATGTCGTAGCAGTCGCTGATAATTTTTTTTTGAGAAATGGCTAAAAAGAACTTGTTGGAATCAAAAAATTGCAAGCTGTGAATATGTGGCTGCAGTACCACTGCGCTGGGGTGAGTGACAACCGTTGAAGCTTGAGTTTAAAGCATAAATCTGCTTATGTAATAAATGTATCTGTGTAATCGCCCATGAAGAGATTATGTAATCACCGAGTTAAACTTTCGTGTAAAATTTACTAGAAACATTTTTACAATATTCAATGCCATCAGCCATTTTGGAAATTCTATCGATCGAATAATATTTTTTTCTCACGACTTTTTATGTACGTTAAGAACACTTAACTCCTAACGCATGACGAATGATCCATTCCATATCTTTTGCTTGTAATTTCCCTGCTCTTTCATCTAAAGCTAACTTTTGTGGTTATTATTCAAATATATTCATAGATGCGTTTTACCTGTCACTTCCTGACTCCACTGCGTGCCTAAATTATATCTATGAAAGATGAGTAGAATGGAATTATTGTATGCATTAGTCAGACATCTTGACAAGACAAAGAACAATGGAGAAGCATCCATTTGTCTTCTAGTGAATGCTCTAGTGCTGCAGCCCATGCAGTAACGAGTTAACCTCAGCTATGAATGCTGGGATAGTATCCTAGTAACAGAGATTATATGTACCATCGGTATCACTTCACACCAAAGTGTCAGCACCTGTTAACCTAGTCATAGTTTCGTGACTGTCTCCCGCCTCTTTCCACCACCACACCCATGCGGTCTTATAAATGTTGGAAATCTATAGTTAGCTTTGGAATTTTTAGTTTGTTAGTAAAAATTCCAACTAACAGGCAATTAAAGCCAAGTGGCTAAATCAAGCAAAAACTTCATGTGTGGTTGAATATTGATGGGCTAATGGTAGGTTGGAGATGTTTTCTCTCCTCCCTGTTATAAATAGATATAAGAGATTACATAATATTACATAACGCGCTAATGTTGCATTGTGTTGTGATCAGTAAGCTTTTGCGAATTGGTAAATCCTACCCTGGGAAGATGAGATTTTAGTTCATCCGAATCAACTTGTTTTCAAATTTCAAAATAGTCCCAAACCATGGTTTGCAGGTAAAATTATTTTGTTACAGTTGGACCTAATCACAAGCTTGCTAGGCACCCCGGACAAATCTGATATGAGGACGGCAGCGGATGGTGCTGTCAAACATATGAGAGAGCAGCCAAAGAAACAGCCGAGGTTGTCTACTCTATACACACTGTCACAGGACGCTACCCACGAGGCCGTGCATCTACTCTGTCAGATGCTTGTCTTTGACCCGGTAAGTTCAAGTGAAATGACGAAGATATTTTTTAAAATTGGGAAATCTGTAATATTTAATTTTTAAAGCTTGTCTTTCGATAGTTTGGTGCTCCGCAGACTTGTGCGGTACTGTTAATCTGACCGTAGCTATGTGAGGTCATCCAAGGCCGTACTTGTCACGGAACTTTCTAGAGCCGCCCAAGTAGGGCTAATTATTACTGGTGGCTAATCAACCCTTCAATATTCTAAATAATTACTGAAATATTTTTTGAGAATTAACGAAGTGGTTCGTTTGATCACTAGTTGAGTGACAGATTAGTAGCGCGCGATATAGATGACTGTTACATAACTCTAAGTGCCTCCATTTCGTTGGCTGGCCATCCCTCAAATCGTCTTATGATTTTTTGTCACCAGCTGATGAAATCTGCTGATTAGCATAAATATTAACTTATGTAGAAATTATTTATTACTGTTCTGATGAAAATGTTCCAGTTTCCGCTCTCAGATAAAACCGACCTTATCTCAAGTTATCAATTGTATCTCGATTTGCTCCTTTGCTTTTTATTAATTTATAATTATTATTTATTGTAAGGTTTAGTTTAAAGTGAGACTAGTATATATATATATATGCATGCATCAGCAACTAGTAGTTCACCAGCTTTTGTACCGCTCACTTGCTATTCATGCTACCAGCATGCATTGAGTTACTCTATATTCATGTTAAGGAGTTGTCTCCTTTTTAGACTAGGGTTGACT
The DNA here is from genome assembly GCA_945261195.1 of Cryptosula pallasiana. NCBI lineage: Eukaryota > Metazoa > Bryozoa > Gymnolaemata > Cheilostomatida > Cryptosulidae > Cryptosula > Cryptosula pallasiana. Next base: position 46,841,508 of record OX183133.1, on the reverse strand, counting down.
AGCGATAAGGTCATATTGTTAAAATAAATTCCATATCCTGTAGCTGCCAAAGATGATCTATTCTCAGCTGATTTTTGTCCATTGTTAGGTTGACATTCAATTTGACAGTAATTAAAATTGATAATTTATAGATCTTTTACGCTTTTGAAAGGAAATGCTCTAGATAAGAACCTATATATAGATGTGATCAAATAGGGGGGAGTTGGTGTCAACTGATCTATCTACTGACATTATCCAGCTACAGCTGAACTGATTGATTGGTTAGCCATACAAAACCTTGCCTCTTGTAAAGCATCTATTAATGTTATTAACATGCAATTAAATGAAAAATGTACCACCCATTCTATGTCCATTTGTGAGTCATAAGATCTGCCGCTATGTAAATAGCATGCAGTCGTAAGCTGCCCTTTATCCATACAATCAAACAAAGCCTTGTGTTAGCTAATGACCTTTTGAGGTTATTTGTTAGCTGACTTTTGTTTCTTATCTGTTTACTCTGGGTAGAATATTAGTTGCTTGGCATGTCATTGTATTCACTTGTCTCTCCGATGTCACTGTGATTCACTGTATCCTTCCGTCAGTGACACCTATCTAGCTCTTTGATACTAGAGATTGGAATGTAGTTTGTTTAGTTGTGGTATCAGCTGATGCCTTTCCACTAGTACATACAGCTTTGTACAGCGTTCTCTGCCTGCTTCATTATATTATTGTGTTATACATTCTGCCTGCAATAATCGTTAATTGCTTCACTATGGTGTATAATGGGCCTTCGTGTCTGTAATGGGGGACACGACTCCCAATTTGGTTCCAATTCAATTTTTTGCTCAATATGTGAAAAATTTCTCTGCTTGTCAATTGTGTCCACTGCACTGTTAGTGTATGTCTATGGCTGTTGTTTATGTTTATGGTTTTTTGTGTTTGCAGTCGAAGAGAATTACTACAGCAGATGCCCTTTCACATCCTTATCTGGACGACGGCAGAATGAGGTACCACTCTTGCATGTGCTCCTGTTGTCAAACAGCGCCAGCCAATGGCAACGCACATAGAGTGCTCCACCACACAGGTAAACGTGTAACAGAAAACTTTCTTTTATTTAGCATGAGAAGACAATTCCAAATTAGAAAACACTCATAAAACAATCATTATGCTTTTGCCTGCACGCGCTCTTTAGACATAGCCTTGGAGCCTGACTGTTCACGTCCCTTCAGCTATGACTTTGAATCTGATCTCACATCGATATCCAAGGCTAAGGATAAGTTGCACAGGCTTGTACACCAGAATGTCAATCACAGTATCCCTCTAACCATCAATCCTCACAGCGTTACCTATCGCAGGTTTAGCAGGTAAATTTGTTTACCTAGGCCACTAAAACTGTCGCACCTGCTATCTATATCATTAGTTATATGAAACTTTGTATGTTACAGTTCAACTGTTGCACATCACTCGGAGTTGCCTCCTTCTCCCCATGTGTGGGACTGATTGGGAGTTATTCACCCACACACTTGCTGTACTATCAGATACCAATGCGGCCTGAAATTCCATAAATAATCACCAGTCGAGCAGGGTGTTGGTTTGTGCATGATCTATTTGACAACATATGCCTGCATGCCATCTCTAAGGCTATGAAATTATTTAATCAAGTGATGGCTTGGAGAGACGCTCGCAGTGCCTAGTCAGCTCTCTACTATATTATATACAGTGTTGTGCTAGACGCTGGCAGTATCACCCTTCTATTCAGTCAAACAGGATATAGGCTGAGCTTTGGCCTTCACATTACACATATTTATAGAATCTTATATTATGTATAAATTATTTTTCCCATTTCCCTCGGGCTATTCTTATGGACACATTAATTAGCTTATAGATTCTCTCACTCCGTCTACCTGTCTTTATTTGTTTATTATTTCTTGTGTGGTGTGGGGAGAGTTTTTGTTCTACTTTTATTACATTTAAATATTTCTATACGAAACGAAGAACACCAAAAAATGAAGCAGTTACTGAGTTGTGTGCCTTGCCATTGGTGAGGTAGCCATGCATTGATGAAGCAGACGATATACTCAAACATGACAAAAGCTAGACCACCCACAATGCTCAAAGCTTGTCATGCGGCACCAAAATATGTCCTGTAGTTCCACTTACATAACCAATGGCAAGGTGGCACAGCGAATCCATTACATCCGCTCTCTTGTTTTCTCTTGTAAGAGTACACGCTAGTATTAACACAGGCTTTTGCCATTGCTTTGGGCTTGTTCTAATTTACACCAACTTGCCTTCAACTAATTTTATGTGAACATTTAATAATAATTTTTTTATTTAAAAGATCAGTTTTGGTGCTTGAAATGTAGAGTTTCGTTTCAATTGAGCCAATCTCTTAGTCCACTCAATATCATCGGTCCAAATAAAAGCATCATATTAATTTTTTTGACAATTAAATAATAAATGAGATAGAAGAAGTGTTGTATGACATTTTGGTGTGAGCTGACACTGTTTTATATATTGTAATAGTGGAATTTAGATAGTAGAACAGTAGATAGTATACGGGCACTGTACCACACACCCTATATATTATATGCATAGCCTTATGCTCCTCTCTGGTGGTTATGTACAGCAGTTCTTGTACCTCTATATATTATAAGAATAAAGTTATAAAACTTGACTCGTTGTCTCACAAATGTCTGTTTGTGGTTAATTTTGTGAAAATAAGCAAGATGAGCAAATTTCACGGTCTGGAAGAACATCGAAAAAGTCATCTGATCTGTGTGAAAAAGAAGACAAAAAAAGTTAAAATCATGTATAAATATGCAAACATACCGAGAGCGTGCAAATAAGCAATACAGTTATATATACAACATAATAAATTGGATCTTTGAAATATCATGACCTATTTACTGCTCTTTGTCTCGTGGAATTCCCAACACCTCAACGCAATATAGCTGATCATCACCCTGCTGACTTTGATATCCACTGCATACTCACTAGTCTATGCATGACATGGATGACTCTCCATCATCACGTTTCTCCCTGACGTGGTAGTTGTCTACCCAGGGTTAGAGCAACTCCAAAATTGAATAAGCTGTACAGGTTCAATAACTTCCTCTCTGGCACTAGGCCCAGAAACACAAAAACAGTTACAATAAAACAACCTTTATTTTACAAACTACTTAAAGTGTGCGTAGCAGAAGTTCAACAGCCGATGACTGATGCGACATCAACCTTTAATAGGCTTACTCCAAGGAAATAGTCATACCAAATAAGGAGTTATCCAATCATAATACCAGGCAGTCATTTCAGTGTCCTGTAATGCGAAATCTAGCCAATAAAAATAAATACGCAGTGTTAGTAAATAAAAACAGCTGACCACGAGGGAGTAGTACTAGTGGTAACATCCAACATCTCCTCTAGGGCGTGTCCTGCCTTATTGCACCATCTAAAGTCTCTGCACTGGTACCTTCTCGACATATCTTTGTGTTGGGTGACAATTTGGTGCCTTGCAAGCACCTAAAGCTATTTGTAGTGTGGGGCCCATTGTGAATGCCTGGGTCAGAATTGCACCCTGGGCTCACCCAATGCCCGACTATGGGTAGCTCACCCATTCTGGCTGCTCTGTGTTGGTGTAACTTACTAATCTACTGGATATTTCCTAAAGTTTGTTTGTTTGTCTATATGAGGCCGATAAAAGGCTAAGGGGAGCAACCTTCAAGGTCATTTTGCAGTCATATTCTGCTTGAAGTTTAATTTTTTCTGCAAATTTAATTTCGACCATGAATTATTTTTCCTGGCGGTGACAATCATTAAAGTCCATCACATCCCTTTCACCTGTTTGCGTAGATCTGAATCATCATTGAAGATGTTTTGTTTTGGTTTTAGATGAATATTATGAATATTGTCCAATTTTTCTTGAAATTTTGCTTGTATATGATGGTGCAGCTCTACAATGTGTAATAAGTATTTACAGTGTGTATAACTTTTGTGTGTATTCGTATCATTACCAGCATACGTTCTACATCCAAATGTACTTCAAGTGATTCAAAGAGGGAAGCAATCATTTAGCAATTTACAAAAGAGCAGCTACCTCAGATTCTTTCAAATGACAACTTATATAATCATTGACCTACACAATCTTATCCTAGACAACAGTATTGTTCACCACCACATACATGTACCTATTATATTTTCTTGCATCTTATTCTGAGGAACAGATAACTCCATAATTCTAGGTAGGCATATCTACCCTGGAGCACATCTCTAGCCAGGTGGTGGCTATTGAACAGTGTTACAATAAAGGTTGTAGTATGTAATGTACATGACTGATGTATGTAGTATGTATGACTGATGTATGTAGTATATATGACTGATGTATGTAGTATGTATGACTGATGTATGTAGTATATATGACTGATGTATGTAGTATATATGACTGATGTATGTAGTATGTATGACTGGTGTATGTAGTATGTATGACTGGTGTATGTAGTATGTATGACTGATGTATGTAGTATGTATGACTGGTGTATGTAGTATATATGACTGATGTATGTAGTATATATGACTGATGTATGTAGTATATATGACTGATGTATGTAGTATATATGACTGGTGTATGTAGTATGTATGACTGATGTATGTAGTATATATGACTGATGTATGTAGTATGTATGACTGATGTATGTATTATATATGACTGATGTATGTAGTATGTATGACTGATGTATGTAGTATATATGACTGGTGTATGTAGTATATATGACTGATGTATGTAGTATGTATGACTGATGTATGTAGTATATATGACTGGTGTATGTAGTATATATGACTGATGTATGTAGTATATATGACTGATGTATGTAGTATGTATGACTGATGTATGTAGTATGTATGACTGATGTATGTAGTATATATGACTGGTGTATGTAGTATGTATGACTGATGTATGTAGTATGTATGACTGATGTATGTAGTATATATGACTGGTGTATGTAGTATATATGACTGATGTATGTAGTATATATGACTGATGTATGTAGTATATATGACTGATGTATGTAGTATATATGACTGATGTATGTAGTATATATGACTGATGTATGTAGTATGTATGACTGATGTATGTAGTATATATGACTGGTGTATGTAGTATGTATGACTGGTGTATGTAGTATATATGACTGATGTATGTAGTATATATGACTGATGTATGTAGTATGTATGACTGATGTATGTAGTATGTATGACTGGTGTATGTAGTATGTATGACTGATGTATGTAGTATATATGACTGATGTATGTAGTATGTATGACTGGTGTATGTAGTATATATGACTGATGTATGTAGTATATATGACTGATGTATGTAGTATATATGACTGATGTATGTAGTATATATGACTGGTGTATGTAGTATGTATGACTGATGTATGTAGTATGTATGACTGGTGTATGTAGTATATATGACTGATGTATGTAGTATATATGACTGATGTATGTAGTATGTATGACTGATGTATATAGTATGTATGACTGATGTATGTAGTATATATGACTGATGTATGTAGTATATATGACTGGTGTATGTAGTATGTATGACTGATGTATGTAGTACGTATGACTGATGTATGTAGTACGTATGACTGATGTATGTAGTACGTATGACTGGTGTATGTAGTACGTATGACTGATGTATGTAGTATATATGACTGATGTATGTAGTACGTATGACTGATGTATGTAGTATGTATGACTGATGTATGTAGTATATATGACTGATGTATGTAGTATGTATGACTGATGTATATAGTATATATGACTGATGTATGTAGTATGTATGACTGATGTATGTAGTATATATGACTGATGTATGTAGTATATATGACTGATGTATGTAGTATATATGACTGGTGTATGTAGTATGTATGACTGATGTATGTAGTATATATGACTGATGTATGTAGTATATATGACTGATGTATGTAGTATGTATGACTGATGTATATAGTATATATGACTGATGTATGTAGTATGTATGACTGATGTATGTAGTATATATGACTGATGTATGTAGTATATATGACTGATGTATGTAGTATATATGACTGGTGTATGTAGTATGTATGACTGATGTATGTAGTATATATGACTGATGTATGTAGTATATATGACTGGTGTATGTAGTATGTATGACTGATGTATGTAGTATGTATGACTGATGTATGTAGTATGTATGACTGATGTATGTAGTACGTATGTTTTGATTGATACTTTAGGCAAAGTTATATTTGTATGACTTTCCTGGATTACCACCAGCATCGGCTGATTCACTAAAACGCTGTGGCTGTCAGCTCAGAACTGTGAGCTGCTTCCTGTACAATAAAAGAACTGAAAAGCTTAAGCTGCAGGCTAAAGGACCCCCTCCCTCCCCTCCTCCCCCCCCCCCCCTCCCTACGAAACATATGATTAGCATTGCAGCTTTCTCACGTCAGTTTTCACTCATGAAACTTGGAAACAGCTTTCTTGTGTTCATAATCATAAAAAAATGTTTCAAGTTTTGCTGTTTCTCTGGAAGACAACTCATTCAGCAAGGTGAGTCATTACAAGATTAATCAACTGTCTGCAGGTAAATGCTCAATCATTTGTTTTTGTGACAGGTTACAATTCCTGCCAGAGTAGACTTCTCTATAACATATATCACTCTGTCTGGTGCATGTATGTGTTGGTTACTGGACATGAATACACAAACTCCTCATGAGAATTGGCTAGAGACTTTGCTGTGGTTAAAGCCTGCATTCACCGAATGTTGGTAAACTTTGTATTTGTTGTATCTAATGAGATGCTGTGCTGTGATGGCCGGGCAGTTTATATAGCTGCAGAATTCAGTCATCGGTAGTCATCTTTCCCGAGGTAAGATAACTCCTGTAGTAAGCCTGTCCACTTATTTATCTGTCTATAGTTCATTGTTTATTGTGAGTATGGAAAACCTCTCCATTTTATTTTGGAAATGAAAGGTTCTGCGACAGCATTGAGCTGTGATGTAATTACTTTTACTGATCTATCAGCTCCTCGATTCACTCTGTACGAGGGACAGGTATGAATACGCAAGGATAATAAAGTGACAAACGTAATGCTTTATTTGTAGGGGTAGAAGGAAGAAACGCCATTATTTACTCAATAGGAGATGCAGCGATTATAACAACATCAAAAAGTTTTATTCTATCAATCATGTTATCTTTTTATCTAAACATATATATATGCTGCCATAACTGTTATATAATACGGCATATAGATGGTATCTGATATATATGATATGTCATTACATATGAGATGTGGATATGTAAGCCGTATATCCAAGTATAATTAATCTCACTGACAGCTGATGTTGTCTGAGTTAATGAGGCAATAAAGCTGGTAAACCAACATAGACGCAATGCTATCTGATATGATAATATTAAGTTTTATAGTCAGTTAGCTAAGAAGACATTACGGCTGATTACACCGACATACAGTTTGTATACATAACCAATACATATCTGACCCGTTGAAACAGCACTCAACTATTGGCACTCTCAATCTATTGTGTTTGTTGTCAATGAAGGCTATTGAACACGATTACCTTCTACCTATGTTTACCAAGTCTTATATTTTCATCGATGAATGCCTCATAATACTACTTGAATTCAAAACAGTAGCGAGCGAAAGGGTGGAGACAGCAGCGGGCTGAGATTACTTGCCAAGTCTGTGGCCTTCCAATAAATTGTCCAACTTCACCAACTGACTAATGCTGATCATGTCTCAAACAAGGTATGTTTACATATGCGATAGCTTGAACAGCTTTTGTGATTGTTTTTCAAGTGCCTATTGACTATTTGTTAATCGAATGCAAATTTAAATCTCTACGCCCCTAGATTGAATTTTTACTTAGCGGCTCTAGTCTGTAAGTTGTTACTAAGCGAGGTCGCTAATGACAACAAATCTGCTAAGATGGTGGGCTACCCAGTCCGCACTGTAAGGTGATATTATCAAGGCTGTAATAACATCGGTAGACTTTTTTATATTTTGGTTCAACACAGAATATGTCTCGTGCCGGGATAGCTAGCCGCCCTATGACCCAGCAATCTGGGAGCAGGCTGCCGATACTACCAGCGATACAGCACCCTATGTCATCCATGGCACCAGGGCCTGCTCAGATAGACATTGTGGGAGGTAACGCTCGGCTCTCTGCATCTGGAGGTAGACCACTTGCCGCTGAGCAGGATTACAAGATACCTAAAAGACTAAGTACCGCAGGAAGTGTTGGAAGCAACAGGTCGGGCTATGACAGATACAGAGAGTCAACACCTCAGAGAGCAGAGGCTATACCAGAAGGTGTGCAGGTTACAGTGGGTGACCCTAGTAAAACTAGAATGCCTATCTTTGGTGAGTGCTTTTCTTCTTTCCTTTCTCATTTCATCGCATTGTCCGCCTCTGTTATCTCCTTCCTCTTTGGAAAGTTCATTTCAACTTGCCGCGAGTTTGGCGCTATTTATTTCAATGAGTCTAGTTTGTGGCTTTTTTGTTAGTGATTAATTTTCTCTCCTCTTTCCTCGTGTTGTGCGTGAGCTGTCAAGTTGTGTTTGAAGGAAATCGAAGTCAAATTGGGAGTAGAGAAGCCATCTTGAGTAGAGTGTCCAGTCGCCTGTCGCAGGCATCCACCCAATCACGGCTGGAGATCGATGAGCTGGAATCTATAATTAAAGAGAAATGTCGATCTCATTTCCACGAGGTGCAGAAGAAGTTTAAAGATAATGACCCTCAAGGTCAAGGGAATGTCAACAAGTAAGTTATAACATAGCAAGAATGAACCACACATAACCTATTGTTGTTGTACATCAGCCAACAGTATTCAGACATCCGTTAGCGGCGTCAACAGAGTTTGTGTGAAAAACTGATAAGATTTTAATTCTCTTTACGACTGATAAAGAGTTGAATGCTTTGCATAGCAGACAGTTTAATGCTTGCGCAGTTCCCTCATCCGCTGATACAATATTTATTTGACAAATAGTCTTATTTGTTTTTGACAAAATCTTTCAGTTTCTATAAAAGAAGCTTCTAAGTTTATGCTACAGCGTTTATTTATAATATAACTTAGATTGCTAATTAAATACAGCAGAGAATTCTGCTGTCTCGGGCTGATGGTAGTAGATGTCATAGACATCAAAGCTTGGCAGACGTAGCGAGTTACACCAGCCGCTGATTATTGGTTACTTCCTTTATAGCAATGATTATTACGTCTGCTGAGATTGAAACCTGAACAACGCAAACTATCGATAGCGTTTGTTTGATGTGATAAAATATACTCATTGATTAGACGCATAATATTAGATCATATCGTGGCAAAACCAACTAATACACCTGTTAAATGTATTACACGCTAGCTTCCAGGTGAACTCGCACTGGCTTTTAATAATCTTATGATAAATCACTTAAAGATCATTTGTGTAAGATTTAATCCATGCAAAAGATTACGTGTGAACTCAGCAAAAAATGCAATTTTTTCTCTATAAAATAGAATGGCATATTAGTCGTATAGCCTCAGATTGTTTTGTGTGTGATGCAAAGTAATCTACTTTTGGTTTGAGTTAAAACCTTATAATTAGTTAAGTTACTGTACCCCACATCTCTCCAAGGCCTACTTAGCCGTAATACAACTGAAGATTAAATCAATAGCTTTAAAAAGTTATTGTATTATTGATAAGCGCACAACGGGATTTGATGAAAAGGTAGGATCGGGTTGAAGTAGGCATACAGATGCCACAAAACGTGAAGTTTATTAAACAGTTACAACAATATTGAGATTGCTTGTGTTACAAACAAGTACACATTCCCTAATGCTGCCATAGACAGGTGCTGGTGACATCCAGGTGGCAGCGCTTCTCAGCTGCCGTTATCTAATACTCACCTGTGTTCTTATAGGGAAGCTTTGCATAGAATAGTGACAATGATAACAGGTAGAAACGTGAGTCAGCAGCTCTATCAACAGATGCTACACAGAATCGGACTGCACGACAAAAATATTATTCATTTTGCTGAATTTTTCTCCAAATTTCGAATATTGCCGAGCAGCGCCTACCCACAGTGGATGACGTCCATTAACAAGAACTTCAACGACAGACCAGTGCTCAATGCAGTGCAAGTTCATTCGCTCTTGAAGGAGAAAGCTAGACAGAGGTAATAGTTTATAGCCTGAGAACTTATCATTACTTGTATATCGCACCACTGAATCCCACATATAGTTCTCTCATCACAATTGGTTTAATTTGAAAGCTGAAATTGAATAAGCAACTTTCTTATCTTGGTAACTAAAACTTTTTTTCAGTTTTTTTGAAGCTGTGTAGAGATCTTGATTGTTGAACTGTTCACCTCTCCCACGCTACTTGTTTGTACTAACATTGTATCCATTCAGCCGTGCAGGCTTTGCTTATGGCACTGTTAGCTGACTGTTTACTCAAACTTTCTAAATCTTTCACACCCTTCTTGGCAAAATACATCGGTGTAGCATTTATTGTTATTCAAAATGTAAAATATTGTATCGTTGCTGTCGATTAGAGAGGCTGTCAATAATATTGATGGCTGACTGTTGCTATGTATTGACTGAGTGTATTCCATTGTCTCATAGAATACTGTATGGCAGGTAAACTTTAGACTATACCACCTAAGTAGACACAGTTTGGTCTGAATAGATCAATTGTGACTTTTTCTAGCATTTCTCAGCAATAAATTTTGTATCTGCTTTTCCTGTCTTGTCTGTCTGTTTGTATTTAGATCGCTTTAGCGTGTAAACATATTTTAGCAACCTTATAACTTGTGTGCGTTTGTGCACTGCGTTGATATTGTACATAGACTTTGTACCATACATTTATAATCCATAGACTTGTCATTGAATGATAATCTAAAAGCTTCAGTATTTCATTGCTGCTGCGTGTCACTACACCTATCTGTATATACAGCAGTTATCACTTACATGCAGGGTTCTGGACGTGGCAGATTTAGTACCTCAGACAAATCCTGGTGGTGCATCTCGACTGCTCAAACCGGAGTTTAAGAATGCATTGAATAAGCTTATGTTTAGCATGGACGATGATGAGTTTGAGAGGCTGTGGCAGAAGTAAGAGAGAGAATAATAAAAACTTAGTTGCTTTTGTTTTGATATACAGACATAAAATGGAAATATATTTTCACTTAGCAAACAAAATTTTAAAACTCAGTCAAAAACTGTATCAATCAGGGCATAAACTTAAAGTAAAGTCACCTCAATAGGCCTCGATACTTTATACTGATGCTTCACACAGAAGGGAGTAAAATTCTTTGCAAAAAACAGTATGCTAAATTTATAATAATTAAAATGGCATTTCCTCTTTGGTGTACACTGCAGTATGTTAGTAGTAATATATGAGCAGATCTCCCTACCAAGTGTTTTTTTGTGGATTAGACCTTGGAGGTTATGCAATGGGTTACGACGTTGGATGAATTCGCCGAGTTTATATTGTATTTTACTTGAGGGGTACTTGAGTGGCATTTGAGTGGCATTTAAGTGGCATTTGAGTTTTTGATTATTTTTTTACTTATTTTGAACTTATATGGCATATAGATTTTGCATGTATGGCATTTGATTTTTTTGATAGTTTTAACATTGTATATAAATGAAAACGTGATAAGATTGTATGGTTATTGGAAGTTAAGATGTCGACAGAGGATGATGTTGAGATGAGACCGATGAATGAAGTTGATACTATTGATGGTGCTGAACGTGATATGATAGATGTTTTACCGAGTATGAAGCGTAAAGCGTTGATAATTATGATAATTTTGGTATTTGTCGTAGGGCTTTCCACTTTTGGAGGTGTTACTGAGTTTAGTATGTATGAAGAAGCTATGGAAAAAATACAAAAAGCGAGAAACTCTCCTGTTGGAATCATAAATGAAACTACTGTTGATTGATGAACATCTTTTTATGATGAATGGGAAACCTGAAGATTATGACCCGACGATGCGATCTCCTTTTACAGCAATGATTGCAGGACCAACTGGATCGGGAAAGACGCAAGCGATTTTTCGAATGATTGAAGCTAGTCAGACTATAGCACACCCTCCACCAACAGAGATTCACTACTGTTATGGAGCCTACCAAAAAGCCTTTGATGATGTATCAGGAGTGATTTTTCATGAAGGCATGATAGATATAACAGTGAGTTTTCCCAGAGATGGTAAAAATCGATGGCTGATAATTGATGATCTCATGGATGAAGTTTCTGGTAAAGCTGATGCTAATGCTTTGTATACAAAACATAGTCATCATTTGAACATAAGTGTGTTTTTTATTGTTCAGAATCTGTTTTTAAAAGGAAATCGTACAATTTCCTTGAATAGTCATTATTTTTTTCTTTTTAAAAACCCTAGAGATGCTTCTTCTATTTCCTATTTGGCTCGACAATGTTTTCCATCAAAAATAAAATATGTACAAGAGGCTTTTGAAGATGCGACAAAGAAACCATACTCTTATTTACGAATAGATACGACTCAACAAACGAATGATCAATATAGACTATTGGGAAATTTTACATCAGTTCTCCCTATGATATTATATGTACCCAAGTAAAAGGATATAAATACAATTACTATTCACTTCACCTCAATCATATTTTGTTATTCAACGACGCAACACGAAAGCATTATAATGTCTAAAGCTTTGGAGAAAAAATTAACAAAAAATGCAGCTGTGTTGTTATCGCTCAACAATACAACCTTTGCTATTCAAAAGTCTGTTATAGCCAAAGCCAAAAAGGAGTTTATTATGACTCTAATGGAATGTGCTAAAGCTATTATAAATGGAACGATACCATTGACATCATCTCAGTATAATGAGTTGCAGCGAAACGTGAAGGATATTAGCGCTTTAGTAAGAAAATCAACGTTAGATGATAAGAAAGCTGTATTGCAAAAAGGAGGATTTTTAGGTGCTCTACTAGGACCTATCATCAGCAATATAGTTCCTGGGTTACTTAAAAGTGTGCTAGGCGGAGGGAGAAGATAAAGATGAAACTCTCAACACGAATGATGCGAAATAGAATGGCGATTTTAGCTCTGGATGATCTGAGTAAGAAAGGAAAAATCGCTATAGTCGAAAAGGCTAACTCAGATTTGTTTCAATCATTGATAGAAAGTGTTAAAAATATTATATTAGGTAATGTTCCTCTTGATTCTGAGCAGTTTATTGAGTTGCAGCGTTACAAGAAGGAGCTACATAAACTTAGTGGTAGAGGGAGAGTTGATGATAAGCGTAAAATTTTGATTCAGAGTGGTAGAGGGAATCTTTTGGATGCTATTATAACACCTATTGTATCTGTTTTATCATCAATAAAAAGATGAATCGTCAGCCTTTAACATTCTCCAGACGTAATTTTATACTCACTGAAGATGAATACTATAGATTAACGGAAAGAAAGGATGATAAAACAGTGGTAAAGGAAGAGAAAACCAGACCTCCATTGTATTATAATCCTATGGAAGCTATAACAGTGAGAAATATGAAGCGAAAGCGAAATGATCTACTGGAAACGGCTTATGATTCTGACTTATCCTCATACGAAAAGTTAGATGAAAATGTTGAAAACCTACGTAGGTATTTGTCTGATGTCAAAAAGATTAAAAATAACCAAAACCAGACACAAAAGGATAGTTGGAATCTCATTAAGAAAAAAAAGACAGAGTCTACTTTTCCTTTGGCCAATAGCACAGTTATCGATAATAAACCTAATGTCTTTTCACCAAATGTTGATAAAGACAATGAGTTAGAATCAGTGAAAGTGGTTGATGATGATGATGATATTGGGATGGAATTAATAAAAGGAAGGTTGTTTGATACTGAAGACACAACCTTACTAGGAAGTACATTTCTTACTGATGGAGAAGATGAGCACGATAGTGAAAGCGAAAATTTAAAAGATTTTGAAAAAAAAGCAGCTGATTTAACAACAAAAAAGAGTGATCAAACGATCGCTGTCAGAATGTTGAATAATCTGAGTAAAATTGGTAGATTCGACTCGGAGAAGAACAGACTGAAAATTGGAGAACATTGGTTGAATCCTAGGACTTCCAAAACTTTACTACGAGACGTTCTAACCGAAGGAGGTAAAATACAATCGGGAAATACCAATTACAGTAGATTTAAAAGCCTGCTAACTGATGAAGGAATCACAACTGTCAGAAAATCCCCGCATCGAACACGTAAGACTCAGAAGAAAAAGTTGGTCGTTCCCGGTACTAATTCATGGACATCGACACGCTAAAAGAGTTGTATTACAATCCTGCATTACATACATCTCTACGAGGAGCTAGAGCTTTACTGAAAGCTCGTAGAAAACGAGAGGGAGAAAAAAGAATCCGTGAATGGTTGAGTGGTGAGGATGCCTACACGTTACATAAAAAAGTTGTAACCAAGTTTAAGCGTCGTCCTACAATTGTAGCTGGAATAGGGGAGCAGCTACAGGTAGATTTGATGGATGTTCGATCTCGAAGAGATGAAAATAATAATACAGCATTTTTACTGACTGCTATTGATTCTTTATCTAGAAAAGGTTGGGCTGTGCCGCTCATCAACAAATCAGGACCGGTAGTAGCAAGAGGATTGAGAAGAATACTAGAAGGGGAAAACTATAAAGCTTTACAATCTGATAAAGGTAAAGAGTTTGACAACGTCAATGTCAAGACTCTGCTGGCGGAAAAAAAGATCAAGCGCTTTACAACCGAAAATGAAACGATAAAGGCATCGATGGTGGAGCGTTTTAACAGAACTTTAAAAGAGAAGATATATAGATATTTGACATATAAAGATGACGATAGATACATTGATGTTTTACCAGAAATGGTTAATGCATACAACAACACAATTCATGGTGCTATAGGTATGAGACCAAATGATGTGAATTTTCAAAATCAAGAACTTGTATGGAATCGTGTGTATGAAGGAGGTGAACATAGTTTAACTCAAGAAGCAAAACTAAAGGTTGGGGATTATGTGAGAATAAGTAAGGCAAGAGGAGCGTTTGAAAGAGGATACACCCCGAATTGGACGATTGAGATTTTTATAATCACCGATGTACTTATTGATGAAAAACCTGTTGTATATAGGGTGAAAGATTTAGCTGAGGAGATGATCGATGGTACCTTTTACGAAAAAGAGTTGCAAAAAGTAAAAAAACCCACGATTTTCAGAATTGAAAAGATACTGGGAAGAAGAATGAGAAGAGGTAAAAGACAGATTCTGGTTAAGTGGTTAGGTTATGGAGAAAAGTTCAATGACTGGGTAGATGAATAGTTTATAAGGAAACAACGCTTGATATAATCATCATACGTTGGGAAAATGTCGATGCTGATAACTTTACCCTCAAACTCTAGTGGTGAAGAGTTTCCTGATAATAACAATTCCGAATTTACAGTGAGACTGTATAAATATTTGGTTATCAATGGCGGTAAATGGGAGGTAGCTCTGCTAGATATGACTTATTCTAATAATTGGAAAAATGTTACCGAAGGGAAAATATATCTAGAAAAGACTAATGTCTCCGGTAAAAGCGAAAAGTCCTTCATCCTAATCGGTAATGGAAGATATGATAGTATAGAGGAGTTGGAGGAGATTATACGAAAGAGAATGAATGAAATGGATTTAGACAAGAAATTCACCATCTCCTACAACAAGATCACCAACACCGCTTTACTAACTAACAGTGATCCTGATACTGCCATAAGCTTTTCCAAAGATATAGCATATATTTTTGGATTTGAATCAAAAACTACATATCCTCGTGGTAGATACAATAATATCACACCTCCTGATATAAATTCAGGTTTAACATCCCTGTATGTTTATTCCAACATTGTTGATAATAGAATGGTAGGAGATACGAATGTACCTTTATTGAGAGTAGTTCCAGTTCAAGGAAAGAAGAATAGTGTTGTGTATCAAGAATTTAAAAATCCTCACTATGTTGACGCTTCATCACTAAATAGTGATATGATTAAAGTACT
This sequence comes from Cryptosula pallasiana, assembly GCA_945261195.1. Lineage (NCBI taxonomy): Eukaryota > Metazoa > Bryozoa > Gymnolaemata > Cheilostomatida > Cryptosulidae > Cryptosula > Cryptosula pallasiana. Next base: position 46,825,455 of record OX183133.1, on the reverse strand, counting down.
TATAACGAGTGACGACGGTCAACGAATACCATTTGATGGTGGAAAGGTTGTGTTGACGGTTCACTATAGAGAGAAAGAATTATAATGAGTTTGGTACGATACACCCCTGAGGATTCAAAAGATTTTTTTGATGAGTACTACAAGATGCAAGCTGGAAATGGAATTGGAGTGTATAGTGGACGACGAGTGATGCCTAATATGAGAGGAAATGGACTTGGTAGTATTTTTTCAAGTTTACTTAAATCTGCAGCACCAATGCTGAAAAGAGGAGCAATTAGTTTGGGGAAAAGAGCATTGTCTGTAGGTGGAAATGTAGCGCGTGATGTCATCGATGGTCAAAGTTTTGCGGCGTCAGCAAAGAAGAGGGGATTGGCAGAGTTGAATGATCTAGGGGGAGATGTGCTCAATGCAGTCCGTCCAGATAGAATGAAAAGGAGAAAAACAAGAGGTGGAAAGAAGAGGAGAGGTGTTGGTAATCGTGGTATATTTTAATAGCAGTAGAATCCGGTATAAAGACAGCTGAGCTTGATATCTATATTCATTAAGCGGTAACGCTTCAAGCATTCATCACTCGCAAAAGATGGCTAGCCTAAATGGAACAACAGGTAATAAGTTGGAAGGTTCTTCCTACAACATAAATCCAACGTTGGATGTATTTGCTACGGAACCAACAAACATATCGGTAGAAAGATCGGAATATGTTGTCATCAGACCTGATAGGTTAGATCCTTATGGTAGTATTGAGTTAACCTTGTCAGGGAGCACTGAACATTACACAGATCTTTACAACTCGTTTCTGCAAGTTGAAGCCACGGTTGTTCAAGATGATGGAACCAATATTACAGGTAATGATGATGATGCAGTTGTGTGGATGGGGGATTCAATGCATGCATTATTCAGTGAGTTGAAAATGTCGATAGAAGGAACCACCGTTGAATACGCTAACAACTACGGTTTACGCTCCTACTTTTCACAACTACTCGAAAACAGTGCAGAAAGAAAGAAATATCAAGGTAAGATGGAAGGATGGTTGTATGATGATTCAACTAGCAAAGACGGTGCTGATCACAAAACCGCTGATAAGAAAAAGAGGAGAGCTCTAATCATAGGTGGAAAGACAATAGAATTAACTGGAAAACCTCATCTCGCATTATTTCAGCAGAAAAAACTAATAATACCAGGTCCTACTATGCAGCTGGAGTTTGAGCGTGCCTCCGGCAAACTAGCTTTGTTTGCTGCAAATGAGGCGCCTGCAGGAGGAGCAAAGATTAGAATTGATAAATTTGAACTTCATCTTTGTAAAGTTAAGGTGAATCCTACAATACAAAACTCCCAACTCAGTTTGGCATTGGAAGGCCACAACTACATTTATCCTGTTGATCGAAAACGGATAAAACTATATGGAATTCGTTCTGGTGTTGCGCAGATCGACATCACTTTGGAAGAAAACAAACAAAAACCTAAACAAATTTATTTAGGTTTAGTTAATCACAACGCAATGAACGGACGTTTCGCCTTGAATCCATATAGAATGCAGCATGCTAGTGTTGATAGTATTGTATTGAGAGTTGGTGATTGTCCAATTGGAAGGAGATTTGAACCAAATTATGCTAGAGGAATTTTTGGAAGAGAATATCATCAGTTTCTACACGCTACCGGAACTTTGCTTGAAGGCGATAGTCTTGGTATTACGAAAGAACAATACCTTGATGGTACTACACTTTATGGATTTGATTTGACTGGTGATTTTCTTAAAGAAGGTTTTCACTCTATGAAAAATGTCACAACAAGTGTGGAAATTCGTTTTAGCGCTAACACGACGGATGGATTATCCCTGGTAGCATACTTTGTAAAAGACGGTGTGTTGGAGATGGATAGCATTCTTCAATTAACTATCGGAGGCGACGCAGTGCTTTAAACAGAAAGTTACAGATGAATACCATACAAATTCGTTCGATCTTATCTTCAGACGTTTTATGTCAAAGCGTAGGGATTCATGTTGGAGCTAGAGAACAGTTTTGGAAGCAAATTTGCAATTTTCCAACAGGATGTTTCGTATTCAACACCCATTATTCTCATCAACCCGGAGAGCATTGGTTGGCTGTGTACGCTAATGATTCAGAGGTGGATTTTTTTGACTCGTTTGGACGTTCTGTTTCCTTTTATCCGGATGTAAATGAAATACTAAGTATTCATGGAGGATATGAAACAATACGAAGTAATGAAACACAACTACAAAGTTTTTTGTCAACTGTATGTGGCGACTATTGTGTATACTTTTGTTTACTGAGAAGTAGAGGATGGAGTATGGATGAAATTGTTAAAAGTTTACGAGACATAGGAGATAGTGAGATGAGAGATCACTCAATACGGAGATTTATCATACAGACCTATCCTAACTTCGAGTTCATAGAAGATAATACAGTAGAAGGAATAGATGGTGTACATATACAAGGAACTAATTTACTAAGTAAATTGTTAAAATAAATTATTATAATTGATTTTTATTTGATATAACAAATATAATGAATAAAATACAACTTATCTCATTATTTGTGCTAAACACTACAGAACCTATAAAAACTATTATTTTGTAATGTTTCAAGCAAGAAGTAAATAAGATCTTCTCATTTTCTTCCTCAGGAGCGCTCTTTAGTTATATCTAAAAGACATAGTAACTAATGACTCTATCATACATAGTTATATGAATTAATTTTACAAAAATACTTCAGATCTTTCTTTAAATAGATATGAAACTTACCATCATAGAAGACGAGTCACATCCTTTGTGTTATCGATTAAGACTCTGATATGCTGTTCTGGACAATTCTCTTTTTCATTTTCATCAAAGTAGGAGAGACAGGTGTGCTGCAGCGAAGTATCAAACAGTTCTGAGACTTGAATGAAAGCTTGAAGAGCTGAGAGTAGAATGATGTCGTAGGAAATCATGTTGTTCGTATTTTGTTTCAGTCCTCTGAATACGATTACACCACTTTTTTCCGCCACCACAGATGAAGCTATTTGAGCAGGGATGCTAAGATCTCCAATCAATAGCTCTCCTTTCACCACACATCTGTAATTAGCCACTATAACATCAGCAGTCTTGTTCCAACGAGTATCACATTTTCTTAGCATTCCAGGATTCTCATAAGCTATAACACTTCCTGTCGGAAAATCGTGTAGGTGAGCAACACTGAAATAAGCCTGTATTTGTCTCAAACTCTTGCCATACAATGAGTTGAATGGATCGTTGATCTTTCGATTACATCCATGAGATTCAGCAGTACGAAAAATCGCATCTCCTGTCTTTCCTTCTCCCATATAAATTAAAACAATTGGACGTGTTTGCTTAGCTTTATTAACAAGCAGTCCTATTTCGGTTGAAACATCACTCTTCACCCGAGTTATCTTCTTATCCTTTCGGTAGTTGTAAATCATGGTGCACTTTGATTCATCACGAAATTCAACAGACAACACCTCCATAACTGTTGGTACTGGTAGTTCTCGGATTTCCATGGATTCTTCAAGTTTTTCTAGACTATCTGGAGAGAGAGAGTTTATTAACCCAGCGCTCTTGTAGGTGAGAGTGGTTAGTTCATTACTTCCAGCATCTTGAAAGGGTATTCTGGTGTGACGAAAAAGCGTTTCATCTCCAACATCTGTCAAAACTAGTTTTTTGCACTTCGAGCCAGTTTCATTCTCATCTTTTGTCAAATCAATAAAAGATCGTTTCCTCATCGATGTTCTTTTTGAAGACAGCTTGTTAGTAGGAGATGTGAATGAAGTAAAATCTTGTTGGGATTCTGGTTCATCAACCACCAATTGACTTTCTGCCATATCAAAGATAGGAGAAGGTGATGGGGAAAGGGTTTGCTGGGATCCTGCTTCTTCATTCATCGGTTGACTTCCTTCGTCTTGAGTATTCATTCTAAAAAAACAAAACATTTTGTTTAATTTTTCGTAATTAATTTTAAAAGATCATAAAGGTCATAAACCTTCAGCTAGTAGCGTTAGCTAACAAAAAATAAATATTTCTACTCTTACCTTTATAAAGAAGATGAGCTCCTAGTTGTTGCAATGAAAGATTTAGTAGATGTTGCTTCTCCGCTAGTCGTTGTAGAACTGGATGCTTTCTGTGTGAAAACAGTGGCTCTTAAATAGGTAAAGTTGCACTGATTAAATCCTATGAATCAACATTTTTTCACGCGAATACAACCCAATGCTTTCGCGGGAATAAATATTTTATTTTCACGCGAATACAAACCAATGCTTTCGCGGGAATAAACATTTAATTTTCACGCGAATGGAAACAGTTGCTTTCGCGGGAATGAATACTTTATTTTCACGCGAATACAAACCGTTGCTTTCGCGGGAATAAATATTTTATTTTCACGCGAATACAAACCAATGTTTTCGCGGGAATAAATAATTTATTTTCACGCGAATGGAAACCGTTGCTTTCGCGGGAATAAACATTTTATTTTCACGCGAATAGAAACCAATGTTTTCGCGGGAATAAATAATTTATTTTCACGCGAATGGAAACCGTTGCTTTCGCGGGAATAAACATTTTATTTTCACGCGAATACAAACCAATGTTTTCGCGGGAATAAATAATTTATTTTCACACGAATGGAAACCGTTGCTTTCGCGGGAATAAACATTTTATTTTCACGCGAATATAAACCAATGTTTTCGCGGGAATAAATAATTTATTTTCACGCGAATACAAACCAATGTTTTCGCGGGAATAAATAATTTATTTTCACGCGAATACAAACCAATGCTTTCGCGGGAATAAACATTTCATTTTCACGCGAATACAAACCAATGTTTTCGCGGGAATAAATAATTTATTTTCACGCGAATACAAACCAATGCTTTCGCGGGAATAAACATTTTATTTTCACGCGAATACAAACCAATGTTTTCGCGGGAATAAATAATTTTATTTTCACGCGAATGGAAACCGTTGCTTTCGCGGGAATAAAAATTTTATTTTCACGCGAATACAAAGCAATGCTTTCGCGGGAATATATACTTTATTTTCACGCGAATGGAAACCGTTGCTTTCGCGGGAATGAAATTTTTTATTTTCACGCGAATAAAACAGGGATATTTCACGCGAATAACACTATTCTGATAGAGTTTTCGCGTGAGTGTTTTTAATGGCTATAAGCTAAATGAGTAGGAGTGGCTTATACTATATAAGAACAGCTCTCTCTGCATAGAAATCATTCTCTCCAGCAATAAAACATCGACTACTACAGCTGATTTCATCAACTACTACAACTGATTCATCAACTGCTACAACTGATTTCATCAACTACTACAGCTGATTTCTTGGTGATAAGGTAAGAATTAATAGAAAAATTACTTAATAAAAGTTAAAATGTAATTATTTTACAACACTGTTTAATCATCATATACTAATACTTAACATTTTATTTTAGTTCATTATGAGTTCAAAAAGATACACAATCAAAGACTACCTTCCAAAGATATATCATAGCTATATTAAAGAAAATGTTGAAGTACAGGAAAAGATTGGATATCGCTTGACATTACAAGCTATATTATGATGTATGACACAGCATTTGCTAACTGTAGCTTCTTTACATGGAGAACTTTCACCGATACAATACCGACCATACACTACACATAAATACGTTGACAATTCAGTAGAAATATTTAAGCTTATGACTAAAAACAATTTTCAAACAGTTGTAAAAATGTCAAAAACTGTCAGTATTAATGATTACTTAAAGAAAATTCAAAGAAAAGTGTGGAATAAAGAGCTCACTCAAAAATTGATTTCAATACAATGGACTACTGAATTATTATATCATTTTCAATCAGATATATGTAGATACATACAAACGGATGAAAATCTCTCATCATCCATTTTTTCATTTGAAATGATATTGGAACTATTTCAAGCTTACAATATTTAATATGTTCTCTTTATGTATCCCTACTTATTATACAATAAATGTATATATTTACATATTGTTTCATTTTTAATCAATGTATTTATTCAATGTAGATGTATCTCCTCTCTCCTCTCTCTCCTCTTTTCCTCTCTCCTTTCTCTCAAGATGCCATATGAGTTCGAGTTATGTAAAAAAATTATCAAAACTTAAATGCCATACATTCAAAATCTAGATGCCATATGAGTTCAAATCAAGTAAAAAAATAATCAAAACTCGAATGCCACTTAAATGCCATTCAAATACCACTCAAGTACCCCTCAAATGAAATACAATATAAACTCGGCGAATTCATCCAACGCCGTAACCCATTGTCTCAACTCCAAGATCAAATCCACAAAAAAACACTTGGTAGGGAGATCTGCTCATATATTACTACTTATGTTTAATGTGCAGGTACGACGAAGAAAACATTGGAGTGATCGACGGCTCAAAATTGATGAAGAAGTTAGGAATAACATTAGCTGACGCGAAGGCTACTTCTTCTGGTAACGTAGAGCTGCCTGCTGCCGTTCTACCTGAGTCTCCACCTGCAGGTAAATGCTGTGTATACACTTGAATCAGTGACTATCATATAATGATGAAAGCATGTTTTGTACAAGTATTGGAATGGTATTCTTAGCTGACGTCTCACCAAGGAAGAAGGAAACAGCAAGACAAAGGTCTATAGACATCGAGCGGTGGTTAAAGAACAAGTTCAGGGAGGGTTTCCACGGTATGAAGTCTGCATTTGAGGATACGGACACTGAGAGGACTGGAGTGGTTAGCTTTTTATTTGGCTTTCACTGGCATTTCTTTGGGTCCATTCGACTCATTCAGTTTCTATGACTACAGAATGATGTATTTTAGATTCCAGCGGTAGATTTCTGCTCAGTCCTCGCTAAATATGGACTTAAGCTAGAGAGAAGCCACCTGGATGAGTTCCTGGCAAGGTGTGGACTTTCTCAGCTCAAAACTGGCGTCCCATATAAGGTGCTGTGTGGGACTACCGTATGATTACTTCCTGGTCAAGAATCGTTTCTTTTAGCATTAAAATGTATCAAAAGATTTTATAAAAAAATGTTGTTATAGCTGGGCAGCAATTGCTTTCACCTGGCTGTATGATTTTTGTGCTCTTTCAGGAGTTCCTTCACAGATTCCAGGATCGCAGTGAGGAAGGAATGCCCCACAAGATACTGGGTGATCCCAAGCATAGATATAATAAATCTGTTAGATCTGGTAGTCCTGGGGCCCAGTCAGCTCTCAGTGCCATCGAGGCTCAACTTATGAACATGTTCCAGAGGGATTTCCTCTCACTCATCGGAACCTTCCAGTAAGTGGCCGATTTCATTCTTGGGCATCCGTTGCAACCATTGGTTGTTGCTACTACATGTCTATAAAAATTGATTTGTACAAATACAACAAAAAAGTCATTTTTGAAATTAAGATTGTGGTTTTTTAAACTTTTTCTTAAAAAAAAACTCTGCTAATGAGCATATGGAGGTGATTCCTCAATTATTCAGATCGCCTTTGTTTCATGATTACAGTAAAATAGACAGGCTGGGCACTGATGTCATATCCCAAGAGGAATTTAGGGCAGCGATAGAAAGTAGATTCAACATAGAGATGTCAGACGAACAGTTTAGAGTGCTGGTAGACAACATTCCTCTCACCTCTGAGGGAGATGTCAACTATGCCGAGTTCATGGCACAGTTTGACACCAGGTCTGAGGCTAACTTACTGTATAAAGTATTTTCATATTTTGGTTTGCTGGTGATTGGTTGAACTGGTGTACAAGTTCTCTAACCTTTAACAGAGGAGAAACCCAGAGCTTGTTCACAACTACTGGAGTCCCTAAGCATGCACCAACTAAAGAAGATGGACATGGCAACAACATCCTAGCACTAGATGATGATGGACATGAGAGACGTACTACAGAACAGCTTCAGTCCATTCTCAAAGATCTCTTTAGCAGAAAATACAAAGATGTAAGCTTTATTAGACTAACTTTTGGAGGTTACTGTGTTGAAAAATGATCGATGGTTCTGCGCAATGATGTCTAAAGCTTAATGTTTGATATCAGGTGGAGAGGTGTTTCTCAGAAATGGAAGAGTTCAACACACAAAGATTGTCTCAGGAGACTCTTTATAAACTGCTGAAAAAGTAGGTTCAGATAATCAATAGTTTTTTGGAGTTGTCTTCCTTTTACTGTACTAGTATTTCTACTGCATAGGGCTGTATTAAAGTAACTTAATACTAACAATTAAGTATCTAATTTCAACCATTTACAGGTTTGATATTCAGCCTGTGATAAATAGAGGAGAAATTCGGGAATTGTGGAAAACATTTATCACCAACAAAGACAACAAATTGGAGTGGCTACAATTTGTCCGAACATTTGGCCATTCGGTCAAGTCAGCTGCGTACCCAAATGCTAAACTAAAACCGCCAGTAAGAGGTGATGCTGATTTCTCTAAGAGGAGCAAAATTCTGAACAGCGATATGGATCTGCTGGCTGACTCTCTTCGTTCAAAGGTAGGAACAAAACTAAAAGTTCTTATAGCTGTTAATACTACTACTGACAGAAATGGCCAACATAGAGTGATTCTTCGTTTATCAAACCGCAGTACACATGGAAGGTTGTATTTGTAATCATGCTATGTTGAGGAATAGTAAATGGTTGATTAGAGCTGCAGTAAAGCACTTGGCTGTCAGCGTTTAGTGTTTGATTGGTTCATGTAGAGCAGTATGCACTTGGTTTCAAAGACATCTACAGTAAGTATTTGTACTGATCTCTGATAAAGTGTTGTCAGTCTATGGCATAGTGTACCCTGCACTGCACCATCTATCACTTCGTTCAAGCCAGAGAACTATCCACTTTTTGGTTCAATTTCTTCCCCAATACTGTGTGTTTAAACAAGATCACCCCCTTTACAAGAGAAGACAACTTCTAATATTGTGCCAACTGCTACATTCTGTAGATTGATTTCATGTGGGATGACTTGAGAAAGGAGTTTTTTGCGATGGACCCGTATGGGACAGGTCATGTGACTAAAGAGGAGTTCAGAGAGGTGCTGTCTGAGCTGTGCGTGCACCTGACCGATGCCGAGCTGAATGAGATTACTACAAAGTTTACTTCGTCTGACGGAAGGTACAAAAAGCGGCGCATTATACCCTATGCTCCGCCTTCTTCGTGAAACAAATTGTGTTATGGGCGGAGCTTGCATGTGCATATAGCTATAAGAGTTAACAAGCTGGTAGCATTTGATATATCGTAGTGAATATATATCAGGAAGATAAGCAATGTAACAGTATCCATGAAAAAAACCAACACAATTTTTGAACAGATATTTTTTTTCATCGATATCAACATGTGATCTGAGTCTCTGTTGCGCTACAACCATTGGTTACTGTAGAAGTATGGAAACTATCTCATGAATTCTAGTACTTGTTGTTTTTGTTTCAGACAATTAATCATACATAAAATTTTGTCAGGCCTGCCATAATATAAGATGACATGAAGAGCAAGTGCTTGTTACAGGGTGTCCTACATAGAGTTCCTGAGACCATTTGCTCTAAAGAGAGACGTGTGGAAACATGGCAATGACATGATTGACCTTCTGGCCCACCCAAGAAGAGAGTTACCTATAGCTGATATTGTAGAGCCTCCCCAGAAAGGTCTTGTTGGCATTAGCTCCAAGCTAAGACAGAAGGTAACAGAAAAGGATTAAGTGTAGCCATTACTGTCTAAATTTTGGGTTTCACTTGTTTATTTGCAACAATTATATAACTGTTTTGTTAGCTGGCTGGTGATTGGAAAAATCTGAGACGTGCGTTCAAGAAATTAGACAAAACAGGGAATGGTATTCTAACCTTACCAGAGTTCAGAAACGTACTTAGGCTAGCCAACGTTGTGTTAGATGAGGACGAGGTCTACAATGTAATGCATACTTTTGATGAAGATCTATCTGGCAGGTATGTGCAGGTGTACCCAACTAAACAATCAACCAATGAAATATCTAGATTTGTACCTCATTTGTCAAACTAAATGTTTTAGGATTAACTACAATAAATTCCTCAGTGAAACTTTCCGTCCAGAAAGCAAAGCATCCAGGAAGTGAAGAACAGAAAAGGAGCAACGATTGTGCGATGTAACACCGACCAGAAGTCAAATCTTCCATCTGCAACGAGTCATTCCCACCATACATAGTTTTATATGATAGTACAAAGCCACTCACTTCCTGTGGCCAGCGGATAACTTGTTGCGTTGTTGTATGTTCACTGAATATTGCTCATTAAGAATTATTATATATTAATATTTTTATTATCACTATGATACGGATTGTAATAAAATGAATACATCTCAAGCAGATGCTGTCAACCGGATCCAAGAGCAGTAAAAATAATAGACTTCTGTTGTGAGGGGAGCGCACGCTAACAAACGGAAGTTTCCAGAAACAAACCACCGACTTTCTATTTTAAACAACATTCACCTGACCGTTTACTTATTTTACCTCTTCTGCAAGAGCATATTGTGTCATTCAGGATTCAAAGTAAAATATCCCCGATTCATTAAATGAAAGGAAGTGATGAGAAAGCGCGACTTTCATGTCAAGTTTGGAATTGTTCTCCCTATAAAAACATGAGACTACAGGTTATACAATGCATGATACATCTAGATAGGCATCGTACCAAACTTGAATTGTCTCACCAAAAAACAATTGCGAAGAAGCTCCACGCGGCTGAAGGTTACAGGCATTGGTGGAACGAAAGACCGAGTTAGAGTTTATTGCAAACAAAATAAAAAATGGAATGCAAAATGTTGGCATGAATTGAGCGTAAGCCAGATACTAAAATAAGTAAAAAAAATGGAATGCTAAAAGCTCTACACTATATACAAAACAATGTATCCAATGATAAAATACATTATAGAGAACAAAATATAAGAAAAACTTCACAGCTGCAAGTACAACAAACATTGTTACTTTGCAACCGCCTCTGCACTAAAGGCTAGCCTGGAGACACTTGTGTGGTGCGGTACATCACGTAGAAGCCCTGTACACGCTTAAGAATCACGACCAACCAGCAATGAAATGTAAAACCATATGCGTTACCGCCTCCGCTATCAGTATCAGATCCAAGCTCATCTTCTAAACCATTTAGGGGGCTTACATTCACTCAGCCCATAAATAACACTGCCTAGACCTCAGGCCAATACAATGGCAGGTATTTGTTCAAGAGCCTCCAAGCTCAGGAACATAGTCTAATAACAGTACATAATATTCCGGAACTAAGACTAGAGAAAAACAACAAGCAGCTCTTGCAAGCAACACTAATAATGCACAAATATGTTTATTGGATCAGTTGTTAGTGCTAAAGCGAGACTGTATGTACATGTGCTGATCCATAGACATAGAGAGCAGTGAGCAGACGTCACACAGTTGTTCCTTCCGCTGAGTAAAAGAGGGGGTGTGTCCAGGTGAAGTCAGAGTTAAACTACAAATGAATGAACAATGACATCTCCACACTTGTATAATACACATAATAAAGGGTTTTGGTACAGAAATAGTAGACATACTGTAGTTTCCTGTTTCCTAGACCGCCTCTCATAGCGACGTTTCTGTGGAGCATTCTTTTCAAGAACATCTTTTGATTGAAACATTCGTTTGGGAGAAATCTGCAAAACAAGTTAGTCCAAAAATGTACAAACAGTATAAAACATGTCGACATACATTTGGAAGTGCCAATGGTCGCACAGATAATATTTGTGAAAAGTAGACCGGAGCTTGAGAACAGATCTATGGAGTGAACAGATAGATACAAGTGAGCGAGGAAGAGTTTAGAGCAGTGGAGAGTAGAGCAGGGAGAGGGGTAAAGGGGCGGAGTGAAATATAAGAGGGAGGGGGAGAAGCAGGAGGCACACATAAGGAGGCACACACAAGGAGGTACACACAAGGAGGCACACATAAGGAGGCACACACAAGGAGGCACACACAAGGAGGCACACACAGGGAGGTACACACAAGGAGGCACACACAAGGAGGCACATACAAGGAGGTACACACAAGGAGGCACACACATAGAGGCACACACAAGGAGGCACACACATAGAGGCACACACAAGGAGGCACACACATAGAGGCACACACAAGGAGGCACACACGAAGGCACACACAAGGAGGCACACACAAGGAGGCACACACATAAATACTCACATGCTTGTCAAAGACTGTGTCGAAGTTGAGATTTCTAAAGAAAGGCAACTTCTGTAAGTCAATAATATTAGACATCCTCCGGTTTGGCTTCTTCGTCAGCAGCTAAACATAGCATTTACATGATATGTAATATATGTAATGTATAATATATGTAATGTACAATATATGTAATGTATAATATATGTAATGTATAATATATGTAATGTATAATATATGTAATGTACAATATATGTAATGTATAATATATGTAATGTGTAATATATGTAATGTATAATATACGTAATGTGTAATATATGTAATGTATAATATATGTAATGTGTAATATATGTAATGTACAATATATGTAATGTATAATGTATGTGATACATACAACATACAATACACAATACATACAACACACAATACATAAGACATACAACACACAATATATAACACATACAACACACAATACATAACACATACAACACACAATATATAACACATACAACACACAATACATAACACATACAACACACAATACATAACACATACAACACACAATACATAACACATACAACACACAATACATAACACATACAACACACAATATATAACACATACAACACACAATATATAACACATACAACACACAATACGTAACACATACAACACACAATACATAACACATACAACACACAATACATAACACATACAACACACAATACATAACACATACAACACACAATATATAACACATACAACACACAATACATAACACATACAACACACAATACGTAACACATACAACACACAATATATAACACATACAACACACAATATATAACACATACAACACACAATATATAACACATACAACACACAATATATAACACATACAACACACAATATATAACACATACAACACACAATACATAACACATACAACACACAATACATAACACATACAACACACAATATATAACACATACAACACACAATACATAACACATACAACACACAATACATAACACATACAACACACAATACGTAACACATACAACACAGATAAATAAATTGTACAAAAAGCATACCTTACTGACGACATTCCTTGCTGCACCCTGAAAGGTGTCAGGTAAACTGTAGGTGTACCGGGCCACAGCGGCACCCATCTCTCTGTGGTCTCTCGGTCCGTTGATAGGAAACTCTCCAACCAACAAAGCATACATAAGAATACCCAGAGTCCACCAGTCAGCGGAGTGGTCGTACTCCTGGCAGTACAACACCTCTGGGGCTGAAACAAAACGTATTACTGCTACCAAACTACGTTACCACCACTACTTATACATAATAGTACTGGCAAATGTACTACAGGCTACCACCACTAACTCGTGTACTACTAGGTACTACTACTAACCCATGTACTACAAGGTACCACTACTAACTCATGTGCTATAGGGTAGTACTACTAACACATGTACTACAGGGTACTACTACTAACCCATGTACTACAGGGTAGTACTACTAACTCATGTACTACAGGGTAGTACTACTAACTCATGTACTACAGGTTACTACTACTAACTCAGGTACTACAAGGTACTACTACTAACTCATGTACTACAGGGTACTACTACTAACTCAGGTACTACAACATACTACTACCAATAACCCATGTACTGTAAGGTACTACTACTAACCCATGTACTGTAAGGTACCACATATAGTCTTAGCTCTCTCCCCTGAAGGCAACCACTTGGCAAGCCCAAAGTCAGTTAGTTGTACATGCCCATCTTTATCTAAGAGAATATTCTCCATCTTAAGGTCTCTGTATATTACCCCCTCAAGGTGCAAAAAGTCTAGAACCATGGCTATCTCAGCAATATAAATCTTTACTACTTCTTCAGGGAATTGTCCCTGCCTTTTCCAGAGGGCAAGCAACTCCCCGCAAGGCACATAGTCCATCACTGTAACATATCAGTCGAATATTGGTATTAAACAACAATTGGTGCAGAAACAGCAGTAAAACCTCTATTGACAGTGAAACTTACCAATATATAAACTTTGCTTTGCCTGCCAGAAGTAGTGAGCCTTAACAATAAACGGGTGGTCTCCATAAAATGATTGTATCTGTACCTACAAACGGTAAGAACACCGGCTATTGTTTTGGTTCACTCATTCTTACACCAAAACAACACTACGAAGGACCATAAGCTAAGCAAGACAGAGGTTATCCACCCACACTCAGTGACAGTTCTTAAAGGGTAATGCCGGGCCAGGGTCAGCGATGACACCAGCTGCCAGAGTGGCACGTTCAATAATGTAATTAAAAGACAGCTGCCGCATTAGAAAGAACATACACATTGACATACATAAACAATATAACGTGATACTGATTTAAAACAGACAGCCAGTCTAGATGTCTATGCATACTAATAAAATGGTCAATATATAACGCTTGCTATGTTTGCTAACAAGTTGATATCTGTATACTTTAGATACAAACAATATAATACAATAGACACATAGATGAGTAGACAAGTGCAGAACATAGCTATACAATGAGTCTATTGATAGTCAGCTGCTACCATTGTATGTATGCACACCTACTGTTGCCAACAACCCTATGATATGCAGGGAGACAAGTCACTAGCTACTAGCACCAGCTACTAAATGTAATAAATTACTAGCATTGGTAAAACCTGAAGGTGATAAATGACCAAAGGAAGTAGGTAGCTTGTATTGACAAACTGAGACCACTAAATATGCACGCAATGCTTTCAAGCATGCCAACCAATAGCCCGATACATGCTGGTAACCTACTTACAAGTGAAATACCCAGTATTTGTGTGCTTCTAGCGTACTATACATAGTCTCAGTACCACAACTGGGTATGAGACTTCCCTACCCCAGCCTACAGCGGTGCAAGGTAGATTGGTTGAAGAAATCATAGAGAGAGAGGCCCTGGATTTGGTTTGGCACATCCACCAACCACAGACCAGGATTTGGTAGAACGGAGAGTCTACACAGATTACTGATAAGGAAACATCGAGCTGTTTACGTCCCAATTAGATGATACACAAAGTTGTATGAATAATATGACCACGAGCCAGATAGCTTCAGCGCTTCTCGTCACAGAACTCTGTTACAATTCACTAACATTCTACAGAGAACAGCTAATGCACTATTGATGACTTCATTATAATAAATAAATAGTGTATTATAATAATGTTGTTTCTAATGAGTCGGACAAGACAATAGAGCGACAGCTGCACTGGAACCTTGCCAGAGATGGGAGAAAACCACAAACTGATTATTCTTTGAATTCTAAATGCCAGCAAATGCACAACCCCATGCAAAGTAACAAGTAACAACATTATAATATCCCATATTTTGTTGTGTTGATTGCTCATTGCAGTGGACAAGCACAAACTAGTACTGGTCTAATACACATGCAGTGTTTGATCAGTGTATGATCAGTGTTTGATCAGTGTATGATCAGTGTATGATTGTATACGTTATTCTCACACAACTGTATCCTATGCCAAGTGTTACAACTCACTAACAAGTACAAGTAATAAAGGAAACACACCTCATCCTTGCACTGTCTCACGGCTCTCTCCGCAATAATCTGAGCCTTCTTTAGTATCTTCATAGCGTAAGTTTCATTATCTTCTTGAAACTTCACTTTCAGCACATTACCATAGGAACCACAGGCTATGTGCTCCACCACCTGACAAAGGCAAGTAGCACATAGCAACAGTAGCACTGGTTGTACTGCGTACACCACATAGAAATAGATGTGCAGCACATAATGTGTGTACTGTATGAGTATATATATCAGTGGCAGTCACACCGGCTCAATGCAGGGATTTAGTCTAAGCAAATAAGAACTTTGACCTGTACAACTCAACTTGGGAGTTGTGACCTGATCAATGTAATTATGTGCATTGTGGGTATTCTAACACCCTTGCTGACTTCACACTGACAAGCATCTTCTACAGAGAGTATTTTGTTTGCTCTTGACATTCTTACCCACAACCGGATAGAGGCAGCAAACAAACAACAATTGTATAGAGGCAGCAAACAAACAACAACAAACCTCAAAATGGTCTTCATTAATCTCAGGTTTGACAGGGAAATCTGGCAGGAAGAGGCCTTCAATCTGAGACACGGGCCATGCGGTACGAGATGCTCTATTTTTGTCTTTCAATGTGTCATCATTCCACTGCCTACGACTCTGCTGTGAGAAGAGTCTAATTGATCGCTGACTCTGTGACCCTGCAATGGCAGCAGACAAGGCCTTTATAATATACACTTTCCTACGGCCGTGTTCACATATCCAACTTTCATATCATGTTAAAATGTGAAATGTCAACATTCACCACTATCCAACACAAATGACAAGCAACAGTTACCATATCCAGATGAAATTGTCAAAACAAAATTCGACAACCTGACACTATTGTAAAAATACATTTAGCAGCAGTAAGAAAACTCAGCCTACACCACTGACCTCTTCTATATGATTGTCTAAACGATTTAAACCTGTCAGAGCCGGATCCGCCAGGGGGAGTCTTGCCGATAAAAGACGCCAGGCGAACAGATGAGCCAGCCTTTCCCCAGAATGCCGATCCCGTTGACTTGGGAGGAAAATAGGAAGTGTTTGACCGAGTAGCATCCTAAACAAAGAGACTGTAGTTAGCGGACAAGGACTGAGGGTTACAACACTGTCGTCTCATTACCCAACACAAGAATGTATACGAGACGAGCATATATTGTCAATCATATGGCTGCCAAGTAGTTGTTTTAAATAAATTTCATGTTATGTAAACAAAAGGTAAATATTATAATAGCTGCTCTGTAAAATGGCAGCGCTATTATCTGGGTTACATAGATATTAGATATCAGGCTATTTGGCACATTCCATAGACTAAAAACTCTCTCATTACGTGCCAACAAACTTCAAGACAGAAATATCAGAGTCATGTCAGGCTAGGATGGTATTAATATGCTGAAAAACAAACTTGCAAGTACCTGAGGGAGCCTGAATGCGTACTATAAGACGAGTTTTATACCAACATTTGTTAAAAAAGAAAACAAACCAAAGCAGAGTTGTTCAGAATATATAAAACTTATCTTACTGATAAAACTGCCGCTACCTTTAGCTAGCTTCTTACATAACCTGATTACAATTTCGTATGCAAATAAGTTCAATGCTATGGGGAGTACTAGATAGATGTGGACACACTATAGGTATAGCATAGAGTAACTCGAATACACTAACTACAGATGACAATGAGTATATACAATTAATGTAAAAACTATATTTATTATTCATTCCAATCGAGGTTTGAGAGAAAAATGAATGCTTAAAGAAAGTTTTTGCAATAATCTAATAAATAAACATAATAAGTAAGTTTTAATGGTTTCAATAAATAGTGCGATTTATTATATAATGATAAAATGGCAAACAAATTACTTTATTGTTGTTATTGAAAATCGCCCTTCATCAATTAATTAATATTATTTCAATAACTTCCAAGTATTGCTACTCGTCATAACAAATTGATTGGTTGCGCGTATACACATCATAGTATTATTATCAAGTACAACAATTACTAATACAACAATCATCAAACACATATGCTTATCGTACCACTCACAGCAATAAATTAGTGTACAAACAAATGATGATGCTAAAACAGTTGTTGCTGCTAGTGTTGTTGATGTTAGTTATTTTCTGTGATAATAATAATTCCATACTAATATATATATTAATCAATCACCATTACTGAATATAATAATAACAATTCATTAATTATTATTTTTATTCTCATTTTATTTATTAGCACAAAAAACGTAAATACTCAAAACACACACACAGCTCTCAACTAAAGCAACAGAAAGGCAGCAGTTTTACCTCCCAATTGTTGTTTTTATTACCAGTTGATCATGAAAAATAAACAGCAAGTTCCTGTAACCCCCGCTGTGGCCATACAAGTTAACACACTGTTAGCTAGCTGAGGCACTCCATTTCTTACGTTAAGTTTTCGAGTGCTTAATAATGTCTTCAAGGGTATTATTATTAATTATTATTATAATTATTTTAAAATTTCATGCTGTTATTTATTATTAAATTTATTATTATATTATTATTATTTATTAATTAATAATATAATAATTATAATAATAAATCATTTATTTAACTTACCAAAGCTCCATTACTAGCTGAGATGGCACCTCTGTGCGCAAGACCATTTCTTTCTAAAGCTGCAGGGGCATTATATGTTGCGAGATGGCCATTTTGACTGTCGTATCCATTGCCTCTTTTTTGACCATCTTTTGTGTTTGGAGACCCATAAACTTGGTCTTCAAACTTCCCTGAAGGACGCCTATGGTATCTTCTTTGTTGAGATGGTTTATTGCCCATGGGGCCTAAAAGGTTTGAAAACCATACAAAAGAATTATGAACAAGTTTTCCATATAATATTGATGCTCAGTTCATTTCTATAATGCGTAATCAGTTAGCAAAGTGTTAGAGAACTGAGCCAGCAGCAACAGCAGGAATAAAAATTGGTACTCTGTTGTTATGTTACCTTGACCTTAACTTTTGCGACATCATTCATCCACTTGCAATAAAATAGCCCTATTTCTAAATGCGAAAAACGTTATTTAAGTAAGAGTTATGCACACACAAAAAGGACAACTCTCAATTAAATCTTTGAATTAACATTAAGACGTTACATATTATATATCAGGTTTAAATGTGATTTGCAGAGTTGAACTCTCTTGAAGTTGGATGGAAGTTTGTCATTAATTAGATAGCCTCACATCACATCACCATCCTTATATATCCGAAAAAGTTAAATATTGTGTGGTTTCAGCATCTTTTTTAGAAGCACAGATACAAGTTTAGAATCTGCGGCAGACTAAAAAAACCAAATATTAAATGTTTTTCGTTTAACATGTAGATCTGTAAAAACATGAAATTTGATTTTTGTGTACAAAGTGAGTAATTAATATTTTGACCTGATTGTCTCAACAGATATTTAGCAAGCTGTTACATAAAGTCTAACCCAAAAGCATGCTTTTGTTGTTCATATTGTAGAATGGCGTGGTTGGTTGAATTTATATGGAATGCAATGACTGATTAGTTGGTTTTTGATTAGTTGTTGTACTGTATCATCACGGTGATAGAAGATGGCAAAGCAGTACGAAAGTTGTTAATCAATTTTATTCAACAATAAAGATACAGATATATATATATATATATGTATGTACCGCGACGCGCCATACCAGCCAACAAACAGCTACAGAAAGCACCAATGCTACGACTTGGTATAAAATAAAATAAAAGCAACGAACAAATATACAGCATTCATAACAAAGGATAAAATTTTGAGACACTTTAGGAGTTGTCTACACTTGAGTTAAAGCTAAAGATAAATCCACAATAACGCCAAAGGTTCCTCATGCGCATTCATTAATACATATTAAAGTAAAATATTACATATCACAGTTGATTGGTCAACATCCTTTTGATTGTCTCTTTAAACTAAAAGTTGAATAAAATTTATAAAAAAAATAAAATAGATTGGAATGAAGATTTTGATCATGGTTGGGATACCTTGACTAGATCTGATTTGTTGCTACAGTAACCACAAGCTAGCTTACATTTCTCTACCATCAATGTAGGGAATATGTGGCACGCCTGTGCAGCCGCCCATCTATCGCAGTTTGAATCACTGTTGACGCACAAGGCTGGTTGGCAGTATTCACAAGAATATGGACATCTCTTTTTCATTTTTTTACTCTGTGATATACAATGCCCTTGCATAGCTTTTCTTTGGCAATCCGCTGACTTGTCATAGCAATTCTCTACAACCACAGCAGTCGTTTTACTTTCTGTGAGTTGTCTGCACTATTAACTCAGAGCAAACTGTCAGGGGAAGCAACTCCAATGTTAGTGTAATAGTTCTGTAGTACCTGATACAAATACTTGACCACCTTCTTTCTCAAGGACACTGTTGCAGAGACCACAGGCGGTCTTACAGTTCTCTCTCACATATTCACTCGTCTGACAGTAACCTCGATCGCTCTTGGACCAGTCCTCGCACGAGTCGTGCATATCCTGGCAATCTGTCGGTGAAAAACCAAAACTTATGATCAAAATCTATTGCAAAATATGACACAAAAGTGAGCCTGAGCTAAGGCTAACAACAGTCACATGGGTGCTTACCAGATGGAAGAGGTGCTGCAGTGGTAGCCTGTGGAGCGGTGGTGTCAACCTTTATTGTGGTGGTGACGCCTTCACACGTCCCACAAGTTTTGGCACAAGAAATATGCATAAAACCAGGGTTAAGGTCACAGTGACCACTTCTAGCCCAGGCCTCACACTGACTGTCAGAGCTGTGTGTGTTGGTACAAGACTCTGTGGGTGGCAGGCTGGTCGTTGTAGGTATGGAATCTTCACCTGCAAACATCCGAGACTGCGAGTATTTCTATGGTCTGATTAGACAAGACATGCCTGGACCAGGAAATATTCTATAGAGCTAACAGAGCTTTTCGGCAGCAAGGAGCTCAAGCTATGCCAGTACAAAACTAATAGAAGGAAGCTTACATTGGTCACATGACTTGGCGCAGTTGCTAAGCATCCAACTAGGATTGGAAGTGCACTGCTTGTCCGCTGCCCAGGCATCACATTGCTTGTCATCTCCGTACTTGTTATAGCAAGTCTCGTAGCTGTAAATTATAGCGGCATTAGTCAATATTGTGGGTTTATGGAACACGACATGAGTCAAAATATCCAACATGGTAGAAAAATCCCACCTGATGCATATTTTACAAGACTTAGCGCAATTATCGTGCATCCAGGAGGGGTTGCTCTCACAATGCCCGTATCTAGCCCAAGTGTCACAGTCCATGTTTCTTTGATGTTTATTCATACAATCAGGAGAGACAACTGAACTTTCTGTTGTTGTAGTAGGGCTGGGTGTAGTGACCACCCCACCTTGAGTGGTAGCTGTAGTGGTAGGAACTGTGGTAGTAGGACATTCACCCATCATACAACCAACCATTTCATCCTGTGTACCTCCAGCTCCATTCACACACCTTCTAGTCCTAGATCTCATTCCTGTACCGCACTCCCTGCTACAGCCCGTCCATGATGACCACTGACTCCATTGATCACAGTCTACAATGTAGAAACAATGGTTAAGGCTTGACAAACATGCCGAATTTATAGACTGAGAACTTCAAATGATTTGTGGGTGACTCACCACTGTCCACATCACATTGGGTGCAAGACTTGCGGCACTGGGGGATCATAAATAGTGGATTTTTGAAGCATTCTCCCTTCTTTTGCCATTCATCACACTTGGCTGGATCTTGTGTGTAGGTGTTGCTGCAGCGATCTGTAATACAGATTAAATCAGCGAATGTTACATAATTGTCTACTAGCTACAGGAAGTGTGGGGGCAGCGTTTGCTGGGCCACCAACATCACAAAAAGTAACTCTTCAACAGCAATGTCCAATTACCAGCAGGTGGAGGAAGGTTGGTGCAGAATCTACAAGACTTCTGACAATTGTCACTCATCCAGGGGGTGTTGTTCTCACATTCTCCCTGCAGAGCCCACATATCGCAACTTGAGTCTTCCTGTAACAGCAAGGAGTGATATACCTAGTGCGCTTACACGCATCATGGGTGGACAATACACCCCTGTGACCTCTGGTTACTACACCCCTGTGACCTCAGGTCCATGCCACTCACATGCTTGTTCGTGCAGTCACATCTATCACAACTCTTCTGACAGTTTGGTATCATCCAGCTGGGGTTGGCTGTGCACTCTCCCTGATTGGCCCATTCTGTACACCTGTTGTTCTTGTCAGTACATGGGCGAGCCTCACCTGAAATAATACGTCAGATTAAATAAGCCAACAATTTCGTAACACAAAAGTGTTGCTGACCAAAGCACAAAGATGGTAGAGTGTAGTATACCTATTGGAAGCTCCTGGCCATTGCACGCATCACAAGCTTTCTTACAGTATCTACCCATCCACTCCGGTGACAGCGTACATTCACCTGCTGCCGCTAGATCTATACACACTGAGTCATCCTTGTACTCATTGTAGCAGCTTCCACCTGCAGTAGTATAGCCTTAGTTATTGTTGTTGTCATTGCTCAATCATAGTACCGATTATTTTGCACATATTTTCCATACAAACTACAGTTTACAAACTATTTAGGCAAAAAAGGAAATGATTTCATTACTTACATTTCCCACAAGCCTTAGCACAGTTTTCTAACATGTAGTCTGGATCATTGTCGCATTCTCCCACAGAGCCATCAGCAAAGCACTTATCATCTCCGGCCTTGTTTTCACAGCCTGCATACAAATAATGGGAGTTGCATTCTCATAACATTGAAAAGGCAACTCTATAAGATTAGCAACAAAACCAAGGTTGACAGCTAATAGATCCTATTCAGACCTACAAAGTAGGGGCAATGTTACTAGAGGGGCTCTACTACAGAGTAACACCTCACTAGTCAAGTACTAGTTGAACAGATGAGTGAGACCACCCAGTGTGCGTGTTTGCCAACAAAAAGCTAAAATAGGAAGAATAATAAAACCAGTTGAATTACCTTGAGGGGGGTTTGGACAAACGCCACAAGTTTTTCTACAGTTGGCCCACATCCAAGCGGGGTTCCTATCACAGTATCCATATCCCTTCCATTCAGCACACTGCTGACTGTCAGGGAACAGGTCGATGCACGCTGTAACATACAACCTGCTACATCAGTACCTGCTCACAACAAACCATCAAGATTTGACACTTGTTATAGCCAAGTTAAAGAGAATATTATTAACCCAAAACCACTGGATTTGATAATGGAAACCAAACAGTTAGTAAATTTGCCCTCGTTTAATCTGGACTTACAGGAAGATCGACTGCACCAGCCACAGCTGGCCTTACAGTTGTAGAGCATCCAAGCTGGGTTTGCACTGCATTCACCAGCCAATGCGTACGAATCACAATCCTTGCTGTCAAAACTATAAAACAAAAAAATTATTGTTTTATTACACAAACACATAGTTCAGGCCATAATCTACAGCAAAACTATCGTCTCTTCAAATAATCTGTTGTACAAACTAAATGTAAGCTATAGCAGTCGTACTGCACCTGTTAGCGCAAGTCTTAGTGGGTAGACTGGGCTCCAACACTTTATCACATTTATTGCATGAGCTCCTACAGTTCTCTATCATCCATATCGGGTTGAGTGAGCACTGATCTTCACTGGCCCATTTGTCACAGTCTGAGTCAGAAGAGTGAGAATTCCTGCAAGTACAGCATAAGCATGGTTAGTATTTAGTGTGTAAAGGTGGGAGTTGTCCCCCCATAGCATAGACTTGGTACTCACTTGCAGGTGATGTCTGGGATGGGGGGAGGTAAGGGGTTAGTCTGGCACCAGTTACCTCCTTTAGGACAGACGCACATGCAGTCCTTGCCGACGTATCCGCCATCTTTGCATCGAATGCGGGAAGGACAGTGAGCTATAACAAGTGAGAATGTCACAATATCAGAGATAGCTGGACAGCTAACAAGTCAGCAAGAAATACTGGCAGCAGCTACGTACCACCACATTTATAGATGTTGTTGACCAGTTTTATATCAGAGAAGGCGAGCTCTTTCTTGTATACTCTCCCAATAGTACTTTCTAGAGAGTCGTCTTTTGCCTTTATTGTCTGCGACTTATCGTCGTAGGAGAATGCCTGCGTGCAAACATGTGACGTCATTATGTAACTATTACATGCAACAAGCTACTGCAGAGTGTAACCAATAAAGAGTAGATTGTGAGCTTACAGTTATCCCATAATGCATTACGGAAGTGAGGTCATAAGGGATGCTGTCTTGTGCAATGTCTCCAGTGGAATACTTGTTAAACCACTGCCTCCATTCAGGCTTCACGTTGTCCCATACTATATCTATATAACTGTCTCTGTCTGGTAGCTGGTGCTCGTGTACTAGTCCTAACGCATGCCCTATCTCATGCAGGTACAATCCTTTCTGTTAAACAAAACATATCAATGTAAAAACTAAAAGTATTGGACTGAATCATAATGAACGTTGCGTCAATCTCAAACTTGAATAAAGAAACAATTATGACATCATCAATTGTTACTCACAAATCTACATCCGGGTGCTTCCAAGTTTAACGCCTGCGAACCACCAACTTGCCCGAGCTGTGAGTTACATCTACAACAGAACAATGATTGTGCTTCCTGGGAGTTGTCTACTTTTGTTATGGATGTCTATGATCAAAATGCGAGTGACTAATCAGAATGGAGTACAACAACCGATAGCCAATAGCAGTTAAAGTGAAACTGCCAAATGGACGTCTTACCCAATGCCATTCTGAAAGACAAGTTTGTTAGAATCTGAACTGTTAGAAGGTCTAAACTTGATGCATGTGTACTGTTCCCACTCCTGCATGGCCAGATGTATGATGGCTCTCTCTGTACCGGCTACAGGAAATAACTAGTACGTTACTAGAGCGGCACCGATGGCTTGTAGGTTAACAACCAAATATTATAGACTGTGACAAGAAAAGCCTTGGTAGGCATTCTAAATATTATGATTTTCACCCAAAAACTTACAAAAATCCCAGGGGTTTAGGATGTAGGGGACTTCGTTGTTGGTCCAAGGTATGGCCTGCCTGTAAGCTTTCCTCTTCTGCCGAGACTGATCGCTGGCCCGGTTATGTCTCCTGCAGGTGTATATACATTGATGTAAAAACAATGTAGCTGCGAGTAATACATACACATTTGTGTCTAAGTAGCGGACAAACCTGGTGTTGGGTGGATGAGCAGCTTCAGCAGAAGGAGGGGGCGTGCCATAGAGCCCCTCATACTGCTCTCTTGTTAGCATCATGTCCATTTCAGCTAACATCATTGACGAATCTCCATCCATCAACATGGCCATTGTCTCTACAAACACGAGATATGCCATACGAGAATTGGATGCCAGAGGGACCTTGAAGAAACACTTGAAGTGATGAAACGACCAGGAAAGAATCTTTCAATGAAGTCATATCTTTCACATGTCGTGAATCAAAGCCACACATTTAATGTTGTCACAAAGTGACTTGCAGAATACAATTTATAGCTGATATAGAGGGCAGCTGGAGACTATTAGTGAACACAAGAAAAGCATGTCGTTCAAATTAGCTAACAGAGCAGTAATAGGTGTGAAATGGAGCCAAGCCAGGCTAGTACTGGTAGGATAGATCCATTAACGACTTTTGAGTCATTTATTGCCAACAGGAAATACTGCCATATTGCATGTCGGTCGAGAGTTATGCTTATATTATGAATCGAATTCAACATCTATCGCTGATGGTGACTGGCAGAATGTGTGTTTATGAAAGTCGTCATTGTTTGCAAATTACTCATTTTGAGAACTTTCACATGACGCATAAACTGCTCCATGTTGGATGTTTTAAGATCACGTTGCGTTAGTCAGCATGACTATAAACATTCCTAAAGATTATATATGTGTTTTTTATCACAACTTCACATAACGGAAGTTGTCTCCACTCACGAACTAAGTGTAATTAGTTCATTATTATAAACAGCTCAAAGCGTAATCATTAAAGACTGTTCTTTGGAAAAATACTCTCAGCCCTTTCTAAATGTGAGACTTCAGTGACTAATAAACAACAAGTTATTTAGCCCCGTGGACTAAACAGCTACTTTCTAAAGCTACTAAATATCTTCAGATGAAAGTTGCAAGTTTTTGTATTAAAAACCACGAGTACCTTTCGGACAACTTACTGACATAGTAGGTACAGTTATAATGTACAGAAGCTGTTCACAAATCCAACAGCAAAACAAAGACATAAAATTGAGTAACAATAAACGCATAATGGTTTGATGTTTCGCTGACAGCTGTTGGAAACTAGATCTCAAACATTGACAACTTGACAAACCAAACAGCAATTATTTGATCAACTTACGGGGAGAGTCCATTGCTGGTTTGTTGTTATGTCCATCCATCACCCTTCTAATGACCTGATCTATAGAGAGCTTGGAGTTGTCTACTGACGAAGAGTGGTCGGATGGAGGCTCTATAGCGAACGGACGGGAGACCGCCAAAACCTGACAGAGAAACATTGTAAATATTTAGTTTTTTGTACAAACAAACGAAGCTTTTCACATTTCTGTCACCGAATAGAAGAACAAGGTTGCTAATCAATCTCTTGGATTGCTCATTACGTATTAGTTATATAACTCTATTAGAGTGATTTGAAATGAAACCGTGGTGAGTGCTTACCTGCGACAGCATGGCTACGAAGGCAGCGCATCTGCTGAGCGAAAGATTAAATGCCATGCTTGTCTCATAAAACTGTTGTTTGTAATGTAATGAAGTCCCCTGCACGTCTTATATACTCGCACAGCAGTGTGCAATATACTGCACTGCATTAAACAGAGAGTGCAAACTGTGATTCGGCGGTTACATCACACAGCCTTAATTAAATGCATCCTGGTGAAAATGAATAGAGAAAGACTCAAAAAAAATTTTAAACAGCAAAACATTGACCTACTTTATGCAATAAATGTGCGCTTTTTTAATACTCGCGAAACAGAAATAAATACACAAACAATATTGTTTTCCCAAAAAAGTGAATACCAAGTGTTTAACTTTTCTTCCAGTAGAGTTAAGGAATTATTTGCCTGTAATCGCCTTTTTGAAATTTAGCAGTGCAGGGTGACACATAAAAGGTCTATTGATAAAAACCTAAAGCCAAAATTGTTTTTATTGTGTAAGAATATAACCAAACAGTAATGAATCAATTCCTCAAGACAAAACATATGCTACGCATCGGTGCTGACGCATTGCTATAGAAATACTCACGGAAATATGCTATCGTATCACAAAATGTTTGTTTACGAGATGAAGAAATATGACGGAAGTTCAACAAACAGCATGTTGTTTAGTGAACTTCATGAAACTTCTATTAACAATCAAGAACACATGTTTCAGTGCATTGACTACTATAATCAGTGTTGATCAGGGACTCATTTACAATCGTTCTACGCTTTTTATCAAAAGTATTTTTAGAAGTATCAACCATTTTCATTGTTATATTCAATCATCTGCAGTAATATTAAACCAACTTGTTTGAGGTGTTAGCAGAAATCAGAGAGCCACACATGTATGTAGGCTATAAATAATTATTGCTGTAAAAGTAGGTCAACATAAAAATATCTTGCAATATTTTACAATAACCGATGCTTTTATTTACTTACCAAGCTTCTGTGAGACTAACTTTTCTGCCGTAAACCAAATGAGGGTTGCATAAATGTTAGAAGACATGTTAGTCTGGGACATCTGGTCATTACAAACCAACAAAAGCAAATAAAATGCTATAGAGGTGCGAGAGGTTTTTGAAACTAATTGGGAAGTTGTGTTTGATGGGGTGATTAAATTATTGCAACTACCAAAAACCTGACAGCCAGACGTACCTGTTGTGTAGAAAGAATTTTGATCGATAGTTATCAACGGTCACAACTTGGTTTGAGGTGTAGAAGGGAAGATAACATAATGAGAAGTCCACAAATATGTTGGTTTCTAGGTTATAAAATCAAGTGTTTTGGGAAAATTTGTGGAAAGTTTGACTTGGGATAAAAAATAACCAAAGGCAACAGACTTGAATTGCGTTGCGTGCTCAATTTGGAAACCACATACATTTTTAAGTATGGTATTTACTAAAATAAAAAAACAAAAGCCAAGTTTGCAAAAAATTTTGAAGGGAAAATTAAAAATCCTGATGTTCAACAAAGACGTACATAAATCCCACGTCCCTGACAAATCAGGAGACGCGACAGGTATGGCGGCACATGACAGTCACTAAACGATGCACTGGTATAATACTGATAATATCCATCAGGATAGGTATGTCTTGTGCATCTCATAGTTACTTACCTCTGGGGGTGCATTGAACTGTTTCACCAGGTGATGAATAGATATAGAAACAGGTTACTAAAAGGCACATTTACTATATATGTTTGACATTGGTTGCTCGTATTTGAAGTACAAAAATGCTCGCAAGCGTTGCATTGTGTATAACTCGATAGATAGTATATTTGTCGATCTGGATTATTTTCAGTAACAGTGTTACATTCAAAGTTTATAATATATACACAACTTGGACACTATATACACTAATGTATACATTACAACATATACTATAAAGTCTGTTACTAATTACAGATTGTTATTAGCAACTGTCCAGCCAATAATACTAAATAAAACAAAGGAAATATGAATGAAGTATGAAATACAAATACGTAAAACACAAAAATATTATGATAGAAATGTCTATTACTTAGTAGAAAAAAACAAAGAGATATTTGTTTCATTTAAACTGACGACATTTGAAGGACTCAGGTATGAAACAATGCAATTGTATCTATTTAGTGACAGGATATTTCAAAGGAAATAAAAAGTCAAGAAGACAGAAGTTTGTGACAAGTGAGTCTTGTATCAGTAGCTGGTATTGTTTGGCTTATAATCCGATTATATTTTACCAGCTTCATCATAGCATTTGTATAGCTGAGAACTTGTTTTACACACAAATGGTATGGTTTTCTTCTGATAGTAGTCAGGATAGCGTTGAATGTTGTCTATAACATCTGAAAGCAGGTGTGCTTCTAGGACGTTAGAACCAGGAGCCGTGTACTTCACTTGGTTGAAATGAACATGCAAGTGGAAATATGAGGGTTGATAATGAAAATAGGCCCGAATTTTAGATTTTGGTACTCCATACTCTTTCTCTATCGCTGCCACTGCTGTGACCTGAATATTCTTAAGAAGAGGTAAATGCTCTGTGGTTAGCTCTCTCATAGACCTTATACCATGTCTGTGAACAATAGCAGACAGATACATGGTATCCAAAGATTTGCGATCCCATTTCAAATCTGGAATGAGTATGTAGCCATTCACAGGATCGGCATCTTCATAAACAATGAACTCAGATTCTTTCTTTTTCTCTAGAATATTGTAAATCCATTGCATCTCGAAACTCGATGATTGGATGTAAGGGAGAGTGATGCTCTCATAGTCCTCCTGAGACTCATAGATGATATTAGACTCATATTGCTGGTACTTCTCCAAATGCTTAGCGGAAGCAGGAAATATTATAACCGTCTTCACGCTATTTAAATCACTTGGAGGAAGACTCTCATATGTACCATAGATGTCATTGTTAAACACGCGTGTAACATTGGTACGTGGAGACAGTAGAGAAGAGATGCCTGCATCAGTTGTGTTGAACGCAGTCTTCTCTAATAATATAATCGCATCCGCCTCGACAGCATTTGCATCACTTTCGAGACCAGATTCAGACTCAACAGCGTCCTTAACACGAGACTTGGCATGTATGCATACCGTTTTAGACCGCGCATCTTCTCTCAACACCTTGACGAATCTGAAAGCATCGAGTGACTCCCACATCAGATGTGAGCCATCAGAATTATTTTCTGTTTTCAATTTTTTAGCATCACCGCTCTCTGACACTTCACTAGCTGCTCTTTTTCCATTTTCTTGAGATGCCATTTGACCTTATTCTGACGTTGAAATAATATATCGGAGAGAACACCCCCTAAAAAACAATGGAAGTTTGATGATGCAGAGTAAATGTACCGCATTCCATTTACACCAGAAAATTCTAATAGATCACATGAGTCTAATGTACATGTTGGCTAGATGGGAGTATTTTCTTTTGCATCCCAATTCCTAATAATATTGTCCTCAATCTAATTATATTCTCATGGTACTGGGATGATTGGACACAGATCCATGCTGGGATAACTGTTTTAATAAACTTGTGTGAGCTGTGAAATGAAAATTCTCTGTGGTCTAAAGAAGTTGACACTCAACAACCTCTTTTCTGTTTATATTATAAGCAGGGCAAGTTGGGTGTTATTCGGTTTACCAGTAACTTACTTTTGTACTAACAATTCAAGCAGCAACACTGTAGGGCAGTGGTAACTGGCAGAAAAGCCCTGGTCACACGAGACCGAATCTCTGACGAAACTGTCAAAGAAACTATTTTTTCAAGCCCAGCGAATTCGTTGCTGAGCAAACCGAGCGAATATTTCAGTTTCGTCGTGATCAAGCAATGCTAGGTTTGGGAAAATCTTCGGTTGCGATGCTTGCATGTGATTGGACCATTGGACCAGATAAGCTCATTAATAGGTTTATTTTCTATGTTCTGTTATTGGCTGGTCTCCAATGTCAGGGTCATTCACAACGAACGCATGGTTTCCATAGTAGTAGCACATTTGTTTTTTGAATAAATAATTATTTATTATATTGTATTCACAATGAGTTTTAAATAAATGAAAGATAATAATAATATTAAATTATAATCAAATAATTGGAATAGTACTGGCTGGTTAAACTTAGCTATTTATTAAAATAATCTATTCCAAACATCAAAAATAATAATAATTTTTCCATGCTTTTACATCACGCAGTAAAGTATGAGTAGGCCCGCGCACAAAACGCAATCCTCTGTCATTGGATGAAACTAGTGATCGCTAGGCGTAACGAACTAATTATAGTTCTCGTGTGACCAGTACAACGAAACTATTATCGTCGCACCTCGGCGATTTTCTAAAATAGTTTCGTTTATCGGTCTCGTGTGACCAGGGCATAAGTGAGACAAGTAGGTAAAAATTTAGTAAGTTTGAATGCAATTGTATGATACCTTCACTATTGCTGCGGCGTGTAGAGCTGTTTGTGCTAGCGCTACAAGTACATTGGTACACCACTTACTGCTTGTACAACTACTCATTTATTTTGTAATTCAGTAAATATTATCTTTACTGTCATCCTACTTGCTTGTTGGTTAATAATGTATTTGTATTGCTTGCTTGAGCTGACTATGCTGCTACGAGCATAAACTCCGCAGTAGATAGGCACAAGTAGTGGGTATTGCATTGCTGACAGACTCACACAAAAGTACAGTATTCTAATCGGAGGGTAGTTAAATGGATCAACATTTTTTTGGTAATCACATAAAATTAGAATTTTGCTTGGTGAAGTAGCATGTGCAGACTCCAATTTCCACTTTAATCTTATTCACTACATTGTTGCGTATCAGATGATAAGCAGATGGATAAGGATGTATTCTTTACTATGATTACGCAAAAATAAGAACAATTGACAAGTGAACAGCCAAACAAATTTGAACATTTGGCAGTCAAAACAAACGCTTAACTTGGCAAGCATTCTTCAAAGGATTAATATTATCAAGGCCATCATGATACAATTACTAAATAATAAAACAAAGAATTAATATAATAATTTATAATAATAGTAGTAGTAGGGCGTAGTTATTATTATTATTTTGTCTATAACTAAACCAAAATCTACTCAAAATTATCAAGGAATGTACTACGTCTCCTGACCATGCTACTGTTTCATAGGAATGGCTGGATACTACACAGCTTTTTACTGCGCTTAAACTTTCCTATCCAACTGGTGCCTTGCCCATTTAGACATATGTAAGCTAGTGCTGATATTTTTTGTGATTGAAACATTATCAGCAAGTTGCCGATCTCTATATGGCGTATGATCTTGAATAATGTTGCTAGGAGACCAGTAGCCAGCAACAGCGTCATACAATAATGTTGACACTAACAATACCGGTTTGAACAATAGGCTGATTATTGAAAACTGAGATGGCGAACAAATAGGATTGATTGGCAACAGCTTTGACCATCTGGTCAACTAGCTTACCATGATGCCAACAGAGTTTTCCTAGACAACCATTGGCTTGTTTGGCGAAAATTTATGATTTTAAAACTTGTCAGCAAAGGACAACTCACATTTTCCAGCGCACTAAATTATTTGCTTTTTAACACACTACATAGAGCAAACTTCCTTTCTTTTAATAAACAGCCTAAATGAAAACCTTCACTATACTAGAAAATATACCCATAAATGATCTATATGCATATGGCATAACAGTTTTATAATACAATTATTATTCGTCTAAAGGAAATGGTATCTATGTACATGTATGGACTGTATGGACATGTATGTCAAATAAACGAATTGGGAAAGAGAAATAAAGTTGGTAACAATCTTCTTCTGGTGAAACTGACAACTTGGAATTTCATGTCCAAATGCATGATGGATAAAATAAAAATAACAGTCATCGATCACAAAAAAATTAATGAAAACATAAAATTCTTGAACAGCAATATAAATATATAGCAATTTGTTCAAGTGGTTATTTTCCCTTTATTTCACATACATTTAATTAGCAAAAAGAAGACTAAATCAATCGCAAAGTATGCATAATCAATTATGCTTTGTCAACCTTGAATCTAGACTGGTAGGCAATATGGTCGAAACAGTTGACAAGCAATCCAACCTTGTCGCACACCATATGTCGCCATTCGACAGTCAGTCCAGATACTGCCGGTATAAATACACTGTAAAGGAGAACGTTGGTAGCGAGTTGAATACACCCATTTTCAACATTCAATAAATCCCTAGTTGTTTGCCACAGTAAAATCGCGCGCAAGAAAAATAGAAATAAAAAAGGCACTACTGTTCTAGACTGCTTTGCTACTTATATAGCACAATATGCACACGATAGTCACGTGATTGTCACTCCAACCTCACAATCTGACATAATTCATTGCAGTAGAGGTATGCACACAAATTGTTTATTAAATAAGAGATCCCAATCATTACGTTTCTCTACATTATTATTTATTATTAAGGTTCTGGTTAAAATAAAGTCGCTAGACCAACAGGAAGTGGAAGTGGAGGCCAATAAAGTACAGTGAGATGAGAGAGCTTGAAAGATAAAATAGAAAGTCATAAGCTATAATATATGATTAGGATCTCCTATCTTTTGCAATTCTAGAGACAAAACTGTCAAAACCTGTTCTGCAGTGGGAATAGAGAGCAATAGTTAACCTCGTAGACGGTGATCAATGAAGTATGGTGTTAAAAACAGTCTACGCAAAAAACATATAATTTATCACAGAGACTTTTTGGCTCTTGAAAAATTTGAGAAAACACCTTCACTGTTTTTACTGTTCCTGAGGGGGGGGGGGGGGGGGGGGCAGTAATTCAAGCTCCAACAATTATAAACTATCGCCGCTAGTAACTTCACATATTCTCTTAATACAAAATGTACTGCCTTTTTGCAGCATGTCCAGCTACTCATCAAGTTCAACATGCTTATTCAACAAGGGGTGCGATACCTGTTCTTGTGATCATTATCTTTTGTTTAAGTCAAGTTGTGTTATTATTATCTAGCGTTTACAAAACTCGTGCAAATATCGAGTTTATTTAAACAAAGCATTGGTATATAAATTCATCTCACATGGATTTTTTTCAATTTTCAATTATCCTAAACTTACTAATTCTTTAATGACTTGGAACCACAGGCTGCTAGAAATAAAATTTAAAACAGTGTACATAAGAAACACTACATTGCAGAGGTTTAGTTAGTCAATTGACGCACTGCTTACATAGCTGTTGACTTGAAAAAAGGTTTAACAAGGCATTGCAAATTGGCAATCTGCCAGTGTACCATTGGCTCTTCATGTATCAGTTTATAACATCTTGTTCCCCTATACTCTAACCAACCAATTGATATACTATTTATTATACATCATTCACATATGCAGGAAAAATGTTTACTGATAACCGTTTTTAAATGAAAGACCTATCCTATCTTATAATGAGGTAGCTACCGACGCCTTACTTACTCATGCTTGGTTACGCATCACAGATTTCGCTTTACTATAACAACACTGCTGTGACAGTGATACATCAAATTATGTCTTTTTTCAAGCAAAGATACTTTTCTTTATAATTTTTTATGATTCAACCAATGGTGCGACAAAAATAATTTTAGCACCAATACACATATAACAAATTCGTTTATAAGCTGATGCTATTTTTAAAAAAAATATTGTTGATCTAAAAATAACACTTGTATAACCTTAATTATTATCATTTATTATTATTATTTATGCACATAAAAATAAATAATACATAAACAATAAAAATTATCACTAAATCAATTGATTATGAAATATTGAAACTTATACCAATAACTATTATAATAATAACTAATAATAAAACATTAAAATGTTACATTTATTACTTTTTATTTAATATTATTTATGAAAATAAATTATCATTTCATTTTGTAGAAAATGTGCTGTGGGACACAGTCATTTCTAATGGCATTGAGCTTGACCAGAACAAAGCTATGAAACTTATCCAAAAACATCAAAGGGAGTCACAGTATCACCAAGGGAAGCACCAGTCTTCGAATGTACACACTAAAAGAGAGGAGAAAGAACGCTGGGTGTTAATGCTAATGACAATTCTCTCAGAAGACAGAAACATGAACTTATAAAAGGCATATGATAAAATAGCGAACTACAGACGACGATGAAGACGACTAAAAGGAGGGAACTTACTTCGACCTATGCTTCATCCCCAATATTCTACAATCACTTTCTGCCACGAAGCATCCATGACTTAAGGGTAGAGCCACGACATAACTAAATAATGGCTATATATATACCTGTTTCCTACCTAATCATTGGTTTTAAACTTAGTGCCTAACCAAATAAGGCGTTCAACTTTTATACTTGTTGGTATTTCACAAGTGTAATAAGTTTTGGAGGCAAGATTCAACAAGGTAAGGAAAAGAAGAAGTAATCCATGGGCCCCAGGGAAATTAGCATATTCAAGTCAGACATTGATCTACTATCAACATACCTGCCAACTCTCACGCATTAGGAGTGAGACTCATTCATTTCCCCTCATTCTCACACTCTCATTACCCTTCTAAACAAGAATTTTTTTTTACTTGTCATGAATCATTGATATTTATTTGCTACTATTGTTGATTAATGAATAATAATAACTATTATCATTATATAATAATACTACCTGCAGTAGCTAGTTTAAATTTTCAGTAGGCCTATGGCATACACTTGAATATTTGTTCGCGACTGGAATGCAGCGAATTTTTCGTAGATTGCTGACATTTATCTCTACAAATATTAGTTTGTTTTTATTGTAAGACCATATAATTTCCATTGAAGATATCACCTTTTGAGCAGTGGCAGTCAGCAGACACTATTAAAATAATTATGTATGATGATTACGATGCTGTTAAGAATTTTTCATTATTATTGCTATTGGTATGGATGGACGATATACTTAGTATTTATAATAATTATAATGAAAATAATTATAAATAGTTATTATAATAGTAATAGTTATTATAGTTTTTATAAATAAACATAAACTATTATCAATTGTTTTTTGTTATAATTAATTTATAAGTGTTATTATGAATAATAAAGAAGCGGTAATAATTAATATTACCATTTATTATTATCGCAAGTTATTACTAGTGTCCTACAAAATTGACTAATTTACCGTTTGTAATGATTCAACACTGCAAGTAACAAAATTATGTTACTGAAAGTTATTATACAATGATAAACTGAAGAAATGCCAATGTCAGATCTGAACTGATAAGCCTGCCAAATGCTGATCAGACAAATATTCACCAGTGCAAGTGTATTGGTTGATGTACCTTCAATGCTATGTTTTGGCTCCCTGTTGTTTGTTTGTCAATAGAGTTAACCCAGTTAGTTAAAATTGTAATATGTAAATATAATATAACAATGTTGCATTGGTGGTAAAGAATCTTGTAGTATAATAATTGTGTTGCTGCTCAAATTGCTACAAACTAGGCAGACTTTTTAAACATTCCCAATAGGTTAAAGGAGTCTCATCTAGAATTCATTTTACTCTAGCATTGGCCAATTGTTTGTCAATACATGGCTAAAACTCTAGGTCTTGCTGATACCACTTACAGTACAGTATTGGCTTTTCTCTTAATAATTTCATCCAAACGGACCATTACTCAAATTTACTCATTGCCTGTGATGGTTTTGTTTGTATTCTTTGAAATGCACAGACTGTGTTGGGTTGGGGGGGGGGGGGGGGGGAGGAAGAATCGCAGTTCTTTACTTAAAGTGATACAATCACATCAATGTAAAATTGACTCTAATGATGTTGTGAGTTTGGAGCATTGATGCTACTACAAGGGTTTATTTGGCATTTTTTAAGGGGGCTTAGCTGGAGTTGCATCCTCATTACACCTTTTAGCTGAAGCTAACCCCACAGGGCATAAATAGGTGAATTACAGTAAATTCCATTGGTGACATTCACCAGCCTACACAGTCAACAAAGAGTGGCCTTGTGATTGTGATGAGACTGAGTTATAAATAGATTAGCTCTCTGTCACATCTGAAGGTCATCCTCAGCAAGTTCTGCATATAGGCCACAATCATTATAACATGACATGCTTGGTTTCTTCAACAGTTTAAGATTTGGTACTGAGTTTCATAAGCATTTTCATTTGCAGCGGAGACATGTAAAATGTTTAAAAATCTGCTGAGAATACCTAAAAAAACTTCTCAAACCATGTCAGCTAAAGTTTTTTTTTTTTCGTGAGTTTTCACATATGAACTTTTGCATTATCAGACACTCTTCTTTTCAAATTACATGCTAGTAATTAGTAGTTACAATTACAATTTTTTTTAATAAAGTTTATGGCGGCACAGTTTTTGTTACAAATTGATGGCTGCCAGTTTTAGTCTAAAATTTTGCAAATAAAGTTTTTAATGCTAAACCCTAAAACCTAGAGAGGGTTTATAGTAAGTTTGCTGGCCAACATTGAAATGTCAGAGCCCCTTATTAAATGATGTGATCAGCAATAAACGTAGTTTCAACTCAAACTTCTTATTGGCAACCTGTAAGATAAATTCTGTTTTGACTGACTGATGCTACTGTGACATCTAATGATAACAGTGAGCACTTACCCACAAATAGCTGTTGTTTAGCTATTGACAAGCGTGGCCCAACAGTTGAGTGGTGCTTCTGTCACCCACCTTAACTTGTTTAATTCAATTTCTTCAAATTACGTTTTTGCAAATATCAACAAATTGTTTTATACTGTATTACATATTATACAAAAACATTTGGACATCAGGTCAAAAATACAGGCTTCATTGTTACTGTTTTTATTCATAGGACTATCAAAATGTCTCACTAGCAAATCTGATTATTTTTTTATTTTATTTCAAAAGCAAATCATTCGAATAAGAACTATTTGTGTTCAAAATGATAAGCATTTGTCCATTATGACATGCATTCTGTTTTTGTCTAATTCTACAAGCAAATTGTTGTTCATACTGGCATTTTTGGCCTTCATGAAAGGTTAGAACTCAAGCACATCATCCCTTGTTATTCCATAAATTTAGGAAATGCAGGCATTTTTAAAACCATATTTTTTGATGCAGCTAGAAACAAATGGTGAATTTATAGACAGACAATAGAAATATTAGCTTTTATCACTGAGCCGTCGTCATACTTTCATTTCAGGCCTGTCGACGCTCATTTGAAGTTGCTGCAATATCTCTGGCTGCTTTTCCATGGTAGTATATAAAATTTGTAAGTAGCGGGAACAAAATACATTTTTCAAGATTTCATAAACTAGTTTTTTCATTGTAATGAAAACATCCCATCAAGTCGATATCATACATTCATTTACTGCTACCTCATATGTATGATTTCAGTTATAAATATATAAAGGCCAAATTTTGTAGGGCTGTCAAAGATTAAGAATTTTTAATCTTAATCTTGATCTTAATCTTTTTCATTAATCTTAAATTAATCTTATTTTTTAATCTTATGTTATGTATTCATGTGATGTATATGCAATGATGCGGCACTAAAGTCATCATCCATCCACCTGCATGCTTGTAGAATGAGATTAGCAAACCTGAATTCAAACTCAATATGTATGTAAGTAACTGTGCACGAAACTTTTATTGAATGCAGAACTGATAAAGAAGGAAACAAACTAAAATTAGTTGTGATTTAAAATTTTGATATTTACAGTACATGTTCAGGTAGGTACAAAGTGTAGTCACACACATGATTGAAAGAAAATAAGATTGTCGGATACACAAGTTAACGGAAACTTGAATATCGAATGTGAACGAAAAATATACTTTTATCTTTGGCATATATTAATATAACATAGAAAACTATTATTTTTTATTTTTTCACCAAACCTGCTACTCTCCAAAACCTTTATAGGGAAAAAAGAGAAAACCCTTGGATATGGCAGGATAAATAATGAAAACATCACAAATGAACTTGCTTTAGGTATTTTCGATAACCTGATTAATTGATCGAGATATATTTTTGCGGTGTAGCTCTATAGTTTATAGATAAATAAATAGATTTGATTAGAATAATAAATAAATAAAACCGCGAAGTCTAGTAGCAAATAATTGTTTATTGTTGTTATTCAATTTTATTGTTATAATTAATAGATACTGCACTAAAAACAATGATATGCCTTGTAAGTTTCAATTTTTTAAATAATAATTATGATAAGTTATCAATTGTATTGTTTGTGCTCAATAATAACAACAATAACAACAAATTAATAAAAAAAAATTTAAATTGATTATTATTAGAATAAATAACGACAGTAATATGAAAATTGTTTTAGAGTTAAACCATATTATATCGTATTACATGTTATTATGTTAAATTTCTGAGCATAAAACTTCCCATTGGATGGAGGATAATAAGATTGATCGTAGCAAAATGTGTACCAAAGGAATGATGTCAATCTGAATCCCTAAAATAAAACAGATCCCAAAGCTAATCTAGTTTAGAATCATGACAACATTCAGGGTCTCTCCATTGCACTCCAATCGACAGAAAAATAATAGCCTGAGAACCAGTGATAGTTTCCTCGTTCTGCAACAACACTCACCTACAAACATCTTGATTGGACATTTTCATGATTTTTCTTCTGGATAACATGATTGAAATTTAGTGACATAGGTAAGATTATGTGACGAAACACTCAGAAAGGCATCTCCCTTTTCATGTAGACGAACTGATAGATGTGTTTAGCATAATAAACAGTATTATAGTGACATAATTGGGGTTTCTTTTTATCAGATTAATTGAGTCATAAAAGGTTAATCTTTTTGATCTTAAAAATCAATTAATCTGGTTAATCTTTAAAATAACTCGATTAATTGACAGCCTTAAAATTTTGTAAACAACTTGTCATAGGCTGGCTTGATCAAAATCTAATAACCTACTTCACGGAACAACAACAAACCAAAATGCTAGCTAGGCATTGGTGACTCACTAATGGCCATATAGTTGCTCTGCTTAGTGCCTGCTAGCTACTGTAGCTTTACAGTAAAACCATGGTCCTTGAAGCTGGTTGCAGTTTAAATGGGAGCAGACAACTGACACAATGATGCAAAGTTTTAAAGTAACTCTCCAAGTCTGTGAGCTGATGAAAAATTTCAACAATACACACCTTTATACTTCATGTACATATAGCGATCGCACTAGTGATTTTGCTTAGCGATTGGATTTTCACTACTACCCATTCTTCAGCAAATTCCGGTCAAGCTCGCTGTTACTAAGCATAGCCTTCAATTTATAATAGGATCGGTGATAGATCGGAGCGCTGAATATGATAAGACACTATTGGAAACAAGGGTTAAGTTTTTTTACGTTGTGATTGGCTGATCAAGGAATCCGCTAGTGATTTTTTGATCTCGAGCAAAACCTGGCGATAACCTCAAATAAAATGCTAGCGATTGCTTAGCGATTTTGTAGGAAACAGAAGTTGCAAAATCACGCAATCGCTAAGGAAATCGCTATATGTACATGCGGTTTTAGAATCAGTGTCAAAACACCTATTCAATGATATATTATACATTGATGTGATGGTATCACTTTAACTGCCAAGCTGAAATGGGTGTTGTTGGCAAACTACTGTGTTCCATTGCACGGAGACGCCACTTGAAAAATCTTGAAAAGTTGCCCCTGCTTTTTTAGTGTTATACTGC
Organism: Cryptosula pallasiana; assembly: GCA_945261195.1. Classification (NCBI taxonomy): domain Eukaryota; kingdom Metazoa; phylum Bryozoa; class Gymnolaemata; order Cheilostomatida; family Cryptosulidae; genus Cryptosula; species Cryptosula pallasiana. The sequence continues at coordinate 46,785,266 of OX183133.1, read as the reverse complement.
TAGCATTGGTGTAACACTATTAATAATTTATTATATAGTAGTAGATTAGATACATAATCCTAGTTGTAGTACATACGAATAATTAGATCAGAAATATTTTGATCGAAATTGTACCCGTGGCAGGTTAGAAATTTGAAAACAAGTTTCGGTAGGAAGCTAACAGCAATTGGCTGTTTGTGTACATACAATCTTGTACCTGATACATTGACATAGTTTGCTTTGTAGGATGTTACAGCTTCTATTGGCAACTACTGGCCACTTATTTCTGCATGCACTCCTACAGTAAACTTCCCAGTGATAGTTAGTTACTGTTTTAGTTTGATTATCAAGATTTCATTCTTATAAATAGTCAGTTATCATGGATGGTTTGCAGTTTGGGACCATTTTGTTCCCATTTTTTTGGTAATTTTGCGATGTTTTCTGTACCCAATGCTTAATCTCATTCTTGCCCAAGTTTCAACGTTGGCAGGTCTGACTATCATCATCGATCACATTGTTGTCTGTGGTGTGGTGGTTGAGAGTAGGTCATAATTAATAATAATAATAGTCTGACTTGAATCGCATGTGCAAAAAATAATAATAATTGATAAATTTACTGTTATTTATCATTTAACACAAAATAATTATAATAATAATTCCATGGGGCCCATGAATGAATGAATCAAATACTTGATGATTGATGTATTTTTTTATGAATAAATTATTATTATAATTATTAACAAAATATTTATTTAAAATTATTATTATTATAATTATTATTGTACTTAATTAATAATTAGATAATCATCATCATGTCATACAGATGATGCCATGTTCAAGTTGTTTCCCGTGAAACACCACAATCAAAAGAAAATGTATAACTCGCATCCAAAAAAATTGTGAATGTTTTTTTAAAATACACTAAATTTAATTATATTATTATTATTAATTGATCGATGATATAATAATTATTCATATTATTATAATAATAATAATACATACATACACCGACCAATAAATAAATTTAATAATAATAATTAACTAAAAGAACTACTAATAAATAAATAATAATTTGAATGAATAAAATAAAAATAACATATATTTACATATAAATAACATATTATATAATAATGTTGTTATTTATATTACTATATATATAAGTAGTACTATATAAAAGTTTTTTTTTTTTATTGATTTCAGACATTCTACTAATATTTGCAGTAGTTAAGAATTTCCCGCAGCGGAAACAGGTTATAGTATGCCAATTTTGAAGCACACATATAATACTTCGTGATTTACCCGATGAAACAAAATAAAACAGCAGTCGTTTATAAAGTCTACTCACTAGTTTGCGTTCTTCTGATCATGAAAAGACAACTCCTATTATAAACTTTGTCCGATTGCCACCCAGCACGCTGGGACACCAATGTAGGTCTATTCGTTCTGGTTAATACTTGCTTATTTGATGAAGGAACGAAAATATTAGCTCTCTTTGGTCCATACAATATGTAGAGACAGGAAAGATAGAAAATTCACTGATCTATTTGCAGTATGCTGCAAAAGTTGATTAGCACGAATCAACTTTTGCAGCATACTGCAAATACATAGACGAGGAAGTGCCGGATTGGTGTTTTGTAAACTGGCTTGAAGGGGAGTAAGTGCATAAGAGATAACTCTACCTTCACTACTAGTTGGAATATATGTATGTTAGTAAATGCATTCCAAAGAGATATAGAATAAACAGAAAGGTGAAAAAAATGCATTTTGTCCAATCATTGTTTCAATAAAGCAAAAATGTTTGAGAGGGTGTATACTTCTTTCACAAACAGAAAATTCTCAGAACAAAAAATTGTATGCAGAATCATCTAGAACAGGTAATTTAACCTTATTTTATAGAAGAGAAACATTCGGGATAAAACACTACAATATCAATAAAGACATTTGAAGTAAAAGCTAGCTGTTAGTTATTACTACAAAAAACATTACAGGCTTCGTCTACAGAATGGGAAGACAACTCTGTATAAGACGTTTAACTCAAGACAATGACTTCCTCATACATTTAACAATCTCTTTGAGCTCTTCCTTACGTTGGTGTGATGTCTTATATTCCTGCAATGAAAAATTCTGTTGAGTAAATCGCAGTAACAAGTTAAGTTAGTGTAAATACATGTAAGTACGTACGTACCAAAGACTCTCTCTTACGTTTCCTGCTAAGCTGCTGCGAGATATAAGTACACATTCTGTTCATCAATGAAGGGACCTGGGCTGAGGTGCTGTGTAGCCATGGACACCAGGCTAGGTGCTTGCTAACATCGACATCTCCACCTGCCTGTAAGTACATATCATCTACATAAAAGTACATAAAATTCACCTGTAAGTACACCACATTTACCTGTAAGTACACCACACGTACATACAATTACACTCACGCGTGATATACCCTCTACAATGTCAGTGCTTTCTTTCAATAAAAAGCACAATATATAGGATTACGTGTGTCTTTCACAGACCATGCCAACATACCTTGCTCCACAGCGGCAGCTTTCGACAGCAAATTTTACAAAACAATAACTTGTCTTTGCCTATACTTCTACAACAACAACATATCAAGTGTATATATATACTGTATATGTATCCAATACATACATGCTGGTAAATAAATGTTCGTACATGTAGGTCACATATCTATCTAGGTCACACACACACATATCTAGGTCACACACACATATCTAGGTCACACACACACACACATATCTAGGTTAACCACATATTTGGGCCAAACATAATCTCAGTCACTGTTAGTATCTAGATGAACCAGAGGGTTAAAAAACCCTAAAAATATGTTGATAATAAGTGGATTTTGAGAATGTATTGTTTGATTTTCATGTACGCCAGCAGAAGGCAAATTTGTAACGGAATAATAAAACATCAGTGAGCATGTGTAAGTGCATGCATACACTACATACACTGCAACTTTACCAAATAATCTATATATTATAATGATGTATACATTAGAATAGTCTATACATTATAATGATGTATACATTAGAATAGTCTATATATTATAATGATGTATACATTAGAATAGTCTATACATTATAATGATGTATACATTAGAATAGTCTATATATTATAATGATGTATACATTAGAATAGTCTATACATTATAATGATGTATACATTAGAATAGTCTATATATTATAATGATGTATACATTAGAATAGTCTATACATTATAATGATGTATACATTAGAATAGTCTATATATTATAATGATGTATACATTAGAATAGTCTATACATTATAATGATGTATACATTAGAATAGTCTATACATTATAATGATGTATACATTAGAATAGTCTATATATTATAATGATGTATACATTAGAATAGTCTATACATTATAATGATGTATACATTAGAATAATCTATATATTATAATGATGTATACATTAGAATAGTCTATACATTATAATGTATACATTAGAATAGTCTATACATTATGATGTATACATTAGAATAGTCTATATATTATAATGATGTATACATTAGAATAGTCTATACATTATGATGTATACATTAGAATAGTCTATACATTATAATGTATACATTAGAATAGTCCATACATTATGATGTATACATTAGAATAGTCTATACATTATGATGTATACATTAGAATAGTCTATATATTATAATGATGTATACATTAGAATAGTCTATACATTATGATGTATACATTAGAATAGTCTATATATTATAATGATGTATACATTAGAATAGTCTATATATTATGATGTATACATTAGAATAGTCTATACATTATAATGTATACATAAGAATAGTCTATATATTATGATGTATACATTAGAATAGTCTATATATTATAATGATGTATACATTAGAATAGTCTATACATTATGATGTATACATTAGAATAGTCTATATATTATAATGATGTATACATAAGAATAGTCTATATATTATGATGTATACATTAGAATAGTCTATATATTATAATGATGTATACATTAGAATAGTCTATACATTATGATGTATACATTAGAATAGTCTATATATTATAATGATGTATACATTAGAATAGTCTATATATTATAATGTATACATTAGAATAGTCTATACATTATAATGTATACATTAGAATAGTCTATACATTATGATGTATACATTAGAATAGTCTATATATTATAATGATGTATACATTAGAATAGTCTATACATTATGATGTATACATTAGAATAGTCTATACATTATCTAATATATAAATGTAAGTCGGTTTTTGCGATGTTAGCTTAAAACTCCGGCACTAATGAATCAATCTTAATAAAAAGTACATATTCAGAGTCGTCATTACATTCTCTAGGTTATAACACTCTTCAATTTCTATTTTGCTAGAGGATCGCAGCAATCTTTCCAATAGAAACCTCATTCTCATCAGTTATGCCAAGTTATATCCGGCCATATTTTTCTGCCTTTCATAACATGTTCGGTTTATTTTGATTATATTCCGACATGCTGCAGCCTTTTGATTGGTCAGCAGCGCTACAGCGAATCAAGTATTGATATCTGTTCGCCAAACAGAATAGTTCTGCTAGCTTTTTCGGTCTTATAATTGCTTCTCCACCGACTCACCTATCAACTGTACTTGCCTTTCACATTCCAACAACATTATGTCATTGCTTATGCCTGGCTGATATTGTTGTTTAGCAATTTTCTTGAAGCCCGTGGCTATATTATTAAAATGATTAATATAATGATAACAAGAATAATATATAACAACAATAAATAATTGTTAGTTTTATTACTAATCAAAATAATAATTAATAAACTCCATTTCCTCCTGCATTGTTATTTTTATGCTTGAGTAACTGTTATTATTTTTATTGTTATCAGTATAATTTTTTTTATTATTTCTATTATTATTTTCATTATTAATATTTTTAATATTATTTATGAATGGTTATTTTTTGTTGTTTCCATTTCTTTTATTAATTATTATTATTATTATGACTATATAAAGTAATGTGCAGGATTTTCTGGTAACGCGCCCAGTTACCTCGGTAGCACACCTGCACTTCCCTAGGAAGTCAGAGTTGTCTACTCGCCGTAGTCAGCACTACTGTCAGGCCGTCAGTATCACTGCCTATGCTTCAGCATGTCTGCTGAAGTAGGCTGGATAGGCAACGCCTGCCAGGTAGGCTCCGTCTGTCTGCCACTCCTTAGGCAACTTAAGGTTTTCGGACCAAAGGTCGTTAAAGCAGTTGTCTCTGGGAGTGGTAGAGCTGTCTAGTAATGTATACATTAGAATAGTCCATACATTATGATGTATACATTAGAATAGTCTATACATTATAATGATGTATACATTAGAACAACCTATATACTTGTATGAAACAAATGATGATATTGAGACCTACTTGATGTGCCATCCATGAGCACTGACTGTGAGTGAGAGCACATCTACATTGTGGTGCTCAGCATAGAGCTGTAGCTCAGTAGAGCTGTCTTCTATGCACTGAGCTTTAATTACTGACTGCAACAATCATGTATAGACATACGCATGGGAGACTTATATATGATATAGCTCGGTGTCCATCAATATATGGTACGTGTCTATGAACAAATATTTACAGATACATACACATATACTTGATACCGTATAGTTTGTGGCACAAAAGAATTTAATCCATTCATGTAGAATATACTGCAAAAAATGTGCCAGTTTTTATACCAGTAATAAGTAAGAGTTGATACACTGGCCAGTACGGGGCTCGAACCCGCGACATTCGCGTTATTAGCACGACGCTCTAACCAACTGAGCTAACCGGCCCTGCCTTTACCTAACAAATTTCAATGACAAAGTTTGATGCAAACTCAAGGTATCAAATAACAGCAACAGTAAACAAGAGATATCATATATATATACATATAGTAGGCATGACGAATGTATGCATGTCTTCACCTTTATACCGTTGAAGACATCAATATGTTGAGATAGTTCTACAGTATTTTGTAGGAAACGATCTTCTAGCTTTCCTTCTTTTTCTGTTTCACTAGTGACAAAATACTCTACAAAAATTTAATCTGTTCAAGTCAATCTTTGCAACCTGACGCTATATTTTGACAGCTAATGCAGCCTTCAACCAGCACATTAGAGAAATTGGAAAAAAATCAAAATGATGCCATCATTCTCACGAAGTTAGCTGACAATAAAAATAAATATTACACACATTATGCTCAAAAAACAATTTTTTACCTGGAAAATCCAGCCCTGTTTTCCAAACACATCCTGTTCGATGCTCTGAAATTAATTTTCCCACCAATTCCTTGGTAACCTTTTTATCTAAAACAAGAATATCAGAAGTTTTTATTTCATAAATGAATATACTTACTACAAAGTTATGTTTTGCAAAGCCTCTACGTTTTTAAAATGGAAACGAACTACATTACAACATACAAAACTCATAGTTTTTCTTGGGTAGAATCATGTTGATTGTTCTATTGCAGAATTCACACTGAAGTTGTTCCGATGAAATCAAAATCCATCCATTCTTTGAGCAAGCTATTGGAGACAACTCCAAAGGCATGTGGCTCCAGTCTTTCAACTGTAACACAGGCTATAACTAACTACTGCTATAACTAACTACTGCTATAACTAACTGCTGCTATAACTAACTACTGCTATAGCTAACTACTGCTATAACTAACCACTGCTATAACTAACTACTGCTATAACTAACTACTGCTATAACTAACTACTGCTATATCTAACTGCTGCTGTAACTAACTACTGCTATAGTTACAGCAGAGAATTACTCTCTGAGTACTACTGCAGAGAGATTAGCTATTTTCTATTATAGAAAATAGCTAATCTGCAGTAGTACTCACTCACTCACCTGATAGGATTGAAATCGACGTTGAAATCCTTCATAACACATAGGACTGATCATGTTGGCAGATTCATCTGTCTTTTTCTTCTGGGTTATAACAGAGCAACCAACAACGCCATTGTTGTTGTGACTACTATTTTTATCTGCATGATTTTTATTGATAATTGCTACTGTGTTTGCCATGCTAAAAATTCAGAAGAATCAATGATATCAGCAAATTGAGTATTCCTAGCTTGATTGTGTACCTATTAAACGCCCATCACCACACGAGTCAATAACATTATTATTTACTGATAATGATTATTTTCCTATCTTCTGCTGGATAAATATCCAAGCAAATTCAGTTGAATGTTTTTTTTTTAAAGGAAGTTTAGCGAGTCAAACGCACTACTTTTCAAACAAGCCAATGTTGTAATGTCGATTTTTATTGGTTAAAGATCTTTGCTATTTCGTCTAATTGGCGGTCTGATAGTGACCTTTTGACCTTTTGACTACTCTGCATTATGTTGGCTTCAAAATTTATTTGTAGTTATTTGTAGTTTATTTGTAGATACCATTTTTATCACAAGAACCACCACACACTGTATCATTAATAAATGAATATTTTATGGAGCAGGTAGATAATGAATATAAACCTTTTTATGTTGCAGACTGTTCTGAATCAATGCTACCCCTAGAAAATCAAAGTCACCGTAGTAGTAGTAGTGGTAGTGGCAGCAGCGGTGGCAGCAGCAGTAGTAGTAGTAGTCACAGGCCTACTGCAGAAAGTTTGGTAGATTTTGGACCATTTTTCCGAATTTTATGTTGTGTTTTGTTGTTGGTGTAGTAGTTGTTAGTTAGTTCTGTTCGTTGGTTGATTGATCGGATGATAATAATATAATAATAATAGTAATACTAAAACACTGACAACAGTGAGTTTAAATTATTATTATTTATTGTTGTAATTAATTCTAATAATAATAAATAATACATATTATTATTTTGTTTGAATATAAATATTGTAATAATAATAGATTATTCTTATTATAATTACAATATATTCAAACAAAATAAATAATAATATGTATTATTATAATTAATTACAGCAATAATAGTTTAAACTGTTTTAGTATTACTATTAAATTATTTAAAATAAATAATTTAAATTTTTATTGATGACTAGTAGTGAGTGAGTGAGTGACGGCATAAAGATATTGTATTGCAAAACACAATAAAAAGTTCCTAAAAGTGGCCCAAAACCCACCAATTTCTGCAATAGGCCTGTGGTTGAGTTAGTAGATCGAGTTTAATTAATTAATCTATTAATTAACTTCAAGTAACACAACAATTCCAATAATAATATGAAACAAATTATATAACATTATTAGCAGCAGTAACAAAAACACCACTATGAATTACAACAATAAATGATGACAATTGTTTCTGGTGTTAGCTAGTTTTTGTACTCATATATATATGCAATAATGGTTTTGTGTTGTAGAGATGGCAACAGCAAGGAAGATTACTTTGAAATGCGGATATTGTCAAGAGCAAGGAGATTGTATAACAGATCCCAGATCACTCCCCTGTAGTCATGTTCATTGTTATGCCTGTTTAGTAAAAAATTTTGATACTAACTGGATAATCAGATGTGGAAAGTGTAGGTGAGATTGTGTGCGGCACATTCAAACTTTTATGTTTCTTTACAATTTACGAAATTACTTTAAATAGAGCATTGTGTGTGGTCAATGTATTACAGAGAAACGTTTGATGCGACACAAACAGTACTTTCATGTGCCCCCACAGAAGTGAGTGACTCGCACCTATGTGATGTTTGTGTGGAGAAAGAAAGAGTAGCTGAACTAGCAGTTAGTTTCTGTGGTTCATGTGATAGAAAGATGTGTGCTAAACACGATGAGGTATTTTTACTGGGTAGCTGAAATCACCGTCTATTTTTTAACCAAGTCTTATGTTTAATCTCTATCATAATGTACATAAACTAATTACTTACTGGTACATCTCTGATTATAATAAGATTAATCATTGCCTATGAAATTTATCATGAAAAGTTCAGCAATCAGTTAATCGCTTGTTTGTGTAGATTCACCAAGACTTCCTCCCCAAACACAGTAATGTTATGATGATGGAGAACTTCAAACCCAACATAGGTAAGCTAAAAAGCAGTATTTCAGAGATGGGGATTTCTTTTGCTAGCCAACAACTACTTACGTGTATAATACTAGGGATGTGTCAGCAGGAATGAGTGGTACGATACTCGTCTTAGTCATTTACCCTTTTTGTAGGCTGTTCGAGTGAAACTGCAGCCAATGATGAAATATTCTCAATTCTCAAGAGCAAAGCAATGGAACTAAAGGCAGACACTAAGGCTAGGGAAGAGAAGTTGTCTTCTCTACTCAGACATTGCACTAAAGTACTAACAGATTATGAGATGGAGACTGCAAAGATGATCAATCTTATGCATAATACCAGAGATAAACAGGTCGGCATTTAGTTGAGCATGTAATGTGTATGTTATATGTATGTAATGTGTATGTTATATGTATGAAATGTCCACATTATAAGTATGTAATGTGTATGTTATATGTATGTAATGTGTATGTTATATGTATGTAATGTGTACGTTATCAGTATGCAATGTGTATGTTATCAGTATGTAATGTGTATGTTATATGTATGTAATGTGTATGTTATAATTATGTAATGTGTATGTTATAAGTATGTAACGTGTATGTTATACGTGTGCAATGTGTATGTTATATGTATGTAATGTGTATGTTATAATTATGTAATGTGTATGTTATAAGTATGTAACGTGTATGTTATATGTATATAATGTGTATGCGATAAGTATGTAACATGTATGCTGTGTTTGTGTAGTTAGTTATTTGATAGTTTATTTGCTATCAAGAATTTTACAGCTCACCGAAGTAGAAAGTAAATATAGTAAACTGGAGAAGGGACTGAGAGAGAGGAGAAGGAGAACCAGGGATGCGATAATAGACTTCATTGATAGACAGGTACGATAGGTGTTGAGTGGTACCCCCACCTGTATTACAAGGTACTCTACCTATGGTACAAGGTACTCTACCTGTAGCACAAGGTACTCTACCTATGGTACAAGGTACTCCATTCAACAGTCAGCTAACATTCACTTCTATTATTTTTTCATCAGGCTGATGTAATGTCTAACTTGACTGAAGCAACCAAAGAATGGAGAGATTTCATGAATAAACGGCTGCCTACATTGACTTCTGCTGGGTCTGTGGAAGGTACGTCTACTGTCATTGTTCCATGCAGATGATTGTTTGATAAAACTAACTTTGTCCTACAAGTAAACCTAGAAGGGGCTTGGTGTGGTCTGCTTGGTGTGGTCTGCTTGGTGTGATCTGCTTGGTGTGGTCTGTTTGGTGTGGTCTGCTCGGCGTGGTCTGCTTGGTGTAGTCTGCTTGGCGTGGTCTGCTTGGCGTGGTCTGCTTGGCGTGGTCTGCTTGGTGTGGTCTGCTTGGCGTGGTCTGCTTGGTGTGGTCTGCTTGGTGGTGTCTGCTTGGTGGTGTCTGCTTGGTGTGATCTGCTTGGTGTGGTCTGCTTGGCGTGGTCTGCTTGGTGTGGTCTGCTTGGCGTGGTCTGCTTGGTGTGGTCTGCTTGGTGTGGTCTGCTTGGCGTGATCTGCTTGGCGTGGTCTGCTTGGCGTGGTCTGCTTGGCGTGGTCTGCTTGGTGTGGTCTGCTTGGTGTGGTCTGCTTGGTGTGGTCTACTTGGCGTGGTCTGCTTGGCGTGGTCTGCTTGGCGTGGTCTGCTTGGCGTGGTCTGCTTGGTGTGGTCTGCTTGGCGTGGCCTGCTTGGTGTGGTCTGCTTGGTGTGGTCTGCTGCTTGGTGTGATCTGCTGCTTTGTGTGGTCTGCTTGGTGTTGTCTGCTTGTTGTGGTCTGTTTGGTGTGGTCTGTTTGGTGTGGTCTGCTTGGTGTGGTCTGCTTGGCGTGGTCTGCTTGGCGTGGTCTGCTTGGCGTGGTCTGCTTGGCGTGGTCTGCTTGGCGTGGTCTGCTTGGCGTGGTCTGCCTTGTGTGGACTGCTTGGCGTGGTCTGCCTGGTGTGGTCTGCTTGGAGTGGTCTGCTTGGTGTGGTCTGCTTGGCGTGGTGTGCTTTTGTGGTGCAGACTACAAAATTGTAAGCCATTGTTGTGAAATGAACCATGTTATCTCTATTGTTTTATCTGTTGGATATCCTTACAACGAGCAATAGTATCCATTCTTCTATTATATTGAAGGAGTTATCTTACCTTCATAAAGCACAGTGCCTTTCTCGTTTCACTTTTACAACTTGAGTATTGGTCCCTAATTTTTCTTCACCGGTTCATTTATTGCCACTGACCAACTTTGAATTGTGTAGAATTATTTCTCACCAAAAATGTTTTGACAATAATTTGTGCTATTTGAAACTTTATGGTAACTGATGAGACTCTTTGAGCTAAATTATTTTTTGATCCATTTGTCACCTAAAGGTTGGTGTGGCAGGTATTTGATTTAATCTTTTTGGTAATTTTCTGATCACTTTGTTTACTAGCAAGCCAAAATTAAATCAGTCCGAATTTACTCTTCAGAATTGCTGCAAAGTTCTGATCTGCAGTTACAATAGGGATATCTGCCGCTTTTGTCCTCTTTTCTCAAAAGATTATTCATTACACATTCAACTGAAAACCACCAGTAGCTCTATGTAATGCACGGAATGTAAAATGAGAAGATTTGTCTTCACTTTAATCATTAATGAGTTGTATGCAGATGTAGTATGGGATCTCTCGTGTTATACACAGGTAAATGTGAAGATATAGAGTCAAATATGGTGGAGCGTGTATCTGTACCGACTTCTCTGAAGCTTCAAAAGGAAATAAAGCTGGACGACTGGTGTTCCTCAATCAGCAGTTGTGAAGGAGTCACGTGTGTTGTTAGTGGTTAAAGAACAGTTAGTATAATAGGTGAACGAGACTATACTCAGACAAGATGTGTCTCTTTGGGAAGTGGTACACTCATCAATGACGTATGTGTGTACGCTGGTAGGCTGTACCTTCTGGTGCACCCTTGGAGTGTCCAAGTGCATGGCTTTCATCGTACACTGCTCACCAGCTGGGAGCATTCTGATAGCTGTACTGCCCATAACAGACTCACAGTCTCTGCTGATCGAGTGGTCGTCCCCGATAATTCAAACAAACGACTGGCTGTTTATTCTTTGGACGGGCATTTTATCAGACACATTACTTCTCTCGAGGATTGCAAGTGGACACAGGTGACGATCTGCGCGGCCAACAACCAGTGCGTTATTGTTTCATCTGTGAGTGCGAATGCTGTGTACAAAGTGAATATAGACACAGGGGAGATAATATGGACTTGTACAGAAGTGAACCTTCCTCTGGACGTCACTCGCTATGGGGAAAGTTATGTAATAGTGGTTCCTGCTCAAACATCTCATGTTGAGATCTTCATACTTGATATAAACACAGGTTGGTGCGTTATTTCATTTCTCTATGTTAGACTGTAGTCCCACTGTAGTCCCTGTATCTCGTCTGCTATTATATTAGACTGTGCTCTATGTGTCTTTGGTCTGCTAATATATTAGACTGTGCTCTCTGCGTCTTTGGTCTGCGAATATATTAGACTGTGCTCTATGCGTCTTTGGTCTGCTAATATATTAGACTGTGCTCTATGTGTCTTTGGTCTGCTAATATATTAGACTGTGCTCTATGTGTCTTTGGTCTGCGAATATATTAGACTGTGCTCTCTGCGTCTTTGGTCTGCTAATATATTAGACTGTGCTCTATGTGTCTTTGGTCTGCGAATATATTAGACTGTGCTCTATGTGTCTTTGGTCTGCTAATATATTAGACTGTGCTCCCTGCGTCTTTGGTCTGCGAAGGTATTAGACTGTGCTCTATGTGTCTTTGGTCTGCGAATATATTAGACTGTGCTCTCTGTGTCTTTGGTCTGCAAAGGTATTAGACTGTTCTCTGTCTTTGGTCTGCTAATATATTAGACTGTGCTCTATGTGTCTTTGGTCTGCGAAGGTATTAGACTGTTCTCTGTCTTTGGTCTGCTAATATATGTATTAGACTGCGCTCTGTGTCTTTGGTGTGCTGACATATTAAACTGTGCTCTTTGTCTCTGGTCTGTGCTCTCTATGTTGTGTGATATGCTGACATATTAAACTGTATTCTCCGCATCTGGTCTGCAAATATATTAGACTGTGCTCCATGTGTCTTTGTTCTGCAAATATGCTAGACTGTGGTCTCTGTGTTGTTTGGTCTGCATTTTTTTGCTGAATTTGTTGGACACATCAAGACATGCAACCATGTCAGTCTCTTTTGTTGCGGTTGACAGCCATGAATGCTGCAATATCATTATCGTATAGAAGTAATTGCTTGTCGATTGCTTGCTGCCGATATAGTGCACATCTATTGCTTTGTTATGTAGGTAAATGTGTAGGTAAATGTGTAGGTAAACTGGTAGATCCGAAGGAGTGCTCCGTCTGTGGCGTGTGTGGCACAGGAAACACTCTGGTAGTAACCAGATATGATCAGAAATCTGTATTGTATTATGAGCTAATAAATGGCTGAACCCTCATTACTGCATTCTTCTTCTTCTTCTTCGTCGTATTGCTAACTTCTTATCACATTACTGCTATTTCATGTGGTTTTCTATTACATACATGTTAATTTTTATGATCTTTTTGGGTAGGACTTGTGATATTATGCTCGTGTAGGTAAGAATATTTAAAAAATCTCATGCTAGACACCTTCACGTTATGCCAGTTTCATGGAATTGAAAGAGAAGCTGAAAACAGCTGACCAAAGTCATATTGTCTGGTTTGCCGAACTCGCAATCGGTTCCCCCTCAGTGCTCTTTATGAAACTTTGGTTGGTATCAATCAATAATTGAACTCACTTTTTTGTTGGTATCAAAAGGGAAGCGGGCTAATTTTTACTACTTACAATAATAACAATGCCCATGTCTGACTGCTGGCATGGTCGAAGCATGACAAGGAAGGATATAACCTGCGTACATGATAAACTGTATAATAAAATTGTGTTGTATTGTGAGAATGAGGAGGGACAGACCCCACCACAATAATAATAATAGTAATAATAAAAGGTGTTGTGACAAATGGCCTAAGAAAAAGGGGAAAAGACAAAGTATAACAACAGTATGTACAAAGCCAACAAATATAGAGTGGCTGAATGCTCATTAAGAGGCTTAGACCAAATGACAATAGGGACAAGGTGCCACAACAACAATAGGTCGCACATGGAGACAGGGGGCAATACAACAGGACTAACTACGCAGACCAAATATGTAAGGGTGCAGTTGCTCAAATCATACAAGTAAAAGAAAAAAGATACAAAGTGAAACTCTGGTAGAATGCAGTCATTAACAAATTAATCTCTCAGGTAAAATCTCATACAAAATTCTTCACTTGAACAATAGACAAAATGGAATTCAAAATGACTTCAAATACTAGAAGGTACCTTGTCAAAGATCAACATTTTCTGCATGTAGAACTACGTGCCTTGAGTAAGTGATGTGGACACAACTACTAGCAAACAAAATAGCACCAATATATCAATTTAATTAAATAGTAGGCCTTAATGATTGATTCACTGCAATAGAATGCCTCTTGGCCGCAGAGAGTGTAGTACCACATGTGACTGGCCACAGAGAGAGTGTAGTACCACATGTGACTGGCCACAGAGAGAGTGTAGTACCACATGTGACTGGCCACAGAGAGAGTGTAGTACCACATGTGACTAGCAACAGAGAGAGTGTAGTACCACATGTGACTAGCCACAGAGAGAGTGTAGTACCACATGTGACTAGCCACAGAGAGAGTGTAGTACCACATGTGACTAGCCACAGAGAGAGTGTAGTACCACATGTGACTAGCCACAGAGAGAGTGTAGTACCACATGTGACTAGCCACAGAGAGAGAGTAGTACCACATGTGAGTAGCCACAGAGAGAGTGTAGTACCACATGTGACTAGCCACAGAGAGAGTGTGGTACTACATGTGACAAGTTACTCGACAGTGAACCCACAAGTTTCCTCCACTGCACAAGTCAACTTATCCAGCATCTTTTCATAACTCTCATAAGGCGGAATGTCGACTCTGTTAAAGCTGAAAACAAAAAGATAATTTCATACAACATTTGAAATCCCTACTAACTATCAAGTACTAAATCCCTGCATAGCTATAAAAAACTGGGTAACAACTTTAAAACTTAGAACTATCACTATCATAAATTATAGCAAGGTAAAAGACAGTAGCAGAAAGGCAACAACAGAACACTATACAGTATACAACAAATTACTAAAACTGCAGGCAATAAACTGCAGGCGATGAAATGCTGGAATGTTTACCATGTGTGGGCCTTTGGAAGGTTGTCTGTACAGGAATCTACTTGATGTATAGTAAATAGCCTGGGGCCAGCAGCTCCCGTGGAACCCTGCAGTGCCTTGAAGCCCTACAAACATGCCCAGCACCAAATACAATAACAGGTAATATGACACAGTTTGACTCGCTGCGATGAGTGAAACAATCAGCAGTTGCCTTCCTTCACCGCAAGGGTAGACAACTTCATATATCATTACAAGTTTTCAACCAAAGTAATATGCACAATGTATGATTAGGAGGTAATTACAGTGAGTCAGAGAGCAAACTAATACTAAAGAAATGAGCCCTAGAATAATTGAGAACAAAAAAAACTTTAGCGCGCATGTAATCTGTTGGCTAGAGTTTGTAGCTGTTCAGAGTTCCAGAAATGGTACAGGTGTGGCTGTTCAGAGTTTCAGAAATGGTACAGGTGTGGTTGTTCAGAGTTTCAGAAATGGTACAGGTGTGGCTGTTCAGAGTTCCAGAAATGGTACAGGTGTGACTGTTCAGAGTTGCAGAAATGGTACAGGTGTGGCTGTTCCTAAGTTACTCAACTGGAGATGCGCTAGAGTCAACTGCTGAAAATGAGCCAACAAAACACAGTACTATACCAAACCTCACCTGCAGTGGTACTCTACAGCTACCAGTTACAAACTGAAGGAGGCGCGCCCTCTTTTCCTCATCAAACGAGTCTACTATGGCCCAGAACCACTTGACTATGTTACTGTCGGGAGTGCAGTGCTTTAATCTAGTGTTCAACTTCCAGTCTTCTCTGTCTATTTTACCCAGTCCACTGACTATGAGCTACAAGACAGGAAGTTAAGCAGCGTACATGAAGAGTAATGCATGTGATACAAGTGTAATATTAGACCGTGTGTTGGTATAGACAGCAGGCTTCATCAGCTGATTGCTATGTACAATGTATACTATGTACACACACAGAGTTGTTGTGAATAGAGCTATGCTAACAATACATTTCCTCAGCTCAGTCATATACCAAAGTGTCCACACAACTACTGGATTGAGGGATGTGGCGGGGAAAACTAACAAAAATACTGATAATAATTAACAGCAATGAAAATAGTCATTACAAAGCATAACCGTTTCCCATTTCAATTACAAAATTTTTAAGCAATGGCAACAAAACGGGAAGTTTTACTAGCCAAAAACAACAGATACTACAAGTCTAACAGATAATACAAGTCTAACAGATACTACAAGTCCAACAGATACTACAAGTCCAACAGATACTACAAGTCTAACAGATAATACAAGTCTAACAGATACTACAAGTCTAACAGATACTACAAGTCTAACAGATACTACAAGTCTAACAGATACTACAAGTCTAACAGATACTACAAGTCCAACAGATACTACAAGTCTAACAGATAATACAAGTCTAACAGATACTACAAGTCTAACAGATGCTACAAGTCTAACAGATACTACAAGTCCAACAGATACTACAAGTCTAACAGACGCCACAAGTCTAACAGACGTCACAAGAGCCAAAGCACTAACCTCCAGTTCTCTTTCATCAAACGGTCGGAGGAGATGCTGAGATACGAGCTCGTGAAAGCCCTTCTGTAGATGACTAAACTGCACCTCTATACCCCTCATGAATCTCCACGTTACGTACAGTTTAACATACTCCTTCTTGTTTGCTTCTGTCACCTCCTCCTCGGCCCCACCTGGTTTGAGCTCGTATGATTGTAACTCACCGAATGAATGCTGCTCTATTGCGAACGTATTATGTATGATGCCTGTGACGTCATTCTCCCTGCAGCAGCAAAATACACGGCATACAGTCTGCAGTGATAGTACGTGGGTACTGACATACAGTCTGCAGTGATAGTACGTGGGTACTGACACACAGTCTGCAGTGATAGTACGTGGGTACTTACATACAGTCTGCAGTGATAGTACGTGGGTACTTACATACAGTCTGCAGTGATAGTACGTGGGTACTGACATACAGTCTGCAGTGATAGTACGTGTGTACTGACATACAGTCTGCAGTGATAATACGTGGGTACTGACATACAGTCTGCAGTGACAGTACGTGGGTACTGACACACAGTCTGCAGTGATAGTACGTGGGTACTGACATACAGTCTGCAGTGATAGTACGTGGGTACTTACACACAGTCTACAGTGATAGTACGTGGGTACTGACACACAGTCTGCAGTGATAATACGTGGGTACTGACATACAGTCTGCAGTGATAGTACGTGGGTACTTACATACAGTCTGCAGTGATAGCACGTGGGTACTGACACACAGTCTGCAGTGATAGTACGTGGGTACTGACATACAGTCTGCAGTGATAGTACGTGGGTACTGACATAGTGTTGCACGATATCAAAATACACTATGAAACGATTTAAACCGACCATCACTGATCGTTATCGAGATATATCGAACAGTTGGAAGTTGTCTTCTCGATTCCTGCACATCTTGCTAATACTGGCGATGTCCCACTAATACCGAATTATCGAGCTTATTTCTAGTCCCGCACAAAAAAGAACACAACTCCAAATACACAAAAATCTCCCACACAACCAACCAGGTCATATTTATTGCAGTAAGAAACATGGATGAATAACAAAAGTAATGCATACATACCCCAATACCATAAGTAATGCATACATATACCAAAGAGGATATGGGAAGAGCATACACTCGCACAATTTCCTTGACAAAGGGAAACTGTCTGCTCCTGTGTCTGGTCCATCTAATGCAAGCACCTTATGTTGCAGTGTATTGAATAACCCATGTTTCATGATAGATTGATCATAGAAAAATAAAAGCTTGCATTAAGAATTTCTTCAGCTTCTATCAAATTAACCTGTGCTACTTGCATTTATGTATTATGAGACACAGCCAACAAAAAAACAAACAATATGTAGAAACTATTTTATGCAATTAGCATAATGATCTAAAAACTTTTGAGACAATAAAACTAGTACACACACATATCAAGGTGTGTCTAACAATAAACTTTGTAGTCAATCAATATCTAAGCGCATGCATGCAACCAAAGCATTCTAAAAATCACCACAGATTTACAATAAAAGCACAGAATATTGCTAAAAGGTTCTGTGTAACAGTAGACTAAGGTAGATCACACAACAACATATGCACACAACAAGGCTTGGTGGTGAAATGTTGTAATTCGTAGTGTTGACTTTTATCTCCGTAGTTAACCATCAGACTAACCATCTTCTTGCTCTCTTCTTCGGATGTCATAAGTACTCCAGACAACAACCATGTATCAAACTTCAACTTGGCCTAAAAATAAAGAATATTATTTATGTTGCAGACTAACTTCAAATGGTTTATGCGATTTGCGAATAGCTCATACTATTTCTAAACCGTTTAAACAATCTTCTTTCCTTTCTCTTTTTTTTCCATCTGATTCATTGCAAAACCATCTAGATTATTTGAAAAACAACTATACAGTTAGAAATTTTTCATAGTCGTTTGACAGGAAATACAGTTTTATTAATTTTATGTAAATTAATTTCACAATTACCAAGGCTGATATATTTACTGCATTATCACAATTAATTTTAATTTAGAGAAAATGCCTTGCAAAGTGCAGGGACTATGAGCATCATCTTTTGTTAATTATAACATTTCTTATGTTTTACGAGCGGTGATAAATAATAGAGTAGTAATAGTTGGTGTGGCAGTTACCAACGGTAATCAAAACCGATATGAGTAATTAATTAATAATCAATAATTATTAATCAATATGATTTTATTATATATTATTATAAAACTATTTCAATGATTATCATCATTAAAATATAATAATAAGAAGTATTACTGTGTAATGAAATTGTTATTATTATCGTTTTTACTGTCGACTATATGAATTGATTATGTAATTAAATATAATTGCCGATGATAATTAATGACATAATTAATTCATATTCATTGTCAACAATAAAAATGATAATAATAACAATTTCATTACATAGATAGTAAATTATTATTATTGATCATAACAATTATTATTAATTATTATTATTAAAATTAATTAATATAATTTTTTCAATATATAATAATAAATCTACTTTAATAATAATGATTATTATCATCCCAAATATTATAATAATAACAAGTATTACTTGTTATTATTATTATATTTTTTGGGATGATGATAATAATCATTATTATAATGATTATTATTATTAAAATAGATTTATATATTAAAATTATATTAATTATTAATAATTTCTAATAATAAATATTAATTATAATCAATAATAATAATAGTTTACAACTATCTATCTACTATCTATCATTATTATTATCTCAATCAATTAATTGTTATATAATAATAATAATAATAACTATTATTATTATTATTATATCTGATGATGAATTCATGACTCTTTTTACTTCTATATTATTCGTAACTCACCTAATAATAATTACAGCTAATTATTATTATTAATTATAAAATGACGATGATAATAATATATATAATAAATTATAATAATAATTAAATAATATACATTAAATTTAATAATATTATTTATTTTATTAATTAATTAATAAAGAAGTCGAAGTTTTGTGAGTAATACATCAACTAATTGCACGCAGTACACAACTTTAATGCCAGCACACAATGATGGGAAGCTGGCACTCAGATAATTTATAAGAAAAAAATTATCGTGTCTCTTCATCATGTGATGGGGGGACTCGATTAAAGAATAACCTATAAAATAAATGCTCACCTTTCCTCGAGTGCAAAAACGTTGCAGAGAAATATAAGACTTTGCGCATGCGTGTGGGACTAACTGGAATCGGGATATCGAACTAATAAGGCGGTTTTAG
Source organism: Cryptosula pallasiana (assembly GCA_945261195.1). Taxonomy (NCBI): domain Eukaryota; kingdom Metazoa; phylum Bryozoa; class Gymnolaemata; order Cheilostomatida; family Cryptosulidae; genus Cryptosula; species Cryptosula pallasiana. The sequence continues at coordinate 46,765,116 of OX183133.1, read as the reverse complement.
GAAACATCGAAAGTCCCGATATCGAGAGCGATTTAACACAATGCCGATCAGTGTAGACCGACAAAAATTATCGTTGGTAATCGAGCAAAATCGTTTAATCGTGCAACACTATACTGACACACAGTCTGCAGTGATGATACGAGGGTACTGACACACAGTCTGCAGTGATAATACGAGGGTACTGACATACAGTCTGCAGTGATAATACGTGGGTACTGACATACAGGCTGCAGTGATAATACGTGGGTACTGACACACAGTCTGCAGTGACACTAAGTACTGGAAGATAAGTAAAGTAACAAGTAAAGGGAGAAGGCCAACCATCCAGTAGTATCACTGGTGCGCTGGTACTGTATGTTTGTTTATTTATGTTCATTAGATAATGCTATAAAATAGACCTTACAGCTGAAGTCAAATTCCTGTTTGTTACAAACACTAACAGTTGACGGGGACAAATTTCATCGACGGATACAGTGCATGTTGTTACATGGCAGCTGTAACATTAGTCATGAATTATATATATATGTTGGAATTGTCTCATCCTCATGAGTAAGTGTTTTTGCAATAAATTCTCATAAAAAGTCTAATAACCGCACCTTTTGAAGAGGCATTTCAAACAAAAGTAAAGCAGCCTAACACCCACGGAATACGTCACATACACATAGATGTAGAGATAAAGCTAAACATAGATATAAATGACTAATATATATGTAAGTGTATTCTAGAAACCTCAGACACGCTGGGCATGTCAGACATGCCTGCAATGAAGGAGCCAACCTAGCTTGTGCACAATATATAAGATATCAAACTCACAACATCCATATAAGACTATTGTATAGTTCAGGGTCCACAGGCTGCAGGTCCTCTAGGGTTACATTCTTGTTTAGTAACATTTTGTAGAAGGGCATAGAAAAGCCTGCATCTAGATAGTGTCCATGGTACACAGCCAGACCAAGGATACGTCCAACAAAGTGGAAATATGAGTGATGGTCCTACAACACACGATGTAGCGTACAAGCATACACAGTATGTAATAGTATGTACTAGTAAGTACTAGTAGGTACTAGTATGTACTAGTATGTACATGCACACTGTACAGTATAAGGCCAGTATACAGCACATGACGACACATTTAAGGGGTGGCTACACAATGTTTACCATCGGTAGGTCTTACGATGGACGTGGCCGATACATCTGCACATCGGGCTTCATTGTAGGCCAAACCAACATGTCGGTCTATGCCCGATGTCAAAGGCACATCGGCGCCTCTGATTGGTTAAAACAAAACATGATTACAAGCTCATCAAGTTTAACAGTTTACAACACATTTCCGTTAAAAAAAATATCAAATGGGTTATGAATATATAATCGTTGTCATCAACTTCAAATTGCGAAGGAATGCTGATATCATAGAACTCGCACCATACATCCCTGTGTCTAGTGAATTTACATGCTTCAGATAGCTTATATAATAGCTACCAGTGATAATAAAATTTTTTAACCATTTATATAATAATAATAATTACAAGATAAAATGATGATGAATGACTTCTAATGATTTAATAATAAGGAAATCCAAAATAATAAATAAAACTCATGTTTGTTTATGGTGCAAAAAACGAGCATAAATTACAGTAAATATGTTTATCATTATTACATCAGAAAAACAAATAAATCGCTGACAGAAATGAAACAGGCATAAAACCGTGCTTTGTTCCGTTTGATTGGCTAGTTCAATAGGAGCTCATCGGCACATGGAAACGATCCATCCCAGTTACATCGACACCAAAACATTGATGCAATGTAGCCCAAGCCTTTAGCGTATCACCCCAAAGTCGTGGCTACTACACACTACACTCAGAGAAAACGCATTATTGTCTTTGCCTTTTACAAAAAGACACTCAAATGCGTAGACCGACATGTTGGTCTACGAGAAGTTTTTTGCCTCGCGCTTCGGTGATTAGACGATTATTATCAGATAATCACTTTCGATTGGATAAAATATAAGGATGAAATTTGACGACTCGAGTGTACTTTTTATATTACGACCTTAACCTGATCATTACTGATTGGCCAACAGTTCCTTCTGTTACTTTTATCAAAGAGGGTATTTTGTTTATTTATAAACTCTAATTATTTATTATGGCTGGTAAGATTGTTTATTTAAAATTACAAACAAACAAATATAATAATTAATTATTTTAATTTATATTTATAATAGTTATCGTAATGACTGTTTATAATAATTATACTCTCTTTGCCTCACTAGACAATCCGTAACATTGCGGTGATCAAACATCTGTGTGTTTAGCCACCAGAGCGACATTCTTACAAAACGTAGGTGTGGGTAACCACAACTTAATGAGTTCATCCTTTCCTACCCAACCTTTCGAGTTTCAACATTTACAGAGTTCACCTCCCCCCTCAAAATAAAATACTTACACAGATGACCCTACAGCTACAACACTTACAGGGTTCACCCCAGAGCTACAACACTTACAGGGTTCACCCCAGAGCTACAACACTTACAGGGTTCACCCCAGAGCTACAACACTTACAGGGTTCACCCCAGAGCTACAGTACTTACAGGGTTCACCCCAGAGCTACAACACTTACAGGGTTCACCCCAGAGCTACAACACTTACAGGGTTCACCCCAGAGCTACAACACTTACAGGGTTCACACCAGAGCTACAGTACTTACAGGGTTTACCCCAGAGTTGGGATTGATCTGCAGTGTATAGATGTCTTCCCTAGAATACTGAAAGAGGCCGTAGTGCGGGTTGAGCATCTCATGGGAAAGAAGATAAAGCCACTCGCGGGCGATTCCTCCATAGTCTAGCCCCTCCTCTCCTTTAAACTTTACCATCAGACGCTTACGCAGGTCCTTCGGTCTCATCTTCATTACCTGCCGATAGGAGTCCTACGGCACACATACACAGACTAATGTTACACACAGCGCTATCTACCAGGATATATACGACACATGAGACTGCAGACTGGCAGCAGTCAGCGTGTCCAAAAGTTAATTACATTCACTCAGTTGTTTACCTCCATAGACGCACGCTGACACATTAAACTTTGCACTTAACTGCATAACAAGAGTAGAGAGGACAAGTATTGGATAGTACACGATGCTTAGGCAAGACTGATGCATGGGCTGAGTGAGTGAAAGCAGTGCTGTATTATACATCAACAGCAGCTGCCGCGTACACCATCAAACACTGTGTACTTCCTCTGAATCACTCCAGAGAGACAAAGGAAGCAGACTGAAAGCAACTATCCCACAAGATGTTGACCTGTCTATCACACAGATAGAGTGGAGGAAACGGTAGCTGGAGCCATTGATAAGCCTTTGTCTACTAGTACTGATACTAACTACCCCTCCCTGCCATGTTGTCAAGGACTTGGTCATTTTGCTTACTACAGTCATGGCACACAGGACGATGCACAGGCTGTGCCAGCTCAGCTAGTGAGATGCGCAAAGCTTTAGTCAGAGCTGTGAATGTAACTAGGCCGTAACCAATGACAACAAAAGCGTGACCAGCCAGCGAACAACAACAACAGTTGATATTAGAGTATTCAAGGAGTTGTCTCACCTCAAATATCTCATGCCTGTTGATCTCCATCCGACAGTGACCAGTTTGAGGTTGGGTGGCTTGCAACTCCGTTCTAAGCACCTTTAGCTTGTGCACCAGATCTCTCTTGTACTTAGGGAGAGCTTCTCCTGCCAATTCCTTCTCAGGTTTATGAGATGGTGGTGGCTCCCTGTTGTTATTTTTTCTTGAACACAAATTTGAAAACAATGAAGACGGAGAAAATAGCAAAGAGCAATGAAATGAAAATGACATGCAGGTAAAGCGAAGAACATAAAACAACCAGTGAGAGCGAACTACAAGGGGAGACGATACGCATTTGCTACTCACAATCTCTGTTGAATAGCAGCCAGATTTAGGCTTAGCCTAGGATCTGTAAACTGTGTTATGCGAGTATTATGATCGACGTAGTACACCCTACCACCTTGTGTAGCCCTAGCTTCCCATCCTGTAGGCAGAGGGCCTAAGTCTTCCTCACTGAGGCCACTAAGATCTCTGCAAGGCACACAAGTGGGTCAGGGAGACATAATACGCAAACAGGCATCAATCACTATATTGGCTTCATCTCCAAACAAAACAAGCTGGGGAAACCCAGACATGAGAGAGAATCTATCAGTCATAATTTGACATGGAGTGAAAGAAGCAGTGTTGCCAGCTATTGACACATGAATCATACAATAAATTCTCTCCCTATATCAAAAGATGAGACGCCACATGAATAGCCAGTGACTATATCCCTGTCACAACAACACAAGACCTGTATATATATATGTCAATAAACAACTCTAAAGCTATGAAGATGCTGGTTGGGGGAGATAACAATATAGTTATAGTTACATAACATAGGAGAAAATAACTGGTTGTTATGTAACCCCCAGCGGGTACATTACATGACCTTATCACCTGTATCTGATGACAAACAAACAACAACCTCAGGGCATTGCATGTCTGGCTAGAACTTGTATAAAACCAAAAACAACCATGTTTGAGATATCAGCATGCTATAGTATATCTATTCCTCGTCTCTTCAATTCATTTCGAATCATTTGCTGACGAAGTGAAAAAAACCCCTAAATTAATGTAGCATTTTCAGTTTGAAATACCAAAAAGTGCCAAGTCCATTGCTATTTCTCTAAGGATACTGCACTGTGAACTCTGGCCAATCATAACACACTACTAGTAGAGGTGGCATTACCTGGGAACTCTTGGGTCATACCAGGTACTCTCACCAGAGCTCACGTTGAGGAAATACACCTGACCTTGTGGTGTCTTTCGTCGCTCTAAAAGAGTAAGATGGCTGCTCTAGGAGACGTACACACAACTAAAGTGTCTGAGCGGAGACAATTGTCCTGTAGGTGGAACCAAAGTGTCTGATGACAAATTAAAAAACTCCAAAAACTAAATTTAGCCAGCCTGTCGCTGCCAAACAGTCTGCTGACTTTGACATGAGCAAACATTTCAGTGTAAACACTTTGGTAGAATGTACAAACGTGAGCAACAATAAGCATTAAAGACTACAGAATGCAGCTAGTACAACTAGTAGTGAACTGTATACAAGGAGTGATAGATTTTTTACAAAATGCTGTTTATACACTAGGCAATGTTTAGAAAAGACATCTATGAACAAGTTTTTATATGTAATAGACATCTATATACCACAGACATTTATATGTAATAAACATATTATGTGTGTGTGTGTGTGTGTATATATATATATATATGTATGTATGTATGTATGTATGTATGTATGTATGTATGTATGTATGTATGTATGTATGTATGTATGTATATATATATATATATATATATATATATATATATATATATATATATATATACACATATATATATACATATATAATCTATATGTGATGCATCTACAGCAATGATAAAAAACCATGAATAATATAAACTCTAACAACAGTCAATAATGTGATCAAGTGACTGATGTAGGTCTATGCAGTCTGGTGGTCTATGTAGTCTGGTGGTCTATGCAGTATAGTTGTCTATGTAGTCTGGTGGTCTATGTAGTCTGGTGGTCTATGTAGTCTGGTGGTCTATGTAGTCTGGTGGTCTATGTAGTCTGGTGGTCATGTATTTAGTCTAGTGGTTTGTTGTGCACTGTACACACTACTACACCTAGTACAGTACTACTAGGTACTGCACCCAGTACTACTAGGTACTGTACCCAGTACTACTAGGTACAGTACCCAGTACTACTAGGTACTGCACCCAGTACTACTAGGTACTGTACTCAGTACTACTAGGTACTGTACCAAGTACTACTAGGTACTGTACCAAGTACTACTAGGTACTGCACCCAGTACTACTAGGTACTGTACCCAGTACTACTAGGTACTGTACCCAGTACTACTAGGTACTGTACCCAGTACTACTAGGTACTGTACGCAGTACTAATAGGTACAGTACCCAGTACTACTAGATACCGTACCCAGTACTACTAGGTACCGTACCCAGTACTACTAGGTACCGTACCCAGTACTACTAGGTACTGTACCCAGTACTAATAGGTACAGTACCCAGTACTACTAGATACCGTACCCAGTACTACTAGGTACCGTACCCAGTACTACTAGGTACTGTACCCAGTACTACTAGGTACTGCACCCAGTACTAATAGGTACAGTACCCAGTACTACTAGATACTGTACCCAGTACTACTAGATACAGTACCCAGTACTACTAGGTACTGTACCAAGTACAGTACAAAATATTACCGTAACCATCAGGCAATTCCCCATCCAGTTGCACTGCCTGGTGCAGATGGCTTCTGTTCAGGTAGTTGCGATGCCTAGCAGACCTTCGACGCACAAATGGCTGGGGTTGATCTCCTGGAGTAGAAGGAGTGGCTGAGGGCGTTGCATCTCTGGGGGTTGATGGCGGAACTACCGCAGGAGCGCGTCTCTCAGCTGTGGGGGTGGAGATAAGAGAGCCCCTTCGCTCCCTATTGGCCGATCTGCCTGATTGACTGCTGCTGCTGGCTGAAACACCAAAAATGGAACCATCAACTGGGGAAACACTTACGCCTGCAATATGTACCGTCACACTACCACTGCTGTGTACCACTGTGTATCTACTCTGTCTAGCGTGGTGTACCGTTACACTACTACTGCTATATACTACCGGTGTACTTACTCTGTCTAGCGTGGCGTACCGTCACACTACTACTGCTATATACTACTGGTGTACTTACTTTGTCTAGCGTGGTGTACCGTTACACTACTACTGCTATATACTACCTGTGTACTTACTTTGTCTAGCGTGGCGTACCGTTACACTACTACTGCTATATACTACTGGTGTACTTACTTTGTCTAGCGTGGTGTACCGTTACACTACTACTGCTATGCTGTCTACTGTGAGCCACACTAGCCGAGTTGTTAGCTGTGCTACTATTGGTCGGAGTGCTGTTGTTCTGACTAGGAATGCCTGCGACACTTTTGGGTCTCTCACGGTGCCGTACAGAGCTCCGCACACTCGAGTGTTCAGCAGGTCTACAACCAGAGCACACAAACTACAGTGCACAGCAGGTCTACAACAAGAGTACACAAACTACAGTGTACAGCAGGTCTACAACCAGAGTACACAAACTACAGTGTACAGCAGGTCTACAACCAGAGTACACAAACTACAGTGTACAGCAGGTCTACAACCAGAGCACACAAACTACAGGGGTGACAGCTACGTGTAGGCAGCTAAGGCATGCTTTCTATAAAACAACTCAATAGACAGACTCTTCACATCAGTCACGGACAAGCCAGAGGATTTTTGCACTAACGATAATGCCAGGCTGGTCACCAGTAACAGTACAAACAGAGAGCAGAGATGGCTAAACCTACAAGTGATCCAACACACAGTTGGGACTGGTTGTGTGGAGAGACAGATGGTGAAGGGACTGGTTGTGTGGAGAGACAGAGGGTGAAGGGACTGGTTGTGTGGAGAGAGAGACAGAGGGTGAATACACTCATCAATAACCGCTATTACACAGTTGATCAGCCATGTACAAGAAAGACAGACTCAGTTCCATGACTCATGGAAAGAATTTTGAGATATAATCCAGACCAAATATTCCATCAGCAGGAAGTCATTTGAATGAGTTCAATTATAGTTATGGCCCAAGGATAGCCCTGCACACAAACATCACTAACTGCCATCAAACCTTTAAATGCCAAACAACTCTAACATAGGATATCGAACCTAGACAAGCAAACATCTACTTCCAAGAAACATGGAGAGTGCACACACAAATGCAGCAGGGGAGTTATCCCCTCTCAAACAACTAAACACTTAGCAACGAGCTAGCTAAATGAATACCTCGTTGGACGATCCCATTGACTTGTGTTTGTTATTCTGTTGGCATAATAAACACTACCTGATGAGGTTATTCTTTCTTCCCAACTAAAACGACAGTAGTAGTTAGATTAACTAATGAACGCACAGTAAACTAACAGCCAATACGCACTATAGATACAGTGAGCCGTACTATAGATACAGTGAGCCGTACTATAGATACAGTGAGCCGTACTATAGATACAGTGAGCCGTACTATAGATACAGTGAGCCGTACTATAGATACAGTGAGCCGTACTATAGATACAGTGAGCCGTACTATAGATACAGTGAGCCGTACTATAGATACAGTGAGCCGCACTATAGATACAGTGAGCCGCACTATAGATACAGTGAGCCGTACTATAGATACAGTGAGCCGTACTATAGATACAGTGAGCCGTACTATAGATACAGTGAGCCGTACTATAGATACAGTGAGCCGTACTATAGATACAGTGAGCCGTACTATAGATACAGTGAGCCGTACTATAGATACAGTGAGCCGTACTATAGATATAGTGAGCCGTACTATAGATACAGTGAGATGTACTATAGATACAGTGAGCCGTACTATAGATACAGAGAGCCGTACTATAGATACAGTGAGCCGTACTATAGATACAGTGAGCCGTACTATAGATACAGTGAGCGGGTGCGGTATACAGATACAAAAATCCCACAGCACTTGACTGAATATCAAAGCATTAGAGAATCACACAATTAACCCTAGTTTAGCTGATGGAAATAAAGCTAACACTGGGTTGTGCCAATACCCCTACGAGCAGCAGTGGACACACTAACTGTGTGTCTAGTCTAAAAGAAGGCCACAGGCAAACAGCAAACATATCAAATTATCAGCAAAATGTCAGAAATTACAAGCACTTTATATACAATAGAGGTGTTCGTGAATGCAGTGGCATCACAACTTAGCCACAAAAGCATTCACATAGACACATAACTTATTGCTATTATACACATGTAATCGCTGTACAAGGTCCATTAGGAGTACGTATAAGTCTATTGGGTCTATGTACAAGTATAGTTGCTACTACAAGCTTATATAACAAGTTAGAAAAGCCCCGCAGTAAGCCAGGTCCCAAGAGACACCAAACGGAGTAACAAAACATTGATCAATCAATTGAACCGTACCTACAAGTAGCTAACTAGGTTATGTATTGGTTGGTATGTAACAGTATCTCTGCACATCAAACATAAATAATGTATATGTACAACAACTGCTGAGCTTTGATAGATTCCATTAATAGATTACATAGAGAACAATAAAGTGCGTGAAGAAGGCTGATATGAAGGAGTGAGAAGATACGGCGCTACAGTATCAGTATGACATATCTACGTCCACTTATTGTCATTATTATTTTTCTATAGCAGATTTGGTGAATGCTTATACTGTAGATGGACTTATCAGTCAGTCAGTCAGTCAGTCAGTCAGTCAGTCAGTCAGTCAGTCAGTCAGTCAGTCAGTCAGTCAGTACAGGGCTATTATCTACCAGTGGTACACTCTATTACTTGTAGCACTGATATATTACTGATAACACTGCAGCCTATACCACTGTGTGAACTCTTCACAAACACCACAGATATAAAATGGACGGAGATCTGATGAGAGCATGGACAGAGTGAAAGAGAGGGAGTTGTGTCCTCTGTCGATAAACTATAAGAGAGAGGAACAGTAGAGCGCTTAGAAAGAGGTCGTGTATCAGCTAGTAAGTGGTAGTTTATGTGTGTGCAGATACAGAGTGTAGTAATATAGATCGGAGCGTTGCCTCTGCTCTCTCCCTCCCTCTCTCTCCAGTGATTTATGTGAATCGCTAAGGACAGACAATAGCAGACTCAGCTGCTCAGAGCTTGTACTGTATAATTAATCAGATCAGTGGAGCAGTGAGAGGTGCAGAGATAAGGACCCACTTCCTAGACCTAAACACTACCGTGTATAGCCTCAGATCAACACTACAGTTTGCCACCGCCATGGGACCCCCGCAATAACAACTCACCCTCGAGGTAGTGTGTTCTCACGGCGAGGTATGATCTCGGGTGAGGATTGTGAGCAACAATCGTCTCCCCTTTCTGATAAAAGTGAGACGTCTGTGACATTAGGGCCACAACCACCACGGTCCCTTCCAGCGAGGCTGATCACTATCTGTCCTTTTACATTAGAGCAGTCAATGTCCTCATCCAGCGACACTCGTTGCAAATCCAGCTTTTGAACTGCAACGGTAGCAATAACTTTGGTAACTACAGCTACAGTAACTACAGCGAGTGGACATCAGTTAATATCAGAAACGTGAACAAAAGAGGAATAATGAGAAAACAATGTGTGGGGAGGAGGGGGGGGGGGGAAGGAGGGGTGACCAAAAACACTGGATCCGCTGCTGAACAGATAATTATCTCACAAATACAGGAACACCATTCAACAACAGTGTAATGTGTGTCATCTACACTTTGTACATAAACAACAGTGTAATGTGTGTCATCTACACTTTGTACATAAACAACAGTGTAACGTGTGTCATCTATACTTTGTACGTATACAACAGTGTAATGTGTGTCATCTATTACTTTGTACGTATACAACAGTGTAATGTGTGTCATCTATACTTTGTACGTATACAACAGTGTAATGTGTGTCATCTACATTTTGTACATATACAACAGTGTAACATTCTCCAGGCAGTCTCTCTGCCCAAGAGAGAATCAACAGATTTATTGACTAGTGTTCACTTCTTGTACAGTTAAAATTAAAAGCTCCTCAACAAAAGCAGTATCAACGTATCAATACTAAGCTAAGTTAATATACAATCAGAATCCTTATCAGCATTGTTAAAACTCAAGACTAATTGTGTCTGGAGGGTTCATTGTCTATGTCAGAGTATGGCAAATAGTCACAACTGCAGCTTTTTATGTTATACTACAACTAACACTAGAGCCATAGACATATACAACTAAGACTAGAGCCATAGACATATACAACTAACATTAGAGCCATAGAGATACACAACTAACACTAGTACCACAGAGATATACAACTAACACTACGGCCATAGACATATACAAATAACACTAGAGCCATAGACATATACAACTAACATTAGAGACATATACAACTAACATTAGAGACATATACAACTAACACTAGAGCCATAGACATATACAACTAACATTAGAGACATATACAACTAACACTAGAGCCATAGAGATATACTATCTAGTTAATACTCTTTCTGTGGTCAACAGACTAACAAATTATTACTATATTCCAAGCTGACCACAAATAGCTTAGTTATGTGCACTGAGCACTCAACGCAGACCACACGAGAATGAAATTACTATCTGTACACAAGAGAGGGGCGAGCCTGAGAGTTGCCTGCGCAGGTGGGAGGCAGTTAGGGATGGTTGTAACAGAGCATGAGAAAACTTCAAGTATTTTAGGAGGAACAGAATGCCGACAACACCCATCAATTAGCCTTTTCAAGCAAATTTTCATCTGTCATATCGTTGAAAGCTGGGGGTAAACTGAAATTGCAGATTACATGACTCAGCGGAACCAATCCTCCAAGACCACAACCACTGACGCCTGAGCAATGTTCATATCAATAACTTAACGACCTAGATCTGTGCCTGCAATCTACACCAGTATCTATGGCACACTTTCAATTACTAAATATAAAAACCAGTAAACAATTGTTCACAGTACAAGATGACATAGGCATACGACTTACAGCCAGTGTCTTTGAGTCTGTGTATTGCATTTGTTTTGATCTTAACGCAGCCTAAAAAGCCAGCCCCTTCCTTTTTGCGAGCCTTTTTTATATTCCACACGCTGATGGTGATCGAGTCCCTTGGACCAATTAATCTGCAAACAGAGAAGAGTGTTGCTTGTGTAAAAGTGGAGTAGTCGTGTATAAGCAGCAGCAATAGAGAGAGGTTGATCTGATGAGATGCTGCCAGCGACCATGGTAGGTCACGGCCAGAAGTACGGCGATACAATTTCATTCACTTGCATTACATTATAATTAATTAATTCACTTGAATGCTGTGCATTCCTTCATTTTGTCCTTTTGGAGGTACAAAAGGCCAAGTAAATCATTAACTATGCAGTGCCATTCACACAGTACAAACAAAAACAACTTCTTCAACGCTCAACAAGACAAATATTTCACGGCAGGGTCTGGCGTACAAACACCTTTCACACAAGTTGATTAGACCCAAGTCATTAGATTGCATTGCTTAAGCTAACAAGCCCGCCCGCCGTGTTATAACCTAGTACAAACTCAGTGGAATAAATTGACATTCCCAAAGAGATGACTGGTTGTGGGAACTACTCAAGTGACGTCCACTAAACAACAATATTGTCGTCTACGAAAAAGGCAGCTACATGAAATTAACATCAAGCCTGTCTACTCCAATAATAAATAATTCACTAGGAACCAAATCTCAGTAACTCACATAATGAATTACACTAATTCATGTTATATCTGTGGTTAAAAAATCACCTCAAAATTCCACAACGTTTAAATAACAACTGAAGATAGAGACAGTTCAGTTCCTATTCAAAGCTCGAAGAAGAGACAATGGGAGACCGATACTCACAAATCATATCTTTCGTTCCATTTGGGGTCTAGTGTATTCTTGCAGACCTCAGTGCAATGACACTGCCCAGAACCGTCTACAGTGATCTTTGCGAACGGGTCAGGCAGCTTGAAGAGGCTGCTTTTGGCAAGACTCTTTGCACAAAGTACTGCAATATGAGTGAGAAATAGTAGACAGGCTGGTATGACAAATTATTTAATGAATGCAAGGCCACCAATGTTATATGCGCTACAGCAGGGAGCAGCTCATGTACAATTAACCCAAGATTACGGTCTGCCAGTGCTGGGATGAGGAGCTACAAACGCGCCGCAGCCCCGGCGCAGCTACGAAATGGTAAATAGAGGATAGATAACTAGTAGACCAGCTGCTAGTTACAGATAAACAATACTGCACTAGTAGACACAGGCAGTTCAATCAAACATTAGCAATAATTGAGTTCTTTTCTTTGACAGCCCAACAGCAGTCTCTCTAACTATACATCACTTCAGTGCAACTGTTCATGCCACAAGAGATAATGTTCTTGATGCAGGAGCCTGGCAAATGCTGAAAGTGACTTTCCAAGAAACTCCTATAAACTACTCCCTATGCCATATGCTGCCGTATTTCTTGGTTTACCATCAGTGAGTAGAAAGTTACAAGAACTATTAAACTTTGGTTATAATGATTAGTTCAGAAATGCTCCCTTGTTACACAGAAGTTTGACATGATTAACACCAAACTTAGCATGGAATTTTGTTCGTGAAAAATATGCTGCTGCATTATTCTTGACATACTCACTGTCGCTTTTCAACGCATCTCCATTTTCTTCGTTAAATAGAATTAGTCATAATTACGAAATTTGCTTACGGCAACTGTAAATTTTTTGCTCAACAAATTTTTGTTCAAAGATTACAAAACACAAAAACATTTCGTTGGATGAAAAAGTAAAACGTGTAAAGTGCCCGTTCAACTCTTGTATATTAGTAAACAAAACCGCACTGAGAGAATCTCTCTGTATAAGTGTACCATTTAATAGCTGTGACATAGTACAATGATTCGACATAGTCTTACAGCTGAAAAGCTGTAAGTACAACCAGATTCTCATCCATAACTGACAAGACCAGATAAATAATAACAATTTGCCATTTATTATCATTCTTCTTATTGTATTATTCACATTTTCCGACACCGAAATCAGCAGAAATACTAAATGATGATCAATTGTAAAGTATTTTAGAATGGAAGTTTTTAAATATATTATAACTATTAAAGACAGTAATAAAATGCATACTGCATTTAATTTCTGTAGATATAATTAAACTTTTGCGTATCAAACGAAGAGGCCTAAATTGCACACCACCAGAGGAGACTAAAAACCATTGCTAGAAAAAGTGCAAAGACGAAATTTTTGGAAAAAAATTGCACCATGTAGGTATCTCCATTAAATTAAATCTAAAATACTATGTTGCTAAGCCATGTTATTCTAAAGCATTTTACAAACTTTAATACCACTACCACTCCATGACTAAAGAAAACCAACCATCAAATTGAAGCAATAATATCAGCCTACAAAAACAGTTTCAAAACACTCATAACTAGTACTCAGTACCACTTGAGAAACGCAAAGGCCACGAAAAAAAAACAATACAAAGTCCGGCCAAAGAAATATGTTGGTCTATGATATAGTAGAGGTGACAATCTGTATAGTAAATAGTGATAACTATGGTGGCTCAAAACGTTTTTTTTTTAGATTTACGACACCTGAAAGCTTTTGAAACCGTCTGTACATTTTCGAGAGAGTACAGATTGTTGTAAACCTTCTGAACGCTTTGTGAAATCGTTAATACGCTTTGAAAATCTGGATTGATTTGCTGGTTCGCTCTACGATCATAGATCTCCAGTTCATTTACAATTGATGATGCTTCTTACTAAACTTCGAACAGTTGAAATGAAAAATTGTTTTTATATTTTGATTATTATTTGTTTTACATTATCTTAAATAATATATAAAGTTTAAGTACGTTTACAAAAAAATTAAATTTAGAAATTATATTCAACAATCGTTTATACAGTCAATTAATTTGCTCCATATCTATTGATCTACGTCTGTGTTGGTAAAGTTGGATAAATGCTATAAAGCAAATGATGGCGATCACTTTTGCCTCGAAAACCATGTGCTTTGCAAACTTTTAAAACTATTTCAAAATAGTTTAGATTATTTTAAAACAGTTCAGATTATTTAGTTCATACTATTTCTAAAGCGTTCATATGATTTGTAATTTTGTCAACCATCTGAATCCTTTCTAAACCGCCTGAATTATTTGCAAACCAACTATACGTTTTACAAAATTCACGATTGTTAGACAGGAAATGGTTTTATTGCATGAAATTCTGTAACTGCTACGGCTGACAATTCATTTATTATAGTCAACAAGCCCATTTTTAAATATAATTTCTTGGGCAATTTTACTAAAATTACCCAATTATTTTCAATGTAAAAGACACTTTCAAAATCGTTCATACGCTCATTGAAAGTGAAAGCAACCATGGACAATACTGTAATTACATGTAGTGACTAGGAATAAAGCTGTTACGCTATTCAGTGAGTTTAATACACTAACGACATTAATATCAATAATCATCTTGTAGGATACGATTCGAACCTTTAGCTCTTTAAAAATTTGAAAAATCGTCAGCCATTATTTTTGGTGGTTTATCAATGACAATTCACTATGACCATTGACCAAATAATAGATATCTTTTTTCTCATCCTACTATCTCTCATGGTATTCAAATTTACATACATTCGTGAAACAGTTTTACATACATATGATACATATTCGTACCTCTATAATTGTAGCAACAACAAAAACTGAAAGAGTAGGCCTAATAATGTCAATAACCTACAGCAATTTATTCTTTTTAATATGATAGAATACAATAATAATACTAACTACTAATAATAAATAACAATAGTATCATTTTTACCATTGCCAACAATGAATAGATAAGCAAACAACATTCTTTATCAGTTATTAATAATCTATCAATTGATTGAAGCAAATTATTATTGAATGATTATTATTATTACAAATAGGAATGATAATTTTCTCGTTCATGAACTAATAATATAACTAAAATAATTTTAATTCGTTGGTCAATCAATAAGTAACCAGCCATAATAATAATAATAATAACCGTAGTACTAGTAATAACACCGCGGATAAGAATAATAATAATTTATTTATTACTACTAACAATAAATAAATAATAACAGCAAAAATGATCGATGATGATAATAATAATGATGAATCAGCATAATAATTATAATAATAATAACAACAACAATAGAAACTTTTAATAATAAGAATTATAATAATAATTATAATAAGTCGTCATTAATTATAATTTAAATAATAATAAATTATTATTAGCCATAATAATAATAATTATTAATTAATTTAATAATTATAAATAATAATACAGAAGTAATAAATCTGCGCGGCTATTGTATTATTGTTGTTTCAGTTATCATCATTGATTGATTTATTTATCACTACTACTACTACCAGTAGTAGTTATAGTAGTCTCTACCGCCATCATTATTATTACTACTACAACTATCATAATAATACATACAAATAAATAAATTAATAATATAATTATTAAAAAATTATTATTTATTTATATAATATAAATAATTAATAAATTTTTTTCAAATAATAATAATAAATAAATTATTATTATTAAAATAATAATAATTATTTTATTACCTGTGAGGCGTATTTTCGTGAGCCTACTCGATGAACTTGTTACTTCCATGTTCACCATCAGGCCTGATTTGGTATATCTGCACACATCACAAAAAAATGAAAAGGATCATGGTATATGAACAGCTAAAACAATACGTGCAAGTGTTAATCCTTGAGAAGTACTCTACAATAACATTTTCTAACTTTCGGTTTGGAATGCGTTGTAATTTTTATGAAATCCTTTATACACCGAGTGCCAAAGATAAAAATTGACAGATTACTTAGTAATAAAAAAACAAAGAAACCTTGGGAGATGAGGCTAACTTCAGTAAAAGTGTCTATAAACGGTGTAATGTTGCGCTGCTCAAAATAGTCTTACAGGGTACACAACTCTAACACAAAAAATGAAACACTGAGCAGATTACTCCTACTTATATCGCAACGTTCAGGCACAAGCTACACGCTGTTTGAATTCAACTAAATGTGTTTGTACACATCATTTGTAACCGTAAAGCTTAAGAAAATTGAAAAGATAAGCTACCATCATAGAGCAAACAGTAACTAATAGCTTCAGATAAATAGAACTAGCTTGATATGCAAGTTGCATTTCCGAAGTTCCAACTCTAAGCAGAAGGGAAATGATGTCATAATCATTTACAGCACAAATCAATTCACATACCTGTACTGTATTACTATTTCAAATGACAATATACATTTATTTGAGAAGTAGCACATATTTGTATGCATAGACTGGTCTGTTATACAGAATAAGCAAATAAAAGCAGAATTATATAACAACATCTTGGTTCAATTAAACCAACAAGACAGTGCAAAAAATAATATAAACTTGATCAGCTCAAGGTTGTTAAATCTATTAAAAAAAGGAAACAGACTTCAAACAACGAAAGTAAAGCCTGTGATATATTAAGTAAAAACACCATCTAAAGTCATACAAAGCACACAGCAGCGAGGCTATATTTTTCTCTTCACATCAAAAGGTAAAAGAGTAGGATATCGCTTAAACACAGAATAGTTTAAGATCCAAGCAACAAGAGATAATGCAGTCATTGCTATAGAGTTACTAATTGGCCACACTTGCCACCAGGTGCCCCAGTCTAAAGGTATTGTAACTGAACCAACCCATGCGCCAAACACCGTCATGAGCACAATAAACTTGGCTGAGCGTTCATGTTTGTGGTACTTGGGTGATACATAAAGGTCAAGGACATAGGAGTGCTCCGTTCCACAGAACCAAAGAAGAGGCGCACAGACAAGTAGACTAAGTAGACAGCTGAATACTAGGGTTTCAGTAATCATCGAGAACACAGGAGCTCCAAAGGCTATAGCAGACATATAGGCTGTGAGTTGGTGCACGAGAAGCATCTGAAGAGATCTTTTTATATCCATCATATCCCTCTATCTACAGGACAAACATCGGCTATGAAACTGAGCAGGTAAGTTTCACAGGCATTCAATATGTTAGTGACCATTGACTGTTGAATTGTACCAGTATAGCTATAAATGGTAAACCAGAGTCATATTAGTATTGTTGGTTTGTAGTGACGACTATCATTACAAGGTGGCACTTGTGGTCTGGTGGTTAAAGTGCTCGCACTTCGATCCAGGATCTGCGGTTCGATTCCCAGCACCTGTGAGTGAGGTATTTGGCTTCCTATATGCTCCGCCTCGACAGATATGGGCATAAACATAACGTGGTCCCTCGCTTGATAGCACTCTCAGTAATAACTATGGAGTCACGCTAAAAAAAGATAGCCTCTGCCTTTTTGAAAGATGGGGATAACCTTTACCATTCATAACTGTCTTCACCCGAGGAAAATTCTGAAGGTAATGGCAGCCGTTGCTCAATTAGCAATTTCTACAGTTTTATTAATGAAAACTGCAACTGGCAGTGATTACTATCCTGGTTATTGCTTATGATGGTGACGTCAAACCATGAAACTATTATACCAGCTCGTTCAAAAACAGTAAAAAATGAATGCATATCGATGTTTACATCACATAGAATCCACTCACTAGGGATGCAAAAGATGAATGGCTCGTGACTTGGATGGGGATTACCAGAATATGCAATGTATGTATGAATCGTAAATGAGTAAAAAAAAAACATAAAATTTTAACACAAACATTCTAAATTTTGATAGTTCCATATTTTAGCGTGGCTATATTTTGGTAATTTTGGTTCTATTTATATAATTATCTGCCCTTTTAGTAAGGTAACCAATGATGGCATTTGGTGATCTCGTACCGACTTAAAAATGGCTAACTAGTCTGTGATAGAGGAGTAGACGCCATTTTTTGAGCACTGTATGCTATGCGCTACATAACAATCGCTTACCCTCTGTCACCGGCTGCTCATGTTCTATTTGATCTACATTCAGCATCATAGAAGGAGAGATAATTTTAATGGTTCTATCTCCATTAAAAAACTTCCGTAGAAAAACCTCTTGCGGAGTGATTAGTCACATGTGAGGAGTATGCAATGTATAGATAATAGAGACATCTATTCTAGGATGCTAAGGTAGGTCAAGTAGAACTTGAGCGGCTGGGAACATCAACACAAAAAATAACCAAACCATAAATAAAATATTACTCAACATAAACTGACTTGACAAATATAACTTGATCTATTATTATGGATTGATATTAAATTGATGGACCACAAAGAGAAATGTAACAATGTTTAGATTTGAAAATCGATACTTTGATATTTAGATTTGAATTAATAATTGGTGCAGCTTGAACATAGTGCCTACCCACTTTTAATGAGGCTCCTCAGTAGCACTTCTCTATGGAATTTACATCAACAGATCATAGGAAAAAAAATCACTGGAGCATGAACTCACCAAACCATAGGACTAACGAAATATAGAGCTGACTCATATTCACAGGGAACAAACTAAAACTTCACAGAGAATTATAAAGTAATAATACTATACTACATGCATAAATAATGTTTCCATATTGTACCAAAATGTGTGAAAAAAGATGATTGATCTCTTTTACAACACGAGCGTTTACTTCAGTGGAAATTCACTAGATTCTTGTTCACCAGTTGTATTACTAGTTATCCTGAACAACTTTGTACAACTCAACTACTTCTCTGGTATTTAGTACTCTTTCACCATGATCATTGCTCCTCATTCTACCTCTACTACTTCTCCCGTCCCTCCCGTGCTCTTCCGTTCATTATTTCCATTCTCCAAATTCCTTATTACTCCTACTTTCGCCATTTGTAAACATTCTTCACCCTCTTCGACCGATGAAAATGCAAGCTGCCCTCTGCATGTGGTCGATCGCTTCAACTATGTGAAAGGAAAAGCTTCTCTGCAATTAACATCATTTTCTCTTCGAATGCTTTGTGGTTACTCCAAAACAACAATATTAAAAAATAACACGCTGAACTGCATCAGCTTCTCAGCCAAATGACCAGGTACACTAAATGGACATTAATGATAATGGAAGAGAACAAAAGTTGACAAAAATTTTCTGGCTGATACTCAAACCTAGAACCTAGTGTACGAGATTGTTTACTTCATTTTTCTCTACGCACTGAATATCTTTGAAAGCCTATGAATCGGAGTGATACACAAAAAAGGGAATCAATATTAACAATGATTTAAATTTTAGACTTTTAATATTATAGGATTGTAGTAATCATGACGAAAGAACGTTTTTAAAATTGCTCTGTGAAATGTTTTAGAAAACTTTAAAATAATACAATCAAACCATATTACATTGATGAGCTTTTAGTCACATACAGTAAAGTAATTACCCTAGTACCACAGATAAATCTCACTGCTGCCACAGAGCGATGCACAGCTAACAAAATCACCACTAAACAACAGAGCCAGCACCACCATCACCAAGACAGCTACCAACGGAGAACCTTTAAATTATTCTGCAAGCAACACACTCTACTCATGTGGAGCATGTAAGCATTCTATGAACTGGTTGCATGAGGAAGTTCTATGCAAAGAATGTGATGCCTGATATCACACAGTTCGTCAAGCAATTCACTCAGAACAGTACCTCCAACTAAACCACTCCAGCGTCCTTTGGACATGTTCCTGCGACAACAACAGCAAACACTCAACCACTTCTTCAGCTATACTCAAAGAGGATTCACTGCATCCTACTGCCAACACATCACAGAGCACTTCAGCGAGCTTAGTATTTACATACTTGATGATTTGCAAGAACCAATACATGAATCAACTTCAAGGAAGTTCAAACCATCAATCTCTGCTAAGCACGGTAGGGCTCTCAGAGTTATCGATATCGATTGCCACTCAATTGAGGGAAAGTAAAGATCATGGATAGAATTGCTGCAAACTACAAAACCTGCCAACATAATTGACACTGCGACTTGGCTTAGCGAGTTCATTGGCAACGCTAAACTGAAAAGTGATTCCTACATGACATACCGCCGAGACAGGAAAATCTGAAGCCATGGAAGTGTGCTTGTTGCGGTGAACTCAGCTACCATCAGCACAGAGGTCCACATGAAATTAGATGCAGAGATTCTACGGGTTGAAATCCAATGTGTTGTACACCGTGACATTTTTATCGCCCAATGCTACAGGCCCCATGTTTCTAATAAGCCATTCACCACCTATCTAAGGAAATTCCTCTGCCAGCTTGAATCAAAGAAACTGAACGCCATCATAGTTGGTGGTGACTTCAATTTTTTGGGTCAAATTGGGCTGATATCTCATTGAAACCTTACACACAATACCCCACCTTCCACACAAATTATTATGATTTGCTAAACAGTTTTGGTCTGACACAATGTGTTTTGAACCAATTAGGCTTAAAAATACATTGTAGCAAATCACAACTAACCTACCAGATCACATCACTCATATTAGAGTGCTCCCTGGCATCAGTGATCATGATGTTGTGTTTTTAGAGCTAGCTATATCACCAAAATACTAACGTCAACCACAGTGTAGGGTTTGGCTTTTCAATTAAGTGAAGTGAAAAGCGATGGCTGACTGCCGAGCCCCACGACTCGAATGGCTTGACAAGTCATACAACCCTTATCCCAATGACTTCTGGATCTCTATCAAGTGTAAGATAGTCAAAAATATGTCTGCATTTAACCCAAGAAGACTAACTAGACATAAAGACACAAGGCCATGCATATATAAACAACTCCACAAACTCATTCAGAAAAACGACATGCTATACAGGCAGTGTAAAAAAGGCTTTCTTCATCTAGAGAGGTACTACAACCAGTAAAGACATACTGTCCAGAAATTGCAAAAACAGTTGCAAAAGCAGCATGCCCAGGATGTTCAATGACCGTTCACTGACGAAACCAACATCAAGCACAGAAGACCACTGAAGAATGAATACCATCTGGTCATGTCCACAAAAGAGAGATCTGTAATCTTTAACAAACAGATTGCTTCAATCTTCTCCACTTCATCAAAGAGGCTTGACTAACACACAGCTGTCACTCTACCCCTTCCTGAGTGATATTATCATTGATGCAAATGGGGTCTATATGCAACTTTCATCACTCAACCTTAACAGAGGTTGAGGCCCAGATGGCATTTAGCCCTAGAGTGCTTTGTTAACTCGCCAATGTACTGGCCCACCATCTCTCTCATTATCTCTTCTAGGTCTACCTCGACAAGGGAAAGGATCTACTTGACTGGAAGAAAGCTATGGTCCGCTCCATTATCAAAGAGAGAGGAAAAGTATCTAACTGCCAACTATCGACCAGTAAGCCTTAAGAGTGTCACAAGCAAAATGTTCAACTATAACCAGAATGGATTTAGGAAATCCGTGGTTGCAAGAAGCAACTGATTGAACTACCATCGGATATCACAGACAGTCTAGACAAAGGAGAAGATGCTGAAGCATGTGTACTGGATTTCAGCAAAGCATCTAATAAAGTGAACCACAGCAAGCTACTATGCAAACTGGCTAAGGGCAGAGTCAACAACCAACCAATAACCCGGGTTGATCAATTTTTCTAAAATCGGACACAGAAGTAAGTTGTAGAAAGCGAAGAGCCTACAAAAGCATTGGTGACATGAGGGTCCCACAAGGATCAATAACACGACCAGCAATATTTTTGTTTTACATCAACGACCAACCAGAAGCAGTGAGATTAGACGTTTATGTTTTATATGATGACACACTCATAAACAATTCTACTCAAAATCAGCAATCTCCAATATAGTCTCTCAAATTTTGTGTCACAGGAGAAAACTTGGGACATGGAATTTTAAACATGCCAGTGCCAGCATATCACCTTCTCTTGTAAAAGATATCCTAAAAAACAAATGGTAAACCTCCTTGGAAATGAGATTCCTCATGCTGAACGTAACAAGTACCTTGGAGTGACTCTCGATCTCATGATTACCAGGCTAACCCAAATTAACAAATTCAACCCTAGGCTTCATTAGTGTGCATTAATGTACTGACAGATCCCCAATCTCGTAAGGCCACTGCTCACATGCAGTTCATGCGATTGGTTATGGAATACGCAATAGCGGCATGGGATTCCAGCGCAGACATTGAGGCATCTCATCTTGGAGCTGTTTAGAGAAGAATGGCAAGAGTCATCAGCGGCATAAAATGAACTGACTGCCAAACCAGCGCCACTGGTCACCCAAAGCTCCTGAACCTACCACTTCTCTCTGAGCAACAAAGTGATAGGCAAATGAAGATCTTCAGCAAGTATCAATACTCCAACATAGCATTCCTCAGCAGAGACATCAAGAATAGTACTGCATCTGCCTGATGACAACCTATGCAGTACCTTGATCTTTACTCAAACATTGACCACTACCATTGCTCATGCTTCATCCGCACTGCCAAAGAATAGATTTTATTGCCTATATTATTATAGACAGTCACCATATTATACCCCCAAGTGCCTAGCATTACACTGTTCAATTATGACCAATTAATTATGACTCGCAAATGTTGAAAATTCATGAGAAAAAAATGTTTTGAAAAAAGTCACAGCTGCAGAGCTGGCATGGCACTTGGCCTGACCTGGCCACTAGATTGGAGCTGCCTTTGACGCTTGAGACCACAGGGGCACTACTGTGAGTAGTAGTTGCAAGCATGTCTCTTTGCCTAAGTCCGCTATCAAACACCCTACATACACCAAGGGATATCAACTTTTGACCAAAATCAAATTTCAAACCTCTGTATCTCTCTTTACAGACATGATACAGAATAAATCTTTTGTAGATAGGTTGACTGACCACAGATCTACACATTCCAATCAAAAAAAATTGTAAGCTCACTTTAATGTGAAAATTATTAAGCTTTTTCTTTCAGAAACTTCAAGATTTCCGTACACACGGGCAGCAGAGGTCTTGTCTGTGACGTCAATTCCTAGCCCAGTTTATTTTTTTCTTCCACATCCGGGACGCATAACCTATCCAAAAGCACAGTTAATAATGATGCTCGAACTACACACAGTTTGTGGGCAGAGCTCAACTATCTTAGCTAATCCCATGTCTCGAATCATGTTTTGCCCGTCTGTACGGAAATCTTCAAGTTCCTGAAAGAAAAACCTTAATAATTTTCACATTGAGGTGAGCTTACAATTTTTTTTGATTGGAATGTGTAGATCTGGGGTCAGTCAACCTACTAACTACCTACGAAAGATTTATGTTGTATCATGTCTGTAAAGAGAGATACAGAGGTTTGAAATTTGATTTTGGTCAAAAGTTGATATCCCTTGGTGTATGCAGGGTGTTTGATAGCGGACTTAGGCAAAGAGCCATGCTTGCAACTACTACTCACTGCAGTGCCCCTGTGCTTGAGACGAAGAAGAAGACGCAGGCAAGTTTTCAAAAACTAAGGTAAGAAGTTTATTACAGCTAGTAAAATTTTAAGCCTGTTGTGCATAGTAATACATTATATATGATGATGATAAAGAGGAGTAATAATAGTGATGATGATCATAATAATTGATAATTATTATTATTTATTAACTACTAGTGGATGAAAAAAAATAACTCTCCTTTCATTTATTATTACGCTTCAAGCTCATTTTATCAACAGAGCAGCTTTTGACATTGTCAAAGTAAAGTTTGGCTATATTCACTGTTTTACGTTTATGTAAACAGCATAAATACTGAGATCTAATCTATCAAACATTAATTATAACTTGTTACTTGTGCAAAAAAGATAGATATTAAGTTTAACAAAAAATGTAAATAAATCACAAATTTATGTTGTCAAAAATGTATAAATTGCAATCGAAATAATATAGCGGAGTAGTTGCGAAATTTGAGCATTATTTTGAAACGTGTGACAAAAATTACAAAAAGTTGCATAATTGCATAGAACACAGGTATTACTTTTTATTGTAGTTTGTGCACCAACTAAACGCGGAGCACATAGTATCTTACTGCGGTGATAGAAGTTTTTACGTATGGATCCAAGTCTAAGCCATGCTTGGAGTCAAAAATGTACTAACACCATCATCAAGGAGCTTATGGGCTTATTTTAAAAATAACATGTAGTAGACACAGGCCTACTGCAGAAAATTTGGTGGAATTTGGACCTTTTTTCGGAATTTTATGTTGTGTTTTGTTGTTGGTGTTTGAACAACAACAACACACCAACAACAAAACACAACATAAAATTTCGAAAAAAAATGGTCCGAATTCCACCAAATTATTATTTTCTGCAGTAGGCCTGTGGTAGTAGATGTGTTGTCTCCTCTTCCAACAAATAATTCTGATAACCTTTTGAGTTGCAACACATTACATCACCCTTAATTATATTATAATTAATTACATATGATATAATAATAATAATATATATATATTTTTTATCATTAATTAAGGATTATTAAATTTATTTATTATTATTTATTTATTATTATTTATAATAATCAATAAATAATATAATAATTATTATTAATTATTATTATTTATTTATTATATTAATAAGTGTAACCGCAACTATTACTAGCTGCAGCTAGTGCGGAAAAAGATTTTTCATGTCAGTAGTCTTTCTAAAAATATTGGAACAGTTTTTTGTTTGAGTGTGTAGAGAGAGGAATAATAATGTATTGTTGTTGTGATGAAATGAGACAAAATTTCCTAATAATAATGATCAATGCCACTTGAATAATAATAATAATTATTATTTTTATTAACTGTCAAAACTAGTTTTAAAAAAAATTACATTTAATTTAAAAAAATAGATAAAGGTTATATTTGTCTGACAATCCACAGGCGGCTCCAATCCACTGGCCTGGTGGTGGGTGGGTGAGTGGATTTGAGGGTATAGAGATTAAAGGGGAATGATTGCTTGTGACCATCACTTTGTATATGCATAACATTTGTATTTATATATTATTATGATATATATACACCCTCTAATAGTATGTAACCTATATACATACATGTATGTATATGTATGTATCAATAAACCGCCTACTTTAATCTTCTCATAGTGTTGGTTGCTTGCGATTAGTGCACTAGTATATTATAACATCAGTATCAGAGAGAATGTCAATATTTTCCAAAAGGATCTAAACCAACCCTCAGCATAATTGGTATTATGTCAACCAGTAATTAGTGCAAAAAGCTGCTGTTGTTTCTGTTGGACAACCAAGCCAGAAATAAACCATGAATAACTCGGAAATTGTCTCTCACATTCATAATTTGGCATCAAATTGTTTGGAGACCTAAAAGAGAGTGCCTATCAAAATCATTTACCAAGTTTCCATGCCTCGACGTTACATCTGCATCCATGTATGCCAGTTGTCGCATTACACTGGTGACTTGAGCAATGAGCTTTTGTAGCCCTAGCAACTTAAAAAACCAATCTTTTTATTGCTTATTGTATTCTTTTAATTAATTCGACCCCAAAAATAATGCAATGCAATATTTAGCAAAATTTATTTGTGAAACTAATATCATACTCAAGTATAATAGTAAATAATTTTCAACAATTAATTAACCAATATAATGTTTTATTATTTATTATCAAAAGTTATTTTTATTGAAATAATTCATTTTTACGACGTAGTATTATTAACACAGTGTACCACTTTTGACAGTGAAGTAAAATAATAATGAAGTAAAATTATGCCGTTTTACTAACAAGACCGAAATTGGGCCCAGTTAGTAGTCTGTGAATGGACCGAAAACAGGCCCAGATGATAGTCTGCAGGTGGACCGAAATCAGGCCCGGTAGATAGTTGGAGGACCGAAAACAGGCCCAGTTGATAGTCTGCAGATGGACCGAAAACAGGCCCGGTAAATAGCTGAAGGACCGAAAACAGGCCCAGTTGATAGTCTAATCTCTTATTATGATTTAACTTGCCGTATAATTAATCACCACCTCTATTAGCAGTAATACAGCCAGAGGTTTACTTAACGACAAACTAATAGTCTCTTTTAACTTGCAGTGTCAATAGACTTGCCCGGCTAAACTAGTGTTAGTGCAGTGACTACTATGAGACGTAGATTTTTATAACTGCCACGTAGTAGAGTGGGTGCAGAGGCCTATTTAGCTACAAGCTCTATCTCCAATCAATTCCAGCGCAATTACTAACTTATAAACTTGCCCAGCTAAACTAGTGTCTATGCAGTTACTACTATGAGGCGTAGATTTTATAACTGCCACGTAGTAGAGTGGGTGCAGAGGCTTATAGTTAGATTTGAGAGAAGCAGAATTATTTAAAGTATGAGCACAACTTTATTCACTGGCAACTCTGGCACAAATAAAAATAACTCAAGCTTATATAGTAGTAATACTCAAACTATGTCCCTGATTAGACAAAATTTTAATAGGTCAACTATCTACGTCTGTACACAACATCTGACAGTAAATATTTGCACCAGAACTGATTAAACAACACTTATAATAATTTTTAAACATCCACAACACAAATTATTTGTAACTTGTAATAATAATAATAAAATAATAATATTTAATAGAAAATAATTACAACAATGGAACATTATACAATAATGCATAGAGTAGATTACTTTAGACAGTGCTCGCTTATTTCACCAGTCCGTTCGCTTGGATGCTTTAAAACTGCTGACACATCTTATTAGCAGCATCAGTGCTGAGCGGCTACCACTAGCAGCAACATGTTATTTTGCTACGAGTGCAGCTTTTTGCACAGATGTCTCCGGGAGTTGGCAAACCGTGAGTGAGTCCACCGCGGGCTACACGGAAGGTGTAGCCCGCGGTGTCCACTTTACCTCTAAAGAAAGGGAGGCTGAGCATAAGGGCCTCTTCCACAACGGCCCTTTTCAGGGCCACCAACCATTACTAAGGAGTTGAATTGTTCTGGTCAATCGTTCGTATCAACATTCCAGCTCAGGTTTACTTCAACAGCATTAGCATTAGGCAGTGATAAATGTAGGTGGGGATTAAAGAAATAAATTATTTTCCAATTAATGATAATAATAATATTATTTATTATTAAATAAATGATAATTGTTTAATAATAATTCTATCACTTATTATTAGATCACTGTAAATTTCAAGTGATTACATGAACGTAGAATTTGTTGTCAAACACTCAATGTACTAAACAATTGAGGAAAGCTCAAGCAGTTACTGATTAATTATAATTGGATTGGGTTGATGATATCGATTGTTGATATCGGAAACCATTTGGGGTGTGTTGGCACATGCGTACAAACGTTAGTGCAATGGTACCGCCACATAATTGCTATATCCATGCAGTTCCTTTCAAAGTCGATGTTCTACAGCGACTTTCACCTGCGACAAAAGCAAGTCGACTTTGCCGTATCCATGGAAAAAGACAGCGTCGACTTCCAAGTCGACTTTCTGTCTGGACAATGTCACAGCATGGAGACTTGTTGATTGTAGCCAAGGCTGGGAGACTGCTGCAAATGCTGAAGAGAACTGTACAAACTGTGGACACTTGGACACGGCAGGCTGCCTGTAATACATTCATTCTATCTGTGCTAGAGTGTGGTTGCCAAGTGTGGGATCTATATGCAAGAAAATAACGTTAAAACGAACTGAAAATGTCTTCCTAAAGCGCTGAGGTGAATATTTCCCACAAAGTTACACCAGGAAACCAGCACGTCATCTTCAGAAAAAAGGCCGAATAAACTATTTGTGTAGTAATTGAGCTCTTGGATAATTGCACCAACTAATGACGCACCAAAGGAATGTCATAATACTGGACAAGCCGCAAATAGTTTTATTCTCGGAATAAGACTGACTGACTTTTTTACTCTTCTTGGCATCATCCAACAAGAAATATTTTGGGCATAATAAAAAATGACCAGCTCTGTTGGTTTTCTATTTTACTACGTAGCTACTATAACTACTTACAAAAATGAATAATAGAAGGAAGAGAAACAAAAAGTCACGTCCACAAGAAATAAAAAATCAGTTTAAATAGCAGATAAGAAAGTTATATTGATTGAGGGTTGATTTTACCTCCCACTCCAATGCATACTGCTTTTATATGTTGACAATTACTATTATATTAAGCCTGGTTCACATACATCGTAGATGGCTCGCACGAGGGATCCGCGATCACTTGCGAGCCATCTGCGATGTATGTGAACCTGGATTTCCTGTGGCTCGTACGACGTCGTAGAGGCTCGTAGAAAAGTTCAGCTGAACAAACTTTCGTGCGACCGTCGTACGATAGAGAGTAAATTTTCTTACTTTCTTTTTCAAAAACCACATTCAGGTCAAGGTTACTCATGTAAAAATGACTGCCATCAAAAAATTATAATAAATAATAAAATTATTATTGTTTAATTATAAATATTGATTATTATTTATTATTAATTTTTTTGATTGAAATATTGTGTTAGTTGATTTGAATGTATAAATATATATATTTTCTTTAAATCTTTATATAATAGCATAATTAGCATATTATTATAAATTGAGATTCAAAATTTTATATTAAGATATGGTAAAGAAATGATAATGCACCATTGAACAACAGTTAAAAATTTAATTAAAAAATATGGAATAACATTCAATGATAATATCAGCAAAAATGTAAAAAAATTTTATCACTGTTAAAAATAATAAATTATTTGGTGTAAATTGAACAACGATAATTCATTTAGTATGTATCTAGTCGTTGGTCAGTGAAGACGTGTTTCGAGATTTTATTACCTCCCAGTCAAGAGAGTGATTATACTTCTTGCGATCGTGGGTTTGCCAAGTTTATGTGAACATGTATCGCGGATCCGTCGCACGAGGGATCCACGATCACTTGCGAGCCATCTACGATGTATGTGAACCAGGCTTTATTACCATTATTATTTATCATTATTGTTATCATAAATAAACCCTATAAGGACAATTGTTATTATTATCAGCAACAATGAAAACTGTTATTCATTATTATGAAGTAATTATTAACAAGTGCCACCACAAAAAAATATAGACAATATAATTTATT
This sequence comes from Cryptosula pallasiana, assembly GCA_945261195.1. Taxonomy (NCBI): domain Eukaryota; kingdom Metazoa; phylum Bryozoa; class Gymnolaemata; order Cheilostomatida; family Cryptosulidae; genus Cryptosula; species Cryptosula pallasiana. The sequence continues at coordinate 46,735,394 of OX183133.1, read as the reverse complement.
TTGTAGTTGTTAAACAGGATGAAATTGATGAATAATTTTGTTTCTATCTGTAGAAGTTTAATTGATTGATAGCCATGGCATCTGCTAGCATTGCTCAAAAGCTGACATACTTCAAGAATGTGCTGCTGCAGGGGACTATGGTCAGCAAATGTCAATCATACAGTAAGTGTTTTGTTGTCTCCTTTTGTTTTTGTCACTTTATGTTGGCTGAGCTATTTCTGAGAACTAATGCAAGAGAGTGGTTATGTTGATGTTTGTGTGGCTCATTGCAGCAATTAGCGTGTTGTCTTCGCGCTGTTTCTGCGACAAGAGGGATGAGCGTGTGGTGAAGGTCGCAGTCATTGGAGATCCAAATGTTGGCAAGTCTACTCTGATTAATGCCATACTGGGTCGTCGGGTGAGCAATTCAACGCGCTCTCGTATAAAAGTATTTGTGCAAAACTTATTATGTTAAATTTATCTGTGTAAACGTACTTAGTGCGTGCCTGGGTAGCAAGTTTTTGTTTTATCGCTGTTTTTGTTGTTGTACGAAGTACTGGTTAACCGCTATAATATTTTGTTTCAGGTCAACTCTGTTTCCAAAAAGGTACATACAACAAGGAGGAAGACTGTAGCGGTGTTGAATGTAGCTAACACACAGCTGGTGAGTGTAATATTCTAATATATTGGTCTCTCAGTATTGTATATCTGGTGGCTATGTATGGTAACTGATGCTTTTGCATCATTGGTGTACCCATATTTGTAGGTATTCGTGGACACTCCGGGATTTGTTAGTCAGAAAAGTCGTATCAGTCAGGAAGTGGAGAAATCATTAGTGCTGGATGCATACGCATCTGTTGAGGAGGTTGATGTTGGTACGTGTCACCTGATCACCTTACATGTCACCTAATACTTGTCATACATCGTGTCACCTAATACATGTCACGTGTCATTTTACATGGCTTGTCACAGTCATGCCACATAAAATTTCACGTAACATGTGACAGCTCATCCTAACTGACATGCCACATGAAATGTCAAATATTTGCTAACTAAACACTAGTTATATGACTGCTAGCAACTAGACAGTTTACTTGAGTTGAATCAGCGGATATTTTGCTTACTGAGAGGGGGGGGGGGGAGCTGTAATTGTCTCCCCTATGTTACATTTGAGTGTTCAGCGGGTCTGCTTTTACAGTTGTAGCCATGCATGATGCCAGCAACTTCTATTCAAAATACCAATTCTCCAGGGAGATAGCCAAGGCTCTTAGACTCATACCAAAGGGAGTGGGGAGCGTACTAGCCCTGAACAAGGTCAGTTATAGCTGAGTTTTCTGGGTGGTCTGCGCCCTTCACTGTTGCAACTTTAGTGGTATTGAAGGATAAAAAATCAATTCAATTTGGCTGTCAATCAAATTGCATGTTATTTTTTTTAGAAGGATATATTCATTTCCAGGTACATTTTTTGTTAGCTGTTGTTGCTCATTTTTGTATTGCTAAATATGTAGATGCAGCACCGCTAGTTTATAGTGTCTCCACACCTTAGACACATGTGTCATATTACATCATCAACGCTGTTTCTCTCCCAGGTGGACCTCCTGCACGATAAAACCGAGCTTCTTGCTGTGACAAAAAAGTTGGTTGGGTCACCAGAAGAACCAAAAGTTCGAAAAAGAGCTTTGGAAGATCTGTTTGACACCGCTGATGGCCATGTTGCTGTGAGCTCACCAGGTGACACGTTGCACCACTTCCTGTGTTTTTCATGTTAATCGTAGTGCTGCGTAGTGGGCTTTCATACCCTAATTGTGCTTTCCAGGGAGATCGAATGGTAGAGAGGAATATCAGCATGAATTTGACAATGTGTTTATGCTGTCAGCTAAGATTGGTACTGGAGTGAACATACTAACGGTTTGTTGTGCTCTCAGTATTTCAAGTTTTAATCTTCAGTTTAAAGTTTCGTACTAGGAAAGTCGCTGTATGATGTATTGATAACTCTATGAGCGTGACTCTATGCTTTGACCAGGACTACCTGCTAAGTCAGGCTGTGCAATCACCTTGGCTGTATAACAGTGGATTCGTCACCGATCAATCAATGGAGGAGCTGGTTAGATTGTGTGTGAAGGAGAAGATATTAGACTTGATCAGTGAGGAAATACCTTATGTAGTTCACCCTGTAAGTGGGCGGGGCTAACATTGTTTGTTTGTGGAGTTGTGCTCACTTTTTTACTGTGCTATTGTCTATACGCTATAGTCTATATGTCTATAGTGCTTGTTGTGTTTCAGGCAGTGGATTTGATACATGAAGATGAGTCGGGACAAATGAATATACTGGTTTCTCTCCACTGCAGCTCTCGTCGCATTGCTGTACGTATCCATCCACATGTATCTTTTACAACTCCCATAACGTCTCCTTGTACGATTTTTAACTTGTTTCCTGTTTACAGTCAACGTTGATGGGAGCCAAGGGCAGAACAATACGTAATATAGCTGTATCCGCTGAACAGTCTCTCAGTGAAGCTCTCAGCAAGCCAGTTGTACTCAAAGTAATTCTAAAACAACAGCAGAAGAAGATGAATGGCTGAAGAGACTCAATGGTTATTGAGAGATCATTTGCAAGGAAAGAGGTTCAAGTGATGGAATCCCATTGTCTGGAAAGCTGATGCAATGGATGCGTAAAGCTCGATTTATGAATTTTACTACGAGGTTATGTGCCTCGCTCCCTCCTAGTTGTGTGTACAACTTTCTGTAATAACTTATATTTTGTTAGTTCTAGAAATAGAGACTGGAAAATAATTATTACTGTTTGCTATTCACAAAATATATTTATATTGTTGCAAAGCTATTTAAGTTTAAACATATTTGATGTTGCCGTTTTCATCACAATTGGGTTTATAGTTCAGAAGTTACTGTCATTACATTAAATTACCAATCAGGAACCTTGCATTGTAGTTCTTTAAAGCCGTTATGAAGCTACAGTTGATTTTCACCGAACAAATTTAATTATTTTCACAATGCTGGCTACTGTGGTGCAATCACCTGCTGTAAAAAATAATTGTGGCTGTATCAGTGCGTTCCATGAATGAATGACATAATAATCACCTACTCAGCTGTCCTCGACGCTCTTTGTGTATTGGAGCCATTGGAAAATCTGTATAGGTGCTGTCTGTTCATGAAGAGTTATCTCTTCTATAAGTGCACAAAATGCAAACCCATAACGTTGTTTGATTGGGCGTTTTGAAATAGCTCGAGTTACAAATTGATTGACGATTCCATATATAAGCTTGTCATCGAATTGCTTTACTACTTAGAAACTCAGTATAATTAAGTGTATACTAACACGTGGCCTTCGTAGTCAAGTTTTCGTTCATGGAAAAACTAATGAGCATTTTTTTTCTCTCTGCCCTAATCAGATGATTATGTTTTGCATTAGTCACTGACTAATGCAAATGCAATGGTCTGGCTAATCGTCAGACCATAAACAAACTGTGACCAAATTCAGAATTCAATTTTTGCCATTATTGCCTACTATTTGCTAGACACCTGTGATAAAATTGTTGTTCGATTTTTTATTATTATTTATTATAATTATATTATTATTAATTATTATTAATTATAATTAATAATTATTATTATCCTCTTTTTTTTAGCAATTTCTTACGTATTTTTTTTATTAATTAATAATAATTACAGTAATACAGATTTATTATTAATTATTATTAATTATTAAATTCAATGTTCTTATTATTATTGCTACTCGAGTTGAAGTTGGTACTACTACTACTGCTACTACTGCTGCTACTACTGCTACAACTACTACTACCGTAATAATAATAATAACATAATCTACTATTTATATAATTAATAATATTATTATAATATACTATTTATTAATTATTATTAGCTGAACTGTTTTAAACTAACTTCTACTACTATCTACCACTTCTTGCTGTTGTAGTACTTCTTCACTACTACTACTAGGAGGTAGTACTACTACACACCTCCTGCTTTGATATAGTAGTAGGACATACTAATATAATACATAATACATAGTTGGTTGTAATATTATAGGGCTAGGAGGTTGGTAGTAATAAATAATAATACTGCTTCTCGCTACTACTCTTCTGATTAGTTGTTCTTCTACATCATCTCATTAACAGCAACCATGAAAATGATGTTGTTAAAAATTAATCATCCTGTTAAAGAATATGTAAATTAATGAGCCTAAGGCTGATTATTATTCAGTATTCCTTCATACCACATCCATGCAACCATTGTTGTTGTCGTAACGTTGTGGTATTATTTTTTTAAAATTTATTAGCTATTATTTATTATCAAGTTTTTATTGTTAATAGATATTATTATTATCTATTATAATTTATTGCTATAGCTTCCTCTACCACCAGCAACTACTACCAGTTTCTGGGTTGCAGGAATGTTAGTTTAAGTGTTCATGCATTATTTTTCTTATGTGAACAACATGGTTTTAATTGTATGATAATAATTGGATTGCACTGCATTTATTTCACTGATGTTGCAACTAACTTCAGCAGATTTTTCTACTCAGGCATTCCTAAAACTTCACGCGCGAGCCCCTGGAATTTTGCGCATGCATGTCCAGCCGATGGTCCTCTGTCAACTCGACCTGTCTGTGGTCTGGTTGATGGTGAACGGTTGGCTGGACATGTGTGATCAAAATGTTCATAGGCTCATGCTTCTGCACTTGCAACTCAACGTGTCACAGTCAACTGTGTTGTATTCCTTTTGATGAAACGTCTGGTTTTTCCGAACCGAGTCCATGTTAATTTTTTACTACTCATGAGTCACTATTATTGTTAGCGCAATGAAAAAAAACATAATTCTGGCGCATTGCCTTCAATGCTGACTGATTTAACCTCGAAACCAAATAAGAATATTGAGCAAAATCAAGTTACTAAAGCTTGAAATACTGAAACATTAGAGTTTGAAATAATTCAACAGGGATGACATACACATATAATGTATTCAAGTTTTCACTTACCATCCTGATCACACTTTTCAAAAATGGAATTTGACCCATGTCAACCTTGAAGTGTTAATAATTTAGACAGCACAAATGACGTATGTCACACTATTGAGTTCCATAACCCACTCTCATAAGTGTACAAGTTTGTTTCATGCTGTTCACTCTTACTTGTAGAATCATGAGGACTTCTTTTGGGACATTGGTTACTATTGCTGTGTCCTTACTACACATTCTTGCTTTGGACACGGACTTTTACACGTTACTGGATATTCAGAGAGATGCTGACAACAGAGAGATAAGAAAAGCATTTAAAAAGCTTGCTTTAAAAATGCATCCAGATAAAAATCCTGTAAGTTTCTGAACATGATCATTCATATTAGTGGTTAGCGGTATTCAGCGCACTTAGGACCTGCCAACAATACAAGTATGACATGAATATACAATATTGTCTGGTCTTTTAAAGCCAAGAGTCTATGATAAGTTGTGCATTCACATTATTCTTATTGTATTTTATACAAAATATGACACACCGTTATTTTGTGTGACATTTTTTATGTCATTGCTCCATATTGGATGCACGTTCAGGGTTTTTTGTCTGTTACAGGATGATGCAGAAGCACACGATAAATTTCTCAGACTAAATCGAGCGTACGAGGTACTGAAGGATGAAGATCTGCGAAAGAAATATGATGAGTTTGGCGAGGAAGGCCTGAAGGACGATTTTAAAGGAAACAATAAATATGAGAGCTGGAAGTTCTATCAACAAAACTTTGGTTAGTTTTGTGCTGGTTGACCTTTCTATGTCCTTGGGTGCATATAGTTAGCTTGTTGATCTCTCTGTGTCCTTGGGTGCATATAGTTAGCTTGTTACGCTCTCTGGTATATCCATTTTTTATGGTGGAGTTGTTTGCTCGATGCATAGTTTACTTCGGTATAGGAGGGGATGATTTCCAAAAATCTTTGAATAACAAAAAATACTGAAACTTTTGTTGGAAATATCTCCTCTGTTGATTCAACCATGAGGAGTCTTGATATATCTGTTGATGAGTCATCTTTGATGCTTTTTATCAAACTGAAAGGATTTTGTTAATGAAGATTTCAAGGGCAAATAATTATTTTTTAGGAATATACGATGATGACCAGGAGATCATAACTCTCAGCAGAAGTGACTTTGGTAAGTGCAAGGGACTGCATGTATACCTGTTGTTTATGCTCTAATGTTATATAATAAAGTCACTAGTATAATATTATATAATAGAGTCACTAGTATAATGTTATATAATAGAGTCACTAGTATAATGTTATATAATAAAGTCACCAGTATAATGTTATATAATAGAGTCACCAGTATAATGTTATATAATAGAGTCACTAGTATAATGTTATATAATAGAGTTACTAGTATAATGTTATATAATAGAGTCACTAGTATAATGTTATATAATAAAGTCACCAGTATAATGTTATATAATAGAGTCACTAGTATAATGTTATATAATAGAGTTACTAGTATAATGTTATATAATAGAGTCACTAGTATAATGTTATATAATAGAGTTACTAGTATAATGTTATATAATAGAGTCACTAGTATAATGTTATATAATAGAGTCACCAGTATAATGTTATATAATAGAGTCACCAGTATAATGTTATATAATAGAGTCACCAGTATAATGTTATATAATAGAGTCACCAGTATAATGTTATATAATAGAGTCACCAGTATAATGTTATATAATAGAGTCACCAGTATAATGTTATATAATAGAGTCACCAGTATAATGTTATATAATAGAGTCACCAGTATAATATTATATAATAGAGTCACCAGTATAATGTTATATAATAGAGTCACCAGTATAATGTTATATAATAGAGTCACCAGTATAATGTTATATAATAGAGTCACCAGTATAATGTTATATAATAGAGTCACTAGTATAATGTTATATAATAGAGTCACTAGTATAATGTTATATAATAGAGTTACTAGTATAACGTTATATAATAGAGTCACTAGTATTATATTATAGAGTTACAAGGGTAACACTATATTATTCTACCTGTAGAACAAGCTGTCGACAACACTAAAGACATCTGGTTTATAAACTATTTCTCAGCGCACTGCGGACACTGCCACGAGCTAGCTCCCGCTGTAAGTGTCCATTTATTTCTCTCTCATCGCCCCATTACAGACTTTCTTCCCTCCTCCTCCTCCCTCCTTCTCCTGATTCAAACTTTAGCTCTCCATCCAGATTTTCTTTGCTCCTTGCTTATCGCTGACATTTTCTTCCCCTCCTCGTCTTCCCGGCTCCTTTCTCTCAATGTCCATTTTCCCTCTGTCCCTTTCCACTCTTCATTATTTATTTTTCCTGTCTTTTTATCCCCAACTTAATTTTTTCGTAGTTACTCTCATTTTATTGATCTTTCTGCTTTTTTTTAAACGTCGTTCTTTTTTTTGCTATTTGCCCTTCACCCCCCCCCCCCCCTCCCCCACACATTCACCTCTCCTAATATCTCTGTATTTTTTTCTCTTCATTCTCGATTAGCATCACATGATACCTTGAAACACCAAACTCAGTCTACTACTTTGTTTAGTCCATTTATGGTTAGTTTATCTCCTCTCCCCATGTCTGTGCACACATGCCAACTGTTGCAGTGGCGAGAGGTGGCTGTGCAGCTGGAGGGTGTCGTACGTATCGGTGCTGTCAACTGTGAGGATGACTGGATGCTCTGCCGACAGCAAGGTATCAGGAGTTATCCTTCTCTGCTGCTCTACCCCAGAGTAAGTGAATGAGTGATTGTTGTAGTAGTTGTATATTGTTGTACATTTGTTAGACATCATTGTACATTTGCTAGACGTCATTGTACAGTTGTTAGACATCATTGTACAGTTGTTAGGTATCACTGTGTTTCATTTGTTCACACAGCGAGAGAAATTTCAAGGAAGTCGCACTGTTGAGTCGTTAGTCAATGCTGCTCTGAAAGAACTTAAAGTCAAGTCGTACACATTGACTTCTTCCAACATCAATTCTACAATGACATCTAGAGGAGATAAACCATGGGTGGTAACATACTGCACAGATCAGGGCGGAGATTGTCTAGACAAGACAGCATGTCTAAAACTGGCAGCCATACTGGTATGTGTTTGTGTTGGGTTTTGTTGTACAACACAGTGTGCATTGCATTGTGGTACATTATGAGTTGTCTTCTCATAAAATCCCACCAAAATTTAATTTCAGGCACTAGCTGTCCTCTCAAAATTACTAGTTAGCTGCGTGACATTGTGTGATAGTTGAGAAAAAATTAGCTATTTAAAGTGAAAAGATCACATCAACGTATAATTTCCCATTAAAAAGCTCTTTAAACACTGATTCTAATGGTGTTGTCAGTTTGGAGCATTGGTGCTACTATAAGAATTTATTTGCCATTGTACATGGGGCTTCGTGGGCCATAGCTGGAGTTGTGCCCTCATTATACATTTTAGCCAAAGCTAACCCCTCAGAGCGTAAATAGGTGAATTACAGTACATTCCATTGGTGGCATTCACCTGCCTATGCAGTCAGCAATGATGAGACTGAGTTATAAATAGATTAGCTCTCTGTCCTCTCCGAAAGCTGTCATCAGCAAATTCTATATATAGGCCACAATTATTATGACATGACGAGGTTGATAAAAAAATTTTACCTGCAGCTAAGTATTTTTTCTTTTGTGTTTTCAAAAGCAAATCAATCAAATAAGAATTATTTGCATTCAAAATGATTAGCATTTGTTCATTATGACATGCATGCAGTGTTTGTCCAATTCTGTAACGAAATTATGGTTCATACTGGTATTTTTGGCCTGCATGAAAGACTAGAATTCAAGCAAAACATTTCTTGCTATTCCATAAAATTAGGAAATACGCTCATTTCAAGAGTTGCTACAATATCTCTGGCTGTTTTGTCATTTGGATACAAAACAAAATTGTAAGTAGCAAGAACACCATACATAAATACATACATAAACTTGACATCAATTCAATAGCCTACATTCATTTACTGCTACCGCATATGTGTGAGTCCATGTTATAATCTGCACTGAATAGAGGCAGAAGCAATGGAGTCCCAGCAGAGTAGTTTCGCTTTAGCGATGCAACCGGAAGTAGCTTGGTCGATCATTGAACTTATCATTAGATAGAAATCACGACTTGCTTGACTATTATTCTGATGTGAGGAAATTTGAGCAACTAATATGACAAAAATGATGTTGTTGAGAAAGCTCAAAGAATCAATAAAGTCTTTGGAAGTTTTTTTTTAAAATTTGGTTTATTCAGTTGAAAAAAAAAATTAAATATCATGTTCATGGGTAGAACCATAGTTTTGTATTTTGGGTTTAATTGAGCTTGCCAACGTAAACTAATGAAAGCGCGCCCTTGAATGATTACTGTGGTTTGCTTTCACGGTGCCGTTGTAGTTCTACAATTCATGTTGATGGCGCATCATCAGTATTATATCAAACTGACAATACCGTTAGAATCAGTGTTGGAAAAACCTATTCATTGATGTGATGGTTTCACTTTAAAGCCGAGTTGTGCTATTAGACAAGAGAACACAACTCTTACAAGTAGTTTTTATCTGTAAGGCGTACATGTAAAGGTTGGCTTTGTGAAGGAGATCTGATTGTACTTGATGCCTGACTACAGGAGGGTCTAGTCAATGTTGGCTCTCTTGACTGCACTACACAGACCAAGTTATGTGAACAGCTTAACATAGATGGTAGCCAGACAGCCTTCTACACTGGACCACCCATGGCTGCTGCCGACAGCAGGGTGGTACTAGATAGCCTCACTCCTAAAGATATTGCTTCAAAAGTTCTACATCAGCTCCCTGAAGACACTGTGCTTGATGAGGAGGCATTTTTAGTGAGTCCAATAAATACAGCTTTGTAATAATTTATTGGTATTTGGTAAGTAGATTTGGTGGACTAGTATGATACAATACTAGATGCTAAAGAGTTGACGCTGCTTACAGGATGCCAGGCAGCAGCTGGGTCGGAGAGAGGGCCTACCTTGGCTCATTCACTTCACCAGTGGGGAGACAACTCACATTGAGTTGAAGAAACTGCCTGCCATGCTTTCAGGTCAAGTCAATGTATGTTTCATGTAAATATTTAATGTAAAAATTTCCTACCTTAGATAGTTTAGACTTAGCTCCAATCACAGAGAGCTTGTATACATTAGGCCAAGTTCCTACCAGAGATATGTTTCAGGTCGGGAAGATAGACTGTAGGACTAGAGGCACTGCCTGTTCACTACTCAATGTTCACAAGTTCCCAACTTTTGCTATATTCAAATATGGAGATGGATACGAGATACATCATGGTATGATCTACAGTTAGCTGGGTCTTTGCTTGCTGTGCTGCTCTAGCTCTCCGCCATCAGTTGCTGACACTCGCTGACACTGGTTGTAGGCAGAGTCAGCGCCCATGATGTGGCAGCATTTGCCAAGGACTGTAGTTACACTTCTGTTAGAGTGCTCACTCCTGATGACTTTCCTCATACGGTGCAGCTGAGTGGACAACTCTGGTTTGTTGATTTCTTTGCACCGGTGAGTGTAATACTAACAGCTTGTCTGTCTGTATGTAGGTCTGTCTGTATGTAGGTCTGTCTGTATGTAGGTCTGTCTGTATGTAGGTCTGTTTGTACGTCTGTCTGTCTGTATGTCTGTCTGTACGTGCGTCGTTTTTTCTCTCTGTCTGTTTGTCTGTATGTCTCCGTGTTACACGCGCGCAAGTAAATGTCGGCCATTTTGTGTTGTAGTGGTGTCCGCCCTGCATGAGGCTTCTACCAGAGTTTAGAAAGGCCTCTAAGCTCATCAATATTGGTACAACTGTACACTTTGGTACTGTTGACTGTACGGTATACAACTCTCTGTGTGACCAGGTAATACTGTGTTATGTGCGCTATACAGTTAGATATCTATAGTCTATAGTGACATACACACACACACAACCAGTGCTTGTGCCATTATTGCACTCAGTGCCACAATGTAGTATACATTGATTGATATGTATATATATCGCTGGGGCTAAACAGAGACAGACTGGGTCCAAAGGTTATTGGCTGACAGCCAACAGTGTTGTCCTATTAGACACCCATTCAAGGCTGCTTGTATTTTGTACTTACATAGCTTGATATTCCTCACTTTCACTGGGCTGCTTTGAGTTGCGCCCCTTCATTCATTGTAGATGGGAATCAGAGGCTACCCAACGACAATGCTCTATAATGATTCCGTCCCCCATAAGTTCCAAGGAAACCATGATGCTTTGTCTATTATAGACTTTGTGAAGGTCAGTTTATTATGGGCCAAAGGCTATGTCTGAGTTAAAGTACGCTAACTAGTATATATTTTATGTTATTTCTCTGCAATTATGTTGTGGGGTGTCTCTCTCAGGATGTGTTGGACCCTCCAGTGATAGCCCTCACTGATGTAGAGTTTGAGTTAAGGGTCTCAGGCAAGCCTAGCAAGGAGCTGTGGTTTGTGGACTACTACACCCCCTGGTGTCCCCCTTGTATGCAGATGATGTCGGAGTGGCGCCGCTTCGCTAAGGTTGGTTATATCATAACTCTATGTAGCTTGATAAGTCTCTGTAATATGGTAACTTTATGTTAGTTGATAGCTCTATTTGATATGGTAACTCTATGTAATTTATGTAACACGTTAACTTCATGTGATATGGTAACTCTATGACATATCAAAGCCCTGGAGGGACTAACGCAGGTTGACTCTCACTGACAGGCACTGAAGGGCAAGGCCGATGTGTATGTTGCAAGCGTAGACTGTCAGGCCTATGTGAGCACATGTAGGAATCAGGCGATTGGCTCCTATCCAACAGTAAGGCTATACGCAGCAGGACGGGTGGGCACTGCACAACAATCGTATGTATCGCTCTTGGGCTAAGAATTGATATGATAGCCTTGGAGCTTGGCTGACTACTTGGTTTGAGATGTAACCGAGTAGGTGCTGACATAGCTGGGTGATTTGTTTTGTAGGGAATTCTCTGGTTGGTTCAGAAACTCCCAGCACTTCCTGTCCTGGGCCCAAGATTACCTGCCCAGTAAGGTTGTCTCTCTCAATGGTCAGAACTTTGCTACGCTTGTATTGAGCAGCAAGCAGCCGTGGGTGGTTGATTTCTACGCCAACTGGTGCGGACCGTGTCAACAGTTTGCACCAGAGTACGAGAGAGTGGCTGTGGTGAGTTGTGTGTGTGCTGACTTGAGCTAGCTTACCTCAAGAGTGGCTGTGGTGAGTTGTGTGTGTGCTGACTTGAGCTAGCTTACCCCAAGCCTTCCTTTGCGTATTAGGTCATAGGATTTCCACAGGAGTTGTCTACCACATATTATAGTTGCATACATTCGTATATATATACATGTACGCAATGTTAGGGCCCAAGTAATTGATAAGTCTGTGATATGCATGTATATGAATGAAATGATGTAAGAGTTGAGGTAAAGGAAAGCTGTAGACTAAGGTACATGTGCTTGTAGGCAATGGAAGGGCGAGTTAAGGTGGGGCGTATAGACTGTGCCAAACATACTATATGCAATCAAGCGTATATTCAAGGTTATCCCACTATTAGATTCTACAAAGGAGCCAGCGGTCATTCATTGCAGGTAATGCAGTTTGTAAAGGGAGTTGCCTTCTCGTTAATTGTTGTATCAAGCGTTGTCTGGCCATTTGTTATCTTATTTAAGTGCTGATGAATGTCTAGATGCAAAACCAAAGGAGATTTACCTCCTAGATTTTGGTGCTTTAATAAACGCATTGATGGATGGTGAAACAAAGCTCTTCAAAAATGAAGGATTTTCAAAACTTGATGAGGTTTAACGCACCCAACAAATATTTCCAAGCCAGTTAAGATCCTCTTCTTAGTTTTTGGAAATTACAAAATCTCATCTTAAAAAATAAGTTTACAACGGCATACAGAGCAGCAAATTTGTTAGATAAAGGGTTTATAAACGGAGAAAGTAAATAACACATCCACTCACCACTATATTAATTCCAAGACTGCCACGGTGGGTTCATCCGTGCGTCACGTGATTAGCCCTCACTCTTCAGTCGCTGTCGCCAATATTAGTAAACCCGATTAACCCAAGATAACAATATAGACTAGTGTGACCCTGAACTCTCTGCGGCACTCAGATATCGACATCCAACCAAATCAAAACCTTAATTTGGTATAACTTTGCCTTCTACACTAAAGCTATCTAAACTAGGCTAAGTTATACCAAATTAAGGCTTTGATGCCCGATGTTGGTGGACACATTAATTCCTTAAGGCAGTTGAAGAGTATTTTCCCAAAAACCATTCTTTGGGCCACCTTTTTAATACAAACACAGTTAAACTCAGTTATAGCTGCATGCCCAACCTTAAAACTATCATACAAGGGCAAAATAATAAGATTTTTAATAACATTAACAATACCACCGCTAATAAATGCAACTGTATGAATAGAACTGAGTGTCCCATTGAGGGCAACTGCGAAGTTAAAAGTATAATTTACCAGGCAACAGTAACAGCTAGTAACCAAGCCAAAAGGTACGTTGGCCTAACTGAAGGAGAATTTAAAACCAGATATAGAAACCACAAAACATCTTGTAACATTGCCAGCAAAAGAAATTCCACCGAGCTGAGCAAACATATTTGGTCACTTAAAGACTCATCTACTCATCAACTGGCGAATTTTGTCCCATGCCAGAGCATATTCTAATATCGATAAAAAATGCCACTTTTGTACGGCTGAGAAATTTTATATCATCTTCCACCCAGAGTTGTCATCCCTCAATAGCAGGAACGAAATTGTCACCACCTGCCAACTCTAATAAATTTACACTCAGCCAGCCGTAGCTCTATGTCCATAGCTACTTTCGATGCCCGTGCACTCCTACTACTCTATCTAGTAACAAATTACGATCCTTGTGCACTATAATAGTTTCGTTCTGAGCTTCCTGTTTCCTGTCCCATCCCACATTTTCAAAGTTGAGAGCCGACCTGATGATTGTGTCTAGAATTGTTTTCTTTTTTTCTAGACACATGAAGCAATTTGTAGTCTTCAGTAGCTTTCCACCTTTTCCTATTTTACCTTTTAGTGTCTAGCTCCTCGATCTTTTCTTGTTGAGCACTGTCTTACTTGCTTCAGTTTTGTTTGGTTTTTATCATCTCTTGGGTACCCAATATTAATAATTATTTATTTAATTGCTTCTATTTCCATCTATGCACCCGTGCATACTCTGTGCCCTACAGTCATACTAATTTATGTATGATATATGTGTATGTACTATTACACACACACACCTTTCACATTACCTACCATGTGTGTGCGCAGGACATGTTTGGAGTGAATATAGAATACACTGGAAGGGCTGCTGACACAATCAATGACATTAACAGAAAGCTAGCACAATACAATGTAAGTACACTCAGCTGTATCTTAGGACCCATTGATTGTTAAAGCCAACGATAATGACAGCTCAGTACTTGCTCATTTCCTCTCATGTCAGCGCTAATGATCGCTGCCACTAATGCTGCTGCTTCTATATTAAGGAAATGCAATAATTTATCTTGAACGTTCGACGTTCCTGAGAATTTCTTATTAATTGTTGAAATGATCTTCTCCTGTCCGCTTGCATTTGCTTTTGTTTGACTAACATTCTTGTTTGTCTGGCCAAATCTGGTCAAGTTGTTCATTCCTGTTGTAGATACGAGGCCATGATGAGCTGTGAGTGCAGAGAAACTGATAGCAAACTGTGTGTAGACAATCTCACCCCTACCCCTCCCACCACCTCAATGCAAACAGTATTGCTTATTTACCAATATGTATTGGCATGTTTTCTTCCATTTATGCATTTTTTTGGGCCAGGTTATGAAAAAATTATTGGTGCTAAGGGTAGGCGAAGTCTAACCAATCCATTTAATTTATTTATTGTCGAACAAAATGGTAGACACTTTGTCAGTATTAGGCTATTTTGCTGAGTAAAATATTTGCAATTCTGTGATATTGGATCAAATGATGAAAATGTTGTGGAATATTACTCGTAGCGGATATTCTATAGATTTAGTTTTGGTTCCAGAGGGTTGTCACTGCGCGTATCTGTAATTTCTGTTCCTTCCAGTGACACAGGCTATACACGACCTGGTCACCCCGTAGATAGAATACAGTGTTTACATGCTCAAACGTCTTGTGTTTAGTAACACGGTAGGCAACTGTCTGTCAGCTAGGATAGGTGTTGATTGGTTACATATCTATGTGATACACACCTCCAAGGAGGCAGCAGACACCCGATGCCTTATGAGTCAAATGTACAAATAAAGGTCATTATCCTGATGGAGGTCGTCAGCAAAGGTCGTGCCATTGAATGTGTTCTTCATCTGGTTGGTCCATCATCATCTGCCAATGCTCTAACTGCCTTCCTGCTGCCAGCATGATGCCTCCTAGCACTGTCCTGGCGTGGCACCCTGCAAATAAAGATATGCATAATGTGTCCTCTCTATTTTAGCTTAGGGAAAAATGAGATCGTTTATTGCTGTCTAAGACTACTCCAAGTGCAGTAGTAGCTGTTTGTACTTGTTTGTACATAGTCACTAGTTGCTAGTAATATTTGTATATCCCACGTGTAACTAACCTTACAGGACTGTTTCATTTGATTGGCCACTAGCAGACAATGTAAGCAGCATATACCTGTGTGTCTTCCGCTGACTTTCGCTGCTTTTATACTGATGGAGAGGCTGCTGTCTGCCAAGTTTTCATTTGATATAGAAAACTTAAAAAGTTCGTTGAAGTCCACTTCATCGGTGGATTGCTGCACCACTCGACTTCTCTTCTTTCTCACCCTCTTGTTATTGTTGCTGTGGGAAGTTAGCTCCACCTTGACTACCACTTCTGCAGCAGAAGCGGACAACTCATCACGCGATGATCCAAGTCACATTTGTGGATGCAGTAAAAGTTTTATGCAGATAACAGCAGCTGGAAAAATTAATTTCTCTTTCACTCTGGGAATGATGTCATATTTAAACACTAACCGTTTGGGAGAATGTGTTGCAGGCGTATACACCGGAATACAACCACAAACAATCGCTGTTTGTGGTTGTCATATTTAATAGACATCAATATCTTTCCTTTTTGGTATCTCTTAACCATCTGTAACAGTTCAGTAAACGTAGCCAGCGAACATTTTAAGGAGAAGAGAATATGATTTCTGCCCCCCCCCCCTCAGTGACCAGTCTTACCTGTTGGCTGGATCTAAGGGAGTCCAAGTCTACCCAACACTTACTGTCGGCAGGCATCTCTGTATTCTCTATCAGTGAATTGTCCAACTGTACCGTAGCCTGGGCTCTAGATTCTGATTTCTTGCCTGGTTCACTTTGGTACAGGGTAAACTGCACACATCGTTCCTCCACCAGCCCAGAGGAAAGCTGAACACAAAGCCACATCTCATAAAGACATCCAGTATATTTTACTATCAGTAAACTTTTGAAGTGTTTTGTTGAGGACATCAATGATTTTTTGGTTCATTAAACAAATTTCTTACTGGAAATTTAAAATTTTCGTTGAATGATGGATTGCTTTGAGCAGATTTCGTTTGACTTTGTTGATATCGCTTTTCGTCTGGTACCAGAGATACTCTACAATACACAGAGAAGAAATTAGAGTAGCTCCGCTTTCTGAATATATCTGTGGTAGCTGTCCGCTGGTTATACTATGTTGAAGCTGCTTTTTCAGGAGAGAACTTTTTGAGATGAAAAGGTATTGTCGAAAAAATCTACAAAAAAAATAATCAAAGTTTTCTAACAAAGAGGTATTTCACCTGATAGAGTTCTCTCTGCACTCGTTTCTTCTACCCGTTGGCAGGTTCTTAGCTTTGATTAGTGCCACATTTAGCTGTTCCTCTCCTGTATCGTAGTGGAGGGAGTACCAGACCCTCCCTAAGTGATTGTGTGGGTATGTGGTATCGTCATCGCTGTCGTATCCAATGTACAATGTGGCATCCAATTCTCCCAGCCCTACAATATTATGATGTGTATACACAACATTAGAGAAAAACGCGCAACCTGAAAAAGTTTTCAAATAGTGGGGAATACCCAACTAATTACGGGGATTTCCAGATTTTGTCCATTGTTTTATATAAGCCAGCAATAATTATTTTTTGGGTTTTCCCAGTAATAAAACTTTTGATCAGGTTGCGGTTTTTCTCTATTCACTAAGCTTCATGCTCTGGCTTTAAATTAGTCCACTAACACGCCGCATGGTACATATCTAGTTGAAGTTTTAAAAAGCAGATTGCTTCAATATGCATAATAAAAACAGATGTTCAAGCGTTGCACAAAGCCCCATGATGCAATTTTGTACATCTGTATATTTTCCATGATGCTCGAGGCTGCTTTTTGTTTTGGTAAAACATATTAATAACTAATTAATTAACCTCTATAGATTGTGTCAGTGGTGGATGTACGACTTCTTGTAAGGGAGCTTTCACTTTCACCACCATCACTGTTCTCAGTCAGAGATGTTTGTTGAACAGGAGTTGTCTTTCTTGATGTAGGAATAGCGAAGGGGATATCTGAACTAGAAGCAATAGATAATCATGTCTAATAAATCAACTCATTTAGCAGTCAGTTTTTTTAGTCCAAATCATACAGTTTTTTGTTCCAAACTTTGAGATGAAATAATAAAAAATGTAGCAGTATATGAATTCATTCCGTCTATTGATACGATCACCCCGCTTTTATCTTTTATTAATCACCTTTATTTGCTGCCATGACCTGAGGCAGCATTGATCAATAGTAATAGATATGATACTGCGCTGTAGCTCCTTTGTGGTTATTATGGTAAATTATTTATGCCGTGTTGAGATTAATATTCTTAACGAGACAAAGTCAGAGTTTTGCGCGGAAGAAGGTTTAAACGAATTGAATTAGCTAACGCAGTTAGCTAATTCAATTCTGACGACTGCTTGAGTCTTCAGATGTAGAGTTAGTGACAGCACACATCGTACTATACCAACCTATATCTCTACTTTCATAAGTCTGTAACTTTGTAAGTTGTCTCCACATCAACGAGTTAGTCATCCCACCGGATATTTCCAATGTCATAATTCAATCAGTTTTTCAACATGTATTGTCAAAGTTTTATAATTTTTCGCCCCTCATGCCATTTAATGTCATCAAATATAAAATAATTTTTAGTTTTTGTTGAAATGTTATTTTTTTCAAAATGAAAAACTAGAAAACAGTTGTTTCTAGATTTGTCAGCTTGCTGTTCAGTTCATATGAAGGACTTTAACTATTAAAAATGTCTGGATTGATTTTATGTGACAACAAAGATTACTTTTACTGCAAGTTTATTAGCAAAACATATTATTTTTGGGACGCCCTCGAAATACTTAAATAGTTCATTTAATAGAAACGTTACGATATAATTTGTGCATTTCTAAGTAATGATCACACTCTACATAGCCTGTAGTCTCGCGCACCCTTTTCCTCTCACCCTCTGGCTCAGTCATCTCATTATTAAACATAACGCCAGTGGGCAGTGATATCATATCACTCTCATTGAAAGAATTATTCTAGCTATGCTACTGGCTGCATAATACGATATTAATATTTTGTTACAAGTAATTTAGAGGTAGTTTTGTGTAGCAAATCTGAACAAATATGAATTTACTTATGTATTAGAGGAAAGTGAGATGAACACATCAACTAGTAGTCACTAGACAAAACTTTACCTGCTCAAGGTGTGTTTGAGGAGTGAACCATTTATTACATGGCTTGAACTAGAGCGCGGTATTGCTTTACTCGTTTCTACCACTAGTCTTTTCTCATCCTCTACATCACAGGGCCCTTGGCAGCAACAGCTGCAGGTCAGCAATCTCTGTATCCTGTGTGACGTCATTTAGTCTATCTCATCATTTCATAACTTTTGTTCTGTGAAAAAAAATATATTTTGAAAAGTTACAAAATTTTCTTGGGTTTTCCAACTTGTGGCATATTAGTTACATTTTCCAACGTGACATATTAGTCGAAGAACTATTTTGTAAGGTTTCAACGAAACTAGCAAATAAAGTTGCTCCTCGGAGAGATAACAGATAACTCGAGGCGTTATTCACTGTTTTTAATAACACAAGTAGATAATATTAATAAATAATAGTAAATATAAATAAATAATAATAGATATAAATAAATGATAAGAAATAATAAAACCTGTAAACTATCTATTAATTGATAGCACTTCATGCTTGGTAAAAAAAATTCATCGGTTTGAAAATTCTACAAACTCCGTATTTTATTTCAAACCAATAAAGTGCGAAGCACCTTGCCAAGTTATTACAATACTTTAATTCTGTGAGGTCAAAGCTAGCCACTTGAGAGCTTTAGTGATGTCACTAGACTCATTAAAACGACAGATTAATGACTTTTATAATTATACCTCCAATGCAATCACAGTCTTAATTGTTTTACTAATGCTAGGTGATGTAAAATTATATATTTTAAAACATTGTAGAAAAATATAAGCTTGTTGCAATTTTTGTAATTTTATACTAATACGCTAGGCTACACTAATAGAACCCAGGCTACGCGATCAAAACATCACCTGACGAAGCAAGCACACAATAGAATACTTACACAAAGCACTTTCACACCGAGAAGTGACAAGAACACAGCTAGAAAGTGTGCCACATGTTTGCTATGAGCTGATTCAGGACATTAAACCCAGCAGCTACTGAATCATACAACATCGCTATCACACCACAACGCGCACATTATACAAACATCAGCAATGATCTCTCACTCATCCGGCCATATAATTATTTGTGATATATCGCTTGTTGGTGGTGTATGAGAGATCAGCTAGAGCTGATACAGTCACAAATAATTATTTCATTGATAGTTAATATTGTTGTATAGTTGTCACTGTGAAGCCTTTGATGGTTGTTATTAGATTCTTTTACATGTATAAAGGTATTGATGCAGCTCTATGTGCTTGTAAGCGCATCTAAATTAATTCATCCTGCATTCATCGCACAAACTAAATGTATTTATGCAATAGACATAAATAAACTGTGCACACAAGGTATGTACTTACTTGGACATGTATAATGTTATATAATAGTACATCACTGCACAAACACATACACATATATCATCTATATATGGGCAATTGTATGTATCTACGCTACCTGCAACTTCAACTCACCTGTCGTTAATGACAACTTAGCAGCTTCTTTTTAGGTCAACGAACTTAAACAACTATAAATCGGCAGCGAGTACTTACTGATCAAACAGCGTGTGATCTCTTGTAATACACGGTCAAGTATGTCAAGTGATCAAGATATCTTAATTACTGGTCAGAGAAACTAAACCAATCCCAGTGTCAATGCTAGTGCTAAAGGCTTGACTAGTACAGCTGACTGTCCGGTGTGTAGTACTGTAACTATGGGCTATTGCCGTAGTTACAAAGTCGTGGTGCAACCGACTCTCTGTTTGTCAGAGCAAACACTTTGTGAGCACTTTCAAGTGTTCACAAACTAGTCATGACATTTGGTACTTGCCACAAGAGCTCACTCCTTCCTGCGCAGAATGAAATGTCATCACAACACATTTAGCATTTTGTTAGCACCGATATAGCGAAATAGAGAAAATTGAGTAAAACACCCAATGACATCGCCGATTGGCAGGAAATCAGTAGATATAAAGGCGCGATGAGGAGAAATATTGTTATTAATTTGTGTAAATTGATTTCTCTCTTTTTATTACATTTTTGGGTTAAAACTTTCTGTTTCACTTCGACACACATTTAGCCAGTCGTCTGTCTTGTTTTGAATATAATCAATTATTGATTTATTCTGTAGCAAAGAAGAATATTTATAGATTTAACACATCAGACTAGGTTACCTCTTTTTGACAGATGTTCCAATCCCACAATGAATGATGCAATTACATTCATCTATGACACACACACACTAGACTACATTCACAAACTGATAGTAAATATTTGTGAGCCTGTAGATGCGTAATTATCGCTTTAATGGAGCATTCAAAATTCACGCCTCGCCCGACTTAACTTTTGATTGCTCACTGATGATATATATTTTTACCTGCAATGAACTTCCTTCAGCTTGTAGATATGGTTTATGTTAAGTCAGAAATATTCCTCGTTTTGTTGTGTTGCGAGTTGATTATTTTTATTGACAATAGATTTTTCGCCTGCTTTAGAAATCTCACAAAATAAAAAATGAAACCACTGACCGTGAATACTAACAAACAGACTATGATTGCTTCAGATCCAACTAATGAAGCATGGAGATGGCTGTACGCAGCGACGTCCCATCTCACTTCTACAGCACCACAAAATTTACATCAAACATCAGCCATTGGTGAGACAAGCCCTGCCTTGCAACCATATGATTGGCTAATGCAGCAACGAGTTGATAATTGGGTGTCACAGAAAGTCAATTGAGGCACACAAAAGAAGGCAACTCATATTTCCTTCAACTCTGTTGTATTATTTAACAAAACCTATGAGAGCAAATAATTTTAATTTTTGTTGTTGACATTTTTGTATGACACAAAGGAAGGCGATCGATGTCTACTGACTGTCATAGATGTCCCTTGAAAATTTCAAGGCCCAGAGATGTCTATGTCATTTTAGCCTACTGGGACTTTGAATGCTGGGTCTTCAGTAGGAGCAGCTGAAATTCAAATGAAACAAATTATTTTCTTCATATCAAAACTTATTAATGTATTTTATTTTTTCACTTAATATTTTGCCACAGCAGTAATGATGTGAGAAATTTCCATGATCAACTAACAAAAATCCATGGAGTTGTCTATCCTTAAGTTAACGTTACTACGCCTGCCTTTTATTTAATACCTATGTAGAAGTTGTCTACTTTTTACTGAAAACATGTTGGTTGAGTTGTCTACCCTTTATATGCATGACCAATATGGAGTTGCATTCTCTCCACATTATGCATCTATGGAGTTGCCTACTATTTACTTAACTTGAATCTGTGGGTTTGCTTACTAATCACCTAATATACATTCATTGAGTAGCCATATTGATGGATACGAAAGAATTTAATCATCTTATCGCCTAGCTGGACTTTGCAGGATCGTCTACCCTTCACTAAAAATACGTGAGAGGTTGTCTGTATAATTTAAAGAGCTTTTTGTGAGCGAAGCTTAATTATAGTTGGACTGAGGCCAATTACCTTTAACACAGGCAGCAGAAGAGAATGTAATGTCATCTATTGCTATATCTCCTCTGAATCCATCCCCGACTAGTCCTGTTATCGATATCTAAATTAAGCATAAAGAATAGTGATGAATAATGCAAAGATTTTTTTACCTGTGTTATTGTCTACAAGAAGTGCCAGTGACCCTAACAAGTGCTACTTATAAATGGCCAACAATAACCATCAGTTTACTTACCATGCTGGTATCTTCGGGAATAGAGACAGACACTCTCCACCACTTATCACCTTGTGTCCAGCTTTCATCCCATAAACTGTTGACTGTACCTTTTGAGCTAGTAGTGGAGAGCATGAGGGTGCCTACGTCCCTACCATACATGTGGTAGTACATGGAGAAACATCCTTCATTTACAGAAGTGGAGAATTCATAGTTCAGTACTGCTTTCTGATTTTTCCTTCTTGGCGAGCTTGTCTCGATAAAGAGGTACTGACCTTCACCTGACGTGTGGTCGAACAACGGACCTAACACAGACGTTCAGCCATTTTTAATAATTCGGACTTCTAAACGAAATAGATGTGGTACAAACCAGTGAGTACTGACAACTAACCAGTGAGTACTGACAACTAACCAGTGAGTACTGACAACTAACCAGTGAGTACTGACAACTAACCAGTGAGTACTGACAACTAACCAGTGAGTACTGACAACTAGCCAGTGAGTACTGACAACTAACCAGTGAGTACTGACAACTAACCAGTGAGTACTGACAACTAACCAGTGAGTACTGACAACTAACCAGTGAGTACTGACAACTAACCAGTGAGTGAACTTCCAGTTGATCCTTCAGTTAAAGTCCAGTCAAAGTCGTCTCTCTTATCTTGCACCCAGCCGCAGGTTGAAGGCTCGAATGTGCAGTTGATGTTGTTGATCTGAGGTTCTACATTCTCTACAGATGCTGCAAGTTTTAAAATTGAGTGAAAATACTCAGTTAGCTTGTAGTACAGAACTACTAAATGTTTGTAAGTAATTTTGTTACTTCAACATAAATATCTCTATTTTATCAGTATCTTTAGAAAAACTTGTCAAGAGTATCAAGTATATGTATGTGTCAGTAGAAAACCTTGTACTGTACACTCTTGTATCATGTTCTGGCAAATAATATGTTGTACTTACATTCAGTGCAGTCTGACTCTATACAATCTACCGGTGTACATTTTGTCTGTAATATAAATATGGATGGTCTGGTTACCAAATGTTATTTATTTCATTTTTGGAACAGACGCAGTTCAATGCTAAAAAACACTTGACTACGTTATGCTAAAAACAAATGTCTCAGTAATAAGCTTGTAGTCCAAAACAAATTAAAAAATGTTCCAATAATTTGTGTAAGAAGAAAAAACCATAACACTCGCAATTCATGAAATACCAGATAACGAAATTTTGGGTTTTTTTTTTTATATCAAAACTGATTGTAAGAGAAAAAGAAACTTTATTGAAATGCATAAACTAAATTTTAATATCCCATCATTGCTTGCAATAAAAATCAAATCATAGCTGTCATGTTTTGTATAAAGTTCGATGGGGTACTAGTTAACTGTAGATTGTGAAAGCCATAATATGAAATAGTTTCTCTGAATATTACAAACATGCGATGAGCTCGATAAAGTTAGATTACAATGGCTGCCAACAGAAAGAATTATCTTTTGCCACCAAAACTATCTATACGGTAGATATACTTGGTAACCTGACTACCCACAATACACCAGTTAGACAGTAACTTACGGTATCGATGAGAAACAGCAATGCTGCCGCAACTACGAAGACTCTGCCGAAGGAAAACATGTCTGAATCCTGTGCTCTCTGCACAATCAAATGATAAATAAAAGCCTTAAAAACTGACACTAGTGAAGCCTGGGGTCAATATATGTAACACCTGGATGAAATATCACGCATTAAATATAAACTTACCATTAGTGTAGAGAGTGACACCTTTGCATGGACAGCTGACGGCTCACATGTGATACGTCAGTCTAACCAAAGATAACGATAATAATTTTCTGATGAAAAAACTCGCTTGACTAGTGGCATGGGAAAAGCTTGTTTTAAACATAACCTTCATGAGACAGACATTTAGCTCCCTCTAAAACACTAGAATTTTATGCTTGCTTGAGTGATCCTCTCCAGAAGTAAACTATGACCTCAGAGTTTTATGCCTGGCCTACACACATCCAATACAAATCTTTATCAAAATGTAAAGTTTATTGAAAGATTGTTTGTGACATCCAATATATTCCTTATCGCTAACTACAGCTGCACAGGGGAGTGTCTAACAATGATAACGCTAGACTACAGGTGAGCTTTATATCAGCTCATAGTGATAACTCTTGTTCACTCTGTCATGTAATTAGGGTTATACAATGTGCTGATATCTCTTCTTGACCACGTGATTGAAAAAAAATGGCAATGCATGAACCGATTTTGTCTCAAAAAAGTTTTATTCTTTTGTCAAAAAAATATCCAATGTATTGAATGGGTGGTGGATATTTGACTAGAATGAATAGGAGTCAGCAAACCATGTCTGTAGGTAGTGAGCCTGCATAACCTGTGGGAATGTTTACCTAATATGTATGAAACGTTGTTTACCTTAGATAAAATGGTGGACTTATATAACACTCTATGATAAGAATGATAAATCAGAGCCAGTTCATAGCTCACTAAATGGTGCAGAAGGTTGCATGTCACTATGGAGTTGTATCAAATCTTTCTTCTACTTACGAATCTACTGGTTACTAGTGCTTCCGCTGTACGTTGATTGCACTGCAAAGCTAAAACACTCAGTTATCAACAGTCATGCAATGATAGCTGTTTGTTAAAAGCTAAAAATGAACTTTCTACATTTCAGGTGAGTTCAGAGGAAGGACACATTTGTACCTTTGAGACCGGATATTGCGGTTACAGTCAAGCAACAAAAGATAACTTTGACTGGGTCAGAAATCGTGGTAAAACTCCAACATCTTTCACTGGTCCAACTGTTGACCACAGCACCAACAAAACCTCAGGTAGGTCAGCCTCAGGTAGGTCAGCGTTAGGTTCTAGTATTACTAATACCTTGTAGAAACTTGTATATATATATTGGTTTTACTTAATAGGGTATTATGTTTATATTGAGGCATCGTCTCCAAGGAAACCAAATGATACAGCAGTGTTACTAAGTCCTACATTTGCTGCTTCTAGCCAACCAAGATGTCTTATATTTTGGTATTACATGTATGGTGTGCACGTGGGCTCTCTTGAAGTGGAGGTAAATAAAATAATAATTTATTATTTAAATTCAATAGCTTTTTTTCATTCAGAAATGATGACATAATATTTATTTTGGTCAGGTATAAAATAAATCTTTGGCAGGTGAGAGTGCCAGGAAAGCCAGCCACTCGTTTATTTAACAAAACTGGAGGCATGGACCAGGAATGGCTGAAGGCTGAAGCAGATGTTGATATATCTGACTCCTTCCAGTTAGCATTCATTGGTACCAGAGGTAGGGCTCATGTTGGAGACTTTGCCATTGATGACATCACACTAAGGATGGGGTGAGTATTGTTTGTGCAGGGATGGCTATACTACTTACTCTACAATAGACTTACAGTCAACAACTACCAGTTTTTTAAGGGGATGTATTCCATTGGAGATCAACTGTACCTTCCAAACAGGACTATGTGAGTTCACTCAGTCTAAGACAGATAATATTGATTGGACAAGAAATAGAGGTAATACTTCATCTGGTTTTACTGGGCCGTCAGTAGATCACAGCACAGGAAATAGCTCAGGTGCGTGTCATTATTCATTAGTCATTATCTTGGGCTATGCTAATTTGGGTCTCATCCATGGAATTATCTCCCCTTCTAGAAGAATAACTGTAGGTCAAATAAAACATGAGGGGCTGGTAACAGAAGGTGAGCGTTTTCTATATACAGTTTATATAATATACTGTGAGGGAAAAATGACGTAATAGAACAAATCTACTCGTTTTTACGCCATTTTTTTCACGTCCCAAAAGTCACCAAATGCTATCAACTAGTTCGCACACTAGTAGGGGAGATAATTCTATGGTCCCATTTTTTTAATTGGAATTATATTGATGGTTTCCTTGTAAATTTAGTAGCGTTAATCGTTACAGGTGCTCATTCAATTGTGTAAGAGAGACAACTACCAATTTTATTGAAAAATTAAATCAGTTAGTTTGATTCATTACTTTGCACAAAAATTCTCATATATGCTCGAGAGGACAATTTTTATTTTATCAAAAAATATAATCTTCATGCTCTTGAAATTTTTTTATCTAATATGGAAAAAGAAGTTGCCTATAGCTAAAACGTTATATCCCATTAATTGATTGCATCACCATCTTGGAAATACCAAGTTATTTCGAGGTCAATAGGTCACCCTATTCTATAACAGGGTACTACATGTACATGGAAGCATCATCTCCTAGTAAAGAAAATGACACAGCCGTATTGCTAACTCCTGTACTCGCTGCCTCTACCCAACCAAGATGTCTCAAGTTCTGGTATCACATGTACGGAGTGGCTATCGAATCACTTCAAGTGGATGTGAGACAATTTACCTCCCGATTATGCTTGTTAAAGTATTACTCATCTCTACCATGTTGTTATTTAGTGACCATATGATCATGTGACTTTTCACATGTCTCTACCTACAGCAGACACCTGACACCTGACACCTGACATTCACTGTTTACCATTCTCATGACATAGCATAGGAAGTTTCTTCTATCAATTTTATAATTTGCGTTAGATGTACTATAGCGGCCAACCCAACACTACCTTGTTTCACAAGTCTGGAAACTCAGGCAATTGGTGGTTGAAAGCTGAAGTAGACATTTTCTCTACAGACACTTTCCAACTAGGATTTACCGCCACTAGAGGGCGCAACTATATAGGAGATATAGCTATTGACGAGATCACAGTACAACTTGGGTGAGTATTGCAGGATTTACGTATACAATAGTTATGCTTATGTGCGTTCATAAAACTCTGCAGTGCCTGTCTTGAAGCACTTGTGCCCCTCTGGAGATCGTCTGCACCTTCCAGACAGATGATTGCGACTTCACACAGCCTACATCTTACGGCATCAATTGGATTAGAGGTCATGGCAACACATCGTCTGCATTCATGGGACCGTCTTTTGACCACAGTATGGAAACTCCTGATGGTAGGTCTCTTTTAATTGGTTACTCAATCCTTTTTAAAAAGTTGAAATCACAAAATGCAGTTTGCAGATAGACTTTTGATTGCAAAACCTGATAAGGCTGGTATCGTTATATGGTATTGCTACACACAGGGTACTACATCTACACTGAAAAGTTGTCTCCCCACAAAACAAGCAGCACTGCTCAGCTAGTTAGTCGTAAATTTGCTGCCTCTAACCAATCTAGATGTGCAACCTTCTGGTATCACATGTACGGAGCAAGTATTGGCTCTCTTGAAGTAAAGGTAGGTATACACGTAGTCTAGTAATCTCACAGTTAGACAATGGTCTAGTAATGGCACTGGTAGACAATGGTCTAGTAATGGCACTGGTAGACAATGGTCTAGTAATGGCACTGGTAGACAATGGTCTAGTAATCTCACAGTTAGACAATGGTCTGGTAACGGCACTGGTAGACAATGGTCTAGTAATGGCACTGGTAGACAATGGTCTAGTAATGGCACAGGTAGACAATGGTCTAGTAATGGCACTGGTAGACAATGGTCTAGTAATGGCACTGGTAGACAATGGTCTACTAATGGCACTGGTAGACAATGGTCTAGTAATGGCACTGGTAGACAATGGTCTAGTAATGGCACTGGTAGACAATGGTCTAGTAATGGCACTGGTAGACAATGGTCTAGTAATGGCACTGGTAGACAATGGTCTAGTAATGGCACTGGTAGACAGCTATCAGTAATAGCTTGAGTTCTTCTGCGGTAGTATGCTGGCTCTCAACCAAACACAATCCTCTTCCACAAGTCAGGAGACTTGGGCGACAAGTGGCTAATGGCAGCAATAGACATCAAAGTGACAGACACATTTCAGTTAGAGTTTATTGGTAGTTCAGCACACATTGCTTTGGATGACTTTGTGTTAAGAACAGGGTAAGAATCATTGTATATACTAGTAGGGTAAAAACAGTCATATATAAGTACCAATGAAGTAGGAGCCAATCACTGTGCATTCTATCTGTAGACTCCCCTTGCGTATACCGTATGATATACATGTACACTGTACACTCTCCTTGCATATACCGTATGATATACATATACACTCTCCTTGCATATACCGTATGATATACATGCACACTCCCCTTGCATATACCGTATGATATACATGCACACTGTACACTCTCCTTGCATATACCGTATGATATACATGTACACTCCCCTTGCATATACCGTATGATATACATACATGTAGACTCCCCTTGCATATACCGTTTGATATACATGTACGCATTTCTTGAGTATGTCTGTTTTACTTCATGTATTGTTTCTCCATGATGTTACTTTTAGCATTTTTAGTTGCGTTTGACAAAAGATTATTTTCCTGTTGTTTTAGTATGTTTATCAAGTCTAAAATGCAAAAACAATCTATAGAAGCTGCCAGAAGCATTTTACAATTTAAATCTTAGTAATCGAACAGCCATGGGTGACTAATTATGTCGCATATTCTATCGAAGGTGAAATGTATCTTAGTGTCAGCTGTTGGTATAGCCCTCGATGTTATACAGAGACTGTGTACCAATGGAGATGACATGCAATTTTGAAACCACTAAATGCGGGTTCACTCAGTCTAAGAAGGATGATTTTGATTGGACAAGAAATAAAGGTAAAACACCTTCTAAGAACACAGGGCCGGAAGTGGACCATTCGAAAGGAACCACCGCTGGTGAGCACTTCCTTTCTCTCTCTGAAGGTCTGTGCCATTTGTAGAGATCAATGCAGTGTTTAAGCTCTCAATTACCAGCATTTGACCTCTTCTTGTAGGCTTTTATATGTACATAGAGGCATCTGGGCCGAGAGTATTGAATGATAAAGCAATATTAGTAAGCCCTACTTTTGCTTCCTCCAAACAGCCGAGATGTCTGATATTCTGGTATCATATGTATGGTGTGCATATTGATACTCTTGAAGTGAAGGTAGAAATGTTAACACAGACCTGTCAGTACTGTTGAAAACTTTATACGTTAGACTAGTGAAACAGTAAGAGTTGTCTGCTTTATATAGATGACAACTGCTAGCCTCTCTAATCTTACTCTATTCAACAAAACTGGAGGTATGGACAAAAGATGGCTGAAGGCTGAAGTAGATATTTCCACCACTGAATCCTTCCAGCTAGCATTTGTTGGTACTAGAGGTCGAGCTTATATCGGAGATATTGCGATTGATGACATCACAGTAAGAATGGGGTGAGCTGCCCATCTTTTTTCTGTACAGCATTGATGATGCAATATTGTTAGCAGATGATACAGCATTGTTAGCAGGTGATGCAGTATTGTTAGCAGACAATAGATACAGCATTGTTAGCAGACGATAGATACAGCATTGTTAGCAGATGATAGATGCAGCATTGTTAGCAGCCGATAGATACAGCATTGTTAGCAGACGATAGATGCAGCATTGTTAGCAGCCGATAGATACAGCATTGTTAGCAGATGATAGATGCAGCATTGTTAGCAGATGATACAGCATGGTTAACTGATGATACAGTGTTGCATGATTGTATTATGAGTTTTACAAATTCAGGAAGTTGAAGGTTGCCGTGTAATAGATTTGTGCCTTCTATTAACTGCCACAACGGATTCTCCTCTCTCTTCCTTCCACTCCTTCCTATCTTTAGCTCAAATGACACTAACAACTCACAGAGTCCTCGACTCAAACGTACTAGAAGTGTGTTTCTCAATACATATGCTTTATTATCAACAAGTAAACGGGGGTACTTACACTATAACAACTGCCTGCCCAAGGCACAGCAGCTCTATTTATAGAGAAAAAGGGTACAGCTTCGTTACCACATATGGCACGACCAATGATAATAAATAATACAAGCAATTGCTAATCATAACATGAGATACAACATACAATAACAATTTGATCCAATCATGGAGCGAGCACATGGTAGCTTGGGGGCTAGGCTTCAGTTCCCGCTCTTTTCTGCACACAAATCTTCCACTCCTTATAAGGGTAGCCCACATCCTAGTCTGGGATCCTGTGAGAAGGAAGGCTCCGGTCTCTATTCTGTGAAACGTATCCCCTTCAGGGAGGCACAGGCTCTTAGGATCAACGTAGTTGGATCCCGGATCGGGGTTCTGACCCGGGGTGGTTCGGGGTGGTTCGGGGTAGGTTCGGGGTAGGTTCGGGATAGCCAAAGTTTGGTATTTATAGGGGGATAGCGACCCGAGGCCGCCGGTATCCCTTTCTCAGGGGATTCGGAGTAACCCTGGGGGAGGTAGGGCTCTGGCGGGGTAATGACTCAGTACTAAGGGCACCAGGGGTGTAAGGGGAGGGGGGGGGGGGTCAGGGGAGTTAATACTATTTATCATACAAATCTCCCACAGCCGTATAATTTTAACATTTAACTAGTAATAAAGTCCTCTTTGCTAAACTGAGAATTTTTCATTTTGGTGGGAGGGTAAAACAGCAAAAGTTGTCACTTTAATTATTTACTAGCGATGCTCTCTCATCACGCTCCACTGCCATCATTTTGTAGCACATGCAGGCCACTAGCAACATGTACTTTTGATTCCGGCTCGTGTCGCTGGACCAATGAAGGCTCAAGTGATGATTTTGATTGGCTAATACAAAATGGCCCAACACCGACTCGACGTACTGGACCTAATAATGACCACACTTCTGGAAACTCGACCGGTTAGGATCATAGAATTATATCTTCTCTTGGAACGCTAACTAGTTTATAGTGTTTGATCACTTTTGGGAAGTGTAAAAATGGAGTAAAAGTGATTGTAATAGAGAATAGATTTGTTCTACAACATAATTTTTTTCCGTCACAGTGTACTATATAAACTATATGTTCTATCCGACCTAGAGTTAGCACTCTATGACGAGAGATAATTCTATGGTTAGACTGAGTTCTGTTGTTACCAAAAAAGAGTAAAGCTATAACCAACACCAGTCACTAGATGTATGTTGCGAACTCAATGTAAGAGAAAAACCAGATTCTGAAAAAAATTATTGGTAAAGCTCGGAAATTGTTAATTTCATACATTTTTGGTTTAGAAAACCACATGTTAAAAACGACTATATTTTTGGCCGATGTTAAACGTAAATGGAAGCAGAGTTTCCAACCAATATCTAAAGTCTCATAGTCACTCACAAATGTAGCCTGTTGTCCATATATTATTCAGGAAAATATATATTTATTGAGGCATCAAATGGTGGCAGTATAGAAGCTAAGGCTGTGCTATACAGTGAACCCCTGACTACGCCAACTGATCAATGCTTCAGGTACAGCTATATGTCTGGTCTGCATACCCCCTCACAGATTGTTTGCTGCCCTGAAGGTACTTGAGCTAACATTAATCTTTAGATTCTGGTACCACATGAATGGTAGAGATATTGGATCTTTATCAGTGTCATTGCTGCTGAATGGTGGAGTCAGCGTGCCTGTTTGGTACTTGAAAGGAGAGCAAGGAGACAAATGGTCACAAGCCCAAGTACAGCTACCTGCAGTTACAAAGTCTACCAAGAGCTACAGAGTAAGTGTTTTGCGTGCTGCCTCCAACTATTGATGTACTAAAACTACAATAATTGGAATGCCAGTTATGCAACAACCATAGTTAGGTATTTAAACAAAAGCATCTTGTTCAGATTTTGATAATTTTTGAGAGCCAACTAAACTTTTACTTTGGGAGTCAGTTTGATAGAATTCTTCAAACCTTTTGTTGATCATAATATGAATATGGGAACACCACACACTCCACACGCACACGCCACACACTTAACACACACCAAACAGAGACCAACCACACACCAACCACGAGCCAACCACTTACCAGCTACACGCCAGTCACATGCCAATCACACACCAACCAAACACCCACCACACACTTACCACGCGCCAGCCACACACCAAACACACACCAATCACACGCCAACCACACACCAACCACACACCAACCACATGCAAACCACACGCCAGCCACATGCCAATCACACGCCAACCACACACCCAGCGCACACTTACCACACACCAACTACACACCAAAGACACACTAACCACACACCAACTGTAAACCTACCACACACCCACCAAACGCCTACCACACACCAGCCACATGCCAACCACACAGCAACCACACACCCCCCACACACTTACCACAATCCAACTGCGTACCCACCTCACACTTACTACACGCCAGCTACACATCCACCGCACACTTACCACATGCCAACCACACACCAGCCACATGCCAACCGCACAACAACCACACATCCACCACACACATACCACATGCCAACCGCGTACCCACCTCACACTTACCACACGCCAGCTACACATCCACCGCACATCCACCACACACTTACCAGACAACAGCCACATGCCAACCACATGCGAACCACCCGCCAGCCACACGCCCAGCATACACGTGTACACACCAACCACAAAACCTCCACATGATCACCACACTCACTCCACATAACCACCACATACATATCACACACCCACTGTATATCTTCTGCATACCCACCAAACACCCACCACACATCCACCACATATCCATCACACAACAGCTTAGTAACTAAAACTCATCACTAATCTTAGGTGGTCTTTGTTGGAACCAAAATGGCTACAGGAAATTTTGGTGACATATCTATAGACGATACATCGTTGACAGCAGAGAGTTGTGGTACAACACCTTCTACAGCAGCTGTTACTGTAGGTACTATTGTTCCACCTACTGTGCCTACGGCAGCACCACTCAGTAAGTACATAAGTACACTAGTAAATATATGTTTGTATCTGTATAGTAAGTACATATTTGTATCTGTATAGTAAGTACATGTTTGTATCTATATAGTAAGTACATGTTTGTATCTATATAGTAAGTACATGTTTGTATCTATATAGTAAGTACATGTTTGTATCTATATAGTAAGTACATGTTTGTATCTATATAGTAAGTACATGTTTGTATCTATATAGTAAGTACATGTTTGTATCTGTATAGTAAGTACATGTTTGTATCTATATAGTAAGTACATGTTTGTATCTATATAGTAAGTAAATGTTTGTATCTATATAGTAAGTACATGTGTGTATCTATATAGTAATTACATGTTTTTATCTATATAGTAAGTACATGTTTGTATCTATATAGTAAGTACATGTTTGTATCTGTATAGTAAGTACATGTTTGTATCTATATAGTAAGTACATGTTTGTATCTATATAGTAAGTAAATGTTTGTATCTATATAGTAAGTACATGTGTGTATCTATATAGTAATTACATGTTTTTATCTATATAGTAAGTACATGTGTGTATCTATATAGTAATTACATGTTTGTATCTATATAGTAAGTATATTTTTGTATCTATATAGTAAGTATATGGTTGTATCTATATGGTAAGTACATGTTTGTATCTATATAGTAAGTACATATTTGTATCTATATAGTAAGTACATGCTTGTATTTATATAGTAAGTACATGTTTGTCTCTATATAGTAAGTATATGTTTGTATCTATATAGTAAGTACATGTTTGTATCTATATAGTAAGTACAAGTTTGTATCTATATAGTAAGTACATGCGTGTATCTATATAGTAAGTACATGCGTGTATCTATATAGTAAGTACATGTTTGTATTTACATAGTAAGTACATGTGTGTGTCTATACAATAAATATAAAAAGTATATATGTGTATGAAAATATATATACTTATGCAGTAGGCATAACAACCTCCAGTAAATACATAGTTGTACATAGTAATTGTATACATATACATAGAGTAAGTATACATACATATACATAGAGTAAGTATACATACATATACATAGAGTAAGTATATATACATATACATAGAGTAAGTATACATATACATAGAGTAAGTATACATATACATAGAGTAAGTATATATACATATACATAGAGTAAGTATACATATACATAGAGTAAGTATACATATACATAGAGTAAGTATACATACATATACATAGAGTAAGTATATATACATATACATAGAGTAAGTATATATACATATACATAGAGTAAGTATACATACATATACATAGAGTAAGTATATATACATATACATAGAGTAAGTATATATACATATACATAGAGTAAGTATATATACATATACATAGAGTGAGTATACATACATATACATAGAGTAAGTATACATACATATACATAGAGTAAGTATACATACATATACATAGAGTGAGTATACATACATATACATAGAGTAAGTATACATACATATACATAGAGTGAGTATATATACATATACATAGAGTGAGTATACATACATATACATAGAGTAAGTATACATACATATACATAGAGTGAGTATATATACATATACATAGAGTGAGTATATATATACATAGAGTAAGTATATATATACATAGAGTAAGTATATATATACATAGAGTAAGTATACATACATATACATAGAGTAAGTATACATACATATACATAGAGTAAGTATACATACATATACATAGAGTAAGTATACATATACATAGAGTAAGTATACATACATATACATAGAGTAAGTATATATATACATAGAGTAAGTATACATATACATAGAGTAAGCATACATATACATAGAGTAAGTATACATATACATAGAGTAAGTATACATACATATACATAGAGTAAGTATACATACACATACATAGAGTAAGTATACATACATATACATAGAGTAAGTATACATACATATACATAGAGTAAGTACACATACATATACATGGCGTAACTCTCAATTACCTTAGTTTTCGATACATGCTATTTAAATAGGTCATGTGTTGTTTGTACTTTGTAGTCTCCAGCACCAAAGCCAGTAAAGGTCCTGCATTTAAGGATCCAATTGGCTAATCAAGTGATGACAAACAAGTGTATTCAACCAGTTCGCTTTATCTCTTCTTCTTTGGAGACAAATGGTTATCTGGTACCAATATTCATCGGTTTCCTGATCACATTCTTGTCTATTTCACTTTTCTCTTGTAATAAAATAAGCTTTTTCAATGCATTATAAACATTTTGTTGATATTTTAAAAGCTGTAAATAAGCCATAAAGTCATGTTAGTCGCTTTCAGTAACTCTTATCGGTGTAATAGTCTCGTTTAATGTTGAAAGCTTTTGTTGGAAGGTTTTTGTTTACAAACGTAACAAGCTGTTGCTATGTGACCACACAGATAGCGGGTACCTATCAGTGCCAGGTGTTTCTTTACCTGCCACTCTCTCACTCACTTGCCACTATTTCTCAAATCATCAGCAAGTCAACCATGGCGCACTGTAGGTTTACCTTGGTAGTGGCTGCATTGCTTCTCCTGACAATGCAGGTAAGCTGGATAACTCAATCAGACAGCTTTGTCAAATAACACTCTGTTTAGATAACCATAGCAACAGAGCTGACCTATCAAAAAATGAAATAATAAAAAGTTCAACAATATTTTATGTTCTTGACTTCCACTTATAAGTATTCTGAGCAGAAAACTTTTGGCTATTTTTTATTCATTCGCAGACATTGCATTTAAAATATTTTAGTAGACTATTGTTTTATTGACTCCAATAGACCTTTGTGCTCCGTAACAGGTTTTGTAAAATACGATGAAATATAGAGCATAATTGTGTAGATCAATTTGTTTGTTGCACCGCAGACTGGATGTGCCAACGCTGAGTGTGATAACAAAAACTCGGAATGTCTTTCAGGTAGGTTATTTTTGTCATCTGTGCTCTGGTGGTTTATTGGCTGTTACATAATATATATGATATATCATGACCTTGGAGGTTACATATCTGTCTTTTAAAGTCAACATGCTGATTTCTCTTTCGGTCTTGTCTCTTTTGCTAAAACTTTGAAACAAAGCAAAGAATTGTTGTTGTGCAACCATCACATCCATCATGGTCATTCCGCGTTGTAGAGATAGAGTTCTACAACCGTTCTAAAACGCAAACAATTGATGCCTACGATGCTGCTATTATTGTTTGTGACCACAACAGGGAAGAGGGAATCGGTAAGAATAATGTTTTTACAGTTTCATTTGAGAAAAGTTTTTAATAACAATAATTTATACTACAACGAAAATTTTACTTTGCGCAAATTTTAATATCTTTGTTCAACAATAGAGAAAAACGCGCAACCTGAGAAAATTATTTGTTACTGGGGAAACCCAAAAAATAATTATTGCGGACTTATATAAAACAATAGACAAAATCCGGAAATCCCCACTCTTTGAAAACTTGCTCAGCTTGCGCGTTTTTCTCTAATACCTTTGTATTGTAACATTACCCAGATTTTTGTTGAATACTATTTTATATCCATTACAGAGTACACCTATGAATGGTTTAAGAACTACGATATATTAAACCGGCTTAGCTCCGTGTATGACGTTCACATATTCCAATCTGCTTCCGGAAGCCTCTATTTCAGTAAAGTCACCCAAGCAGACGCTGGGGTATATCAATGCATTGTATCTGTGAAAGGTGGAGATAAATCTAGTACCAGCCCTCCATACAATCTAGACGTAAAAAGTCACAGTGAGTCACATCTAACATTTGTTGCGCAATAGTAGAAGTATAAAACTGTTTTTATCTAGTAAATGATGTAAATAAATAGCAAAGACACTACAAACAATTGATCTTTCCTGAAGTTTCAAATGGAAAAAGATAAAGTTTCTTTTTAGGCTTCGTAAATGTTGGGCCTATAATATTTAGAGACTTCATCAAAGTGATTCCCAATAAACCAAAGATAGGAGATCGAGTGTATCTGGAATGCTCAACACGGTTTGTGTAAGTGACTATATTGCAGTAGCTCTACAGTATCAGTACAGAAATGCTACGGTAATGCTACAGTAACATTACAGTAATGCTACAGTAATGTCACAGTAACATTACAGTATTGCTACAGTAACGCTACAGTAATGCTACAGTAACATTACAGTAATGCTACAGTAACGCTACAGTAATGCTACAGTAACGCTACAGTAATGCTACAGTAACATTACAGTAATGCTACAGTAACATTACAGTAATGCTACAGTAACGCTACAGTAATGCTACAGTAACGCTACAGTAATGCTACAGTAACATTACAGTAATGCTACAGTAACATTACAGTAATCTACAGTAACATTACAGTGATGCTACAGTAATGCTGTAGTAGATTTCTGTCCTCTTACTACCGACACAACAGCATTCACTGTGTGTACCTCCTGTACACCTCCACTCACTACTCTAACACTGCGGTGTCCACCACAAAGTGGACATTAGCAACTTCACGGCGTCCACGACCCAGACACCCTACACCAGAGTTTACACGAATAAATACTTTATTGTACAATTCTATTTAGCAATATATCATAGTTCTTGCACAAAATCCGCTAGACTTCTGTCTGAATACAGCACAAGAGCTCCTTTTATACGAGAAGAGAGGAACTCACCCCCTTATTAGGAGTGAGCCAATAACACATCACAATACATAAGTATAACTAATAGAAGAACACAATACAATTACGAGTAAACAATACAAGCCAATGGCAATGATATACACATGGCAAAGCAGCTCTGGGCTGCTTTCCCGCTCTTTTTACAAAGTGAAAATCTTCTATTCCTTATATGGTTCTTCACTTCCTTAAGCTCTGCTCCTATTACCCATGATTCCATGAGTCTCTCGGTAGTAGTGGGTATTCAGCTGCTGGGGTCTTAGGCTATTCTTTGAGCCATATTAAATGACTGGGCTAGCATACTGGCCCAGGGTTTCTAAGATGTATACACTGGACAGTGGATACAAGGTCTAGACTGGCTTGTAGTAGACCCGGGATAGCCGGTATCCTTAACCCGGGATAAGTTGTATATGTTATAAAGGGAGAATCCCGGGTCCACTTAAAAGAGGTACTAAAGGGTAAGGGAAAGGGTGGAATGATAATTTAGGGTAAGGGGAGGATGGGGGCAGGTGTCAGACACCTGTTTACAATGAAAATCTCCCACAATGCTACAGCGACATTAGAGCAATAGTATGTTTATGTTACAAATACCCGAGTGGTTGTTTTCAAGCTTTTAGCGCTGATTTTATTTTGTATGCTATGTGTGTGCAACGGAAACGTTATATTGTATATAATGTGTACAGAAGAAAAGTATATTGTATACTGTGTGTATAGGAGAAGATATATTGTATACTGTGTGTGTATAGGAGAAGATATATTGTATACTGTGTGTATAGGAGAAGATATATTGTATACTGTGTGTGTAGGAGAAGATATATTGTATACTGTGTGTGTATAGGAGAAGATATATTGTATACTGTGTGTATAGGAGAAGATATATTGTATACTGTGTGTATAGGAGAAGATATATTGTATACTGTGTGTATAGGAGAAGATATATTGTATACTGTGTGTGTATAGGAGAAGATATATTGTATACTGTGTGTATAGGAGAAGCTATATTGTATACTGTGTGTATAGGAGAAGATATATTGTATACTGTGTGTATAGGAGAAGATATATTGTATACTGTGTGTATAGGAGAAGATATATTGTATACTGTGTGTATAGGAGAAGATATATTGTATACTGTGTGTATAGGAGAAGCTATATTGTATACTCTGTGTGTGTATAGGAGAAGATATATTGCATACTGTGTGTATAGGAGAAGATATATTGTATACTGTGTGTATAGGAGAAGATATATTGTATACTCTGTGTGTATAGGAGAAGATATATTGTATACTGTGTGTATAGGAGAAGATATATTGTATACTCTGTGTGTATAGGAGAAGATATATTGTATACTGTATGTATAGGAGAAGATATATTGTATACTCGGTGTGTATAGGAGAAGATATATTGTATACTGTATGTATAGGAGAAGATATATTGTATACTGTGTGTATAGGAGAAGATATATTGTATACTCTGTGTGTATAGGAGAAGATATATTGTATACTGTATGTATAGGAGAAGATATATTGTATACTGTGTATATAGGAGAAGATATATTGTATACTGTGTGTATAGGAGAAGATATGTTGTATACTGTGTATATAGGAGAAGATATATTGTATACTGTGTATATAGGAGAAGATATATTGTATACTGTGTGTATAGGAGAAGATATGTTGTATACTGTGTATATAGGAGAAGATATATTGTATACTGTGTATATAGGAGAAGATATATTGTATACTGTGTGTATAGGAGAAGATATATTGTATACTGTGTGTATAGGAGAAGCTATATTGTATACTGTGTGTATAGGAGAAGATATATTGTATACTGTGTGTATAGGAGAAGATATATTGTATACTGTGTGTATAGGAGAAGCTATATTGTATACTGTGTGTGTATAGGAGAAGATATATTGTATACTGTGTGTATAGGAGAAGATATATTGTATACTGTGTGTGTATAGGAGAAGATATATTGTATACTGTGTGTATAGGAGAAGATATATTATATACTGTGTGTATAGGAGAAGCTATATTGTATACTGTATGTATAGGAGAAGATATATTGTATACTGTGTGTATAGGAGAAGCTATATTGTATACTGTGTGTGTATAGGAGAAGCTATATTGTATACTGTGTGTATAGGAGAAGATATATTGTATACTGTGCGTATAGGAGAAGCTATATTGTATACTGTGTGTATAGGAGAAGATATATTGTATACTGTGTGTATA
Source organism: Cryptosula pallasiana (assembly GCA_945261195.1). Taxonomy (NCBI): domain Eukaryota; kingdom Metazoa; phylum Bryozoa; class Gymnolaemata; order Cheilostomatida; family Cryptosulidae; genus Cryptosula; species Cryptosula pallasiana. The sequence goes on along the minus strand of OX183133.1, from coordinate 46,695,245 downwards.
GGAGAAGATATATTGTATACTGTGTGTATAGGAGAAGCTATATTGTATACTGTGTGTGTATAGGAGAAGCTATATTGTATACTGTGTGTATAGGAGAAGATATATTGTATACTGTGTGTATAGGAGAAGCTATATTGTATACTGTGTGTGTATAGGAGAAGCTATATTGTATACTGTGTGTATAGGAGAAGATATATTGTATACTGTGTGTATAGGAGAAGCTATATTGTATACTGTGTGTATAGGAGAAGATATATTGTATACTGTGTGTATAGGAGAAGATATATTGTATACTGTGTGTATAGGAGAAGCTATATTGTATACTGTGTGTGTATAGGAGAAGCTATATTGTATACTGTGTGTATAGGAGAAGATATATTGTATACTGTGTGTATAGGAGAAGATATATTGTATACTGTGTGTGTATAGGAGAAGATATATTGTATACTGTGTGTATAGGAGAAGATATATTGTATACTGTGTGTATAGGAGAAGATATATTGCATACTGTGTGTATAGGAGAAGATATATTGTATACTGTGTGTATAGGAGAAGATATATTGTATACTGTGTGTATAGGAGAAGATATATTATATACTGTGTGTATAGGAGAAGATATATTGTATACTGTGTGTATAGGAGAAGATATATTGTATACTGTGTGTGTATAGGAGAAGATATATTGTATACTGTGTGTATAGGAGAAGATATATTATATACTGTGTGTATAGGAGAAGATATATTGTATACTGTGTATATAGGAGAAGATATATTGTATACTGTGTGTATAGGAGAAGATATATTGTATACTGTGTGTGTATAGGAGAAGATATATTGTATACTGTGTGTATAGGAGAAGATATATTATATACTGTGTGTATAGGAGAAGATATATTGTATACTGTGTATATAGGAGAAGATATATTGTATACTGTGTGTATAGGAGAAGCTATATTGTATACTGAGTGTATAGGAGAAGATATATTGTATACTGTGTGTATAGGAGAAGCTATATTGTATACTGTGTGTATAGGAGAAGATATATTGTATACTGTGTGTATAGGAGAAGATATATTGTATACTGTGTGTGTATAGGAGAAGATATATTGTATACTGTGTGTATAGGAGAAGCTATATTGTATACTGTGTGTATAGGAGAAGCTATATTGTATACTGTGTGTGTATAGGAGAAGCTATATTGTATACTGTGTGTATAGGAGAAGATATATTGTATACTGTGTGTATAGGAGAAGCTATATTGTATACTGTGTGTATAGGAGAAGATATATTGTATACTGTGTGTATAGGAGAAGATATATTGTATACTGTGTGTATAGGAGAAGCTATATTGTATACTGTGTGTGTATAGGAGAAGCTATATTGTATACTGTGTGTATAGGAGAAGATATATTGTATACTGTGTGTATAGGAGAAGATATATTGTATACTGTGTATAGGAGAAGATATATTGTATACTGTGTGTATAGGAGAAGATATATTGTATACTGTGTGTATAGGAGAAGATATATTGTATACTGTGTGTGTATAGGAGAAGATATATTGTATACTGTGTGTATAGGAGAAGATATATTGTATACTGTGTGTATAGGAGAAGCTATATTGTATACTGTGTGTATAGGAGAAGATATATTGTATACTGTGTGTATAGGAGAAGATATATTGTATACTGTGTGTATAGGAGAAGCTATATTGTATACTGTGTGTGTATAGGAGAAGCTATATTGTATACTGTGTGTATAGGAGAAGATATATTGTATACTGTGTGTATAGGAGAAGATATATTGTATACTGTGTGTGTATAGGAGAAGATATATTGTATACTGTGTATAGGAGAAGATATATTGTATACTGTGTGTATAGGAGAAGATATATTGTATACTGTGTGTATAGGAGAAGATATATTGTATACTGTGTGTGTAGGAGAAGATATATTGTATACTGTGTGTATAGGAGAAGATATATTGTATACTGTGTGTATAGGAGAAGATATATTGTATACTGTGTGTATAGGAGAAGATATATTGTATACTGTGTGTATAGGAGAAGATATATTATATACTGTGTGTATAGGAGAAGATATATTGTATACTGTGTGTATAGGAGAAGATATATTGTATACTGTGTGTGTATAGGAGAAGATATATTGTATACTGTGTGTATAGGAGAAGATATATTATATACTGTGTGTATAGGAGAAGATATATTGTATACTGTGTATATAGGAGAAGATATATTGTATACTGTGTGTATAGGAGAAGATATATTGTATACTGTGTGTGTATAGGAGAAGATATATTGTATACTGTGTGTATAGGAGAAGATATATTATATACTGTGTGTATAGGAGAAGATATATTGTATACTGTGTATATAGGAGAAGATATATTGTATACTGTGTGTATAGGAGAAGCTATATTGTATACTGTGTGTGTATAGGAGAAGCTATATTGTATACTGTGTGTATAGGAGAAGATATATTGTATACTGTGTGTATAGGAGAAGATATATTGTATACTGTGTGTGTATAGGAGAAGATATATTGTATACTGTGTATAGGAGAAGATATATTGTATACTGTGTGTATAGGAGAAGATATATTGTATACTGTGTGTATAGGAGAAGATATATTGTATACTGTGTGTGTATAGGAGAAGATATATTGTATACTGTGTGTATAGCAGAAGATATATTGTATACTGTGTGTATAGGAGAAGATATATTGTATACTGTGTGTATAGGAGAAGATATATTGCATACTGTGTGTATAGGAGAAGATATATTATATACTGTGTGTATAGGAGAAGCTATATTGTATACTGTATGTATAGGAGAAGATATATTATATACTGTGTGTATAGGAGAAGATATATTGTATACTGTGTGTATAGGAGAAGATATATTGTATACTGTGTGTATAGGAGAAGATATATTGTATACTGTGTGTATAGGAGAAGATATATTGTATACTGTGTGTATAGGAGAAGATATATTGTATACTGAGTGTATAGGAGAAGATATATTGTATACTGTGTGTATAGGAGAAGATATATTGTATACTGTGTGTAGGAGAAGATATATTGTATACTGTGTGTATAGGAGAAGATATATTGTATACTGTGTGTATAGGAGAAGATATATTGTATACTGTGTGTATAGGAGAAGATATATTGTATACTCTGTGTGTATAGGAGAAGATATATTGTATACTGTGTGTATAGGAGAAGATATATTGTATACTGTGTGTATAGGAGAAGATATATTGTATACTGTGTGTGTATAGGAGAAGATATATTGCATACTGTGTGTATAGGAGAAGATATATTGTATACTGTGTGTGTATAGGAGAAGAAATATTGACCTTCCAAACTATAGATGGACTAGAAAAGACTTTCAACCTTTACCGGAAGGACATGAACTGGTAGACTACGACCGCAGGTTAATTATACACAACATTAAACCAGAAGATGAAGGAGAGTACGTCTGTGAAGCATCAGTTTTACCACACCTTGACCAAGTGTCTGTCTTTCTTACTCTTGAAGGTAATTCTGATATTCTTTGGATAAACTTGGAGAAAGTTACATTCTAAATGACTATGTATACGCTAGAGATCTTATCAACCATCATTCGTTAACTTCATTTATTTGTGTTTTAGTGCCAACCACTCCTTCTCCTGCATTCAAAGACCCAGTCGGCTAACCAAATAATGTTGACTCAAAGGTTTGGTAGCGTTTATTTGACTGAAATTACGGGTGGAGACCATTTTGTTGAAACAAGTTAATTTAAATGTAATAAAATTAATAATAAACCTAAAACGCACACTCTTTAATTAATTTTTACTTTATTGATAGATGAATATATTTTAAAACAGATGAAGCGCTTTTAAAAACTTAAAAAGCTTTCATGAACTTTAATTTGGTATATAAATTTGAAAAATTGCAGCTTTTTTATTTATATTTTATCAACTACGAGCTTCTAACTTACTTTCATGCTTATAAATCACTTAAATACTTTATTGCGTCACTTAATGTTTCACAATAAAATTTTGCTTTATGCACAGCGTTTATGCTAAAATTAAAATTTTGTGGTGAAAAGCGATAAATTTTTTCAGGAGGTGTCCGCACTGCAGTAATTTCAGGTCTGTCCAATAAAGGCTGCCCAAAGGGGTTACTGAGCAGACAATATCTACTTCCTCTTTTCTTAATGTCTTCAAAAATGCAATAAATAATATTCTATTGCAAAGAGTTAGGTAATAACATCCATTTTACAAATGCAGCACACGGGAATGTTTCTATTCATCATTCAATATAAGAGGAATTGTCTCAATGTAACAGAAATACGTACGTTCTGCTATACTCTAACATCCATTGTACAATGGCAGGCAGGGCTGTAGTGTTGGTTAAAAAAGTGGTCCGCGCCCCGCGCGAGCGGAAAATTTTGCAAAATTCAGTGCTGGCATGGGCTTTGCAGAGCATTTCAGACCAAAAAACTTATTCCCAAATGAGCCAAATAACCAGCTTTGTATTATCTGCAAATCAAATTTTCTTTGTTGCTCCACCCTAAACACTTTTTTAAATTCGGAGTTTAAAGAAGTCTTATCCTATTATTGTTCGGGTTATTATTATTACAATTATACCAAGAAATATTTTTCTTTATTGATCTCTATAATTGTGGTGAAAATTACATGCTATTGATTGACTAAGCACAAACCACAGCACTCATCTAAAAGTAAAGGCTAGTAGTAGTTGATGGAAGACACCATTGACAAATCGATTGATGAAAAATATACAGCAGGTTGCTGCAATCCCTGTAACTACACATATTAACACACTGTTATCCAACTACTGAGGCACTTTTTTACTTCAAGTGTTCAATGTCTGCAAAAATATTCCAAGGTAAAATACAGGTCTCTTGTCCCACCCAAAAAAATTAACAAAAAACTAAAAGTACAATAACGTTTGATAAAAAATTGTGTATTATAATAATAATATTGTCATATATATAGGCCATTAAGATTAAAAAATAATAATTAATTAAACTCGGAACAACACCATAAAAAAATAATAATTATTAATATTGTACAGGAATTTGTGTCTGGGTGGTAGCCACCTGTACACCTTCCCGACGTGCTCTGCTTCTACCCAAGTCAGAGTACAATAATGTGCTATTATTGCTAGAGAGCATTTACTGGTTTGTGCAGTTATGGGTGCAGCCGAATCTGGCGCGGAATGAGCACTGGCAGTTCACAATAATTATGCTATAATTATGGTTCAGCTGCGTCCGAACTTTGTAGTGATTGACAATAATTGCGCTGTAATTATTGTTTGGCTTGCTTTGACTTTGTCGAGATCGACAATAATTATGCTGTAATTATTGTTGCTTTAGTTTGTCTTGAACTCTAGCATCCGACTTTAGTAGGAGCTGAACTATTAGGGCACCAGGTGCTTTGCGTCGCACTCCTCACCGTAGCAAGGGAATACGCAGTAAGAGGGCGAACCGTTCTCACTTTCCGCCAAGCCTCGTGCTTGCCAATAGTCGACCCGGTCAGCGCTTGTAGTTTTGTAGCTTATAGCTGTGCTAGTTCTTGTGCAAGAGAATCTTCTGAGAGCTAGGCTAACTCTGAACTTTATTGCTTGAACACAGATATTTATATAAAGAGGGAGGGTGAAATATGTACAAGCCACGCCTTGTACTTACAACATAGCACCAATTTACAGTTTGCTACTTCGTGGAAAATATAATAATAATTAAAATATCTATTTAGGTACACAATAGAACTGCACTGAATAGACTCTCGTAGTTATGCACATGTAGACAATAGAACTAGGATAATGGGTAGACAGTGTACAAGTGAGTAAATAATGTAAAGAATAGCGATAAGTGTTGGCGTCCCTCACAATATTGACAAGTTCCCATTTATATATATCATCATAATCACCATGTAATAATAATATTTATTATCATTAATAAGAATAATAATAAAAATAATGGTAGTAACCTAGTAGTAGTAAGAAGATTATAATCAATAATAATAATCATTATTTATTTATTATTATTTGCTTTAGTCTTACTACTACTAAGCTTCTACTATTATTTTTATTATTTTTTTTAATAATTATCAAATTTATTAGTAGTACATAATTAATATTAATGATATATAATAATAAATGGGGAATGTTGTGTCAATAATAATATTATTAATTAATTATTAATAGTTATTAGTATTTCAGATGGTGTTTTTTAGTGTTTTATTCATTTGATTATTTTTACCCATCATAAAAACATTATTATAATGTTGTCATTGTTAAGAAGATTGATAGTAATATTATAAATAATAATAATAAATAATAATTATTATAATTATTTATTATTATTAATTAATTATTATGCTATTCTTCATTTATATGAATTTTTCTTTTCCTGACCACCATGCTAGCTTTAGTTGATCAATTGATAACAAAAAAACAGTAAGCACTGCTACATTGTCCTATCACTAGCTAAGCCAAAAAAATAAACTGCATCAAGATAAACAATAAATATTGCTCACTAGACAAAACTCTGTCATTTTTTTCTTTCTGTAAACATTGCTGAGAAGTTCCAAGTGTAAAATTACATTGTCACCCAATAAGCGCTAGCTATTCATCTGAACAGCCAATGAGCATGGGTGATACACAAATGAACACAAAAAAAGAAATAACTTGAAACATAGAACAATAGCCTGAGAGGTTGAAAGTTTGAAATTTCTCAGTTGAGCAAAGATAGATCCGTTGTCAAAGTTCTGTTATTGCTTGGTTATGAACAAAGGTTAACAACAGCATTATCGTTGATTTTTCTGTTCATAGAAAATACTATTATCACGCAAGCTTTGAATTTGGCAGCTGAATTAGCATTTTTTGCGACGCCGTACTCTTCAAAAGTGCTCCGGTTTCAGCCGGAGCGACCGTAAAGAGCAATACGGCCCTGATGGCAGGAGCTGCCTTGTCGGCTATGAACATTCTAGAATGATCAGTGGTGTAAACACATCAAGTTGTTTCATTGACAGTTTTATTAATTATGTTGTCAAATAGCGAAATAACTATGGAGAGACAATCGGAATTTTGATAGAGACACAATCAGAATATTGATGGAGAGACAATCAGTATAACAATGGGGAGACAATCAGTAGTTTTAGCTGGCCAGTGCTTACGACAACATCTTACAATATTATTGTGAACACTCAACAACTTCAATGATAGACAAGAAGTGAGCAGTCATAGAGATAGACAGGAAGTGAGCAGTCATAGAGATAGATGTTGCTATTAAACGACCCTTTGAGGGATAGGTAGTACTTTAAAGTACAGCCAATAACCAATGAGGTAACTAGCATTAGTGAGGGGCTAAGGTAGGCCATTAGTGAGGGGCTAAGGTAGGCCACAGGTATATAAAATGCCATTCTCTGGTCATCGTTGTTGAACGTTCGTGTGTTGTCGTCATTTTATGAGTAGCTGATACGGAATTGCTCGTTGCTTGGTCTGTAGTTGATACAGAATTGGTAGTTGCTAGTTCTGTAGTTGATACAGAATTGCTTGTTGCTAGTTCTGTAGTTGATACAGAATTGCTAGTTGCTAGTTCTGTAGTTGATACAGAATTGCTTGTTGCTTGTTCTGTAGTTGATACAGAATTGCTCGTTGCTAGTTCTGTAGTTGACATAGAATTGCTAGTTAATGCTTGTTTTGTAGTTGATTTAGAATTGCTCGTTGCTAGTTCTGTGGTTGACATAGAATTGCTAGTTGCTTGTATTGCAGTTGATACAGAATTGTTAGTTGGTAGTTCTGTAGTCGATACAGGATTGCTAGTTGCTTGTTCTGTAGTTGTCCTCCCTTTACCTGCAGTTGTAACTGTAGTTACTGCGTGTGTAATTATATGTCTAGTGATTGGATCTTTGGTAGGGGTAGTTATTACAGCAGCCCCAGCTGGTGTCACTAAAACATAAAAACACAAAACGCGTAAAAAAGGTAAGACAGCTCACTACAAACAACTGAGTCACAAATGCTGTACATTGGCAGCTGATCTCTCTAACACACGGACTTGAAGATGAACTGCAATCATGCAGTTATAAGACTTTTTCTGAGATAAATGAACCTGATTTCCTCGTTGACTGCATTCTTTTTTATAATGATTTCCTCAATTCGTAGATAAAAGTGATGCAATTTTACATCGCAACTAAAACAATTACGGCTGTTGCTGCTGCAAGCAGCATTGTTTGTGATATGATACCGTAATGTTTAATCATCGCTGCTGTGGCTATAATATTTTTTGTTAGTAAAAACAGTGTAAGATAAACGCACTAAATAGTGAGCATTATAGGACAAATGTCTTTAAACTACAGCTACGGAAGCTTTAAGGAAACATTTACCAACTAACAGTTACTTGCAGCTGAGAGTAGAGAGATTATCAACAGATGGATCAGGTATAAGTTATACAACACTTACATGTGCAGAGTTTCTCTTCTACTAAAACATCATCTATAGATATATCACTGACTATAGGCTTTCCTACTTTACCAGAGAACGCTATCTATAAATCATTGCATAGACATCAGATAGTAGTAACACTTCTATGGTGAAATACAAGCAGTTACAGTTGTCTACTCATGCAAACATTGTAATGCAAAGCACTATAGTATAAAGTATATGTAATACCTGATAGTCTTGCGTCCAATCAGAAGCAGATATGGGCACTGTGGCAGCTAACCATTGGTTGCCCTTATTACCAGTCAATGACCAAAGTGTTGCGGACTTCCTGTTATTGGAAGACGAAACTATAACACTGAGTGTTCCGATGCCGGTGCCATACATGTGGTAGTAGAATGTAAGGCAGCGCTCCTTCCCTGGACGGAATGATGGAGAGATAAGAAGGGCGTCATCTCCTGCCCTTCTTGGACTGCTTGTCTCAATGTAGACGTAAGCTCCTACAACAAGTATAGTCGGCACCCATACAGACAATATAGACCAATAAAGTGTGATGGATGATGTGATGTTGTTTAGTGCTAACTATACTAACCAGTAAGAGAGTTGGTAGTATGATCTGTAGATGGACCCGTACCACGAGATGCGGTGACACCTTTGTTGCGTGTCCAATCAAATCTGTCATCCTTTCCATTACGTCCATTGGTCCAGCCACACAAGTTGGTATCAAACGTACAGTCGGCTGTAACAGTGATTCATGGGTTAGTTATACGCTAGAGAAAGTCCGTACAACAGATAGAGCAGCCATGTTGGATACCGTACCTATTCCTTTAGTTTGTTGTTTTCCACTACAGAGTCCATCTACTATAGAAAAGTCATCAATAGCAATATCTCCAGCAGTACCAGAACCTGTTGTAGCCACCACCTGCAGGTTCCAGTCAGCTGCCTGAGCGGGTATGCTGACTTTAGTCAGCAGCCATTTGTCTCCCTTGTTACCTGTACAAAGTAGTTATCAGTGACAAGTACACATGATGTGTGAGTGAATGACTTACAGCCATTTTATCTACTCATCACTTACCAGAGGCAGACCACAGAAGTTTGTTAACAGAGCCAATGGTAAGAAATACCTCCAACTTTCCGATATCTTTACCATACATGTGATACCACAGATTGGCACATTTATCTGTTCTGTACTTAAACTTGGGTGAAAGCAGACGCGCCTTCCAATTACTTCTAGTCAACGATGTCTCCGTGTATAGATAAAAACCTTTGCCAGTCTGCGTCGAGTGATCAATGCTTGGTCCAGTGTTCAATGATGATATACGACCTGATTGCAGCTTCCAGTCAAAGTTGTCCGTCTTCGACTAAACATTAAACAAGATTTGTAGCACAGCGCACGAAACCTGTGACAAGGCAGTTATCTGCACTTGCAGTGAATAGTAAGACAACTCCAATCTCTCACCTGAGTCCATCCACAGAGAGCGGGACTCTCAAAGCCACAGGAGTCTGGATTGAGTGGTTTACAGCTTCCCACAGACATTGAGATGTCATCAATAGCTATATCACCACCGAAACTTGCCCCTCGCACACCTTCTATCAATATCTGTAAATAGCAGACATATATGTTCTAGAACAGCTCAGTATTTTTTCTTTGGATGAATGCAAAGTAGTTTGAGTAAGTTACTAACATTAAAATCGGCAGTGGCATCAATGCTGACTTCAGCTTGCCTCCATGCATTGCCTTGGTTACCACTTCTTGTCCATATTGGTTTGCCTTTGAAACCAGCTTTCTGTGCGTAGACATTGAGTGCATCGATGTGTGGACCCCACATGTGGTACCAGAAGGAGAGACAGTACTGCCCAGACCTACAGCAGGTGTTTTAGTAGCTTTATTGTACGTCTGCTACAGTAAGTCTATTGTACGTCTGCTAGAGTAAGTCTATTGTATATCTGTTACAGTAAGTCTATTGTACGTCTGCTAAAGTAAGTTTATTGTACGTCTGCTACAGTAAATCTATTGTACGTCTGCTACAGTAAGTCTATTGTATGTCTACAACAGTAAGTATATTGTACATCGTATAGAGTAAGTCTATTGTATGTCTGCTGCAGTAAGTTTATTGTTTGCCTGCTACACTAAGGCTATTGCACGTCTGCTAGAATAAGTCTATTGTACGTGTGCTGCATGAACCACCCTTAGACTCCTACACACACAACAACTACATTTTGATGCAAAAATTGAAAGTAAAAGATGAAGTACCAAACAATATTTACCTTTGCTTGGCTACTTTGGGTGAAAGAAGCTGTGCTTTATCGTTGTCTCTCCTGGGAGATGAAGCCTCAATGTACACATAGTATCCACTACCTGTGGTGTGATCTTTTGCTGGGCCAGTGTTTCCAGTAGTTGTGGGTTTCCTTTGTCTACTCCAATCAAACTGGTCACCTGATAAATGCAGACAACACTAGCTAGTATCACTCCATCTAGCAGACAACACCAGCTAGTATCAGTCCATCTAGCAGACAACACCAGCTAGTATCAGTCCATCTAGCAGACAACACCAGCTAGTATCAGTCCATCTAGCAGACAACACCAGCAAGTATCAGTCCATCTAGCAAACAACACCAGCTATTATCAGTCCATCTAGCAGACAACACCAGCTAGTATCACTCCATCTAGCAGACAACTACAGCTAGTATCAGTCCATCTAGCAGACAACACCACCTAGTATCACTCCATCTAGCAGACAACACCAGCTAGTATCACTCCATCTAGCAGACAACACCAGCTAGTATCAGTCCATCTAGCAGACAACACCAGCTAGTATCACTCCATCTAGCAGACAACACCAGCTAGTATCACTCCATCTAGCAGACAACACCAGCTAGTATCACTCCATCTAGCAGACAACTCCAGCTAGTATCACTCCATCTAGCAGACAACGCCAGCTAGTATCACTCCATCTAGCAGACAACACCAGCTAGTATCAGTCCATCTAGCAGACAACACCAGCTAGTATCACCCCATCTAGCAGACAACACAAGCTAGTATCACTCCATCTAGCAGACAACACCAGCTAGTATCAGTCCATCTAGCAGATACTCATAGCAAGTGGTGTATGTATTGTACACTGTAGTTACAGAACAAATCCACTAACTAAGATCTATTGAGTTCCTCCGAATTTTTTGACTTTTATAAAATTATGTTGACTTATACGGAACTCCACCAAAGTTTATCAAAGTCCATCAAGTCCTAACAGGATCTATTAAGCTGCACTGCATTCTACACAGTTTTATTTACTTCTGCACATTCATTGTTTACCTGTTAGTTGTCTCCAACCACACAATCCAGTCTCAAAGTCACAATCAATTTTAGCATTTGGTGAGGGAGTGGTAGTGCTGGGTACAACCCTGGTGGTTGGTAGTGAGTTCTGTGAGGCAGCAGGTAAAGCTGTAATGTAATATGATATACATTATATATCTCACATAATCACATCATACAATATATACATTATTTATCTCACTTAATCACATCATACAATATATACATTATATATCTCACTTAATCACATCATACAATATATACATTATTTATCTCACTTAATCACATCATACAATATATACATTATTTATCTCACTTAATCACATCATACAATATATACATTATTTATCTCACTTAATCACATCATACAATATATACATTATATATCTCACTTAATCACATCATACAATATATACATTATATATCTCACTTAATCACATCATACAAGATATACATTATATATCTCACTTAATCACATCATACAAGGTATACATTATATATCTCACTTAATCACATCATACAAGATATACATTATATATCTCACTTAATCACATCATACAAGATATACATTATTTATCTCACTTAATCACATCATACAAGATATACATTATATATCTCACTTAATCACATCATACAAGATATACATTATATATCTCACTTAATCACATCATACAAGGTATACATTATATATCTCACTTAATCACATCATACAAGATATACATTATATATCTCACTTAATCACATCATACAAGATATACATTATTTATCTCACTTAATCACATCATACAATATATACATTATATATCTCACTTAATCACATCATACAATATATACATTATTTATCTCACTTAATCACATCATACAATATATACATTATTTATCTCACTTGATCACATCATACAAGATATACATTATTTATCTCACTTAATCACATCATACAATATATACATTATTTATCTCACTTAATCACATCACACAAGGTATACCATCTCTATACTCCTACATCAGACATACGTGATGGATGTGAGAGCTAATATGAAATAGTTCACATGATGCCAGCATCACACTTACCTGTACAGTACGCTGTACCAGAGAAAGTGATGTCATCAACAGCGATATCTCCTGCAATTCCTTTACTTCTCACCCCTTCTATCACCAGTGAGTAAGAGCTCATTGACTTGATGCCTACCATAGCCTTTAACCACTTGTTTCCTTGACTACCAGACAACTTCCACAAGAGAGTATCTGCATTTCCTGCATAGAAATATGAAGCATTGTGGGTCCCTGTAACAACTACTGACTTATGGGTATTGTTGTTCTAGAACTCTTTGTTTGTTGTTAGAGATCAATGTATTCTACCTGTAAGTCTAAGATAGATGCTCAGGTCACCAATATCGCCTCCATTCATGTGGTACCAGAAGGATAGACAGCTTCCATTAGTCGGTGAGAGTCCAGTGCTAACATACAGGGCATTGTCTCCACTTTTTCTTGGTGCACTTGTCTCAAGGAACAGGTACTTCCCTGCACAGCGAGAGGACAACTCTATACACTTAATATCTTTTTGCAGCTAATACATAAGTTATTAGGTATATTCATCCATTTTTCAAAGTAACATGATTGTACTACACCAACAACAGTTTAACTCTACATAGAGCTACCTCTGATTGTACTACACCAACAACAGTTTAACTCTACATAGAGCTACCTCAAGCTGATTGTGCTACACCAACAACAGTTTAACTCTACATAGAGCTACCTCAAGCTGATTGTACTACACCAACAACAGTTTAACTCTACATAGAGCTACCTCAAGCTGTTGAAGCTCTTAGAATATTGCTACACTCAACCATTTGAATATTATTTAAAGAGATGAGTACAAGTTCTTCCTGCTACAGTTGAAGAGTGAACTGTGAAAACTAATAGTCTATTAAGTATACTCTGTGTAAAAGTGAAAACTTGATACGCTGTGTAGGATGTTACCTTTAGCACTGCCGAGAGTGTGGTCTGCTGTAGGTCCAGTGTTTGCTGTCGGTGTAGTTTTACTTGTCACTAGCCAATCAAATATGTCATTGGTCCTGGTATTTGACCAACCAATGCAGTCCGACTCGAAAGTACAGTCCACTATAAGATATAGCAAGTGATCAACTATCCTGTCTCATTGTACAAGTACAAGTAAGTACTATTAAACTTATGTACGGCCGTGTGTAAATACCTCCATCGTCTCCTGATGACAGGCAAGCTGAGCCAGTCTGCACTGTGACATCATCTATGGCAACGTCTCCTTGCCAGCTGGAGCCAACAACTGCCTCAAACACCAGCTGGAAGGGCGCTGAAGTAACAGCCAAGTTGAGTTTCACTTGGGCGCTCAACCAATTGTTACCACGGTTACCAGATGCAGTAAACACAGCTGGTCCCAGAGATGAACCAACCTGTGATGTGAACAAAAATGGAGTGAAAGTAATGGCAGAAGAGGCAATAAAAGGTGGTAATGCTTGAACCCTGCTATGGTAGTGATATTGTGTATATGTGGATCCACCCCTGCTCACCTTTGTGTAGACATTAAACTTCCCTGTAGACTTTCCATACATATGATAGTAGAAGAGTACACATGTGTCACCTTTCATAGTGAGGAGAGGGGAGATAAGCCTGGCTTTAGTACCTGGCACTTTTGCAGAAGCCTCTATGTACATGTATTCTCCTGCAAAGAACAATGCTTAAATACTAGAAGCTTCTATTTACAAACACCATCTAGTGCACACACTGAGATAACTACAAGCTAACCTAGGTTACATACAAACACATAGTCTTAGGTCCTACCAACCTTTTGATGTTCCGTAGGTATGGTCTGCTGAAGGGCCTGTTCCAGAGGACCCAGTGGAGAGTGACTGTCTTGTCCAGTCAAAGTTGTCTGTTTTGTCTTGAGTGAATCTAACCAGAAGAAACCGGAAATTATTGTCAGCTTTACAAGACATCCTCTACTCAACTTTCTTTCGCCATCACCTCCTAACTGGGTCAAACTGGTAATTGTCCAACCAAAAATCATGTACACAGTTCTTCAGCCGTATCACTTACTCGCATAGCTTAGGGTTTTCAAAATCACAAGTAAACTTTCCGGTAGCACTGGTGGGAAACAAAGACGCGCAGGTCTGCTTGCTGTATGTAACATCATCTAAGGCTATGTCGCCCTTGGCTACACCGCCACTGACTGCTTCCACACCAATCTTCAGATGTATAGATCGGTAAGTTAGTCACAATCACTTTACTAGGCCAATTTACTGACAAAGTCATTAGGTAGCGACCAACTAACTAACCTGGTAGTCTCCGAGTACCTTGAGCTCTACCTGAGCATACCTCCACTTATCTCCTTTTGACCCTGACCTACTCCATACAGTTGCTTGCTTGAGAGTTTTGCTGGCCTGAGTATAGACGCGTAGGGTACCAATAGTGGTGCCGTACATGTGGTACCAGAATGTTAGACATCCTGTTGGTCCTGCTGTCTTGGGAGAGAGTAATGTTGCTTTCTTTCCTTTTGGTATTAAACTAGACTCCAGGTAGGCGTATTTTCCACCTACAAAGATGGGCATAACATGTGACAGATGTATATACCAACAATACTACAGGTCAGGTGACCCATATCTAACATTTTATATTGTTATGTAGTAGCTACAGTCGTAGTTTACTTACTACCAGATGTATGGTCCTTTGAAGGTCCAGTACCAGAGGTGCTGGTTGGTCCTTTCTGTAACATCCAATTAAAGTTGTCCGATTTTGATTGGATCCAGGCGCATATGTCGATGTCAAAGTTACAAGTTATAGTTTGTGGCCCCTTCACTGAACACAAAATATACTTGGTTATTTGGACAAACAGACAGGAGAAATGAAATACATAAAAGAAAGTAAAAACTAATCAGTTGCTAGAATAAATATAGTAAGCTGGGCTAGCACTCACCAACGCGTTTGGGTGTTGTGACTGGAGCCGTGGTTGTTGTGGTAGATGTGGTTGTTGTTGTAGGAGGGGCGGCATTTCCTGGAAGGGCTATAGAGAGAGATGAGCTCAATGTTAGCTATGAGTAATACGCAATACAATATTGTAGTGGATTTTGGGGGCGTAAAACCACTAGCTGAAGTCGGTAACAATCCGACGGTATGCTGCCACCAGTTACCTTTCACCTAAAGGTAACAACAAGTCGGTACTACACCGAGTTGGAAGTGAAGGAGTTTTCTCTACTCCACACCTAGTATAGAGCCCTCGGCTCAGACACATAACTCAGAGCTTGAGAGTAATATGCATTTATTATTTCATAAAAATACGAGTAAGTACAAGTCTCAATACAAACTGATTATCATAGCAAAAGTTCTACCTTTTTGTGGGCAGAGCACAGGAAGTGATTCATGGTAATGGCCAATAATACAAAAATAAGTCATAATATAACAAATGAGCAGGCAGATATAAATACAGACGAATAAGATACAGTAAATAGCGTTAAATATATGTGGCGCCCAGAAGTGGTAGGCGGAGTCACAGGCCAGCTGGCCAATCTTAGGTATTTCTACTTCCTGCTGTTGGTACATCAGTCTTTCTAGGCTCTGGTCCTTGGCTTTCTCCAGATATAAGGGTGGATATCTCCTGGATATGGTCCTCTGCTCCTCTCAGGCTACTTTCAGATCTCAGGCTAGGATGAGTCACTTCCTGCCGGCATGGTATGGCTCCTACAGGGTCAGTACTGACTCATACAGGGTTGGTCCAGGGTCGGTATAGTACCAATACAGGGTCGATATAGTATCGATGCAGGGTCGGTACCTTACCGATGCAGGGTCGGTACCTTATCGATCCGAGGTCGATCAGTTTAGTACCCATTATTATAGTCAGCCTGGCTATCGGATGGCTATACTAGTGATGCCAGAATGGTTGTTAAGTAACTGCGCAGATGTGAGTGCTATGAAAATCTACTACAGTATTATGGCGTCACAACATGGCCAAAAGCAGCTGTTGTAGTACAGTCAGTACATCCATAAAGTGCTACGACTATAGAGCGTTCACTTACTAGCACAGCGTCCATTGGTCTGTCTGATGTCATCTAATGCGATGTCACCTTGTATACCATCTCCCCTTACGGCCTCAAACACCACCTGCATACATCAGTGAACGATACTTTCACATATATAGTACAATTCATCCGCAGTGTGCATAGCCCTATTAGTGCATAGTGCTCACAGACTGTGATATATTACCTGATAGTTGACCGATTGGGGTGGTATCCCCACTCTGCCGTTCAGCCACTTGTCTCCTTGTTCTCCTTGCTGCAACCACAAAGTCTGCTCACCTTGGGGTGTTTTAATAATCACTAATAAGGAGCCTGCAATCAACCGAGAGGTTACTTTTTATCAACGAATAGACAACACTGTACTAAATAACAGACAACACTGTACTAAATAATAGACAACACTGTACTAAATAATAGACAATTTTGTACTAAATAATCCACAACACTGTACTAAATAATATACAACTCTGTACTAAATAATAGACAACACTGTACTAAATAATAGACAACACTGTACTAAATAATATACAACATTGTGCTAAGTAATAGACAACACTGTACTAAATAATAGACAACACTGTACTAAATAATAGACAACACTGTAGTAAATAATAGACAACACTGTACTAAATAATAGACAAAACTGTACTAAATAATAGACAACACTGTACTGAATAATAGACAACTGTGGACTAAATAATAGACAAAATTGAACTAAATAATACACAACACTGTACTAAATAATAGACAACATTGTACTAAATAATAACAACACTGTACTAAATAATAGACAACACTGTACTAAATAATAGACAACTCTGTAAGAAATAATAGACAACACTGTACTAAATAATACGCAACACTGAACTAAATAATAGACAACTCCGTACTAAATAATAGACAACACTGAACTAAATAATAGACAACTCTATACTAAATGATTGATAACTCTGTATTTACTAATGCAATTTCATACTAAATCTTAGATATTCTTCTACAAACCATTATTTTTTCCTTTCATATGATAATAGAATTGAAGACAACTTGTGAGCTTTGTTGGATTTCTGTTATACCCCATTAATCTGGCTTTGTCTCCCCTTCTTCTCGGAGAGCTGGCCTCGATGTAAATGTATTGCCCTGTAAATAAACCAACCTAAAAACTGCTGCAGACAAATAATTGAACACAGTTCCAAAAATGCTTGACTTGACCCTACGAGGAATTGTATTTGCAATGTTAGAGGGGGAAAACTCTGAATAAGACTGATTCAACAACAGGAGAATATGTGATAAATGAACAAACCATTTTTTGTTTTCAGTGTGTTGTCAGCGGAAGGGCCAGTGGAGCTGCTCGATGTACTTCCTTTACGCAGCGTCCAATCAAAATCATCCCCCAACGGAGTATTTCTGTATGCACAGAGTCCGTACTCAAAAGTACATGTAGTAATGGTTGGACATTTGCCTTGAGTGGGTGGTAACAGTTTAATGTCATCTAATCCAATATCACCGTATAGTCCTGTGCCTATCTTGCCTTCAAATATTACCTGCAAGCATGCCCTCAGACTACACAGTTCATCAGCCGCATTTCTCAGAGATAGAACGAACCGCTAGCAGCCATGTTAGTACGACACCGATGAAGTGATTATAAGAAACTGAAATGTAACAACTAATCTTGTTTCGACAAATAATTATTTAAGCATCGTTATTCTGGTAGTTTTGTTTAACCCTCCTGTCTTCAGCTGTTTCATGATAGTTTTTATAAACTACAAACAATGAAACTATATTTAAAACTTTGTCCACGCGGCATTTGATTTACTCTCCTGGGAAAAAAATTGCTGTATTTTTCAAGCCAACACAGCTTCGGCTACAATGATGACTGACAGTTTGGGATTAGAAAAGCTGGAAAATAAAAATTAAGCTTTGAATTTTTTATTAACAACTTTTTAAGTTTTTTGTTTAATCTTAATTGTCTGTGATACTGCAAAAGTTCTTTGAATTTTTGCCAACTATTCAGGCGACTCCAAGTTCCCAAAATACGTTAATCAAAATAATATCTCATTAGATCTGCCATTTTCTTCATACTTTTGAAGATTCTTGTGAGTTGTTTGTATTTCATGTGTCACTTTGCTGTAGCTAGACGGATCGTACCTGGTAAGCTTTTCTGGTTGTTATTTGTATTAGCCCCAGATTCCAATCATTACCAGCTTCTCCATTCTTTGTCCAGCGGGGAAACATAGAGCCCCCGACCTCGCTAGTGTAAACTCTCAAAGAACCAATATCTGATCCTTTCATGTGGTAGTAAAACTGTAGACATCTCTTTCCAGCAGGAAATAGAGCTGTGATTAACCTAGCTCTGTCTCCTTTCATTCTAGGAGCGGACGACTCTATGTATATGTACTTGCCTATAACATTAGGTATATAATAGTAGATAATGGAGCTACAGTGTGTGCCATATAGTGACGACCGCAGAACACACAGTTGTCTCCCCATAGAACTGCAGTGTAATATAACACAAGGTAGTATGCGATATATGCGCTACAAATACCTTTGCTTGAGCTGGTTGTATGATCATATGAAGGTCCAGTGTTTGTAGTTCCGGTAGTCTTCTGATGAATCGTCCAATCAAATTGGTCTGTTGTTTTGTCTTGTGTCCAGCCACAAAGAGTAGACGATTCAAAGTCACAAGAAGTGTAAACAGCAGGTACTACTGCTGGTGCGCCTGTAATGAACAGAGAAAAAAGTCATTTTTTGTGCATATTGGCAGTTTTCTGATGAGTTTGATTTTTAATAGTTGTTGATACGGTGTTAGATGACAAACTTTTTGTTTCTAAAAAAATGAACATGCTGATATTTGAAGAGGACTTCTGGAAACTTGAAGAATATTTTGAATTACTTATTTCTAGAAAATATTATGGTATAAAGTACTCGACCTTTTCTTTGACTAAAAGCCAAAAGCAGACTCTCAGACCTAATAGAATATAGTTATGACATCAGCAATACAATATCAATACTTACTATACTCAATGCTCCCTTTAGCGTGGGGACAAACACTGCAGGTACTCGTACATTGCTCAAATACAGTAGCTTTAGCGCATGCATTTGAGTCAGCTCTCAGTCTGATTTGACATATTAAGGGAGAGATATCCGTACAGGTTGCTTTTTCACTGACCACCTAAATGGGTTTAAATAATAACAACAGTGTGGTAAAGAATGTTGTGGATTATACCAACGTTCTATTAGATGTGTAGTTGAACATAATACAAAGTATTCCAAATAAAACTACATAAAGATACATAATTTCTACTATAATAAACTTTACAACAGTTTTGTATTCGTGTTTTTAATTTTTGTTGCTGCTGTGATTGTCTCCGCTGACGGTACATTCTCCGCCAAATAATTACCAAAGATGCTGACAACAAATTATCTACCAGCACCCTCAACAAGACGATATAAGAATTACCTCTGCTGCCAGTGTTGATATACTTGCTATAAACAATATACTCCAAGAGTACCAGCCCATTGCTGTACAAGGCATGTGGTTATTCGATTCAGAGTTCTACTCAGAAAGAGCTCAAATCAATTACTTGCTGCAGTGACTCACTTTTCATCCTCTTGGTCAATGTATATCAGCTTATCAGTGATTAAAAATATGTAGCCTTAGGTCGAAGGTCTACCTTTAACATTGCAGGTTACAGCAGCTTGTATTTTGGTGATGGTTCACAGTCTAATGAAACTATTGCACCAGGCAACACTTTGAACTGAATATGTTTTAGATACATTATTTTCAGCAAGTTTAGCATGTGTTCTAACTGTCTCCAGATGAACATTAGTTCCCCACCTCTCCTCAACCCAACTTCTATGAGTACATAGCTAACATAACATATTCTAAATACATCAAATGACAGAGAGCTGGTAGCTGATTTCTCTATTGTGTGAAGTGCATCAAATTTGGTATCTTTCTTCGCATAACTTTCCACTTAAATCTAATTGTATATTTTAATCTAATAGTTTATATCCAAAGAAATTATTTAAAAATAAAAGATTATTAGTATATTAAATGTAGTATATTCCATATGGTGTAGGCATTGCACAATAATGGGTAAAGCAATCTTAAACCTAAATGGAATACAGCCACAAGTATTCATGACACAAACATAGTTTAGTTTAGCCTCAGTTTCTTCTCACCAGATGGCTCAATAACCAATGGGATCTTTGTATGCCGGTGGAGGTAACGCACCATGGGGTTGAACTAAAATAAACAGCATATATAGCTCATGGAGATACATACACAACTTCGAACTCGGTTCTTTTTTAAAATGATGAATTACCACAATCGTCCAATAAGGGGTAACTTAGAGGTGACCTTGAACTTGCATTGCACATGAGGTGCTGTGCGGTGCCATATATACTTACTACCACAGTTTTCATCAGACTGTCTGATATCGTCTACAGCAGAACTTCCTCCGCTCGCTTCGAAGATCATCTGTATAGAAAAATTTACAGCTGTTGCACGCTGAGCATGTCTTGCCATCATTTAAAATGTTTTTTACTTGACTGAGTCTGACCTGAACCTCATGATCAAAAATATGGTGCAATTTAAATAATTAACTGGAATATGAATAATGGCAACCACTCAGGGTGATGAGGTAGAACATAACTCCGACTTTAATGGCAAATCATTATTTGCCCTAGCTAACAATTAAATGTGTATCATTATTTGTTACGCGAATGAAAATCATGGTGTGAAAATTTATTATCGACAACAAAATTATTTGGTTTAGCCTAAGAAATCATTACCTGAAAATTGACGGTTAGGGGTGGAATAGCTACCGAACCGTAGTGCCACACATCTCCTTGTTCACCTTCTTGCTGCCATAAAACCTCCTCCTTCTCATTTGTTTTAATAATCACACGTAAAGCACCTGTAGACAGGCTATACTTTTGATGTCACAATGTGGGTCAGTAAACGCCTGCATGCATAGTATTTTGTGATGAAACATAGACAACTTATTGTGAAAAAAAGTTGGGAGTTGTTCTCTTTTTAAATCATTATTCAGTCCAGTTGCTGTTATGATCATGTTATATTGGATATTGGCGGTATCATTACATAAATTGGCCATACAGAGCAAAGTCTAATGTAGCTTTTGTTTCAAGGTAGTTGTAAAAGCACCGCATATGAAACACTGGAGGAAATAACTGTTCTATTCTAAAACTGTAAACCAGGTCCAACAACATAACATGATGAACGACTATAACTGATGTTTAGTCACAGATTCTATGAGACAGGAGGGATAACTGTAACACACACTCACCGGTAACTCCGCCATGCATGTAATAAAAGAACTGTATACAACTGACAAGTCCATTTGGGCTACTGTTGTATCCCATAAGCCGGGCCGGTTTAGCCTCTGGACCACGTTGGCTCCCCACAGCGAGCATGTAATGTCCTAGAAAGAGAAAGCTGTGTAACTGCAGTAGTTCATGTGCTATAAGCTATGAACGCAATACACAATCAGTACAACGGTATCATAGAATATTCTAGATGTTCAAATGTAACAGGCCAATGACATACCTCTTGTTGAACCCAATGTATGATCTGTGTGAGGACCAGTAACTGAGCTTGGGTCACTTCCGCTTCTCACCGTCCAATCGAATCCATTTTTCGATTTCGCGTTGGTAAAAGTGCAAAGTTCGCGCTCAAAGCTACAGGTGTTGATCCGGGGACACCTGCTTTCTTCTCCTTGCAAAACTTGGATATCATCCAAACCAAAGAAATCGTTTTTTCCCCCAGCCATTGTAGCCTCAAATATTATCTGAAACAACAGTTACATACAAATTTTTTTGTCAGAGATCACACAACTCCAGATAGGTGTGGGGCTGGTTGCACCTTGTAAGATGATGTTGTATAAAGTTGCAATAGCCCGAGGTCCCAATCACTTCCTACTTTCCCAGATTTGCTCCATCGCGT
The DNA here is from genome assembly GCA_945261195.1 of Cryptosula pallasiana. Lineage (NCBI taxonomy): Eukaryota > Metazoa > Bryozoa > Gymnolaemata > Cheilostomatida > Cryptosulidae > Cryptosula > Cryptosula pallasiana. The sequence continues at coordinate 46,672,454 of OX183133.1, read as the reverse complement.
GTGAATAGGCTCCCCTTCTATTTGAGTGTACACGTTGAGAGAACCGCCACCAGCACTAGCCATCAAGTAATAAAACTGCAGACACGCTAGCCCTGCTGGAAACTTTGTTGTTATGAGTTGTGCCCTCTTTCCTCCTCCACTGGAGGCTGATTCAGCATAGATGAACTTTCCTTCAACAGAACAGCCCCAGGCATAAAAGATAACATCCAAAAATGTCAAGGTTTCTTCTAGTAGATTTTTGTTCACCAAATTTGTTAGCAGTAACTAGACAAAAAACTTTAGCAGTTGTCAGCACATTACTAGGTTATGAATGTTACCATGACAACACTAATGCCTACCATTGTTAGAGCCTGTCGTATGATCAGAGAGTGATTCTGTGCTTGTATTTTTGTTAGATTTGTCATAGAACTCCCAGTCAAAATCATCAGCAGTGGATTGACTCCAGCCACACATTGTGCCAGATTCAAAATCACATCTAGAGAAGTCTGGCTTTACGGTAGATGCATCTGTTGATATAAAGTGATCATGTGATCAGTTATAACAATCCTGGTCTTGTGGGTGATATTGAGACAGAGCTGCTATATGATTAATTAAAAATATAACAATTTACTAACTTTCCAGTGCAGTGCGATAAAAAGAGGATTATGCTTCTAATCTGATGATGTTTGTTTATTAAGTGTTCCTTGAGATAAACATCAAATCAACAATAAAAACGCGCAACAAAATAATTTTACGATATTTTTAACTCATTAATTTTGTTGGCGCAGTTTCTTAGTTTCGGTGTTTATGGTTCTAACATAGCGAGTGTTTTGGTTTTAGCTCACACAGCTTCAGCACGCTTAATTTAACTACATATGGTATAAATAACACCTATTACAGTACGGGTATAAAGTTTGGTATAAACGGCACCTATCATATTACTTTTGTACACTATGGTATATATTGTAATGGATTCCGGTCTGTTACCACGGACATCCACTAGTCTCGAGTATTCTACCTCTCTCCAGAGGGGACACTGTACTGACCGACAGTGACAACTGTATAGGGCAACCGAATTACCCGGTAAGGCAAGAGCCCATGGCTCAGACAAACAGTACCGAGTAGTGTTTGCTATAGTGGCTTTATTACAAAGCAGTCCTGAGGGTAATTATTCCTCTAGGTGTTTAGCAGTATAAGAATACATGCTATGGCTCATTGTAATGAATGCACTGATTATCAGTAGGAACTCTCCTTTTATAGGAGAGCTAAGGAACACAAAACATATAAGAGACAATGCACAGGAAGTAATGCAACCAATGACATCAATTATATAAATACTTAACCAATCACAATGCAATGCAAGATAATACAAGGAGGTGCCAAGTGGCTAAGGGCGGAGTCTTTTCTCCTAACTGTCCAATGACGGCTCCTACAGAGTCCCCAGGCTGTATATAGAATTAGGTCCACTAAGTTGGTACTTTAGGGGTAGGCACTTCCTGTTTACGACCTTGACTAAGTTCCTGGACATCTTTACAGATCCTCGTCTAAAGCGGCCATCTTGTGCCGGCCCAGTACAGCTGTACCGGGTCGGTAGAGGTCATTACCGACCCTGCAGGGGTCAATACCAGCCCTGCTTACCATGCTACCGGCACAGTATGACTTCCTACCCAACAGCTATTAACCAAATGCTGTGAGCAGAAGCCTAGCGCATCGCTTCACAAGGTTCCTAGTGTAAACTACCCGTTTACCACTAGAGTGCACTGAAATCTACCACATACCTCTCTCCATTAAAGTCATAGCCTGGCTTTAATAATAAAATATTAGAGTAGATATGTGTGGGGGGTAACACTTGTACCCAGGTTATATATGTGTAGTTAAGCGTGATGTCGAACCGACATCTTGACGAGGCTGTTAGCTGGGTCAAGACAGGTGGGTCGAGGGAAGGCCAACCGTTTTGCTGGGTCTGGCGAAGGAAGGGCAGGAAAGTTTTCCTGGTATTGCTGGTCGGAGTCTTCGCCGGCACATATTAAGTGGCAATAGGCTTCTCCGTATCTGGTTGGAGGTCCCACATTCCGTTGTGGACGGCTCCTGGGGTTCGTCATGGGGGCTTCCGTTGGAAGGTGAGGTGTCGGATCCGGGGTCTGTGGTAGAGGCCGGGTGGCGGCTGGAGGCGGCTCGGGTAAGCCTACTGGATCCTCTTCCATGGGTACCGGTCTGTTGATTTGGGGGAATTCTGGCAAGGTAGGGGGCGGAAAGTATTCAGTCTCCACTGGTTCTCGTGGTCTCCTTTTCTTCCGGGTGGCGCCCCTCATGTTGGGTCGACGGTTGGGTTCAAGCGCTGCCGGGGCTTGACCCCGGGGGTCGGTGCAGGGGTAGTAAGGCTTCAGGTTACAACCATTCTGCACGGATCTCTGGCCATGCCTCATAATAAGGTAGGTGTGATTGTGGTAGGCCTCCTCAATTTCAAATGGTCCGACAAACTTTGGTTGGAGCTTGGGATTCTCCCCTTTCCGCCGTCTGCGATTTAGCAGCCATACTTGATCTCCTGGGGCGAACGTGGTGGGTTCCTCCCCTTCGTCTGTCCTTATTTGGGTCTGTTCCTCTCGTAAGGTGTGGTGTACTTCCTCTAGTCTCTCCTTGAGCGCCTGAGCGTAGGCGTGCACAGGGAGCTGGTCGGGTAACGGAGGGTGGCAGGTGATTTGGTCGGGTAGGCGGAGCTCTCGACCCATCATGAGGAAGTTTGCCGTTTCTCCGGTCACTGTATGGGGTGTGGCTCTAAAAGCACGCATGAGTTGTGGCAACAGCAGGTCCCACTCGTTGGGCTGTCTTCTCAGCAGTAGGGACCTCAGGGAATCGCCTAATACTCGGTTATTCCTCTCTACCACCCCGTTAGCTTGTGGGTGGTATGGAGTAGTCCTAGTTTTGTCTACGTTCCATAGGGAGCATAGTTCTTGCATCAGGCTACTCTCAAATTGTGCCCCCTGATCCGTATGGATTTGTTCAGGGATCCCAAAATATGAGAACACTCTTTCGTCGAGAGCAGTGGCAACTACGGGTGCAGTTGCATCGGGCAAGGCTATCGCGTCTTGCCAACGAGTGAAATGATCTGTCAGGACTAAGATCCAATGATTTCCTCTTGCCGTCTCGGGCAGTGGTCCAACCAGGTCAACCGCCAGTTTTTGCCAAGGGCGGCCAGCGTACATGCGTTGCCTGTGGGGGTTAGGGTGGACTCCTCCTGTTTTTGCGCGCTGACAGACCTCGCAACTCCGTACGAGGCGCCTGACATCAGCATATACTCCTGGCCAGTACCAGGTGAGTAATAGTCTCCGTTGGGTACGGGTTACACCCTGGTGCGCCAGTTCATGAACTTGCCACATGGTGGCTCCTCGCAGTCCCGGAGGGCAGAGGGCGCACCACCGAGACTTCTTTTTGACTGCCACCTGGATCTCTAGTACACCGGTAGACCTGATTCTCATGGCCGACTGTCGGCGGGCCAGGGTCCGTAGCTCACCACTCCCCAGTTCTAGTTGTTCTTGTGTCAGGGTGTGATTCCCTAAGACTGCGGCATACATGATGGCCACTTCGTGTTGGCCTTCCTGTTGCGCTTTAACCAAGGCGGAGTCTGGGGTGGCTACACTTGGGTGGCCTATAGCCGAGACGACGTGGCTGGGAGAGAGGGTTGCTCTCTCTTGGGGGTGAGTCAGCTCCACTGCTACTTCATCCTTAGTGGGCCCACCGTCCCTTTCCTGGATGTGTTGGCACTGACGGCAGGTGTCCGGGCAGCGTCTGCTCAGTCCGTCGGCATTGCCATGGTGCGAGCCCTTCCGATGTTCGATTGAATACTGGAATTCGGAGAGAATTTCCAGCCATCTGGCTACCTGACTTGTCGGTTCTCTCTTTCGGCAAAGCCATAGCAGCGAGGCATGGTCCGTCCTCAATTTAAACTTCTGTCCATACAGGTATGGCCGAAAATGCCGTACAGCTTTCACTACTGCCAGGAGCTCCTTCCTGGTGACGCAGTAGTTGCGTTCTGCTGAGCCCAGCGTTTTGCTGTAGTACGAGATCACCCTTTCCCGACCATTTTGGATCTGAGATAGGACAGCCCCTAGGCCATCATTGCTAGCGTCGGTGTCCAGTATGTATGACCCTTGGGGTTCAGGGTAGCCTAGGATGGGAGCCGTAATGAGGCTCTTCTTTAAATGGGTAAAAGCTTGTTCCTGTTCTGGGCCCCACTCCCACGAAGCGTTCTTCCCTGTGAGTCTGGTGAGGGGTTTGGCTACTGTTGCAAAGTCCGATAGGTACTGGCGGTAGTACCCTACCGTCCCTAGGAAGGCTTGGAGATCTTTCAGGTCTCGAGGGAAGCTCCAGTTGGCGACGGCAGCGACCTTATCAGGGTCGGTAGCTACTCCTTGTTCACTGACAATGTGTCCTAAGTAGCGGACTTGCTTCTGTAGTAAGTCGCATTTGTCTGGCTTCAGTTTGAGTCCCGCCTGTCGTAGCCTGTGGAGGACCTCAGCCAATCGCTCAAGGTGAGTGGCAAAGTCTGGGGAGATGACTATGATGTCATCTAAATATAGGAGCAAGGTCTTCCAATGCAACCCGCAAAGGACCTTCTCCATTAGCCTCTGGAAGGTGGCTGGTGCCGAGGTGAGGCCAAACGGCAGCACCTTCCATTTGTAGAGTCCTGCTCGTGTAGAGAATGCCGACTTCTCGCTGGCGTCCTCATCTAGGGGTACCTGCCAGTAACCGCTGACGAGATCTAGTGTGCTGAAGTATTTACTTCCAGCAAGGGCATCCAGGCTCTCGTCTATCCGGGGCAAGGGATGAGCATCTAGTTGGGTTACCGAATTGAGCCGGCGGTAGTCGATGCAAAACCGCCATGACCCATCTTTCTTTTTAACCAGTACCACGGGGGAACTCCATGCTCCGGTGGCGGGTTCTATCAGGCCCTTGCTCAGTAGGTGGTTGACTTGTTTTTCTGCCTCTTCTTCCTTTTGGGGTCCCAGCCTGTGGGGGGGTTGACGGATAGGTTTGGCACCGGGTAGGAGGGGGATGCTATGTTCAGCCAAATTGGTGCGCCCTATGTCATGATCTCCCGCGCTGAAGGTGGTCCCATGCTGTCCCAACAGCTGGGCGAGGTGTCTGGCCTCTTGGTTGCTTTTGCAGTTTGACAGGGCCCTTTTGTACAGGTCCTCTAGGTGGACGGGCACCGTTGGTACCGATTCCGGGTTTGCAGGATGCTCCGTGTCCTTTTGGGGGAGGGAGTCCAGAGAGGGACAGTGCTCCGGGTCCAAGAGGGTATATCGCCCAATAGTCTGTCCTGCTTTCAATTCCAACGGTTGATCGGTTGGGTTCATGCACCGCACGATTATCCGCCCCTGTCCATCTGGGTGGTTGATGCTGGTAGCCAAGGGGGGAGCATCTGGGTATCCTTCCACCATACCAAGGGGCCCATGGTTCTTGGAGTTTACTCGTCCCACTAGTGTTATTTCTGAACACGGAGGGATAGTGACGGCTCGTACTACTTGTACTTTATTGACCAGTAGTCTGCCCTGCTGGTCTGTGCACTGCAGAGGGTGCCCGTTGACCATTATTCTTGCTTCTTCAGGGTGCAACTGACACCGTTGAGAGAGGCAGAATGGCCTGCCTAGTATGGCGTCTTTGCTCATTCGTCCCACCGTGAAGGTGACGTCCACTTTTACCTCCCTTAGGCGGATGGGGATCGTCACGGTGCCTAAGTAGGGTACCTTTGAACCGTCCGTCATAATCCCGTACGGAGGTCCTGCTCGTAGGGTACCTTTGACGGCGGGGGACAGGGTTTGGAAGACCTGTTGCGACAATAGGTTGAGGGCGCAGTCGGCATCGACTAGCACCGAAATGGGATGGCCTTCTATTCGCCCTGGAAGGAAGTAGAGTACTGCGGGTGGCCGACTGGCGGTGGCTCTCTGAGGGATTCCAGGTTGTTCTGAGACACGGGTAGTCTGGGCAGGATAGCCGTGCAACTTATTCCGTGGTGCCGAGGGCCGGTACTTTGGTAATGTGGAGTGGGTTTGCTTCAGTAGTACGGGGTTATGCCGTTCCAGTCGTTCGAGCAGTTCCTTATTGTGGCGGATAGGCAGTTGCGGCACGCTGGCCGTTGGTCTTGGGGTAGTACTTGTTCCAGCTCTCGGTCTCTTCATAGAGGGTTGGTGGTTGGAGGGCAACTGCCTCTCTCCAGCAGCTGCCGTCCGATCCGGCTCAAATCTCCTGCCTTCTACCTGTGGCGGGGGGCTTTTCACAGCCTGGTACATTCCGCCTGTAGTTCTCTCTACGGCGGGTGGTTGATGGGGAATGCCCTCTTCTTCAGGAGTGTAAGGGGGTTCCTTTGTCAGCTCTGCTCGTGTCAGATGGACACTATCATTAAGTGGCTGTCCGTGTTCGTCCGTACAAGGCAGCACATGTCCATCAATAATGAATTCGGATTCTGGAAAGCGTAGGGCACACTCGTGTGAGGTGAGGAATGGCATGCCAATTATGGCATCTTCATTGATGTCGCTAACGACGAAGTTAACGCTTTTCCTCAGTCCCTGTAGTTGCAAGTCCACTTGTAGTGTACCGAAAAAGGGGATCCTCGACCCATCAGCCATGAGTCCATGTGCATCGCTATGTTGCAATGTGTCTTTTACTGGTTCGGGCAGTTGCTGGTACAAGTATCTTGACAGCAAATTAGTTGTGCAACCCGTATCGATTAACAGGGTTGCTGGTTGATCGGCCACTCTTCCATCCAGGAAGTAGCTGGCCTGATAGGGTCGCTCCAATGGTGGGACGGTCGCTTGCATTCTTCTAGGGATCTGCCCACTCCCCTCTAGAGTTCCAGGACTGTATGGGGTGTCAGGAGTTATCCGACCGTAGTCAGCTACCGGTGTAGGTAGCGATTCTACCGGTGGAAGGGTAGCGGCCTGCCTGGTTGCGGTCAATGACTGCAGTTCTTCAGTCAGAAGCTTCAGGCGGTCCATAACCGTGGCCATGGGATCCAGGTTTGCAGGTGCGGGAGCGTGGTGGGGTTGCTGCGCCGGAATGGTGGGGGAGACAGGTGGGGACGGGCTATTGGCCACCGTCTCTCGTCCTTCTTCCTCCTCATCGGTATCCTCTTCCACCAGCCGTACACGAGTTCGGCCCTCTTCAGACGGTGTTTTTATCTGCATATACTCGTTGCCGGCCCTGACTGCTTCAGCAATGTCAATGGGCTGCATGGCCAACAAGTGCTTTTGCAGGTAAGCATTTCCAACCGTGGTGCTGAAGATGTCCAGCATCATCCTCTGCATGGGTCGGTGAGGTAGATCTGCATACGCAACGCGCACTAGGCGCTCTACTTCACTTGCATGCTCTTGGAGCGACGTCTTGTGTTGGCGGCGTAGGCTGGTCAGCCGGGACATAGCTTCCCTGGGTGTTAGCCCAAAACGTGCTCGTAGTGCAGCAAAGATACCCTGCAGTTGTGGAGGCTTTCCACAGTCCAATGCTTTACCTCGTAATGCATCCCTTAGGTATAACATGGCCGTGTTCTCTGGCCACTCATTCATTTCGGCTACCTCAATGAATCGGCTGATGAAGTACTCGACGTCTCCTTCGCCGTCGAACTTCGGAGCCTTTAGTCTAGCTGGTGCATTGTCTTGGTTGGGCCTCATCATAGCCGTCAATGCTTCGGTCAATCTATCAATGGCTGTAGCTTCTGGGTTGCCAGCGGGTGCTCGACCAGCGCTGCGTGCTCTCTGGGTGGCCATTCTTTGCAGATAGAGGAGTGATCTCAACTCAAATCTAAGAAATGGTCAGTACAACTGGATCCCGGGCCGGTATAGGTTAGATCCGGGTCGGTAGCTGTGTTTCCAGTGGCTCTAGCAGATCTAGGGGTTGGTCCAATGGATACTGTGGCAGTATCTGGCACTCCGTCGCTTGTAACAACCGTTACGAAACTTCTTGTACTGCTGCAGGGCGGAGCGAAGCTCTACGGGCCTACAGGCAGTAGTGTAGTGACACTGTAAATGGATACAGTGCCGGGGTCACTGTCACTAGCTGAGTAACACTCCAAGCTGAGTAACCTCTGGTAGCTGAGTCTGTATAGCTGATACACGACTCTCTCTTCTTTTCGCACAGTGCCGGTATCTCTATGTCCAGGTCGGAGCGAACTCTACGAGCCTGTAGGAGATACGGTAGCGTCTGTACTGGACTGCTGCAAACGGAGCAAGCTCTACGGTTGATGCAGACAGCCTTTAGTAGTGGATACTGTGCCGGGATAGCTGCTGCAGTTCGGAGCGCACTCAAACGAACCTGCAGAGAAATCCGGTAGTATCTTGCGTCAATTGCTCTTCCGATCTACTACTTCGGTAGATCGATTTCTCCTCTCTCCAGATCTACACCCGGTAGATCACTTCTCCTTCCTCAGTGGTAGCTGGCCTGCAGTGCATTCGCAGGGCCAGAGGGTAGCGTGAAAGAGCACAGCGTGGGAAGGTACCGTTTATCCCACCGCTGCCACCAATGTAATGGATTCCGGTCTGTTACCACGGACATCCACTAGTCTCGAGTATTCTACCTCTCTCCAGAGGGGACACTGTACTGACCGACAGTGACAACTGTATAGGGCAACCGAATTACCCGGTAAGGCAAGAGCCCATGGCTCAGACAAACAGTACCGAGTAGTGTTTGCTATAGTGGCTTTATTACAAAGCAGTCCTGAGGGTAATTATTCCTCTAGGTGTTTAGCAGTATAAGAATACATGCTATGGCTCATTGTAATGAATGCACTGATTATCAGTAGGAACTCTCCTTTTATAGGAGAGCTAAGGAACACAAAACATATAAGAGACAATGCACAGGAAGTAATGCAACCAATGACATCAATTATATAAATACTTAACCAATCACAATGCAATGCAAGATAATACAAGGAGGTGCCAAGTGGCTAAGGGCGGAGTCTTTTCTCCTAACTGTCCAATGACGGCTCCTACAGAGTCCCCAGGCTGTATATAGAATTAGGTCCACTAAGTTGGTATTTTAGGGGTAGGCACTTCCTGTTTACGACCTTGACTAAGTTCCTGGACATCTTTACAGATCCTCGTCTAAGGCGGCCATCTTGTGCCGGCCCAGTACAGCTGTACCGGGTCGGTAGAGGTCATTACCGACCCTGCAGGGGTCAATACCGGCCCTGCTTACCATGCTACCGGCACAGTATGACTTCCTACCCAACAGCTATTAACCAAATGCTGTGAGCAGAAGCCTAGCGCATCGCTTCACAAGGTTCCTAGTGTAAACTACCCGTTTACCACTAGAGTGCACTGAAATCTACCACAATATAACACCTATCACAGCACTGTTGTCGACTATGGTATAAATAACACCTATCACAGTACTCTTGCATACCATGGTACATGTATATATAACACCTATCACAGCACTGTTGTCGACTATGGTATAAATAACACCTATCACAGTACTCTTGCATACCATGGTACATGTATATATAACACCTATTAGCGTAACAAACTTTGTATAGTAAGTAAGGTATATATAGCACTTATCACACTACTCATGCAAGGTTTATGGTTCGTTATATGTAACACTCACTACTAGGTGTGAACAGGCCTGTGGGTGGACAACCACAAGTTTTCTCACAACGTTTATATACAAGAGGCTCTGAGCACTGATGTCTGTGCGCAACACAGAGTGCGGTGGGTGACAAGTTCCTGCAGGTCGTACTTGAGCCTTGAGACTGTCAATTAAACAATCCCCATTGCATAATGAAAGCTAAAAGATGTTTTTTTTTGTTAAAAGTTGCCTTTCTTGTTACAATAGAGATATACACTCACCTCCGCCAGTAACAGTAACAATATTATTGATGTCCAATTGGTGGTTACCATATTTCTTATAGAGTTTTACAAAGCCAGAAAAATTTACTTTCATAAACTCATAAACGCTTCAATCGCTAGTTCTCGTTATCGTGTAACGAAAAATTTTAATGCTACTCAGCAGCAAGTTCAATGTCAAGGATATTCCCAGGGGTGTAGCTAAAGGGGATCGTACTTCAGGCGATTGCATTTATACATATTCCTGCAGTATAATCTCATTAGCTATACTTTGACACAGCATAAGATGAGAATAAACTAAAACCATGTCAGACTAAATCAATAGTATAACCGGGTTTGCAAATAAAATTCCAAGTCCTTCCCCCTCCCCCCTTTCACATGCCAACCAATGTTCCCCAGTGTATCAACATAAGCAGCTGCAGTTTCTCACAGCTTTTCTACGATGATAACAGAATTTACTCGATGCAATCACCTTGGTGTCTACTTTACCAGAATATAGCTGATCAAGTCAATGTCATATTGTAGTGGACTTTCATAGCACTCACATCTGCGCACATACCTAGACCTCACATCTGCGCAGATACCTAGCAATCATTTTGGCATTGCTTGTATAGCCACTGGATGACCAGAAAGACAGCAATAATGCATACCAAACTGATCGACCCTGCATCGGTAAGGTACCGACCCTGCATCGATACTATATCAACCCTGTACCGACCCTGTATGAGTCAGTTAAAAGCCCCCAAAATCTACTACAATTTAACAAAGCTTTCTTCTATGTTTATTGAATTTTTGTGCTTTTTTACATTTATTATTTATTATTTTTTTACATTTATCTTATGGATGGAACTTGACAAGTGCCAACACTTACCTGACAAATCTCTAACATAGGAGGTTATGAAACTGAACAACGATATCTCTTGGATAGTAAGAATGTTAATTCTGCCCGATTTAAGTGGCTGGTTCAACTGCTTATGTTTAATCTAATGAAACGGTTCGTTAAATTGTCTAAAGATGTCTGACCAGCCGTTTAAGTTACTAATAAATGAGATAGGAAATAATCTCTTACAATCAATTTAGCTGGTCTGAATGGTTAGCAGCTGTCAAATGAGTGTGAGGTAGGGCAATATTATTTATGCAGTAATTGATATAAAGAAAACCTTTTTTGGGGTTTGGAACGAAAGCAGACAGGAATGAACGTCAAGAGGAACTGATGCAGACGTAGCTGGAATGAACATAAACATCTCCTGGAATGAATGTCGACTATTCTATAAAGAAGAAATTTTCAAGGTTCATTCTTCAAAGTGTCTACAGTCGTTCTCAGTGATATATAAAATACCGTTTCGACTTTCATTCCAGGAGTTGTTCACTTTGGGAAAAACACATAATTTTCTTATTACTGGAGTAAACTTCGAAACAAAAGTCTATGTGATGCCAGGAATAAATATCGACACTTCCATGAATGAATGTCGAATTCTTTTTTCTCTCTAACATAGTCTTCTTTCATTCCAGGTTCCATACCAAAATGCGTCTACGTTCATTGCCGTTATGTCTGCATTCATTCCTGTCAATGTTCATTCCTGTCTTTGTTCGTTCCAAATTCCGCAACTTTGTTTTCTGAAAGATTGAGACAAAAATGTACTGTAGGGAATTTCATCTAGAACGACCAGAGACGTATCCTGTTTTAGTAGAAACAATGGAAAACAAAACAACATAGAATAAAAGCACTTTATGTGGTGAAGGGGCATTGTTTGGTATCAGTACTGGAAAGTACTGGAAAGTAATCCCAGTGACATGCAGATTATATCATCTCCACCTTTGTTCCAAAAATCGCTGACGTTATTTCTATTAGTAAAAATAGGCCATCCCAGAATGAACATCAGAAAGTATCACTTGTTTTTGGAGGTGTTTAAGTTTATTCCGTGCTTTCCTAAATTTATTTCTCGCCAGTTTCGTTGTATTATAATTGTCTCATAATTACACAAATAAATTACTGTAGTGGATCGTGCCAGTAGGGCTCCCACTAACAACTAGCTGTCCACCGAGCGCAGCTTGTGAAACAGCCAAACAACACCTCTCTCCAAGAGGTAACGCAGGGTCCGTCACACCCGCAAGATGCAATGGAGAAGTTGATCGCAACTTCACAAGTAGTGAGGCCTCAGCTCAGACAAACTAAGCATAGTTTAAGTAATAAATACATTTATTTGTCCATATCATGCTCTAGGGAGGCAATCGCCTAGAGTAGTTAGCAGCAGTAGCAGTGGGTGATAAGTGGCAATGTACACAAAAGAATCCAGCCTTTTATAGGCTGGTGGCAGAAAATGCATTGCATCATGCTAAGTCTTACCAATAAAATGTGACAGGAAGTAAACTAACCAATCAGGATAACAATGCATGTAATAGCACACAACAGTAAATGTACAAGGTGCCTAGTGGCAAGGAATAACACTATAAGATAAAGTCCTCAGTCTTTGTCAGCCTTAGATTTAAGATAGATGGGATATAGAGGTAGATAAGTCCTGAATTTGTCCTTGTGCATCGACTTAAGCTTCTTTTGGAACTCCAGTTACAGCGGCCATCTTGTTGAAGGTCCGGTAAGTCACTGCAGAGCTGGTAGAGGTCACTCTCGGGTTGGCAAAAGTCGCTGCAGGGACGATTAATATGAGTGTGCAGGGCATTTGTGCTACTAAAATCTACCACATTACTGGCTATATCTCTCTCCAATTCCAAAAAGTGCAACTTTGCTAAGCGGATGATTTTGAACCCACTTAAATCTGGTATTTATTGATTCAAGCTATTACAGCTAGGGTTGCTTAATCAAAAGCTATAATTTGATGTACGGATGTAGGTTTCGTATTTTCATATATAATTGCGCATTAAGCTACCGTCTAGTTCAAAAACAGCTGGAACTCAGGAATGTAGAATGGGATCTAGTACTGTAGCTGAGGTCTAAACTTCATCTCTGTAGACTTCAACGATTCAAAGTATCCTTTCCATAGAGGCCAGTTGACGCCATCAGCGTAAGTTGTGTGCACTCCAATGTGATACTTTCCGTTTAAATTGGCGCTGTGACAAGCGATATACCACCAAGCTCCTTTATGGTCCATGGCACAGTTTCTTACAGACTTCTGATCGTTGTCTCTATCAAATGTAGAAAACTTTTGTCCGTTGTGTGTCCTTAGTCCATCTCCTGCACCATGAGAAAACACAACTGAGTCTGCTTTTTCAGAGAGATTTTGGGTAAACAACATGGACATTCCCTTACTTTTACTCTTCAAATAGTGACAAACAGTAATGCTGTTTTTTAATTTTATTTCACCAAGTGTAATGGCATGATAATCTCGTGTATTTGGGATTAAAAGAAATAATAAGAAAGATACTAAAGCTTACCTGCTGTTCCTGAAAAGCCAGACACCTGCAGAGTATAGTCTGTGCTCCTGTTTCCTACAAAAAACTCGCTATATCTTGCATACGCCTCCCCATTAGACATAGACTCTAAGTCTACCCAAAGCTCATGTTTTGGACTCATTGAAAGTAGAAGTGCCAGCTTGTCGTTTCCCAGCCAATGCTCTCCATTCACATCGCCAAAACCGAGCCTGTAGTTATTCCAGTTTCTGTAGAAATCCACCCAACCATCCATTCTTCGTTGGAACACCTGCAAATATGTGTCAGTTTTTCGGATATAATATGTATAATCTAATTAACAAAGGTTTAATATTGCAACATATGAGCTACCGTCCAGCCACCACCGTCTGTTTCCTGGTCACAAAAGACTTTAATGGATTAGAGAGAAGCCGCAGAAGGATAGACAGTGTAGGTCCCACTGGAGGTTTCCTTCCTGCACAGCAAGTCTAGGCAGTTCCTGGGGTTTGCTTCCTAGGAGTGCCTGCAGTAGCTGACATACTCCTTGCTGCCCTGTCAAGTGCATGTATAACAATATACGCCCCTTATACGCCATAACGAGAGATCCGATACTAATGAAACAGCTTCACTCAAGGTTGTGACACAAATTTATTTCGGATTGTTCAGGTCTGAGAAAATTATTGGTTTTCTATTGCAATTAAACAATTGTCACTGTAACGAGAAACATTGCAATGATTTTGTTTGACTCAAACATCAGGAGTTAACTGAAGCAGAAAATTTCGATTGATTTACAATCCACTTACAATAACTGTAGATTGACAGGCAGTGATGCCAGCGGCAGCAACAACCAGATAGGAGAGCATCAGCAAAGACACGGTACATTCACCTCACCTAATTGTAGGGCTACTTGACGTAAAATTTATTATATATGCTTTGTATTCAATATGAGCTTGTTTTTATTGGTTGGTTGAGTGTTCATCGCTCATGATTGGTTGAGTGATGAAAGGACACCTCCAGCTCTGATTTGGTCGCTGTAGATAGCCAGCCTACTGGTAGAAGGTGAAATGGAGGTCAAGACATCTTGTCCTGGCCCTGGGTGGCATATACTTTTACTCTCTTTTACACCTCCATGAATGGTTAAGCCAGAGAGAACGATGTATAAACTCGACATCATTTCTTAGAGAGCACAAAGTTTACCCTATTGTTACATAACATGGAAATCGACGAAGGCAACTCCCAGCGATATGACAAGTTGCTATGACGAGTAATATCTGCCAACCGTGCAGATAACATATATTTGGATGCACATGACAAAAATAATCGGTTTGTATTGCTACGTTGTGTGTGTGTATTTACTCAAATAAATCGACGAAACTGCAAAGAAATTGAACAAAATAAGAAAACTCAAGTATTAAAACGATGAAAGACCCAGTCATTCAATAATTTATAGTTTGTAGTAGTATGGTAGACATGATGCAACAATAAATAATTTAAAAGAAAACAATAGATGTAGCTCTATCAACCATGAAACAAAAGACATCAATGTACTACAATGTATACATCAATAGCTAATAGCTCAGCACCCATTGTAGCAGGCATATGACAGCACTCCACCAGCCAGTGTGGGAGTCCAGTGAGGCTACCTGAGGAGGCACCTGTCACGTGGTGTGTAACTCTATTTGACTGGCAGCAAGCAAGCCCTCGGCAGCTTCAGTCAACTACAACGAGTCAGCATTAATAGAAACATCAGCGAACGAAAAAATTTAGAAAAAAACATTCACCAGGGTTGGTAGATGCCGACAACCAAGAATTAACCAGAGAGATTCAGATTTTGATCTGAATCTCTCTTAACCGAGTTATTTCAGCTAGTGGCCACGAGATGTGACAAAGCAGGGTCCAACAGTGATGCTGAGAACCAGTGGAAATTACACAAGGCACTTATTAGCTTTGGATTGAGTGCGTTCGTCTCAGATCTTATCACCAAGGGCTAATTTAGTGGAGATAACTCCCAGTTTATCACTAAATCCACAGCAAAAGCCTGGTGAATGCCAATTAACACACTGGTATCAGAAGCGTCTGCACACAATGCACTGTTTTACAAATCGGCGGATACACGCGTACAAGATGTGATCTCAAATGAAGACGTTAATATAGCAGGAAAAGCCTACCAAGTCTAAATCTACTGCGGTGGTGTCCCCGTCTACGTGTATGCTGATAGTGTTAGGATCTGTGACTACAAGCTGTGGTAACGCAATGGACGGGTCAGGTTCAAGGTCAAGGTCAGAGGGATTATAGACTCTAGATCCGTTTATATGCCTACAACATATCACAAATGCATACACGGACATTGGATTTTCTATACTTTTAGATGATGATTATTCACCGCTATACGCGGACTACCAACGTGACTGTATGTACAGGTGAGACTTACTGCACGAGTCTGGCAGCTTCCGTTGGCTGCACTGAATGTTTGTTCTTGTAATGAGCGTGTATCTGCGGTCTCTGGATGCATGAGAACTCGCAGTACTTACAACTGAATGGTTTAACGTCTCTGTGTCTCCATTCGTGTCTCCTCAAGGCAGATCTGTCATGTGTCTTGTAATCACAGTAGTCACACCTGTGCAGGTGAGAGGAGTGACAGCAACAGGTGTCAAATGACTGTCAACCATTCAACTGACAGCCAGTGCCAAATAACTACCGATCATGGCAGGTGTATCTTAGAATGAATGTTGAACTTTGATTTGACTTTAGTTTTATAACTACAGTATTGACACTTTAACCATGGCAAGTTTTCATCTAGCTCTGGCCGAGGTCTTGATCTAATTTTCTTTATTAACAATTCTCTGAAACACGTAGATTAAGTATTGACAGCAATGGAGGGATTAACAAGTAGATTAAGTATTGACAGCAATGGAGGGATTAACAAGTAGATTAAGTATTGACAGCAATGGAGGGATTTACAAGTAGATTAAGTATTGACAGCAATGGAGGGATTAACTCAATAAACCTGCTATTGGATAAACATGTATCTAGCACTATGAAGGAAGGAATCGCTGCCTTACAGGGGAAACAATGGACTATGATTGCTGCCAGATATTTTGGCTTTTGGGATCAGATTATATAAAATTACATATTTAAATGTTGAATACGTACTAGACAGACTGTATGACGTTAGCAATTGTTTATGTAAACAAACCCACATGTCTGCCATCCTATATAATGACTTGGGAGGTGGTTGAACAACGTCAGCAGTGCTTGACTCCATATGCTTTATTACGTAGAAACTCAAAGTAATATTAATTTTTAAATAGAAGGCAAAACAACAATTTTACCAGAAACCAGGATTTTTAGAATTAAATAAAAATACTCAAAAGCTTCGTTGCAAGAGTTGATTGGAGAGGAATTGGAACATTTCTTGACTAGACAGGGAGGGGGTTAGCTAGCTGATCACATACTGTACCACATAGCCTTAGTACCACCTTACCTCTCTGCGTCAGTGCCCAGCTTGTGTTTTAAGCACTCCGTGATTGTATAAATTCTTCTTATTTTTGAAAGCATGAGTACAGAACTGACAAGAGTAGGGTCTCTCCATGTTGTGACACGAGATATGCTTCTTTAGGTCAAACAACTTTACAAATCCTTTACCTGCAAAAACAATCTAATGTCTTTTACTCAGACTGGGGTGTAATACAACACGTCTATAGATAAACACTTTTGGATGAGAGACAGAAAATGTGAGTTTAATAAAATAATCGTTTTAAAAACTTCAGTTATTTCAGACAAGGCTTACGTAATGTATGAAACTCACCGCATACAGAGCAAGAGTGTGGAGCTGGCACCTCGCTGGGGTGTTTGTTGACCATGTGTATGTATAGCCCGTACCAAGCCTTGGCTATTGGTGCCATCTTACCACAGAAACAGCACTCCAACTTCTTGGTTCCGTTTACATGACATCTTCTGTGGATGTCTAGTATAACTTGGCTGTTACACTTTCTGCAATATTGTGATAGATTTGCAAGGTTAAGCATCCGGATGGTGTGCTGGTGAACTAAAAGCCAAAGATAAAGACCAAGGCACAGAAAAGAAGGAGAAGTGAAACTCGTTGTTACCGACTGAACGTTGTACATAACTATATTGAATTGCATTGTGATTATGTTATAGAAAGTCATTATATATATAATGTTGGAGATTATCTCCCCTTGTTTGTGAACAAAAGGTATAATTGTACGAAAAAATGAAGATAAAGCTTGAACTAATGTCGTGTTACCTTGTATTGAATATTGTTCTTCATGTGTGTTTATGTATTACATTTTATCGCTTTATATTGATAAACATAGGACTTTTTCTAGTGAGCCGCACCAGTTTCCGTTTTTGTATTATATGCATAAGTTTGGCTGAGCCAGTTGGCTCAGCGCAGTTGGAGCTATACTGATCAATGAAGAGAGTATTATCTTGAAACTCTTCTTGTTGCACTTGGCTTTTCTCTATTGACGAGATAGTCTGGATCCTTGGCCCATCTCTACCATAGAGATACTCCGCACCAAATTCCTTCGGTCCTTCTCTATTTATAGAAAGGGCCCTCCCCTCCCCCTTTAAGACCGGATCTACTAGCTTATTGAAGCTCTTGAAGCTGTCATAAGATAGTACAACCGGCAGTGACACCTCGTAGTCATCCAGTGTGACCGAAAGGGTGGAGGATTGTGACTGAACTTGGTCACACGCTACCAAAATCCTCTACATTGGTGGCAGCGGTGGGATAGGATGAATCTCATCCGGTCACACCGAAGGACTGCGGAGGAACTGAGAAAGGACTTCCACTCTTGGATTCAAAAGACCCCCCCCCCCTTCCGGATGACAGACAGGCAACAGCGCCGAGCTAGTAGTGCTGGACGGCAACCCCAACTTGCAGGAATGGATGTGCTGGAGAGACTGACCGAAGTCTTTCGGAGCGCAGTACAGCCTCCCAGACAAGCCCCTTTTAAAACACCCCGCTACGAAGGCAAGGGGGACGTAGAATATTTTGTAAACCATTTCGTAGAAGTAACTGCGGCTAATGATTGGAATCAGGAAGCAGCCTTGCTGCATCTAAAAGAATCCCTGCGAGGAGAGGCTCAAGACTGTGGGAAGCCAAACACAGTGGCAGGAGTATTCAATGCCCTACGCGCTCGTTTTGGACTCACTGCCCGTGAGGCTAAGGCGCGTTTAGGAAGTTTAAGGAGGAACTTCAAAGTTCCATTGCAGGATCATGCCAATGAGGTGGAGAGACTGGTCAACATTGCATATGAAGACCTGCCTCCCCTTCACAGAGAAAGGATGGCTTTAGATACTTTCTCTGCTACGCTGGGTCACGCTTACTTACAGCGGCACCTCTTGGCCGTACAACCCCTTACGTTGGAAGACGCCGTAAGGGTAGGAGGAGAATTTCTACAGATTCGGACTGTAGGAGAAGACAGGCAGGCACAGATCCGGATGATTGAGGATCAGGAAGAGGAAGAGCCTCCTAAACCACAGAGGGTGGCGCCTGTAGCCGAAGACTCTCTCGATATTCTCGTGAAAAACATCCAACAATTGGCTGAGAAGGTAGAGCAAATGAGTAAAGAGAGACAGGCTATGCCCAAAGTCCCACAGATCCGGATGGAAGCTCAACCTAGTTGTTGGGGCTGTGGAGGGAGGGGACACCTCCGAAAAGACTGCCCGTCCCAGCCTTGGCCATCAGTAGGTAGAGACAACTGCCAAAGGTTGGGAAACGAGCAGCGCCCGCAACAGTAAACAACAAAACTGGCTGCGAAAGGGCACCCCAAAATTCTAGAAAAAGGAACGGCCCAGTATCTACATATAACCCTTCTGGAGAAAGGCCCCAACAGAGGAACTACAGAGAGACCCCCCGACACGACCCTTGGGAACTACCAATCCGGAATAGGTATGCATCACAAACAGAAATGAATGATTCGGATTCAGAAGCCAATCCAGACCCATTTCCTTACCCCTCCCCCGCCATACCATCCTTGCTGGATCTACCCAGGCTGTCGCCCACCGGACCACTCATGGAATCTCCTCGTAAGAAAAGGGTAAGGACTCAGCCCAGACCTCAAGAGTCGGCTGAGACCCCTTTCTTAATGCCTACGGAACGGCCCTCCAGACCCAGACAAAAAAGAGACCCTCCTATTCCGGAAGTGAAGCCCACTGTGCCCGCTGGACTGTATTCTGACAGACCCTATGAGGCCAGCTACTTCGTACCTGGGAAACTGGAAGGGAGAGTCGTACACTTTTTGTTGGATACCGGCTGTACCACAAACTTGCTGTCAAAGCACGCCTACAACCAATTACCTCGGCTAGTCAGGAATCAATTGGAAGAAAGCGAGTCCTACGGATTGATGGCAGATGGGACACAACTCCCATTCTATGGAACCATAAGACTCCCCCTCCGGATTCGTGATATCAAGACGGAAGCTACGTTTGTAATCAGTGATATTCATGAAGATGCCATTCTGGGCATGCCATTCTTGGCCTCACATCAGTGTTCGCTGGAGTTTCACCGTTCAATACTCATATTGGACGGACAGGAGCTTCAATGCACTGATAAGCATGGACGGTTACTGATAAACAATATACAGGTGATAAGAGACACCCTCATACCCCCTTGTACCGAAATGATGGTCATGGCCCGCGTCAACACACACAACTTCTGCCCCATAGGACTGGTGGAGGGACAAGAAACAGGGCCCCCATGGCAGCTAGTTTGAACCAGCCGGACCCTCAAGGAAGACTCCTGATACGATGCCTTAACCCTATGAACCAGCCCCTCAAACTTAAGGCCGGAAGCACGGTAGGAAATTACAAAGGTGTAGAACTTCAAGATATTGATGAGACTACACCCTACCTAACAGAACAGCAGACCAGAGACAGACGGAATGTCTCCCTAAGGCAAAACGTGCCTATGCACGTCCAGAAGCTCTACCAATCTGCCTGCCAGAATTGTAAGAACCATGGTGAAGCAAGACAACTGGCAAGCTTGTTAAGAGAGTATAGTGCCGTGTTCAGTACGAGAGAAGAGGACATAGGAAGGACCACATTGGTGGAACACAGCATTCCTTTGCTGCCTGGAGCCCAGCCAATCTGGCAGCACCCCCACAGGCTTGGACCCCAAAAAGAGGCAGAGGCCGAAAGGCAAGTAGAACCTGCAACAGGCGCCTGGAGTTCCCCGGTGGTCCTTGTTAAAAAAAAGGACGGATCCTGACGCTTCTGTATAGATTACCGAAAGTTAAATGCGGTAACCCACCAGGATGCCTACCCCCTCCCTAGAATAGATGAGAGCTTGGATGCTTGGATGCCGGTAGTAAATATTTTAGCACGCTAGACTTGGTCAGTGGGTATTGGCAGGTGCCCTTAGACGCTGATGCAAGAGAGAAGTCCGCTTTCTCTACTAGGACAGGTTTATGGAAATGGAAGGTGTTACCCTTTGGATTGACCTCTGCACCAGCTACGTTTCAACGGCTAATGGAACGGGTCTTACAAGGTCTCCATTGGAAGACGCTACTTCTATACTTAGATGACATAATTGTCATTGCCCCAGATTTCCCTACTCACATACAGTGCTTGAAGGAAGTGTTGTAGCACCTAAGACAAGCTGGACTCAAACTCAAGCCAAGCAAATGTGAGCTGCTCCAGAGAGAAGTGAAATACTTGGGACACATTGTCAGTGCTGAAGGAATCGCTACCGATCCGGAAAAGGTAGCTGCTATCAGGGAATGGCAAGCTCCGAAAGAGTTGAAAGGATTGCAAGCCTTCCTGGGGACCGTAGGTTACTACAGACAATACCTTCCGGAATTCTCTACCTTGGCCAAACCCCTCACCAAACTTACCAGCAAGCATACCCCTTGGGAATGGGGAGATGCACAGGAAACTGCTTTCCGACAATTAAAACAAGGCATGACGTCGGCCCCTATACTAGGTTATCCAGAGGCCACAGGAACGTACATCTTGGATACGGACGCTAGTAATGTTGGAGTGGGAGCCGTCCTGTCTCAGCAGCAACAAAAGCAGGAATGTATCATAGCCTACTTTAGCAAGACATTAAGTCCATCCGAGAAAAACTACTGTGTGACCCGAAAGGAGCTACTAGCAGTGATCAAAGCAGTTAAGCATTTTCGACCTTACCTCTATGGCCAGAAGTTTCGTCTGCGGACGGACCACGCTTCCCTGATATGGCTGTGTAAAAGAAGGGAGCCTACCAGTCAGGTGGCCCGTTGGCTGGAGATACTGTCAGAGTTTCAGTATACGGTAGAGCACCGCTCGGGACTCAAGCATGGCAATGCAGACGGACTGAGTAGAAGGTGTCCAGAAGATTGTAGACAGTGCCATCACATAGAAGAGAGAGATGGAGGACCATCTAAACAAGAAATACGAAACGAAGAGTGGACAGGAGCAGCTACCCACAGTCAAACAGAGGCCTTCAGGCAGGTGGATAAGGAGCAAGAGGCTCATCACGTTGACCGATGCACCGAGATAGAGTTGCTGGAAGCCCAAAAGACAGGCAATCATCCGGTGGCCCTCCTATACAGAGCCATCAAATCCGGAATCCCTCTCACCAAAGGACAATTGGAAATGGGAAGCAGTGAACTGAGGAAGCTAGAGCAATGCAAGGAGTCAATGCGGATCCGGCCCGACGGTATTCTTGAGATACAGGTCTCCCCTAAAGGTAGAGCTAGATGGTGCGCCATTTGCACGGCTAGTCTGCGCGGAACAATTCTCTGGCAGACCCACGCCATGGCCCACCAAGGAGTAATAGGGACCCTGAAGAGGCTACAACTCACTTGGTACTGGCCCGGCATCACTGCCGATGTCAGGCGTACAGTACGGACATGCAAAATTTGTCAGAGAGCCAAGACCGGAGGGACCAAACCTACAGCAGCCCGGCAACGAATGTACGCTGGCCGACCCTGGCAACGAGTGGCGGTGGAACTCGTTGGCCCCCTCCCAGAGACTGCTAAAGGAAATGCATGGATACTGGTACTCACCGACCACTTCACGCGGTGGCAAGACGCCATCGCTATTTCGGACGCTACAGTCCTAGTAGTGGCGGCAGCTCTTGACGAGAGAGTGTTCTGCTATCTTGGCCTTCCGGAGCAAATACACACTGACCAAGGCGCCCAATTCGAGTCGCGTCTAATGCAAGAATTGTGTCTCCTGTGGAAGATAGAAAAGACACAAACTACCCCCTATCATCCGCAAGCCAACGGAATAGTGGAAAGAAATAACAGGGTGTTGGGAGACTCATTGAGAGCTTTGCTGCTCCGGAGGGGACAGGAGGAGTGGGATCTCCTGTTGCCACAACTAATGAGAGCTTTCCGAGGCACCCCCCATACTACCACTGGTGAAACTGCAAATTTCTTGATGCTTGGGAGAGAGTTAAGGCTGCCTGATCAGCTGTGCTACCACCCTCCACTCACGGATAACATGCCCGTGCATGAGTATGCACAAGCCTTGAAGGATCGGTTAGAGGAAGCACGTGAGGCCCTGCGAGAGGAACAAGTACACATCCGGGGTGAGGATGGAGAGGAGCCCTTCTTGTTTGCCCCAAAGGACTTAGTTTGGCTGGAAAATAGAAGACGAAAAAAAGAGAACCCAAAACTACAGGCCAAATTCATCGGACCGTATGAAATACTAGAAGCATATCCCAACCATTCTTACTTAATTGATAGAGATGGCCAACAGTCCGTACAGAATGAGAGCCGCCTGAAGTTGTATAAGCCATGTGCTGATCAACGGGGACAAGCCCCTGCAGCCACCGAGCCGCACAGGCGGCCAAACATGAAAGGGGCCACCAGAGCTCGTCGTAGGGAACCGCCCCCAACCCACTGGATGTGGAAGTGCGGCCACCTGAAGTGAATAGGGAAGACCCCCGAGAGCTGTCTTGACAGATGCAAAGGGAGTTGTTGGAAGCCCTACCCAGACTCTTTTTTCCTCCGGAACCAGAAGTAAACCCCCAACCCAGCTCAGAATTGGAAAGAAGGGACTTGGCCCCCATAGAAAGACCCTCCGGATCTGGAGAAGATCAACCCCCTTTCCCTGCCCAACCAAGTCAAGAAGTCAGTACGGAGCCTAGAGAACAGAGGCCCAGGAGAAACGTGGGACCCCCCATAAGGTATGGAGAACAGTACTGCCATCAAACCAGCTCTTCAAGACAGAGAGGTGTTGGGAATGATCCAGAGAGAAGGATACACACCCCCCATTTGGATGAGAGGAGAACCAACCATATTTCATATGCCCAGGCCCCCATTTCTGCTGTTAGTGGACAACCAGTCAGAGTACCCCCTCAGGAACAAGAACAAGGAGAGAATAGAAGAGCCAGAGTTAGGAAAAGACATGAAATGAAGAGACAAAGTACCCCTAGGAATCAACCAGTGATAAGGCATTCAGAGGCAGCAAAAGGCTTGTCCCCCACCCCCACATTAACAGAAGAGTTACATTTACCGGTAAGAAGCCCTAGTATGATACCCCCCACCCATGAAGTTGAGAGAAGCAACACAGAGATTAATAACTATGCGACCACACCACATCCAGCCCTAAAAACACCCCTAGAACCCCCTACAGGACCCCCAGTGAGTCAGAGGATGACAGGAAACATGCAGCTGCCATCCACAAGATCTGAAGATGTGACCAACAGAAAAAATTGTCCGAATCGGACAAGAATCCCCAATGCCCTGCCTGAAAGATCCCCCCAAAATGCAAGCCCCACGAAGTCTCCCAGCATTCAAGAGCATCAGCCAATCAGAATGCTCGAGCCTGGCCATGTGCTCAAGCAGAAGCCATTACAGCTGCATTCACTTACTAGAAGTAGTGCAAGCAGTACATCTACAGCTGAGCAGCTTCTAGCCTTACTTGCAGTAGAAATGGAGCATACGGAGCTAAATACTCCAGGCAAGCTGGCTACTGTGCTTGGCAAATTGGAGGAGGTTTTGGGCAATACATGTTTGGAACAACAAGGAGCAAATGCAGTGGTAGAGGGAGAAGTTATGGTTAAAGGACAAAGGAGAGAAGAGACGTGCTCTCTGCAAGAATTATTGGAGGACCAGTCCATTCCAAATGGTTATGTGGACCTGATGGATCCGGATGAGGAGGATGGCATCCTTAATGGTCAGGATGTACCCCTTCCCCCTGGACTAGCCCAACTGTGGGAGGACACAGCCAATGGAAAGCTACTGGAGGATGTTCCTGCCCAGCCAGCCGTGGAAGAAGAAGTAACAGAACCCTCTAGAGCCACCACCCCTCCGGATTGCCCCCCATCCAGACTAGATGAGACCTCACACCCTCTCTCAGGCCATATAGTAAAAGGATATAAGATCACCTTAAGCAGTGACCTTATGTTTCCTCCAAAAACTATTGCCGAATTCCCCCTTTTGAAAAGAGCAGACCATGCCAAAGTTAAAGCCGGATCCCCTTGCCCCACAGCTATGCAGAACCCTCTCTACCCCTATTCCCCTCTTACTCATTCCCTTTCCAGTGATTTACCCAAAACATACAGTGCCATGTTAAAGGAGCCATCCCCCACGGCTATTCCAGAGCTGACTGGTCACTTGTCAAGCCCCTCCCTGTACAATAATCAACCGATGTAAATATCTAATTAGTTGTGACCCCAGCTCAACTAATGGGGGGAGTATGTGATAGATTTGCAAGGTTAAGCATCCGGATGGTGTGCTGGTGAACTAAAAGCCAAAGATAAAGACCAAGGCACAGAAAAGAAGGAGAAGTGAAACTCGTTGTTACCGACTGAACGTTGTACATAAATATATTGAATTGCATTGTGATTATGTTATAGAAAGTCATTATATATATAATGTTGGAGATTATCTCCCCTTGTTTGTGAACAAAAGGTATAATTGTACGAAAAAATGAAGATAAAGCTTGAACTAATGTCGTGTTACCTTGTATTGAATATTGTTCTTCATGTGTGTTTATGTATTACATTTTATCGCTTTATATTGATAAACATAGGACTTTTTCTAGTGAGCCGCACCAGTTTCCGTTTTTGTATTATATGCATAAGTTTGGCTGAGCCAGTTGGCTCAGCGCAGTTGGAGCTATACTGATCAATAAAGAGAGTATTATCTTGAAACTTTTCTTGTTGCACTTGGCTTTTCTCTATTGACGAGATAGTCTGGATCCTTGGCCCATCTCTACCATAGAGATACTCCGCACCAAATTCCTTCGGTCCTTCTCTATTTATAGAAAGGGCCCTCCCCCTTTAAGACCGGATCTACTAGCTTATTGAAGCTCTTGAAGCTGTCATAAGATAGTACAACCGGCAGTGACACCTCGTAGTCATCCAGTGTGATCGAAAGGGTGGAGGATTGTGACTGAACTTAGTCACACGCTACCAAAATCCTCTACAATATCATATACATATAGAGTAGTCTACCATACACATATAGAGCGATCTACCATAGACATATAGAGTGGTCTACCATAGACATATAGAGCGATCTACCATAGATATATGATATGATCTGCCATAGATATGTGAAGTGATGCACCATAGACATGTCAAGTGATCTAACATATAGAGCCACAGACCATAGACATGAACACTCACGTGTGACAAAGGGCACAGCTGAATACCCTGAATATCTCTCTCCAATTCCAAAAAGTGCAACTTTGCTAAGCGGATGATTTTGAACCCACTTAAATCTGGTATTTATTGATTCAAGCTATTACAGCTAGGGTTGCTTAAGAGTTCTGTTAGTAAGTTTTATCCAGCCAAGAATGCTTCTATTGTCTCCCTATCACCACAGGCTAAGGTTTACTTGCCAATAATAAATAATTATTGACTGATTTTCTTTGCTCAATACCTGCATTGGCTGAAATACTAATGAGTCTATTTGTTAAGTAGCCGCCAATTGTACTTTTTTTGAGAAAAATCTTTAATTTTATTTGCCACGTTGTTTGTTGATGGGCTCATTGGTACGCATCGTACCCGCTAATTATGGGGAGGATCATCCAATTATTGCTATTTGCTCTTTGCCTAGATTTTAAAGTAATTTTTCTGCTATTACTCTTTGGTTCTTAAATATTATTTTTCATTGCAAATAAATGCTGGAAATTTGCATTCGATGATTTCTTCAAGTATGTTCAAGAGCAAGTTCGCAGGATTAGCAAGGTCACATTGAGCCTAATCTAAACGTGTCAATTCTCACCAGGTGACAGATGTGAGTTCCGTCATCTGGTACCACCTTGTAGATAAAGTACTTTAGTACCATATCTCAGCATAGAGAGAGACTTCAGTCTCTCAGGCGTAGCATTTGTTTCCGCTTTCATTGACCTTTGATTGGTTTATTGCATTTATAAAATTACTAAATCTGTTCTATCACTCTCCATTGATCGTTTTGAGGATATGGCATGTTATTGGCATACAAGTATCACATTACTGTGTATGTATTAGTATAAACTGTGAAAGTAAAAGGCTAAAACATAAAGAACTGCCGAAAAACGTGAGGATTCTTAGGGCTGATTATTATGTTTGTTGGTATGACATCACTGGTGGCAAGAAAAATGAAAGAGTAGTAATTGTACGAGTAAGAATTTTATTGTAGTCATTTACTACATGGTATATCACTAACAGACAACTGGACGCGTACTCACTCCAACTACTGAGCCGAGACTGTAGAGTTAAAAGCAACGTCAGCAACGCATTCGTAGGATTTGAAGATACCAAACACTTGGGATTTTCCCTTGATCAGCTTACAACTGCTGCCTTCCACACATCCGCACTGGTCAGCGTTGGACCAAATCTTAAATCCCACAGAACAGGATTTACCAATAGGAATTCTGGGATAGCAGTAGAGTCCTCCGAAGAAGTGAACCTTTGAGGCTTTCTTACAGCATCCATCTGCGCAATCTACATCGGTCTTGCATGATTGCTGCAAATATCAAATGATACAAAAATTGTCAGCGCAGAACACTCTACAATTCGTGGTATGTTATTTATTGTTATCTTTTCGAGAGGACCCAAAGTTAGCTAATAATGAATAACAGAAAATTATGATAAGTAATAGAAATAAATAACAATAACTAATAATAATGATTAAATGATAGCTGTGAATCATTGTTTTGGGTTGGTCAAGATATATTTTACATTTCAAAGACCTAGTAAAGTCATTGCATCCCACGAAACACGTTTTTATTCCGAACAAGGATGTAGCTTTTAAAATCTACAAGTATTGCACTCGAAAGTTTAGAATTCTTCTAGTTACTTTACATAATGGTGATCAAAAACTTCTAGCATCGACTTTGGAAACATTTTGTTGCAACAATTTTTAAAAATAGAACTGCTGTTGTAGTACAAATGTTATTCATTGTTTTTTTCTGAATTGAGGAGTCTATGCGTACCCTTATATTCTTTTACAATGAAGCAGCTATTGATGTTTAATTTACTATAATTATTTTTCACGATTTCTTATTAATGGTAATTAATCTTCAACACAGCCCAACTTTTCAATTACCTGTGATATATCAAACCTTAGACTTTAGCAGTCTAGGCTAGGGCTAAGGCTAGGCTAGGGCTAAGGCTAGGCTAGGGCTAAGGCTAGGCTAGGGCTAAGGCTAAGCTAGGTTAGGGCTAAGGCTAAGCTGTACCTGATCAGTTTTTAGGAAACTCTTTTTATTTCATCCGTATTCAATTTTCGAGCCATATCTATTTTGATATTGTCATGGCTTAGTAATTCAAAACTTGACTGATTGTGGCTTTTACTTGCTAAAGTTGAGTTTTATTACGGATCAATCATAGAGCTCAATATGTAAAGGTTGTGCGTATTCAGTGCTGTCTGTTGTGTCTATGATGGGTTGAGCTAATCAACCATATTGATCGATCACTAAATCAGCACTCTTCAGTGGTATTACAAACTCCCTGCCATGTTTTGTTATTCAGTAAACAATGCAAACCTAGGAATGAAAATTAAAGGGTGAAACTTACCAATGCAGCGAGAGAAACAGCTACGCAGCAGGCAAGGATGATCAGAGCTCGGTTCATCTTGTCAGTTGTCAGTCTGTCTACTCCCAAATGCCAGCCACCTGGCTCTACTGATATATATACCTGCTATCTTTGGTGGAAAACAGCAGCTGTTCTGCGTGATAAGAAATTGCTGGCTTGTCTACAAGATTGTTGCTCTGCTGTGTGAGTGAAAAAAACTTGTTTTTGCTTTCATTCAGTGTAAGAAGTAGACTTTCTCACACCATCTTGCCAGCCAGCTGGAAAATTTGCTTAATAATGCACTATCATGACATTTCCTGCACAAATGACCTTTTGTGACCATCGCATGGATCTCTGTGATGATGTTTGAGTATTTGTAAATCCAACAATTTTGTTACTCTACATTTCAATTGCACCTAACACCAAATTCTCAATGGTACAAAGTTATAATGTCTTCCCTTATGAACCTAGGGCCCCCAACTTAATTTCGGTATTTTTCTCTCAACTACCCCACCTTCATTTCAATGAAAATGAAACTTACCATGTGAGACAATATTTCCAATGTGGAAACTTTCAATAAATTTCAGACTGAAGCTGAAATCTGATAAAATGGTTTATTTTTATTTGTTGTGCTCAAATCTTACTGCAACATACATATACATGTTGGATGTACAAATCTTTTCATGGCCGAGTCTCTTTATTTATATGATTTTCTTGGCCATTCTTTTTATTGGAGAGTCTTCGGTTGCCAGGGCAATTTTCATGGCCAATCAGGAGTGCTTATTTTCTGCAACTGAATGAAAACAGCAAATGCCTGACTGAGGCTTGAACCCGGGAGCCTACAGCAACACTGCCTAGCCCAGTGGCCAAACACATTAACCATTTCACCAACTAGGTATTGCTAAAAGTGAGCTTTGTCACTGGATGGTTCTTGTGTGCTGGTGTATTGGACACAAGCTATGTCCACCTAGCTGCTATGTCCACCTAGCTGCTATGTCCACCTAGCTGCTATGTCCACCTAGCTGCTATGTCCACCTAGCTGCTATGTCCACCTAGCTGCTATGTCCACCTAGCTGCTATGTCCACCTAGCTGCTATGTCCACCTAGCTGCTATGTCCACCTAGCTGCTATGTCCACCTAGCTGCTATATCCACCTAGCTGCTATGTCCACCTAGCTGCTATGTCCACCTAGCTGCTATGTCCACCTAGCTGCTATGTCCACCTAGCTGCTATGTCCACCTAGCTGCTATGTCCACCTAGCTGCTATGTCCACCTAGCTGCTATGTCCACCTAGCTGCTATGTCCACCTAGCTGCTATGTCCACCTAGCTGCTATATCCACCTAGCTGCTATGTCCACCTAGCTGCTATGTCCACTTAGCTGCTATGTCCACCTAGCTGCTATGTCCACCTAGCTGCTATGTCCACCTAGCTGCTATATATATGATATTTTTGTTAGCCATTATATTTTTTATGGCAACATGAAGTCCTCATACACTAACAATGTCCGAAAAAATCACTCAAGCTTGGATGGCCATGGATATTGTTCAAGCAACATAGAGAACGAAAAAAAAAACACCTTAATTTCGTACTTTGTTGTGTTGCGTGTTGTATAGTTGTTACTAAACAACACGGTATAATGGTTATTTAAAGATAATAAATCTCATGAAGTAAAGCTATTTTTGGGTAAAGCAAGGGCTTTCCTTGTGACTGAAGGTGCAAGGATATTATTTGGCAGTCATTTATCACAGATTTGGTGGAATTATTCGCAAAGTTTTATTGTTTCATTTTTATCTTTACAACAAGAACTTCGTAACCGAGAGCTGCGTGATCACCAAGATGTCTAAAACTATGTCCAGCTGATGAGCTTATCTCTTGTATCAGCGCCGTGCTGTGCCATCTACCTTATCTCTTTTGATTCACCAATACAGCTCTTATGCAATCTTTAGACTGTTTATTAATGAACGCGCTAGAACAAAGTACATCATCTACAGCGGTTTTATATCTGTTTTCTAGAAACTTCTACTTTTATCTGTTGTTTACAGTAACAAAATCACAGGATTTAGATTGCGCTGAATATGGGGATCGCTACAATAAGTTTGTGTAAAGTACTGCAGTACGACTCAACCCCATCAGCTGCAAGGAGCTCTTCACATCCAATGGGGTGCTGGCAGTTTTGTAGGCAGCTCTAGTTGTGAAGATACTGGAAGCCCACTTGCTGCGACCTGTGCTATTATAACGAAATTCAACACATTTTAACTGGATTATCAAAAAATTATTTTGATTCGCGGCAGATGTCAAGTGAATAAACCAAAAGAGTTTTGAGATAAAAATTTCCAAGGCTATATTGATCCCTTGAGCTTCCTCAAGAACATCAATCTTGCTGTATCATCCGCTAAAAATGTCTGAAACCAGGATAATATTCAAGCAAGTTGTGATTTCTAATGATAAGTTAGACTATCGACTACGCTATTTTTGATGGCATAGCAAAAGAGAAACTACTCTGCCGGAACCCGATACAGTGGTTAGTGATGCGGAATAACTGGTTATCAAAGTTAAATATTTTAAAAACATGTTTGCTGGTTTTACCCATTGGCAGTCAAATGATTGATTTGCAAATTTATCTCACCCATAGAAAGTTTTAGAAAATTCGTAATTTTTTTTCGAATTTTTAATGGGTTACAGCATGAACATGCTATGTTGTTGGTTTTTGGTACGAAGGGAAGAGTTGTTTTTGTTTTGCGGGAAATCTCTTTAACAGGGCTCAGGTGATTTTATCTTACTAGTACGTATGTTATGACAAACTTTCATTATAAAAGAACGATGCTGGAGAAATGATTTATGGCATGTCTGCAATAAGCATCTGGATATAAGACAAGTCTGTGCTGTTATCAGCTATACCAAAGGTGTCCACAATTATCAATTTACGCTTGCTTCTGAGGCGAGCTGCATGTTTTTTTTCTGCTTACTTAAGCTCACATCTTATGGTTCTGGCTGAGACAACAAAAACAATGCGCTTATATCTTTTACCCCTGCTGTTACTAGCTGGTGAGTCTATAATATTTGTCTGTTTTTTAACACTTTTGGCAAGAACTTCAATTTTTCGCAAATCGAGAACTTTTTTGAAAAAAACAGTGTAAAGAAGTCACTAATACATTTTTAAGCTTATTGGGTTGTTATGTGCAGACAATTGCGCAATTGTCAGACGAAAAAAATATAAATAATGGTTTTTACAATTATCCTAGGGTTAAAATTTTTGATATCTGCTACGCAAAACTTTTAAAACAATAATAAGTTTGAATTTTCTAAAAACGATGAATTTTATCTCGATTCTTGTACTTGCACTGCACGATGTAAACAGCTAACGCTCAAGTCTCCATCTAAAGTCCCTACAGCTGACCAAATAAAATAATTTGTGGCTTGTTTTACAGGAAGCTGTGCAGGGGAACCTGTGGCACTAATTAATCAATGCGACTTTGAGACAGATTTGTGCTCCTGGCAAAATGTCAAGGGAACTGACCAGTTTGATTGGACAAGGCAGAATGCTGCCACCCCGACGGGTCTCACCGGCCCGGTTACTGACCACACCAAAAAGGACAGCAGTAAGTGTGCCCTATCTTTTCTTAGTGGGAGTTTATAGCATTATGAGATCTTGGGCTATGTTTGTTGAACGGGACAGTTGCTAGACTAAGCAAGCCACTCGAAAGTGACTCGGGAACACAGGCTAGGAAAATCTGTAAAGTCTAGTAAATAAAAATAATCATCAAACTACTACAAATTATAAATATTAATTAATATGGTATTGCGATAAATGAATGAGAAAAATTGGTTCTGTTTAACCAACATTATATGAAATTTTGCCAAATAGAATGATAATATACGCAACAGCTTTAATTAACATTTACATAATACACAAATCTAGCTGTTACATAATACACAAATCTAGCTGTTACATAATACACAAATCTAGCTGTTACATAATACACAAATCTAGCTGTTGTTGGGCCTTAAATGGCTACGGCGCCTTTTTAATTCTTGACCTGAAGTCTGGGCTTTATATCTTCATAAGGTGAAGCATAAAGACATGATATTCTATCGCGTTCATCTCCATTATACATGATGGTGAACATACTGATGCTAAAAAGAACTGTAATTTTTGAAAAATGTGAAAACACTTGATTTTTCGGCTATGAATGAGTTTTCATGAATCAATCAGTCCTGATTTTGCTCTTCAAATGTCAAATATGTTTGATATTTTGAGTGTCTATACATTTTTCTGAAGTGACAACCAATATAGAAACTTACTGGTTGTCTTTACCCTCACTGCTTACACTTTGCTAGAAGTTGGTATGTCTACTGTCACCATTATAGCACTAAAGAGACCAGGAATGACTCTTTGTTTTCTTAATATTGCAAACACTGCAAGCAATTTAGCAATCTTGTCTACGCAAAATTGAAAACATGTCTGAAATGAACCAAAATTATAAAGTAAAAAAATGTATAACTTTTATCTCATTAATCTATTGTTAAAATTAAAAAGAACGGTTGCTATTATTACCATCAGTTGACAGCAACTCCCGTGAGATCTGTACCATACATGAGATGTATTTGTACCATACATGAGATGTATATGGTGGCTCATAACGTTAAACGGTTTCGTTTTCAAAGCGTATGAACGAATTTGAAATAGTCCAGACGGTTTGCAAAGCATCTTTTACATTGAAAATAATTGGGTAATTGTAGTAAAATAGCCCAAGAAACTATGTTTAAAAACGGGCTTGTTGGTTATAATAAATTAATTGTCGGCCTCAGCAGTTGCGGGATTAATGCTAAAAAACTGTATTTCCTGTCCAACAATTGTAAAATCTGCAAACCGTATAGTTGTCTTGCAAATAATTCAGACGGTTTAGAAATGATCCAGATGATTTAGAAAATTACAAACAGTATGAACGCTTTAGAAAGAGTATGAACTATTTACAAACCGTATGAATTATTTAGAAATAGTCTGAATTGTTTCAAAATAGTCGAAACTATTTTGAAATGGTTGCAAAAGTTTGCAAGGCACATGGCTTTCGAACCAAAAGCGATCGTCATCATTTTATTTATAGCCTCTATATAACTTTATCAACATGGACGTCGATCCAAAGACATAGAGCAAGTTAATTAACTGTATAAAAATGTTGTTGAATATAATCTCTAAAATGAATTTTTACATTTACAGTTAGGTTGTATTTATTATTTAAAATAATTTAAAGCAAATAATATTTAATAAATAAAAAACATTATTTATTTATATAAAGAAAATTCAACTGTTCAGTGTTTAGGAGAAACATTATCCATCATAAATGGACAGTAGATCTATGATCAATAGAGCGAACCACCAAATCGGCTCGGATTTTCAAAGCTCATGAACAATTTCACAAAGCGTTCAGAAGTTTTTCCAAAAGTTCAGACTATTTCAAATTCGTTCAAACGGTTTGGAAAGCGTTCAGACGTTTTAAAACACAAAAGGCAAAACGTTCTGAGCCACCATAGATGTATTTGTACCATAGAATGTATGGAATACATGAGATGTATTTGTACCATACATGAGATGTATTTGTACCATACATGAGATGTATTTGTACCATACATGAGATGTATTTGTACCATACATGAGATGTATTTGTACCATACATGAGATGTATTTGTACCATACATGAGATGGATCTGTACCATACATGAGATGTATTTGTACCATACATGAGATGTATTTGTACCATACATGAGATGGATCTGTACCATACATGAGATGTATTTGTACCATACATGAGATGTATTTGTACCATACATGAGATGGATCTGTACCATACATGAGATGTATTTGTACCATACATGAGATGTATTTGTACCATACATGAGATGGATCTGTACCATACATGAGATGTATTTGTACCATACATGAGATGTATTTGTACCATACATGAGATGTATTTGTACCATACATGAGATGTATTTGTACCATACATGAGATGTATTTGTACCATACATGAGATGTATTTGTACCATACATGAGATGTATTTGTACCATACATGAGATGTATTTGTACCATACATGAGATGTATTTGTACCATACATGAGATGTATTTGTACCATACATGAGATGGATCTGTACCATACATGAGATGTATTTGTACCATACATGAGATGTATTTGTACCATACATGAGATAGATCTGTACCATACATGAGATGTATTTGCTCATGAAGCAGCACGGACCGGGTAGCAAGATTTGTGATCAAAATGCCATATTTTAAAATATAAAATATATCAACATTTTAAAAAACTATTTTAAACCACATCATTATATAACAGTTCGGCTGCAATAAATTAATATTATTTAATCATAACAGATTTGAGACAAAGCTTTTTAAATTGGCTCGTTGTTAATGCCTATTGCAGCCTTAAAAAAATTTTCCAGTGCAGTCACAAGGCATACTTTTTTGGGCAACGTTGCAATAACATGTTAATCTCTTACAACGTTGCACTGTTGAGTTTTATTCCGCAAACTTAAATGATTTAACGTGTTATACAATTTTGGGCATCGCTGCCAGTCACAGGAGTCTTTTTAGCTAGCCCCATTGATTAAACTATGACATAGTTAAGATGTCTATGAGATACGCATCTAGGTCAAAGATAGCTGTATCTGCGTACGTTAATGGTGGAAGGTACTGCGTGTCTTATAGCTGCTTGTCAACAAGATAAGTGGCATCTCTATCTTGGTTGCCGATACAGGCAGGCATCCATGTGGCACATCCTCTACCCAGATATTTGTTTAGCGGATAAGATATTTGTGTAATTTAGTACCAAGCTAGCAGATTGCGGATCCGCCCCCCTAGCACAAAGCTTAGCACCGCTCGCTCTATATTTCACCTCTGACTTGCATATTTGACCTTGTTTTGTAACACAAGGCTGACGGCTGACTTTTTTTACACGTTAACTTTATCTACAAAATATTTACATGAGCTGATTCTCTCACATGTTTTGTTTTGATAAATTTATGATTGAATAAGTTTTGGGTGATTAATCTAATATTAATTTTAAAACAAAATAATATTAATACAGCATTTTCTAATAACGATCGTCCACTTTTTAAGAGTTGTTGTGTTTCCTTTTGAATTTTTTGTCAATTAATCTAAAATTGATCTTAAAACATTATAAGATTAAACTAGCATTTTCTAATAATAATCTTCAATTTTTTTAAGATTAATTCTTTTGAATTTCAGCTTGATTGTCACTCAAAGTTCTCTTTCATTCATAAGAGTAACACAATCTGATGAACAGCCGTCACTGTGGTTTGATGCAGTAATTATACCTACTTGTTGGAGATGACAAAGTAATTGTATTGTGGTAGATTTCAGTGCACTCTAGTGGTAAACGGGTAGTTTACACTAGGAACCTTGTGAAGCAATGCGCTAGGCTTCTGCTCACAGCATTTGGTTAATAGCTGTTGGGTAGGAAGTCATACTGTGCCGGTAGCATGGTAAGCAGGGCCGGTATTGACCCCTGCAGGGTCGGTAGTGACCTCTACCGACCCGGTACAGCTGTACTGGGCCGGCACAAGATGGCCGCCTTAGACGAGGATCTGTAAAGATGTTCAGGAACTTAGTCAAGGTCGTAAACAGGAAGTGACTACCCCTAAAGTACCAACTTAGTGGACCTGATTCTATATACAGCCTGTGGACCCTGTAGGAGATGTCATTGGACAGTTGGGAGAAAAGACTCCGCCTTTAGCCACTTGGCACCTCCTTGTATTATCTTGCATTGCATTGTGATTGGTTAAGTATTTATATAATTGATGTCATTGGTTGCATTACTTCCTGTGCATTGTATCTTATATGTTTTGTGTTCCTTAGCTCTCCTATAAAAGGAGAGCTCCTACTGATAATCAGTGCATTCATTACAATGAGCCATAGCATGTATTCTTATATTGCTAACCACCTAGAGGAATAATTACCCTCAGGACTGCTTTGTAATAAAGCCACTATAGCAAACACTACTCGGTACTGTTTGTCTGAGCCATGGGCTCTTGCCTTACCGGGTAATTCGGTTGCCCTATACAGTTGTCACTGTCGGTCAGTACAGTGTCCCCTCTGGAGAGAGGTAGAATACTCGAGACTAGTGGATGTCCGTGGTAACAGACCGGAATCCATTACAGTATTATAAACTCTGACATAAATGGATTTGTTAACATAAAATTAATGAGTTATTTTTTTAGACAAAATTTTCTCAGCTATCAACAATTGTTACTGAAGCCATAGAAGTTTTTTGTAAAACGTTTAAATTATGTCATTATGTATCATGAATTTTTAATTCCCGTTGTCACTTCTGAGTGAATAGTGTCTTATCAAAACAAAAGCTTGTAGTCTTATAAAAAAAGTTCTGCAGTTAGCAAATTGATGCGGCGGCAGCGTCAGATGTTGCTCAACCCCTTCAGTCACCCCCTGAATGTGCCAATCACAAACTGTGAAACAGTATTGATGACAAGTAAAGCTCTTAAGTACATTCATGGCTCTTTTATTGTTAGCTGGATACTACGTGTTCTTTGAGACAACTTTAGGGAACGCTGGAGACACGGCCCAACTTGGTAGTCCTCCACTAACCTTTAACACTCCGCAGAGTTGTGTGGTTTTCTTTTATACCATGTATGGTGCAGACGTTGGCACGGTATGTATACTTTTGTTTACTATATATAGTATGTACACTGCTGTATACTATATATAATACGTATACTGTTGTATAGTATATATACTTTTGTATACAATATATAATATGTGTATTTTTGTAGCGTACATAAAATAACATAATACAACAATAATTATTGGTATTCATCCCAGTGAAATATTTCTTTCGTTTGCAGTTTAACGTTTACCTAAAAGATACTGTCACCAAAAAGATGAAAAATGTCTTCTCTCGATCTGGTAATAAGGGAAAAAGTTGGATACTAGCCAAAATTAACCTTGGCTTCTATACAAACACTCAGCAGGTAGGATCTTCAACTACACCTTAGTGCAATACCAATGGGGGCTGCCACCGCCTTTTTACGAGGCCTTGAAGCAGCTGTTGATACACGACAGCACTATCTGATATATATAATATATTATTGATTTTTGATTTGGTTTTATCATAATATATACATTATCAGTTTTGGGACCAGTTTGAGAAATGGTCTATCAGTTTTGGGACCAGTTTGAGAAATGGTCTATCAGTTCTGGGACCAGTTTGAGAAATGGTCTATCAGTTTTGGGACTAGTTTGGGAAATGGTCAAAACAAAAAAATTGAAACAATTGCCTTGAAATGCCAACAACACACCACATTTGCTATTATGGGGCAAGTTTTGCATTTTTGCTGTTCTGGAAGCTTTTCCTCATTAACTCTATATACATAAAAATGGTTGTACTCTATAATTAGCTAGTAATTAATCACTGGTTTTAGCAAAGTTGGGTTTCTTTACAGAAATAAAGGTGTTATGACTTTGGAGTCGTTTCCTTTTGGGAAATCAATTCTTTTGTTTTATGACTTTCTATTTAAAACTCCTTGTTTATGCACACTTATCAGGGCAGACCCCCTGATGTACTCCTGTGGTTGGTGTCATCAAGACTTTTTATACAAGTGAGTTCTTTTAATTTAGGTTATTCTTGAGGGAGTGAGAGGTCGTGGTACTAAAGGAGACATCGCTGTAGATGATATCAAAATACACAATGGAAAATGTCTACCCAACAGTTTTGGTATGTCCTTGTATTCTTTGACGTTTTACTAAATGGTAAATTTTAAAAGCACTCTAGTTCATGATTTTTGGTCAACAGATGAAGAGATTTCTCTAAGAACTGCTAATATTATTATATAAAAAAAGAACTACTCGGAGCAAACGGTTGTAAGAATCGAACCCACACTATAGCACATAGTGGGCTCATGCTTTGTCCATTAAGCCATGCAGGCTTTTTACCATTTTCTGAAAGTTTTTTATGTACTTATTCAATTGTAGGTATCAACCATGTAAAGTTTGCGGTCATTCGTATAACAACCAAGTTGGCTGACAATGTCTAATTTATTAAATGCTATCAGTTGTGAAATACTGAGGTGATGATGATAAGAGCATTTGTGCTATTTTAGACATCACTGCCACTGTGCCTCTGGGACAGACAACTCCTGCCCCTGTCTACACTTCTTGTGACTTTGAATCATCTACTCTTTGTGGCTGGACACAAGACAAAACAACAGACCAATTTGATTGGACGATTCATCAGAAGACTACCGGAACTACAAACACTGGACCTTCATATGATCATACAACCAGCTCAAGCAAAGGTATCTGTAGCGCATATATCGCATACTGCCTTGTGTTATATTACACTGCAGTTCTATGGGGAGACAACTGTGTGTTCAGCGGTTGTCACTATATGGCACACACTGTAGCTCCATTATGTAATATGATATACCTAATGTTATAGGCAAGTACATATACATAGAGTCGTCCGCTCCTAGAGTAAAAGGAGACAAAGCTAGGTTAATCACAGCTCTATTTCCTGCTGGAAAGAGATGTCTACAGTTTTACTATCACATGAAAGGATCAGATATTGGTTCTTTGAGAGTCTACACTAGCGAGGTCGGGGGCTCTATGTTCCCCCGCTGGACAAAGAATGGAGAAGCTGGTAATGATTGGAGTCTGGGGCTAATACAAATAACAACCAAAAAAGCTTACCAGGTAAAGATGCCCTTTATGCTACATGTACATCTACCAAATAGCTACCAACTTGCCCTTACTGATTGGAGATGGCGACAGGGTGTTTCCCCTATTTTTTTCTATACTTGGAATTCTCAAGCAATACCGGTTAAAGTCGCTGTAAGTGATGTCATAACTAGCAATAAAATGCTTTGAAACAACAAAGACGGAACGCTTAAGAGTGACTCTTTTTACATAAATAATCGTGCTTGAGAAACTTTTTTAATGAAAACATTAAAACGGTGAGCAGTGAAATGATTGGTGAAATCGAGAATTGTCTACCCCTTGTTTAATGTGGATCAAAAGCTGCCCGCTGCCTCAAATAGGAAGCTACCGATTGTTTGGTGATATATTCGTAAACAGGGGCACAATATCACGCAATCGGTATATCAATAGGGAGGTGACCGGTAGATGTACATGGGGCATTAGTTTGAATTATTTGGGTCGCCTTAGCTTTCCATTGTTGCAATTAAATGATACCGAACAAAGAAGAACTAATATTTTTATTAATTATCAATGTTGTATTTTTTGCTTTATTTTTTGTTATTCAAACTATAAAAAACACTGAAACAAACTTTTACTATTTTTATTATGTAATCATGAGGTAATAGGTATACCTATGACTTTCAATTTACATGTATCATCCAGTGCACATGGGATGAATGGAATCATGATTACAAAACGATATTTCTTCTGATAATTCAGTAGTCTGAGGGCACGCTTGCAGGTAATATTTGAAGGCAAGATAGGCACAGGACTATACGGTGATATTGGATTAGATGACATTAAACTGTTACCACCCACTCAAGGCAAATGTCCAACCATTACTACATGTACTTTTGAGTACGGACTCTGCGCGTACAGAAATACTCCGTTGGGGGATGATTTTGATTGGACGCTGCATAAAGGAAGTACATCAAGCAGCTCCACTGGCCCTCCCGCTGACAACACACTGAAAACAAAAAATGGTCTGTTCATTTATCACACATTCTCCTGTTGTTGAATCAGTCTTATTCAGAGTTTTCCCCCTCTAACATTGCAAATACAATTCCTCGTAGGGTCAAGTCAAGCATTTTTGGAACTGTATTCAATTATTTGTCTGCAGCAGTTTGTATAGGTCGGTTTATTTACAGGGCAATACATTTACATTGAGGCCAGTTCTCCGAGAAGAAGGGGAGACAAAGCCAGATTAATGGGGTACAACAGAAATCCAACAAAGCTCACAAGTTGTCTTCAATTCTATTATCATATGAAAGGAAAAAATATTGGTTTGTAGAAGAATATCTAAGATTTAGTATGAAATTGCATTAGTAAATACAGAGTTATCAATCATTTAGTATAGAGTTGTCTATTATTTAGTACTGAGTTATTATTTAGTTCAGTGTTGTCTATTATTTAGTTCAGTGTTGTCTATTATTTAGTTCAGTGTTGTCTATTATTTAGTTCAGTGTTGTTATTATTTAGTTCAGTGTTGTCTATTATTTCTTACAGAGTTGTCTATTATTCAGTACAGTGTTGTCTATTATTTCTTACAGAGTTGTCTATTATTTAGTTCAGTGTTGTCTATTATTTAGTACAGTGTTGTTATTATTTAGTTCAGTGTTGTCTATTATTTAGTACGGAGTTGTCTATTATTTAGCACATTGCTGCATATTATTGAGTACACCGTGTTGTCTATTATTTGGTAAAAAAGAACCTCTCGGTTGATTGCAGGCTCCTTATTAGTGATTATTAAAACACCCCAAGGTGAGCAGACTTTGTGGTTGCAGCAAGGAGAACAAGGAGACAAATGGCTGAATGGCAGAGTGGGTATACCACCCCAATCGGTCAACTATCAGGTAATATATCACAGTCTGTGAGCACTAAGCACTAATAGAGCTGTATGCACACTACAGATGAATTGTACTATATATGTGAAAGTACCGTTCACTGATGTATGCAGGTGGTGTTTGAGGCCGTAAGGGGAGATGGTGTACAAGGTGACATCGCATTAGATGACATCAGACAAACCAATGGACGCTGTGCTAGTAAGTGAACGCTCTATAGTTGTTGCACTTTATGGATGTACAGGCTGTACTACAACAGCTGCTTTTGGCCATGTTGTGACGCCATAATATTGTAGTGGATTTTCATAGCACTCACATCAGCATTCTGGCATCACTAGTATAGCCATTGGATGGCCAGAATGGCTATAATAATAGATACCGAATTGATCGACCCGTAAGGTACCAACCGTGCATCAGTACTATACCGACCCTGTATCGACCCTGTATGAGTCAGTACCAACCCCATACCGGGCCGGCAGGAAAAGACTTATCCTAGCCTGAGATCTGAAAGTAGCCTGAGAGGAGCAGAGGACCATATCCAGGAGATATCCACCCTTAAATCTGGAAAAAGCCGAGGACCAGAGCCTAGAAAGATTGATGTACCAACAGCAAGAAGTAAAAATGCCTAGGATTGGCCAGCTGGCCTGTGACTCCGCCTACCACTTCTGGGCTCCACATATATTTAACGCTATTTACTGTATCTTAGTCGTCTGTATTTATATCTGCCTGCTCATTTGTTATATTATGACTTATTTTTGTATTATTGGCCATTACCATGAATCACTTCCTGTGCTCTGCCCACAAAAAGGTAGAACTTTTGCTATGATAATCAGTTTGTATTGAGACTTGTACTTACTCGTATTCTTATGGAAGAATAAAGGCATATTACTCTCAAGCTCTGTGTTACGTGTCTGAGCCAAGGGCTCTATACTAGTTGTGGAGCAGAGAACACTCCTTAACTTCCAATTTGGTGTAGTACCGACTTGTTGTTACCTCTAGGTGAAAGGTAACTGGTGGCAGCATACCGTCGGATTGTTACCGACTTCAGCTAGTGGTTTTACGCCCCCAAAATCCACTACAATATTGTATTGCGTATCACTCATAGCTAACATTGAGCTCTTCTCTCTCTCTATAGCCCTTCCAGCAAATGCCGCCCCTCCTACAACAACAACCACAACTACCACAACAACCACAGCTCCAGTCACAACACCCAAACGTGTTGGTAAGTGCTAGCCCAGCTCACTATACTTATTCTAGCGACTGATTAGTTTTTACTTTATTTTAAGTATTTAATTTCTCCTGTCTGTTTGTCCAAATAACCAAGTATATTTTGTATTCAGTGAAGGGGCCACAAACTATAACGTGTAACTTTGACATCGACATATGCGCCTGGACCCAATCAAAATCGGACAACTTTAATTGGATGCTACAGAAAGGACCAACCAGCACATCTGGTACTGGACCTTCAAAGGACCATACATCTGGTAGTAAGTAAACTACGACTGTAGCTACTACATAACAATATAAAATGTTAGATATGGGTCACCTGACCTGTAGTATTGTTGGTATATACGTCTGTCACTTGTTATGCCCATCTCTTTAGGTGGCAAATACGCCTACCTGGAGTCTAGTTTAATACCAAAAGGAAAGAAAG
The DNA here is from genome assembly GCA_945261195.1 of Cryptosula pallasiana. Lineage (NCBI taxonomy): Eukaryota > Metazoa > Bryozoa > Gymnolaemata > Cheilostomatida > Cryptosulidae > Cryptosula > Cryptosula pallasiana. The sequence goes on along the minus strand of OX183133.1, from coordinate 46,630,069 downwards.
CAACATTACTCTCTCCCAAGACAGCAGGACCAACAGGATGTCTAACATTCTGGTACCACATGTACGGCACCACTATTGGTACCCTACGCGTCTATACTCAGGCCAGCAAAACTCTCAAGCAAGCAACTGTATGGAGTAGGTCAGGGTCAAAAGGAGATAAGTGGAGGTATGCTCAGGTAGAGCTCAAGGTACTCGGAGACTACCAGGTTAGTTAGTTGGTCGCTACCTAATGAGTTTGTCAGTAATTCGGTCTAGTAAAGTGATTGTGACTAACTTACCGATCTATACATCTGAAGATTGGTGTGGAAGCAGTCAGTGGCGGTGTGGCCAAGGGCGACATAGCCTTAGATGATGTTACATACAGCAAGCAGACCTGCGCATCTTTGTTTCCTACCAGTGCTACCGGAAAGTTTACTTGTGATTTTGAAAACCCTAAGCTATGCGGGTAAGTGATACGGCTGAAGAACTGTGTACATGATTTTTGGTTGGACAATTACCTGTTTGACCCAGTTAGGAGGTGATGGCGAAAGAAAGTTGAGTAGAGAATGTCTTGTAAAACTGACAATAATTTCTGGTTTCTTCTGGTTAGATTCACTCAAGACAAAACAGACAACTTTGACTGGACAAGACAGTCACTCTCCACTGGATCTTCTGGAACAGGCCCTTCAGCCGACCATACCTACGGAACATCAAAAGGTTGGTAGGACCTAAGACTATGTGTTTGTATGTAACCTAGGTTAGCTTGTAGTTAGCTCAGTATGTGCACTAGTTGGCGTTTGTAAATAGAAGCTTCTAGTATTTAAGCATTGTCCTTTGCAGGAGAATACATGTACATAGAGGCTTCTGCAAAAGCGCCAGGTACTAAAGCCAGGCTTATCTCCCCTCTCCTCACTATGAAAGGTGACACGTGTGTACTCTTCTACTACCATATGTATGGAAAGTCTACAGGGAAGTTTAATGTCTACACAAAGGTGAGCAGGGGTGGATCCACATATTAGTAGACACTATATCACTACCATAGCAGGGTTCAAGCATTACCACCTTTTATTGCCTCTTCTGCCATTACTTTCACTCCATTTTTGTTCACATCACAGGTTGGTTCATCTCTGGGACCAGCTGTGTTTACTGCATCTGGTAACCGTGGTAACAATTGGTTGAGCGCCCAAGCAAAACTCAACTTGGCTGTTACTTCAGCGCCCTTCCAGCTGGTGTTTGAGGCAGTTGTTGGCTCCAGCTGGCAAGGAGACATTGCCATAGATGATGTCACAGTGCAGACTGGCTCAGCTTGCCTGTCATCAGGAGACGATGGAGGTATTTACACACGGCCGTACATTAGTTTAATAGTACTTACTTGTACTTGTACAATGAGAAAGGATAGTTGATCACTTGCTATATCTTTTAGTGGACTGTACTTTCGAGTCGGACTGCATTGGTTGGTCAAATACCAGGACCAATGACATATTTGATTGGCTAGTGACAAGTAGAACTACACCGACAGCAAACACTGGACCTACAGCAGACCACACTCTCGGCAGCGCTAAAGGTAACGTCTAACACAGCGGGTCAAGTTTTCACTTTTACACAGAGTATACTCATTAGACTATTAGTTTTCACAGTTCACTCTTGGACTGCAGCAGAAGGAATTTGTACTCATCTCTTCAAATAGTATTCAAACAGTTGAGTGTAGCAATATTCTAAGAGCTTCAACAGCTTGAGGTAGCTCTATGTAGAGTTAAACTGTTGTTGGTGTAGCACAATCATGTTACTTTGAAAAATGGATGAATATACCTAATGAATTATGTATTTGATGTCAAAAGATATCAAATGTATAGAGTTGTCCTCTCGCTGTGCAGGGAAGTACCTGTTCCTTGAGACAAGTGCACCAAGAAAAAGTGGAGATAATGCCCTGTATGTTAGCACTGGACTCTCACCGACTAATGGAAGCTGTCTATCCTTCTGGTACCACATGAATGGAGCCGATATTGGTGACCTGAACATCTATCTTAGACTTACAGGTAGCGTACATTGATCTCTAGCGACAAATAAAGAGTTCTAGAACAACAATACCCATAAGTCAGTAGTTGGTACAGGGACCCACAATGCTTCATATTTCTATGCAGGAAATGCAGATACTCTCTTGTGGAAGTTGTCTGGTAGTCAAGGAAACAAGTGGTTAAAGGCTATGGTAGGCATCAAGTCAATGAGCTCTTACTCACTGGTGATAGAAGGGGTGAGAAGTAAAGGAATTGCAGGAGATATCGCTGTTGATGACATCACTTTCTCTGGTACAGCGTACTGCACAGGTGAGTGTGATGCTGGCATCATGTGAACTATTTCATATTAGCTCTCACATCTATCACGTATGTCTGATGTAGGAGTATAGACACTGATACATCTTGTATGATGTGATTAAGTGAGATAAATAATGTATATATTGTATGATGTGATTAAGTGAGATATATAATGTATATATTGTATGATGTGATTAAGTGAGATATATAATGTATATATTGTATGATGTGATTAAGTGAGGTATATAATGTATATCTTGTATGATGTGATTAAGTGAGATATATAATGTATATATTGCATGATGTGATTAAGTGAGATAAATAATGTATATATTGTATGATGTGATTAAGTGAGATATATAATGTATATCTTGTATGATGTGATTAAGTGAGATAAATAATGTATATATTGTATGATGTGATTGAGTGAGATAAATAATGTATATCTTGTACGATGTGATTAAGTGAGATATATAATGTATATCTTGTATGATGTGATTAAGTGAGATATATAATGTATATATTGTGTGATGTGATTAAGTGAGATAAATAATGTATATATTGTATGATGTGATTAAGTGAGATAAATAATGTATATCTTGTATGATGTGATTAAGTGAGATATATAATGTATATCTTGTATGATGTGATTAAGTGAGATAAATAATGTATATATTGTATGATGTGATTGAGTGAGATAAATAATGTATATCTTGTATGATGTGATTAAGTGAGATATATAATGTATATATTGTATGATGTGATTAAGTGAGATATATAATGTATATATTGTATGATGTGATTAAGTGAGATAAATAATGTATATATTGTATGATGTGATTAAGTGAGATAAATAATGTATATATTGTATGATGTGATTAAGTGAGATATATAATGTATATATTGTATGATGTGATTAAGTGAGATATATAATGTATATCTTGTGTGATGTGATTATGTGAGATATATAATGTATATCTTGTATGATGTGATTAAGTGAGATATATAATGTATATCTTGTATGATGTGATTAAGTGAGATAAATAATGTATATCTTGTATGATGTGATTAAGTGAAATATATAATGTATATATTGTATGATGTGATTAAGTGAGATAAATAATGTATATCATATTACATTACAGCTTTACCTGCTGCCTCACAGAACTCACTACCAACCACCAGGGTTGTACCCAGCACTACCACTCCCTCACCAAATGCTAAAATTGATTGTGACTTTGAGACTGGATTGTGTGGTTGGAGGCAACTAACAGGTAAACAATGAATGTACAGAACTAAATAAAACTCTGTAGAATGCAGTGCAGCTTAATAGATCCTGATAGAACTCGATAGACTTTGATAAACTTTGGTGGAGTTCCGTATAATTCAGCAAACTTTATAAAAATTAATAAAATTTGGAGGAACTCAATAGAGCTTAGTTAGTGGATCTGTGCTGTAACTGCAGTGTACAATACTTACACGCACTTGCTATGAGTATCTGCTAGATTGACTGATACTAGCTGGTGTTGTCTGCTAGATGGAGTGATACTAGCTGGTGTTGTCTGCTAGATGGAGTGATACTAGCTGGTGTTGTCTGCTAGATGGAGTGATACTAGCTGGTGTTGTCTGCTAGATGGACTGATACTAGCTGGTGTTGTCTGCTAGATGGACTGATACTAGCTGGTGTTGTCTGCTAGATGGACTGATACTAGCTGGTGTTGTCTGCTAGATGGACTGATACTAGCTGGTGTTGTCTGCTAGATGGACTGATACTAGCTGGTGTTGTCTGCTAGATGGACTGATACTAGCTGGTGTTGTCTGCTAGATGGACTGATACTAGCTGGTGTTGTCTGCTAGATGGACTGATACTAGCTGGTGTTGTCTGCTAGATGAACTGATACTAGCTGGTTTTGTCTGCTAGATGGACTGATACTAGCTGGTGTTGTCTGCTAGATGGAGTGATACTAGCTGGTGTTGTCTGCTAGATGGACTGATACTAGGTGGTGTTGTCTGCTAGATGGAGGGATACTAGCTGGTGTTGTCTGCTAGATGGACTGATACTAGCTGGTGTTGTCTGCTAGATGGACTGATACTAGCTGGTGTTGTCTGCTAGATGGACTGATACTAGCTGGTGTTGTCTGCTAGATGGACTGATACTAGCTGGTGTTGTCTGCTAGATGGACTGATGCTAGCTGGTGTTGTCTCCTAGATGGACTGATACTAGCTGGTGTTGTCTGCTAGATGGACTGATACTAGCTGGTGTTGTCTGCTAGATGAACTGATACTAGCTGGTGTTGTCTGCTAGATGGACTGATACTAGCTAGTGTTGTCTGCTAGATGGACTGATACTAGCTAGTGTTGTCTGCTAGATGGAGTGATACTAGCTGGTGTTGTCTGCATTTTTCAGGTGACCAGTTTGATTGGAGTAGACAAAGGAAACCCACATCTTCTGGAAACACTGGCCCAGCAAAAGATCACACTACAGGTAGTGGATACTATGTGTACATTGAGGCTTCGTCTCCCAGGAGAGACAACGATAAGGCACAGCTTCTTTCACCCAAAGTAGCCAAGCAAAGGTAGATATTGTTTGGTACTTCACCTTTTAGTTTCAATTTTTGCAGCAAAATGTAGTTATTGTGTGTGTAGGAGTCTAAGGGTGGTTCATGCAGCAGATGTACAATAGACTTACTGCAGTAGACATACAATAGACTTACTGTAGTAGATGTACAATATACTTACTGCAGTAGACATACAATAGACTTACTGTAGCAGATATACAATAGACTTACTCTAGCAGACGTACAATAGATTTACTGTAGCAGACGTACAATAAAGCGACTAAAACACCTGCTGTAGGTCTGGGCAGTACTGTCTCTCCTTCTGGTACCACATGTGGGGTCCACACATCGATGCACTCAATGTCTACACACAGAAAGCTGGTTTCAAAGGCAAACCAATATGGACAAGAAGTGGTAACCAAGGCAATGCATGGAGGCAGGCTGAAGTCAGCATTGATGCCACTGCCGATTTTAATGTTAGTAACTCACTCAAACTACTTTGCATACATCCAAAGAAAAAATACTGAGTTGTTCTAGAACATATATGTCTGCTATTTACAGATATTGATAGAAGGTGTGCGAGGGGCAAGTTTTGGTGGTGATATAGCTATTGATGACATCTCAATGTCTGTGGGAAGCTGTAAACCACTCAATCCAGACTCCTGTGGCTTTGAGAGTCCCGCTCTCTGTGGATGGACTCAGGTGAGAGTTTGGAGTTGTCTTACTATTCACCGCAGGGGCAGATAACTACCTTGTCACAGGTTCATGCGCTGTGCTACAAATCTTGTTTAATGTTTAGTTGAAGACAGACAACTTTGACTGGAAGCTACAATCAGGTAGTACATCATCATTGAACACTGGACCAAGCATTGATCACTCGACGCAGACTGGCAAAGGTTTTTATCTATACACGGAGACATCGTTGACTAGAAGTAATTGGAAGGCGCGTCTGCTCTCACCCAAGTTTAAGTACAGAACAGATAAATGTGCCAATCTGTGGTATCACATGTATGGTAAAGATATTGGAAAGTTGGAGGTATTTCTTACCATCGGCTCTGCTAACAAACTTTTGTGGTCTGCCTCTGGTAAGTGATGAGTAGATAAAATGGCTGTAAGTCATTCACTGACACATCACGTGTACTTGTCACTGATAACTACTTTGTACAGGTAACAAGGGAGACAAATGGCTGCTGACTAAAGCCAGCATACCCGCTCAGGCAGCTGACTGGAACCTGCAGGTGGTGGCTACAACAGGTTCTGGTACTGCTGGAGATATTGCTATTGATGACTTCTCTATAGTAGATGGACTCTGTAGTGGAAAACAACAAACTAAAGGAATAGGTACAGTATCCAACATGGCTGCTCTATCTGTAGTACGGACTTTCTCTAGCGTATAACTAACCAATGAATCACTGTTACAGCTGACTGTACGTTTGATACCAACTTGTGTGGCTGGACCAATGGACGTAATGGAAAGGATGACAGATTTGATTGGACACGCAACAAAGGTGTCACTGCATCTCGTGGTACGGGTCCATCTACAGATCATACTACCAACTCTCTTACTGGTTAGTATAGATAGCACTAAACAACATCACATCATCCATCACACTTTATTGGTCTATATTGTCTGTATGGGTGCCGACTATACTTGTTGTAGGAGCTTACGTCTACATTGAAACAAGCAGTCCAAGAAGGGCAGGAGATGACGCCCTTCTTATCTCTCCATCATTCCGTCCAGGGAAGGAGCGCTGCCTTACATTCTACTACCACATGTATGGCACCGGCATCGGAACACTCAGTGTTACAGTTTCGTCTTCCAATAACAGGAAGTCTGCAACACTTTGGTCATTGACTGGTAATAAGGGCAACCAATGGTTAGCTGCCACAGTGCCCATCTCTGCTTCTGATTGGACGCAAGACTATCAGGTATTACATATACTTTATACTATAGTGCTTTGCATTACAATGTTTGCATGAGTAGACAACTGTAATTGGTTGTATTTCACCATAGAAGTGCTACTACTATCAGATGTCTATGCGATGATTTATAGATAGCGTTCTCTGGTAAAGTAGGAAAGCCTGTAGTCAGTGATATATCTATAGATGATGTTTTAGTAGAAGAGAAACTCTGCACATGTAAGTGTTGTATAACTTATACCTGATATATCTGTTGATAATCTCTCTACTCTCAGCTGTGTCTGCAGATATTCTCTACTCCCTCATAGTTATATAACCACAGACTGTTTCTATCACATATCATTGAATATAAAGCTATCAGGTATGTGGGATAGGCAGACCATCTGTCAAGTAGCAGCGTGCTCGCTTATTGAAAATTTTGAATGGTCCCAACAATCTATTTTTTATGCTTCAGTGACACCGGGTGCGGCAGCATTAACAACCACCCTCTCCGCTGCTGCTACCACCACACCCACTACGACATCTACCACCCCTCAAGCTACAACTACGACATCATTGAGCAATATCAACTGTAACTTTGAGTCTGGGGTTTGTGGTTGGGTGCAAGATAGCAAAGACAAGTTTAACTGGTCCCTACGTAACAAACGCACGCCGACAACTTTAACTGGTAGGTATTATACTGTAATGTAATACTGTATACCTGCGTTAGATGAGTTAACATATATACATATTATATATTATACAACAACACAGGTCCCAGCGCTGATCATACTACTGGCAAGGGAATGTTCTTGTTCATTGAGACAAGCAAACCCAGAAAGAAAGGAGATAGAGCTACGCTGAACTACAAGTTTGCTACCCCAGTAACTACAGGGTGCCTGTCTATGTATTACCATATGTACGGATCTAATGTGGGAACTCTCACCGTATCTTCAACAGCTACTAGCGGTAAAGTCACTAACTTATGGAGTAAGGGGAACACGCAAGGCGACAAATGGTTGAAGCTGGCTATCTCCATCACTCAATCTACTAGTATGGTGAGTGCCACGCCACCCACGTGTCATGCTGGTGCCAAACTGGTGTCATAACAGTGCCACACCAGGTGTCATATGGTTGGCACTTTGGTGTCACACCTGTAGCACAATGCTCTTACATTTCTGTCACTTGGGTGTTATGTTAGTGTCACATTACTGCCATATTGGTGTCAGTTGCATGTCACATCAACGTCGGGCCAGACAGGCTCATCTATTTGAAGTTTAGTTTCTCCCAACTACCATAAGGTGCTCTGTTGTGATAGAGGCGCTAGACATTTCGCTACGCTCAAGTTTTCTTTCCTTGTATTTCAGTTGTCGATATCAGGATATGCTGGTGCAGGAATTAGAGGAGATATAGCTATCGATGACATCACATTCTCTACTGCTGTCTGTAGCAAAGGTAAGTAGAGTACTAGCTCATTGACATCTACAATGTATTTAATAGCCACACGTGTATATGACTACATCTCTGTGTCTATGACTGTTTGTCTCTTGTTTGAATGGTTATCAACTAAAATAACTGTCTTACAGTTCCTGCGGCTGGCCTATTAAAAGATGTCACAAAGGTTTCATGTCCTTTCGACACTTCACTCTGTGGTTGGAAAGCCACATCCAAGGCACCTGGGCAAAAGACATTTGTCCTTACTACACCAACCAGCCTGTATGGGCCTCTAATAGACTTCAACACTAACACCAAAAATGGTCAGTTTTCTACGGGTTGTAGATGTTCACATAATTAGTGGAAATGGAGTGTAAGCTAAAGCTGCAGATCTATTTATTGTAGGAAAGTACCTTGGTCTCCCCCCACCCAGCGGTAAAACTCTCTACACGGCACTTCTGGTTTCTCCGCCTGTCACTAAACCCAAGACACCCATCTGTGTTAGTCTGGCGTATTCTACTCTTGGCGCTACTGTTGGAGCTAATGGTTTTATTGGGCTTTACTACAGACCCGCCGGCTCAAATGTTGTTGGTACAATGGCTATGAGACTATGGTACAATATTCCTGGTAATTGGAATCTTGAACAACAGACTCTCTCGTAAGTTTATTGGTTTTGACCGCTGACTTGACTTTGTACTTGTGTTGTCCATGACTGATCTATGTACTTGTGGTTTGTTTGGAGCCTGTACCCCAACATACTGCTTTAGGCCCAAGAGTGACTTTGAGCTGGTTGTACAAGGTTCAAGGAACTCAGGCTCCGGAACCGTAGCTATCGATGCTGTGACTGTAAAACCTGGAGTTTGTCAACCGATGGGAGGCAACAACTTTGAGGAAGGATTTAATACTTTTATGAATCTACGGAGCAACGGAGGAGACAACTTTGATTGGATAATAAAAAGAGGCAGAACTCCATCGCAGGGCACTGGGCCCACCAAAGATCACACAATGAATAGTGGAAGTGGTACGTTCTATATGATATAATTACAATTACTTGGGTTTTTCTTATTGGCTGTCCCTATGAAATCTATGATCTGAGGATTGAATTTGCCTTTTGTTTACACCAAACTGTAGGCTCTCTTTGGTATATTTTTCCTTCAATGTTCTCTAGGTTCTTATGCATACATTGAGGCCAGCTCTCCTAGAAAACGGGGAGATAATGCCGTAATGCTAACACCATTTCTCATACAGAAAAAAACAACTTCCAGTTGTTTACAGTTCTGGTACCACATGTACGGCACCAATGTTGGCTCTCTGAAGGTGAGATGTTGAGCCTTAGGATGATAGAATCAGAGTTACACACCTTGACTTAGAATCTGTGTGCTGCGCATGTTGTATATTACAATGAAACATCAGTCTAAATGTCTATTTGCAGGTTATATACAGTATACAGGCTGCTGCTAGCGTTTCATCTAAAATGTCAGACAGCATTGTGTGGTCTCTCTCCAAGTCACAGCCGAACAAATGGATGTACGCATCTATACCATTTAATGCTAAAGGACTTCTCTTTCAGGTTTGTATTGCGTTGGAGTGGTTTTCCCATAAGTACCTTAGCTGTATCTAATCTGCGTTACGGTGATTTACCCTGAGTGCATTCCTGTAATCATATTTATCTTTGTTTTAGTTTAAGTTCCAAGGAGTTGTTGGTAACGGGGCTAGAGGTGACATTGCTATAGATGATGTCAAAATAACATCCATCAAGTGTCCTCTTGCTCCAATAATAGCCGACCCTAACCTGGGTAAATCTACAACAACAGCGAGTACGGTTGTCACCACCCCCTCCCCTACTCCTTTCTCTCGTGAGCCACACTATGTTTTCTACTGATTCAAACATGAGACTCATACATACCTCCTTACTGTGGCTGTTAAATGACTCCCCACCATGTTGTAGAACCCAGCGCTATTGACTGTAACTTCGATGTTAATCAATGTGGCTGGAAACAGACTGATAAACTAAGTTCCAATCCATCCATCAATCTTTTATGGAAAAGGTACAAAAGTTCCACAGGTTCTGCTAACACTGGGCCATCCAAAGACCACTCAGGCAGTGAGTAGAGTTGAAACATTGGTGATTTCTGAATGAATGAAAAGCTACTAGTTATATATATAGTAACCACGTTATATCAACTGACTATATATACACAAACAATATATAATGCTACTACTTACTATGTACTAACTACTTGCATGCTAGTAACTGTATCTTATACTAATTGCATACGTACTAGTAACTACATATGCATATAAATAAATAAATACTATTTACAGGGTACCATTATACTAACTATATATATATATATATATATGCTACTTACTATATACCAACTATATTCACTACTACACATTACAGATGGATATTACATGTACATCGAGACTTCTCAAGGAAAAAACTATGCAAAGGCACATCTTGAGTCACCACCCGTTGTAGCTAGTGGGCCCAAATGTCTCAGGTTCTGGTACCACATGTATGGAGCTGATATTGGTTCTCTCAAGGTTTTTGTGAAGACTACCAGTTTGAAGCAACCTTCTTGGGCCAAATCTGGTACAAAAGGAAACAAATGGATTTCAGCACAGATGGATATCAATTCTACAAATAAATATTCTGTACGTAGCTTTTATAGCCTGTGTGTCACTTGTATGTATAGCCTGTGTGTAACTTGTATAGCCTGTGTGTAACTTGTATAGCCTGTGCATAGCTTGTATAGCCTGTGTGTCACTTGTATAGCCTGTGTGTAACTTGTATAGCCTGTGCATAGCTTGTATAGCCTGCGTGTAACTTGTATAGCCTGTGCATAGCTTGTATAGCCTGCGTGTAACTTGTATAGCCTGTGTGTCACTTGTATAGCCTGTGTGTCACTTGTATGTATAGCCTGTGTGTAACTTGTATAGCCTGTGCATAGCTTGTATAGCCTGCGTGTAACTTGTATAGCCTGTGTGTAACTTGTATAGTCTGTGTGTAACTTGTATAGCCTGTGTGTAACTTGTATAGTCTGTGTGTAACTTGTATAGCCTGTGCATAGCTTGTATAGCCTGCGTGTAACTTGTATAGCCTGTGTGTAACTTGTATAGCCTGTGCATAGCTTGTATAGCCTGTGCATAGCTTGTATAGCCTGCGTGTAACTTGTATAGCCTGTGTGTAACTTGTATAGTCTGTGTGTAACTTGTATAGCCTGTGCATAGCTTGTATAGCCTGTGTGTCATTTGTATAGCCTGGGTGTCACTTGTATAGCCTGTGTGTCACTTGTATAGCCTGTGTGTCACTTGTATAGCCTGTGTGTCACTTGTATAGTCTGTGTGTAACTTGTATAGCCTGTGCATAGCTTGTATAGCCTGTGTGTCACTTGTATAGCCTGTGTGTCACTTGTATAGCCTGGGTGTCACTTGTATAGCCTGTGTGTCACTTGTATAGCCTGTGTGTCACTTGTATAGCCTGTGTGTCACTTGTATAGCCTGTATGTCACTTGTATAGCCTGTGTGTCACTTGTATAGCCTGTGTGTCACTTGTATAGCCTGCGTGTAACTTGTATAGCCTGTGTGTCACTTGTATAGCCTGTGTGTCACTTGTATGTATAGCCTGTGTGTAACTTGTATAGCCTGTGCATAGCTTGTATAGCCTGCGTGTAACTTGTATAGCCTGTGTGTAACTTGTATAGTCTGTGTGTAACTTGTATAGCCTGTGTGTAACTTGTATAGTCTGTGTGTAACTTGTATAGCCTGTGCATAGCTTGTATAGCCTGCGTGTAACTTGTATAGCCTGTGTGTAACTTGTATAGCCTGTGCATAGCTTGTATAGCCTGTGCATAGCTTGTATAGCCTGCGTGTAACTTGTATAGCCTGTGTGTAACTTGTATAGCCTGTGCATAGCTTGTATAGCCTGTGTGTCACTTGTATAGCCTGTGTGTCATTTGTATAGACTGTGTGTCACTTGTATAGCCTGTGTGTCACTTGTATAGCCTGGGTGTCACTTGTATAGCCTGTACATTGAGTGGTTGTCAGCTGATAGAATATTTTATACTGTATACATGTGTATATGGATATACTAGCAGGTTTCCCTGATTTGTTTCAAAATGCCGCTCATCCCTCCGTCACCCTATCCTCCCTATGATACCCTCTGTCCCCCTATCCTCCCCTATGATACCCTCTGTCACCCTATCCTCCTCTATGATACCCTCAGTTACCCTATCCTCCCCTATGATACCCTCTATCACCCTATACTCCCCTATGATACCCTCTGTCACCCTAACCTCCCCTATGATACCCTCTGTCACCCTATCCTCCCCTATGATACCCTCTGTCCCCTATCCTCCCCTATGATACCCTCTGTCACCCTATCCTCCCCTATGATACCCTCTGTCACCCTAACCTCCCCTATGATACCCTCTGTCACCCTAACCTCCCCTATGATACCCTCTGTCACCCTATCCTCCCCTATGATACCCTCTGTCCCCTATCCTCCCCTATGATACCCTCTGTCACCCTATCCTCCCCTATGATACCCTCTGTCCCCTATCCTCCCCTATGATACCCTCTGTCACCCTATCCTCCCCTATGATACCCTCTGTCCCCTATCCTCCCCTATGATACCCTCTGTCACCCTATCCTCCCCTATGATACCCTCTGTCCCCTATCCTCCCCTATGATACCCTCTGTCACCCTATCCTCCCCTAGGATACCCTCTGTCCCCCTATCCTCCCCTATGATACCCTCTGTCCTCCTATCCTCCCCTATGATACCCTCTGTCACCCTATCCTCCCCTATGATACCCTCTGTCACACTATCCTCCCCTATGATACCCTCTGTCCCCCTATCCTCCCTATGATACTCTCTGTCACCCTACTCTCCCCTATGATACCCTCTGTCACCCTATCCTCCCCTATGATACTCTCTGTCACCCTATCCTCCCCTATGATACTCTCTGTCCCCCTACCCTCCCCTATGATACTCTCTGTCACCCTATCCTCCCCTATGATACCCTCTGTCCCCCTATCCTCCCCTATGATACCCTCTGTCCCCTATCCTCCCCTATGATACTCTCTGTCACCCTATCCTCCCCTATGATACCCTCTGTCCCCCTATCCTCCCTATGATACTCTCTGTCACCCTACTCTCCCCTATGATACCCTCTGTCACCCTATCTTCCCCTATGATACTCTCTGTCACCCTATCCTCCCCTATGATACTCTCTGTCCCCCTACCCTCCCCTATGATACTCTCTGTCACCCTATCCTCCCCTATGATACCCTCTGTCCCCTATCCTCCCCTATGATACTCTCTGTCACCCTATCCTCCCCTATGATACCCTCTGTCACCCTATCCTCCCCTATGATACCCTCTGTCACCCTATCCTCCCCTATGATACCCTCTGTCACCCTATCCTCCCCTATGATACTCTCTGTCACCCTATCCTCCCTATGATACCCTCTGTCACCCTATCCTCCCCTATGATACCCTTTTTCATGCCCTGAAACTAAGTTTTTATGATTTTTTCCCTGAAATTGATGCATTAAGTACTTTTACATTCATTATTTTTTAATGAGCTTTCTAGCCAACAAGCATCTATGTAAATCACGAATTGTTTCAAATTTCAAACTAACAACCATTTCTGTGTCAGGTCAAGCTAAGAGTGCCCAGTCTCACTAATTCTTCTTATAAAAAACTACCCATAAAACAACAGAAAACCTACGTTCTTGCAAATTTATGTGTTAGCGAATACTAATTTTACAGTTAACCTCGCACGCGAATGAAAATATAAATCGTAGGGAGTTAATCCCAGGCCAACACTAATAGTATTATTACACTACCTGCATTAGTATTTTTGATCATTTGTTCACATATTGAATCTTCTGAAACCTTTTATTTGGAACAACAAGATCAATGGCATGAAGTGTTTTATCTGAGCTAGTAAAATAACTAACCATACGCCACCCTTGCCTCACCAATGTTTATATTTTCGATAATACATAAATTTACATCCTATAAAGATGGCCGTACAAGCAAACGAGCAGAACTCTATACTTAGACATAGATAGATGTTATATAATGCTTGCTCATTGGTCACTACCTAATGCTGTAGATTGTGTTTGAGGCGAGTAAAAGAAAGGGTTACAGAGGTGATATTTCTATTGATGATGTAACACTGAGAGATGGACCGTGTAACTCTCAACCAACCACCAGCACGGGTGGAGTTACTGCCGCCCCACTAATTACATCCCTTACCTGCACATTCCAAACTAGTCTTTGTGGTTTCACTCAGTCTAAAACTGATGTATTTGATTGGACAAGAAAGAGAGGTGGCACGTCATCTAGTCGTACAGGACCAACAACAGATCACAGTACAGGAAGTGGAGCAGGTTTGTCTCCCTTGTTACTTGTTAATTTTTCTTTTTGTACAATATTTCTTATCGACTTCTGGGTTTGTATGCTGTCTTTACCCACAGGTTACTATATGTACATTGAGGCATCGTCTCCAAGGAAACCAAATGATACAGCTGTGTTACTAAGTCCTACATTCGCTGCCTCCCAACAGCCAAGATGTCTCATATTTTGGTACCACATGTATGGCTCTACGATTGGACAACTTGATGTGAATGTATGTATGACATAAACATAGATATTACTTCCCCACTACATGGGTACACATGTCTGCCATCTATGTCTAGTAGGCTTGTGTGACAGCAATCAGTCTTGACTCAATTCAATATTTTAGTGGGTTTAACATTGTAGCCGTACATCATTGTACTATTGTAGCTGTACATCAGTGTACTGTTGTAGCTGTACATCAGTGTACGATTGTAGCTGTACATCAGTGTCACTATTGTAGCTGTACATCGGTGGACTTTTGTAGCTGTACATCAGTGTACTATTGTAACTGTACATCAGTGTACTATTGTAGCTGTACATCAGTGTACTATTGTAACTGTACATCAATGTACTATTGTAACTGTACATCAATGTACTATTGTAGCTGTACATCAATGGAAAGCCGACTCCATCGCTGTTTAGGAAGTCTGGTAATGTAGGCAACCAATGGATAAAGGCTGAAGTAGATCTGAAGTCAACTAAATCATTCCAGCTAGGATTCACAGGTACAACTGGTAAAGGAGTCACTGGAGACATATCCATTGATGACATCACTGTCAACATGGGGTAGGTATATCCTTTGTAGTAGTAGTAGCAGCAGCAGCAGCAGCAGCAGCAGCAGCAGCAGCAGCAGCAGCAGCAGCAGCAGCTGCAGCAGCAGCAGCAGCAGCAGCAGCAGCAGCAGCAGCAGCAGTAGTAGTAGTAGTAGTAGTAGTAGTAGTCACACTCTCTCCTGTCGGTTATATACTGCACTAAGTTGGATTCTGTGCTGGTTTAGGGCCTGCGATAAACCAGCCACTTGCTCGTTTGAGACCGACCTCTGCCAGTGGACCAATGAACGCTCTTTGGATGACTTTGATTGGCTGAGAAGATATGGCAGCACTCCATCTCGTGGTACTGGCCCAGATAATGATCACACTCTCGGAAACTCAAAAGGTGAACATTGATTGTCACTTGTGCATGATGGTTTGGGTTCGATCTAATAAATGCACAATTCCTACGCATTGCATCATCATATCACATAACTTGGCATGGTATCAGCTGTTCCAATTGATGTATGCAGGACGCTACTTGTACATTGAGGCATCACAACAAGGTAGAACAGATGCAGAAGCTTGGCTCTATAGTCAGCCATTAACTACAACTACTGACCAATGCTTCAGGTACGTCTGCTCTTCATGTTACTCACTTCTTTATACAATAATACATATAATAAATAATACATGATAAATTTTATTGCGCTGTGCAATTCAGCTTTTTGCTGTAACGCAAAGTGACAGATATTGTTTCTATAGAGGTTATTTGATAGAACTGCTTATATGTGAATAATTTTGGTTTGTCTGAGTTATTTTGTATGTTGGTACACTTTGCGCGCAGATTTTGGTACCACATGAATGGCAGACATATTGGAACTCTGTCGGTATCGGTACAGCTGGGAGGAGGCTCCAATGTAACTATTTGGAGTTTGAGTAGAGAGCAAGGAGACAAATGGTCACAAGCCCAAGTACAATTACCTGCAGTTACGAAGTCTACCAAGAACTACAAAGTGAGTGTTTTGTGTTCCTTTGTCTGTAGTTTGTATCTCAGTCTATACACAGTTGCTATTTAACATGGATTTATAATAACTTTGGTACATGAAATTAGTGGTTCTGCTCCGCTGTATTTAATTGGGGAATCCCACTGTTGTTCTAGATTGTTCTGATTGGTTCAAAATCCTTGCTGGGGAATGCTGGTGACATATCTATAGACGATACATCATTGACAGCAGAGAGTTGTGGTACAATACCTTCTACAGCAGCTGTTACTGTAGGTACTATTGTACCACCTACTGTACCTACGGCAGCACCACTCAGTAAGTACATGTTTGTATCTATGTAGTAAGTACATGCTTGTATCTATATAGTAAGTACATGTTTGTATCTGTATAGTAAGTACATGCTTGTATCTATATAGTAAGTATATGTTTGTATCTATATAGTAAGTACATGCTTGTATCTATATAGTAAGTACATGTTTGTATCTATATAGTAAGTACGTGTTTGTATCTGTATAGTAAGTATATGTTTGCATCTGTATAGTAAGTACATGCTTGTATCTATATAGTAAGTATATGTTTGTATCTATATAGTAAGTACATGTTTGTATCTATATAGTAAGTACATGTTTGTATTTATATAGTAAGTATATGTTTGTATTTATATAGTAAGTTTATGTTTGTATCTGTATAGTAAGTACATGTTTGTATCTATATAGTAAGTACATGTTTGTATCTATATAGTAAGTACATGTTTGTATCTATATAGTAAGTACATGTTTGTATCTATATAGTAAGTATATGTTTGTATTTATATAGTAAGTATATGTTTGTATCTGTATAGTAAGTATATGTTTGTATCTGTATAGTAAGTATATGTTTGTATCTGTATAGTAAGTACATGTTTGTATCTATATAGTAAGTATATGTTTGTATCTATATAGTAAGTACATGTTTGTATCTATATAGTAAGTATATGTTTGCATCTGTACAGTAAGTACATGTTTGTATCTATATAGTAAGTATATGTTTGTATCTATATAGTAAGTATATGTTTGTATCTATATAGTAAGTATATGTTTGTATCTATATAGTAAGTACATGTTTGTATCTATATAGTAAGTATATGTTTGTATCTATATAGTAAGTACATGTTTGTATCTATATAGTAAGTATATGTTTGTATCTGTATAGTAAGTATATGTTTGCATCTGTACAGTAAGTACATGTTTGTATCTATATAGTAAGTATATGTTTGTATCTATATAGTAAGTACATGTTTGTATCTATATAGTAAGTATATGTTTGTATCTGTATAGTAAGTACATATTTGTATCTATATAGTAAGTACATGTTTGTATCTACAAAGTACATACATACGTGTAAAGTAAGTGCACATATATGTATATTTACACAGTAAACATACATACAATACGTATACATGTATATACTTCCCTTATTTATTCTATACCTATATGTATATACACACTTACTGCGCATGTATATACTTGGTGTGTGTACATGAACAGTAAATATGCTTGCATATACAATAAGTATATACTGGCGGGGACAGTATAAACGTACTTACAGTAAGCATATACATGAACAATGTGTAAGTGCACACAATATGTACCTACTCACAGTATGTATGTACTCACAATATGTACGTACTCACAGTATGTATGTACTCACAATATGTATGTACTCACAGTATGTACGTACTCACAGTATGTATGTACATACAGTATGTACGTACATTGTTTACATGTAGTTACATTCTAATCAATATATTATTTTTACGCAGTACCCAAAGATGTGACTTGCACCTTTGACAACGGACTGTGTAACTGGGTGCAGGATAAAACGGACAGATTTGATTGGACAAGACAATCAGGTGCTACTGGGTCCACCAACACTGGACCTGATGCAGACCACACAGGAGGTGAGTCAAGGTTTGGCTATGCTACATCGATATTTTGGTTCTAATGTACCTACACGATGGATCATTACTATGTGCAAATGGCTACACAGGCAGATGTAGTGAGCCGACGTACCAGAGCATATCAATAAGGTGCTATTGAACTAGCTAACCAACCATAAAGCCCAAAGCGGGATTTATGTCTGTTTCAATTTCGACAATGAATTGCTTAATATGAGAATAATTGAAAAACACATCGGTTGTAATGTATGTTCATTTTCCGCAATAAAAACTAATATTTTTATTAATTATTTTGGATTTATTTATCAATAAATCATCAGAGTATTATTGTTATTCATCATTACTATTGTAATTATTATTTATCATTGTAGCCAATTAAATATTATCGATGATAGCTATTTAGTTCATTGTCTTATGGGTTACATGAAACAAATTCACCCGATGACAATTTTTTTGTCAGCAACTGCATCACAACAAAATTAGTTTTAAATGTTTTTTAAATGGTTAAATTTGATGAGCTTGTAAACATAGGTTGTTTTAACCAATCACAAAGCCCTCATGCGCCTTCTGAATCGAGCTTATACCAACATTTTGCTTTGGCTTGCAATCAAGCCTCGAGATGTGCAGATGTATTGGTAGATCCTATCGTAAGGCCATCCAACGGCAAACAACAGCCTGTGTAGCCACGTCTTTGGTAGCGTAGAGCACAGAACAGGCAGTCAGTACAATTCCCACAAACAGCAAGTAGATGGGAGAGAATTGTAATCGCTATCCACTCTAAGTGCACCCTTCCATACAACTGTAGGTGGATCGTATATGTACATTGAATCAAGCAGGCCGAGGAAAGCTGGAGATATTGCTAGAATTATCTCCCCTGTTATGAAATCTGATGGCAAATCCACTCAGTGTTTCTCTTTTTGGTAAGCGTTACTCCTATTCATGCTTAGTCATTACGTAATACATTAATCATTATGTAATACATTAATCGTTATGTAATACATTAGTCATTATGTAATATATTAATTGTTATGTAATACATTAGTCATTATGTAATACATTAAGCGTTATGTAATACATTAGTCATTATTCAATACATTAAGTGTTATTTAATACATTAGTCATTATGTAATACATGAATTGTTATGTAATACATTAATCGTTATGTACTACATTAAACGTTGAGTGGGATATCAATCATGTATGTACTTTTGTTGTATATAATATACAACATTGAGCTGTCAACTACATACAGGTATCACATGTACGGAGCTGACGTAGATAGACTTAATGTTTACATCAAGAATGGGCCATCACTACGACAGCCCATATACACAATTAGAGGAACTCAGGGTAATAAATGGATTGAGAAGGATATTGACATAAAATCGCCAACTTACCAGGTACCATGTTGTTATTTATATTTTGCAATTCATCGGCGAAAGTATTTGGCTTATATCGTAGAACTGAGAAGTCAAAGTCATCAGATAAAAATGTTTTTTACATAATGTTATATATATAATACATAAAAAGGTTTAATACTGGCTATACAGTTAATACCACAGTTATGCCTTCAGGTGATAGCATTCGGAGTGCTTGCACCTACATGTAGATAAAATAAATGACATGTATAGCTATAGCTTGTGTATGGATTTCAAAGCTTCTGAACGCTTTTAAAATTGTCTGATTGACTTCTTACAAAAAAGTTTTCCGACCTTTTGCAAACTGCTCAAACACTTTGTCAAGTAGTTCATATGCTTTGAAACTGAATCCGATTCTCTGGTCCGCTTTAACAATGATATATCTATAGTCCACTTACAGTTGGTAATTTTTTACCTAACACCAATCAGAGAAGTTTTATCGAAATGAAAGAAAAAAATTGTTTTTAATAATTAATTTTTTATTATTACACACAATCGATCAAACTTCTTCTTATTTTTAAAAGTTAATTTTTGAGACTATATCAAACAATCGTTTATAAGATTAAAACACTTTTGTATATGTCAAATATTTTACATAGAAGTTATTAGCAAAATAAAGGCAGCTGATTGGGTTTGAAATCCATTCGTTTGGCAGACATTTTAATCTCTTTCAAAATAGTTTGTTATGATACAGTTAATATTATACATAAATATTGCATTTTATTTGTAAGTGGTTCGTAATGGTTTATTTTTCCAAATTGTCTGAGTCATATCACATCTGCTTGGATTATTCGTGAAACAACTGTAAGGATTGTAAATTTAGACAGGAAATGGAGTTTTATTGCATGTAGTTGCATGCAAGAACTATCTAGTTCCTCCGATTTCTCATTTCTATCCATGCTCTACATCAGAGCTGTAGTAACTCTGCCCTAGTACATTGTGTGACTTCACATCGATGTATTCAATACACTTACAGGTAGTGATAGAAGCAACTGTAGGCAAAGACTATCAGGGGGATATTGCTATTGATGATGTCTCACTAACCCCAGGACCCTGTGCTGGTTAGTAGTTTTGGTTACTAGGTAATTCGCTTGATCTGTGTTTTAATGGTGATTTCAAATGTCACCGTGCATTAGTTGCCTTAATTTATATAGACAAACTATTTCACATGAAGAGACGTGAGATGTCATGTGATCACTAGTGTGAGATGTCATGTGATCACTAGTGTGAGATGCCATGTGATCACTAGTGTGAGATGCCATTTGATCACTAGTGTGAGATGTCATGTGATCACTAGTGTGAGATGTCATGTGATCACTGGTGTGAGATGCCATGTGATCACTAGGGTGAGATGCCATCTGATCACTAGTGTGAGATGCCATGTGATCACTAGTGTGAGATGCCATTTGATCACTAGTGTGAGATGTCATGTGATCACTAGTGTGAGATGTCATGTGATCACTGGTGTGAGATGCCATGTGATCGCTGGTGTGAGATGCCATGTGATCACTAGGGTGAGATGCCATCTGATCACTAGTGTGAGATGCCATGTGATCACTAGTGTGAGATGCCATGTGATCACTGGTGTGAGATGCCATGTGATCGCTGGTGTGAGATGTCATGTGATCACTAGTGTGAGATGTCATGTGATCACTAGTGTGAGATGCCATGTGATCACTAGTGTGAGATGCCATTTGATCACTAGTGTGAGATGTCATGTGATCACTGGTGTGAGATGCCATGTGATCGCTGGTGTGAGATGCCATGTGATCACTAGTGTGAGATGCCATGTGATCACTAGTGTGAGATGCCATGTGATCACTAGTGTGAGATGCCATGTGATCACTGGTGTGAGATGCCATGTGATCGCTGGTGTGAGATGTCATGTGATCACTAGTGTGAGATGTCATGTGATCATTGGTGTGAGATGCCATGTGATCGCTGGTGTGAGATGCCATGTGATCACTAGGGTGAGATATCATGTGATCACTAGTGTGAGATGTCATGTGGCCATTAGTTTGAGGCATGAAATGACAGCTAGTGTGAGCCCAAAAGATATCTGCTATGCTTACAGCAAGGCTCTCGGGTCCCACGTGTAACTTTGAGACATCTGTTTGTGGATACACCCAAGACACTACAGATAAGTTTGACTGGACCATCAGTACCGCTACCAATGCTGGCCCTCAAAAAGATCATTCTCTGCATTCTACTTCTGGTCTGTAACCATCTAGTTTGGCTTAGAGTAAAATACTTGCTTTTACATGCCATGATTGCTTGCTGCATTACACAGAGCATTAGTGAATGGTTACAGCCTATGGTTTTTGTTACAATCAATGCTATCAAAATGTTTGAGTATTAAACATAGAGGAGTTGTCTCCCTTTTAACTGTTGAGTGATTTGATAGAAATCTACATAAACTCATTTTCTAGTATAGGAAATAATCATCTCCCGCAGGTCGGTTTATGGTGATGGCAGCAGGCGCTAAAGGTCTTAAACCAAAAGATAACGCTGCCCTCCTCACCCCCACTTACAACAACCCACAGAGCGCAATTCAACAGTGCGTATTGTTCTGGTACTACATGGATGGAAAGGACATGGGGACTTTCAATGTGTATGTCAATGCAGATAACTCTGGGTGGAAATCTCCTGCCTTCACAGCTTCAGGTAGCGTACCTAGTCTGATTAAATATCTAACGGTCTGAGACGTGGGTGATGGATATTAAAACTCCTCTACTGCAGAGTGAATACTTTGACAATGCTATGTTGCAGGCCCTCAAGGTGTAGAGTGGAACATGGGATCAGTCACCGTACCCAAAAGTTCAACGTATCAGCTGAAGTTTGAGGCTATTAGAGGCAACAGCTACCTGAGTGAGATCTCATTGGATGATATAAGTATTAAAGATGGCGCTTGTTTGCCACCAGGTCAGTCTCCGGCTTGTCTTTTATTTATACAGATATGTCGTATGATCATACAGGCTATGCCATTTGTTCATACAGACATGTCGTATGATCATACAAATGTGTCCCACTGAAAAAACTGTCTCAAGTAGTTAAAGCGAAGAATGACCAGTTTAAACAGGTCGAACTGGTAGCTTGTATCTACATACCCTTATCGTTAGAGTAATAATAGTTTTTAATTGGCTGTAGGTGATTGTGACTTTGAAAACAAGTACCTGTGCACATGGCACAATGTCAAGGATACAGATGACTTTGACTGGAAGATTCAGTCTGGTTCCACAAGTTCTGGGGGTACAGGGCCCTCTAAGGATCACACCTCTGGAGGAAGTACAGGTGATTGTGGGTGGTCTATTGTTTCACTAGCTGATGTAGGTTTAGATCGAATCAATCAACTGAAAACGAAAGTTCTAGAAGAAGTACAACAATTAAGATGTTGTGAGTTGAACCACTGTGTATTGGCTATAGCCTGTGTACCTTCAATTCTTCAGGCTCTTATATCTACATTGAGACTAGTCAGCCACAAGTGACTGGAGATGAGGCTTCACTTTACAGTAGCACTTTCAGCGCCAACTCACCCATTTGCTTGAAGTTCTTCTATCATATGTTTGGAGCAGATGTTGGCACACTCAAAGTGCAGGTATACAGTATTATTATACTCTCTTGTACTGGAGGTACGCTGTTTATAATCTCTGACAATGAAGGTACAATGATTGTTTAATTTTTAGACTGCGGCTGTAGGAGATACTAAAGGAGACCAACCAATATGGCAGCTAAATAAGCAGCAGACCAATAAATGGCTGTCTGCTAGCCTCACTCTAAATAGAAACACCAATTTCAAGGTAAAAAGGCTACACCCCAGTATTTGTCATAAAACTTTAACATGCTGAACTGTTTTGCGATTTAAAGTTATTTTTAATATGTTAGTCCTGAACACAATGGCTATTTTTGGAGAAAAAAATTTTTCTTTATCTGTTATTTTGTGTAGCATTTCCAAAGTTTCTGAACTGTTGCCAAATTTTGGACTCACATGATGCAACATTTTGTGAAATTTTTAGATAAAGATCACAGGAGTACGAGGTTCTGGTTTCCGTGGAGACATAGCCTTAGATGACATGTCAGTCACTACCGGGTCGTGTCCTCTTACCCCCACTAATGCTGACTTTAAAGCTCAATTGAGCGCCACTACGACTTCACTTCCTTCAACTCGTTTCATCACTGTCTCTCCATGTATGTACCTCTATTGCTGTACCATAACGTCTTTCATTCTACTCTCCTAAATCTCAGTTTTTTGTCTTGACACCAAATTTATTTGTTTAATTTTTGTCATAAGTTGATATTACCCCTGCGCATAAACTCACAGACTAATCTGTAACATGTTTTTGTATATCAGCGCCGAATCTGAAGTGTTCTTTTGACTCTGGCTTTTGTGGCTGGTTACCTGACTCATCAACTGACTTTGACTGGAGTAGAGGCAAAGGTCTGGCCAGCTCTGGAGACCTCAATGGAGACCACACCACAGCAGCAGCTAGTGAGTGCCCCTTATCTAACTACCAATTTGTCATCATTTAAAGTGACGTTTGTCTTCAGTAAAAAATGTTACGAGTGGCACTGTTATGTTACAAATTGTTTTACAATTTCGTAGGTGGCTACTACCTTATTGTTCAGAATGGACCACCCAGAAAGTTGGGCCAGAAGACTGGAATCAGATCACCTACACTTCCGGGTAACCTTGGTACTGCGTGTGTATCTTTTTGGTACCACATGTGGAATGTAAAAGGGGGACAACTCAACCTTTATTTCACCAAGGTAAGATAATTCCTTCAATCACAATACTACATCATGTATATTATACAATATGTATCTCACCTGCTGCTTGTGCTACGTTGCAGGGAGCCAACGTTGGTCAGCCTGTATGGAGACGTATATCTACCCAAGGACTTGTCTGGTGGAGAGCTGCTGTGACATTGAACTCTGACCCAACAAGCCCATACACTAACATTGCTCTGCAGGCGGTAGTTGGTAATGGTGACAAGGGAGATATAGTGGTGGACGATATAGATGTTACATCTGGCTCCTGCAGTGAGTCTTGTCTCTTCTAACCATGGCAGCCATTTGTTTACTTCCTGTGCTGATCTTTCTTTGAAATGTTGCGGTGTTTGTGCGCAGTTTGATCAGTGGATACATTTTATTTTCTGATATTTGTTTTTACAGCTGATTGTTTCAAGGTACTTTTTGTTTTGTTAGATTTCCCTACTATTCCTGGAACGTGTGACTTTGAAGAACCGGCATTGTGCCAATATTCCAATTATCCTCAGGCAAACTTAAGATGGGTGCAGAAGAAGGGACCAACGCTGGATCACACTTTACAAACTCCTCAAGGTTCGAGTCATTGTCGTTTGGTCTGCTTTTTGTACATTCTAGTGTTTCAATGGCTGCTTAACCATTGCCAGTGTATGTGCAATGGATTCCGGTCTGGTTACCACAAAATTCCATTAATCTTGAGTATTCTACCTCTCTTCAGAGGGAACACTGTGCCGGTATGACAGTTACAACTATCAAAGTTTTAATGCTTGCCAGTTATCATTAGGATTTGCCTCCCTTTGTTGTGCTATAATAAGAGCACAAAATCATTATTCCTTAAAATTGCTGCGCCACATACAATTTCATCAAGCATTCTCTTTGCTTGTAGGACACTTTATGGAGCTAACAGGCAACTCTAGAGGGGTGGGCCGTTTCATCTCACCCCCCATCAACTACTACAATGACAAGGCTCGCTGTATCTCTTTCTACTACTTCAACAAACAAGTGAATGCCAGCTCCATCCACCTGTATGCAGCTGTGAATGATAGCTCCACTGGTCGGCTCAAGTACTCCAAGCGTTTGTACTCTGGGGAGGTGGATCCCACCACCCAGCAGTGGAAACTGGCTCGTGTGCCTGCACCCATCCTACCTACATTCCAGGTACACCATGTTGTTTGGTAGTAGTTGGGTGGTGATTTAATTAACTGTTACTCTGTAACACAGCTAGCTATAAATGGTTAGTACAGTCGACTAGTACTACTAATATGGCCGTGTGTGAGTATGCTTGTTGTATGTCTGTTGTAGCTTGTATTCGAAGCTGATGTTCGATCAAACAACCAAATAGATGCAGCTATTGATGATGTGCTAGTATCTGACATTCCATGCAGTCAACCAGGTAGGTGTGAGTGCTATCTATACCTGCGGTTTCTTTTGTTTTTATCTCAAAGGTAACAGGAGAGGCAGTTATGCAAGTATACGATATTAGCTGTTAACGGTGACAGCTGTTGCGATGCCTTCTTGTCTAGCTACCTAAGAAGGTGTTACAACAACTGAAACTGTTACGCAGATACTAACCACCTTCTGTTGGTCACTAACCACCTTCTGTTAGTCACTAACCACCTTCTGTTGGTCACTAACCACCTTCTGTTGGTCACTAACCACCTTCTGATGTCACTAACCACTTTCTGTTGGTCACTAACCACCTTCTGTTGGTCACTAACCACCTTCTGTTGGTCACTAACCACCTTCTGTTGGTCACTAACCACCTTCTGTTGGTCACTAACCACCTTCTGTTGGTCACTAACCATCTTCTGTTGATGTCTAACAGAAGGTGGTTAGTGACTAAAAGAAGGTAGTTAGTCACCAACAGAAGGTGGTAAATTACTAACCACCAACTGTTAGCAACTAACTGCCTACTGTTAGTAACGAACCACCAACCGTTAGCAACTAATTGCTAACACAATATCAAATAAAGGCGTGAATTTGAGAACAATTTGATTTATCCAGTAGACTGACTGGAAAGATGAGTTTTCTATGATCTGTGCACCCTGTACACTAACACTGATGTAACGTTTTGTCCACTCAAATGTTTTCCTATCTCTTTGCTTTGTGAACATTTTTCAATTTCCAATATGGCAAAGCGTTTCAATGAATGGGATAAGTACAGTTCATGCGAGCAAGTATGTATGTATGCACTATGGCTTCAGGTGACTGTGACTTTGAGGGTGGACGTTGCTCATGGCAGAACACAAAGACTGGAGATGTATTTGATTGGATAAGTGGTAAATCTACCAGCTCTGTAAACACTGGCCCTTATGCTGATCATACGACAGGCAAAGGTTTGTGACTTGCATATCTATACGTGACCTACATACCTATATGTGACCTACATATCTATACATGATCTACATGTCTATATGTGACCGACATACTTATACATGACCTACATATCTATACGTAACCTACATACCTATATGTGACCTACATATTTATACATGACCTACATATCTATACGTGACCTACATATCTACGCTTGACCTACATATTTATAATTGACCTACATATCTATAATTGACCTACATATCTATAATTGACCTACATATCTATAATTGATCGACACTTCTATATCTGAATTACATATCTATACGTGACCTACATATCTATGCGTGACCTACATATCTATAAGCGACCGACACATCTATATCTGAATTACATATTTATTCATGACCTACATGTTTAAACTTGACCTACATGCCTACACATTACCTACATGTCTATATGTAACCAGTGTACGTTAATCCTACACCTTTAATTGTAACTTACTTCAATTCTACATCAGTCCTATATTAGTGTATAGTAGTGATTTGGTAGAAATTAATCATCTTTTGTTGTACTTAGCAATAGATGAACTGCTTATCTACACTACGCTGACATACAGACAGTTCTTGTACCTTTTCAGTTTAATTCATCTACTCGCGATTCTCCGTGACATTATTGATTAATTATCATTGAAGTCATCAATAAACAATATAGCTTACTTGAAAGAAGGGTAGCTTGAACATGTAAAGATCTTGTGATTGATCTTGGGAATAAAAAATCATAAAATGTGACTAGCGATTCCTCAGAAAACTTTGTTTGATTTTGCTCTCTTAAGATGGTAAAATTATGAAATTGGTCATTGGGCTAGATAGCTCACTTGGACTGAAGATCTAAAGGTACCTGGTTCGATCTCGGGTTTCAGCAATTGCTGGCCCTAGTCGTTGGCTTCAGTTTTTGGTAAAATCTGCACTATTTCAAGGATGTTAGTTTTTTGACTTTTTTGAACAATTGGATGCTTTGAAGTAACCATCCAAAATAGCTCAGTTGGGAGAGTGTTAGACTGCAGATCTAAATGTCACTGGTACGATCCCGGGTTTCGGCAATCGCTGGCCCTTGTGGTTGGCATCAGGTTTTTGGAAAAATCTGCACTATATCAAGGATGTTAGTTTTTTGACTTTTTCAAACAATTAAATGCATTGATGCAACCAGCTGAAATAGCTCAGTTGGGAGAGTGTTAGACTGAAGATCTAAAGGTCCCTGGTTCGATCCCGGGTTTCGGCAACTACTGGCCAAATAGTAGTTGGCTTTGGTTTTTGGTAAAATCTGCACATGTCCGGTATATTAGTTTCCGTGAATTTCTCAAACAATTGAATGCATTGAAGCAACCAGCCAAAATAGCTCAGTTGGGAGAGCGTTAGACTGAAGATCTAAAGGTCCCTGGTTCGATCCCGGGTTTTGGCAACTACTGGCCCTAGTAGTTGGCTTTGGTTTTTGGTTTTTGTCAAGTATATTTGCTTCCGTGAGTTTTTCAAAAAATTGAATACATTGAAGAAACTAGCGGAAATAGCTCAGTTGGGAGAGCGTTAGACTGAAGATCTAAAGGTCCCAGGATTGATCCCGGGTTTTGGTAATTGCTGGCCCTTGTGGTTGACATCAGCTTTTTGAAAAAATCTGTACTACTATTCCAAGGATGTTAGGTTTTTTTACTTTTCCAAGCAATTGAGTGCATTGATGCAAACAGCCGAAATAGCTCATTTGGGAGAGTGTTAGACTGAAGATCTAAAGGTCACTGGTTCGATCCTGGGTTTTGGCAATTGCTGGTCCTGGTGCTTGGCATCAGATTTTTGAAAAAATCTGCACTATTTCAAGGCTGTTAGTTTTTTGGACATTTTCAAACAATTGAATGCATTGAAGCAACCACCCCAAATAGCTCAGTTGAGAGAGCGTTAGACCGAAGTTCTAAAGGTCCCTGGTTTGATCCCGGGTTTTGGCAATTGCTGGCCCTTGTGGTTGGCATCAGCTTTTTGAAAAAAATCTGCACATGTCAAGTATATTAGTTTCCGTAAATTTCTCAAACAATGGAATACATTGAAGAAACTAGCCGAAAAAGCTCAGTTGGGAGAGCGTTAGGCTGAAGATCTATAGGTCCCTGGTTTGTTCCCGGGTTTCGGCAATTGTTAGCCGTGGGGTTGGCATCAGATTTTTGGAAAAAATCTGCACTATATCAAGGATGTTAGTTTTTCGACTTTTTCAAACAATTGAATGCATTGACGCAACCAACCAAAATAGCTCAGTTGGGAGAGCGTTAGATTGAAGATCTAAAGGTCACGGTTTGATCCAGAGTTTCGGCCGTTGCTGGCCCTTGTGGTTGGCATCAGCTTTTTGAAAAACTCCGCACTATTTCAAGGATGTTAGGTTTTTTCGACTTTTTCAAACAATTGAATGCATTGAAGCAACCAGCCAAAATAGCTCAGATGGGAGAGAGTTAGACTGAAGATCTAAAGGTCCCTGGTTCGATCCCGGGTTTCGGCAACTACTGGCCCTAGTAGTTGGCTTTCGTTTTTGGTAAAATCTGCAGATGTCAAGTATATTTGTTTCCGTGAATTTCTCAAACAATTGACTGCAGCCGAAATAGCTCAGTTGGGAGAGCGTTAGACTGAAAATCTAAAGGTCCCAGGTTCAATACCGAGTTTTGGCAACTGCTGGATCCAGTGGATGGTTACAGTTTTTTAGTAAAATCTGAACCAGTTCTAATATGTTAGTTTTTTTGATGTTTTGAAGCAGTTGAATGCGCTAGTATAAACCCACAATAATTGCTCAGTTAGGGTAGCGTGAGACGAAAGGTCTAAAAGGCCTCTGGTTTGATCCCTATCTTTTACAATCACAGATGCTAGTGGCTTAGTAATTTGTTTTAAGCATTTCTACACTCCGAGCTGTAATGTTGTTACCACATTTGCAGTCAGGTGTTTGTATAGGGTTTTATCCAGCTGTCATTTAGGGATATCTATACATATATATTTAATTATTCACACGTCGAATTCATACTATATTTACATTTTATATTTTCAGGCACCTTCATGTACATTGAGGCAAGCTCTCCAAGGAAACAAGGAGACAATGCATATCTTATGTCCGAAACATTTGAAAGAACGACAGGTACTGGCAGGTGCCTTAGATTCTGGTATCACATGCAGGGCTCTGGCATTGGCACACTTAATGTGTACATTCAGCCGGTGAGTAGGGCTAAGGGCTTGTAAACCCATTGGATTTATTGCTGTTTTATCAATACCTACATGGTTATCCATGTGGGTAGCTTACTATAATTTTTAAAACAAAATGGCAGCTACTAACTATAATAATCATAATTAATGCAAAATCTGCATATTTCACCCCACAGCTCCGAGCCCCAAGCTCTGTTAAAAGAACATTAGTGTGGAGTTTGGGGAAGAGAGACCTTGGAGATCAGTGGAAGGACGGGCATGTAACTCTTTCCTCTAGTAGATACAGGTATCAGGTGGTGTTTGAGGCTATCAGAGGTGTGACCTACTTTAGTGACATTGGATTGGATGACATATCCTTCACACAAGGTGCCTGCGGTCAAGGTAAGTTTGATGTCTTGGATTGTCTCCCAAGAATGTGATTTGCTGAATTTAGCCTGAGATTTTGTATTTGCTTAATAAAAACAATCTACTCTAATTATTTCAGCTCAGTATAAAATCTCGGCTGTTATTTTTCATTGTATTTATTCGCATTTTCGGAGGAGTTGCACATGCCAAGGTGTAGCTGTTTCCATCATGAGCCAAAAAGCTTGCTGTGTTGATCGTATTACTTTGAATCGGAGAAATATTTCTACTCGGGGGTAGACAATTACCACTTTCTAATGTGGGTAGACAATTACTAATTTTGGTTTGTGGGTAGATAAATTCCAATTTCTCCTTGTGGGTAGGCAATTACCAATTTTTACTTGGGGGCAGATAATTACCAATTTCTACTTGGGGTGAACAATTACCAATTTTTAATTGGGTTTAGATAATTATTATTTATTTTACATTTGTTGCAACATTGAAAGCTAACATTTCACATGTCAAGGCATTAATAGAGAATGCAGACTATTGCTGAGAAATGGCTGCTTGCCAATATGTCAGTCATTGGTTACAGCGTATCCACCAGAAGCCATCCCACTATACTACTCCACAACACCAACGACTCCTGCTCCCACAGTAGTTACCAACGACCCCTCCCTAGCCACATTCTCGTGTAACTTTGACAAGAGTCTCTGTCAGTTCTCTCAGTCTACTAAAGACGATTTTGATTGGACATGGGCCACCTACTCCACTAGCTCCTCTGGCACAGGTAAGAAATTATTTCAGTTCATTTTGCGGTATTTTTGTTTATATGCAAAAAATGTTTATTTTGACCACTAAAATTATTTAGAGTTAATTTAAAAAAAATTTCTGTTTAATAGTTGATGTGATTGCATAATATTTTACATTAGGTCCCAGCTCTGATCACACCACTGGCAAAGGTAAATACATTTTCATTGAGACCAGTAGTCCACGAAAACCTAACGATACAGCTGTAGTTGTCTCCCCAACGATTAAGTCTGATGGCGACTACTGTCTGATATTCTGGTATCACATGTATGGACCCCACGTGAACACCCTGCGTGTCTCTTCACAGCCAGTTAGTGCCACACCCTTCACCATCTTTGAGAAAACAGGCAAGTAACACATATTTTGTAAATGATGTTTGCATTCTGGTGAATTAATGTATTTACATGTAGAATATCTCGCTATAGGTACACAGGACAACAAGTGGTACAAGGCTCAAGTGAATGTGAAGGAGAGAGCACCTTACAACATCCTGTTTACTGGTGTCAGAGGTGTCAGCTACCAAGGTGACATTGCCTTGGATGATATTTCACTCTACACTGGTAGATGCTCTAGTTCTCAATGTAAGTACTATCTATGTGATGTTACAATAGTGTAGACTGATGCAAGCATTCAATGAAATAAAGTATAACGCAAGTTTTTCTTATTGCTTTGCACTTTTTATGATGAAAAGTTAATCAATCTTCTTGAAGGATTCTAGAAACAGCTTGCAAGAAACCATGGTGCTATAAATTAGATATAAAACTTTGAGTTGGCTTCATTATAATGGAGGCAATATTTGCCTTTGGGCCAGTTTAATAAATTATCAAATTAAAAAAATGAAAAACTTGCTCCAAAATGCCAAACAACACATTTGCTATTATGGAGGGAGAAGCTTGTGCACTTTCAATCCTAGAATCTCTTACAAACTGTATTTGTTACCAAAAACGATAACATGTTATCACAAGTGGATAACAGCTAGTTGTAGAAAAATTGCATATTTTACGAGAAATGGTCCGGTTGTAAATTTGGAGTTGTTTCCTTTTGGGGAAATGACTTTGGTATGCTGCATATGGTTTCTGGAAGTGCATGCAACTCCTATCGGCGCAGACTCTATAGTTGATTAATTACCATGTTACTGTAGCGCCATCTACACTATGCACATTTGAGTCGGCAGATCTATGTGGCTACGTGCAGGACAAAAAGGATGATTTTGATTGGACGCAACAGAGTGGTGGAACTAGGTCATTTAATACTGGACCTAGCAACGACCATACCTACGGCAGTAATAAGGGTAGGTAACGGCAGTGTAACCCACGCATGAATGACCTTTATCATTGGTACTCAGGCTATACAAACTAACTCATATATTCTTACGATTAGGTAAATACCTGTATATCGAAGCAACTGGCAAAAAGCAAAACACCAAGGCTAGACTTCGCTCACCAGTCATAGCTAGAAGAAATGGTGCCTGTGTACAGTTCTGGTATCACATGTATGGCACTGGCACAGGCAACCTCACTGTAAGTTGTTTTGTATTAAGGAACTGAGGCTTGTGTTTGAAGCTACAAGTTAGACTATATAGTGACTGGTGACTAGCTGCCACAACATATACACTTAACTAAATGAATGTGTAGACTGTGTTTTCTCACCTGGCCACACGCTTATTTTGTAGATTTATTCCCGATCTGGAGATCAGTTGAGTTTCCCTGCTTGGCAGCGGACCGGTGACTCAAGAAAAGACATGTGGCAGCGAGGTTTAGCTAACATGCCCCGGCAGACAGGTAGCTGGGAGGTTGTGTTCGAAGGTAAGTGCAGGAATAAATGAGACTAGTGTATGTACATGGTCATAATTAGCTTGAGTTCTATCTTGTATTGCACGTGTGTGTAGGTACGGTGGGACCGAGCCCGTACAGTGACATAGCCATTGATGATGTGGTTGTCACTGACGGGGCTTGTGGAGACCCTACTGACTGTACTTTTGAGTCAGGGCTCTGCTTGTGGGCCAATGAAAAAACTAACGATGACTTTGATTGGCTGATTGGAATGGGCTCCACCAAATCTCTGTTTACTGGACCGAGTGTAGATCACACCCTAGGAACTGACAAAGGTAACCGCGTTAATTCTTTGTTTGACTTCTGTGTTTATGTATGAGTTCTACATACATGCTTGACACCTGTGTCTATGTACAAATTCCATGTCTATTTCACAGGCTCATACATATTCATGGAAGCTTCTAGTCCCAGGAAGGCAGGTGAAGGTACCAGACTCATCAACAACCAAGTGAAAGTTTCCTATGCTAGTTGTCTCAAATTCTGGTACCACATGTACGGGCAGGCAATAGGCACCCTCGCAGTTTACGATAACACCAACAGTCCTCCTAAGCTATTGTGGGCTCAATATGGAGACAAACAAGATCAGTGGTATGATGCATGGGTGAGTGTGACCTTGACCTTAAGCATTGAAAGTGTGACCTTGACCTCAAGTGTGGGAAGTGTGAACTTTTACGCTATAAAATAATGTACATGTGGGTGTAGATAGATTTATCTCCATCATATTCTTGTGCACTTACACACAAATATACACTATTCAGTTATGCATTCATCTGGAATATTGTTTTCTGGCAATCCTCGTTCAAATATTTACTAAAATTTATCGTTATGTTTTTGCTAAGGTTGATATTCACGCTGCAGATTCACAATTCTCAGACCTAGAGCAGTTTGTGTACAATAGACAATTTTCTATTTGTCAGATATAAAGTAATGACTTGAATGATTTCAGGTGCCGATCTCTAGTCAAGTTACCTCCCTCATGTTGGAGGCAACGGTTGGACAAAACCATCGTGGTGACATCGCTATAGATGATATATCGCTTTCATCTGCTTCGTGCCAATGTGAGTAAGCCTGGATGTATTGTGTACTTTAGACCTGTTCACACTTGTATATTATATAACTATGTTGTACACTTGTATACTAAATATCTATATTAGAACATTTTGTGAAATGTAGTGTTTTTTGTTTTCTTTTAGTGAAACCTGCAAAGATAGAGTTACCTCCTACCACCACCCCCGTTGCTATAACAACAAAACAGCCCTTTGGTGTGTCATCAGTATCAGAAATCAATACACAATATTTATTAGCAGAATGTTGTATCATGTTAACTTATTATATTATTAACCATCCCTCTCTTTACAGTTTCAAATTCAAAGTTTGACTGTGACTTTGAGAAGGACCTGTGTCAGTGGACTCAGTCTAAAGCAGATAGGTTTGATTGGACAAGAGCACAGGGTCCCACAAACAGTGCTTCCACGGGCCCAGTTGTGGACCACACGCTAGGAAACAGTGAGTTACGCTCGCTTGTATCTACATATGCTCTTTGATTTGCTATAGAACTGTGGACAGAGTTTACTCTACCGTTATGTTTACAGGCAAAGGCTACTATGTCTATGTGGAGGCCTCTTCACCAAACAACAACGGTGACAACACCAAACTTGTTTCACCATCTCTCACAGGAAATAATAGTCCTCAGTGTCTCAATTTCTGGTATCACATGTACGGGCCGCAGATCGGTACCCTCAACCTTTATGTATTGGTATGTATGGCTAGCATACTCATTAGCACACTACTGATCATTCCAGCATCAGACGATTAAATGGTTTCTTTTCCGCTGTAGGACAAAGGTGTAGTGAAATACACTGCCTTCCAGAAGAATGGCACTCAAGGAAATGTATGGAAAAAGGCTACGATTTCATTGCCAGCATACAAGGACCTCTCCCTCATGTTTGAAGGACTTGTAGGCTCTGGTTACCGTGGCGATATAGCCCTGGATGATGTCTCGGTTACTGTTGGGGCTTGCTTTGGAGATACTGGTATGTTTGGGGGATTGTCTTTTCTTTTTTAGTGTTATTTTTATGTTTTTAATACTTTCTGCTATAAAATTTGTAAGCAATTGTTTTGCGATAATAATATTGACAGAGAAAGTATAAACATTTGTGCGTACACAATACATTTAGGCAAAGGACCTTGCGATTTTGAAAGAAGTACGTGCGGATGGGGACAAGACACCACTGATGACTTTGACTGGAGTAAAAACCAAGGAGCTACACCATCTCGATTCACCGGTCCATCTGTAGACCATACAGTAGGGAGCGCTAATGGTGAGTGGATTGTTGCATAGCTGTATTTGATTCGTGCTTTTGGTCCAATTGAAGTCAGCGTCTCTATTATTAAAGTTTGGTTCTGTCAAAGCTAACATAATCTAGCCATGGCACTTGGAGATCCCACAATTCCACCCCATTAGTTATTTCTTCTGCACAATCACGACTTGCATTGTGATTCAGGCACGTACCTGTTCATTGAGACTAGCGTACCTCGGAAGACTGGAGACACAGCTCGTCTCATCAGTCCCACCATGGTACCTGCAGTCGGTGACCAGTGCTTCACCTTCTGGTATCACATGTATGGAGTACATATTGGCAGCCTCAAAGTCAGCGTACGACAGCTCACTGACAAGGGCAATGGTACTCTTACCTGGTCTAAAGCAGTGGCTGAAGGCAATCGGTGGGAGAAAGGGCAGGCAACTATACGTGCCCAAACTAAACAGTATCAGGTAATCACTGAGGCTAAACAAGCAATGTCCTCATTCATATTTCGTTAGAAGCACCATAGAATTGATTATAAAAGTTTCATTTTTAAATGACAGAAAAGGATTCATTGTAAATTCCTTTTGTGGAGTTTAATTTTTTCAAAGTAATTTTTTCGTCAGTGTATAACATTATAATAATAATTTTTATTTACATGTCCATAAAAGTTTATTATTCTCCCTAACTGTTTATTATTATTTAGCACCCTAAGATGCTACATGAGTGTATAATGTGTTTCCAATGATGGCTTCTACTTGTTACTATTCAAACTGCATGTACACATAGCGATCGCTTTGCAATTAACTTAGCGATTGCTTGATTTAGCAGCTTCTGTTTCCGGAGAAATTGCTAAGTAATCGCTAATATTTCATTTGAGGTTATCGCCAGGTTTTGTTAAAAATCAAAAAATCGCTAGCTAAGTCATTGATCAGCCAATCACCGCGCATAAATTTACTACCACCGATCCCAATAGTATTATGTCAGCTGCACCTTCCCGACCTATCAGCGATCATATATCAGTTCGTAGGCTATAGTTTGTAACAGCGAGTTTGGCCAGAGCCAATGAAGAATGGAAAGTTGTAAAAAATTGCACAACTTTGGAGAAAGATTTCCCGTATCCCTAAGGAAAACCGCTAGCGCCATCGATATATGTACATGATGAGACAATAATTTGCCATAAACATCAATTTAAGATCTTTGCCATTTTACCATTTTGCTACTTTTCTTGACTTTGTTTTTTTGCTGGAGAATACGTCTTTAGACTTACATAAAAAGGAAATCTTTAAAAAACGACATTGCCCAAGGGGTGCATGAATATTTGATCAAATCTGAGAAAAAAAATTGATGTTTTAGTCTGAAAATATCTGTTTAAAGTAAAATTCATTCACCAACACAAACAATTAAAAGTGAAAGCAGTGAGAGTAGACTGATTCTAAGTTTTTCTAGATCTGCGAATTTATTTTGTAGAAGTGATATAAACAGTTTTTGAACATACCTTGCATGTCTATTTGCACTCTTTCCTTTTGCTAATGTTGGTTGATCCCTCCTACCGTAACGAACACCGCTGCCTGCTGTCTGTAGATACTGATAGAAGGGACTAAAGGTTTAGGTATTGCTGGAGATATAGCCATAGATGACCTTGACATATCTCCTGGAGCATGTCCCCAGCCAGGTAAGAGATACAACATATTGGGTGCTTCTATAGAAAGGTTAGCTCCTGTTCCTTAACTCATTGTTGTGGTGCTGTTAAAGGGGACTGTGATTTTGAGAAGGACGCCTGCACCTGGTACAATCTTAGAAGCGGTGATGAGTTTGATTGGATCAGAGGCAAAGGCACTACTTCCTCTTCTTTCACTGGACCAAGTTTTGATCACACAACCAGCAAAGGTGACATTTCAACTAATTTACACAAATCGCTTCTTTTGTTTATTTTGTTATTTCTCCCAACGTTGACTCATTCGGTTGCATTTATTGATGTTATATTTTTTTTATTAAGAGTCTGAAAATAACTTTTTGCTGTCTCAGACGTAGTATTTTATGTAGCTGTTGAGTTTTGCTGTTTGCTTACAGGAAGTTATCTATTTATTGAGAGCTCTTCACCTAGGAAGGTCGGAGACCGAGCTAGGATTTATTCGCAAACGTTCCAACCAGTAACTGGCATACAGCCAAGATGTATGAGCTTCTGGTACCACATGTATGGTACAGATATTGGAGTGCTCAGGGTGTATGTGATGGATGCCTCCAAACCTGCTGGTATGTTTACTTTGTTTGCTAACTTGTGACTAGCTGTGCTCCAGCCTCTACACTCACCCACAATAAACTGGGCTTGTGCTTGTACCAGCCCGCATTCGTGTACCAAATTCAGTATGAAACACAGTCTAAATTAGCCAAGTTTTTTTGTCAGATTTTTGTGATTTAGAAAAAGCAAAAGAGGTTTACAGTTACTTGGAGTCAACCATATTTGTGTCGCTTTGGTTTTGTGAAGAAAAAATAAAATCTGGAATAGATGGTTTGAGCATGTTTTGAGTTGGTTCTCACATCAACTGTTCAGCATTGCTCAATCAGCTCACACCTGTCATTGCAGTGTATATTTGACAAGTTTTTGAGGAGTTGTCTTACATGTATAATTATGAGAAGAGAAGGCAACTCTTTTTAGCAAGAGAAAAGTTACCCAAGAGAAAGCGACTGACACTTTTGTTGTTTGCATGCTGTAGGCAACATGACCAAGTACTGGGAACTGACTGGAGACAGAGGAGATTCTTGGTTCAATGGAGTGCTGCCGACATGGAGTACCACCCCTTACAAGGTACAGTTAACCTTTTTAACATATTACAGTGAACCTCTTCAGACCTTCTACTGCTTTTCTCTTTGAACTGCAATGACTGATAGATATCACAGAAAGCATAATCTCTTCCGTGAGGAGTTGTGTAGTTGTACAGACTCGCCAACCAACCACCCCCTGTCGTGTATGTTTTAGATTGTGATAGAAGGGGTGAGGGGCAAGAACTACAAGAGTGATATAGCAATTGATGACATCACTTTCAGCGACAAGATGTGTAGCGTTCAACCATTTGATGCAATCACCACCAACGTACCCACCTCACCTTTGGCCTCTGTATCACCTTCCCCTATTTTCTCAACCACCACATCAGGTGAGGAGATTTACCTGCTTGATATCTGGTATTACTTGATTTGTTGACAACTTGGAGTTTTATCAGGAAAAAATATAAAATGCTTTTTGAAGATTGCATTGCCTTCTATAAGATGACACAGATAATGGACGCGTGCTCTGGATGTCACGTATTGCTGTCTAAGCTGATGTCCGACTGCTGTTGTAGTGCCAAGCATTGCTGACTGCAACTTTGAGAAAGATCTTTGCACATGGAAACAATCCAAAGACGACAAGTTTGATTGGACATACAGGAAGAGTGGAGACAGAAGTGATAGGATAGCACCAACCAATGATCACACAACCAACAGCGGTACGTTTGTTTGGTGCCAAACTTGCAGGTTTGGCAATTAATTGTTAATTATGAAAAACACTGCCCATGATTTGTGGAATAAGCTGTTCTCACAAATACATGCTTGGTTACTATCAGCTCTAGCTGGGTTATAGACAAAGCCTGTGTACCTATGCATATTCTATCGGTAGTGAGGGGAGCTTACATATACAGCAAAGCTTCGGTCTTCCGCCGAGTGAATGACACAGCTAGAATAGAGTCAGTCACTCTTGGAATATCTAAAGGAACTTGCGTATCCTTCTGGTACTACATGTACGGCACCAGTGTACATACACTTACACTATACACAAGCTCTCAAGGCTCCAAGGTAGGTCAAGGCCAACCTACATACACCCTTACTCGTCGAGCTGTGCGTGTAGTGAGATGTATTGTGTTATTGTTGTAGACACTAACCAGTCAATGGACTCAAACAGGTACATTTGGTAACAGATGGAACAAAGCTCAAGTAAACATTGTGAGCAACAACCCCTACAAGGTAATATAGGGTTGGATCTAATGCCTAGCCTGTGTTCTGTTGCATCATAGCTGGTGTTGTATTATCGTATGTGTTTATTTTTCCTATCGCACAGTTGGTGTTCGAGACATTGCGAGGAGTTGTCTACCGAGGAACTGTGGCCCTAGATGATATCCATGTGTCATTTAGCCCGTGTTCTGTCTCATCAGGTTGGTGTTATTTTTTATTTCGATTTACTTATTTATCTGTACAGGATATATAGAAGTTTGACGAGTTGTTCTGGTCAAATATTGGAATGTGATTTCATTCCTGTATTCAGACAGCAATGGATAAAGACCTGGAATGAAAGTTGACAAAGTTATCGAGAAAAAATTTAATTGAAGTGTCAAAATTAATTCCTGGTGACATATATACTGACATTTCAACTTTGTCGTAAGTATATGAAAAATTTTCACATTCATCAGAGGAGACAACTCCTGGATTGAATGTCAAACTGAAAAATTAAGGCAGAATTATTGAAAAACATTTTCTCTACAGCATTGTCAACATTCATTCCAGGTCTTTCGATGCCCATTTCAGGAGACATTTATTTCATTCCATTTGTCGGCATTCTCTCCTGTCTGCGTTCAATCCAATCCCCAATCTGATCACTGTTCTTCTGGATTTAATAATTAATAGCTAGCAGTTAAATTATCTTATAATAGTGCTTACACTACTTTCTATCACCACAAACCGTACCAATACTTTTTGTTGCAGCGATGAAATGTGACTTTGAGGATCGTAAGATTTGTGGATACACCCAACCCAAAGCTGTTGATAATTTCGACTGGTCCTGGTCTAGCAAGGGTACATCATCTGGTGGGACTGGACCTAGCCAAGATCACACATATGGCACCAGTAGAGGTGAGTTTATCTACCACATGTATAGCTCTAACTGAGGTTTTAATGCTTCCCGGTACCAAGTCCGTTTTGGTTGAGGCAGCGTTTTGTGTCAAAAATAACTTACTAAACATTGTGCTGTGCCATCTGAGTTAACCATGATTAATCCTGACTTTATAAATAGGTAAATCCACCAATTGTCAGAGACAATTGGTGGATTTACCTATTTGCCTGTCAATTGTCTCATCTCTATCGCAAAAATTCTCTAACATATTTTGCGCCTGTATTTGAAAATATCAATTTTCAACGTGCTCTTGCAAAACTAGTTATTTATTTATAAAAATTATCAGTGCGCACCAACAGAAATAATAAAAAGCGAAAGTGATGTAATTTTTCATTTGAGATAAATCATCATAAAGACACCATTTTAGTGCATTTCACTATTACTTTCCCAGGATGTGATGTCATTATTGAATGTCACATTATAGGTCACTACATGTACATCGAGGCGAGCTATCCAAGAAAGACAGGAGACAAAGCGTTCTTGTACACACCGTCCCTCACCTCGACCAATGCCAAATGTCTACAGTTCTACTATCATATGTATGGACAAACCATTGGCTCCCTCAGCGTCTACCTATCACAAGTATGTACTATCGCGTTATTCGCTGTCAACGCTTGTCTCGTCTGCTTGCTTTCACTCCCTTGAGCTTTGTACTTCAGAAAGTTGTGTTTGAAAGTCTTAAACAGTCTCATGAACCCTTTTTGCAAAAGAACTTTGGGTAC
The DNA here is from genome assembly GCA_945261195.1 of Cryptosula pallasiana. Classification (NCBI taxonomy): domain Eukaryota; kingdom Metazoa; phylum Bryozoa; class Gymnolaemata; order Cheilostomatida; family Cryptosulidae; genus Cryptosula; species Cryptosula pallasiana. The sequence goes on along the minus strand of OX183133.1, from coordinate 46,589,132 downwards.
TGAGATATAGCGAAACACAATTTCTGTACCCCATGGCCATGACTATCACTTGCTTTATCAATCATAATGAATATTATATGCTTTTTGCAGTCTTCCAAGTTGCAGAAACTGTGGACGATGAAGGGAGATCAAGGTAACAAATGGACACAAGCACAAGTTTCATTGACCTCTGCTTATTCAGGACCATTTAAAGTAATGTTTGAAGGCATCACTGGCTCTGGTGCCAGTGGAGACATCGCTATCGATGATGTTGTAATCAACAGCCAAGCCTGCTCCACTCCAGGTAACACCAAGTTAGTAGTAGAGCTACAGCGTCAGCAGTTAGTAATAGGGCTACAGCGTCAGCAGTTAGTAATAGGGCTACAGCGTCAGCAGTTAGTAATAGGGCTACAGCGTCAGCAGTTAGTAATAGGGCTACAGCGTCAGCAGTTAGTAATAGGGCTACAGCGTCAGCAGTTTGTAGTAGGGCTACAGCGTCAGCAGTTTGTAATAGGGCTACAGCGTCAGCAGTTTGTAGTAGGGCTACAGCGTCAGCAGTTTGTAATAGGGCTACAGCGTCAGCAGTTTGTAATAGGGCTACAGCGTCAGCAGTTTGTAGTAGGGCTACAGCGTCAGCAGTTTGTAATAGGGCTACAGCGTCAGCAGTTTGTAGTAGGGCTACAGCGTCAGCAGTTAGTAATAGGGCTACAGCGTCAGCAGTTTGTAATAGGGCTACAGCGTCAGCAGTTAGTAATAGGGCTACAGCGTCAGCAGTTTGTAATAGGGCTACAGCGTCAGCAGTTTGTAGTAGGGCTACAACGTCAGCAGTTTGTAATAGGGCTACAGCGTCAGCAGTTTCACTGAAATTCTAATTAAGAACGCTTCATGACCTCCTAGAACTATGATTTATATCTTGCGCTGCAATGTTTAAATTTAATAAGTCTAAACATTGCTTACAGTTTTTTAGTTGCTGTTTTTGAAGTTTAATTGTATTAAAATATTTTCTAAACTGACATGATAAATTTTTTGGAATATTTTCATTTTGGAGGCACTTCTTTATACTACAGCTTGCCATACGTCGTAAGTCACTTATCATCTACCATCTGCCACATGTTGCTTGTCACCTGCCATGTATACATCTGCCACATGTCGCTTGTCACCTGCCATGTATACATCTGCCACATGTCATTTGTCACCTGCCATGTGTACACCTGCCACATGTCATTTGTCACCTGTCATTTGTGCACCTGTCCCATGTTATTTGTCACCTGTCAAGTATACACCTGTCATATATCATTTATTATCAATCAGACCACATCTGTTATTTAAAAACATCTCTGACCACCTTTCATTGAACATTTAACATTTGGCCTGTAAAACTTGTCATATGTTGTCTAGTTTGACTCTCTAACATAACAACATTCGGTACATTGCCCAGGCGATTGTGATTTCGAGAACGGCTTATGCACATGGACTCATGTTAGTGGCTTAGACAAGTTTGATTGGTTGCTTGGCAAAGGAACAACAGGCAGTGCCTTCACTGGTCCAACATCTGATCACTCCAAGGGAGATGGCTCAGGTGAGGGCATTCGATACTCTCTAACAGCAGGAATGCAGTATATTGCAGTGTGTGGGCTCGATTTGTACTAGCATCACAATCCTCTAACGAGTGACTTAACAAGTCTGCTCATCTTGTTTTCTAGGTCAATACCTGTTTATTGAAACCAGCCAGCCGAGAGTGCCACAAGACACAGCATGGATAAGAAGTCAGTGGTTTGACAGCTCAAACAGGTGCATGTCGCTCTGGTATCACATGATTGGTGCACACATCGGGTCTCTGAACATCTACCAGGAGGTGCAAGGATTGCCTAAATCTCTTGTCTGGTCTCTGTCTGGTCAGACAAAACAGAATAAGTGGTACAACGGCCAGGTGGATCTGCAATCTGTAGACCCTAATATATCTCCTAATGCTATTGGTCGATACAGAGTGAGTAGGCATAGTAACTCTAGTGCTGATTGGTGAAAGGCAATGGTCTGAAAGTTGATTGGATGTGTAATTTCATCCGACTTGAACAATTAGCAAGCATCTAAAGGATCATTAATGTTAATAAAGTCTCATTATCTCACAGGTTATCATAGAAGGAGTGAGAGGAAAAAGCTACCAAGGTGATATAGCCATCGATGACATCACGTTCTCTTCCAGCAAGTGTTCTACTAAACCATCTAATGCCGTGCCTTCAGGTGTAACCACTGGATCCACCACTTCTATTGTGTTGCCTACTACCTCATCACCTATTCCTACAGGTACATCATTGACTTATACATTGTATTTATGGCATAGACTTATACATTGTGTGTATAGTGTGGGCTTATTCATTAAATAGACAGCATAGATTTATGTGTTGTATGTCTAACATAGACTTATATATGCCCAGGCACATCAAAGTATGACTGCACATTTGAGAAGGACTTCTGTGTCTGGCAGTTGGACTCCACTGCTGACTTCAACTTCACCAGAGCCCAGGGACCAACAGGAACCGTTGCCACGGGACCAACAGCTGACCACACTAAGGGAACTGGTGAGCTGTTTGTTGTGTATGGAAGCAAGGCTAGCCTAAGTCATTTAGGGGCTAGCTTGCATTCACGGGGCTGGATTTAGCATTCATTAACTGCCAGTTAGGTTCTTACAAAAAAGAAATATACTGTGTTAAGTTTTGCATTTTCATAGCAATTAAATAGCCGAAATAGCTTAGTTGGGAGAGTGTTCGACTGAAGACCTACAGGTCGCTGGTTCAAACCTGGGTTTTGGCAACCACTTACTTTGGTGGCTGATGCATTATTTTAGGAAAAGTTTGTATGCTTAGGAAAGCATCAGTTTGAAGATGTAAAAATTGATTTTGGTTTTTTGGAGACTACTGATGTCGGAAACCGCTGATATCATGGATCATTGATTTGGTGGGACAACGAGCCCTGTGATTGGGTGTGTGCTTATTTGTACAATTTTGAAACAAATAAAATTTGGGTGATGATCAATTTACTAAAATAAGTCAGTTGGGACCGTGTTACGCTGGGAAATCATGAAATGGAAATAAGGAGTGCAAGTTTTAGCACACCCTTACTGTGGTTCTTCAAGTATTTTTCAATTTATTTTTGTTTTTCTTTTCGAACAGTTTCTCACTTGCTGTAAATCTCATTTGCAGACCAAGGTTACTATGCATACATTGAGTCCTCAAGTCCACGTAAACTGGGAGACAAGGCTCGCCTAGTCAGTCCTAGAATAACTGACGGACAGTCAAGATGTCTGACTTTTTGGTTAGTATGATCTAGTACTGCAACTGAATTTATTAGAAGTCATATTATTTTGGTTTGGAACTGGTGCTTGTTTACACTCTTCTCAGTTCCAGGTTGACTGAACATTACTTTTTTGATAAAGTATGGTATTTAATGCTACAATTGACATGCATCGTAGGTACCATATGTACGGAGCACACATAAACACGCTCAATGTCTATGTACAAACTGGTACCACTTTGGGACAGCAACAATGGGACAGAGTAGGCACCCAAGGCAAACAATGGAACTACGCTAAGATCAACATAAACGCTAAGTCTACATACATGGTCAGTGTTTTGACTTGCTCTCCCAGCTATACGTTGTTCAATCTTGGGTCACTGTTGTCTTAGTAAATGATCAAATCTAGTTTGAGGTTTTCAATATTTTGTTATTTAATCATTGTTTGACCTCTGCCCTGCACAGTTTGTACTAGTATATGATATATAGTGCTACCTGTCGTAGGTGGTGTTTGAGGCCGTGCGAGGGATGGATTATCAAGGAGATATCTCTATAGATGATATAAAACTTAGCCCCGGATCTTGCCCTCAAAAACCGGGTAATTATAACTAACCCCAATAGGTGGTTTTGATTTAAAAACATTTTGCGGCTGACGTCACCTTTAAATCATACAGTCTACCTGCACTTGAGGTACATTGTGGAGGTTATTGTTGGTTATTGTGGTACATTATGTACGTTACTGTGGTACATTATGTAGGTTATTGTGACTTTGAGACTGACATGTGTGGATACCAGCAGTCATCTACAGACGATGCTGACTGGATACGTCAAGCTGGCAGCACAAAGTCAACCAGCACTGGACCTGGTATGTGATATCTATTCTCTGAACTGTGAAGTCAAACTCCCTCTTGCACCAAAAGAGTTCTATATTCTTTTTCCACTGATACTGCTACTTATTATTTACAGGAGTTGTCCTTCATGCATGCACCGCTGGGAGTTATCCCCCATGTATGTGTTACGTTGTAGGTGCCGATCACAGTATGCAAACTGTCCAAGGGTATTATATATACATGGAGACTAGTGGGAGGAAGGTGAACGACACTGTAGAGCTCATTGGTCCATCGACCGTAGCAAAGAAGTCTTCAATTTGTGTGACCTACTGGTATCACATGTACGGCGATCATGTGGGAACCCTCAACCTCTTCAACGGTTACGGTGAGTGCATGTGATTACTTTAAATCCGATGTATTGAGCAATTTCAATTTTGGAAAGATTCCATTTTTTGTCAGCAGTTCCTCTGTATTTTGATACTCCCAATTCTACTGCACAATTAAGTTATAGGTCAAGTAGGTACAAGAGGTAGTTAAAAGTTTGTGCATTTCGTCATTTTATATGCAGGTAATCCTAGCGCTGCTGGAAGGAAGCTTGTTTGGTCACGAAGCTTTGACCTTGGAAGGAGATGGCAGCGCAACAAGGTGACCATGTACCCGGACAGCGCTACAAAGAAGTACTCGCTAGTGTGGCAGGCGGTAAGAGGTAGTGGGTACAGAGGAGACATTGCATTGGATGACATTCAGATTGACGATGGAGACTGCCCAGACAGCAGTAAGTGAGCGTTAACATTGCACGTGAGACAACTCCTACAAGCATGTTACTAGTTCATTGGTTGATATGGTCTATCGATTTTTAGCGATATGTGACTTTGAGAAGGATCGATGCGGCTGGGAGCAGATACCAAACAATGAAGATGATTTTGATTGGATACAAGGTGGAGGCTCCACAAGGTCATCTGGTACTGGACCAACATCTGATCATACCAGGGGCACTTCTATTGGTCAGCTTAATCTCCTTTATTAGCACTGTGTGTTTTTGAGTCACGTTTTTTAACTTTGCTAGTAGGTTAAATATGAAACTATTAATGTATTAAAAATGCATTTTATGTATAGTTGAATAGTCTGTGTACTGTTTTGCAGGCAAGTATATGTATATAGAGTCAAGCTCACCAAGAGTGAATGGTGAACGAGCCAGACTAGCCTCTAAGTGGTTTTCTCCAAATGCATTTAAAAAGAACGGTGCTTGCCTCGACTTCTGGTATCACATGCGTGGTGTGGATATAGGCAGTCTTAATATCTACATTAGGCACAGATATCAAAACACTACAGCAGTGCTTGTGAGTATAGCTTCAGTAAGAAGGATTTGTTTTTCAAAAGATTATTTTTGCTTGAGTATTGGTCGATGTCTAATATGACATCTCATTCCTGTAGGCATCGAGGGACAGACCAGCTGAGGCTATGATATGGACTTTAAGCAACGATCAAAGCAACCAGTGGTTGACTGGCCAGACTGGTGTATCCTCAAGATATACATCTCAGCCATTTAGGTTCGTGTTTGAAGGAACCATCGGCAGAGGCTGGCAAGGTAAATACTGTCTCAACACGATGGGCTTTGTGAAAATTGAGAACATGACAGATGGACAAATAAATTTGCCAATTTTTTTCTTAAGTCTGATTTTTTATGATTTATTGCTGTCGTAGGTGACATAGCTATCGATGACATAGGAGTCACTCCCGGCTCATGTTTGAATGTGCCACAGATCAGTGACCCTGCAGCGGTTGGTCTAACTGTTTCTGGATGCTCATTTGACACTGCCATCTTGTGTGATGGCTGGACAAACAATAACTGGACTATCAGTAATTTCTCCACGCCGTCTGCTAACACCGGCCCATCTGTGGACCACACCGGCAATGGAGGCTTCTATGCCTTTGCTGAGTCTTCACAACCCTACAGGACGGGTGACAAAGCAGTGCTCACTTCTCAACGTCTCGTCGGTATCTCTAAAGGAAACAATACAGGAGTCTGCGTTGAATTCTGGTATGTTTCATTTCTTTCTTTGTGGTTATACAGTAGCAGAACTATTTGAGGATAAAACTGCCGCATTAGGAATTGATCTTATCTCTTACTTGATTCAACTTTGTTTTTGTCAGTAAAAATCAATGTTAATAGAACAGTACTCATTTACTAGCAGCTTTGTTGTGTTGAAGGTATCACATGTATGGACCACACATCGGCACTCTAAATGTGTTTGTGGATACATACGCACAGCAGAGACCACGATGGACCAAGACTGGAACTCAAGGAAACAGATGGAAGAGAGGAAGCTTCTTTATTGACTCCCTCTATGAGTTTTCGGTTAGCTTTGAGGCAGTTAAAGGACGTGGGTGGTCTGGAGATATAGCTGTAGATGACATCAGTGTGAGTTGCTTTTTAGCACCTGTCACACATGTCAGTTTGCATTCCATATACCTATTGTGCTGTAAATGTTGTCAGCCATCTTTGACAGGTCCTGGCTGCATCAATGTCGATATATTATTATTTTCTATTATTAGCAGTTTGAAATGGCACCATCTTTGCTGTCTAGATTAGTTTCGCTTCTTTATCAACGTTTTATATAGAATGATTTATCTTTTAGACTTTTTAAATTTTTTATGGAATACTTTACTCAGTATGATTGTACCAAGCAATTTTATTCTGTGTGTACAGTTTAGCTATGGACGCTGCAAACGGGTGAGCGAGTGTTCATTTGACTTTGACCTGTGTGGTTGGACCCAAGACAGCACCGATGATTTTGATTGGACAAGAAATGCTAACTCAACCTACTCCCAGAACACCGGACCAAGTAAAGATCACACAGATGGGGCTATCACGGGACATTACGTCTTCATCGAAGCTTCTCGTGAGTAGACAACTCCCAACCAGCGCTGTATGATATTTCACTGAGCTCCGCCTGCTCACATTTGGTTATTGAATTTTTTGTTTAGAGCCAAGAAAGTTTGGTGAGGTTGCTAGATTGATCAGCCCGGAGTACAGAGGTTTACAGCCTCAGTGCCTGCAGTTTTGGTATCACATGTACGGTAGTGGTGTGGGTACCCTCAAGGTTTATAGTCAGACATCTAGTAGCAGACCTCGCAAGATTGGCAGTGATCTTTTCAATCAGACAGGAGATATGGGCAATAAGTGGAAAATAGCTCAAGTATCGCTTCCTAGAGCATACATGGCTCAGGTAGGCAATGAGAAATGTGGGTTACAGAATAGACATGAGCTACCTACCATTATTGATAAGAGTTTGGGTTACTTATTGCTCCATTCCTGAATGTAGGCGGTGTTTGAAGCCAGTATAGGCCGAAACTATCAGGGAGATATCGCTATCGATGATGTGCAGATGAACCCTGGCACATGTCCAACACCAGGAGCATGCACGTTTGAGAACAACTGGTGTGGCTATCGCAATAGCAGGAGCGATGACTTTGATTGGATGCTCGGCAGCGGAGGAATGCCCAACTATTACTTTGGACCAAAGACTGACCACACAACCAACCTACCTGCAGGTAAACTATTTTAGTAGTTAGTAAAACTAGTTAGTTGTCAATTGACCACCTGCAGCGGACCAAAGTCTATTTATTCTTGTGGCAGGTCATTACTTGTATGTACCAAGTGCTGGCAGAGGAAGAACTGGGTCTGCATTGGCCGAACTTGTTAGTGATGAGATAACTCCCAAAACTAAGGATAGCGAATGCTTGCAATTCTGGTAAGTGGCTTTCTAACAGTGCATTGTTATCACTTAACGCGTTAGCAAGGGATGATAATTCCTTGAAATTTATGTGCAGGTATCACATGTATGGAGTTGGTACAGGTAATCTTACAGTGCTCACCAGAACTCTCTCTGGTGCCAACCAGACTCTCCAAGTAATCAACGGGAACCAAAGGCTAAATGTGTGGAAACAGGCTACAGTAAGTTATATAACATATATGATACTTACTCAGATGTTGGGGTGTGAGTCCAAGCGACTTACTACTTTTGTCTCACCTCCGCAGGTTACATACAATATGACTGAAGAATACCAAGTGATATTCCAAGCTGTCACGACTTATCAAAAAGTATATGTCAATATAGCCATAGATGACATCAAAGTATCATCTGCTGCTACGTGTCAAAAAGTGACACCCTCTATCACTACACGAGCACCTGTTACAGCCACTGCTCCTCCATCTCCATTGGACTGTGACTTTGAAAGTGACACTTGTCTCTGGGTTATTGATTATTCAACAGGTAAATTGTTTGAGGTTGACACATGCCACAGTTGGCATTGAACTTTATGCTTAGTTTGCCACTACTTGTTAAATGTTTTCAGCCAGACATCTGGCTGACAGTCACAGGTGGCCTGTGTATGGTATATTTGCTTCACCTAACTAATGAAAGACGATGTTTGTGTCCGAATATACTTCAGTTTAACGCTAATGAGATTCCTGTAAGGTGTATCCACTGCAGGCACTCCTTGGCGCAGACAACGACGCGGTACCTCTAGCTCAGGAACTGGACCTTCCAGTGATCACACCAAACAGAATAGCCTTGGTTACTACTTGTACATTGAGACATCATTGACTGGAAATAACTCTATAGCTAGACTGGCCTCCCCTGCTCAGACCAAGTCAGATACGCAATGTATGTCCTTCTGGTACCACATGTACGGGGCTCATATCAACCAGCTGTCAGTCAGGTATTTAACTAAAGGTGTTATAGTTCACTACAAAGCAAGCGCATCATGCCTTGGTTGGGTGCTTTGTCTAGCTGTGAGACTCTTGTTCATTTAGCTACATGGGAGTTGGAGGCCAGTCCCCGCCCCTGTGGAAACAGTCAGGTACCCAAGGAGATCGCTGGTTTCAGGCCTCTGTCAATATAGGTCCTTTGAATGGAGACAAGGTGCGTCTGCTGTTTTATCGTTATTTGTTGTGGCAGCATAGAGTGATACACATTGAGCATTGTACATAGAGTGATGTACTTGGAGCGATTTACATAGACTGTTGTACATAGAGTGTTGTGCATATAGTGACGGCTATAGAGTGCTATCTATAGAGTGATGCTATAGAGTGGTGCCCATAGAGTGATGCCTATAGAGTGGTGCTGTCCATAGAGTGATGCCTATAGAATGGTGCTGTCCATAGAGTGATGCCTATAGAGTGGTGCTGTCCATAGAGTGGTGCCTATAGAATGGTGCTGTCCATAGAGTGATGCCTATAGAATGGTGCTGTCCATAGGGTGACGGCTATAGAGTGCTATCTATAGAGTGATGCTATAGAGTGGTGTCCATAGAGTGATGCCTATAGAATGGTGCTGTCCATAGAGTGGTGCCTATAGAATGGTGCTGTCCATAGAGTGATGCCTATAGAATGGTGCTGTCCATAGAGTGATGCTTATAGAGTGGCGCTGTGCATAGAGTGATGCCAATAGAGTGGTGTTGTCTATAGAGTGGTGCCTATAGAGTGGTGTTGTCCATAGAGTGATGCCTATAGAATGGTGCTGTCCATAGAGTGATGCCTATAGAGTGGTGCTGTGCAAAGAGTGATGCCTATAGAATGGTGCTGTCCATAGAGTGATGCCTATAGAATAGTGTTGTACTCTGTAGATTGCTATTGAGGCAATGAGCGGTGACGGTTGGCAAGGAGACATAGCTATTGATGACATCAAGTTTACCCCTGGCTCCTGTCCACAGATTGCAGGTAAGTGCTTGTGTGTACCCGCATTACTGATTGGAGACTGTAATTAAAGGTAAAACTAACCTATCATCAATTCAAGACACCAAATAAATGTATGCTTGAAGAATGAAACTTGTTGCGTTTCAGGAAAGTGTACTTTTGAGGATTCCAACCTCTGTGGTTTCGCTCAGATGAACAGAGACGATTTTGATTGGACGCGACAGTCGATGTCGACAGGATCCTTTGGTACAGGGCCATCATCTGACCACACGTACAGTACAGCTAAAGGTAACGCACTCAATAGCGATGTTTCGCTTCATTTGATTTGATATAATAAGTAACTGAGCTCTGATTGGCTGACTCGGTCATGTGATATTCTCTTCCCAGGTTACTACATGTTTGCTGAGGCTTCTAGACCGAGAAAGAGTGGAGATGTAACGAGACTGATATCTCCCAAGTATCCACCTACTACTGGAAGTTGTGTTAAGTTCTGGTATCACATGTACGGCAAAGGTAAATGATTGTATTCATACACCTTGTACTAGTTACCTGTTATATAAAAGCATGCCACTCATTTTCTATGTCTATTAATGTTGTATGCAGGCACCGGCAGTCTTAATCTATACACCACAAGTAACGGGCTCCTCTCATCCCAACAGAAGTCTATCTGGTCGTACACCGGTGACAGGGGAGATATTTGGGTGCCTGCCAAAGTCACTGTCAAGGCACCAACTATATGGCAGGTGTGAGCAAGTTGTTGCATGTTCTAGTAGCTACTATTGCATTGTTTGTTATATAGGTGATTTGTACAGTTGTATAAAACTGATGTCTGTTGTTAGGTGGTGTTTGAGGCAGTAATTGGTGCAGACCACACATCTGATATAGCCATAGACGACTTCAGTATTGTCGACGGGCCATGTACCCAACCTCTTTGGTGCTCCTTTGAAGAGGATTTGTGTGGCTATGAGAATGAGGTGTACTTTAAGACTGATAATTTTGATTGGGTCAGAAAGTCTGGAAGTACAAGCAGTTTACAGACAGGACCAAAAACTGATCACACACGGGGAGATTCCATTGGTATGTGCGTTTGATGCAAAAAGTTGTCGGAAGAATTTTAACCACTGGGTTCAGCTTATAGTCATAACCTAAATGCAAATAGTGACTTTTTACTATTTTTGTTTCTTTCATATCCAAACTTTTTTAATAAGTATTGATAATGTTTGCACATAGTACTGCTTTAACCATTGCTAGGTCTCTTGATATATTTTGATTTTAACTTACCGGGTTTTATCACGAGCTTAATCAAATAAATATTTATTTAAATCGATATAACAAACTGTAGAATCGAAATGATATGTAGTGTGCTGTAAATAAAACAAGTTTAATCAAATTGAGAATTTTAAAACTAATTTTTCTGTGGTAACTCAAGTGAGACTATTGGTTAACTAAATGTGGCTTGTTGGTCTAGGGGTATGATTCTCGCTTCGGGTGCGAGAGGTCCCGAGTTCAATTCTCGGACAAGCCCTATTATTTTGTTTTAATATGATTTTCATTAGCTCAAATGCTACTTATTTTACTTTCCTGTATTTCTAGTTAGCAAATTTAACGCTGTACAAATAGTTTCAGTCAAAAAGTCACAATATTATTATAATACATTTTTTCATCTCCAAAGAATTTCTGCGACATTTGTATTGAGATTGCTATTATTTGATTGTAGGCCAATATGTGTACATAGAAGCCAGCTCTCCCAGAAAGGAGGGAGATTATGCCAACCTCTTCTCAGAAACTTATGAAATCAGGAAGTTTGGCCCGCAGCCAGTTGATGAGCTGTGTCTGATCTTCTGGTACCATATGTATGGCAGCGGTATCGGTATGTGTCTATATAATTGATGGTGTGATACTGGTGTGTAATCATATGTGTTAGTGTTTGTACATGTATATGTATATGCTATATGCGTGTCAGCTATATGTATATGTTGTTTTTATTGTAAGGTTCCTTGAATGTAATTCTCAACTGGAAGGAAATCGGTGCATCCGATCCTTTTGCTGCTGAGACTCAAACAGTCTGGACTCAGGCAAAAGACCAGGGTGACAAATGGATTGAACAGCGAATCAGAATTGACCAGCCATATAGAAACTTTGAGGTAACAAACAATTTATAATTATTATATCAACCAACAGGATGGAGTCACTTCAAGTAGTACTCTGCTGATCTGCAAGTTCTAAAACACAAAGTAGCAGCAGCTAGCTGATATGATAAATTGCTAGTCTACGTCACTAGTTGTCGATTGTGGCTTGTTGGTCTGTGGGTATGATTCACTTTTTGGGTGTAAAAGTTCTTGGGTTCGAATCCCGGACATGCTCCAATTTTTTATGTAAAAAATTTGCGAGTTAAACTTTCTGATTCTATTTAGGTGCTGTTCCAAGGAGTCGTTGGAAAGACTCACTCTGGAGATGTTGCCCTTGACGATATCAAGCTTTACCCAACGTCATGCGACTGTAAGTAGTAAGAGAACTAGCAGACTTAATTTAGACTTGTCAGTCATCACTGGATTGTCCTCAGTTGGTGCATTAAGCTGACTCGACCCACACACGTTGTAATAGAGTACTTGGATGTTCAGTTTTTTACCGTTGCTGGTCGTATTGTAAAAATGAAATAATTTTGGCAGGATCATGTATTCATCTTATCGGATATCTTGTGATATACGCTAGGTTTGTGTATGAATAATATAATGTATCACAATATGTGTGCTGCTTTGTGTGTAGTCATACCTGGTACCAACAACAGTGAGATGTTCTCTTGCAACGATGCTGCCAATACACAAGTTACCGTCGACAAACAGTGTGACTTCATACAGGTAAACTATACTAGTGATTGACCATATATGGACAATAAGGTACAGGTTGGTAAACAAGAGCTCATTTTTGTACTGTTGACTCATGTATAGGATTGTCCCAACGGAGAGGATGAGAAGTATTGCGGACAGTGTAACTTTGAGGACTATAACACTCCCTACTGTACATATGCTAACATCAACTTGGACTCCTTCTTCTGGTCTATTGGCTCTGGTTCCACCCTCACTCCCAACACTGGCCCCAGCAATGACCACACCACTGGAGGTCCTAAAGGTATGTCTGGCAATTATGTAATGCTACAACCTTGACCTTCTCAAAGGTATTGAATGTCAGCATTTCATGACATACATACATGTATGTGAGTTTGTTATTAGTTACGACGTAGCCTTTGTTCATAGGACAGTACATATATCTGGATGCTTCTGGTGGTAACATAAACTCTGAGGCTTTGCTGCAAGGTAAACTGCTCAGGCGTAGCTCTGCAACTTGCCAAGTGACTTTCTGGTATGTAAAATTTTATTGCTGGCTATTCCATTCAATTTGTTTCCATGCTGATTTTGTGATAAGCACAATAAACTTAACTAGAGTTTCCCATCATCTGTAGCGGTTGTGTTTACCATTTTAGGTACCACATGTACGGAACTGGAGTTGGTCTTATTAGACTTCTTGTCCAATCAGAATCGAGGTCAACTGAAATGTGGAGAGCTCAAGGTAACCAAGGTAACCAATGGAAGCAAGCAGTTGTACCAATCGGGCATATAGGTCACAACTTCCAGATTGCATTCGCAGGAACTAGGTCATTTAGTGTGGTGGGAGACATCGCTATAGATGACATACAATACAACAACTGCGGCTATCCAAGTACGTATATTATTCACCTAGTTATTATCTAATTTCTCACCAAATCTCACAATGGATGCGATTGAACTGCATGATTTTTTTGGATGTGTGTAGAAAACATCTACTTGTCTTTTTAACAGCTGTGCAGTCATCTTGTGGATCCAGCCAATTCAAGTGTGCCAGAGGAGCTTGTATCACTAATGACAGAGTCTGTGATCTCCAGGATGATTGTGGGGACGCTTCAGATGAGTCCCAATGCTGTGAGTTATTCTTACTAAACTCTGACACTATAGCTAGCTTTATCTTTGGTCGGCAGCGTTTCATCATGTGTGGTCCGCTTGTAGCTGCCTACCCTGAGAGGTGTGACTTTGAATCTGGTCTATGTGGGTGGTCTCAGGATAAAAGCGACGACTTTGATTGGCTGACTGGAATAGCTGATGTGATTAGACACAGTGCTGCCACAGGACCTACCAGGGACCACACCAAGGGTATGTGATGGGGGCCATCTTTTGTTTTTCAGACTTAGTTGCCCTGGTAACCAATTCGTAACAAACTTATTTGACAAGTACATGCTAGAAGTTATATGGTGAATAATGCATACTAAATACTTTAGGCACTAGCGCTGGTAGCTACATATACATTGAGGCCTCAAGACCGAGAAAGGTGGGAGATAAGGCAAGAATTTACAGCATTGCCTTCAAGGCCACCCAGTCAAAAAAACGAGCCGTGTATACTTGTATGGTAAGTGAGCTAATATAAAATTGTTGTAACAAGCGATCATTTTTAATCTTGGTGTTGAAGCTTATGTATTATTTATCATCACATTTTATAGGTGAGGTTCTACTATCACATGTTTGGAACTCAAGTTGGCTCTCTCAACGTCTACACCAGAACCTTCGCAGGTGGTAACTTAAACAAGATCTGGAGCAAGCAAGGTGAGTAGTCAAGGACGCTGGTTGCCAGTTGTTCAAAATGTCGCTGAATTTGTGTGAGTCTGCTAATTCTTGTCTCTTAACAGGCAATGTGGGAGATTTCTATGAGAGAGCAGAGATCCAGCTTTACCAGTCTCTTGACTTCCAGGTGGTTATAGAGGGTGTTGTTGGCAATGGTTACCAAGGAGACATAGCTGTTGATGATGTGACTTTCACGACTGGCTGCGTTCCAACAGGTGCAACTTGACTGGCTAGTTGCATATTTTAATTTTGCCCCATCAGATACAAACGAATATAATGAGAAATCACAAAAGTTTTAAAACTGTAAACATTATTTATTGACAACCATTTTGTATTTCAGGAGCAGTCACACTTCCACCAGGGATCACCCAGCCTACTATTGCACCATTGTGTGGAACTGATGGCTACAAATGTCCTAATGGAGTGTGTATAAAATCCACGCAAGTGTGCGACTTTGTCTCTGACTGCAGTGATGGTGCAGATGAGAAGAAGTGTGGGGCTTGCGACTTTGATTCTGGTGACTTGTGTGGTCTCTCTAAAGCTGGAACTGGGCGGTACGTCTAAAAGTTATGCTTTGTATATTTATGAATTGGATGGGAAAGCTATGTTTTTTCCTAAATTTTCCTGCCATTAACTTTGTGCGATTAAGCTAAATAATTTACTTACAGGTATACTTGGTCTGTGAATACTGGCAACTCGCCAGGAATTGCTGGACCAACTACCGACCACACACTGAGCACATCAAAAGGAGGCTATGCTCTTGTTCAGGCTGGTACAGGTACAATGTTCTCGTCTGCTTCTTTAGACACGCCCACTTTAGGGGCCACAGCAATAACATGCACCATGACATTCTGGTATAATATGTACGGACCTCGTGCTGGCTATCTTCAAGTGAGTATGACCGTTAATCTCTGAATACGTTTTAATCAGTTAGTTCACAGCTCTGATTGAGTTGTAAATGGTGTATACATTGCTTTAGGTGATGATATATAATGCTAGCACCCCTACAAAGTCATCGGTGCTCCTCACCAACTCACGCTCCTCCTATAATCGATGGGTCAAGCAGGTCGTAGACATCGGTGCCCAGGCGGCTGGTATGAGGGTGAGTCACTTCCTTTCTGCGTCTTCGGCAACACAACTTCAGCATGATGAAACTTGGTTTTACTTTGTGCACCTGCAATATTCTCATGCTTTTACTTCATAGGTGCGAATCAACTCCAGACCTTCTATACGTTTCTCAAACAGCAACTCTGTCACCTCCCATCTGGCTATTGATGATATCTCGTTTGACAAGTGTAATGCTGCCAGAACTGGAAATGAGTCACTTACTTGTAACTTTGAATCCGGCAACACATGCTCGTGGTATCAACAGCCCAACGACATTGACGATTTCGATTGGACGCTGACAAACAACACTTCACCAAGTTCAGGCACTGGGCCTAACAGAGATCACACATCAGGCAAAGGTATAGCTTGATGAGACCTGACATAACCTGCTATGACTTGATGTAACTTGATGTAACTTGAAACAGAACACCAATCAGTAGTTTCGATCAGTGTAGCATTCTTATATTTATTTCTAGGTTATTATGTCTACCTGGAAACATCCGGAAAATCAAATGGAGCCAAGGCACAGCTTGTATCATCTAAACAGTCTGTAACTAGCGATCGATGTCTCACTTTTTATTATCACATGTTTGGGGCGCATATCAACACCCTAAATGTGTACAGAGACTCTATGGTTATATGGTCAAGATCTATTAATCAGGGCAATGTGTGGAAGAAGGGACAGGTTACTCTGGAGGCATCATCACCCAGCCCTTACGAGGTTAGTCTAGCCTCCTTTTTCTAATAAATCTGTAATTTTCGTTACATTTTTGTTCTAGCTCATGAAATGCTCTACAATCTTAGATAGCATTATTTTTGTTCCAAATTAATATTATTTTATTCCTTTCTTGTGAACAAACCACATTGCACAGTTCCTTGTTGGAAGATATACATAGAATATGCACATGAATTATCTTGTCTATAACCTAATATTTATCTGCAGGTGATATTTGAGGGACTTGCAGGCTCAAGCTATGCTGGTGATATAGCTTTAGATGATATCTCTGTTACAAATGGCGAGTGTATACCTCCCAAACTCTGTGACTTTGAGGTAGACAGGTGCGGCTACAACAATCAGGCTAGTTACCCTCTGCAGTGGTACAGAGACAGGAATGGTACATCTAGTACTGGCACAGGGCCAAGTTATGACCACACCACAGGCAGCGGCAAAGGTTAGTCAGCAACTGGCCCACAATCATAGACTTGTATAGAACATACTGTGTCTACACTTCACACCACTTGCACTCCGGAAAGTTGTCAAGCAAAGCCCCTACTGTAAGTCTACACCTGTGATCTGTACTTGATGTTTGTGTATTGTAGGTTATTACATGTACCTGGAAACGTCTAGCGGAGCCCCTACTGGATCTATAGCTAGAATAGAAAGTCCACAACACCAAGGTACTGTTCATACATAGACATACAGTACATAGACATAGTAATGTGCATAGACACAGGCATGTAGGTTGTGTTGTATTCCACAGGTAACAAAGGAAGTCCTGAGTGCCTCTCCTTCTGGTTTCACATGTACGGTTCAACGATGGGCACACTGAATGTTTTGCTAAAGGAAACTAACAAAGAGACTAGCATCTTTACCGCCAGTGGAGCAAGCAAAGATATATGGATGTATTACTCCTACACTGTGGAGATTGACAACCCTTGGTCTATTATATTCCAAGGTAATCAACAATTAGCTTGCAATGTGAAGTGAGGGGGTTTGTGAGGAATGGAAGCGTTAGGATAAGGCGCAAGCAAAAATAGAGCTAAAAGTACAGATGATGCTACTACTAGTAAAAATGCTAGTGGTGCATCTAGTAGTACAGCCGGCAGTGCAGCTAATAGTGCAGCCGGCAGTGCAGCCGGCAGTGCAGCCGGTAGTGCAGCCAGCAGTGCAGCCAGTAGCGAAGCAGTTAATAGAGCTAGTAGTCCTACTATAACATCTTCTATTTGTGTACTTGTCAGGTACAAAGGGTGCAGGATTCAGGGGTGATATGGCAATAGACGACGTACTGATAACTCCTGGAACTTGTCCTCAGAGAGGTTCTTGTAACTTTGAGGTTGACACTTGCGGTTACCTCAATGTCCGACATCTAAATGATGAGGTGAGGCTATGTGAATATTTATGGGTTGTTGATTGAACTACCCTCTTTCTACAGACATACATTGCGTAAGACACTGAGGCTAGTCACTCATATAAGCATGATATTGATTTGATTTGTTGCAGTTTGACTGGCAGAGGAGTGCTGGAGCTACTTTATCATCTGGTACGGGACCCTCAGTGGACCACACAACCAACTCTGACACCGGACTGTACATGTATGCTGAAGCTACGGGACAAAATAAGGGAGATAGAGCTTGGCTTTACAGCCCTGTGCTAACTGCCACACCTCAAGGCTCGTGCGTCAGCTTCTGGTACCACATGTACGGCCAAGGTACGTCACCTATTAATATCTGTATGTTATGGTAAGACATTGTTAGTTGTGACCAATACTCCTGAGTTTTGGTGAGCAATTTTAAAAATAGCCACTTGAGCGAGAATTCATCTCCCCTGTTACAGATGCTGGAGCATTGAGATTGTACAAGGGATTGGCTACAGGCTCTTTGTTGATGTGGAACAGAACAGGAAGCGCTGGTAACCACTGGGTGCGAACGCAAGTTAATGTGTCAACCACCGCCAACTTTGAACTCATCTTCGATGCTGAAATCGGTAAAAATCAAATTACATTCAGTAAAAGCAATAATGGGTACACATAGATTGTGTCAACAATGCGGTTTTCTAACTTTCTCAATCACACAAAAGATTTGGTATCTGTGTACAGGAATGGTAATAGAACAATGTTGAGTATTAGATAACTGCATTCAATTGTTACAGCATCAATATATAGATATACTATGGTTATTTGTATAGGAAACGGATACAGGAGCGATCTAGCTATAGATGACATTGTGTATGATCCAAGAGGTTACTGTGGTACACAACCACCTCTTACCACTGCCAGACCTGATGTCTCTGGTCCTACTACAGCTACTCCATCAGTCAACGACTGTACATTCGAGGACAGGTTAGTAACACCAAAGTGCGGTACTTGTTCACGTGATACAATTGCTGACTATACACATGTTTGTAGATGACAGCGCTTTACCATGACTGTTACTGATACTATAATGGTGTGATTTAGTTCATTCAACAACGGATTCTGCTTCTGGAATCAGCTGACAGATGATGATTTTGATTGGATAAGGAGGAACAAGGGAACCCCCTCGTACTCTACAGGGCCGTCTTATGACCACACTACCGGGAGATCCGATGGTAGGTCAATGCTTCTATGTGGTGCTTTTCTATTGGTCAATACTCTTGTATGTCGTCTTACTGTTTGTGTTGGATGCCTTCCCATTGGTCAATTCTTGTGTATGGTTTTGTCTCATTGGTCAATGCTTTTTTGTATGATTTTTTTTTCTAGTGGTCATTGCTTGTGTACCGTGCCCTCTCATTGGTCAGTGCTTGTGTAGGATGAATTTCCATTGATCACTAACATGTATGCTGTCTTCCCATTGGTCAGTTATTGTGTATTGTACTTTCCAATGCTCTGTATTGCAGGATACTACATCTATATAGAAGCAAGCAACGTTGGCGTTAATGGCTTGCCGGTTGGAGCTGCAGCTCGTATTGCCAGCCAAAACATTATCAGACCTTCCTCTACAGGCTCATGTGTCCAGTTCTGGTACCACATGTACGGAGAGCACGTGGCTAGACTCTCTGTCAAGATTGTATCTCAGCTGACTGCAGGTAGGTTGTTTTTTGTTTTTGATAAGATGGACATCAAAGGAAACTGGTTATGGTCTATATTTTCAAGGTAATTAAGAAGATCATTGTTATCATTGTTGCTTTTAATTAAGCTTATGTTCGGTTTTTTATTATTGTCTTTGTAGGTGTGCCAAATATCAGTAACCCGGTGTGGCAAAAGTTTGGATCCCAAGGCAATGAGTGGAAGAAGGGACAGTACTATATGGATCCTACTAATGCTATTCCTGGCTATGTGGTGTTTGAGGCTTTACTTGGTGATGGAAGATATGGTGACATAGCTTTAGATGACATCAGCATTACCCAAGGAAGCTGTCCAGAAAAATCAGGTTAGTTGTTTGTTGGCTTGACATCTTTTAACGCCTTATGTTGTGAAACTGTAGGAATAAAAATCTACAAAACAGAGGGGTTAGCCATCAAAGTTGGTTTCATCAAAATTAAAATTTCAATTCTTTTTGTCAATTGTTGAGCAAAGATGACCAAAAGCTGCTGTAATTTTTTTGCTCAAGTCTTATAAAGATTTCAGGTGTCTGATAGTTTTATTCTCTTTGTCTCCAGCGAAGTCTTTCGAGCGGTTTTGGCTGAGTGGTTAAGGCGGTGGACTCGGAATTAATTAGGCTCTGCCTGCGCAGGTTCGAATACTGCCAACGGCGAAACATTTTTATTGTCCAGCTTGGACTCTATAGAACTTTATTGTGTTTTGCTGAGAACTAAAACTTGGAGTAATATAAATTTCTTAAGGTTTTTGTGAGGGAAAGTCAAGCATTTACTTGAACATTTCTTTACTGACATCCCACAAACTCTGTCATCCGCTTTACTCATAAATGTGATTTTTCGGTTCATCAGACATGTCATGTGACTTTGAGCAAGACGATCTGTGCGGATACACCCAGGATGGAACCGATGATTTTGATTGGACACGATCGCAACAGACGACGTCCAGCTTTGGAACTGGACCATCATTGGACCACACCTATGGCTCATCTCTAGGTATAGACTAGTGCATGTCAGCTGTGTGTAGTTTTGGTAATTGTGCTGAGCTTGATAAGATTTGAATGACAAGAAGCTTTTAGGAGGGTGAAGTGGAGTAAATATTCAAAGGATAATCACCCCAATGCGTGTGCATGTATATGTGTGCCTCACATCCCCATACAGTATCCTATAATGCCATTATTTAGGTCATTACATGTTTGCTGAGGCCTCCCAGCCAAGATTCCCAGGAGACATCGCCAGACTAATCTCTCCCACTCAGAAACCGGCTTTCGCTGCTAAATGCCTGAGGTATGTTTCATCATTTACTCTTCGCAATACACCAGCTTGCAGTGAAAACAAAACATTCAATTTTACTTAGTCACCTTATTATTAATGTATAGCCTAAGGCTTACTGATTTAGCCTGAAGCGTCTAGGTATCGCATAGACTTATGCTTTAACGTTGTACTATCTATGATTTCATAGGTTCTGGTACCACCTGTATGGCCCAGATATTGGCACACTTAATGTCTATAAGAGGACAAATGGCCGACTAGGATATCCTGTGTTTACTGAGAGTGGTAACCATGGCAACCGATGGCTACCCTATCAGGTTACGATGAGATCAGTCTACAGTTCGTTCCAGGTAACTCATTGATGTCTTATTTGCATAGAATTTTGTCCACTTATTTAGAGGAGGAAGTGAATGGTAGGCATTGTACTCGTACCTATGACTGTTACATTTTTGTTATTTATTTAGGTTGTGTTCGAGTCGGTGAGAGGAAAGTCTTATGCTGGAGATATCGCCATTGACGATGTTTCCCTACAAGATGGAGCATGTCCACCAGCAGGTAGCTGTGACTTTGAAGATGATACGTGCACGTGGACTAACCTGCGAGGTGGTGCAGATGATTTTGATTGGATGAGACAGAGTGGGCAAACATCAAGCTTCAACAGCGGTCCAAACAACGACCATACTGAGGGAACTGCTAAAGGTAGTTCCTGACATAGTGAGCTCTGCCGAGGGTTTGGTTAGTGACATCGTGTGTTTGGGGTATAGTTTAGACTGAGATCTGGTGTTGTAGGTTACTACATGTACATTGAGAGCTCAGCTCCCAGACATACAGGAGACAAGGCTATCCTACGCTCTCAGATATTCCCGGCTAACAAGCAATACTGTCTGTCGATATGGTATCATATGTACGGCAAAGGCATGGGTCAGTGTCTCTTTATTCTTTCAAAGTCAAATGCTAAAGGCCCAAACACACTGGAAGAGTCAAGCACGAAATTCGCTAGGGAATTCCGGTGCGGCAAGTAGCGAAGTGAAAAAAATATATATAACCGCTCAAAATATCAATCATGTTCGATATTTTGAATGGATATGTATTTTTGCTGCAGCGAAATTCCCTAGCAAATTTGAGCCTTAACATCAGCGACAATAACTTTTAAAAGGTTCACTTCCTGTTTGTAGGGATACTGAACATAGCTTCAGTGGACGTAGCCAACAATACTGTTTCTTTATGGACTGTCAATGGTAATCAAGGGGCTGTGTGGAAGCGTGCCTATGTCACCATAGGAGACGGTGTGACCTCAGACTATGTGGTGCACATCACTGCTACTATAGACAATATCATAACCAGTGATATATCTATTGATGACATCAGCACAACCGTCGGTGCTTGTACAATAACTGGTCAACCATCTACAAGTATGTAATGGAGATATTTAAACATTGAGATACCTAAAAGTGAAGATATTTACACACAGAGATATCATTCCATATAAATATAAAACTTTAGATATACAGTGGAACTCTCTTATAACAAACTAGAGTGAACCAAATCCTTATAGTTCTTTATATAAAAAGTTCACTATAAAAGAACTATAGCATTATGTAATTTACTGCTTTGGGACTTTGATGCTCAGTTTGTTATATGCAAGAATTTGTTATAAGTGAGACTGTTACAAGCAAGTTCCACTGTATTAGAATATACCTGCAAATGTATCTTCCAGCAGATATGTTTGTTCGTATATCTAAACATAGAAAAAGAGATATATAATTAGGGATGCCTAGAAATACAGATAACTAATCATAGAGATATCTAAAAATAGAGATAAATGAATGTAAAAACACCTTTCCACAGATATATGTAACTATAGAGATACCTTGCTATAGAAATATTTAAACATGAAGATATATTGATATAGACTTATCTAAACATAGATACATTTTTGCATAGAGTTCTCCGACATAAAGATAAATAGACATGGAAATTTGTAGACATGAAAACACTGAGTCATATCTCTATACATTTCTATGCTTAAATACAGAGACTTATATTGCTGCATGTTTGACGTAGACGTAAATAAAATCTGTACATAGACATGGCATAGACATATGCATAGACATGGTGACATCCTTGTGTTTATATTACAGTGTTTAACTGCAAGGATGATGGTTCCCAGATCACTATGGCAAAAGTGTGTAACTTTATAACTGACTGTAAGGATGGCAGTGATGAAGTCAATTGTGGTGAGTGTACAAAGGGCAGACAACTCCTGCATCAAGCTATGTTTGCTGTCAATCACCATCTTGTACTACCAATTAGTAGGAATTCTATGGCTGTACATGGTCTGTGGTTGTAGGCTCATGTACTTATGAAGGAAACAGCACATGTGGATGGAAGGATAATAGCAAGGGTTCCTATATGTGGGGTATGGGACAACACGGAACCCCCTCTATCGGTACAGGTCCAGGAACAGATCACACTCTACAAAACTCTTTGGTAATTATAAATTTGATATAAATATTTTTTACTGCATTGTGCCGATGCATTTTAGCGTCTTTTGCTTTTCGTTCTCATTTGTTTGCTGAGATGTGATTTTCAAGACTGGATGTACTATTACTACTAGATACTACGTATTGTTGTACTATTACTACTAGATACTACGTATTGTCACAGGGTACATTTGTGTATGTGGAGGCGTCTAACGGTAGAGTGTCAGATACAGCTCATTGGATCAGTCCAGTCCTGAGAGAAAGCGCCGCGTCATGTGATGTCTCTTTCTGGTACCACATGAACGGCCGAGACGTGGGCACTTTAGCTCTCTATCTCAAGGTTTGTCTCCTCTTTGATATCTAGATGTTGCAATTCATGCAAGCTGAAGTTATTTATTACTAACGCGCGTACTTACAAGTGGTAGAATGTTTAAAAAAAAGAGTAAGCAACTCCATTTGGTTTTATCATGGTTTAGATAGGACAACTCCTTTGAGATTATTTATCATAATGTAAAGGTCAATAAGAGAGCACACGAAGGTTTTGAGAAATCAAATTTAAAAAACTTTCATCGGCTTGTGTAGTGTTGACATGCCCACCCCGCCAATATTTCACCCACCGCACTATTTTGCTATGTAAACGCAGATCGGGTCAAGGAGAGAACAAATCTTCATGAGACAAAGAACGCAAGGTGATAAGTGGATCAGGGCCGTAGCAGACATTGGTCGAGTTAGAGGAGAATTCCAACTGGAATTCCAAGCAGCCAGAGGTTTCAGTTACGCAGGAGATATTGCTATCGATGATGTCAATTTTGACGAATGTGCGCTTCCTGTTCCAAGCAGGAAATGCTATTCATCTGAGTTCACATGCGGTAAGTTCTTGTGATATTTATCGGTATGCTTTACTTGCCTGGTTAAGTTTTTGGTTTTTGTGTCCAGCGTACAATAAAAGTTGTATAGAATTATTGCTAGGCAGCAAGTACTCATAGTTTTCTTCTAACAAACTTTTTCATCATCTCTTCCAAAACAAATGGGGCCTTTGTAGTATGAGATGGCCGAGTTGTTCTTGAAGTTGCATTAATTATGATTCGGTATTATTCGTGTTTCAATATGCATTTTTCTTATACAGGAAATGGGGTGTGTATTGATACAAACAGAGTTTGTGATTATAACGACGACTGCGGCGATGGAACAGATGAGTCCAAGACACTCTGTGCCAAGAACACCAGATGTGACTTCGAGTCTGGAACATGTGACTGGGAACAAGACAAGTCTGATGACTTTGATTGGACTAGGTTTAAGGGACGTACAGGTAGCTCTGGCACTGGCCCTCTAAGAGATCACACCACTGGTAGGAGCTTAAGCTACACAATTTTTAGTTCTGAAGCATTTGTGATCATCTCTGTCGAATTTAACCAGAGATTAATTTGCAGGCTTTACATCTGGATACTACATGTACATCGAGTCCTCATCTCCGCAGAAAGCTGGAAGCAAGGCTAGGCTTATAAGCACTGTGTTCGCTCCTGTAATACCTCCAGCGAAATGTACCATGACTCTATTCTATCACATGTTTGGTAGCTCTATGGGTAACCTGACCATCTACACAAGGACTGCAGTTAATGGACCTCTGAAACTAGTCTACACCAAAACTGGTTAGTTTTAATTAAGAAAATTATAATGTATTTGCTTTAATTTTCATTTTGCAAGTTTTTAATACTTCTGTACTTACATACACTTACGTATATACATACACTTGTGTACGTACATACACTTGCGTATATACATACACTTGCGTATATACATACACTTGCGTACGTACATACACTTGCTTATATACATACACTTGCGTACGTACATACACTTGCGTATATACATACACTTGCGTACGTACATACACTTGTGTACAAGCATACAATACTGAAACGCTTGCACAGACATCTATGTACGTTCAGTTCCGTAAAACTATCAGTGCTTTCCAATCACAGGGGAAGTTGGAGATTTCTGGGAAAGATACGAAGGAGCTCTGAACGTCGCCACCAGTTTCCAAGTGGTCATTGAAGGAACTGTAGGGAAAAGCTACCGTAGTGATCTGTCTATTGATGACGTAGCCTTTAGTTCTGGCTGTACCAAGAATACAAATGGGCTGGTTACTGTGTCACCCTCAATCACTACTCCTTCCACACCTCCTGTTTCTCCTTGCGGAGCTGGAATGTTCCAGTAAGTTACCAGGCATTGTCTTTATGCTAAATAATTAAATTATTCATTGGTGACGGTGCTCCAACATATTTTATTTCCCTTAGTAAGCAGCTAATGGCTGGTAAGTATGGTTGTTTGTGAGCTAGTCCATGTGCTTGCTTGTTTTAACAGTCAGTTATTTGTTCTCTGTAACTTGTATAACAAAACATATGCTGTAGCTGAAGTGTTGTGTCCTCTTGCATTTCATGATTTATTAGAGTTATTTCCCCTTGCATGCAGTAACATTATGGAATTGTGTTCCTTGCTTGAAGTGGCTCAAATAGGAACATCGAAGTTTACTGTTTAATTTTGGTACAATGTCGGAGTTGCCCTCTTTTACACCATATAATTGACTAACATATTATTTTTAAAGATGTGCAGACGACAAATCATGCATTGACGGCGTCAAAGAATGCGACTTCAGGAGTGACTGCAAAGACTCATCTGATGAGGCTACATGTGGTCCCTGTAACTTTGAGTCTGGAACATTCTGCGGTTGGAAGGACATCAGCTCTGGAAAGTTTAACTGGACGGTCTACAATGATAAATCTCCATCCAACAGTGAGTCAAGTTTGATTGTTTATATCATTTTTCATTTTCTTTGCTTTGTGTTGGTTCACTACTTAAAATGATTGTTTATATTTTGTAGCCCAAGGACAATATGCAATAGTTGAGGGCTCCAGGGGAACCTTCTTCTCTGATGCCAAACTTCAGTCTCCACCATTACCTGCAAGCAGCAACATCTGCTTCATGACTTTCTTCTATAACCTGAATGGAAAGAAAACTGGAGTTCTGGCTCTTACTGCAAATGTATGTACTGCAACTAAATTGTGTCACATTTCTTGGCAGGTGTCACTTAATGTGAGATGCATTGACAGGTGTCACATAATGTAAAATGCATTAACAGGTGTCATATAATGTGAGATGCATTGACAGATGTCACATAATGTGAGATGAGTAGTAATATATGAGCAGATCTCCCTACCAAGTGTTTTTTTGTGGATCTGACCTTGGAGTTGAGACAATGGGTTACGGCGTTAGATGAATTCGCCGAGTTTATATTGTATTTTACTTGAGGGGTACTTGAGTGGCATTTGAGTGGCATTTAAGTGGCATTTGAGTTTTGATTATTTTTTTACTTGATTTGAACTCATATGGCAGCTAGATTTTGAATGTATGGCATTTAAGTTTTGATACTTTTTTCACATAATTTGAACTCATATGGCATCTTGAGAGAGAGGAGAGAGAAGACAGAGAGGAGAGAGGAGAGAGAAAGGAGAGAGGAGTTTTATCTACATTGAATAACTATATTGATCAAAAATGAAACATTTTATGATTATATACATTGATTACATAATAAGTAGGGAAAATCATCCTATATAATATAGCTAGAGTCAGTAAATACTAAGTAATACAAAGCACTACAACTTGTAATGATAATCAATGTATACATACATATGGTATCTTGAGATAAAGAAAGAGAGGAGAGAGGGAGAGAGAGAGGAGAGAGGAAGAAAGAGAGGAGAGAAGAGATATATCTACATTGAATAAATATATTGATCAAAAATTAATCATTATATGATTATATACATTTATTACATAATAAGTATGGAAAATCTTCCTATATAATATACCTTTACAATAATGTTTTTGATGTACTGTTGTTTGGTAAAAAAACTACATTAGTAGTTTTCTATACATTCATGTATATATGGTTAATTATGTACGTATTTATGGGTATATTTATATCTACATAGAGAGAGGAGATATATCTACATTGAATAAATATTTTGATCAAAAATGAAACATTATATGATTATATACCTGATTACATAATAAGTAGGGAAAATCTTCCTATATAATATAGCTAGAGTCAGTAAATACTAAGTTATACAAAGCAATACAACTTGTAATGACAATCAATGCATTCATACATACATACATACATACATACATACATATGGTATCTTGAGAGAGAAAGAGAGAGAGGAGAGAGAAATCTTTTAGTTTTCTAGCAATTAATGTATATATGGTCAATTATGTGCATATTTATGGGTATATTTATATCTACATAGAGAGAGAGAAGAGAGGAGATATATCTAAATTGAATTAATACATTGATTAAAAATGAATCATTATATGATTATATACATTTATTACATAATAAGTAAGGAAAATCTCCCCATATAATATAGCTAGAGTCAGTAAATACTAAGTAATACAAAGCACTACAACTTGTAATAAATACAAAGTAGTAACAGTTAATGCATAGTTTGTTCCTTTACAATGATGTCTTTGATGTAGTGATGTTATATCTTAGGAAGGAAGACTTCTGTTCTATGTGCTTTTAATTTCGTAATGAACTAAAATAAAAAAGTTATGCATTAGTATAGAATGATTAAGCGAAAATGTAAAATAATTACATGAATTTGAATTATAGTTCTAGTTACATTGGATAGTTTACATTATTAGAAAAGGGAAATAACTCACCAAGTTACATTGTTCAACTTGTTCTTTCTTGAGCATTATTTTCACCAAGTGTTTTTGATTCTCTTTCATCTATCTAAAACAATTACCATGAAAATGTATATATTCAGCATTTTGTTGTAAAAAATACACTAATTACATCAAAAAAGTCCTTTTTTCACCTAGAAAATGTATATGTTCAGCATTTTTGTTGTAAAAAAATACACTATTTACACCAAAAAAGTCCTTTTTTTCCCTGAAAAATGTATATATTCAGCATTTTGTTGTAAAAAATACACTAATTTCACCAAAAAAGTCCTTTTTTCACTTGTCAAATGTATATATTCAGCATTTTGTTTAATTTATGGTAAAAATTAGTAAAACTCACCTATAGTGATATGATAGCCTTGAGTTATAGATTAGCTTCTTGAGCTCTTGTTCTGGACAGTTTTCTTTTTCAGCATCATCGAAGTAGAATCCATGTAGTTTGAGTCTTCATTGGTTTGGTATCATCTAAGCAGGAGAGAAAGTAATGTTGTGTAACATTGAGTCTTCATTGGTTTGCTATCATCTTATCTTCAAAATCCATGTTATTTGAGTCTTCATTGGTTTGCCATCATCTAAGTAGGTGGTAGATCTTGAAAGGAATTTTTGCTGTGTTGGAGAAGTATGCTGTCTTCAAAACTCATGTAGTTTGAGTCTTCATTGGTTTGGTATCATCTAAGTAGGTGGTAGATCTTGAAAGGAATTCTTGCTGTGTTGGAGAAGTATGCTGTCTTCAAAATTCATGTAGTTTGAGTCTTCATTGGTTTGATATGATCTAAGTAGGTGGTAGATCTTGAAAGGAATTCTTGCTGTGTTGGAGAAGTGTGCTGTCTTCAAAATTGATGTAGTTTGAGTCTTCATTGGTTTGGCATCATCTAAGTAGGTGGTAGATCTTGAAAGGAATTCTTGATGTGTTGGAGAAGTATGCTGTCTTCAAAACTCATGTAGTTTGAGTCTTCATTGGTTTGGTATCATCTAAGTAGGTGGTAGATCTTGAAAGGAATTCTTGCTGTGTTGGAGAAGTATGCTGTCTTCAAAATTCATGTAGTTTGAGTCTTCATTGGTTTTCAAAACTCATGTAGTTTGAGTCTTCATTGGTTTGGTATCATCTAAGTAGGTGGTAGATCTTGAAAGGAATTCTTGCTGTGTTGGAGAAGTATGCTGTCTTCAAAATTCATGTAGTTTGAGTCTTCATTGGTTTGATATGATCTAAGTAGGTGGTAGATCTTGAAAGGAATTCTTGCTGTGTTGGAGAAGTGTGCTGTCTTCAAAATTGATTGTAGTTTGAGTCTTCATTGGTTTGGCATCATCTAAGTAGGTGGTAGATCTTAAAAGGAATTCTTGCTGTGTTGGAGAAGTATGCTGTCTTCAAAATTCATGTAGTTTGAGTCTTCATTGGTTTGATATGATCTAAGTAGGTGGTAGATCTTGAAAGGAATTCTTGCTGTGTTGGAGAAGTATGCTGTCTTCAAAATTGATGTAGTTTGAGTCTTCATTGGTTTGGCATCATCTAAGTAGGTGGTAGATCTTGAAAGGAATTCTTGCTGTGTTGGAGAAGTGTGCTGTCTTCAAAATTGATGTAGTTTGAGTCTTCATTGGTTTGGCATCATCTAAGTAGGTGGTAGATCTTGAAAGGAATTCTTGCTGTGTTGGAGAAGTATGCTGTCTTCAAAACTCATGTAGTTTGAGTCTTCATTGGTTTGGTATCATCTAAGTAGGTGGTAGATCTTGAAAGGAATTCTTGCTGTGTTGGAGAAGTATGCTGTCTTCAAAATTCATGTAGTTTGAGTCTTCATTGGTTTTCAAAACTCATGTAGTTTGAGTCTTCATTGGTTTGGTATCATCTAAGTAGGTGGTAGATCTTGAAAGGAATTCTTGCTGTGTTGGAGAAGTACGCTGTCTTCAAAATTCATGTAGTTTGAGTCTTCATTGGTTTGATATGATCTAAGTAGGTGGTAGATCTTGAAAGGAATTCTTGCTGTGTTGGAGAAGTGTGCTGTCTGCAAAATTGATGTAGTTTGAGTCTTCATTGGTTTGGCATCATCTAAGTAGGTGGTAGATCTTGAAAGGAATTCTTGTTGTGTTGGAGAAGTATGCTGTCTTCAAAATTCATGTAGTTTGAGTCTTCATTGGTTTTCAAAACTCATGTAGTTTGAGTCTTCATTGGTTTGGTATCATCTAAATAGGTGGTAGATCTTGAAAGGAATTCTTGCTGTGTTGGAGAAGTATGCTGTCTTCAAAATTCATGTAGTTTGAGTCATCATTGGTTTTCAAAACTCATGTAGTTTGAGTCTTCATTGGTTTGGTATCATCTAAGTAGGTGGTAGATCTTGAAAGGAATTCTTGCTGTGTTGGAGAAGTATGCTGTCTTCAAAATTCATGTAGTTTGAGTCTTCATTGGTTTTCAAAACTCATGTAGTTTGAGTCTTCATTGGTTTGGTATCATCTAAGTAGGTGGTAGATCTTGAAAGAAATTCTTGCTGTGTTGGAGAAGTGTGCTGTTGGTAGATCTTAACCAGATGTTTTATAGTCTTTGCTACTGATGCATTTCGTCTCAAACAAGAGTCCAAAGTACACATTGTGTCTACAAAATACAAAAAGTTGATTGTTACAATTGATTCATTTATTTTCATTGTCTTTATATACAGCGTTTTGTCTCAAACTAGCATAAAATTTAAAAATAAATAATTAGAGCTTTCTACTAGTGTTAAATAATTATTGATATTGATTAGTTTTTACCTTATCACCGCTTAGAGCCAGATGATTTAATTAACTAAAGACAAATAATTATTTTAGCATCTCTTACCTTGATGGTCTCCTAGTAGCTGTAGTAGATGATGCTTCTCCGCTTGCTGTTGAAGAACTGGATGCTTTCTGTGTGAAAACAGTGGCTCTTAAATAGCTAAGGTTGCACTGATAAAACCCTATGAATCAGCATTTTTTCCAATGCTTTCGCGGGAATATAAACTGTTTTTTCGCGTGAATAAAAAACAGTGTTTTCGCGGGAATAAATAATTTATTTTCACGCGAATGGAAACCGTTGCTTTCGCGGGAATACAAATTTTATTTTCACACAAATACAAACCAATGTTTTCGCGGGAATAAATAATTTATTTTCAGGCGAATACAAACCGTTGCTTTCGCGGGAATAAATATTTTATTTTCACACGAATGGAAACTGTTGCTTTCGCGGGAATAAATACTTTATTTTCACGCGAATCGAAACCGTTGCTTTCGCGGGAATAAACATTTTATTTTCAGGCGAATACAAACCATTGCTTTCGCGGGAATAAATAATTTATTTTCAGGCGAATACAAACCGTTGCTTTCGCGGGAATAAACATTTTATGTTCAGACGAATACAAACCGTTGCTTTCGCGGGAATAAACATTTTATTTTCAGGCAAATACAAACCGTTGCTTTCGCGGGAATAAATAATTTATTTTCAGGCGAATACAAACCGTTGCTTTCGCGGGAATAAATAATTTATTTTCACACGAATGGAAACCGTTGCTTTCGCGGGAATAAACATTTTATTTTCAGGCGAATACAAACCGTTGCTTTCGCGGGAATAAATAATTTATTTTCAGGCGAATACAAACCGTTGCTTTCGCGGGAATAAATAATTTATTTTCACACGAATGGAAACCGTTGCTTTTGCGGGAATAAACATTTTATTTTCAGGCGAATACAAACCGTTGCTTTCGCGGGAATAAATAATTTATTTTCAGGCGAATACAAACCGTTGCTTTCGCGGGAATAAACATTTTATTTTCAGGCAAATACAAACCGTTGCTTTCGCGGGAATAAATAATTTATTTTCAGGCGAATACAAACCAATGTTTTCGCGGGAATAAATAATTTATTTTCACACGGATGGAAACCCTTGCTTTCGCGGGAATAGAAATTTTATTTTCCCGCGAATACAAACCAAAGCTTTCGCGGGAATCAATACTTTATTTTCGCGCGAATGGAAACCGTTGCTTTCGCGGGAATCAATACTTTATTTTCACGCGAATGGAAACCGTTGCTTTCGCGGGAATAAATATTTTATTTTCACGCGAATACAAACCAATGTTTTCGCGGGAATAAATAATTTATTTTCACACGGATAGAAACCGTTGCTTTCGCGGGAATAGAAATTTTCTTTTCCCGCGAATACAAACCAAAGCTTTCGCGGGAATCAATACTTCATTTTCACGCGAATGGAAACCGTTGCTTTCGCGGGAATAAATATTTTATTTTCACGCGAATACAAACCAATGTTTTCGCGGGAATAAATAATTTATTTTCACACGGATGGAAACCGTTGCTTTCGCGGGAATAGAAATTTTATTTTCCCGCGAATACAAACCAAAGCTTTCGCGGGAATCAATACTTCATTTTCACGCGAATGGAAACCGTTGCTTTCGCGGGAATAAACATTTTATTTTCAGGCGAATACAAACCGTTGCTTTCGCGGGAATAAATAATTTATTTTCACACGAATAGAAACCGTTGCTTTCGCGGGAATAAATAATTTATTTTCACGCGAATGGAAACCGTTGCTTTCGCGGGAATAAACAGTTTTTATTCCCGCGAAAGCATTGGAAAAAATGCTGATTCATAGGGTTTAATCAGTGCAACTTTAGCTATTTAAGAGCCACTGTTTTCACATAGAAAGCATCCAGTTCTTCAACAGCAAGCGGAGAAGCATCATCTACTACAG
The DNA here is from genome assembly GCA_945261195.1 of Cryptosula pallasiana. Taxonomy (NCBI): domain Eukaryota; kingdom Metazoa; phylum Bryozoa; class Gymnolaemata; order Cheilostomatida; family Cryptosulidae; genus Cryptosula; species Cryptosula pallasiana. The sequence continues at coordinate 46,556,576 of OX183133.1, read as the reverse complement.
CTACTAGGAGAGCATCAAGGTAAGAAACGCTAAAATAATTATTTGTCTTTAGTTAATTAAATCATCTGGCTCTAAGTGGTGATAAGGTAAAAAACAATCAATAATAATTTAACACCAGTAGAAAGCTCTAATTATTTATTTTTAAAATAAATAATAAAAACTTGTGAAAATGAACTGGTAACATTACGTTGACTGAAATAATGCCTAAAACGTCTCACATAAATTTTGGTCTGACCAAAAATGGACTGAAAACCTTTACCTTTAGAGCGAGTACAAAATTATCGTAACTTGCTATAGCGAATATTCTAAGAAATATTTTGTTTTTTCCGTTGCTAACTTGACGTAAATATTTGTAACGGATGTCACATGATCTCAATCGGTTTTTGCCAACTGAATCACTTAGTTACTCGTAAACATTTGATACTCGCTTGATCTTTTGGTTGATAACAGCAATGTCCCAATTTGGTTTATCGTAAATATTTCAAAAACGGATATCGCGTGATTTCTGTTAGTTTTTTCTACTGAATCGCTTAGTTACTCGTAAACATTTGAAAATCGCTTGACTTTTTCGTTGATAAAACCTGTCGCAAGTATCTATTAACAAATATTACCGTGATTTCGATCAGTTTTCCTTACTAGATTACTTAGTTACTCATCAACATTTCATAATCGCTTTCATTAATAGTCGTTGCAAAGCAATGTTGTATTTGAAAAATATTACTACGATTCCAATCAATTTCCTTACTGAATTACTTAATTACTCGCAGGTATTTCATAATTTCTTTCACTAATATTTACAAAGTAATATTGTAAATATATAATGCAGTAGATGCTAAATTGACACGAATTTCATTTATATGATTCTAAAACTTAACTAATGTAGTTTTTTACCAGAAATAATAATAGTTTTTAAACAAAAATCAAAAATTAACGCTGATTACATGTATGGTAAACATAATAAGTGTAAATATATATAACTAAAAGAAGTATTTATGCTCTAGATAGTTTCATACTCACACAAACTGTTTGTTCGCTACTTTATGTATATGTAGATAAAGTCAATGAAAATAAATGAATCAATTGTAACAATCAATTTTTTTGTATTTTGTAGACACAATGCCTACTTTGGACTTCTGTTTGAGACAAAACATAGCAGCAGCAAAGACTATAAAACATCTGGATAAGATCCAATTGAAGTAACTGCAGATAACTAAAGGAAAAACATGTGCTACAGCATACAGAGTGAACAAGGTGTGTGTAGATTATTACTCAGTCTCATTACACTACTATTACTAAGAATTATTGTAGGTGTTGGATAAAGGATTGAGCAGTAATGTTAATAAATTCTAACCATTGTAAATAATACTTCAACTCAAATAAAATTAATGAAAATTGAATGGAATAAAAGAATATTTCACCAAATACCCCTGTTTTCTTTTGGATATATACAAATAGATGAATATCTAGCTTCATCTATTTTTTTCATTTGAGTGCAATTATTTCCCCTCCTCTGTCCTCTTTTCCTCTCTCCTTTCTCTTAAGATACCATATGAGTTCGAATTATGTAAAAAACTATCAATACTTAAATGCCATACATTCATAATGTTTTCTATTGTAGTTATTTCCCAAATACTGTAAATTTTAACCATCTAGAGGTCTAATTTGACGATTTTCCAAGATATTTTATAGTATTCAATATACTTATTATGTAAATAACTAAAAGAAATATTTACACTCAAGCCTCCTCTCTCTCCTCTCTCCTCTCTCCTCTACCAAATACTCCTCTCTCCTCTCTTGCAGTTATTTCCCAAATACTGTAAATTTTAACCATCTAGAGGGCTAATTTGGTGATTTTCCAACATATTTTATAGCATTCAATATAGTTATTATGTCATAAATGTATATTATTCAATCTAGATATAAATATATCCATAAATATGTACATAATTATCCATATATACATGGTTGTATAAAAAACTAAAAAATACACTACTATTACTAAGAATTGTTGTAGGTGTTGGATAAAGGATTGAGCAGCAATTTTAATAAATTCTAACCATTGTAAATAATACTTCAATTCAAATAAAATTAATGAAAATTGAATGGAATAAAAGAATACATCACCAAATACCCTAGTTTTCTTGTGGATATATACAAATAGATGAATATCTAGCTTCATCTATTTTTTTCATTTGAGTGCAATTATTTCCCTCCTCTCTCCTCTTTTCCTGTCTCCTTTTTCTCAAGATACCATTTGAGTTCAAATTATGTAAAAAACTAGTAATACTTAAATGCCATACATTCATAATGTTTTCTATTGTAGTTATTTCCCAAATACTGTAAATTTTAACCATCTAGAGGTCTAATTTGACAATTTTCCAAGATATTTATGCTCAAGCCCCCTCTCTCTCCTCTCTCCTCCCTCCTCTACCAAATACTCCTCTCTCCTCTCTTGCAGTTATTTCCCAAATACTGTAACTGTAGATTTTAACCATCTAGAGGTCTAATTTGCTGATTTTCCAACATATTTTATAGCATTTAAATATACTTATAATGTAATAAATGTATATTATGCAATGTAAATGTAAATATATCCATAAATATGTACATAATTATCCATATATACATGAATGTATAGAAAACTAAAAAGTCTCTCTCCTCTCTCTCCTCTCTCTTCTCTCCTCTCTCTTCTCTCCTCTCTCATCTCTCCTCTCCCCTCTCCCCTCTCTCCTCTCTCTCTCTCAAGTAACCATATGAATTCGAATTATGTAAAAAAATTATCAAACTGTAAATTTTAACCATCTAGAGGTCTAATTTGACAATTTTCCAAGATATTTTATAGTATTCAATATACTTATTATGTAAATAACTAAAATTCAATGTAGATATATCTCCTCTCTCCTCTCTCCTCTCTCTATGTAGATATAAATATAGCCATAAATATGTACATAATTAACCATATATACATGAATGTATAGAAAACTAAAAAAATCTCTCTCCTCTCTCTCTCTCCTCTCTCTCTTTCTCTCAAGATACCATATGTATGTATGTATGCATTGATTGTCATTACAAGTTGTAGTGCTTTGTATTACTTAGTATTTACTGACTCTAGCTATATTATATAGGAAGATTTTCCCTACTTATTATGTAATCAATGTATATAATCATATTATTTCCCAAATACTGTAGATTTTAACCATCTAGAGGTCTAATTTGGTGATTTTCCAACATATTTTATAGCATTTAATATACTTATTATGTAATAAATGTATATTATGCAGTGTAAATGTAAATATAACCATAAATATGTACATAATTATCCATATATACATGAATGTATAGAAAACTAAAAAGTCTCTCTCCTCTTTCTCCTCTCTCCTCTCTCTTCTCTCCTCTCTCACCTCTCCTCTCCCCTCTCCCCTCTCTCCTTTCTCTCTCTCAAGTAACCATATGAATTTGAATTATGTAAAAAATTATCAAAACTTGAATGCTATATGAGTTAGAATTATGTATAGAATTATCAAAACTTAAATGCCATACATTCAAAATCTATATGCCATATAAGTTTAAGTTAAGTAAAAAAATAATCAAAACTCAAATGCCACTTAAATGCCACTTAAATACCACTCAAATACCCCTCAAATAAAATACAATATAAACTCGGCGAATTCATCCAACGCCGTAACCCATTGCATAACCCCAGATAATGACCCCACAAAAAAACACTTGGTAGGGAGATCTGCTCATATATTACTACTGAGATGCATTGACAGGTGTCACATAATGTGAAATGTATTAACAGGTGTCATATAATGTGAGATGCATTGACAGGTGTCACATAATGTGAGATGCATTGACAGGTGTCACATAATGTGAGATGCATTGACAGGTATCACATAATGTGAGATGCATTGGAATGTGTTGAATTACTTTATTCAAGTTGGTATGTATAGCGTTTTTTGATGTTATTTCCGACTGTTTAAATGTTTAACTTTGTATACGCCTAGGTGAATGGAACAACAACAAACCTTTGGTCTGTCAACTCTAAAACCAACACAAAAGGCAGCTCTTGGCAGTTTGCCGAAGTTGACATCGGATCTCTACTTGGACCAACCAAAGGATTCTCGCTGACGTTTGGTGTCAGACCACCCAGACGTATGTTGAAAACATTTTACCAGCTGTTTCTGCTGTGACCCCATACCATACTGCCAAGCGTTCATCAATGTGTGACAACTTGCCCGTATTTCCTTATTTTGGTTATTCACAGTATGGAAACCAGATATTGGAAATGACATTGCACTGGACAACATAACATTCAAGGCATGTAATCCCAACGCTGGACCACCCGCTGTCAATTGCTCTTTTGAAACCGGCACCTGCGGTTGGATACAAGATCCATATGATCAATTTGATTGGCTGAGAAATAATGGTAGCACAGCATCCAGGAATACTGGACCAACTAGTGACCACACCAAAGGAGACAGCTCAGGTAAGTTGTGCAAAGGTGAATGCAACATTGCGTGTTGGCCATTAACCTGCGCGCTGTAATCAGCACAGTATCACTGTTCTTTGATGTCAAAGGGTTAACATGGATGTTTCTTTTTACTAGTACCCTAGTCTGTTACGTTTGTGTATAATAGAACAGAATGACTTGAAGTAGTGACAGGTGTCATAGCTTAGGTAATCTATCTCATATCCAACTTCATAGCTTGAGTGACATCTACCATATGTAGGCTACAAACCATAGGTGACATCTAGCTGTCATAGCTAAGGTGACATCTCTTACATTACATACATGTATCATCCTGACACTCGTTGTATGGTTGTTGCAGGTTACTACATGTACATAGAAACATCTAGAGGCCAGTCTAAGAGGAAGAACAACGACTTGGCTAGACTTGATAGTGCCATACTACCAGCTACTGATGCCTACTGTCTTTCATTCTGGTACCATATGTACGGGCCTGACGTCAACCAACTGAAAGTGAGACAGACATTCAATGCATTCAGCCGAGTGAGATGGAAGCGGCGTGGATCACAAGGTAATTGTGGTTGTCCAGGACACAATAGATTGAGTTTTAGACCTCAAGGCAAGCTTGATGGTAAGTAAGTGTGCGTTCACTGATTTGCAAATTTTAACAGGAAACATGTGGAAGAAGGCTTTGGTAAACATCAAATCCCAGATAGACTATCAGCTTAGTTTTGAAGCAACTGCCGGTCCTAGTTTTGCCGGAGACATCGCTATTGATGATGTAGAGGTTGCTCCTGGATTGTGCCCTGAGGAGGAAGGCTGTGACTTTGAAGGTATTCACAATGCTGGTTAGAATACTCGGTACAATGTTCTCACAGCTACTAATTGTTAGCTGAGCAGATCACTACAACACTTGAACTATTTAAATGCATCCTGTCTGTTTGCCATTTTACAGGCAATTTCTGCTCTCTGGTCAACTCAAAGAATGATGATTTTGATTGGACGAGGGGAAGAAATGGCACCAACTCTCTCAAGTCTGGGCCGATGGCCGACCACACAACTGGTACAGAGTATGGGTTCTTTGCTTTCATCGATTCATCGACAGATCCTAAAAGGTCAGTAGGTTGTGGCAGCGTCCGCAAGGGCAGCACTCACCACTAGTTTGTGGCTCTCTGATCTGCTAAGTTAACCTTGAGCTGTTGCAATTATCACTTTCAAAACATTTGAGAAAGGAATTATTATTTTACCTTGCAGGCAACCAGGAGATGTGGCCGAGCTCAGAACGGGTCCCATGACTCAGAAAGCTGGCACAAGATGTCTCAAGTTTTGGTATCATATGAATGGCAAGGACATTGGAGAGCTCAAGGTTACTCAACAACTAGTAAGTTGTATGGTAAAAGTTCATTAATAGACTGACAGCGTGGCAGAGTTGGTGAGATTGTGTTTCAGCGACCTTTTGTGTAGACGACTCCAAAATGTATTGATTATTTGTTTTCTCCTGTTTATTTATTATTGTTTTGTTCTTTTATCGTGTAGCCGAAAAGGACAACCAGTAAGACGCTATGGAAGAGATCTAGCAATCAAGGGGACGTCTGGAGACACACTCATGTCAATATTCCAGCCTCTCGTACACCCAACTTTACCCTGAGCTTTATAGCCACCAGGGGATCAGGTCCTTCAGGAGACATCGCCATTGACGACCTTGATATAACTGATGGTAGGTACCTGCTGGAGATGCTTTGTAGATTATTGCCCTAGCTGTCTTCTGCTTTCTATGTCAACTCTTAGTAATGATATTAATTACTAGTGAAATAATTTTTAGTGTTTGCAAGTCAACTAGTTGGCGTATTGAAATATTGAAATTATTTTATTGTCAGGCACTTGCAGTGGAGTTGGAACTTGTGACTTTGAGGTAGATTTGTGTGGTTTAAGCAATGTTTTCTCTCCAATGGATGAGATGGATTGGCTGAGAAATAACGGGGCAACTCCAAGCAGGTAAAGCCAACTTATGGCTAAAATCACAGCGGTAAATGGTGTTTTTAGCCTCAAAGATGTAAAAGTTGTTTGAGATAAGTGAAAATGAGAGCTGATGTGTTATAGGTATACGGGACCCAGTGTAGATCATTCGACAGGCACAGACAAGGGTTTCTATATGTACATTGAGGCATCTGGTGGATCTAACAAGATGGGGGACAGAGCATGGCTCATGACTGAACATATTGCAGCCTCTAATACCGATCATTGCTTCTCTTTCTGGTATCATATGGCAGGCGCCGGTGAGTGAAGAATTATTTAACTGTTTGACAGTCTAAGTAGGTGTGAACTGACACTGAGGGCAGGTGTGTACTGACATTAGTAACAGGTTTATACTGACACTTGAAGCAGGTGTTTTCTGACACTTGGAGCAGAGAAGCGCACAAATACTTACCTGTTTTTGACAGGCATTGGTAATCTATCTGTCTTACTCCAAGTATCTGACAAGGTGAATGGTGGCTTTGCTGTGCCAAGACCTCTTTTCACTGTTGCTGGAAACCAGGCTGACTTCTGGCAGCAAGCATTTGTAGATGTACCCACTAGGGAGTCGTACGCTCTCATTATTGAAGGTATGGTTTGTTTTTAGTATACACGGAGCCCGTTTTATGTGAAACCCATGTTACACAGAGCCCCTGTTACATAGAACCCATTTTACTTGGAGCCCTTTTAGGCTGATTAGATACTGAAGGCAAAAATGAGCTATTAATATAATCTCTTTAGTGGTCACATTTTGAAGTGGCTCAATCCTATGTGTTGATCTGTGTGTTGCGCCATTTTAGTCTATAGCCAAATTTATCACCATGTTACTATGTTTAGCCACCCATGGAGGCAACTACAATGGAGACATCGCTATCGATGATCTCAGTCTGATCGGAGGAAAATGTAGTCGCTCGTACACCATCACCACACCAACAACAACCACTCTTCCTCCCAAAGTGGACGAGTTCAAGTGTGACTTTGAGGATGGAGCTAACAAGATCTGCTCGTTCACTCAGGTGAGTGAAAAATGTACTAGTAGTACTACTAGCATTTCAACTAGTAGAGGTTTTGTGGAATGTTTCCTCTCTCTTTCAATAAACCAATTTATGTTTGCTGTTTTCAGGTAATAGTGTTCATTTATGGTGGATGTTTTTTGTCTATCTAAAGTGAATATGCGTATTTTGCTTGTGAAAAGCTGAAAAACTTCACAAAAAATAACACTTTTGAAGATAAAAACATTGTGAAATCTTAGTGCGTATATGATTACTGTAAGTGGGTGTAGGAACCTGTTCACATGGAGGTATTATTTCTTTATTATCTACTTTCGTGTAGGAGAAGACGAAGGACACATTTGACTGGATGTACGGTACTGGATTAACAGACTCTTCAAGCACCGGCCCTCAAGCAGACCACACTAGGGCTAATGCATTTGGTCACTATGTCTACATAGAAGATACCAGCAGACGACTGGGAGACAAAGCTAGGTTGAACACTCCCGAGATATCTGTCTCCAACAAAGGACTCTGCCTTGAGTAAGTGTGCATCTCATTTCACTTTCATTGCAGCGTCACTAGCTACATGTCATGGTAGTTATTTCTACATCTATGCATGTCTCTACCTCTATGAATGTTTCTACAGTTTCTGGTACCACATGTACGGAGCTAAAGTAAATAGACTCAATCTATTTATCGTCAACAATGACAATGGCGGAAAAGAAACACTTTTGTGGACAAGAGCTGGTAACAGAGGTCCTGATTGGAAACACGGACAAGTTCAGTTCAAACCTGCGACTAACGCTGGTGGCAATTATGTCTTTGTGTTTGAAGGTAAGTTTGTCCTATCAAGTCTTGTCTTATTCTCAATTACCCTTTATCCTTTGCGGCAAACATTCATAGTTTTGGACCTTTTATAGCTCTGGCCAGTGATGGCTGGACTGGCGATATCTCATTGGACGATGTTGATTTCTATGATGGAGATTGTCGAGGCTCGTTCATGTGCGACTTTGAGAACGGTTTGTGTACGCTTGCTCAGTCTAGCATGGACTCTTTTGATTGGACAAGGGCTCGCGGAAAGACAACTAGCATCGGTACCGGACCTCAAACAGATCACACCTTTGGTACTCCTGAAGGTGAGTGCGTGGGTAGCCTGTGAACCATGGTACTGTTCGAATTATATTGAGCTATCCCTTAGCTGGTTCAATTTTTATGCTGTACTTACCTCCCTCGTTCAGGTTACTACATGTACATCGAAACTTCTTCTCCAAGGAAACCGGGTCAGATAGCTAGCCTTATATCTGCTAAATATGTGAGACCCATCTCTGATGCGTGTGTTACCTTCTGGTACCACATGCTAGGCGACCATGTTGGACAGTTGAATGTATTTGTCAATGAGCAAGGCTCCACCCCAAGGTATTGTGCTGTTACGGTGCTTGGTCTATACGTTTGCTTTGTTATTTCTTGGCAATGATCCAACATCAAGTTGTATTGTCTCTACGTAGACTGAGATGGAGGCAGACAGGCAATCAGGGAGATGAGTGGCACGTTGGGCAAGCGCCCCTCTCTGCTACTAAAAACTGGCTACTACAGTTTACAGCTTCTGTGGGCTCAGGCTATAAGGGTGATATAGCCATTGATGATGTCATCATAGAGGTGAGATTAGTCACTCACACAAGGGAGATAACTTCTGCATAGCAGGTACTGTTGGTTGTTGATCCTGAGGTTCTTATTATTTTATTTGTGTTTCAGGGAGGAAAGTGTCCAGCCCGTGGTAGCTGTGACTTTGAGAAAAACACATGCCTGTGGAAGAACACAATCAAGGGAGATGACTTTGACTGGGAAAGGACGCATGGATCCACTCACTCCCCACAAACTGGACCAAACAATGACCACACCCTCAAGTCACCAGCTGGCTCTTATATGTACATAGAGGCTAGCAATGTCAAAGTGGGTGGCAAGGCTTGGTAAGTATTAGCCTCTGAGCTTACACTTCTGTGATGAGCTAAACAACTTCGCTGGATCTAATGCTATTTTTTTATGCTTATCAGGTTGCTCTCCCAGTTCTGGTACAATAGCACTAACGGTTGCATGGCGTTTGCTTACCACATGAAGGGTCCCCAGCAGGGCTCCCTCTCATTTGGTATGAAGCCTTATAACCAACCAGTGGTTAGCCTGTGGTCCAAGAGTGGAGATCAAGGTGACCAGTGGAAGCAAGCTTATGTTGAAGTGGGCTACAATCCGTCCATAAAGATCAACACCACCTTCCAGTTTGTGTTTGAAGCAACTGTTGGTGGAGCTCTCAGTGAGTTGTCTTCTCTCTTTACCAAATGAACCGCATCAGCAGGTACCAGTCGGTATTCACTCAACTTTGTGTATTTCAGGTGATATTGCAATCGACGATGTGAGTTTCACAGAAAACCAACGCTGTGGTGGACCAGTCACGACGCCTGCACCGTGCGTCTCTAAATGTGCATCTGATGGAAAATGTCTCACAGCGAGTCAACTCTGTAACTTTGTAACAGACTGTTCAGATGGTTCTGATGAAAGCAACTGTCGTTACAACTGTGACTTTGATTCACGGTTAGTGCTAATGTCAATGTTTGTTAGTACTACCGTAACTGATTGTTAGTACCCTGTAACTAATTGTTAGCCCCCCTGTAACTAATTGTTAGTACCCCTGTAACTAATTGTTAGTACTACTGTAACTAATTGTTCTATTACTGTAATTTATGTTTTGGTTGCAGCTCATGCGGATGGGTAGACACTAGCAAAGGCTCCTACAAATTTACTAAATCAACGGGTGCTGTTGGTGGCGGTCCCCTAACTGACCATAGCTCATTCTCTCGCAGTGGCTCATACATGTTACTTGGACCAAACCGTGGGGCCAAGGGCTACAAGCTTGCCATGTATACTTCCCCCATTCTACATGATGCCTCAGCTGACTGTACTCTTCGATTCTGGTCAGTTTCCCCACGATATACACAACACAAATACATCTACCTGCCTACCTATTGTGCGTGGAGTCTACGAATGTGTATATACTATTGTACATTGCAGGTACCACATGCTTGGCAAGGGAACACAACTGCTCAGGGCGTACCATCTAGAAAGAACTAGAAGCACCATAATATTTGAGCTGATGGGTTCACAGGGAGATCGTTGGCAGCTGGCAGACATACCTATAGGTAGAATTAGTGGTAAGTTCCAGCTACAGATTGGAGCAAGGAAGAGCTACACAGCCAAGGCAGACATCGCTATAGACGACATACAGCTCGTCGGTTGTGCACTTCCTCAGCCTACTTCTGGACAATGCAATGGATTCAAGTATGTTACATCTTGCCTTTACTGTAGTCATGTGTTTGTTGTTTTGTAACCTAGCAACCGACTCGTCTAGAACGTCCGTGAAGCAATTAATGTCCAGATTGACGGAAAATTTAACTCAAGCAGTCAATGCACTGTGTAGAACCACTAAATGAATTTGATAGCTTAGTTTCTACACTTACAGATGTACGTCAGGGGCATGTGTGGACCGCTCCAAAGTGTGTGACATGACCGATGATTGTGGTGATAGATCTGATGAGCTCAAGTGTACGAACAGGTGAATGACCAAGTCTATGTTTATCAGTGTCTGTGGATATCTATGCCTAACTAAACCTATTATGTATGTCTATGGCCATGGCCAAGCCACTGAGTATAATGTACACAATCTCTCACATATAAACTTTCTGTTGCAGTCAATGCACTTTCGAGGTGGGATTCTGTGATTGGATGCAGTTCAAAAACGATCAATTTGATTGGACAAGACATACTGGGTCCACACCCACTCAGCTATCAGGACCAAGCAGAGACCACACAACAGGTTTGGCCTCAGGCCACTATATCTATGCTGAAATGTCAAGGCCAAGAAAACAGGGAGACAAGGCTAGGATTGGCAGCCCATGGTTGAGCTCTGGCAGCAAAGACTGTGCACTTGTTATGTATTACCATATGTATGGGCCTGGCATAGGAAGCCTTGCAGTGTATACAAGAGACCAGGTAATGGTCGACTTATGTCTATGTGAAACATACATCTATGTTTGTGGATTGCATGTAATATAGATGTCTATGTTTATGGATTGTATGTAATATAAATGTCTATGTATTTATAACACGCCCAATGTATGTCTATGTATTGCATACAATACACATGTCTATGTATACGTATTGCATGCAATACATATGTCTATGTATATGTATTGCATACGATACACATGTCTATGTATATGTATTGCATACAATACACATGTCTATGTATTGTATGCTATACACATGTCTATGTGTATGTATAGCACACAATATATATGTCTATGTATATGTATAACATAAAATACGCATTTATATGCACATGTATAGCATTGCATGCAATACAAGGGGAATATGTATGTATAGCATACAATACACATGTCTATGTCTATGTACTATAGATAAGTGGTAAGATGACACAGATATGGAAGAAGAAGGGAGAAGTAGGCAATTACTTTGCCAGACGCATGATTCCAATTCCGGTGCAAACCAACGGTCTCGTCCAGGTAACTGCCTTCACCCGCTCACCTTCTCACCTGTTGAATGTGTGCTGTCTTTTTTTTATTTTCTTCAGGTCTGCAAATTTTAAAGTTTTGACGAAACAATTTATTTATAAGCGTTGGTTGGTTACAACAGAGCCATCCATGTTGGTTTCTGCTTGCAGGTGGTTATAGAAGCCACCAGAGGTCCAGGAGCTCTCGGAGATATAGCTTTAGATGACTTGTCATTTACTGCTGCTTGTACTGTTACTAGTACTGCTGTCTCTACCCCTGCTATGGCTACTTTCCCTGTCACATCTCCAACAACTCCACCTACCTGTAAGGTTTATTTATTCTGTAAGATTATAGCGCTTTCTGGCCGTAAATAACTCCTGCTTTATTTCTTATACCACGTTGGTCATTGTAGGTGGCGCTAACGGCTACCAGTGCCAGGATGGATCTTGTATCAAACGTACTCAAGTCTGCGATTTCTCAAATGACTGCCAACTGAAGGAAGATGAAATGAATTGTGGACAATGTGACTTTGAGCAAGGTAAATGCAGATCATTATCTTTAATATCGATTGTGACCTTTTCTCAAAATCTTCAAATCCCCGAATGCAGCCCTTGCACTACGATGGCACTAGTATCTAAAGTTTTGGTTTTATTGTAATAATAGCAGCGTTTGTGTTTGGACCAGTTTGATATATGATCAAAACAGAAGTTACAACACCAAAATGCTGACACCAAGCTTGCTGTTAAGACAAGTTATTAAAGTTTTCTCGTCCTAAGAGATATGATTATCTTTTCTATCGTTAGAGATGATACAGCTATTATTAATTCGTTGGCAACTGCTTTTATTGGCGGAGTTTTCTTGTGTAGAAAATAATTCCGTTATGTATTTGGAGTTGTTTTCTTTTTTTGGAAAGATAAATTTTATTTGATTTTTAGCCTTTCACTTATCTATTCCTTTATTAGCCGTAAAATTACACACAACTTCTTACAGTCGAGGTCTGACAACCTGAAGTTATTCCTGCGGCATATAGCTTTAAAAATAATGCTGTCTTTTTGAATAAAAACATCTTTTGAAATATTGCACTTGGATTAAAAATTTGCTCCTATCAAGTGTTTGATTTGTATTAAAACTCTTTAAGTTATATTCATAGTGTATGAATTTAAAAACAAAAACGTCTTTTACAATTTTATAATCAACAAAAATATGATTGCTAAAGTTTTTCCATGTTTTCAAACCCTCTTTGAAATATTTGAAGTCCAGTTATGCAACAGCAAAATATCAGTTAAAGTTTCAAGCATACGTATTTGTTTAATTATAGCTTTTGTTATTATGGAAATCTGAGTGCTGCCATTGGCCTAGTATGCTAGGTCATACCTAGATGATGTACTCCCCACAATGCGAGGGCTGTGAGATAAAATCGACCTACACCTAAGTGAAGTAATCAAAGTGTTGTCTGCCATTTCTGGCGCACAACTGGACTGGAGCCAGATTTCACAAAAATTCATATAAGCGATAAGCGACTATTGGCTGAAATAGTTTTTGTGCAATACTCAATATATATATAGCACACAATGAAATTTTATTAGGTTAATACCTGCGTGAATACTTTTTATTTCATTCTAGTACGACTTGTTTTAGTTGATTGAATTTTGTAGGAAAAAATAATTTGAAATTTTTAAGCTGTTGATTGCAGTCATTGAAGCCAAACTTAAGCAAAGAGTTATCCCCCTTTGGGGAGATAGCTCTGTGGTGAGCAGTACTGGGTATTGAGACGTTGGCAGCAGCAACTAATGCATGATTTCACTTCAGTCACCTTATATAACTGTTAAACAGGACACACATTTTTTACTTTTGTATTTGGCGAACACTCAAAATGCCACTTTGTTTTGTATTCAGAAACGAAATAATAAATAATAAAATAAGTGGCGTAATAAAACCAGTACCGGTAGCTAGTATTATTAAAAATGAAGTATTTACTCTTTCAAACTGGTAGTTGTTGTTGTTGTGTTGCTGATGTTGTAAGTCAGCAATGAACGATACAAAAAGTAATACAAAATCATCTACTTACCTTGTTTTTATTACTATTATTGTATTTTTTCGTAAACAACTTTAGGGCTGACTGAATAAAGACCCCGTAATAGGCTGCTTTGATGTAAAGTAGGGATGATGTCAAACTATTTTGTGCTCATGTTGAAAATTAAACCATTTCATTGATACCAGTAAATAATAATTATTTTTTGGAATGACTTTTATGCTAATTATTGTTTAAATTATTTCAAGATTATTATTCAATGTTTGATAATAGTAATAACGATTAGCTTCTGGTTATAAATAATAAATACGATCGGTTAATGATTAACAAAAATTTTATAAGAAAATTGACTGGCATAAAAATATTACAATTTACAATTTTTGTAATTTGTGTTAAAAACATTAAATAAACTATTTTGTGGCGCATCATCTGTTTGCATTTCAAGGAGAACTATGGAATATGTTGGGCTTTTAGGTTAATGGCTTTTTCAAAGCAGTAGCTAGTCAATTTGAGCTGTTGAAAGCTCTTATGTAGTCATCATTCTAGCATTTGGCTCCATATGGTCACGTGATAATGAGACTTGGCCACACTCGCTGTGATAATGTCATATAATATTATATCACTGTGGCCCATGGACCTAGTAGCTCCATGCTGTGGCCACACTATGATATATTGGGAACTGCTGGTACCGTAGGTAGACGCGCTACTGTAGAAGCATTCCCCTGTCTGCTCGTAATGATAACAGAGAACATCATGCATAAACAGTCGGCTAACTACCGTAGCTGCTATAAATAGTAACAAATCCATCGCTACCGATTAATGACGTACTTGGAATTTACTCCTGCATTTAGTTAATTGTTGTAGAATGACTGAAATAGTTAATCAATCGATCATCAGTTGATTTTTTTGATTCGATTAGTAGTACATCCTGTTATTTTTTGTTGTTTAGGCAATAAATATCTCGAAATTGTCATTGTTAGACAGAAGTACGCCAATACACACTTTAGCATGCATTCATATTTTCTTTGGGTTAAATAATGACGTAACGTTGTCAATGAACGGATATGTGTGTCTGCGGGCACTGCTGAACATTGATCGTCGTAGACAGATCTGTTCTAAACTAGCGCCCCCATCCCACACCTCCACATGCGCTGCAGCGTTGTCTTGTCGCACGTTGTAGTACTAAATTTGCTGGTTAGTCCGGCCCTGGGTTTACATAGTATCATGGATAGTAGTCTAAATTGATGAAGTTTGTGATAGCTCACGTTTCTGGCATATCCACCTAGGCACTGCTGTGAGCAGCCTGCCCTTCTTTTGTTGTTGTTTTATCATTTTTCCAATTTAAATCACTTAACTCTTTCATTTACTACTGTTGTTATAGGACTTTGTGGTTGGCATGATGAAAGCAATGGAATATACAAATGGGACAGACATCAAGGCTCTACTCCATCCATTACCAGTGGACCAACTGTCGACCATACTTCTGGTTCAAGCACAGGATGGTATATGTTTGTAGATTCTGGACAAGGCTCAGGTACACATACCATCCAACTAAATTATGTACACTACAATTAAAGAGCTTAAAAAATGCAAATTTTATTGGATTTTTGTCAAGTTAAACTTTTCAGCTAAAAGTATGTTTAAGTACTTATACAGATTTGCCCTTTTGTGATCCCTGTAGACATAATTTTCCCTAAAGATGCAACAACACAAGTTACATAGAGCTATAAAGCGTGTTTTCAAAAAATGGCTTGTTCCTGTAGAAGTAGGGCCACACGAATATTGGCATTGTGCGGAGGCTTTTGTGATAGCAAAAATAAGATTGCAACAATTTTTTAAAGTTGTTTTTCTGAAGTCAGCAATTTTTTCAATTTTTGGTGAAGCCGCTATTATGTACACACTGGCCTTCACATGACAGATGTTTTGTGTGTGATGGAAATCAAAAAAACTATTGAAAGATTCTTTTATTGAAAATAATAATTTTAAACAATATGAGACAAAAGAAACTGCCGAAATTATCTTCCGGGAGTTGTTTTTCCACTACAATAATAATTATTAAATCTGAAATGCTCATTATTTTATTGAGACAAAAATTGAAAAGCACGAAACAATGATATTCAAAATTTTTAGAACTAATTTTCAACTGAAAATGTTGCACTTGAAATGTACTGTACAATATTATAATTTTGCTGATGCTCGCAGATAGTCTCTTCTGTCAAGCATAAAGCAATTGACCCCGGCAGACCTCAATAGTTTTGTTGCATTTTCTTGCTACAAGATGATTTCCTCAACAGTTTTAGAATACTCAAGAGAGAACAACTTCACACCTAGAGTGCACATGGCAAAGCTTATTTTGACTCCTTCAAAAATGAAGCCAGGAAAAATTACTTTCGAGTATTTTAACGACAACTCCAAATATAAACAAATCGTGATTAATGACTATAATAAGTTATAATATATTTTAAAGTTAATTAAATAAATACTAAAATACATAAATAATAAATTACGAATAAACTACAAATAAACTTGTAAATCAAAGCTCTTTGGTTAATCAGGTATAAGCAAGGCATCACTGCAGTCTCCCATATATGGAAATGTGGATGGAAAGTGTGAGGTGACCTTTGCCTATCACAAGAAGGGGGCAGGTTTAGGAACTATCCGTCTCAACGTTTACACCAACGTGGTGGGTCAACCATCGAGTAGCTGGCAGAAGACCACCCTGTGGAGTACAACAGCGTCCTTTGGTGACTCATGGCAATCTGTTACTGTGGGTGTGGGGGCCCTGCGAGGTGGTTTTATCTTGGAGTTTGAGGCTATCAGGCTGATAAATAGTGGTGATATGGCCATTGATGACGTCAAGTTTAACAACTGTAAGCCAGGTGAGTAGTGTGCAGGTAGAAAGCGTGTGCTTGTACCGTAGGTGTTGTATAGTTATAATGTGTCATTACTGTTTCTGTTGCTAGGCACCTCGAGCAGTTCTACATGCACTGGTAACCAGTTCCGCTGTATGAACAATAAATGTATCGACCAATCAACTGTTTGTGATTATGAAAACGATTGCGGAGATGGAACAGACGAAGAAAAGACTGTGTGCCTTGGATACACAGATAGATGTAGCTTTGAGTCAAGCTTGTGTGATTGGGTGCAAGGAGACCAGGATGACGCTGATTTCACAATCATGCGAGCTGTAAGTTATATCACTCTACTAGTTGTGAGTGAGAGCTGAGGCTCAGCTGAAGGGCTAAATGTTACTTCATGTGTGCTGTTGTACATTTATACTGTGTTTTAGGGCTCTGGTGGTCCCGGAGCAGACCACACCTTAGGAACTTCTCTAGGACACTATCTCGGAGTACCTTACACTAGCAGTCTATCTAATGGAAACACAGTCAGGCTGTATAGCCCTGTATATAGAGCTACTACCACTGGCAATTGTTATCTCAGACTATGGGCGCATATATATGGGGCTATAGGTGGACAGCTGCGAGTCACTACTAGAACTATGGAGTCCGGACCCATGCAATCAGTCTATTCTGGAAATAGTCAGTCTGCTGATGAATGGAAGAGGATCACTGTACAGTTGAACAGCGCTGATGACTTTCAGGTGAGTTGAGTGCAAGTGTACTTAGTATTATGTAGCAATGGAGGCTTATATAGAAAGATAAGCTCGGCCTCCTTCCGTGATAAGAGAATTGGCATTCACAGACATATGCAATCCCATGTTTTCAGGTTCTGATTGAAGTCACTCTTGGAAACCAGCCAAGTTCAGGAGGTATATACATTGATGATGCTAGTTTTACCGACAGCTGCTTCCAGGGTGGAAATTTGAAACCTCTGACAGGTATAACAACCCCCTCTTCATCCTCCTGCAACGGCCAGTTCAAGTGTAACAACGGCCAGTGCGTGCCGTCTAACAACTATTGTGACTTCACTCCCCAGTGTGATGATGTGTCAGATGAACCATTAGATAAGTAAGTATACATTAGCTTCAGGTCAAGCTTTACCCTCTGCCTACCTCCCCTAACCCATTCACCAGCTTAATCATTTCTAAGACCTAACACTATCCTGTTATTTATTTACAGATGTCCAGACAGATGCACTTTTGAGAACAATTTGTGTGGATTCAATGCGAGCACAGATGCTTCCATTTACAACTGGATGAGAGGTAATGGCTACTCAACGCAGAGATCAATGGCTCCAGCCACAGATTCAAAAGCAAATACTATGGGATACTACATGTACGCCTCAGGACCTAGTGGCAAGTCAATGGGTAAGGAGGCTCAACTTAGTGGCCCCGTCTTTAGCCGCTCTTCAACCAACTGTAGAGTACAGGTTAGTGGAGGTCATCAGCTTGTCATATTCGTCTAGTGTCTAGCAACAGTTTGGTAGTGTTTTATTCTTTCTACTGCTTGTAGTTTGACTATTACATGGGTACACCTGGAAGCCTGAGGGTGCTCCTTGGTGCACCATCTAACCTCACAATGGTGACCCTCTGGTCCAGGCAGGCAACTGCACAAAGCACTGGATGGTTTAATACCACTGCAGGAATTGGTGTGAGAGAACAACCATTCCAGCTTGTATTTGCCGCTCGAGCCTATGGTTCAGGTAGATATTACACATATAAACTCAAGCCCTGCCAGACTCCAAACTGGGAACACGAGCTAGAAAATATAAAACCATATTTGGTTTTTAGAGAAATCTATTCGATTTTAAATTTTATTCAATTTTGAGTTTTAAGACCCTTGCTATTCGTCTTGTCATTCGTTAGTACTATAATTGATCTCTCTAGGTATTACATCTATTATTGTAGGAGGTATCGCTATAGACAACATTGCGTATGAAGACTGTGATCAACCACTCGCTGCCACCACTTGTGACATATCTCTCAATTTCTGGTGCACCAAGTCTAAAGCCTGCATTCCTCACACCTACTTGTGTGATTTCTCAGATGATTGTGGCGACGGCTCAGATGAACTTCCTGACACTTGCTTTGCCTACAAAATGTACAACTTTGAGGACCAGCTCACCAGCAGTTTCATTTTGCAAGGTACGGTATGGTTGTGTGGTACACAGGCTATGTGTGATGTAATCTGATAATTGTTTGTAAAACAATAATTGTTTTGTCTCAGGCGTAGACGGAGTGGAAGACAACTTTGATTGGACGATCACTAAAGGAAACCAGGTATCCTCTGTACAAAGAACTGGACCCAACCGAGACCATACGACCGGCACTGTCTCAGGAAGTTATGCCCTCGTTGATGCATCTAGAATCCCCACTAAAGCCAGGTAGTTGTTCTACTCAGTTTGACAAGCTTCCATAGTCCAACTGCGACTGGAAGCCAAATGCTAGTACACTTCAATTCCTTAGTATGAGATTCATCGTTGTATGTATGCCAATAGGTTCCGGGGCAGCAAGGCTTGGCTCAAGACATACCGAGTGTTTGACGCTGCTTCCTCAAGGAATTGTAAGATGAGGTTGTGGTTTTACATGTACGGCAATGATGTGGAGACTCTCACCGTATACAAGATGAGATATTCCAACACTGCTCCATCACAGAATGGTGTGTTCTCTGTATATGTTATGTTACATTGGTATATTACTAGCAATGTTATATTACATTGACACGTTACTATATATGTTATATTACATTTACTATATATGTTATATTACATTGCTATGTTATTATATTACTATATTACCATATAACTTTGTATGTGTTAACTGCTCTTTGTTATAAAAACAGATATACTGGAGTCACTGACTGGAGAGTTTGGGTCGATGTGGTACCACATGGAGGTGGCATTAAATGGTTCCTCTCCGTACAGAGTCATCATCGAGGCAAAAATAGGAGACGGCTCGGCTGGAGACATTGCTGTTGATGACATCACATTCACCCCAGGATGTGTTTTTGACAACTAGTAAGTGATGTCTTTGGCTTTTTGTTCAAAAAGTTGGCATCATGTGACTGACTGTGGTAATGTGACCCACTGTTCATGTGACTGCAGCCACGTTTCTGACTGGTTTTGGACATGGTACTGGTAATTCTCTGTGAACTTGTATTGTAGCGATATAATCTCATATGTTGCAGTAATTTTGTCTTGCCTCCCAATCCAAACCCTGGTCAGACAACGTCTACTGCAATGCCAACAACTCACCCAACTGGTAGTTGTGATCTCAACCAGTTTCTGTGCACGACCAGCAACACATGTATTAATAAAACAAAGATTTGTGACTTCAGGACTGACTGCGCCGGCAACGTATTTGAACAGGGATGTGGTGAGTGCTTTTACATCCAGTTCCTTTGCAAGCTTATAAGCACTTGTCTATCGATTCCTAGTAACACCGCCACCAACACTAATTTCTTTGTTGTTAGTGGCTGACACATGTGGATTTGATACTGATGACTTGTGTAACTGGAAGGTCGTACCTCACGTTGAGCCGAACCGCCGATATCGCAGAGACCCCAGCGTTAACCAGTATCTTTGGGCTAGAGTTCAAGGATCAGGTATAACTGCCAAGGATTTCAGGCCGAAGATTGATCACTCATCTGGCAATGCAAATGGTAATTATCTGCTATTAGTTGGGCTGCATTGGTGCACCAGCAAATTTCTAGTATACATCTTGACCTGCAGAACTTTGTCAGTTAATGAAAAATCTAGTTATTTCTTTAGCTGACAACCGTCTTTCAATGAAGCGAATAGTGTCTCTGGTTGATATCTGTCAGTCAATGATGAAACTAGTGTTTCTGACTGACATCTGTCAGTCAATATAATGATTATTGTCACTTTTGGTCCCTGATGCTTGACACCTGACTTGTTATCTATGTACTTGTAGGCTTCTACCTCTCTGCTGACAGTTCATATGGAAAGTTTAAGAGCATGACTCAGCTACAGACTCCATTGATTACACAAACTGGGCCCAAATGTGTGCTCCAGTTCTGGTAAGTTCTGCTCTTAGCCAGCTCATGTATTTGTGTGGTTCATTAGCTTTTTTGTTGTGATACCATCACTTTAGCACACAGTCCCTTTTTGATAAATTATAACATGGTGTTGGATTGTGGAGTTTACGAACTCATTTTATTTCATAGGTATCACATGAACGGTAGAAATGTTGGATCGCTGCATGTTATGAGAAAGTATCAATCAGCTAAATCCCAGGATCAGCTCTGGTTTGTCAGCGGTCCCCACGGTGATAATTGGCAGCGTGTTGTAGTAACTATTGGCGTGCAATCTAACTTTGTACTAAGCATTGAGGCTCATAGAGGTGAGAGTGCATGTGCAAGGCTTTTTCTCGTAACCTTTGGTCATCTTTCACTACTTGTCGCTGGTACAAACAATGTTTAATTATTTTTGTTGTATCTCAGGCTACAACTATGTTGGTGATATATCGATTGATGATGTCAAGTTCATAGACTGTGCTCCACCTGTACCAACAGTAGGCAATACAGGTTGTTTACCTGGACAGTTCCGTTGTCCCAATGGATACTGTTTGAGCCAGAATCAAGTGTGCGACATGCAACAAGACTGCATGGACAACAGCGATGAAATGGTTAGTTTATATCTATTAGATTAAGTTGTCTGTGAGAAGGTATGTTACTAAAGGTTAAATGATGATCGTATCCGGACTCTGAGGCTATTTTTTGTTCTCAGGCCTGCTCGACTACGCCTGGCTGGTGTGACTTTGAGACGAAGATATGCAGTGACTGGCACCAGGAAACAGGTGATGTGTTTGATTGGAAACTGTCCAGAAGCAACACTGACAGTCAAGGAACTGGACCTTCAGCTGATCATACGCTGAAAACTGACAAAGGTTGGGCTACCACCTTCCCTTTTCTATCCATTGAACCTAGGCTATTACTACCTCATTTGGTTCATAATTCGCTAAGTTAAAATTCATTAGAGTGCACATCAAGTTATGCAAAAGACTTCTGTGGGCAGACGAAGTTATAATCTTTTGTTTTTATGCTTACGTTTAACATTTGCTGCAGGACAATATCTCTACATTGAATCCTCCTACCCAAGAAAGCTCGGAGACAACGCAATGCTAGCCTCATTCCCTATAGATGGGTCAAGCCAGTGTTCTCTCACCTTCTGGTCTCACATGAGGGGCGCCAATGTGGGCAGCCTAGCCGTGAAGCTACGATATTCTTATGGAAATCCAGCTACTGACTTCTATGTAGTAAAAAACATCACTGGTGGGTTTGCTTGAAACACAAATAAAATGGTTTTAGTCTATTACAGTATACTTCCCCTGCTGTATATCAACTTTAGTTGTATATCTCTGTTAGGTGTCTTACCAGAGGCTGTGTTTTTGTAGGAGCCCAAGGAGACTTCTGGGAGAAACATCAGATAGATCTGCGCAGTCGAAACATTGGTAACAAGAACTACGAGGTTGTGATCGAAGCTCAGGTTGGCAACGGTCACAGAGGCGATATCGCTATTGATGACATCACCCTCAGTCGTGGTTGCTCTAAGGCCTTGACTGCCATACCTGGACATCCATTGGGGACTGTTTCACCTCCAACAGGTGCGGCCTTGTCTCCATAGTTTGAGAGATTTTATAGAAAGTTACATTTTTTATTGATTTCATATTGATTCTTACCACCTGGCTTACAAAATAAGTTTTGATATTTTTGCTGTTTAATTGTTTCATAGCCTGAGATTTTCATATAGGAAACTGCGCCAATGATGAGTTCACATGCTCAAATGGAGACTGCATACGCTCACTCTCTCACTGTAACTTCATTACTGAGTGCTCGGACCGATCTGATGAGAGTAACTGTGGTACTGATTGTACTTTTGAGTCTGGACTGTGTGGTTGGGTAAACTCTGCTGGACTGCCGATCAAGTGGACCCTGAATAAGGGGCCAACTAAAACTAAGGACACTGGTTAGTAGCGATTGGTAATCTACTAGTACTAGGGGTGTAGCTAGCGGTAATCTACTAGTACTACGAGTGTACCTAGTAGTAATCTATTAGTACCAGGGGTGTACCTAGTAGTAATCTATTAGTACCAGGGGTGTAGCTAGTAGTAATCTACTAGTACTAGGGGTGTGGCTAGCGGTAATCTACTAGTACCAGGGGTGTAGCTAGTAGTAATCTATTAGTACCAGGGGTGTAGCTAGTAGTAATCTACTAGTCCCAGAGCGGTAGCTAGTAGTAACCTACTTGTACTACCGGTGTAGCTAGAAGTCATCTATTTGTTTTAGATTAATGCCAGGGGTGTAGCTAGTAGTGATATACTGGTGCCAGAAGTGTAGCTAGCTTACTGTTACATTGTAGGGCCGCTCACTGATCACACGTACAAGAATGCCACAGGTACATACGTGTACATGGAGGCTAGTATCAGAGCAGACAAAGAAATGCCAGCCCACCTTGAGTCGGCCATGTATGTCTCGTCTGCTGCCAAATGTAAAATGAATTTCTGGTACTCAATGCATGGGCAGAACGTTGGAGCCCTCAACATCTACCTCAAGGCATCAGATGGTCGTAATTCTAAACTGTGGAGCAAGTCAGGTGATCAGTCGCCAGATTGGCAGCAGGTGAGAAAAATGGTCACACGACATGCTGCCATTAATCAATGCTGTGAGAGAAAATATGGAATGCAGTTAAGGAGTAGATTACGACGTAGTTTTGTCTTATTGCAGGGTTTCATTAACATTGGATCTAAGGACAACTTTGCTATAATTATTGAGGCCACATACGGTGGACACTACTCTGGGGATATTGGTATTGATGATATCAAGTTTGTAGACTGTGCTCTAAAAACTCCTAAGACCAACTGCGATACATCCACGCAGTTTGCCTGCTTAGATGGAACTCAGTGTATAAACAAGAAATATGTTTGCGATGGAAAGGTTGGCAGTAGTTGTAATTGTTTTTCTTCATTGACATCGTTTATCAATAATTCGCTCCTTTCACTTGCCATTATCTTCACTCCTTGTCTATGTCAAGTCATGTGTATGCTTCCCGTTAGCTAATTTTTAATCTCTCCAACCCGCAGCCCAAGTGTCTGGACCAGTCCGATGAGCAAGGTTGCTCTGTCGGCCTTCTAGACTGTAACTTTAACCGAGGAATAGACACCTGCTCATGGCAGCAGCTACAAGATGATGACTTGGACTGGAAAGCAACAACTCAAGTCTCCATGTTGAGTAACTATGCTATAGGAAATGGTAAGTTTTGATTGGCCGCTGGTTATTTTATTTTATCGTATCGTCTGCTCCGTACTTGCAACTTATGTTTTGTTTTTGACTCAACTACCCTTGATGGTCATTTCTGTCTATAAAACTAGCCAATAAATGTATGTTTATAGACCGAGACCGGCCTGGCAGTGGACAGTTTATTTACCTTGACCCATTAAACACCCCAGTCGGCTCCTCAGCCCAAATATCCACTACTAGCAATTTACCTGCTGGCTTTGACGTCTGCTTCGTTAGATTCTACTACCAGGTGCAAGGAAACAAGGCTGGCTCTCTGCAACTATACACTCAGACTATTGATAGTAAGCTGATTTGTATATCTATTGACAACCCCTTCTCATGAGAAGACAACTCAACGCATACACACATCTACTTACTGAGTGCACATGTCTGCTGTGTAATTGTAGCCAATTTCAGGCAGTTGATGTGGAGCAGAACCACCTTCATGACCTATGACAACTGGGAGTACGCTAATGTAGCTGTGGGCTCGTCATCTGATTACACTCTTGTGTTTGAGGCAGAAAAAGGCTCCAGTATTGGTCTGATAGCCATTGACGATATTAGCCTCACTCCCAGCTGTTACATTGGCGGTAAGAAAACTGTTGCTATATTCTGTAACAGTTGGCTTCTACATGGGTTGTTAGTTGTTTGATGTCTTGTAACGCCGCAGGGTATTATGACTGGTTACAGTAATGGGGTCATTAAGTTCAAGGTCACTGGTCTTGTCACTTCTTGTATATTAGGTAGAACGAGCACCGATAATATTTTTACCAAATTGCAGGGTTTCCACATTCCACCGAAAGAAAAAAGTGCCCTGATGGTTTCTATGAATGTCCTGCTGACAAAGCCTGCCAACCTAACGCTTGGAAGTGTGACGGTACGTTAGACTGTGCCGATGGCACTGATGAGAAGGGTTGCCAGTTTACCACCATCCAACCAATGACAGGTACTAAAGCTATACAATCAATATACAACAAAAGAGTGTGGAGGAGGAACTTTAGCTGGTATTGATATAATTTGGTATGTTTTAGACAATCCTCTAAGAAATCAAACGATCCCACCACAAGTTTGTCCAGATGGAAAGTTCCGCTGCGGAGATGGCACATGCATAGACTCAATCTACTACTGTGATGGGGTGCCTAATGACTGCCCTGGCAATGAAGACTCCTTCAGCTGTGGTATGTCTATGTCTACTCACCCATTAAATCTCCTTTTAGAAGTGGACTTCATCCATTTACTACCAGTGTTCATATATACCATGAAACCCAGCTAGTATTAATAATAGCCAACAATCTAGGAAAAGTGGGAAAACCTGATCACAAAAGTTGTGCCGTGTTTCCTATATTAGTATTTATAACCTGCTAGCTTGTTTGTTACACGCTATAGCCTCGTGTTCTTATTTTGTAGCTGTTATGTGTACGGGTGGGGCTATTTACTGTCCGACTTTGAGGTCTTGCATAGCCAAAGAGCAGGTATGCGATGGTTTCTATGATTGTCCAGACAAGGTGGATGAGTTGGCGCAATGTAAAAAATGTCCAGATAACTTCTGTAAGAACAACGGGCAGTGCACACCCACAGGAACTGGGGCTATGTGCGACTGTCCATCAGCAGATAATGTTGGAATGTACAGATGCTCTGGTACTAAACCACCACCCACCACTACTGTTGGTAAGTGTATCACAGACATGTGGTGCTTACTACTGCCATTAAACTTGATTCTATTAAACTAGCAGCAAGTGCTTGCTGATGTAATAAAATGAATTTGAATCTAGTTAAACTTCATTTATCCAATTAGAGTTGTGCTCTCATAACTTTTACGTTTGGAATAAAAAGCAGTTTTTAAAAAATTGGCACACTGGGCAGTTTGTTGTGAAAATAAATCAAAAATAGTTCTATTCTACCATCAAAAATTTGGTGTCATCGGAAACCTGAGTGTCAGCATGTGACAGCATTTATAAATAACGATGGTATCAGCAAATTTTGATTGGCTCAATTATTATGCGCTGCCAAGAGTCTTATGATACCATATCCACAGTAAACTCCGGTAACACGCTATTGATTGGAAAACGTTTGATTGCTAAATCTGATGAAATATGTGTTATTGGTGAACTTAATGTTAGAACTTAATTATCACACTTCACGAACCTGCGCGAGTTATATAAACAGTTTCAAGCTCTGCGCTTTGTTACAGCCAATCCATTTGGACACCTTACCACTCCTATACAAGGTAGTGACTTCTGCCCTTCAGGAAAGTTCCACTGCGGTAATGGCACATGCATAGACTCAATCTACTACTGTGACGGGGTGCCTAATGACTGCCCTGGCAATGAGGACTCCCACGGCTGTGGTAAGTTTGGGTTCTGGAATTTGCAACAGTTATCTTTTTTTCTCCTTTTTATGGCTGCAAGCTATAAACTGGTAGCTCTATTGTTGTATGGCTGCAGGCTATAAACTGGTAGCTCTATTGTTGTATGGCTATAAACTGGTAGCTCTATTGTTTTATACAACTGAGAGACTTATTTGCTAATTTCTTATTATTGGCTTGTAGCCAAAATGTGTTCCGGAGGAGAGATCTATTGTAACTCTCTCCAACAATGCATAGAGAAATCTAAGATCTGTGACGAACAAATCGATTGTCCCGATGGAACTGACGAGCAGACGCAGTGCACTGCTTGCCCCAAAGACTTCTGTAGAAACGATGGAAAGTGTAGTCTGGTAGATGGAAGCCCTACTTGCAGTTGCTCGGCTGACTATTCCGAACATTACCGATGCTACGCTTTGGCAGCAGCATCTTCTCCGGTGAAAGCTCCCAACAACAATAAAGGAATAATAGCAGGTTCCGTAGCCGGAGGAGTCGTTCTTGTCGGCGTTATACTGATCGTTATTTATTTTGTCATCTTCAAGAGACGGCAGGCAGAGGAGGCCAAGCTCAACCAAGGAATGGCTAACCCCGTCTATGACATGCAGATGGGTGACATTGCCGGCAGCGAGCCCTTCAATGATGTCAGCATGCAGCCAGCTGTAGGCATGGAGAACCCCCTCTATGGTGACAATATTGACGCATAATACTTCACTCAACAATTCCTGCATAATATAACTCTATAATAGCATTTACCTGCGCTCAGACTATCAATTCCCTCTAGTAAATAATTTTTTATCACACTTTGTTGTGTTCATTAATATTTTAGTATCAACTTCATTGTTTTTGCTCATCTCTACTTTTTACTAACCGATAATATTTAATAAAATTTCTAAGCATAAATGGTGCTATTTGTGTCCCAGAGGAAGAGGCTGCCCTTACAGAAAATCTGCTTGGTTTTAGTCTTAACCTCAAGGTCATTTGGCATGCCTAGTCCAGCTTCATGTAGTTTCAATAAAAACTGGTTCAGCTTCATGTGTAGGCAGACAAGTTCAGGCATGTTATACGAAGCAGGACTCAAACAAGTTTAGACATGCCCAGCCAAGTGTAGCATGCTTAGACTTGTCTGAATTCTCAGATATTTCCTAAAACAATAAAAGGTATTCAGTAACACTAATTTTATTAATAAAAACAATCTAGCAATTCTCTTGATTATGCACTGGAAAAAATCTAGAATATCAGCCACCACAATAGCAACATCGATGTCTATTCATAGAGATTCTCTGCATTATAATACTATGTATATACAACATCGATGTTTATTCATAGAGATTCTATGCATTATAATACTAAGTATACACAAAACTTACTCGGACCCTCTCCACAAAATACATAACAAAAATCAATTAACAAAAAAACCAAATATAATAAATATTTTTCTAGCAGAGCTGTTATGCAATATTTGCAATCACCATGTGACTTCACTCCCTCAGAAGTCTAGCAAACCTGCGGCAGATTCTTTACGAATTCTCGTCAACGTTTTGTTTCTGTTACAGCTGAGAACATAGCGACCAATGTCAGCAAACATTGACTTTGTTGTTAGTAGTTGAGTCATGTTCAGCAGCTCCGGTGGGCTGGGTCGAGTCCAATGCATTGCATAGACCTGTAAGGAGAAAATAACTCGCTCAAGCTAGCGAAAACACGATGCTAAAGTCAGACAACTCTCATCAAATATAAATGGCCATAAATGTTATTCCTAACCTCTTTCCAGTCAAAGCTGGCTCCATTTAAATGGTTGATCTTCTCGTTATGATATCCGGGAAGAAATACTGGATGGCATTTAAAGTTGAAGCATATAACTTGTAGTTTACGCTCAATTTTCACTAATTCAGGGTACTGTTCATACAGCTTGTAGGGCATCATTAGACCCATGTAGTACCAATCTCCATCTGGATTGTACTCCCGAAACCTCATCAAAGATCGGCGTAGAAATTCGGAGCCTGTAAGAGTAAACCACTTTTTTTCAGAAACTAGCAAAAATATCCAAATCCACAGTATCCAAAGAAATTAAATGCATTACACTTTTAGGAGTTGTCGTATTTTTAAAGAGAAGAAAACTACTGATTAAATTAAGGTAAATTATTTTTTTCACATGGAATCCCAATTTTTCCAATTTTTCATCAAAATCCGGTTTTTATGCGTTATGTTTCTCACCTTTTTTTCCAGCAGAGACTCCATTATTAATGACATCCGGGTACGGAGGGTGCCAATCAGGCCAATCAAAGTCTGTAACGAATCCATAGCCTCTGAGGTGTCCAAGTGGGCGGAGCATTATAGCATCCCAGTCTACGTAGATTCCCCCAAATCGGTAGAGCAAATCAAACCTCATGAGATCACTCGAGTGTGAACCATCATTGATTGGGTGACCTTCAGTTGGTAGCAAACAATATAATAAGCCGAACTGATGACAGCATTAGGGAAATCTACGTTCATCACTTGCACACTGGTTTCTATAAAAGACTATAAATTTTCATTTTGATTGAATTTTTCACAGTTACAACTTGCAGTTTTCCTGATTTTTGAGAAACATTTTATGTTACAAAACATAAAAACAATATGTAAGTATTAAAGATTAATCAAACAGTTTTTGTTCATGACGGAGATGTCACAATAGGCTATACATGAAGTAATAGCCTACATACCAAACACTGTACCGGGCCATTCACGATACACAAATATAGCTCGAGGTTCCTCAGCTTTCAGTTTGTTATACCATTCACCTACAAGATATAAATATATAATGTTAATTTGTGGAGCACATTTATGTCTATGTACGCAACAATGGTCTATGGACATACACAGGTCTATGGTCTTACACAGGTCTATGGACATACACAAGTTTATGGACTTACACAGGTCTATGGACATACACAGGTCTACGGACATACACAGGTCTATGGACATACACAAGTTTATGGACTTACACAGGTCTATGGACATACACAGGTCTACGGACATACACAGGTCTATGGACATACACAGGTCTACGGACATACACAGGTCTATGGACATACACAGGTCTATGGACATACACAGGTCTATGGACATACACAGGTCTATGGACATACACAGGTCTATGGTCTTGGGTTGTTGTCGTGATTTTTATAAAAATACAGTGCTTTATTTTCTTAGCTTTTTTACTAATTTACTTACCCTTAGGTTCTTGGTCTATATAGATATACATAGCCTCAGCTCCAACACAATGTATCATACTTTTGATAGATAGATAGGTGAGCAGGTTGAGCTCCCAGCCACCAAGCAGTACCATGTGACCAATATTAGGTATTGGGTTTTCCATTGACCAGTGGGGTGCTTTTGGGGCTGTTGAGCCATAGTATACCAACCTGACATTAAAATGAAATAGTAAACGATAAAATAGATTAAAGACTCAAAGAACATTAATACACGCATAGTTTTACCTGGCTATCTGACTCAGGGCATCTGGAGTTTCCATAATCTTGGCTGGGATGAGATTTCGCTCAATATGCACACAGAGTAGTCCGGCTGGTACAGTGTTTGTTTTCTCTAGCTCATCTGAAATGAACAGACAACTTCTAAAATGCCGTAAAATTCATCACCGGGAAATCTGTAGTTCGGTGACGAAAGATATAATCCAATTTTCGAGAGCACACAAAGCTAACATAAATAAATAGAAAACAAAGTCACCAGCAAACAAATAAAATATTTATCAGTTCTTACCGCTTGAAGGGCAGGATATGGAAGTTGGGGCATTTCTAAAATTTTCCAATGTTGCCTCTCCTTTTTTAGCGATTAAGAACGCCAGGTTGGTGTACACAATAGGCTTGTGCTTATCCACTAAACCAGCGTACAACGAGGATTTGCGTAAGCTGTGAAGATGCTGCATGAGTATTGTTGTGTCATTCATATATATGCCTCCATCTTTGAGCACATCGACGATATGATTGGTCATTATGACATCATCAGCGCAATCAGGGGCAATTTCTCCCAACGATGATGTCACAATGTTGTAGTATTCATCAGCGAGCTGCGAGTACCAAAGATTGTAGTCATTTTTATCTCTCAGTATCGGCTGGTCTCTCCAGAAATGTATCACAACTTTACTCGGTTGTTGCACCTTCATAACGCTCAATAGCGACAGGAAGTGCTTGAACTCAAACCACTTGCGACCACATAGAATGATATGCACGGTGTCAGGAGATGTTTTAGTGAATGGCAGCAGCACTTCTGATGCCCCGTACTGAGAAGTGTTTCTCTCAAAGAAATGCGGAGATTGTATAGGTGGACTATTAATAAACTTGCGTGCAGAAGTCTGAGGGCTGGGTTCGTCAGAACGCAACATTGTTAGCAATAGTATAAATACAGCGAGTCCAACAACAACCCCTGTCACCGTCCGCTTCAGCCTGAGAGTCATCATGGGTTTGGTTCCTGCTCTATAACAAACAATTTATGCATTGAGACTAAATAAGAACAAAATATATGATACTTCTTACCTCAAAAAGGTTCTTTCAACGTAACTACCAGATAAGGTTTTGAATGGTTAGTTAGGAGTACAGATATCGTTTTTCCTAAATATTAATAAAGAAAAACTGATTTCGAACTAATAACCATTGATTATTCGTTGTTTTGGACTAGCGCTTATTTCGTTGAATCGTTGGACGGAAAATTCTGGGGTGTGTTGATTATTTCATAGTCGATCATTGAAACTGCTTCACCTACTGTCTGTTGTACCATTTCAACTCTTTTATTCCCAGAAAACAATAAAAAATCATCCTACCACATCTTGCTGTTGACATTTGAATTGCATAATCAGAAAAAGAGTGCTACATCTGGTAAATTCACCTAAAGTGGTAATTCACTCACTTGTACCAGTTGTCAATGTAAAATAGCTTTGTATGAGTTCTCCATCACCAGTTACTAGTTGGCACTTGTCTCCTGACAGTACTAGCGCTAGGAGATGATGGATTGCTCCTAGTAACTAACTGGCAAAATAACTAGTAGAGCATGACGCCGATTGTGAAGCATTCACAGCTTTCTTTTATGAGGTAAACCCTATTTAAATATAGCGCAGAGTCACAAAATCATAGCCTTAGTTTCATTGTTCAATAATAAAGGAATGAATACGGCGGGTAAGCAAGCTTACAATAAAAAGCTTCCGCGTAACTATAAATGCACATCAAGTGGGGGATCAATACCCCAGACTTCTACAGCTGAATATTACAGAATTGAGTCTAAGGAATTTGTAGTATTTCACATTTTTGGATAAGCAAATGAGTCTGTGACATTTTGTATTTCTTCTACACACGGCATTGTACCCTTACACATCTGCAGAAGAGTATGCAGTAATTGTCTCCCTTACCATGTAGGTAAATTTATTAATTAATTAATGAACAGTAAATATTGTCGATTGCAGTAAGAAACAAATAAAAGAATTACAAAAGCCAAAAAATTTAATAAAAAAGAGGTATTGTAAAAGGTACCTTCAACTATCAGAACAAACAAATATTTGGTTAATCCTATCAACAAATATGACAATATACAAAACAAATAACATTTCTAATCAAAAAACAATTCATCGGTTGTATCCTTTCTAGCATTGCCAACTGAAGAACCAATCAACTGTATCAACATAATACAGTGGGTCCATTTATTTCACTATCGCAAACAAACATCTGGTGATACAAGATTGTCAAGGCACAAAATCTAGCAATAAGTAAATTTAATCGATAGACTGCATTCAGATAAATAACATCTCGAGTGGCTAACCACCCCAACCCAACAAAAAATCATTGTAGCACCCTTGAGCAAGGGCTAAGAGAGGCAGACAACTGCTAAAGTAATCAAACCTAATACAGAAAAACAGTCTGTGTTGGATACTGACAACCAAAAGGATGTAACAACCATGAATTACCCTCTTTCCAAGAGAGCATAACTCCACAGACTAGATAAGTGTAAACTAGAGGCAAGATAGCCTGAATATACCATGTCTAACAGCAAAAGAATGCGATACAAGACCCCCCTCATTTGGCATATAAAATGTAACTCTATCAGATACAACTACCAAGTATGACAGCAAACAAAAAAGAATCATTGGAAGTGATTGTAGAACAAAACTTGGGTGAAGTATATGGAGAGACAAAAAGTGTGCGGTACTCTCCTAATGCTACAGAACTGCTGGGTGGTCTCACTCAGGTGGTCTGGTAGAGAGACTCCTGCAGTTCCTCAGAGGCAGCAGCTAGTTCACCAATGAGCATCACCCACGAGTCAGCCATTGTGGAGTATCCTTCGGCAGCAGCCTTACTCATTCCATGGCAGCAGAATACGTCTGCACTCTGTATCAGCTGTAACAGATAACTACATCACTGTATAACTACTTCACTGTATAACTACATCACTGTATAACTACATCACTGTATAACTACATCACTGTATGACTACATCACTGTATGACTACATCACTGTATGACTACATCACTGTATAACTACGTCACTGTATAACTACATCTCCAGTCAAAGTAGAAACAGGGGTGTATAAGATGGGATAACAGACAGTCAAATTGCGCTAATTGAGATACTAGAGGAATAGGTTGGTGGTACCAGTCAATACTAGAGGAATAGGTTGGTGGTACCAGTCAATACTAGAGGAATAGGTTGGTGGTACCAGTCAATACTAGAGGAATAGGTTGGTGGTACCAGTCAATACTAGAGGAATAGGTTGGTGGTACCAGTCAATACTAGAGGAATAGGTTGGTGGTACCAGTCAATACTAGAGGAATAGGTTGGTGGTACCAGTCAATACTAGAGGAATAGCTTGGTGGTGCCAGTCAATACTAGAGGAATAGGTTGGTGGTACCAGTCAATACTAGAGGAATAGGTTGGTGGTACCAGTCAATACTAGAGGAATAGGTTGGTGGTGCCAGTCAATACTAGAGGAATAGGTTGGTGGTACCAGTCAATACTAGAGGAATAGGTTGGTGGTACCAGTCAATACTAGAGGAATAGGTTGGTGGTACCAGTCAATACTAGAGGAATAGGTTGGTGGTACCAGTCAATACTAGAGGAATAGGTTGGTGGTACCAGTCAATACTAGAGGAATAGGTTGGTGGTACCAGTCAATACTAGAGGAATAGGTTGGTGGTACCAGTCAATACTAGAGGAATAGGTTGGTGGTACCAGTCAATACTAGAGGAATAGGTTGGTGGTACCAGTCAATACTAGAGGAATAGGTTGGTGGTACCAGTCAATACTAGAGGAATAGGTTGGTGGTACCAGTCAATACTAGAGGAATAGGTTGGTGGTACCAGTCAATACTAGAGGAATAGGTTGGTGGTACCAGTCAATACTAGAGGAATAGGTTGGTGGTACCAGTCAATACTAGAGGAATAGGTTGGTGGTACCAGTCAATACTAGAGGAATAGGTTGGTGGTACCAGTCAATACTAGAGGAATAGGTTGGTGGTACCAGTCAATACTAGAGGAATAGGTTGGTGGTACCAGTCAATACTAGAGGAATAGGTTGGTGGTACCAGTCAATACTAGACGAATAGGTTGGTGGTACCAGTCAATACTAGAGGAATAGGTTGGTGGTGCCAGTCAATACTAGAGGAATAAGTTGGTGGTACCAGTCAATACTAGAGGAATAGGTTGGTGGTACCAGTCAATACTAGAGGAATAGGTTGGTGGTACCAGTCAATACTAGAGGAATAGGTTGGTGGTACCAGTCAATACTAGAGGAATAGGTTGGTGGTGCCAGTCAATACTAGAGGAATAGGTTGGTGGTGCCAGTCAATACTAGAGGAATAGGTTGGTGGTGCCAGTCAATACTAGAGGAATAGGTTGGTGGTACCAGTCAATACTAGAGGAATAGGTTGGTGGTACCAGTCAATACTAGAGGAATAGCTTGGTGGTACCAGTCAATACTAGAGGAATAGGTTGGTGGTACCAGTCAATACTAGAGGAATAGGTTGGTGGTACCAGTCAATACTAGAGGAATAGGTTGGTGGTACCAGTCAATACTAGAGGAATAGGTTGGTGGTACCAGTCAATACTAGAGGAATAGGTTGGTGGTACCAGTCAATACTAGAGGAATAGCTTGGTGGTACCAGTCAATACTAGAGGAATAGGTTGGTGGTACCAGTCAATACTAGAGGAATAGGTTGGTGGTACCAGTCAATACTAGAGGAATAGCTTGGTGGTGCCAGTCAATACTAGAGGAATAGGTTGGTGGTACCAGTCAATACTAGAGGAATAGGTTGGTGGTACCAGTCAATACTAGAGGAATAGCTTGGTGGTGCCAGTCAATACTAGAGGAATAGGTTGGTGGTACCAGTCAATACTAGAGGAATAGGTTGGTGGTACCAGTCAATACTAGAGGAATAGGTTGGTGGTACCAGTCAATACTAGAGGAATAGGTTGGTGGTGCCAGTCAATACTAGAGGAATAGGTTGGTGGTACCAGTCAATACTAGAGGAATAGGTTGGTGGTACCAGTCAATACTAGAGGAATAGGTTGGTGGTACCAGTCAATACTAGAGGAATAGGTTGGTGGTACCAGTCAATACTAGAGGAATAAGTTGGTGGTGCCAGTCAATACTAGAGGAATAGGTTGGTGGTACCAGTCAATACTAGAGGAATAGGTTGGTGGTACCAGTCAATACTAGAGGAATAGGTTGGTGGTGCCAGTCAATACTAGAGGAATAGGTTGGTGGTACCAGTCAATACTAGAGGAATAGGTTGGTGGTACCAGTCAATACTAGAGGAATAGGTTGGTGGTACCAGTCAATACTAGAGGAATAGGTTGGTGGTACCAGTCAATACTAGAGGAATAGGTTGGTGGTACCAGTCAATACTAGAGGAATAGGTTGGTGGTACCAGTCAATACTAGAGGAATAGGTTGGTGGTACCAGTCAATACTAGAGGAATAGCTTGGTGGTACCAGTCAATACTAGAGGAATAGGTTGGTGGTACCAGTCAATACTAGAGGAATAGGTTGGTGGTACCAGTCAATACTAGAGGAATAGGTTGGTGGTACCAGTCAATACTAGAGGAATAGGTTGGTGGTACCAGTCAATACTAGAGGAATAGGTTGGTGGTGCCAGTCAATACTAGAGGAATAGGTTGGTGGTACCAGTCAATACTAGAGGAATAGGTTGGTGGTACCAGTCAATACTAGAGGAATAGGTTGGTGGTACCAGTCAATACTAGAGGAATAGGTTGGTGGTACCAGTCAATACTAGAGGAATAAGTTGGTGGTGCCAGTCAATACTAGAGGAATAGGTTGGTGGTACCAGTCAATACTAGAGGAATAGGTTGGTGGTACCAGTCAATACTAGAGGAATAGGTTGGTGGTGCCAGTCAATACTAGAGGAATAGGTTGGTGGTACCAGTCAATACTAGAGGAATAGGTTGGTGGTACCAGTCAATACTAGAGGAATAGGTTGGTGGTACCAGTCAATACTAGAGGAATAGGTTGGTGGTACCAGTCAATACTAGAGGAATAGGTTGGTGGTACCAGTCAATACTAGAGGAATAGGTTGGTGGTACCAGTCAATACTAGAGGAATAGGTTGGTGGTACCAGTCAATACTAGAGGAATAGCTTGGTGGTACCAGTCAATACTAGAGGAATAGGTTGGTGGTACCAGTCAATACTAGAGGAATAGGTTGGTGGTACCAGTCAATACTAGAGGAATAGGTTGGTGGTACCAGTCAAATCAAATGGAAAGCTGCATGGTCCCCCTCCAGTAGTTATTCTATGTTTTTTGTTGACCACACAAACCATGCAGACTTAGAAAGTTCTTCTTACCCATAGTACAGGATACTGAATCACCCTACAGGTAGCGGTAGTTATAAGTTGTTGTGACTTATACTCATACCCCCATTGCTCCCTATCGTAATATCACTGAATATTACCCTTTTTGAGAAGACAACTCCTACATTTTTATTAGTGTAAAAGATGCATGGAAAAGGGTCTATCCATTTCTCGTATATAGAACTACATAAAATAAAGGGAAGGTAGACATACCAGGTCTGTTAGAGACAGCAGGTAGGTAGTTGTATATTTTACTCTGATGTAGAAGGAGTCAGTTGGAGAGACATGCTGCATCTGTCTACTTATCTACAATCATAGACATAGAGTGCATTACAATCATAGACACAGACAAAACTATCTTCAGTGTACAAAGAGAAGTTGCAGGTGGATCACATCAATGTTACCTCTTGGATTTGTTCTACGTGCTCCCTGATTTGTGATGAGATGTTGTCAACTCTCTCACTGTCTCCATCAGAGGCAGCAGCTCTGAGACCTGCCAGCAAACTGGTGTCCACACTGCTGCCAAACAGCTCTGCTGCACTGGATATGGTGTGCTGTATGAGCTGTATAGACATATAACATATCGTATAAAGTACATATGAAGTTACAATATAATGTATAAAGTACATATGATGTTATAATATAATGTATAAAGTACATATGATGTTATAATATAATGTATAAAGCACATACGATGTTACAATATAATGTATAGAGTACATATGATGTTACAATATAATGTATAAAGTACATATGATGTTACAATATAATGTATAAAGTACATATGAAGTTACAATATATCGTATAAAGTACATATGATGTTACAATATAATGTATAAAGTACATACGATGTTATAATATAATGTATAGAGTACATACGATGTTATAATATAATGTATAAAGTACATATGATGTTATAATATAATGTATAAAGTACATACGATGTTATAATATAAAGTACATATGATGTTATAATATAATGTATAAAGTACATATGATGTTACAATATAATGTATAAAGTACATACGATGTTATAATATAAAGTACATATGATGTTATAATATAATGTATAAAGTACATATGATGTTACAATATAATGTATAAAGTACATATGATGTTATAATATAATGTATAAAGTACATATGATGTTATGTACTTTGAATAATAAAATGTGAAATGCGCAGATAGACTGAAAACTCAATTTGACTCACCTGTCGTTTTAGACTGTGAGCAGAGGATTGACAACTGGTAATGGCGTCTTCTAAGTTCATATCTGAGCTCTGCAAGACCAACGTATGTGAGAGACACAAAAGAATACATACAGTACACAAAAGAATACATACAGTATACATAAGAATACATACAGTACACAAAAGAATACATACAGTACACAAAAGAATACATACAGTACACAAAAGAATACATACAGTACACAAAAGAATACATACAGTACACGAAGGAATACATACAGTACATGAAGGAATACATACAGTACATGAAGGAATACATACAGTACATGAAGGAATACATGCATTTCATGGAGGAATACATGCAGTACATGAAGGAATACATACAGTACACAAAAGAATACATACAGTACACAAAAGAATACATACAGTACATGAAGGAATAGATACAGTACATGAAGGAATACATACAGTACATGAAGGAATACATACAGTACATGAAGGAATACATACAGTACACAAAAGAATACATGCATTACATGGAGGAATACTTGCAGTACATGAAGGAATACATACAGTACACAAAAGAATACATACAGTACATGAAGGAATACCTACAGTATATGAAGGAATACATACTGCTGACAGTTCAGCCAACTGCTCAACTTCCTCTTTACATTTCTGACAA
The DNA here is from genome assembly GCA_945261195.1 of Cryptosula pallasiana. NCBI lineage: Eukaryota > Metazoa > Bryozoa > Gymnolaemata > Cheilostomatida > Cryptosulidae > Cryptosula > Cryptosula pallasiana. Next base: position 46,518,233 of record OX183133.1, on the reverse strand, counting down.
GTAAGTACGATGAGCTGTCGATGCGCAGGTGGAGTGTAGGCGGAGTCTGTAAACTCTTGCACAAACTCATCAACCAATGAGAAACTTTCCTTAGCCTTGTTTATAGAAGTGACATCACCTGATAGGATAACACACATCTCCAGCGCATCCTGTAAGACAATACAGAGATACGTAGCCATCTACACACATCTCCAGTGCATCCCGTAAGACGTAATATAGGGAGCCATGAGCCATCTTGAGCTAATAACTACAGTTTATTGCATATGAAAAGATACTCACAGAATGATCACTGAGGGCTTTACATAATATTTTCTCATGGTCACCCGTGTTGGACGAAGCTGCATAGCAGACGATATCAATGATCTCCTCTAAGCCTTTCTTCATCAGATCCACGATTGTGGAGCGAATATCTCGTGAGAGGCTATTCGTGGGGTGCCTTAGGCATATCTGTATACACCGTACAATTACATGCTTATAGTATACAACTTTATATACACCGTACCTAAATGTGTACACCATATTAGATGTATAAATATATTCATGGGTAGACAAACCTTGCAGCTAGTAAGATATATTGCTGTACTTTTCTCCAGGAAACTTCTAAGACAGGCCATCTTAGCTGCATCTATTTCCTTTTTCATGTCCTGCAGACCGCAAAACAAACTGAGTCTATTTGTGCTATCGTTTAAGATTTGTAATCTTGTAGGCTGACACTTGTGGGAGAGTGAGAATGCTGACTTGGAGGTCAACGTGTCTAATATAGGCAGGGCAGCAGCATGAAATGATGCCAGGAGTGTATTGAGTAAATGCAAGCACTGAATGAACCCTCATGTTTCATAGCCGTAAAGCATTGCTATTGTGTACAATCACTCCTTGTAATGAAATGTCAACAATCGGTGACAGTTTTATTGAATGAATGGGGCGTGGCTTAGCCTTAGTGCAGAGCACTAACTCAGCAATGATTGCATGAAAAATTCTACATGCAGTGTATGGTAGAGTTCACCTGAGTACAACAACTCTCCTCCGATGGCACCAACAACTCACCAGCTGTCTCTCTCCCGTCACTTTACCAAACTCTACCATCTCAGCACCAAAACTTGTGAAATTATTGAGGAAATCAGAGAAGTTAGTAACTTTGGTTAGATAGTCAAGTTTTGAGTTAACCTACAAGAAGAATTATAAAGACTAACCACCAATAAAAACAACCAGAGAAAGAGTGTAGTCAGCATACAACCAGTGGAAGTATTAATCCCTGCCAACCTTGTCTCTCGCCTGCATGATATCTCTTACAATGATTGAGTCGGCCAATACCAGCACCTTATATATCGTTGCAAGGAGCTTTCTCATTGGAGAAACTAAATCTTTGCTCTCGTGTGAGCTAGCCTTGCTAATAATCTGTTCCGCTGCAATAGTACCAGAAAATATACTAAAACGTGCAAAACTATGACATTACTGAATTGTTTTTGATTGTTCATTCTCCATTATGCTACAATTTATTTTAGTGACAAACTAGATAGAGACTCTATGCAACAGAAGACGGAGACAAGTCACTGCCCGCAATTACTTACAAGCATCATATGCCTGTTTGCATGCTTCAAGCATCTGTTGTTGTATAGCCGGGTACTCCGCAGCCACCTTCTCTCCCGCACTAGTAAATTCTAAAACCGCCGATTGAACCAATGTGCTGACGTCATCAACTTCACCAGATTGCGATTGACGACCATTATGGACCGGTGATGACTCTGTTTTTTGATTGATGAGCTGAGTAATCTACAGCATACAGACGTGCAGCAGATCTTTCTTCCACAGAATGTTGTCTCTAACTATGCTTGTCTTTTAAGTGATAAGAAAGAAGAGTTAAATATTTTCAAAAGATTGGGACTGGGTGGAACAACACGCATAGCACGCTATTTATAATTACACTACATTGGCTCCGTGTTTATTATAATTATTACAGGTGTAATAATAATGAAATTGCACTCTGTATTGATGGTAAATCAAACTTATTCAGGTCGATGTATATATATGTTAGTACCAATCATTGCGCTGCGACCCCTCATTTAATAACACAAGTACACACCCTAGTAAAGCAGAAAAGTAATATATACTAAAAACTGTCAAGGGGTAGTAATAATATTTATAATAATAATAATATCTATTTTTAAACTACAATAATGCCCCACCTGTCAATAAATAATAATAACAATGACTATTGACTTGTTTCTTAGGATGATTATAATAATTACTTGAGATTATTTAGCATGAAAATTAATCACTGAAAAAGTGATAATTACCTTTCGAAGATAAATGCACTAATAAATAATAATGATAATTATAATAATAAACAAATTTAATAAAAAAGTAAACAAGACAACAATAATTGTTACTATTAATTAATTATTATTATGAATTATCCTTGCAAACCAGCCAATCATCATAGCAACACACATAAATAATAGATAGATATAATTAATAAATAGCAATAGTAGTAGCAGTAGCAGTAGTAGTAGTAGTACAGCAACTGAGCAAGTCAATAAAATTGTCGAAGAACTGTTAAAAAAATTATGATAGTAATTATTATAATACAACAACATTGATAAATAATTATCATCATAAGATAATAAATAATAATGATAAATTAAAAAATTCATGGTAATATAACAATAAATATTGGTAATAATTATTATAATAATAATAATATATATATATATAATAATAATAATTAATTTTCAGTAAACAACAACATTACTAACAAATTATTATTTATTATAATTTATTAATAATAACTAAAAAATTATTATAAATAATAATAAAAAATAATAATTAATTAAAATAATAATATAATAACAATACAGATGTTGTTACAACCAACAGTCTCAGATGCATAATAATAATAATTACAACAACAATGATAATTTATTACATTAATAATAATAATACTACTTTAATAATATTAATAATAAATTAATCAGTTTAATAGTAATAATTAATAAATAAATAATAATACTAATCATAATAAATAATAGTTACTAACTATTTATTATAATAATTAATTAATAATAATAATATTATTATTATTATTTTAATTTTATTAAAAAAAATTGATAAAAAAATTTATCGAAATTTTTCAATATTAATAGTAATGCTGCTACAATACATACTTGCTGAAGTATTGGGAAAAGAGTTTGTTCAATAGTTTTTGTTCTAATATCTAAAAATTTCAATCCTTCCTTAGGAGATGATTGTGAAAAAGCTTTAGAAGAACCGTCCAGTGAATTCATCATGACCGATTTTGACATCTTGGGTCATTGCTACTGAATTAGCTCTGAAACCTAAAATGTTATTGATTTGGTTCTAATTCCGTCTCATGTTTTTTTTCAATTATCAAGAGCACAGGCTAAGACATGCCGCTGTCCAATAATATTCATTAACCGATGATAGTTGGCGAACAACCGATGTGAAGTACACAACTCCGTATGGTTGACAATACTCAATCATGATCTCTGGAAGCTAACGCGTATTTATCAAAATGTCAGATTTTTAGCCATGAAATTTTTGTAATAGCACCGAAATTTAATTTAGCAAACCTAGCTAAGTATATGTATGTACATAGGTAAAAGCACACACGATTTTTCTACTTATCATCAAGTTTGGTTAATGAGCAAAAGCAGTTAGTGTTTGATTTTGATTTTACATTTATGTTGGTATTGTCTGTCATTGGCTAATGATTACACAGCAAATAAATACACATATTTTTTGTATTCACTATGATTGTGCAACTGTATGTATTACCTTCAAACAACCTTGGGATTTATTTTACTGCTTGGGTGGTACAACACTTCAGTTGCGCTACATAAAAGCTCGCTTCAGGCAAAAGAACGTGACCTGTAGTATCTACTAAATACACCACCTCTAGGTGTTGTTTTTAGCTAGCTAATGATAAACAACAGCGTTGGACCTGCAATACCAGCCGTGAGCATTTTTTGTCTAGTGCCTTGTAGAAGAGGAAGGATGTTTCTTTCATGTGAATGTCATAGGCTACAGTCTCACTTAATTAGCTCTACAAACCGGTGTAGAAGGCCCAAAGGCCTGATTGAGTGCAGCTTGCAGGGATAATGTTACCTAATTCAATAATACTCCCCACACGCTATTGTGTTCTCTGTTTGAGCTTTGTGCACCTCCTTCTGTTGTTCCTTTCTAGCCTTTGCTCCTTGTCATTATGAAATATTATTAACAGCTTTAGCGTTTTTCCAAACTAGAATCATTGTTCAGCCTAATAAATTAAATTGGTTTGTTTTGTTCAAGTTGTGAACCTTAGAATTTAAAAATTACTTTTCAAGCAGGTTTCTGTCGACCAAAGTTATCAACATGCCGTTGTTCAGTCTCAAATTGTTCGGCTTGAACAAAGGCTAACTAACAGCAGTCCTCCATACTCTAATTATCTCTCTATTATTTATCACAATTATTTTCCTGCCATTACTCTCCCAATTACCGGTAGGCTAGTGTTGCAGGCTAGTGTGGCAGCTGGTGCTCAGGCTATAGGCACTAATATAGTATAATAGGCGTTAAAGCATTGGTGGTTGTTCTACTGATATCTTATCTGCTGGACATTTGACTGCAGATTGAAGTAGAGATAATAGCTGCTAGTGAGTGACTGGTACCAGCTCAGTCGGTAGGTCGGTACAACAGGATATGTGGTGAGGAGGATCTGAAGGTGCGTATTGGTCTATATCCATGTATAATAGAGTGGTATATATCTTTGTAATAGTACATTTATATGTAATAGTGCATTACATAACGTGTAGTTTACATACATAATGCATCTATGTGTATGTTAGTATAGTATACATATACGTAGTATATATTTAGATATACAGTACAAGCAGTAACACCAGCCGTATTCAAATACACTCCCCTTCCCTGTCACAGCCCCCTCTATAAGCTTGCTCTCCCCCCCCCCCCCCCTCACTCCCTACTCTACTCCACCCCACCCTCCCAGCCCACTCCTTCTCTTCTCGCTTAGCTCTACTCTCGCCATCTCTCCCTTTCCTTCTGTCCCACTCAATTTAATAACAGACACAGTAAACCAATCTACTTACTGGCACGTTTCATCGAGCTTGAAAGAGTGGTTTTTTGTGATTTGTCTCCCTTGACATTAAAAAAGAAAAATATAGATGCAAGCGCTTTTAGTCTGAGAGCGAATGGCCAAACCAAGCTCTGACTTTACTGCTGTATAGCTGTTTGTACTGCAGTTTTCAACTCTATTAGATTAGCAGAATAGACATATATGCTTGGTTGTATAGGTAAACAAACAGGCGTTTTTAGTATTTATTATATTTTATCTATTATAGAAGGATATGTATGCAATAATACAATATATACGTATATAGTATTCACACGTGACATAGAGAGACAGTGTGCAGAGAAAATACTAATCCTACTAAACACAATACTTGCTGTCGAGGAAAGTTCAACCCCAGATACAATTAAGCCACAATAAAGCCAGGCCGAGCTAGTAATTTAAAACAGCTCACATGAAAGAAATACACTGATTGCTAGCTTTAGCTTATGCAATGCTGCTGGCAGCTGTTGTACTTGAAACAGCAGCAATGAGAAACATTAGGAAACAATATGACAAGTTGTGCCAAGTCCCGAAAAAAGGTTCAATGTCATAGTTGGGAGTTGTCAAAACTGTGGGAAGACAACGCCATTAAAATTTCTCAGAGCGTCCCTGTTGCTGCAAAGAACGTAATACTTACTTGCTATGAGTTTCTGCTTGATGAGAGGCGTTAAACTTTATAAGCTGGAATTGTCTTCTCTTATAATGGAGGCTATTTTGCCCCCAGTGTCATGCACAAGTATTCAAAGTGTTACAAAAGTTTTATGTAATTGTAAACATACTCCTAGCATTGAAATGTGATCACATGACCTGTTAAGTGTATGCCAAAACTTCCCTCTTATTCTACAGCCATTGAAAGCTCATTCAACTGCCCCTATTTAACCCATTACATTATCTGATTACCTAAGCTTAAGAAATAACTTTCCTTAGATTTTGAATACTCATTTAACCGCCATATTGTAAGATAGAAAGGTTAAACTCCCTCAATAGATGGCTCAGTTACAAAGCATTGCCCAAGGTAGGTAGGTTTGTGTTGCTGTAGCCAACTATACTAATGCAGGGCCGGTATACTCTGGCTGGGAGTCGAGGTTGTCTGAAGCTGGAAGACAAGCAGACGACCATGTTAAACATTCTGAAGAGAAAACAGAGTGCGGATGACCTTCAACCAATGGTGAGTGGCGTATGCTCTCTTGTATTGGAGGTAATGATTTGTTGTATTCTACGACGTGTCTCACAAGAGAAGCATGTTCAACTAATATTTAATCTCAACTAATCTTACCTCAATTGACATGTTTGTTTGAGCTTCACTACAATATATCCGTTCTCTGAGTGGTACATGCATCTGTTCAGCTTAAATCTGCTCATGTGATCTAGGTCTATTACGTCTGCAAGCTTTATACCTTTGGTGGTTCCAAACATGCTTACATACACTCTCAATGATACCTCACTGTTTTACGCTCTACCAGTTGTCGGAGTGTTGTTGGTGCAATCAAGAAGCCCCTAACATTGCTACCTGCATTACCAGGTTCAGTTACACCGATAAGAAAATTGTTTTTTGATTAAATTTGTTTTCAATTGGGGAGGTTTCTGAATTATCGTGTTATAAACTGATTAAAAAGTGTTTTTAGTTTTTTGCTGAGGATCTTTTGTTCGCTGAGTCAGCCTCTTGCAATAACCAATACTCACTGGTGTGGTTATGAAAAAGCTCTAGAAACTACGAGTGCCCAGCAGTTATTACCCCATCGATCAGCTGGTTCACCAAAGACCTATTTCCGTCCCAAGCAGATTTCCTTCTTTCTCAAACTTAGTTATTTTACAGTTGAGAGAACTCACCTTTGTTCGACGTAATATTCTGCCTCATTAATCCCTCATTGGTAGCTAATGCCTGACTTGCCTTCCAATTCCTTTCTTCATCCCTTCTTATATTTTCTATAGCTGTAGTGTTTACTCTTTCATGAAAGTCAGGAACAGCATGGCCTAGGAAAAATCGCCATTTTAGTCTAAGTTGCAGTTTATTGGGTTATAGAAACTTGCATCGAGTAAGTGATCGCTTGGCAACCATTCAAGTTTTGGCCAAGCAATTATACAGCTGTGCAGCTCAAAACTAGCAATTGTGATGCTTTACACAAAAAACAGAATTTTACATTTTATCACTGTTTTTGCTGCATTGTTTAGTATTGCAAGAAAGAGTGTAATCATTGTATCTAGCAATGTCATTGGATAATTATAATAGCCTGAGGAATGACTTGGTTAGCTACCGAGCCATGACAACTGGCACTTTTACGAGATGTTGCATATTCCATATTACGTATTTTTTATCCTCATGTTCTACTGGAAGAGATATAGCCTATAGGTAATGAACAAAATTAAGTGAAATCGATAGTTTTTAGATTTTTGACGCCAAAAACTAAAACTCTAGATTAATAAGGTACAATTAAACATAATAGCCAATGAATTCACCAAAAAAAGGAGAGAGGATTTTTTTATGTATAACGAAAATTGCTAAAAATACAAAAAAGTACGACTAGTTTTTCCTTTATTTAGGGACACAGTCACAAAAACTCTTTCAGTAGGATGACCCATCGTTATACACATTGATAGCAAACGTTGTTTATACTAATGCGTTAAGTGGTAACCATCTGGCATTGATGCGTGTTGACATTTCATTTTATAACTTGAAGCGCTGGGTAGCGTACGTGTCCCAACTCTTTCTACCAACACATCCTTCCTCAAGGGATTACAACAGCTGGTACTGTTGACTCGACCAATGAACGGTCAAAGCTTTTTGGATTATAGCATTTAACAAACAGCGGAGATCAGCTAATAAAATATCTGGTTAGAACACAATAGAACTCTGCTAGCTAGTAAAAGAATATAGATGCCTTCATATTATGGGCAAGCTTCAAGCATCCACAATGCCTATTTCCGACGCTAAAGATGTGATAATATCTTCTACAGAAACACGATGTAGCCGTGAACCTCCTGATATTAAGGTAATACATTTTTGTCGCTTTTTTCTATTTCAAAATTATATTTATGTGCGCCAATTAAAAAGAATTGGATCGTTTTCTAAAAAATGTTCCAAATGAAAGTCGATAATATTATTACAAGCTGCTAATATTGATCATATGGTATCGGATCGCTTCGGTACATCCTAAGAAATCAGTCAAACACGTAAAAAAAGGGACAACTGTGGAAACCCTTTTGCATATACGGCACTGGCATGGACATGTCAATATTTGATGAGCCAATTTCCTCAATCACAGAATGTGACTTGCGTTTTAAGGTGATAAATGAAAACTGGTACTTGCCAGAACAGGCAATACGAAATAACAAATTATTTAGTTTATGCTTGGCAATCAAAGCTTATGAATCTGCGTCAGTGATGTTGGTACTGCACCATTCATGGTTAAAGAATGCAAACAACTTCACCATAACCTGACACGGTTGGTAGGTTGGTTGGTACCACTCGTTTGAAGTGATTCACTCCAACTAGCGCTTACTGCGCCGTCTAGACAACAGTATGAGGCTGGTTGCCATGCTACATTGTGACAATTACAGTCGGTTTTGGTGGGAACTAATAATTTATCGAGTAAAGCTGCCACAAAGCAAATAATTAATAATTTTGTTGATACAAAGCAGAACTTGTGGTCATAGAAAGTGATAGGCCTTTAGCAAATGCAAAAAAACTCTATTAAAAAGAGACCTTATCAGACGAACAAGTGTGATATAGCTGGTAACGATAACAAAAATTAGGGTTGTATAAAAGTTTTGTACACACAAAGATATCGCATTGCAATGCTTATGTAACACTCCGTCATGTTTAAATATTGTTATAATAAACATGAGTTCTTTGTGTATCTGGCTGGTCTATTATTTATAGCAGCTGGTTTAGGTTAAGGCTGCTATTGTCTTCTCACAGCCATTCCGCTTTCTGTGCTCAGCCGATGGGCTTTCACAAGTCAAATACACACTAGCTTTTAATTCGTTCTTCTGATAGCTTTTGCTTGAAGGAGTTGTGAAAATGGAAATCTAAACCAAACAAAACTCTGAATTAAATGTTTAGCCATTCATGATAGAGGGCTAACCAAACAAGTGACATGGTATATCTGCTGTAAAACCTACACTTCCGGCGATGGTAGCAAATCTGTTTTGACGTCAGTAGATTAAAAACGCACTGAAATATCCTGACCAGAAGTCGGCTCTCAAACATCTACAACTGTATTAAACCCACAAAGTAAAGTTTTCCCCCATTGAGGTCTCCATCAATTGTGAACATCGCAACAAATGGGCATTGATACTTATTTATTACCTTGCATTTACTATTATCAATGTGATTCAACCAGATTACCCTCATTTGTTATTGCAGTTGCGTTTTTTTTGCTGTTAAATATTGGTAGAGTATTCTGCAGATGAGGGGGTTTATGGCTGGTATACCAAACACAGAGTGGCTCTACTTTGATCTCTCTAGCCTACTTGTACTGTTTTGTACATCTCACCTTAATCTTCACCTGAAGATTTTATGCCAGATTAGTTTCTCCTGAAGTAAACATTTTTAATATTCCGTAGGTGGTAAGAATAAATACACACGCCCCCGAACCAGCTGCGTTTGAGGCTGACCAGGCCATCAGCTCCAACAAAACAGATAATGACAAAAGACGAACTGTGAGGTTAGAGAGAATTAAGCAGTCGACGTCATGGGGTTTCACACTTCAGGTTAGTATCTCGCTCCCTGCTGGGTGTACAACAACACTAGGCCTACTTTCTCCCCCAATCCAATATTTGTGTTATTTATATTCTGCTCAATGCCAAGTTCATGACGAAATGCAAGCCAGTAATCCAATAATCTCCAAAAATTAATATGATTTGAGCATGTCAACAAGAGCGTGGAAGTCTAGTCCATGCGCTATAGCTAATACTTTTTCCCCTCACACAATAGAGAGCCGCTACTTCGGCTAAAACTTGCCTAGAACACTACTGTTAGCTTTGTAAGTAGATGCGAAGCAAGAAACAAATGCAGAACAGCTGTTACCCGAGCTTTCGTTGGACATAAAAATCTGATACTAATAACACAAACCATCTCGTTAGCAATTCCACTATTTTGATTTATTATTGCATTCAGGATACTGCTGTTTCCTGGCCTCTTGTTTAGCTGGTGAAATGAATCATAAACTGAATTTCACCTGAAAAATTCCTGCAGCATTGCGTGACTCTGTGAACCATTCCAATGAATCATTTTTCTAGTACTCTAGATAGAATGATGTGCTGGCTCATTTGTATCAGAGACGAATTGTCCATTTGATATGTCAGCGTAGAAAACTAGACCATTGATAGTTAGTGACTCTCTTAGCAGATGTCAGCTGCTAATAGCTCAGGTTGGCAGTTCATTGCGCCAGCAATTCTCTCACTAGCTGCGCCAAAATTCTACAGTGACTGATAAATTCTACAGTGACGGATATAGCTGTACATATATATTGTAGTCCTATGGCATATACAACAGTACAAAGAGATGTATAGAGAACTACACATATGTGGACTATGTAGAAGTTAAAAGCCCTGCATACATTGCTGGCATGAAAAGAGGTGAGTTTCTAAGTACTTTATGTCACCATGGCAATCATTTCTATGCAAAGTCTGGTCGCTGAACAAGGAAGTCAAGTTCTTTCAAGTGCTAATGCTAATCTTGTTCTGTTGGCACAGGTACATATACCTGTTGGCACAGGTACATAAAAGTGACGCTTGTTACTATACACTCTTTGATAAATTGTGCCAGCAATGAAGAGTTTTCTTTGTGGTGAAAATAACAATATTTGTTGGCAGGGAACTGTCTGTCTTTCATCTGCAAGTGCTGTGAAACTTTAGTAGCTGTACTGTACTAGCTTTAGTACAATAGTCTAATCCTTTGTGTGGAGTTGAATATTATGACATTGTACAAACTGGAGTCGAGATATCGCTTTTCAAAAAAAATAGATAGCATTGATGTTTTGTTAAAACTGGAAAAAGTAGTATGATTTGTTAGCGTTTATTTTGATAATTTTGATAGCCAAGTCATCGATAACAAGAAAACATTTTCAAATCGCAAGATGTAGGGCATGCTGAAGATAACAATAAAATATCACGACTTTGACTAGCCAGGTTAGACTCTGGCTCTGTTAGCCATAAAATTTCTAAGAAAACTTTTATCGATATGTCAGTCAGTTGTAAAACAATTGATGTCCCTTGTGCTTGCACAGACGCCTTTACAATGCGCTTTGGTGTGAACATATGAGATTTATCGAGGGTATAGATGTGAATACACATACGTACATACTTACCTACGTAGTTATTACCTACTTGTATACAATTACTGTAGTCTGCTAATGTCATCTAAAGAGGTGATTATGTAAATAGTCTTAGTTATAGATTTTGGCATATTGACAAGACAATTGCCTAGCACACGATCATTCTTTCTCCACAACTATACTAAATAGCTTGTAACATTTGCTGATATGGCTCTGAAATATTTAGCGAAACAAACTTTGTCAGCTGGTAAGACTACGGCAGCATATGTTGTCTTTGTGATAGGTCAGAAACATATCATGATGTCTTGTGTGCTTGTAGGGGATATCATATTTGCAGTAGATGGACAATCAACCAATGATCTCTTACACGAAGACCTTGTAGATAGAATAAAAGTATGCAAGAGCTCTATGAGGTATGTAAGCACTTCCTTGTTCTTTGACATGTCATCTCACTATAAAAGTTATCAATAAGTTACTGACGACAATGTAATTTATCGTTATGTGTGTGACATTCTGGTATACCGCTAGTTGCTCTAAAACGGAAACCAGACAATTTTCTCGACAAGAGCGAGAGCAGATAAACAACAATTTTTTTGCTGAAGTGAGGCAATGACGTGTGGTGAATAAATTATTTTTATTTTGCACTTCGCGTCACGGAAAACTAATTTTTGGCACTCATTGTCGGCATGTGTGGTGCAGTGCTCTGTAATAAATCGGAATGTTTTGATTATATTCGATGTCAGTGCAGTGCCGTTCTGTGCCTCGATAATGTATGATTGTTGTATGTTAGTTTTGGTGAATCACTTTAGATTAGCATGAAAACTAAACAATATCACTCGAGGTATAAATAATTTTATTTTCAAAACAACCGCTTGAAATGCACTAAAAATAATAAATAATGCAACACCATTTTTAAAAGATGAGCGTCATTACTATTTTATTGAAGTATTTATTTATTATAATTATTTATTATTATTATTACTGAATGTTTTTGGGTTTTAGACTGGTTCTAGTCAACTCTAATATTTGCCACAAAGTGGAGCTACATCAGCGAAGACAAAAGTTGCAGGTTAGTTCAATACAAAAATTACTAGTTTTGGTCAGGACCTCCCAGTATTATGAGCTCTTGTTCGCACTGGCACTGAGCCAATGGACCAATTTGTCTTTCATTGAAAAGTAATTGATAACAACTAGTAGACAAAGTCAAACTCCTGAGTGCTTGACATCAGCCGTAGGGAGACCAAACCTGACATGTCGCACTGAAACAACTCTGTCAGTACGGCACATAATTGTGCTAATTGACCGAGTTGTAAGATGTAAATGACCCATAATCAGCAATGTATAATTAACTAATTCTGTGTCAAAAATTGTTGCAGGCGCTTCTCAGACAAAAACAATCAGAACTTTCAGGTCTGGAGAAGAGAGAAACAGCGATGCACATCAATGCCAAAACTAGAGCCCACCAAAAAGAAATGAGACGAATAAAAATTCTTGCAGCAGACGATCAACCAGAGAAGGTTCCAGAGAACCACTACTGTAGTACCTTACTAGTCACAGAGAACAATAATATGGTTGCTACTAAACTTTCCCCAGAAAAAGAAGACAGGCATCAAGATGTCCGTCCAAAATTAAGCCCTGTAAATCATTCCATTGACTCGCGCTTAGTATCCGACTCTCCGCGTAAACTCAGTACCACGCCACCCTCGTCTGCAACAAAGACTAAGTCAAAGTCAGGGAGCCAGTCTAAATCCAAGAAAAGCTCCCCGAAACACTCAAAGAACAGTTCTAGTAGCGAAAAAGAGGCTAGACTGAGGGCGTGTATGTCTAAGCTAGCTCTTTCTGACGAACCAACTGCGTACGAAAGAACTTTATTTGCTCAAAGCAGACAACGCGAACCTCCAGACAATTTGTCTCTGAAGCAGACGATGGACCCACAGATGTACAGATCAGTTCGGCTGACCAAGTCGCCCACTGCGCCTGATCCAATGTATAGGTCTATGAGAATTCCAAAAAGTGCTGCCCTTCAGACTGGACCAGAAGAAATGCTATAACAACTATTTATTGTACAATGTATTCTTTTTAGTGAAGTGTCAAGGTGTCAACTAACGACGCTATGTCTGGAATGCAGTCAGTTTTACATTTGTGGTCGGCAAGTAAAAAATTTACATAGCTGGTCACGGAGACTTTTTTCAACTTTCCGCTGTCAAGCTTTTCTGGTTTAACCAAATTTTGTGCAAGATTATTTAAAATGATTTATTTGGACTGCCAACTCTTATTTTTGTAGATAATGATAATAAATTTAGTCAAGTTACTTCATGTTGGGCGGATTTAATGATAAAAGTTAATTAATGGTGTGCAAATACTGATAGTTTCTCATTTCATTACTACTAGAACTGGTCTGAGTCGCTAGCTTTGACAAAAATTTTGATTGAGTGCTTTTTACATTTCCATACAAAGACTTAAGTTCTGTAAATTCGAAATACTTGCACAGTGAATCAGTTGGGATGTTGGCACTACGTACTTTAATCCGTGAACCTCTGGAATCTGCGGAACATTCCAGAATGGTCTTTTAGTTTTTGTCTGCAAACTTTAGGACAGGATTATCCAGAAAAAAAGTGAGATTTCTTAAGATTTTACACAAGTAAAGGGTGCCTGTTGAACTTTAGATGAGAGCTGAGAGCGTATAAATCACTTGAACAAGTGCTCGTTAGTTGTAACTGGAGATGTGTTACAAGGACATGCTTTCATCCAGTGATAGATGGGTATTTCTTCATACCTATGTCAAATAACCACTCCTGCTGCCACATACTGATGGGTGTAACATAGATATAGTAGGTGTCTGAGATTATTAGATCAAATCATTAACTAGCTAACACAATACAGGTGGTAAAACACCCAACATACGTTTTCAATCTCACACTTCTAAGAGACAATTGTTAACTTTTCGAACTTGACAATCAAATCCATTTTTGCCGATTTAAATCTTATTTTTTAGAAAGAATAGATATTTTGCTTGTGAATTTTTTATCGAGCCTCATATTTATCGCGAAAACTTATAGCTTGTAGCAAACGACAATACGCGGACTGGATGCTGATTAGTTTTATAGCTTGTAACAATGCTGTCTCTCAGTTAGAGCTGTCCATGACCTGATACCCATCAGTAAACTAGTTATATCCACTCACCACACACTCAGTTTATGAGGTAACGATCAGAGACCATATGCAACAGGTAAAAGCTTGTAATGCTGGACAGGCAATCGATGCATAATCACTCACAAAAATGGATGACAGAATTGAATAAATCAATATTTAAATTGTTACAAGAAATATGAGAGTTTAAAATGAGTAATATTCATGTTTGGTGGACACCAAATGCACGAAGCTGTTGATCGTACTAGAAACTTATTTGTTCTCAAACTCTTTATACTGAAACGAAACAAAAGAGTAAGACATCTTACAATTTTATGTACTAAAACAATAATAGACTGAGATACAACTAGAGATGACAACACTAACCACACAACATCCTGCGTATCATTTATTATAAATTTGAGTGATTTGCTATTAAATTATTATTTATTATAGGATCTGATTGTTGACAGTTTCCTAGTGGAGGTAACCTTCGGTGCAAAAGGTTGACACAACAAAGATGGCCGTAGAAACTTGATAGAACATTTCTTTGTTCTTTAATATATAACAAAATCGTTCAACTGTAACAGAGTGACTTTATTTGATTCTAAATAATAAATTGGCAAATAATAATTTATACCACTTTTTCACATCATCAATTTCCATTAAATTTGTACTGGGATATAGGCCGTTGCTTGCGTAATACAACACTGGTTGTCATAACAACCGTTATGCCTTTAGTAATATTATACAAGAGATGCAACAACTCACAACAAGTCAAGTAAACAGCAATAACAACATATTTACTAACTTTCCATATTTATTGATTTATTTATTGATGTTCTATGTTACCAACATTCAGCCTGACAATATTTGTTCTAGATTATTCCGGAGCCCAGGGTTGTAGGTCCAGTGTCAGCCCTAGATATAGGTCTGAAATAGAGACAATATGTTAGAAAATTTATAAAAAATGATTGAACTAAAAAATCTATATATATAGATGTGTCAAGATTTTTTTTAATATATGCTGTATTTCCTGATATTATTAAAAATATTTTGTTTACCAATGCTGACTCTACCGAAATTTATAAATGCCATACGTTTACTATGGAGCGTATACAGCAGTATGACTTGAAAGTGAAACTTGAGCAAAAACTACAGAGAAGTAATCCGTATGTTTGCACCACAGATTTCTCACTTTACTTTTCAATAATCTGTTGAGTAAAAAACATAAGCATTTCATGATGAGTTAAGTTTTATATATATAGGTATTTGTTTACATCCTATCCATGCTTGCGTACATTGTTTGTTGATAAATATAGAAACTATAACTAACTTTCCATGTAGCGCTACATAATGGTGTCATGGCTCAGTGCTTCTCAATAGCGATAAACTATCACGCTTTTCCATGAGCCAGCAATTACAGAAAGCCAAAGGTCATGAACCCTAATTAGCGAGTCAACGGCGACTTTGAGCTAATTAGTCAATGAGTGAAACTACTGTATGAAGGAAAATTGTTTCCACAAACAATTGGTTTTAAATGCTTTTTTTGTGTTTGTTTCATCTAATGCTTCATACTCCACAGGAAAAAGTTAGAAGCAGCAGTGCTTGGCTAATGTGTAATTTATTTATTAAACTGAAAATAATTATTTATTTTTATTATTATTTAACCACGGCCAATCAATTGATTATTTATTATTATTTACTTTTTATTATTATCAATATCTAAAATAGGGAAAAAAACAATTAATATAAAATAAAACACATAAATATATTTGTGATCACTAATTCTGCATCATTTTTAATTAATATAAGTGGTCTTGAAAGGCAACTGTCTCATATCACTGAAATTTCTGTCCAAATTATTTAATTATATTGACTGCAGTGATGCTGGAAATACAATACACGCATGTGCAAACCAGTAGCGCTACGGCATTCCCTATTTCCATAACGCTTCAGTGGTCTGGCGTTATTATAAGTCGCTACTTAGTAGCGACTTTCAATAGCGCCACATAATCACGACTTCAGTAGCGATATAGCCATTTCCAAGAGGGGAAAACCCGTGGCGCTACGGCGTAGCGCTACGGCGTCGCGTCATGGAAAGTCACTATATGTCTTTCATAACTAAGTCTTGAAACTACATAATATAGAAAGCATGTTAGCCTTCGAACCAGCAAACACATAGAACAGACCGGTTGATCAACTCTAGCGTAGTGCACAGGCTAGTAGATAAGTTTTTCCCACTGGCAACCCATGAAAAGTGACTATTTCACCATCGACCTATAGTTATATATAGTTATAAATTATATATCTATAGCTAGCATCACTTTTCAACTGCTACATAAATAGCATCTGGAAGTTGCTGGCAGGAAGATTGAGGTTAACAAATCGGCCATTTCCAGTGTAATCATCATTAACAGCCATTTTATGTTTAAAAATGCTAGCCGGCTATCTACACTGCTCAGTGAAACCAAAAAGTGCACCTAGAGAACTCGATGACATTCAGTTACATGCCATATACACTCATATGATGCATGGATTAACTAACCTGAAATAGTGTAGCAATTGTCTCTTCAGAAGTCAAGTCAATGCCAACATTAGTAAACAATCTAGCAAGTGTGAGAGTCCTTGCTGTACGGGTAATGCTAGCACTATACAGGCAATATACTGTCAGTACTTGGCAATAACCAAACTTGTATATTATTTATTGTTTATATATTATTACTATTTTGTTGTAAATGACTAGGGCAAATTTAGCAGGCAAAGGAAGGTGAGACAACTGACAACAAATACAAAATGAACAACTATAGCAATGTCAAATGTGAGCGCCGAACAGAGAACTGAGGCTAAGCACACAGACAAGCAATGTTACATTACATGTAAATAAAGTAACAAAGATCTTGTTCACAGTTTTGTACAGGAAGTGCAACAAAATGGCAGCCAACTCTGACAAGTCAGCACAAGGTTTCTTTGGTGAATTGATAACGTCAGCAAGGACAGAGGAGAAGAAACTAGGCAGCACCGGTAAGTCATCAGTATCTGGCGTAGAGTTTGACCCATCGGTAAGCCGTCAGTATCTGGCGTAGAGGTTGACCCAATGTTTTACTTTACGTTCAAACTCTGCCTGTAAAAGTCAACACGGAGGATATTGCCGACAAATAAGGGTACGATTGGGTGGTGATGGATGTGTAAAAGTCAACATCTGGTAACAGGAGAATTTATAATAGAGTTTACTATAAGTAATCAATAAAACAATACACAAGGTGACTAATGTCCCTCCAGCCTGCTGGGCGTTGTGGTTGGCTCACAGCCAATATCTAACCACATGACAAACCAAACATGGCCGACACATGAACGTTTCCTTGTTCTATTCTGATTAGCCGCAACAGACATCCAAAACCACCCACAGCTGACCTCTTTAGCTCGAATTTCATTTTACAGCCTTTACTCTAAGCAAATGAAGCATGAGTTGAAAAATAAATTCTAGGGAATTTTCCCCTCTTTGCACCCGTTGAAAGATGCCACAAATCACATGATTAACTAGAGAAGATCACAACTGAGTGTCATAAGCATATCCAAGTTTTCAAAAATGTGCTATTCTTTATAGCTAAGAAATTATCGACATGGTAACTTGAATGCAATAATGCGACTGTTATTTATGTATTAAAAAACTATCACCAAATGACTCGCTGCCAGATAATTTTTTGTACACTTTATGAGTTAACGACTTGTAATCTCACAACTCATTTTGTGACGCTACAAATGGATGAAACATAAAAGAATAAATTATATTTGAAACAGTTGCTCGAGCAGAAAATGATGGTTTGTGCACAGTACATATACCATCACTGTACCAACAAATGTGACAACAACAAAACATTTATTACGAGGAATAGCCTCAAACAAAAGCATTTCCTGTTGATTGGTGCGAAAAGCTACCAAACACTGACCCCGTCAAGCGTTGCAGAGGCAAACATTAATTCAGCAATGCTAGATGTGGCATTACATTACCTTATTCTGTGCATATTGTTCTGCCGCTTCCACGTTGAGAGGATCATCAAAGTTAAGCAAGTCCTGAAAAAAACCAATAAACTGACAAGTCAAATGTCTAATTATTATTGTAATTATAACCAGCTTGTCCGCTCAAAAGGGAAAAGGAGTATGTGATGTATTGAAATTAAATGATGAAAAAGGAGTGGATTCAAGGTTAGATAAAAGGAAAAGCAGATTACACATATGGAGTTTTACAGCTGGTGGCAATTGAGACACCACATAAATAATAAATTCACAGTAAAGTGAAAGCTATGATTTAACTATCAATCAAATAGCTTTGGACTAGGTAACAATTATAATACTGTAACCACTCCCACCCACACCTGCGTAATCTGGGATTAGCTTGCTGGGTGGTCTGAGTGTATCAACGGCCCCACTACAGAGCTTTGGTATGTGTATATCTGATTAGTCTAAACCACAATTGCGTGTCTGTGTAAAAGTGTGACATTCTAATACAAGGGAGAGCACAACTCCTGCATGATTAAGGAACACAATGCAAAACACTAAATAGCGATTTTTTTTTTTATAGCAATCACTTACATCAAATAGAGAGTTGAGACCCCAGACTATATCTTTGATTGTGCGGGTGGGGGCCCATCCTGATCCATCTATGGTGCGGGCACGCAGAATACTAAGGCATACTCTGCCATGGGTGTCAATGTTAGGGTGCCACAATTTGGTGTTGCAGCAGACTGCAGGTGGATGGATGTTATATTCTAGGGGAACCGATATTCTAAACACAAATGTACCGTCTTTCCAATACCCGCCTGCAGGCGATATATGTAACTCCATTTCATGTATAAAGTCAGGATCTGGAAACGCAAGAGTGCATCCAGCTGGTATGTGTGATGTTAGGTCAGCCATTTCTACAACAAATCGGCCAATTGTAAAAAATGCCATTTTGGAGTTGTGCTCCCAAAAACAATGAAAATTTAAAACGGAGTTACCCTCCCTTGTGCAATACTAAAATTCTCAGCAACGTAAACTATGACTTGAACACAATTCACGTGAAGGACAGATATGAGAGACCTTGAGTGAGCAGTTTGTCTCTAATTGAAGGTCGGCCGGTTCCATTTTCAGTGTTTGTATTAGCTTGCGATTTTTGTTCTTTTATCTTACTCTGTAGATTATACATTTCAGCATTGACGCATCAGCGAACTCTCTAAAGAACAGACAACACACAATCACACTTCAATTGAATTCTGGGTAATAAGAGGGAACATTAAATATTTCGAATGGACAGTCATAAAATGATAAATTGGATGTCAAAAATCGTGTTGTTATAGCGGTTTTCAAGATATACACTGTGCTCACTAAGATTTACTACATCAACCGACAATGGGTGAAATTTAAATCATCTTGAATAAGCGTCAGAAGAGGACAAAGATTTTTACTGCTAAAATACTAAAAAATCATCTCTGAAAGGGACATGCTTCGGGATTGTGTAAGTTCCAACCCTATCTACCTCATGAAAATGCACAGCTGCGTGTATCAGCGTACCTGCTTGTTTTGCTCTCATATTTTTAGAGAATCATTGCTTCAAACTTGGAGTTGTCTTTTCAAGGAAGATAAATTTACACTTGATCCTAAGTGCAGAAATGAAAGTGTGGTCACCCGTTTCCAGCGCTATTTTATATAAGGACCACTCCACTGGAGCCAAATTTTACAAAAGCTCATATAAGTCATCATTGGCTGAAATAGCTTATATGCATTTATTCAACATCTGTAGCATGAAATGAAATTTTTTTGCAGTAATATCTATGTGAACATATTTTGCTTCAACCTAACACAAATTTTTATTTTATTAAGTGGACTTGGGCAGTAAAAATTTGTTTAAAACTTTTAACCGTCAATGGAGCCAGGAATAAACAAGGAGTCATCTCCCATTCGGAGGAATAACTCTATATTGAGCAGTACCGGACATTGATAAGATTGCCGATACGTTTACTAAATATTACGTGCCCATTAATGCATAAATGTTCGCTTTCACACCAGTGAATTTACGTGACCTTTCGTAATTGTATACAAGGCGCACAGTCGCGTTAGTTACTGTCCATATGGCACACACCCAACATACCGAAGTGCCACTTGGTTTTGTGGCAAAAACGAAATAATAATAATAAAACAAGTGGAGCGTTTGTTATTTATTTTACTTAGCAGTATTTATTATTATTTTTCATAAACATCTGACTGCATAACGAAAACCCGTAATAGATTACTCTAAAGTGAAGTATGAATAAAATCAAAAATTAGTATGCTAGTTTTGAAAAAGAATGATTGATTTTATCGGTACCATAAAAAATTAGCTTTTTTGGAATATTTATGTTATTATTATTGAGACTACTTTGAGATTATAATTTTATGAGTAAATTTTGGCTATTATTTATGTCCAAAGTTAATAGTTATTTAAAATTTGATATGAAAGTTGAATGGTAGAAAAAAAGTAGTTTATAATTCCTATCTTTTATAATACAAGTGGTAATACAAGCACTATATTTCACCCCTTATTACTTAGCTTAGATTTAGATGTCTTTGTTTAAAATTCCCAGAGGGCTAGGAGACATCCTGAGCTTTTAGATGAATGGTTGTTTTAAGCTTTAATTTGTCAATTTGCAGCGTTATTAGCTGTTGAAATTGAGCCCTTTTTTATAAGTTATAGTGTAGTCACTCAAGCATTTGGCTCCAGAGGGTCACGTGACAAGGGGAGTTGGCCACACTTTCATTTCTGCACGTAGACTTGATCTAATTTTACTGGAGCATAAGTCATCCCTTCAAACGAAAAATATCATCTGGGGAAAATTACAAAAAGTAATCATCAAAAGTTAAATTTTCTGAGACGCTATTCTCGTTGTTGAACATAAACAAAACATGAAAAAATATTTTAGTTGTCAAGTTGCTACAGCAACTGAATTGAGGGCAAAATTAAAGTTATAATTCTTATCACCCTGCATAAATAGTCAACGAACTCATCTTCTCCAGTAATCTTGCCTTTCCTTACATCACACATTGCAAACAAGACTTGAATAATGTTATTCGCACGGTTAATTTTACAAACAAATTACAACTAATTGGCGCAATGTCAAGGTTATCTCATTAACCACAAGAACAAAAAAGAAACACGAGCTAGCTAGATCCACTGTAATCATATAAATAATGCCGAAAGTAACTCGTGTAAAACGGCTCCTCCCACATCCAAGCACAACGGCTCCTCCCACATCCAAGCACAACGGCTCCTCCCACATCCAAGCACAACGGCTCCTCCCACATCCAAGCACAACGGCTCCTCCCACATCCAAGCACAACGGCTCCTCCCACATCCAAGCACATAGGCTCCTCCCACATCCAAGCACATAGGCTCCTCCCACATCCAAGCACAACGGCTCCTCCCACATCCAAGCACATAGGCTCCTCCCACATCCAAGCACATAGGCTCCTCCCACATCCAAGCACATACAATTTCCAGCGAATCATTTCACATGAATCCAAGTTGATATATCTGATGACTCTCTTACAACTGTACTTCAGCAATACATAAAGATGACAGCCCACAATACGTAGCTATCTGCTAGGTAACTGTTAAAAGATTGGCTGTTGAAGCAAGCATTGCATTATCAACCAGAATACAAACAGGGTGTCACCAATAATATTCTTCACTGAATTACTACATATATATATTATACATTAAATACGTTACAAATGCATGCGTGAACTAATACTAGACACAATAAACTAAGTACCAACCATATGCTGATAGTAAATGCGCAAATAGAATCACACACTGCATGGATTGTACCATACAAGTGTATTGTTGCACTCAGTGCACAGAAATGACTTGATTCCCTCTACTTGTATAAATGCCACCAGCTACTATGATCTGAATGTGTTGCTACTTGACCCACCAGTACCATATACACTTAACTATATGATTAATCAATATGATTGGCTCAAAAAATAAAACACCACTTACTCTCATGAGAGCTGGAAATGGAAAAAGTGTGCTATCTGTCAGCTTGCTATCAAGTCTAATCCCTCAAACCAAAGCAAACAGCTTTCAAAGCAAACAAACAAATTCATTCACACAGCTGTAAGCTTATCCCAGTTATATACATAGCTCAGGTCTGGCTACATCAAATCATCCTAGCGCCAGACGAGTATAATAATAACAATGATGATGATAATAATAATTCCATAGCAATAACAATAATAAATTAATAATCACAATAACTCATAATAATTTAAAAATAATTAATACATATTAATAATATACTCATCTACTAATTATTATTATTACTAATTATTATAACTATCATTATTATCATTATGAAATATCATAATAATTATAGCAATAAATAATATGTTATTTATTATTAGTTATTAAATGATTAATATTATTTATTATAATATTATTATATTAACAAATTATTATTATTATGATACATTTAATACCAATATAATAATACCAATATAATAATACCAATATAATAATACCAATATATATAATAATAATAACAATACCAATATTATAACAATAATAATAATAAGCAATAACAATAATAATAATATAACTAATTAATATATATTAATATATATTAATACTAATGTACAATAAAGTATCAGCAGTAACTGTACTAGCTAGTACAGTTACTGCTGATACTTTATTATACACTACTAACTATTGCTGCTGCCACTTACTTGACTTAACGAATGACAGCTACTGAAAAAAATCTATAGCAATAAAATTGAGTCAATAAATATTAAATTAAATAACAACAACAATGAATCAATGAATGGATAATAATTTAATAATAATAATAATATAATAATAATATTAATTAATAGCAATTAGTATTATTATTTATAGTAATTTAAATAACTTGTAGGTAATAATAATAATAATAATTATTCTAATAATATAATAATAAATAATTTATTTAATACACTTACTACTTTTACTTACTACTAATAATAATAAATAAATGATAATAATAATTAAAAGTTATAATTAAACTAATATAGTACTAGTACTACTCATTTAGGTGCAGGACTGGCGATTTATTGCGATAATACTCTTGGGGACAAAAGGTAGACGATTTTTGTTAGTTAGATAGGAAAATAACATGGGCTACGCCGCAAAATAGGCAGTTCTGCACCTACCTCGTACTACTAGTATTACTACAACAGCAACATTGCATGTCTTTGGATACATAACTACTATTGAAATTAATAATAACATAACATAACAACAAAACAACAAAAAACAACTAGACTAAAATGTTTTCTCTGTAGAGAAAATAAAAGCCATACAGATGCACGGTTCGATGAAAAAAAAATTGTTCAAATTCGACATAAAGTTCAAAAGTTATGGAGCAAAATGCATTTTTTGAGGAGTTATCCTCTCGGAATCTGATTTAAAACGCAGCTATTAATGAAATTACATGATACAAAGAAACTTGGCAGCTTTCCAAATAAGCAACTCATGGCTTGAGTACTTATGATTGCATCAAGTTGTCTTTATACGACTAACTTCCCTTGTCAAGACGGAAACTGGTTTATTTTAGGAGTTACCCTCTCAACAAATCTTTCAAAGTTTTTAGGCAATTACTGTAGTGACAGAATATAACATTTAGATCAGACAAGCTATGCATATTGACGATAAATGCACTTATAACTTAAAAGTTGTCCTCTCTGTATAATGTTTAACATCCAAAAACATAAATAACCCAGTTCTGCTCATATATTACTACTGTTCATTTTTTTTTCGGAATGTTAGTCAATGTGACTGAATCAATGTGTCTTCCAAGATCGGTTATGAACAACGTAAGAACCAATAAAAACTGGTATTGCTTTGAGTTTTCATGGAAGAGCGTGTAGTGGGGTGAAACCATTGGATGCGGCATTATTGGCTGTAAAACATGCACACATGGCTTTGATTAAAAAAAGTTTTAGTGACTTGCGACAAACGGTTCAAAAGTTAAAGAGCAATATGAGTGTTTCGTTTGGAGTTGTCTTCTCCGAGGTGGCAGGCAACTCTCTGAATTGCCTGTCAAAGTACACATGCACTTGGCAACATTCCAAGTAAGTTACTCTATGCTAATGCCTCTATTCCTTTGAGCAGACTATGACGTTGTGTCATGACGCGACGTTGTTGATCTAACTGCAGTTCACTCAACAACGTCGTGTCATGACATAACGTCGTAATAGGCCTCTCCTGTAGGAAAACATGCCATATGTACTTGTAATTTCAACAGTTTAGATTGGAATTTCTTCCAGCAAAAAAGTTCAAATTTTCTCAAAATCATTAAAAATTGCCTCTCCTTGAAAAACTTGTAAAATTACTATTGAAAACTTTTGATGCCTGTGTACATCTACCATAGCTGCACACCCCCATGTAAAAATCATGCAGTTTTGATGAAAAGTGACAGAGCTATTTAGCATTTATTGAACAAAAATGGCTGTTGAAGAGGCTTGCGGAAAGTGGAATAGCTGTGACATGGTGACTTTCGCGACTTGAAAAAAAATATTTCGTTAATCTCGAGATGTGCACCTACGTAACCAACTAATATTTAGAGAGTTCTGATCAGCGAATCTGTAGTTATAGAAGAAGAAACTTCGCGAAAGAAAAATAATAATAATAATAATAACTAGACTAAAATGTTTTATCTGTAGAGAAAATAAAAGCCATACAGATGCTCAGTCTGACAAAAAAAAAATGATCCATTTTCGCCTTACGGTTCAAAAGTTCTGGAGAAAAATGCATTTTTTGAGGAGTTATCCTCTCGGTATCTGATTAAAAACGCAGCTATTAATACAAGTACATGATGCAAAGTAGTTTGGCAGCTTTCCAAGTAAGCAGCTCATGGTTTGAATGATTATGAACGCATCCAGTTGTTTTTATACAACTAACTTCCTTTGCCAAGACGGAAACTGGTTTATTTTTGGAGTTACCCTCTCAACAAAACTTTTAAAGTTTTTAGGCAGTTACTATAGTGACAGAACATAACATTTAGATGAGACAAGCTGCGCAATTTGATGATATATGTACATTTAACTTGGGAGTTGTCCTCTCTGTATAATGTGAAACATCAATACACACAAACAACACTGTTCTGCTCATATATTACTACTGTTCATTCATTACTTTTTGCGGAATGTTAGTCGATGTGACTGAATTGAAGTTTTTTCCAAGATTGGTTATGATCAACGTAACAATCAATAAAAACTGGTATTGCTTTGAGTTTTAATGGAACAGCGTGTTGTGGTGTGAAACCATTGTATGCGGTATTATTGGCTGTGAAACATGCACATATGGCTTTGATTAAAAAAAGTTTTCGGGACTTGCGACAAACGGTCCAAAAGTTAAAGAGCAATATAAGGGTTCTGTTTGGAGTTGTCTTCTCCGAGATGGCAAGCAACTCTCTAAATGGTCTGTCAAAGTATGCATGCACTTGGCAATATTCCAAGTAGGTTACTCAATGCTAATGCCTCTATTCGTTTGAGCAGACTATGACGTTGTGTCATTACACAGCTCACTTCGCAACGTCGTTGATCAAACTGCTGCTTGCTTAAAGACGTCGTGTCATGACTTAAAGTCCTAATAGGCCTCTCCTGTGAGAAAACCTGCCATATCTACTTGTATTCCAACAGTTTATATTGGAATTTCTTCCAGCAGACTATGACGTTGTGTCATGACGCGACGTTGTTGATCAAACTGCAGTTCACTCAACAACGTCGTGTCATGACATAACGTCCTAATAGGCCCCTCCTGTGAGAAAACACGCCATATCTACTTGTATTTCCACAGTTTAGATTGGAATTTCTTCCAGCAAAAAAGTTCAAATTTTCTCAAAATCATTAAAAATTGCCTCTCCTTGAAAAACGTGTAAACTTACTATTGAAAACTTTTGATGCCTGTGTACATCTACCATAGCTGCACACCCTCGTATAAAAATCATGCAGTTTGGAATAACAATGACAGAGCTATTTAGCATTTATTGAACAAAAACGGCTGTTGAAGAGGCTTGCGGAAAGTGGAATAGCTGTGACATGGTGACTTTCGCAACTTGAAAAAAAATATTTCGTTAATCTCGAGATGTGCACCTACGTAACCAACTAATATTTAGAGAGTTCTGATCAGCGAATCTGTAGTTATAGAAGAAGAAACTTCGCGAAAGAAAAATAATAATAATAATAATAAAACCAGCAAAAACAATAGCCATACAGATTATATCTGTATGGCTAATGATGATGATGATAACACTTCTCTCCGTAACCCAGAAAACTACCAAAACGGGGATTGGTGAATTTGTCGCGAACGCCCTATGTTCCGGTGGCTCTATATTCCGGCGGGCCTATGTTCCGGCGATTTTGGCTCTATGTTCAGGTGAATTATTTTTCATAGAAGAACACTATCGTGGAGAGTCTTTGACATTTAAATACAATGAAGCTCAAATGGATTGTATTATTTGATTTGGTACTTGGTTTGAAAAAAACTTTAATGAAAATAGTTTATGATTATGCAGCAAGTAATAAACTACTTTTATTAGCAATAAAAACAATAAAAACCCAAACTTCATTATAAAATAATTTAGTAGTAGTTTATTGCAAAAATTAGCGTCCATTTTTAATAGTGCTCAACAGTAGCATTTTTTTATGACAAATATTTCACCGAAACATAGAGCTAAAATTACCGAAACATAGACCCACCGGCATATAGAACCACCGGAACATAGAGCTAGACCCGAATTTGTAGTCCAGTTTGTTGTTTATAAAATAAAAATAATGAGGGATAAGCGTGACCCACCATCACATTATGCGATTAAAGGCTACAATTAAAGTTATGTCCTTGAACTATGTTTAACCCAAGTTTCACAATGTTTATGAACAACTTAATTAAGTGATCGATACAGGCAGCCAATACTGTTGGACCAAGTACTATTTTACTTCTTCAACGACAGAAAAAAATTTTCCAAACCATTGTTGTAGTTTGTCCGTGGTTGTTTTTTGTTCATTTATCTTTTTTACTGTATTGTTAGCGTGCTTATTTATACTCTGTGTGCTATTTTTGTACCACATGGAAGGCAAAACTTCGAATTTTGCTTGGCCATGGCAACATGACTTTCCTCCCTTTTACACGTAAGTTGTTGAATAATAATCTTCTTCTTATCTTGCTTCTTCTTCTGGTTCCTTTTTTTCTTCCTTGTTCTAATAAAAAACTTAAAGTTTGAAGTGAAACTTCTTAATTACTATTAGTATTGCTACTCACTGGGCTAACAATAAATGCTGATAATTATTATAACTGATGTGATAGGACAAATAAATATAATATATTAAATATTATTTATATAATAATTCTTATAGTAAGAGTAGTGATGATGATGGTGGTTGGTAGCTTACTTATTATCTATCTATTATTATTATATAATATATATATGTATATGTATACATACACTTGCTCATTCTTTTGGCTTAGAAGAATCCATATATTATTATTTATATATTTATGCAATATATATTATTATTATTATTATGAATGAATGCCAGATGTTGGGCCCTGTCCGAAAACAGGAAGTAAAAAGGCTTGAAAACTTACAAAATAAAGCATTGAGATTGATTTTTAATGTCAAAGGTAACGTTAGCTTTACAAAGCTCCGAGTTGACACCAGCATTGATTCCTTACAGAGAAGCGTCGAAAATATTGCAGGCAAAAAACTTTAATGAAAGTCAATGTAATTCCCTCGGAAATTGAACGAGCTGCTGGTCACTCATATATGGTACTTAGTCGCAAGATCCTGCATTATACCTACCTGCTATAGAGAGCTCTCTATATTATAATTCATTTCTTCTCAAACGATAAAAAGAGCTTCGTGAATCAGTAGAATGACTGGCTGAGATAGCAAGGAGGATGGCAATGTTTTTAAGGGAATCATGTCTGTCTTTTTTCTTTTTTGCCAAATTTCTTAAAATACAAAGAAAAATTACTAATTACAGAAAAAGGAAACCGAGAAGGGAGGATTGGAGAAAAATTAAACATGGTAGAAATGTTGAGAAAAAAAATTGTGGAGACTTGTAAACTAACATTTGCTAACTAGAAAATGACAAAGCAAGGAAGAATGACAACGATTTCTCTTATTGTTTTTTTGTTGATTTCCCTTGCCTCTTACCCAATCTCTCAGGTCTCAGGGGGAAAACTACTTCACTGAACTGAGTGAAAACTACTATAACATCAACATTATGATATTATAATATCTACCATCATTATAATTGCTGTGTATTGAAACCTATTTTTTGCTGATGTCTTAGTCATAATAATAATGTTACAGTAGTAAATTTAAATACTGATAAATGCTCACCTATCATCGCTCTGTTTAAATACTGATAAATTATAGTTAATATTATATTACAAAGCTCAGGCTGAACCCTTGATTGCTATATGAATGTTCCGATAGAATTATTATTTATTCATTTAGTGTTATCTACTTGTTGTTGTTTAACTTTGTTGTGGTGTTTTTTTTTTAATTTTGCTTACAACAATGATAATAGCAATAACTTATTGATAATCGTTAACAACAATTAACACCTGATGTCTGCTGATGATCAGTAGCCACTGCTCTTTACTAAAGCTCCCAGTAAGTTGCTAACCAAAATTTTCTATTTTTTGTATTGTACACTAATTTCCAATGCACTTAGAAATGCTAGGCCATTAAAATATTGGAATAATTGAACATAGATGAGAATGAATGCAGACAGACCTGGAATTAATGCTGAAATTTTGTGAAATGAATTTCCGCAGATCTGGAATAAATGTCAAAAGTACCGTAACGAAGATAATTTTGGCATTCCTTCTAAAGCATATCGATATTGGTTCTTGGCGGCATATAAATTAGCATTTGATGTTCTTTTAATGAGTGTCAATATTTCTTATTTTTATTGTAGTAGACTTGTGGAACTCACATCAAAATAATTTATTATATTTATAAAAACGAATGTCAATATTTTCTAAAATGAACCTCGACATAACATTTTTATAACACAATTGACAAAGATTCGAAGTCTGCCGACTTTTATTTAGGTAGATGCCTACATTCAGTCCTATCGATGTTTATTCTCGTCTTCATTAGCTCCAATTTCCCAATCAGCCTTTAATTTGTCATTTTGGCGATAAATTTGAAAAAGTATGCATTGTGTGCGATTTCAACCTCCTCCTATACAAGCAATTAATGGAGGTGCTATGTTTTGGGTTTTGCATCAAGTGTCTGCCTGCCCCGAGACCAGTTCTCGGCATCGATTATTTCCTGCACCGCACCCCACTTTGTCAGATAAGGATGAAATAGAGTGATTTTGTACTTACCATCTGTATCATCGGTATAAAGCAATTTATGTCAATAACCCATTTTCTTCTCCGGAAAACTGTTTGTATGGTAAGCTTCCAAGTAAGTTGCTAGCCAGAATTTTTCAAGTTTTTGTATTGTACACTAATTTCCAATGCACTTAGAAATACTAGGCCATTAAAATATTGTAATAAGTGAAAATAGACGAGAGTTTGTGTATCGACTATTGCCACAAAATCGCAAATAAATTTGGACAAAAATACATCAAATAAATTTATCACATTTTTTTTTCATTGCCCTGCCGAGATCAATAAACATGCTATTGTTGGTGAAGCAACCAGCTAGGTTATACATTGTGTATAAGGCAAAGTGTAATGGCACGCAGCTATATCATTTCGTCATCATAGGTGTAATTACGGTCCCAAGCAGGGTAATGGAAGTGAAAACAAATTATTTAGAATTGCCAAGTGCCCTATATTACTGCATTGTATAGATGAATGATAATCATGGAAGTAAATTATCGAAAGCACTTTGTGTCACAAACTAGTAAGAGCAGTGGAATGATCTGCCAGTAATAATTTTTGCCATAAAAAAGCACTGTATACAAGTCTCACTAAACCAATAGAACACTTCCTTTTCAAAGAAACTGTCAGCTGTTCAAGACCTAGCATTTAACAGGAAAGACGATAAATTAACACTCATAATTATTCGCGATTTTGATTTTGGCAGAATTCAGCCCAATGCTGAGACTAGAAGAAAGCAGCAGGAAGCCTGGTGCAGCCTTATTCTATCATACTGTAAGCATCACAAAACACATCAAATAGACATCGCTGAAATTTCATCTAGTCCCTTATTCTCTAACAGCTCAATAGAACGTATCCTTTATTCTCTGTTCTTGGTTTGCTTTTTCTTGTTGCTGTAATTTAATTGGTGCCAGTTGGTCCAATAGTCTTCCTTAGCTAGGCATCATCACAGGCAAGTTAGCCAAAGAAAGTATAGTAGATCTACTTGAAAGCTTGGCTAAACAAGGACACGTCGAGTGGCAAGATGCGACCAAAAAAGGTTGCCTTATTATGTGGCGTACTCCAGAGGAGTGGGGAAAACTTATTTATGACTGGGTAGGTTGTGACAAGTGTTTTGGTCATTATTGTGAGTTGTCTACTGCTGTCACTCAATTTGTTTTATCATTGTTGGTCTGCAATAGTGTGGTGGGGATTTTATCTTGAGAAGTTATATGCAGCTTGTGACATGGCAGTCTTATTTTTCATTCATACTCCTGTTTGAGGTGTTGGTTTTCTTGCTGCATACGAGTGTTTTATTATTCCTTCATAAATATACAAGAGTCTTTTATGTTTAGGTGAAAGGCTTTGGTCTGCTCAACACTGTCTGCACCCTGTATGAGCTGACTAACGGAGATGACAGTGAAGGTCAAGGTCAGTTGCTTTCACTAATTGATTAAAAGTGCCTCAGTGATTTATGTGAGATTTTACTGAGACTTTTGGCGAAGCAATTTCTATCACCATTAGAGGGTTTCAGAGATGTATTCAGTAACATTGTAATCAAATTGATTTTATGAACAGAAAAGGGTACAGTTTAAAACGAGTTCAAATAAAAAAAATTGAAAAATTCAATATACAGCTTAGGTAGCCATCTTGCATGATGCTTACATTTTTTTATTAAAATAATTAAATACTTGTCATCATCACAAAAAAGTCTCAACATAGAATTATAAAATGAAAGTTTTAATAACATCTAATTAATTTATATATTCGGCTGTAAGTACAATTTCAATGGAAGCACCTATAATATTGTTTTAGTTTAGATCTTAGTTCACTCGCTGTATAATCAAATAAAATGCTATCAAAAATCATTATTCAAGCATGTTGCCCTCTCTAACAATTATCTGTATGGTTGGGGGAGACAACCCTTAAGATGGGCAAATAACTTTCAATACTGGGCAGACAACTCCCACTTACAGCAATTTTATCCACAAAGTTAGCTGCAGATTGACATAAGTTTGGACTAGATGAAGAAACGACAAATTTTTGATAAATTTATTTTATTATTAACCAAACCAACAGTTTTATCGTCAAATTTTTTATGGTTAAAATTGGTTTTAAAAATGAGGAAATGCAGTTTGTTGAGAATCGGCTTGTAATAGAGCATATATCCAATGTGTAGTTCACGTGTAGTCTTATATTACTTTGATTGTCCAATGCCACATATATCATTCACTAGACCTATTGTTTATTCTTAAGGGGAGTGACCTGTACCCTATTTGTTGTAGAATTCCACGGTATAGAACACTGGCTACTGATACGCTCACTCAAAACTTTACAATCTAGTGGGAAAGCCGAATTGATATCATTAGGGGAAGGAAATGACGGAGTCAAATTTTTTTAAAAAAGTTCGACTTGGTGTGTGCAATTTTTTACATACACGTCACTATTGATAGTTCTAAATTATATCAGCTATCTGCTAGTAATAGCAGTTCTTGAACGTTCTATTGTGCCATGATGAATGTCACAAATATATTTATGTATAACTGCTAGAATTGACATCCCCCAAGGTTTCACCGTAACTTTTAGTAATGTACGGTGACTTACTTCAAGCCATTGTTATAAGGTAGGTGTGACAAATTAGTGAGCCTGCCACCAAAGGTCGGCCTTGACCTGTGTGCATCTAAGTTCATGATGAGTGGTTTATACACCAGTCAGTAGATAGATTAATAGCATTTAGCTACACAATCTACGATAGCATGTACTGATGCTGCACTCACTGCCACAAACAAGTAGAGTAGCATGTAACATTTGCTGTATTATTAAATAAGATTGTTTATGTAATATATTACTATATCTTGCAGAGAACAGTTATAAGTACAAAAATATGAGAAAAACAAAAACATTAGATAAGAACAAAGGAAATGGCTGAATGACATAATATACAGTATAACGCAAGCAGGCTTCACAATAGACAATGACACAGGAACTACCGACATGCTATATCTCGCACACACTAGCACCCATATACCAGATGTCACCCGTTGGTTGGCACACGCGTTGAAACGATTGTCTGCAGTTAGCGCAGGTATCAGCCAATCTCCAGGTTTTTAAATAAATATTTTCACACGTCGAAGTATCTTCAATCGACAAATGTGACATTTCCTTAGATTTAGGTCACAGCTGACACAGATCATGTGACCACAAGAAAAAACAATTTGACAGTCTTTGTCGAGGCAGACAGAACACAGTATTTTCTTTTCTAGATCAACAACCCTGTTTGCTATGTGCTCCAGTGCGTCACAACCGTGTTTTTGTACCATTGACTGTACGTATTGCTTCACCTCCTACAACATAATCAGACAGTGATCAGAGACGTGGCTTTACTGGCACCACTAGTAGTATCTACTAGCGGAGTATGATGCACAGCTAAGATGGGGGGGACATGTATCCGTAATGAGAAGATAACTCCTGGGGTGGTGAGTGAACAGGTGACAAGTATCTGACAGTACATTACCACATTCCATGGGTAATGTACACGTGTGTGTGCCACACATGGTACCGTAGAATAACAACCATTAATCACTCACTTGCTTGCGTTGCCAGTCAACTTTTTTGCCTGAAACAAAAATTGAGATGAAATGATTAACAAATAGTAAATATAACATAAACAATACAATATGGGAGGTAAGTATATTATACATGCATACATACAATACAGTATAATAGGTAAGTACACAATACATACAGTACAAAAGGTAAGTACATAATATATACAATACAGTACAAGAGGTAAGTACACAATACATACAGTACAAGAAGTAAGTACACAATACATACAGTACAAGAGGTAAGTACACAATATATACAATACAGTACAAGAGGTAAGTACATACTATATACAATACAGTACAAGAGGTAAGTACATAATATATACAATACAGTACAAGAGGTAAGTACATAATATATACAATACAGTATAATAGGTAAGTACATAATATATACAATAAGGTACAAGAGGTAAGTACATAATATATACAATAAGGTACAAGAGGTAAGTACATAATATATACAATACAGTGCAAGAGGTAAGTACATAATATATGCAATACAATACAAGAGGTAAGTACATAATATATACAATACAGTACAAGAGGTAAGTACATAATATATGCAATACAGTATAATAGGTAAGTACATAATATATACAATACAGTACAAGAGGTAAGTACATAATATATACAATACAGTATAATAGGTAAGTACATAATATATACGATACAGTACAAGAGGTAAGTACATAATATATACAATACAATAAAAGAGGTAAGTACATAATATATACGATACAGTACAAGAGGTAAGTACATACTATATAAAATACAGTACAAGAGGTAAGTAAAAATGTAGCAGACATACCACAAGAGCAGTCTGGAGCTTTCAACGGTTCTTTTATCGCTTTCAGTAAATCTTGTGATTTCTTTTTGGTGAGTGATTTGAGTTGTGTGGCTCGGCCTTCCTTGCTTCTGTAGTACAAACAGTTACAGTATATATATATATACTTACTATATCGTGCAACAATATTACATACAGTATATATATACTTGCTATATCGTACAACAATATATACGTACAATATATATATACTTGCTATATCGTGCACCAATATATCCATACAGTATATATATACTTACTATATCGTACAACAATATTACATACAGTATATATATACTTGCTATATCGTACAACAATATATACATACAATATATATATACTTGCTATATCGTACAACAATATATACGTACAATATATATATACTTGCTATATCGTACACCAATATATACATACAGTATATATATACTTGCTATATCGTACACCAATATATACATACAGTATATATATACTTGCTATATCATACAACAATATATACATACAATATATATATACTTACAAGTTACTATATCAAACAATGTGAGATATATATATATAGCACTGAATACTCACGAGTTGGGTCGGTCTGCGAACTTCGTTAGAATACATTGAAGTGTTGTTGCAATGAGATCTAGAGTTGCTTTGGTTGTACCCTTTGCTAGCTCAAATACTATGTACTGTGTGCGCATATCTACAAGTACAAAGTTGGTTTCTAACGCAGAATTACCACTGCATGTTATTACAACACCACTTTGCTATAACTAGTCAA
The DNA here is from genome assembly GCA_945261195.1 of Cryptosula pallasiana. Classification (NCBI taxonomy): domain Eukaryota; kingdom Metazoa; phylum Bryozoa; class Gymnolaemata; order Cheilostomatida; family Cryptosulidae; genus Cryptosula; species Cryptosula pallasiana. Next base: position 46,483,125 of record OX183133.1, on the reverse strand, counting down.
ATCACAGAGTTGTGACAATTTTGAGCGTCACAGAATATTTATACACTAAAGCTCCTGGCTACGTAAAAATGTAGATATCCTGATTCCTATACATGATACCATTACATCTCGACATCATATCAAATACTACATGCACAGGTTATCAGGTACACTCGTCCCTTCCTGTGAGACCAAACTTGAGTGAACAAAAAATACCAGTCAACAATTTACTATAATGTTGGGTAAACCACAGCCATAACTTGCATGGAAAATGTTGATGCATTGTGCTAGGTAAGTTTCCTACTAACAAATCTATCAGCCAGTGAAACATTGCAGATACACATTGTTGGATCTAAGAAGTATCTCAGGATGGAGTACAAATGTAGTCATACGTGGTAGACTATTCTATCATACAAGTGAGGTAGACTATTCTATCATACAAGTGAGGTAGACTATTCTATCATACAAGTGAGGTAGACTATTCTATCATACAAGTGAGGTAGACTATTCTATCATACAACTGAGGTAGACTATTCTATCATACAAGTGAGGTAGACTATTCTATCATACAAGTGAGGTAGACTATTCTATCATACAAGTGAGGTAGACTATTCTATCATACAAGTGAGGTAGACTATTCTATCATACAAGTGAAGTAGACTATTCTATCATACAAGTGAGGTAGACTATTCTATCATACAAGTGAAGTAGACTATTCTATCATACAAGTGAGGTAGACTATTCTATCATACAAGTGAGGTAGACTATTCTATCATACAAGTGAAGTAGACTATTCTATCATACAAGTGAGGTAGACTATTCTATCATACAAGTGAGGTAGACTATTCTATCATACAAGTGAGGTAGACTATTCTATCATACAAGTGAGGTAGACTATTCTATCATACAAGTGAGGTAGACTATTCTATCATACAAGTGAGGTAGACTATTCTATCATACAAGTGAGGTAGACTATTCTATCATACAAGTGAGGTAGACTATTCTATCATACAATTGAGGTAGACTATTCTATCATACAAGTGAGGTAGACTATTCTATCATACAAGTGAGGTAGACTATTCTATCATACAACTGAAGTAGACTATTCTATCATACAACTGAGGTAGACTATTCTATCATACAACTGAGGTAGAATATTCTGAACAGCCATGTAAAATTTTCAATCCTACACAATTTACGATATGCAGAGGATTCCTACAATTGCAGGCTTTTGTCACAATTTGAATAAATAGCACCAAGTTTATGTTTTCGTGGATATTCACATCTGGCATATAGCAAATGGGAAAGCGTTACACCATTATTTTTTTTTTGACAAAAAACCTTGCAAAGTGTCTTGGTTCAAGTTTCCACACCATATGTTTAGGAATATGGTGAACAAAAATATCATGTCACAGAAAAATTATCGTTGAATGATGATAATAAAAAAAACAAACAATAATGATGATAAACAGAAAATGAGCAATGTATTGATATCCTCTTTGAATGTAAACAGTTTAACATGACAGAAACATTACGGTTGTGACAATTTACTATGTTGCCCCTTATGAAATAGCCACCATCATTAGTTCGATGTGATGATTTCCGTACACAACAAAATGTCATGCAAAACGGTTATCTTTGATTAGCGGTGACAGGTAACCTGAACATCTTGGTTTCTATTTGGCTTTGGCTACTGGCAATAGGCTCAAAAAACTAGTTGAAAAGATTTGTGAAATAGCCATACAATTTAAGAAACGTTGTAACACAGTGACAACACCAGGGAAGTGATTCACAACATAAAATACACCATCTTCACCGAACTGGTCACTTTACCAAAGACCAACCAAGACCAGCCGTACAACTGCACCCATAACGAGGCCAGAATGTCCATTATACAGATAGATATGTTACTGATCAATTTATGTTTGCTGACTGATAAGGTATATCATGAATGAAGGAGTAGGAACTTTGGTAAAAGAAGAGACAAGTGCACCTTTCAAAGAGCCCACTACTGCTATAGAATAGGCGCAAATCTGAATGCAAGAGAATACAACTTCTGCTATAGAATATGCATAGAAATATAAAAACAAGAAAACACAACTTCTAAAACAAATGAAGGCAAAGACTGCTGGAGCGATAACTAGTGGAGAGAAAAACCACATATTTCGACATAGTAGAAACCAATAAATTGGTTTATTCAATGTGACAGTGAAGGTTCCCTAGAATTATCTCCCCACCTAGAATGCTAGCCACAGGTCAAACAGAATATCAGTGGCTTTTATCTATAGTTTATATAGTAGAGGGGTAATCTAATAAATCGGTGTTGCTTTACAACCGTCACCATTTGTACAAGTCAGGTCTCTAAAACCATCAAACGCTATCGTTAGTTAGTGTTCTAGGAGAGAAAATATCTCTATGGTCCCAATCAACAGCCAGTGAAAATTGCTTGACATAAATCAATATTACCATCTCCATGTTGACTAAACAATTTGCATTTCATTATTAATTAAAACGCTCTACCACTCAGATTCGGTGGGAAGCTTCAGATAAAGCATGCCTTTTGCAAGCAGCCTTTATATTAGCATCGAATGTTAAGCTGCGTACACACTAGAACGATATTTGTTCAAAAATCGTTCATGCTGGAGTTGTGCCCTTTTTTCACCGATGGTTGCGTACACATTAGAAAAGAGATTCGGTCGAAAAAGTATTTGCTCTGCGGTGAGAGAGATAGACAAATTTGGTTTTTCAGCATAACCATAGCACTACTAATGATATTGCTGTCTATTATTTCACAATTATTCACCATATCTATGGTTGTTATAAGTAAATGCACTAGCTGTTGCTGCGTCAATATTAATTATTTGTAATAGCTGTTGTCCGGAACAAAATATTTTTTTATTTTTTTCAACACTACCTAACATCTATATCAATTAATTAAAATTAATTTTAAAATTATTAATGCTTATGCCTATCAATGAGTGATCAACCATGTTGAAATAAGAATGGTAATGCATAATAAATTTTCTTGGTGAGTTTTAATAAATAATAACTATTTATATTAGAGAAAAACGCGCGGCCTAAAAAAGTTTTCAAACAGTGGGGAAACCCCAATTATGTACGGGGATTTCCAGAATTTGTCCATTGTTTCATATAAGCCCGCAATAATTATTTTTTGGGATTCCCCAGTAATAAATTTTTTGCGCAGGTTGCGCGTTTTTCTCTATTTAGTTATCGCACGGGCGGCTGGGGATTTCCGGTTTTTAAATCGAGCAGACAATCCCAACAACCATAAATAATCAAAAGTTATATATACTTATATATAACTTTTGATTATTTATGGTTGTTGAGATTAGAGAAAAACGCGCAGCCTATGCAAAAGATTTATCACTGGGGAATCCCAAAAAATAATTATTGCGGGCTTATATAAAACAATGGACAAATTCTGGAAATCCCCGTAATAAATTGGGGTTACCCCACTGTTTGAAAACTTTCACAGTCCGCGCGTTTTTCTCTAATGTCTGCTCGATTTAAAAACTGGAAATCCCCAGCCGCCCGTGGCTGGGAGATGTGATAATTTTTTTCTCATTTTATCCTCATTATTTGTGACCACAAGCGACTTTTGCACTGATTTTGTGCTTCAGTTTCCTTAATAATCTGCTAAAAATCGTCGGTGATTTTGAGCAGTGCTCAAATGGCAATAACAACGGCCGATATGATAAAAAATCAGCCATTATTGCATTCACATTTACGCCGTTTTGGAATTGCGTCGATTTCGGCCACCAAATCGTTCTAGTGTGTACGCAGCTTAAAGAATCTGCACCGTTGCGGATTCCAGACTCTAATTTTTAGAAAATTTTCAGCGCACCCCCTAAACTGCTGGACTATAAAATCTATTGTGTGACCTTTTATTCACAAATTGAACAGAATGTCACAGCGTACAGAATGTTCCAATTTCAAGGCTATCAACCAACTAACTTACAAAGTCAATGGATTTTAACATATAATTTCTACCGGATAACAAAAGATTATTGGGTTATTTGGAGCAAAGTTCTCTTTTCGGGGATCGTTGTGTGTCTCATAGTATGGCCCATAGAATGCCCAGTAGTATGGCCCATAGAATACCCAGTAGTATGGCCCATAGAATGCCCAGTAGTATGGCCCATAGAATGCCCAGTAGTATGCTCCATAGAATGCCCAGTAGTATGGCCCATAGAATGCCCAGTAGTATGGCCCATAGAATGCCCAGTAGTATGGCCCATAGAATGCCCAGTAGTATGGCCCATAGAATGCCCAGTAGTATGGCCCATAGAATGCCCAGTAGTATGCTCCATAGAATGCCCAGTAGTATGGCCCATAGAATGCCCAGTAGTATGGCCCATAGAATGCCCAGTAGTATGGCCCATAGAATGCCCAGTAGTATGGCCCATAGAATGCCCAGTAGTATGGCCCATAGAATGCCCAGTAGTATGCTCCATAGAATGCCCAGTAGTATGGCCCATAGAATGCCCAGTAGTATGGCCCATAGAATGCCCAGTAGTATGGCCCATAGAATGCCCAGTAGTATGGCCCATAGAATGCCCAGTAGTATGGCCCATAGAATGCCCAGTAGTATGGCCCATAGAATGCCCAGTAGTATGGCCCATAGAATGCCCAGTAGTATGGCCCATAGAATGCCCAGTAGTATGGCCCATAGAATGCCCAGTAGTATGGCCCATAGAATGCCCAGTAGTATGGCCCATAGAATACCCAGTAGTATGCTCCATAGAATGCCCAGTAGTATGGCCTATAGAATACCCAGTAGTGTGGCCCATAGAATGCTCAGTAGTATGGCCCATAGAATGCCAGTAGTATGGCCCATAGAATACCCAGTAGTATGGCCCATAGAATGCCCAGTAGTATGGCCCATAGAATGCCCAGTAGTATGGCCCATAGAATGCCCAGTGCGTCAAGTAGTATCACTCGTAAAATGAATATTCTCATTAATTGATAAACATTATACCGACAACTATTAAAGTGAAAAAATTAAACTTCATTTATTATAATAACGATCATCTAAATAATAAATATTATTAATTAACGATAGCTTGAGTTGTTATTATTAACAAAACTAGTCTCTGATGCAAGTCAAGTAAAAAAGTGTTTAGAAATATTCGTATCATTCTGGTGGCTTATTACGTCATTGTATTGTTGTGGAGAGTCATAAGCAGTTTTCATCAAAACGATACCATAATGAGAAAAATATTGTTTCCACAAGGGTGTGCTGTCACCAGATTGTTTACAAACCAAATACTATGTGGCCTAAAATTAACTACTAACACAGGGAGATGGTTTTTACGACTTATCAGCCAGTGTACATACGGCTCTTCATAGCCAACTGAGCCTTCTAAGTAACAGTTAGTTGTCAAACTCTGATATAAATAATAATTATTATTATTACTAATGATGACAGCGCCATCGATATAATTTATTATTATGATGAAGAGAACCTTTTTTTCAGGGCAATTATGATTTATGATGCTCAAGTTTAACATAAATGATAATTTATTTCTGATGATTTTCATAGCTGACAATGACTTGCTATTTACTAAAACTACGAAGTTTTTAACTTGTAATATCCTATCGTCAAAAGTTCGTAGTTCTGAATCTTTGAAGCACTGAAAATTTTCATCCTGAGCATCGGCGCATTCAAAAGTTCAAAGTATTCAAAATTTTGACCTTATAGCAGATTTCCATGCATCGTAGATTGGAAAAATCCAAAGCCCCATCAAAACTTGGACGCATTGATATCTAGTAATTCATATTATTATATTATTAGTTACAATACCATTTATTATTATTATTACTAAGTCGATATTTATAATCTCTCAATGTCTGTCCGTGCTATTCAATACTATCCATAATTAGATAGATTTTTCTTGGCCCTTCAACATAACATTTACAGAATTAACTGTATATTAAACACAGTGAATACCAGGTGTGATTGGTCGCTGACAAGGAGGGCGCGTGATTGGTCACAGCAAAACAACTGACCTTGAGAGGTCGGATCAAAGTAGACATCAACAGATCTACCAGCCATATTCTTCTTGAGGGTATCCCTAATGGCAGTCGAAGTCTTAATAAACATGACAGGTAGCTTGTCGTTGGTGCAGAAACTTATCTCTGTGATGTCTCCCAGACATAGGTGCATCGTGACTACCGAGTCTAGCATACACCCTGCAGGCAAACCATAGACATAGATACATTGTGACTACCGAGTCTAGCATACACCCTGCAGGCAAACCATAGACATAGATACATTGTGACTACCGAGTCTAGCATACACCCTGCAGGCAAACCATAGACATAGATACATTGTGACTACCGAGTCTAGCATACACCCTGCAGGCAAACCATAGACATAGATACATCGTGACTACCGAGTCTAGCATACACCCTGCAGGCAAACCATAGACATAGATACATTGTGACTACTGAGTCTAGCATACACCCTGCAGGCAAACCATAGACATAGATACATTGTGACTACCGAGTCTAGCATACACCCTGCAGGCAAACCATAGACATAGATACATCGTGACTACCGAGTCTAGCATACACCCTGCAGCCAAACCATACACACAGCGGATGATAACAGCACAAACACACGCGCAGTCAATATAGATACGCGCATAGACCTAGAGAGGTAAACAGACATACCACAAATGTACAGACTGTCTGAGTATATTGTAACGGCTCTCAGCTCATCAATCTCATTGGCTCCCACTCTGACAGAGTCACATTTGATTGGCTGATAGAGAAGATTGTGAACCATTTCTGAAGCTTCGCGCGAGTCAATAAGCTGAAGGGTGTGAGGTCTCATGTCTGACATAGCGCGCAGGTTGTGCCACATGCCTTGAGAGAGGTTCTCTCTCTCCAGTTTAAATGTCACATATTTGAATCTTGTCTCTGCAACGCCAGCAAAACAATGAACACTTCAGTATACGAGTTTCACTGTAAATGGACGTCTATGTGAGAAAACGTACTAGATGTCTTTGAACGAGAAATGAGCAGGTATTACCAGGGTTGTCAGAGTTGTAGTAATCCTTCCCCTGGTGAAATGTGGAGGAGATGCCGAGCCTCTCTCTGGCTGACCAACCAAATGTCTCCGTCGCTCTGATGAACATCACCGGACAAGATTTCTCAATGCAAATGAGGAGGGAAGTTATTTCCTTGAAGGCTATGGTTAGAGGGACATCAGATGACTGCTCCTCTGTGTGACACAATCACATTAGGTACACAGGCTATGCAGCACAAGCAAAGTCTATACCACTATTTGTGTATGCAAAATCGTGATTATAACGGAAACAATAATTAAACAAATGAATTAGATGTAATAACCGAAACATGTGAAAACAAACCTTTATTGGCCTTGAACTTTATCTTGTTTCCTGAGATTAGAATAGTGTTGTCCCGCGGCTGCTTTGATTTCCACGAACCCAACTTTAGCTCTTTCCATTTAAGTACAATTGTTTTAGTTCCGTTAATTTTTCTAGTAGCTTCATCCAAGCTGATAGTTTTAGCTACATTCAGACGGTTACTAGTTCCTGATGTTTCACTGAAGGAGGAAATAAACGGGTAAAAAGATTTATCAAGTATTGAATTAAATAGAAGAACAATTGGCAGACAAGAAGCATGGACAGGATTGTTTATGTGTACACTATACACTCACTAAACTACAGACAAGAAGTCTGATACATGCTCAGCCTATAGGCTGGTTCCCATAGAGTCGTAACAGTCGTAGAAAAGACGGCGACTGGTCGTAAGATCGCAGCAACAAGTCTATGTGAACCACAATCGTAATCAGCTTACGATTCACTACGATGTGTTACAACAATCGTAAGGTCGTAAGATCAAATCGGGAAAGTTTGAACAAGCCAAACTTTTACGACTAGTTTACGACCTTACGACTACGATAGTTATGCAACAAGTCTATGTGAACCAGTCGTGCGATTGCATCAGATAGTGTAACCACAATGCACTTGCTCGTTCCGCTTTATTTCCACCTGGCAACGAACAAGCAGTGGTTTCTTTTTTTATTGGTATTTAGAAGTGTGAAATACTCTCTTTGATTATCTACCGCTATCCTAGTCAAAGCATCAAGTGCCAGTCAGTGTAAGTAGCAATAGTTTCTATAACCTTCGTTTAGAACAATCATAATAATAGTTGGGGTAATAGTAAAAATTAAGGCTTTCAAATTATTATTTAACAACAGACAGTTATAATAATAAAAAATAAATATATTATTTATTTATTATTATTGTAATTATTATTTATATTAATTAATTATTAATAAATTATATCCTATTTAATAATATTGTTATTCATTGTTTTATTATTTTTCTCAAATACTATTATGATTGATGCACAGTGAGTCATGTATGATTATTATTATTATTATTATAATTATTATTGGTAACAAACAGGAATTTCTGTTTGTTATCAATCATACATGGCTCACTGTGGATTGATGTTGATAAACAACTGTCATTCATAAGATAAGTAAATGAATTGCCACACATATATAATATATATAAAAATAATAATAATAATAATATATGTACTGTACATACATACATATAATAAATGTAATATGTATATATATTTTTCTTCTAATAATTATTATTCACTCATTTATTATTTTGCATTAGTGAATCATCGTTAATAATAATAATTATAAGAGTGTTGAATTGTTTTGATGATAAAGCAATAATAATTATAATAATATAATAATACATATTATTTGTTGTATGTATGTATATTTATCATGAATAGTGTATGCATGTAGTAAATCGAACAAATTACAATGGACATAAATTATTTGTTTATTTTTTAGCAAATTATGATGATCAGTATCCTGAGGAAGTTGGCTGCAAGCTGGGAAGCCAGTAACAACTCTGGATGAAACACCGAGAAACTAACACAGAGACTTTAACTACATCTGCTTGGTTTTTTAGTTTGAAAAAATTTATAATTCAGTTTCAAACTTTTAGTGTTAATGTTATTGTGAGTCGCTTCGTTGTCCACTTTATGTATAATACACAAATAAATATCATAAAACAAATGTTATATTTTTAAAATTCACAAAAGTTGCAATTTCATTGGCCGCCTCTGATGATTGTCTAAGATAGTCTAAGACTGTATGTGAATGTGAACCATGTGTCTTAGATAGTCCCAGACTGTCTTAGGACATTTTATCTTAAGATATCCTAAGAAATTTTTTCTATGGGAACCAAGAGTCTGAGACTGTTTAAGATTGTCTCAGATTGTCTCAGATCTGTTATCTTAAACTATCTGCAACTTGTCTGGGATCCCTTAAAGCCTATGGGAACCAGCCTTATCTCAGGCTGCATCTATAGATACGTGTAAACAAACAATTTTACCTGCTGTACATACCTGAGGGCTAGTGTTGATTGCATCATCTTATGCATCAGGTTGATGAGATTTGTGGCTGACTCCATTTCTACCATGACATAGCCGTGTGCATTGTCTGTAACCAGAGAGGAGGGCTTTATAACCACCCAGACCCGAGTACAACAAATCACAATATTAAACTGAAACATAAAGTGTGTGTTTCTAACAAAACACTTACCGGCGAACTTGCTCATTTTTAAATGCGGTATGAGTAACATATGTTGTATTCGTTGATGAGGTGAGGCATGAAAACAAAAAGTCAAAAGAAAATAAAGACATACAGACATAAAAAAATACTTACCCGAAGATCGGAAATCAAATACGCGACAGCTCATCACAGAAGATTCTGAGACTTTCAGTGATGGTATGATTTTCCTGACTTTTTCACCAAAAAGCATGTCACCGCGCAAAATTATAACTGGCAGTTCCGGAGAATCACAAATCATGTAGTCAAGGAATGAGTCGTATGGCAGACATATTGGCCTTGTACCATTCTTTTCAGCTGAAACAGATAATGATAGAACTAACATAAAAGTAACTCTATTGCAAACAATCACTATTAAACATAGACTGTATATATATATATATATGGTAAAGTATTCTTTAAATCAACAAAAAGTATAAAATATACCAAAATATTCAATATGCGTCCAACAAACAAATTAAAAAAAATTTCATAAATTTCTAGGTGTTAAACGTAAACAATTCAAATTTGGCCACCCAAACCATAAACATACCGGTTCGGCAAAGTCATTGAGAGAATAAATCGTAATTGCTAGCACATGGTGTAGTAAGCAATAATTAAATAATAGATAGCAGTTCCGCGTAACTGATATTATTACCAGCAAAAACGAGGAAAATCACTAATCTACATTCAATTTTTAGATGCGATTACTACTCCCAAACAATGTATGCCACCCAAACATGCTTTTAACTCTGCAAACTAGCCCAAAATTTCAAACAAATAAATAGTTCATGAGAAAATTTATTGCCCCACAGATAATTATATTGTTGTTGTAATAGTAGAAGTTGCACACAGGTAGATTTATTTACAAACAAGACTTTGTTAATCGCATCAGCGTCCAGCCCATTATAACTCACTGATCAGGTATAGAACTAGCCCCTCATCACTGGCCTTGACATACGATGTCTGGTCCGCATAAAGAGTGCCGATAATGATTTGCTTGGGTTGAAACCTGAGAGGGTCTGGTTGAGTAGATTCAAGCGGTGTTTGTTCAGAAACATCTGGTGCAGGTGAAGGTGCTTTTATTTTCTTTGGTGGAGATACTTTTTTCTCCTATAATGAAATCAACGAAAAATGAAGATAGTTTTCTAGTTACAGAAATAATTGTTATGATAGGCGTTGACAGGACTAAATGCAAACAAACCAAAGATGAACGCAGACACCTCCTGAAATGAAAGTCGCTATACCTGGTATGAATGCCGTTTATTGAGCTGTACAAAACCAATATTTCAACACTTTACTATCGGGCATTACCATTAATTTCATTAGACTCGGAAAACATGATTTCAACATTCAGATCAGGAAGTTTCATTTTCAAAAAATAATGAGTGCAAACATTTCCTGAAACGAATCTGAATGATTTTCCCACGAAGTACTAAAAATTCACATAAGCACTTTCTTGACCAAATGTCAAATTTACTTCTTACTATAATAGTAAACATTCATTTCAGGTGTGTCAGGTATGGCCGCATTCGCTCAAGCAGGTTTATGAAAGGTTTGCCTGCATTTGTTTCTGTATATATTTATTACGACGCTGTTGAGAAAGTGATGTACAAATAGTTGATATCTTACACATGATGAGGTAAGAGTCTGTCTGTTTCTCTTTCTGGGCACTGGGATCGAGACTGAAGGCGATCTTGTAGGATTGATCTCCGACTCAATGATTGCATTAACAGCATCGAGAGGTGATGCAAAGTCGTGCAACATAGTTTCTGAAGGTCCGGGGAGATTCATAGGCTCTACACGAGCAGAATGGTGATACTCATTATCACCGGTGGCACCTGACATGACTAGTGTGCTGGAACGACTTCTGGACCGAGTTGTTGGTCTTGTATGCTGTAATGACTCTCCGTTAGAGCCAGTCAGAGCCAATAGTCCTCCGCTTTCACTTGTGGCCATCCTGTATCACCCATTCAACATGGCCAGCTGAAAACATCACCGTCTACATTTTACAGTAGAAAGTGTTTTTGGCCAATCGAGTCTCACTTGTTTCCGACAAATGGGTCGGAACAAAATTTTACTAAAGCTTCTTTCACTGCACACTCATATGGTATGTTCACTCATAAGATATGTCCAACGAGAAATATCAGCTGAGAGTATGATTTTTGGGACACCATTACATCATGATGATGAAAGATGAAATGAGAAACAAACATTGCATGTTTTTTTTAAGCGATTTATATTCATTGTTTAATTAATAATAAAATGCAGAATCTTTTTATATCAGTTTTGTAACTGATAACTAATTTGTTAATAACAATATACTTCATATATACATATCTTGAGTGGAAAACTAAGCAACAATTATTGCACTATAACCAAAGTTTGTTTGGATAATTGATGTGAAATTAAATGAAAAGTATTGATAAAAATATCCAATTAATCAATCCAATCACATGACTAGGTGCTGTAATAGCATGCAAAACCAGTTATAATAATAATAAAGAAACGATGATGAATTAAGATGAAAAAATGTCTCTATACCGCCTAGAACAAGCAGAAGTGGAGACAAACAAAAAAGTACGAACCATATTACTGTTTTAAAAATAGTACAAACTACTCAAAAACTGTATGAACTAATTTGAAACAATCTCAGTTGTTTTAAAATCATTTGAACTATTTTGAAAAGGTTTAAACCGTTTGCATCAAGGTTGTAGAGCAATAAACAGTCGCTTTTTTTCCTTCATAACTTCCACATAAAATCTTGATCATAAACATAATGATCAATAAACACAAAACAAATAATTTGAAGTGATCCGGAAAATGGCTAAAAGCTTTTAAAGAGTACAAACTATTTGACAATGTCCAGACGTTTTGCAAAGGCTCAATCCCTTGCGAAGGCGATTAGATACTTTAAAATGCAAAACCTAAAACATTCTAAGCCACCATACAGAAGCAGCGCAAAAAGTTATAATCATTGAAATTGACCAGCGAATCAGGTTGGATTTGCAGTGCATTGAACTATTCGACAAAGCATCTAGACAATCCGCATAATTCTGTCACATTTAAAAGGGTTTAAATGGTTTGAAAAGCGTACAGACGCGAAAAAACTCTCAGCGCATTTTGAGAACTTTTTTATCAGACTATTTACTACTGCATCCTAGTACACTTCAATAAAGCTAGTCCATTTGAAAATTATTTACATTATGACCCGCCATAAACATCCTCTTACACTGAAAATGCACATCAAACCCAGAATATCTAAAAACACCTACGATCAATTCTTTGATCGTTTCCTCTGGAGGCTTGTAGCTTGAATCCTAATAAACCTTTGCCACTACCAGTTACTCCGTTTTCTGATATAAAATGAACTGCTTGCTCTAATTGTTGATAATGATCATGATAATATTATTATAATAATCATAATTTAAAACTACTGAAGCAAAAATAATTGAATTTGAAGTCACTCAATAGGTTGCAACAACTGCGTTTATTCCAAATAGAGCTAGATAGATGGATGAAGGTGCTGCGAAAAATAATCCAACAACAACAGCGATAAAGAATGACATAATTGAATAATTAAACCAGTGAGTCAACTATCGATTAATAACTATATTATTATCATCATCATGACAGAATACTATCACTCATTATTACGAAGCATTGCTGAAAATGTTATAATAATCATTATTACATTATTAGCTACACGTTGCTTTTGCCAGGGATTATAACATATAATAATATATAGTAGTAGTAATTACTATAATAATAATAATTAATAATGGAAAGACAAACAACTACATCATCAACAGAAAAAAATTGTAGATACAAATAATAATACTGTTATTATTATAAATAAAACAAGAATAATCAATGAATTGTTTTCCAGTCAATTTGTTAAATCAAAACGAGAATACCTGCTATTTCTCCTCAAGCCCTTCTTCGTCTTCTTGTAAGAAAGCGCCACTTGCTGAAGAACTTGAAGACAGGTATATAATAATAATTATTAATTACATACCTTTTTTTTCTTCAACAAGTGGCAGATCTTCTTTCTTACAAGAAGAAGGATTGGGGAGAAAGCATTATTATTATTAGTAATTAATCATAATTATTAATGATGATAATAATAAATAATATAAAATATTTATAATTTACGTAGTCTAGTAGTGGTAGTAGTAGTAATAAGAAGTAAAAAAATACAGTTGTTTGAATTTCTAGTAACCTCTTGTTGTTGTTTATCATCATCATTATCATCACTACTATTTTCTTTGCTGATTCAATATTATTTAATGACTAATAATTATTATAATAATTAATAATAATTATAATAATAATAATCATATAAATAAATTTTATAAATAATAATAATGTTATAAATATTATATTTATTTATTATCATTATCGCTTTTATTCATTATTATCACAACAATTGTTATTACTAAAAAATTCTGTGTAAATAGTAACAATTATTATTATTATTATCATAAATAATAATATAATAATTAATTAATTACAATCATCAATGATCGATGATCATCATCCCATGATAAACTTTTTCCCATTGATCGTTTTAATGAATAATAAACTCATATTATTATTATTATAATCAAATCAATGATTATTATTCTATTGATTAAATTAATAATAATAATAAAATAAACATTATTATTATAATTATTACTATTATTATAATAATTATTATTATTATTATTTAATTTACGTTGTTATTATTTATTACGATGAATGATGATGACTGATGATGGTGAGAAGGAAGAAGATGAAATATGTAATAGTTTAACAAAACATAATAAATAAATTATTAAATAATATTATTATTTATATATATTATTATTAAATTTATATATATATATAAATAATAATTATTATTTATAATCATCGACTACTATCATGTTATTATTAATGTAAACTGCTAAACAATAATAGAGATGATATTGCAGCAGAAATACAAGTCTTGTTTTGTTTTATCTGTACCATTTATATTACTTTTTGGTCTACTAATAACTGGAAACTGTGTCAACCGATGAGTTACTATTGCAATGGCGACCAACAGCACAAAGAACGATTATATATAATCGTTGACAAAGAAGCCTCAACTCACCAAAGCCAAGACAGTAAACGATATATTGCACGTGGGCGGGCCCAACTGCTAAACATTGATTGGCCAAACTATAATGTTCGTTGTTGATTATATTGCTACCAAGCATTTTGTTGCCGAGTTCCCACCATTCCACAATTGTTCGCTCGTGAATTATGAGGAAAACTTGATGCAAAGTTGTATTAATCATTCATGACTTGATTAAGTCATAAATCAAGCAGAACCATTTGAATATACACCTTGGTTGTTCAATCAGGTGCACATAAAAAGCGGTTCAAGTCATGGCTTCAATTATATAGCATAAATAAACATGAGAAAGAAAGCACTAACCAAACAGGTTCATGCTTGAGGACTAGTGTATTACTATTGTGGATATAAACATACATATACAGTTCATGAGATAACAAAAAAAATCATATGCGACAAAAATCCATGTCTATTATCTTCATGAGATTATCATACAATAACGCTTCAGAATTATTGATACAAGTTTTGATTACATAAATCACAATATTTGAAGGTGACAAAGGGCATTATAGGTAGGCTGGGAGTGAAGTAGGGTGGAGAGTACACCGCCCACAAAGTCTTCATCACGCATTCAACAAGGCTATAAAATAATCATATACTGAAATGTTAAAAGACTCAATCAAAAAACAAATGATTGGTATAATACGTGGAGTCCCGCAGCCTGAGCTCTTCACGGCAAAACAAGTACAATATTTAAGAGAGGTCATCCAATGCCCACGGCGGGTGAAGGATGGAGCACTAGATATGCTCGATGCATACAATATCACATAAATAAGGAAAGCTTACAGAGGCACTGGTTACACTATTACACATTATTCCAAACAAGGTGAAAAAGAAAATTAACCAAATCAAATCGGACAATTCAGAAAAATGTGCCAAAAGCATAAAAAAAGATAGTAGTGCCACAGATTACAACTTATATACACAGCAACTAGAGTCGATATTGCCAGATCGCACACAGCATATCCACAGCTACTGCGGCGGTACACTCATCTCCCACATCAAGGCTAAGACGTGGCAATCACTATCTGCTCCGCAGCAAGTAGTCCTTCAGCTGCATCAGCCAGCTACAATGCAACAATATTACATCACAATGCAACAATAGTACAATATTACATCGCCGCAACAATAGTACAATGTTACATCGCCGCAACAATAGTACAATGTTACATCGCCGCAACAATAGTACAATGTTACATCGCCGCAACAATAGCACAATGTTACATCGCCGCAACAATAGTACAATGTTACATCGCCGCAACAATAGTACAATGTTACATCGCCGCAACAATAGTACAATGTTACATCGCCGCAACAATAGTACAATGTTACATCGCCGCAACAATAGTACAATGTTACATCACCGCAACAATAGTACAATGTTACATCGCCGCAACAATAGTACAATGTTACATCACCGCAACAATAGTACAATGTTACATCACCGCAACAATAGTACAATGTTACATCGCTACAACCGCGGTACATGAATAAAACAGACATCGATAAAACTTACAGCCTGTATATCCGTGTACTCCATTCCATGCCCATCGTTGAACACTGTGTAGGTCCTGGCATTGTGCTGTCCAGCTCCCTGTATCTGCACATCTACAGCTCTCTGTTGTTGGTGCACCTAAAAAACACACCAGATCCAGGTTAACTGTTATTCACTATGGTGCAAATTCATTCGGATCGGACGTTCATTCGAGTTGGTTAGCATTCATTCGGGTTGGCATTCCAATCCGTTCCTATGATAATTCGAATTGAAATAATTTGCGGGAGTTGTCCTTCCTTTACAGTGAGTAGTGAGCGCAAAAATTACTTGATTGTAGTGAGATAGTAAACAACCGCGCTCGTATTTCTAAGTAGTAATATGAGTCAAATTTGTGGAATTTTCACAGCATAAATTAGTAAGTAGCTGAATAATAATAATAATAAAAGCAACAATTTCTAATAATTATAGATGATTATTAATAAATATAATGATAGCTATAAGAAATGATAAATAATTATTAATAATAATAAATAAATAATTTCCATATGATAAAAAAATAACTTTTTTGGCAAGTATAAAAATAATAATAATTTAGTTTGCCCATTTATGAAACAGAGCTATGATTCAGTTTCCCGATCAAATGGTAAATAATTTATAACTAAGCTGTTGTTAAAGTTGCAGAGGAATATTGTTATATGAATGTGAAAACTGCAGTTGGAAAATACGCAAAAACTGATTTAATGCCAAATTGCCAGTTTAATGCCTTTTTCTCAAAAGAGCAACCCGAACGAATTGGAATTCATCAACACGAACGATTTCCATGATCCTAATCAATGCTCAACCCGAACGAATTCGGTTTGAGGAACCGCAACAAGTCAACACCAACGAACCTGAACCAACTCGTACGAGTCACAATTCCCATGACCCGAATGTACAATTTATGAGTTCAACTCGAACGAATTTGCACCATGGGAACATAGTGATTGTACACCAGTCAGTGCTAACATGGTGAGTACAATATAGGTATACAAGGTAAATAACCCATTTTCTTCACATTTCGATTAATAATTTTGAGAAAAGTGAATCTCTTAACATAATGAAAAACTAGATAACTATGGTCAATGTGAGCTTACAGTCTCACCACCACATGGGCCATGAGCCAACAGAATAGTTAATAGTAGTTACATAATTCAAGGACAGATAACTTCCAACGCTCGGAGCTCATTACAAACTTCAAAGTTGTGCTGCAATTTATTGACTAAGAAAAATGATCAAGCTGAAGAATTGAGAAAACCCATGCACGCGCACTAGTGAAATGTGCAAGAGCGCTCAAAGGAATCATCACCACAAGGAAAAGACCAAGTGTAGTACAAATGCAGCTATTTGACACAGTTATATTACATGTAGCTGATTGGCTATAGCACTGACCTGGTGAGTCTGGGGCAAGGACTGTTGGTGGTGCACCTGGACCATCTGCTGCTGGTGTATGACGGTGGCTTGCTGCTGCTGGTGCTGCTGCGGTGCTTGCTGTTGAGTGATAACCACCTGCTGTGTATGCGTTGGCTGCTGCTGCTGCTGGAGACTCACCTGCGAGGTGCTCTCAGCACTAGTCAGACTGTGCCTTGGTCCGTTGATGTGTCTACAACATCACCAACTGTCATCTACCAACGTTACATAACAATCATACGACAACCAATGTACACTATATACCACACGCGCATACCGAATGAGCTTTTTGGCATCTGCAGGGCTCATTCCATGCTTGTTCTTATAATGAGACTTGATCTGGGTACTCTGAATGCATGTGAAGCCACAGAACTGGCAGGAATAGGGCTTGCTATCTCTGTGTCTCCACATGTGCCTCCTCAGAGTGGAATAGTCTGAGAACGCAGTATTGCATACTCCGCACCTACCAAGCAATACAATGCATCTATTGCCACATCAAACGGGAGTTGTTTTATCTTGTTTTGACTTGATGAAAAGACAACTCCATAAACAAATCAATAGAAAAAGGAAGGCAGCCTATACATACTTGTGGCGTTTTACACCCTGATGAACGACCTCAGTGTGAGTTCTCAGTCTATACTGGTCGTTAGTCTGGTAGGGGCAGAGCTTGCATGTCATCATCGGCTTGTGTCTCTTGTTAACAATCTTCTGTTCTTTCTTCCTCTGGCTCTGGGCATTGATCTTGGCCCTGCAATATCGTACAACTTATTGTAGCTACAACACTGCCGGGTAACAGATATATGTACAGGCATAACACTGCCAGGTAACAGATATATGTACAGGCATAACACTGCCAGGCAACAGATATATGTACAGGTAACAGATGTATGTATATATGTATATGTATACATATGTATAGGTAACAGATATAAGATAACAGGTGCGTGCACTCACTTCTCCTCAGGGGTGCCGATGCCGTGTCTAATGACGAGGTGATACTTGAGGTAACTGGCATGTTTAAAAGACTTCTGACAATGCTCGCAGGTCACACCATCTCCAGTGTCTGCAGGATCCTCTTCCACGCCATGCTCTGTCTTCAAGTGGATCTTCAGGTTGTGGGGGAACATACAGGCCACACCTACCATTTACGAGCAGGCTGTGAGCAATGCAGAACAAATAGAGTGAAAGTCAGACAGCTAGTTCCAATGACAGTACAACTCCATGTTTGTTGCATTAGATAGAAAGTAGCACCAAAGCATTCTTTAAATAAATATTCAAATGAACAAACAAAAAAGAGCCAAACAGCATCCTGGCAGAGATGGGATGGTAACAGCGTGGAATACGGTCAGCGAACATACATATAGGCATGTATGGTCATTACTACACGTATACTGACACGCTTGCCAAAGCAGAAAATATATCACATGAAAGAAAATCGCGCACTGCGATAGCAAAACTCATTTGGTATGACATGATGAGGGTGCATTCTACTTACCACAATACTTGCAGAGATGCTTGGGTGTCACATTGCCGGGGTGCATTGTCACAATATGGCGGTAAAGCATCTTCCATGGCCGATGCTCAGGAGCCTCTCGAGAGCAGAAGCAGCACCTCATCATCTTGCTGTCAGCAATATGGCAGCGCTGATGGACACTCTGATCCACCTGCGACTCAAACGATCTACAAACCAGTGAGAAGTGGATAAAACAAACATCTTCCAAAAATAATAATAATTTTTTATATAAACACTTTTTTACACAAACTACAGCCGTCAGTAGAAGAGAGATGAATACATACAGGTTACACAAACTACAGGCGTCAGTAGAAGAGAGATGAATACATACAGGTTACACAAACTACAGCCGTCAGTAGAAGAGAGATGAATACCTACAGGTTACACAAACTACAGGCGTCAGTAGAAGAGAGATGAATACATACAGGTTACACAAACTACAGGCGTCAGTAGAAGAGAGATGAATACATACAGGTTACACAAACTACAGGCGTCAGTAGAAGAGAGATGAATACATACAGGTTACACAAACTACAGGCGTCAGTAGAAGAGAGATGAATACCTACAGGTTACACAAACTACAGCCGTCAGTAGAAGAGAGATGAATACATACAGGTTACACAAACTACAGGCGTCAGTAGAAGAGAGATGAATACCTACAGGTTACAGAAACCACACGGGTAGGGAAGGGGCTTGACCACCCTAGTCCTAGCTCGGTTAGCGTAGCCCTCAGCTGACACTGCCTGCAGCTCTGATATGTCCAGCCCCTTGAGCTCTTCTGTACAAAACAATTCCATACAAACATCAGACACAAAGAGAAAAAAGTTGGAATCGTATGCTCTACAGTGAAAGCATAAAAAGAGGTGACAACCACGCAGTCAATTGAGGTATGGAAATGCTGTCTTACCTTGACGCTGGGCTCGTACCGCAGGAGCCAGTTTCTTGGGATGCACGGCAGCAACATGGTTGGAGACAGATTTGTACTGCTTGCTTTTGAAGTCGCAGTACTTGCATGTAAAGTACAGGGCTGGCTCAACGTGCCTGGGAAACACATGCAGCTCCGAGTCCGGAATCATGACCTAATAGTAACAAACAATGGTTTGCTGAAGGCACAAGTTTCCACCAGTCGGTAAGCAACATGTATTAGTTAGTCTAGCCAGAAGTCCAAACAATAATTTGGTGAAACTCACACTAAAGTTGAGCTCCACTTTGTTAGCTTGAATCTCGTGTCCAAGCTCTCCTTCCTCGCCCTCTTCATTCTCTTCCATTGACTTCATACCCATAGACGTATCCATCATATTATCTGCTTATAACAACAAGATGGCTGATATCGGCATCAAATAAGTCTTCGCAGTTGCGATAAAACTGTAATTACACACATACAAGCATAAAAACAAAAATGTACCTTTAGGGGGAGATAATACAGGTTGCTGATTATCCATTGTCTGTTGCTGTTGTTGCTGCTGTCTCTGTCCTGCATATTCACCAGTCTGATCATTCACATGAGTAGTCAGCATGTGCGACTTTAATTTGTCCATTGTAGTTACTATGATACCACAATGGCCACACTTGAACTTCCCAGGCGGTTTTGTCTTCATCTCAGAAGGCATGTGCGTTTGTGGAGCGAGTTGCATTTGTGTCGTATGTGTTATCTGAGTAGGGTGTGGCATTTGAGTCGCCTGTGCCAGCTGACTTGTTTGTGGCATCTCATCAATCTTTGCATGAGCAATGACAGAGCTGTTTGACTCAGGTGTGATCTGGGAAACGACTTGAGAGACAACTTGTTGCGGGAGGAGAGAATCGCCAGCTGTAGATGCTGATGGATCAAGTTGCGGAGTCATGTGAGAACTGAGCATGTGCTGCTTCAGACTTTCCAGCGAATCATTGGTAGTCCCACAATGACCGCACTTGTAAATTTTCTCAGTTGCCATCGCCATGGCGATCAACAATACCTAATACAGACATAACTAGAATAATAATATCACTAATCATTCACAAACAATAAAATTTATGTTGTAACAGTAAAATACAAAATACTGGCAGTCATCTGTATCCCTCAGTAAAAAGGAAATCAATCAGGCAACAATAGTATAAATTCTGAGTAGTACAATACTAATAAAACGTATGATTTTAATAATTAAAACTAACAATAACTCAATTTTTTTCTTACTTCTATTTCAGTTTTCGTTTATTTTCCAATCTTTTAAAACACTTTGACATCCCCCCTTTCATGCACCTATGGGTCAAGGAGATTTGGACTCATAACAATACATATAATACAGACATTGTAAAAACAAAATATATCGACCCTTGGACCAATATTAATTATTATTTAATAATAATAATTATTAATAACCTTTTAATAAATGATAATGTAACAAACCAAAAGAAAAAAATGCAAATCAATCATATATAAATCAATATAATAATATTATTATCATCATCAATCATCATTATGATTATATTATCATCATCGATTCTTCTTACTCTTACATTATTATTTATGATTATTATTAATTATTATTATAATTATTATTATATAATATAATAATATTATTATTATTTTATTGTTTTATTAAAAAAATTATAATTGCTTATTATAACCGGTTAATGATAATCATAATATTTCATTTGTCAACATATATATATATAATTGATCAAAATATTATAATAAATATAATCTATATTATAAATAATAATACATTATTATAATAATTATTATTATTTAATTAATTATAATAATAATAATTATTAATAAATGATAGTCAACGATTTTTTTGGCAGCCATATTGGATTTATTGGCGCTTTTTACCGGGAGTTATTTCAAATAAGTGTGGCATAATTATTGGAGAAACATGGAAAAAATAAGGCAGTCAGTGATTTAAGAGCAAATTATTTCAATATAATTAGACAATAGTAGTTAAATTTCACAATATTCACACAGCATTTGCCCGCCCCATTCGTAGCCTTCTTTTCCAGCTGTTTTCAGCTCAGTCTACACTAAAAGCGCGGGCGCCCAAAATATAAATTCGATTTTCAACTTAAAAATAATTTGCTGAACTATGAAACACATATGACCAAATTATTTTCCACAGTGCACAACGTTCTGGTGAATGAAAGAAGTCTACATTACCTTTTGGCTTTGCAATTGGAGAAAATCTTTCACTCCCTGGGTTAGCAATTTGAAACGATGTCTTCTTCCTCGAAACTGCGGATTTTGTAGTCGATAAACAAAACACTATTCCCAAATAATGACTTGTTTTGTAATTTAGCAACAACAATTGTAACTGCAAATATTTTTATTTGACATAAAACTTTGAATTAACGAGCTATGTGATAATCATCTCTTTATTCTTTTTCAAATTCATAATTTATTCTTGTTTTTTGCAGCTACAAACAATACACCAACCAATCAGAGGCTTATGAAAAATGGAGAACCTCGCTCTATAGCTACGGCTCTACGCCTTTTCATAGGGGTGGATTTTAAGCACGTTGGAGAAGTGCAGGCTAGAAAGCAAAGTTCCATTGCCTCTTATTAGTATCTTGGGGTCTCTGCGGCGGCCCAGAACAAGACATACAACCATGATGATTCTGGGTGAAACTTTTGTCACTGCTACTACTATTATTTATTATTATTTGATCAAAAAAATGATACTAATAATTTATTGCACCAACTCACAGACACTACTGCTAACTTCTTACTTACTTACTACCTGTAATAATGTCACTGTGTAACCGTTTTTTAATAATTAATTAATACTACAATAACTACTGTTATTTATAATAATTTTTATTAATTATTATAATTACTATTATAATAATAATAATAATAATTATTATTATTTATAATAATTATAATAGTTTACTTACTACTAGTACTACCACTACTATTATTATTTGTATGTCATAATAATAATGATTATAATAATGATAATAATAATAGTAAGTAGTTACAGTAGTGGATTGCAGTACTGCTACCACTAGGAGGTTACGGTAGTAGTAAAGTTAGAAGTAGTGCTGCTGTTGTTACTCTACTTGTAGTAGTAGTATCAGTAGAGTACCAGCAGCAGCACTCTTACTATTACCTAGTAACTAACAACAACTACTATCTATGATTATTATTACTACTACTACTAGCTAGCTATCGTTATTATATTTATTATTACTGTAGGGGAATGCGCCCAGACTAGTTACCAGTCAAACCTATATTATATATCCAAGCCGAACTTCTCACTGTATTTATTCCAGGTCGAACAATTTACTTTATATTTACATAATTATTTACTTGTCTATTTCTATCTATTTTGTACATGTGCTTGGGCAATCATCCATGCGATGGAGACTGCCCCCTTTTTGTTCTATGCTGTGCTATTGGCTTTTACATAACCAATTAGAGGTACAGGCGTGGCCTGCTTTTGTTCTATGTGCTGTCACTTATTATTACATAACTTGTTTTGTATAAATATGCGTGCATCGTAATAATAAAATCAGAGTTAACCTGGCACTTACTCTCACTTACTTGTTGATCTTATTGCATAAAGCACTTATGCAATTGCACCAGTGGCTAAGCAGAAATATACAAGTAAGCACACATACAGATACACAGATTGCGCTGACAAGTGAACAGGCTAGTTCACACACTTGCACCATAAATTCGGACAATTCAATAAGCTCTTGGACCAGTCGACTAGTAGCTAGAATAATAGTCAGTAGAAAGTGGTCAGTCGATTCGACTTACACTGCACTCTACCGAGTGATACTGGAACAATTATTTGAATAGCTAGTTCGACCCGACGCATCTATTTCCCCGAGTAGGAAATCAGTGGAAAGTGAGAGAGTTGGACAACTCCTCACTGTGTATCGCTTGCGAGCATACAACACTGCAAATCCTATTCTACGATTTAGATTGCTGACCTTGGGCAAAGTAAGGGCGTACACTGCACTGCTTGTAGACGCTTACTACTGTGGGCCGCTGTACAGGTGATAGCTACCACTACACCCTAAATTCCTGTACATTGGTGGCAGCAGTGGGATAGAGAAGAACCCACACAAACGACCCACAGGAACGGTGAAAACAAGTAGGAGGCAGCAGGCGCGGAACATGGCGAGCAGACGACGAGCTCTCAGCTCAGATAGAGATGGCTCTCCACTACAGATAATGGGCACACTGGCCGACATTCTTGACAGAATGTCCACCAACAATGGAAGAGACCGCTTCCACGTCCCACAGTTCAATGGTGAGGGAGACGTTGGATATTTCATCCAGAGGTTTGAGGAGGTGGCACGAGCCAATAGATGGCTACCAGAAGAAGCAACCATCCACCTAAGGCAAGCACTAACAGGAAAAGCTGAACAGTGCGGAAGAGGCATTGACACCCCCGCCATCACCCAAGCCCTACGAGCAAGCTTCGGAATGACACGTACTGAGGCACAGACAAAGCTGACCACATATAGGAAAGCACACCGTGACACACTAAGAGAACATGCACTACAAGTCGAACGACTGGTAGAAGCAGCCTATGGGGACTTGCCGATCAGAAATCGAGTCGAGCTGACCCTACAGACATTTCAGAACACGCTGGGACATGTATACCTCCAGCGACACCTATTAGCTATACGACCAGCCGACCTAGAAGAAGCGGTCCAGGCAGGGAATGAATTCCTACAGGTACAACACCAACCCTCAGTACAGTCAAATGTCCGAACCATTCAAGAGGAAGGACAAGAGGGACTACGGCCTACTCCCGAACCCACACTAAAATGCCAGGAAGTAGAAGATCCATTAACGAAGCTACTAAAAACAATCGAACACCTCAGTAAGGAAGTAGCTACCCTAAAGGAGGACGCACTCAATAAAGAAATAGCTACCTTAAAAGAGGACGTGAACCAGCCTCCCCCCAGACGCTGTTGGGGATGCCAACGCACTGGACACATTAGGAGCCAATGCAAGACTGCGCCGTGGCACACACGCCAGGGAAACGGGTACGGCCCGCAGCAGTAGTTACCCCTACTGGCTGCAACAGGGCCCCACCAACCCCTCGGCCTCCCAGGAGGAGAACCCAACCACTATGGCAGGAACCCGAACCCCTTCCGCTGAACAATAGATTCAGCCCCCTGACAACCGAGATGATAGACGAGGAAGAAGAGGGGGAGGTGCCCAATACAAATCATACGAGGCCCTGTCCCCCGAGACGACAGGAACCCAAGAAAAGAGATCGAACCCCCCCCCACAAAGACCCAGAAGCCGCCCATCACCATACACTTGAACCAGATAGAACGACCTTATAAGTCGAGTTACTATCTACCAGGACGAGTGGAGGGGCAGACGGTCACATACCTAATCGACACAGGATGCAATACTAACCTCCTGTCCAAAAGAGTATTCGATCTACTCACGTCACAGACCCAGCACAACCTCCAAGACTATGACTCACACGGGTTAATGGCCGACGGGACTAGACTCCCCTTCTACGGCCTAATTACCCTAACTGGGCGGATACGCCACGTCAAGTACGAAGAGACATTTGTTGTGAGTCAAATCAATGAGGATGTGATACTAGGCATGCCCTTTTTGGCCAAACAAGGATGTCAAATGGAATTCGACCGACCCACCCTTTGTGTACAAGGAAAGGAACTAACCTGTACCGACAGACATGGCAGGGACCTAGTGTCCAAAGTACAAGTACAGAGAGACGTACACCTTCCTCCACAAACCGAAGCTACGGTGCCCTGCCATCTGGCCAGCCGAACCCCTTGCGAACAAGGAGTAATAGAGAGCAGAGAAGGAGGACTGCTGATAGCCACTAGTATCAACTCACCCGATGAGCGGGGGAGGGTACTGGTTAGATGCTTGAACCCGTCACAAGATAGCATCCGAGTACCAGCAGGAGAAGTCATCGGAACATTTACAGGGATCAAATCACACGAGATACGGCCGCTACACGCCCCTAGGCCAGAAGGAACCATTCCCAGAGGAGACTTGCCCCCACACCTCGAGCCACTGTTCACCCAGGCTAGGACGGGATGTAAAGACACCCGAGAAGAGTGTCAACTCCGGGACCTCCTCACACGCTATCAGGACGTGTTTAGTCGAAACGACGGAGACATCGGACGCACCCCCCTGACCGAACACTCCATCCCTGTAGCACCAGGAACCCGACCAATACGACTACCCCCCCATCGATTAGGAGCAGAAAAAGAAGCCGAAGCCGAGAGACAGGTCAAGGAACTACTGGCAAAGGACCTCATCGAACCTGCCGACGGAGCCTGGAGCTCACCAGTTGTGTTAGTACGAAAAAAAGACGACTCCTGGAGATTCTGCGTCGACTACCGCAAACTGAACGATGTCACGCAACAGGACGCCTACCCTATACCCCGCATTGATGACTCCCTGGACGCGCTGGCTGGTAGCCGATACTTCAGCACTCTCGATTTGACCAGTGGATACTGGCAAGTCCCGCTGGACGAGGACGCTCAGGACAAGTCAGCGTTTATCACCCGCAGTGGGCTCTGGAAATGGAAGGTGCTGCCGTTCGGGCTGACATCGGCCCCTGCTACATTCCAACGACTCATGGAGCGAGTATTGAAAGGACTCCACTGGAAAACGCTGCTCCTTTACCTAGACGACGTAATAGTCATTGCTCCCGACTTCACATCACACATCCAGAGGCTAGAAGAGGTCCTACAGCGACTCCAGAGCGCCCATCTAAAGGTGAAGCCCTCCAAATGTGAGCTCTTGAGCCCCCAAGTGCGATACTTAGGACATGTAGTCAGCGCCAAAAGTGTGGCCACCGATCCAGAGAAAGTAGAGGCAATGAAGAAGTGGCAGGCACCACAAGATGTGAAGACATTACAGGCCTTCCTGGGAACTGCAGGGTACTATAGACAGTACCTGCCAGACTACGCCACCATCGCCAAGCCACTCACCGTACTGACCGGAAAGGATGTCCTCTGGAAATGGGGCATGAACGAACAACAGTCGTTCGAACAGTTGAAGCAGGGACTTAGCCAAGCCCCCATATTGGGGTACCCAGACCCCACACTTCCCTACATCCTAGACACGGACGCCAGTGCAGTTGGAGTAGGTGGAGTGCTGTCGCAAGTACAAGAGGGCCAAGAGAGAGTCATTGCTTACTATAGTAAAACCCTCTCCCCGGCAGAGAGGAACTACTGTGTAACACGAAGAGAGCTGTTGGCCGTGATCAAGGCCGCTAAGCATTTCCGGCCCTACCTATATGGCCGCGAATTTAAGTTA
Source organism: Cryptosula pallasiana (assembly GCA_945261195.1). Lineage (NCBI taxonomy): Eukaryota > Metazoa > Bryozoa > Gymnolaemata > Cheilostomatida > Cryptosulidae > Cryptosula > Cryptosula pallasiana. The sequence continues at coordinate 46,455,661 of OX183133.1, read as the reverse complement.
CGGACAGACCATGCGTCCCTCCGATGGTTATGTAGGAGAAAGGAGCCTTCCAACCAGATAGCACGGTGGCTCGAAACACTAGCAGAGTTTAGGTACAAACTCGAACATCGTCCAGGAGTCCAGCACGGGAACGCCGACGGACTCAGCCGGCAAGATCCCTGCATAGACTACAAGCAGTGCCGCACTATCGAGCAGAGAGATGGGGGACCCACCCATGCCGAGCTCGCCCCAACGGGGCCAGCAGAGCGAAGGGAATGGACAAATGGGGGACCCACCCATGCCGAGCTCACCCCACGGGGGTCAGCGGAGCCAAGGGAATGGACAGGTGGGGGAACCACCCATGCCGAACTCACCCAGGAGCGGTCAGCAGAGCGAAGGGAACAAGTAAACGTAACAGTTACCAATCCCATAAGGAATGCAAGAGAGCTGGTACAGGCACAACAAGAGGGACTCCACCCAGTAGCCAAGATCTATGCGGCAGTAAAAGCACAAAAACAGCTCCCTCACAGAGAGTTGGAAGAAGGAGATACAGAGCTGCGGGTTTTGCATGACAGGATCGACGCAATGAGCCTCCGACCAGATGGAACGCTGGTCATAACCACCGAGCACCAGGGCCGGACCCGAACATGCGCAATCTGTCCACCCGCCTGGCGTCACAAGGTCGTATGGGATACCCACCTGTTGGCACACGCAGGAATCAACAGGACACGACACCGACTGCAAGTAGATTGGTATTGGCCAGGCATGTCAGGACTAACCCGCAGACTCGTGAAGAGTTGTGAGGTGTGCCAAGTAGCGAAACGAAGTAACAGACCCGCCGCCCCGGACGGACAGAGGTTGTTCGCCGGTCGGCCATTCCAGAAACTAGCAGTGGACCTCGTGGGACCCCTACCCCTCACTAAGCGGAAGAATCGGTGGATTCTGGTGCTTACAGACCACTTCACCCGTTGGCAGGATGCCATAGCACTACCTGACGCCACCGCCCCCACCGTAGCCATAGCATTAGACGAGAGGGTGTTCAGTTACTGGGGCCTCCCAGAACAACTGCACTCGGACCAGGGCGCCCAGTTCGAGTCCACCTTGCTAGAAGAACTCTGTACCTTATGGAATGTGCGAAAAACCAGGACCACGCCCTACCATCCACAAGGAAACGGCATGGTTGAAAGGCAAAATCGCACACTAGGGGACGCGCTGCGCACACTCATACTCAACAAGGGACAGGACGAATGGGACACCTTGCTCCCACAGATTATGCGAGCCTGTAGAGCCACACCCAACTCCACGACAGGAGAAACCCCAAACCTGATGATGCTGGGACGAGAGGTGCGGTTACCGGACCAGCTGACGGGATCTCCCCCCTCGCTGGACCCATACCATACCACAGAGCATACCCTCCGAATACAGAACGACCTAGCCATAGCCCACGAGTATGTGCGAAACCAACAGACCAAGCTTCGCCAAAAAGAGACAGACGAGCCTCCACGCTTCAGTAAAGACGAACTGGTGGTAATAGAGAACAAGAGGCGAACGAAAGGAAGTAACCCTAAGTTACAGCCCAGCTATGTAGGACCATATACCGTCCGGGAGACCTACCCCAACCACACGTATCGTCTCGAGCGAAATGGACAAGGGTTCACTCAGAATGGCCGCAGAATGAAGGCCTATCGGACATGTAGAGAGACAGTGGGGAGAGCACCCCCTAGCCGCGAGCAAGCTGTTCGGCCAAACATGAGGGGGGCATACCAGAGGAGGATGCCCAACCCCCCAAGAGACTATGTTGAACCTCCGCCTGAGGTACCTAGAGAAGTGAGACCAGTAGACCCACCCATTCCCGAAGCACCCGTGGAAAGGGTAACCCCACCAGAGACACGCAGAGAAAGGGTACCGGTAGAACCACCCACTCCCGAAGCACCCCCAGAGGGAACTGCTCCAACAACACTACTCGAAAACCCAGTGGACGAGTACCCCATGGAACCAGTAGTAGCACCACCACCAATACCAACCCCACCACCTCTAGAGGACGCCGACTGGCCACCCCTCAACCCCAGGACCGAAGGACAGGAGGAAAATAGGAGACCCATGCGAACACGAAAACCCCCAGTCAGATTTACAGATTACCAATGCTATCAGGCTAGAGAGAAAGAGAATAATATAACCCAGGAAATGCAGGTAAACAGGCAAATACGGGAGCCAAGGGGGCGAGTAGAAGGAATGGTGTACATACCATGGGCCAACTCGGCCGAAACTCGAGATCGATTGGGTTTAAACAACTCACAACAAACATGTAACAAGTACAGTGAAGATAGCTGGAAAAGAATACTATGCCAAGAGCCGACAACGAACGAAAGTAGCTACGAGGAGACAACCCCCCCTGACGAAACAATCACTGAGAGAGAATGGAAAGAGTGGACAACTCCCAAAGAGAAAACCGACCGGGAATACCAATCACGAGAGGAAACAGCTCCCCAAAAATCGTTGATCGAAAACCAACAGATACCTACGATCGACAGGGGGAGGAGCCCAGAGTTAACACGTCATACCACGTGGTTGATGCAACAAAGAGAGCCAAAAATCGGCGGCAATACAAAGCACCCTAACAAGGACAGTATTTGCACAGTCAGCAAAGAGTCAACAAGCTTCACCACCACCTCCACTGAAGTCAACATGGCAGAATACAATTCGGGAAGTTTATCAACAGAAGAAGACCCGACAGTGATCGATGCCATCCTAGTCGAACCACCACCAAAACGACAGCCGAGAATAGCATATAAAGAAATGGCTGCATCACCCGCTAGAGTAGGGGAAATGAAAATCAAGGAGGAGAGTTCAGCAAGATGCCGCAGCCGACAACCTCAACCACCTACACCACCAGCTCCTTACTACGAATATCAACCCAGAGAGTCGTGGTTGACCACAGAAACAAGCAAACGAATAAAGAACACTGGAAAGCCAACAACCGACCCCGAGAAATGGGAATGTGAGGTGTGTAGAATCCAGTTAAACAAAAAGCGCATGAGCTATCATGTGCGACAACACTTTATATTTTGCTATTGCAAATGTGGACATAAAAGTGTGTCTAGAGATACCATACTCAAGCACATTCGACAGCAGAATGGTTCGACGGAGCATGGCGGCCCTAACAAGCCATTATATGAGGTTGACCAAGCATCGTATACCGACTTCTGCAAATACATGAACTGGCAACACCCGCCACTTTTCGGCGTACCTGCCCCAACAAAAGAGCGATCCAACAGTCCTGTTTCAAAAAAAGGGATCAAGAGGAGATTGGGAGAACGGGCAGAAAGCACATCACAGAAAGTGATAAAGATAGATCTAGAGAGAGAGGCTAGTGAGAGGAGAATACGCGACGGGTCGAGTAGGAGAGAGGTACAGGAAAGGAGCAGGCCCTATCGACCCCGAGCAAACAGCAGAGAGCGATATGACGAAAGACAGCTAGAAGAAGAGAGGAAGGAAGAACGATATAGGAAAATCAAAAGATACGAAGCCGAGCTCTACATAGCCACCCGTGAGGCTTTTAAGCAGTTGCAAAAAGTAGAAGAGCTAAAAGAATCAATTCAGAAAGAGAGAGAACAATACTAAAGTGAGTTACTACCCGACATTCCCCTTTTATTAAATAATTGGCCCTACGAGCGCCAATGGGGCGGCGTGTGTAGGGGAATGCGCCCAGACTAGTTACCAGTCAAACCTATATTATATATCCAAGCCGAACTTCTCACTGTATTTATTCCAGGTCGAACAATTTACTTTATATTTACATAATTATTTACTTGTCTATTTCTATCTATTTTGTACATGTGCTTGGGCAATCATCCATGCGATGGAGACTGCCCCCTTTTTGTTCTATGCTGTGCTATTGGCTTTTACATAACCAATTAGAGGTACAGGCGTGGCCTGCTTTTGTTCTATGTGCTGTCACTTATTATTACATAACTTGTTTTGTATAAATATGCGTGCATCGTAATAATAAAATCAGAGTTAACCTGGCACTTACTCTCACTTACTTGTTGATCTTATTGCATAAAGCACTTATGCAATTGCACCAGTGGCTAAGCAGAAATATACAAGTAAGCACACATACAGATACACAGATTGCGCTGACAAGTGAACAGGCTAGTTCACACACTTGCACCATAAATTCGGACAATTCAATAAGCTCTTGGACCAGTCGACTAGTAGCTAGAATAATAGTCAGTAGAAAGTGGTCAGTCGATTCGACTTACACTGCACTCTACCGAGTGATACTGGAACGATTATTTGAATAGCTAGTTCGACCCGACGCATCTATTTCCCCGAGTAGGAAATCAGTGGAAAGTGAGAGAGTTGGACAACTCCTCACTGTGTATCGCTTGCGAGCATACAACACTGCAAATCCTATTCTACGATTTAGATTGCTGACCTTGGGCAAAGTAAGGGCGTACACTGCACTGCTTGTAGACGCTTACTACTGTGGGCCGCTGTACAGGTGATAGCTACCACTACACCCTAAATTCCTGTACATTACTACTATTATTATTATTTATTATAATAATAATAATTATTATTAGTAGTAATAATAATGATAATAATAAGTATTAATTATTATTATAATGCTACTACCACTACTACTTCAGTTATTTATATGATAATAATATAATGAATGAATAATTTGACGACATAAATTTTTTTTGTGAATTTATTATTCTTTGATTTGTTCTTAGTAAAAGTCCCTAGGCCCCAACCTGGAGAAATGGAGATCATCGATTCTTCAGTTATGCTGTTTATATGATCCTTGCCCCAGCTGGTAGAAAAATCCTACTACAAGCAACTAGTAGTTTGACCTATTGTAGAATATACCAGTCCCGTATGGATTGATAGTCTCATTATTTTTAGTACCCATAACGAACGAGGAGTTAGAGGGTATCCAACGAGATATGTAAACAACCTAACGAGGACAGATAGGACAAGTGTGTGTCTCTCCTAATGCAGACCATGCATTGGTCCTAGCTGAGTGAACGCACGGAAAACAGACGCTTGACTTCTCATTGAGCCACGCCCGTCCATGAGGTTGCAACTAAGATCTCATACTACGTCACACCTATGACACGCACTGTAGCACATACTAACACTGTATCTTATATTAACGATTTCTTCCTTAACGTTGGTAAACTCTGGATCCGACTCCGACCAAGTAGTCCGCTGCTTACAGGTTCCCCAGTGGCAGGCTAGGTTTTTGTGTCTCATACGCAGTTGTACCCCATTGGTTGACGGCTCACAAATTTTAAATGGGCTTGCAAGATTGCCACATTTCAACAGCCTTCATCAGCAACTGAAGGTTATGTGACAAGTAAGTTGGCTTAGGAACATAGCTGTGGTAAAAGAAATTGAAATGGGTTGTGACTGGGGTTATCCCCCTCATAGAGCGCGCTGATGTACATCCAACTGGAAGATGCTAAAAGTTTCATATAGAGTACAATGCACAAATACCGAGCTGTGATGTTTTAACTAAAATAAACAGGCTTTTGTCATGCGACTGACATAACTCGACAAGCCACAAAGTTCACACGGCTATAACAGATTACATTTAAAGAAGTTTTTAATCACATTAGTATAGCGATAGAGGATAATTATTAAATAAACACAGTGTGACCAGTGATTATATACAATCAGTGACTCAGTATTGAATACGGTATATATGACACCAACGATAATTAAAACCGCTGATGGCACGATAAAGCCTTGGTTGCGTACACCAATGATTCTCACAATCTACAGTTCTGGTAGAGCTCAATAATTTTGAATCACTCAAGTAAAGTTACTTCAAGACATTTCACACAAACTAATACTACCCAAAACTTTCACTCTAATGGACCGGTTGGCTGGTGGTATTTTTTCATCAAGTTTCAAAATTTCATCCGTAAATTATGGGTTATTCTTTGTGGGTAACTCGGTGTAGCATAAACCTAATCAGGTCAAATACTGTTTGTTAAACCAATGTTTTTTTCCTATAAATAATCCAGGAGGTTATCCATCTATGCATTTAGCGGTGTTGCAAATCTGGAAGATATGTCAACACTCATCAAGGGTATTGGACAAAGTTCATTCTCAGTTTGAAAACCTACGCAGTAGCATTTCATATGCCAACTTAGCTATGGGTTGGCTTAGTGTACATATTAAAGTTGGGGAGAATTCAAAATAATTCTTTTGAAATGCAAATTTTCCTTGAATTTCGAAATTTTTGATATGTGATTCCACGCGGGGTCTGGTGTGTACATGATAACAGATTTACCGACAATGAATAAAAATGCAGTTCCACTAAAACACTTCCAAACTATCTATAAACAAATGCAATCCAATACTTATGTATTGATGTGAAAAGGTGGTCCTAAAAACTGAATTCCGAAAACTGTTTTTCATCGTTTTTTTTGTATGTACACGCAAGGTTTGCATACAAATTGATGTTGAGTTCCCCAAATTTTGATTGAATCCACTGAGATCCCTAATGACAAGTGGTATGCTTTGTTTATTACTGTGTGACAGTTAAAAGATGTCTGAAGAGATCTCAGTCTCTCTGCCCAGAGTATACCGTTGTGGCGTATGTGGTCTAATGTCGGCAAATGTAGACGAGTTGAGGGCTCATATGCTTACCAGCCACCTTGATGGAGCCGAGGCTGACATAGCCACCAATCACATAGCAGATCAAGCTGACTATATGGGTAAGTGGATAAAGTTATTGGTGGATTGATTGCTTGTGCGCTGTTGTTACCAGCCTAAAGGCTAGCTGATGCGTGATTTGTGTAGGAGAGTTTTGTGAAGAAACAACAGTTGAGGAGAGCTATGAGTTTGAGACAAGTAAAGAAGATCACTCTAGCTGTACTCAGTCAGTACAAGAAATAGACCCTTGTAGCAAGCAATCTGCTGCCGATGACCATGAACTTGATCTAAACTTTAAAGTGCGTACATCTTGGTATTGTCTACCTATGCTTGCGACATTTCTACCTGTTATATACCATGACTTGATGATGTATACCTATGCCTGCAGCATTTTTACCTGTTATATACCATGACGAGACTCATTTTTATGTTAACCACGGCTTTATCTTGTGGTTATCTCAATTTGAAAAAAAACATTGGTATTATTTTATGTTAAATAGTATCAAAACAGCACTTAGGATTATGTGAGCTAACATTTTGTGTTAAATAGACTTGCAGGCAATCAATCACAATGTCCTCTACACTCATTATTTAACTCAATTTTTGTGTTGTTCTGTTGGCGGGTTTTGTAACCTATTTGACCTTGGCAACCGTTAATTGAGACTAATAAACTAAGAATTTGTGTGAAACAACTTCACAGCACACTGCGTGCGTGTGGACGATTCCAGTAGGTTGGCCAACAGTTGAAATTGTGTGGTGTCCTTGCTAGTGGTTTGCTTTTATGGACTTGGCTGCATTGTCATTCACTCAGGCACAGATTTGAGTTGTGATTATGTATACTAAAGACAATCTACGTGACTTCCACCCGCTACCATCGTTGTTACATGTGTACATTGTTACATGTGTACATTGTTACATGGGTACATTGTTACATGTGTTCATTGCTACATGTGTTCATTGCTACATGTGTACATTGTTACATGTGTTCATTGTTACATGTGTACATTGTTACATGTGTACATTGTTACATGTGTACATTGCTACATGTGTTCATTGCTACATGTGTACATTGTTATATGTGTACATTGTTACATGTGTACATTGTTACATGTGTACATTGTTACATGGGTACATTGTTACATGTGTTCATAGCTACATGTGTACATTGTTACATGTGTACATTGTTACATGTGTACATTGTTACATGTGTACATTGTTACATGTGTACATTGTTACATGTGTACATGGTTACATGTGTAGCTACCTTGTTACATGTGTAGCTACACTGCTACATGTGTACATTGTTACACGTGTACATTGCTACAGGTGAAGATGCCCAGCGATGATATGGCCCTCTTCCCCAAGCATATAAAACCTGCTCTATTCTTTACCTGCACTTACTGTGACTTTCAACATCAAAGTTTTAAGGTAACTCTCTATTGTATTTGCTATGGTTCATACATTTATATACTGTATAGCCTCAGATCTCACCCAGTGCCAAGTGATACTGTATAGCCTCAGATCTCACCCAGTGCCAAGTGATACTGTATAGCCTCATATCTCACCCAGTGCCAAGTGATACTGTATAGCCTCAGATCTCACCCAGTGCCAAGTGATACTGTATAGCCTCAGATCTCACCCAGTGCCAAGTGATACTGTATAGCCTCATATCTCACCCAGTGCCAAGTGATACTGTATAGCCTCAGATCTCATTCAGTGCCAAGCGATACTGTATAGCCTCAGATCTCACCCAGTGCCAATTAATACTGTATAGCCTCAGATCTCACCCACTGCCAATTGATACTGTGCGGTTTTGTAGGAAGTATCTCTACACATATCTTCGTACCACCCTAAAAAGTTGGACCACAAGATACGAGATAGAGTGGCTAACAATACAACTGGTAAGTGGTCACCTCCCCTTTCTTACTATCCTTGCCGATAACAGTGTGGCAGTTGCATAACATTTTGTTAGTTTATTGTAAGAAACTGGAGTTGTCTTATTCAAGTGGGACAACTACAGTAAACATCTTGGTTTGAAAGTGGAAATTGAAAAAATGTTCTTTTAAAAGGTTTAAAATTGCAGTTTATATTAATAAAAAAGTGACAATTACTTTTGTTATTTTAAAAAATGGAAACGCTTCTACCGTGACCATATACTTTGAAAACTATTGATAGTTGTATGATTGTAACATCAGCGCCAAAGACGGCAATTTATATAAACTATCCTCTCTGTCATCTTTAAAATAAACGTCACCAATGGCTCGTAGATGATACCCCTTGCACATAATTTGACGGTTTTTCTTTGCGACGTCTTTTTTCAAAAGTGATAAAAATTGTCAGTTTATTTATAATTTCATCCAATAGAATCAATTGCCTGAAAATTCTGCGACTCCTGTCTATGCACTCTTATTGGCGCCATCCCTATTAGTGCAAAATCTTTGGTGATTTGTTCTTATATTTCTGCATTTATTTTTTCTATTCATGCTTCCAGTTGGACATATTCTCTTTAGTGTTGATACCTTATCACTCAGGTGAAATAAAGAGAACGTAACATGAATTTAATAGTTCTGTAACTTGTCAAATGGTAACAAGCACGGAATACAGAAACTGACTGTCCCCATTGTTGCATTTTTATATAATTTTGGAGTTGTCTTCTCTTGATTGCCTCAGTTCAAAGAAAGGACAACTCCTAGTTTGTCTACAATACTGTATCAAACACTTCACTGTTGGTATACAATCTGTAGATGTAGCTGTCATCAACAATACAGCTTATCTCACAAAGTCAAAGAAAGCTGTCAAAAAATCCAAATCCCTTTTATACGAGTCAGAGTCCTCGTCAAAGGCTAACGAAGGAGATCATTCTCTAAGGGTATTCAGCTGTGCCCTTTGTCACACGTGAGTGTTCATGTCTATGGTCTGTGGCTCTATATGTTAGATCACTTGACATGTCTATGGTGCATCACTTCACATATCTATGGAAGATCATATCATATATCTATGGTAGATCGCTCTATATGTCTATGATATTGCAGAAAGTGTAACAGCCAAGTTATACTAGACATCCACAGAAGATGTCATGTAAACGGAACCAAGAAGTTGGAGTGCTGTTTCTGTGGTAAGATGGCACCAATAGCCAAGGCTTGGTACGGACTATACATACACATGGTCAACAAACACCCCAGCGAGGTTCCAGCTCCACACTCTTGCTCTGTATGCGGTGAGTTTCATACATTACGTAAGCCTTGTCCGAAATAACTGAAGTTTTTAAAACGATTATTTTATTAAACTCACATTTTCTGTCTCTCATCCAAAAGTGTTTATCTGTAGACGTGTTGTATTACGCCCTAGTCTGAGTAAAAGACATTAGATTGTTTTTGCAGGTAAAGGATTTGTAAAGTTGTTTGACCTGCAGAAGCATATCTCGTGTCACAACATGGAGAGACCCTACTCTTGTCAGTTCTGTACTCATGCTTTCAAAAATAAGAAAAATTTACACGACCACGGAGTGCTTAAACACAAGCTGGGCACTGACGCAGAGAGGTAAGGTGGTACTAAGGCTATGTGGTACAGTATGTGATCAGCTAGCTAACCCCCTCCCTGTCTAGTCAAGAAATGTTCCAATTCCTCTCCAATCAACTCTTGCAACGAAGCTTTTGAGTATTTTTATTTAATTCTAAAAATCCTGGTTTCTGGTAAAATTGTTGTTTTGCCTTCTATTTAAAAATTAATATTACTTTGAGTTTCTACGTAATAAAGTATATGGAGTCAAGCACCTCCCAAGTCATTATATAGGATGGCAGACATGTGGGTTTGTTTACATAAACAATTGCTAACGTCATACAGTCTGTCTAGTACGCATTCAACATTTAAATATGTAATTTTGTATAATCTGATCCCAAAAGCCAAAATATCTGGCAGCAATCATAGTCCATTGTTTCCCCTGTAAGGCAGCGATTCCTTCCTTCATAGTGCTAGATACACATGTTTATCCAATGGCAGGTTTATTGGGTTAATCCCTCCATTGCTGTCAATACTTAATCTACATGTTAATCCCTCCATTGCTGTCAATACCCAATCTATGTGTTAATCCCTCCATTGCTGTCAATACTTAATCTACTTGTTTCAGAGAATTGTTAATAAAGAAAATTAGATCAAGACCTCGGCCAGAGTTAGATGAAAACTTGCCATGGTTAAAATGTCAATACTGTAGTTATAAAACTAAGGTCAAATCGAAGTTCAACATTCATTCTAAAATACACAGCGGTGTCAAGGACATATCGTAAGTAGTGCTGTTTGTTGCATGGTTCTTCCAATTTTTTTGTGGTTTCATCAAGAGAACTTGAAAAATTTTGTTAAATCGCGCTGTCATCATTGACGCTTATTTGACACCTGAAGTTATCAGCTGTGTTGCCTGCCATGATTGGTAGTTATTTGGCACTGGCTGTCAGTTGAATGGTTGACAGTCATTTGACACCTGTTGCTGTCACTCCTCTAACCTGCACAGGTGTGACTACTGTGATTACAAGACACATGACAGATCTGCCTTGAGGAGACACGAATGGAGACACAGAGACATTAAACCCTTCAGTTGTAAGTACTGCGAGTTTTCATGCATCCAGAGACCGCAGATACACGCTCATTACAAGAACAAACACTCAGTGCAGCCAACGGAGGCTGCCAGACTCGTGCAGTAAGTCTCACCTGTACATACAGTCACGTTGGTAGTCCGCGTATAGCGGTGAATAATCATCATCTAAAAGTATAGAAAATCCAATGTCCGTGTATGCATTTGTGATATGTTGTAGGCATATAAACGGATCTAGAGTCTATAATCCCTCTGACCTTGACCTTGAACCTAACCTGTCCATTGCCTTACCACAGCTTGTAGTCACAGATCCTAATACTATCAGCATACACGTAGACGGGGACACCACCGCAGTAGATTTAGACTTGGTAGGCTTTTCCTGCTATATTAATGTTTTCATTTGAGATCACATCTTGTACGCGTGTATCCGTCGATTTGTAAAACAGTGCATTGCGTGCAGATGCTTCTGACACCAGTGTGTTAATTAGCTCTCACCAGGCTTTTGTTGTGGATTTAGTGATACACTGGGAGTTATCTCCACTAAATTAGCCCTTGGTGATAAGATCTGAGACAAACGCACTCAATTCAGAGCTAATAAGTGCCTTGTGTAATTTTCACTGGTTCTCAGCATCACTGTTTGACTCTGCTTTGGCACTTCTCGTGGCCACCAGCTGAAATAACTCGGTTAAGAGAGATTCAGATCAAAATCTGAAGCTCTGGTTAATTCTCAGTTGTCGGCATCTACCAAACCTGGTGAATGGTTTTGTTTTTTTTCTAAATTTTTTCGCTCGCTGATGTTTCTATTAATGCTGACTCGTTGTAGTTGACTGAAGCTGCCGAGGGCTTGCTTGCTGCCAGTCAAATAGAGTTGCACACCACGTGACAGGTGCCTCCTCAGGTAGCCTTACTGGGCTCCCACACTGGCTGGTGGAGTGCTGTCATATGCCTGCTACAATGGGTGCTGAGCTATTAGCTATTGTTGTATACATTGTAGTACATTGATGTCTTTTGTTTCATGGTTGATAAAGCTACATCTATTGTCTTTTTTTAAATTATTTATTGTTGCATCATGTCTACCATACTACTACAAACTATAAATTATTGAATGACTGGGTCTTTCATCGTTTTAATACTTGAGTTTTCTTCTTTTGTTCAATTTCTTTGCAGTTTCGTCGATTTACTTGAGTAAATACACACACATAACGTAGCAATACAAACCGATTATTTTTGTCATGTGCATCCAAATATATGTTATCTGCGCGGTTGGCAGATATTACTCGCCATAGCAACTTGTCATATCGCTGGGAGTTGCCGTCATCGATTTCCATGTTATGTAATGGTAGGTTAAATTTTGTGCTCTGTAAGAAATGATGTTAAGTTTATACATTGTTTTCTCTGACACAACCATTCATGGAGTTGTAAAAGAAAGTGAAAGCATATGTCACCCAGGGCCAGGACAAGATGTCTTGACCTCCGTTTCACCTTCTACCAGTAGGCTGGCTATCTACAGCAACCAAATCAGAGCTGAAGGTGTCATTTTACCACTCAGCCAATCATGAGTGATGAACAATCAACCAACCAATCAAAAGCAAGCTCATATTGAATACGAAGCGTATATAATAAATTTTACATCAAGTATCCCTACGATAAGGTGAGGTGAATGTACCATGTCTTCGCTGATGCTCTCCTATCTGATTATTGCTGCCGCTTGCATCTCTACCTGTCAATCTACAGTTATTGTAAGTGGATTGTAAATCGATTGAAATTTTCTGCTTAAGTTAACTCTTGATGTTTGAGTCAAACAAAATCATTGCAATGTTTCTCGTTATTCATAATGAGTGAAAATTGTTTAATTGCAATAGAAAACCAACCATTTTCTCGGACCTGAACAATGCTAAATAAATTTTTGTCACAACCTTGAGTGAAGCTGTTTCATTAGTATCGGATCTCTCGTTATGGCGTATAGGGGGCGTATATTGTTATACATGCACTTGACAGGGCAGCAAGGAGTATGTCAGCTACTGCAGGCACTCCGAGGAAGCAAACCCCAGGAACTGCCTAGACTTGCTGTGCAGGAAGGAAACCTCCAGTGGGATCTACACTGTGTATCCTTCTGTGGCTTCTCTCTATTCCATTAAAGTCTTTTGTGACCAGGAAACAGACGGTGGTGGCTGGACGGTAGCTCATATATTGCAATATTAAACCTTTGTTAATTAGATTATATATAAAATATCAGAGAAACTGACACATATTTGCAGGTGTTCCAACGAAGAATGGATGGTTGGGTGGATTTCTACAGAAACTGGAATAACTACAGGCTTGGTTTTGGCGATGTGAATGGAGAGCATTGGCTGGGAAACGACAAGCTGGCACTTCTACTTTCACCGAGTCCAAAACATGAGCTTTGGGTAGACTTAGAATCTATGTCTAATGAGGAGGCGTATGCAAGATATAGCGAGTTTTTTGTAGGAAATAGGAGCACAGACTATACTCTGCGGGTGTCTGGCTTTTCAGGAACAGCAGGTAAGCTTTAGTATCTTTCTTTCAATCCCAAATACACGAGATTATCATATCATGCCATTACACTTGGTGAAATAAAATTAAAAAATAGCATTACTGTTTGTCACTATTTGAAGAGTAAAAGTAAGGGAATGTGCATGCTATTTACCCAAAATCTCCCTGAAAAAGCAGACTCAGTTGTGTTTTCTCATGGTGCAGGAGATGGACTAAAGACACACAACGGACAAAAGTTTTCTACATTTGACAGAGACAACGATCAGGCTGTAGGAAACTGTGCCATGGACCATAAAGGAGCTTGGTGGTATATCGCTTGTCACAACGCCAATTTGAACGGAAAGTACCACATTGGAGTGCACACAACTTACGCTGATGGAGTCAACTGGCCTCTATGGAAAGGATACTTTGAATCGTTGAAGTCTACAGAGATGAAGTTAAGACCTCAGCTACAGTAGTAGAGCCCATTCTACATTCCTGAGTTCCAGCTGTTTTTGAACTAGACGGTAGCTTAATGCGCAATTATATATGAAAATACAAAACCTACATCCATACATCAAATTATAGCTTTTGATCAAGCATATTTTGCTGTTTTCTATAATTAATACATAATATACGCACAAAGTTAAAGCCTCTTTGAAACAAGAGATATATAGCTTAGTAGTTATATAACTAACTAGATATATAAGTTAGTAGTTATATAACTAACTAGATATATAAGTTAGTAGTTATATAACTAACTAGATATATAAGTTAGTAGTTATATAACTAACTAGATATATAAGTTAGTAGTTATATAACTAACTAGATATATAAGTTAGTAGTTACATAACTAACTAGATATATAAGTTAGTAGTTACATAACTAACTAGATATATAAGTTAGTAGTTACATAACTAACTAGATATATAAGTTAGTAGTTACATAACTAACTAGATATATAAGTTAGTGGTTATATAACTAACTAGATATATAAGTTAGTAGTTATATAACTAACTAGATACATAAGTTAGTAGTTATATAACTAACTAGATATATAAGTTAGTAGTTATATAACTAACTAGATACATAAGTTAGTAGTTATATAACTAGATGCAACATCAAACATATATAAGTTTATTTAGGAACAAACAAGTAAACAAAACAGATAAAGAGGAATCACCAAAGTATATTTGACCAATAAATCAATGCAGACAGATACAACCACATCACCTTCTTCTCATAACAAAACACAGTTATGGCAATAAAAATGAGACAGCCGAGGTCTAAGCAAGAGTTAAACTAAGCTAAGCTCGACCTTTAAACATAAAACTCTCTACTTTTTTGTGATGAAAATATTCAAAATAATAATTAAATAGTAATGGCGTATTAGAGGTTATTTTAAACTCATTAGACTTATTTCATACATTTACTGAGCGTAGTACATAATTTATCTAAGCATGGAATACATGGGCAGGAGGTGCAATGCACCAACTATACAATTGTGAATGTACAGGACAAAGTTGCGAGGAATGCTTCGAAAGAGAGAGTACAATCTATGTAGTGTGTATCTCTATCTGACTGGCAGCCAACAAACCTTCTGCTGCCTCAGTGATCTGCAATGAATATAGAGAAATACTTAACTGAATGAATTCAAAGCAGATAGTGGCTATAATGTACTTTGTAGTATAGCTCTAATTATAAGTATACCAGATAATATTGGTAGTCATCTACCCCTACTCAACTACAATAATGGGCACATAACTCCCAATAAGACAATGATGATAAACAAGAGATACAGACTCAGCACAACACAGCTGCAAAAATATAATGGATTTATCACTGTTAGTAGATTCAAATTAAATATCAACGAGGCTATGAATAGAGCTACACCATACAAACCATAGAGTTATACTACTACACCCATAGAGTTATATGAGGTGTAAAGTTATAGATAGAGTTATACATACCAGGTGTATATCAATGGGGTTGCCGCCATCATCCTGTCCTATGATATTGATGCTACCAGAATGGGCTGCTATCACCTGCCCCGTCTGGTCACTGATCTGACTGATTTCTATAGTCTGAGGTTCCTCCTCCAATAGCCGAGGCATTGCACTTGTTCTTGGGCCGTTGATATGTCTATAATGGCGGTATTAAATATTTTGTGCATAAATAATTTGATTTCAATGATCTTTGGTAGGATGGAAGAATTATCTTCTCGGAAAATAGCCTAAAAATTCCATCTCAAGCAGTAGAGCATTTTTCTGTATTTCAAAAACTAAAAAAGTGATGTGTGAAATCACATCCTGCTACATTGACCTTGATTATGTATTGTGTGCCCTGAACATTTATTTTGACTAGACTAGTGAAGCCTTCGTTGTATTTGATTAACTGAGTGTACAGCAAGTACCACAATCATATGCAGAGTCAACACCTGAAAGATGGTTTTTTTTGCCAAAATTTTATGTTTGTCATTAAATATAAACATTTTTTTCTATTAACTGAAAGAGCTAACCTGAGCGCTTTAATTTGAGGAATGGCAATACTCAGTAGCGAGTTTTTCCAGCAAGATCGATGCTTTTACAGCACTCTTTTCATTAAAAGCTAACGACGAAATGGCAAAGCGATAGCCCTGTGATGTCACAGCTATGACATCACACACAAAGTATTAGAATCATCTTTGAACAGCTGTATCTTGAGAATGGCTGATCTTACAGAAACAAACTTTGCACGTGTACAATCCACACCTTTCATAAACTATCACATCAAGGTGCACACAGACATGGAAAGGAACTCACGTAATAAGTTTCCTAGCATCACCCGGTGCCAAGGAATGCTTGTTCTTATAATGAGCCATCATCTGAGTACGTTGTATACAACTGAAGGTACACAGCCTACATGAATATGGCTTCTGCTCCTTGTGCCTCCACATGTGTCTGTTTAGGGAAGAGCTATCAGCAGTCTTATATTCGCAGTGTCCGCATCTACAAACACGCACAGTATGCCTCAGTGTAGAATGATAGACGCATTCATCTACGAGGGTTGTCCCCCCTGTAAAGTGAAGATGAGACAACTACCACAAAGCACGTCTCTACACACAGAACTGTATAGAATGGTGTACGCTTACTTGAAGTCTTTGATACCGTTATGATTGTTCATGTGCACTTTAAACTGATACTTTTCCTTCGTCTTGTATCCACATTGACTGCACATCAGCACCGGCAAACAGTTGTTTCTCTTCGCCAATATCCTCTTCTCCTTCCTCTCTTCCAACTTCAACCTGCACACACACCCTTGTGGTCAGAGAACATTGTGAGAGGGCAATGCCACTCGCCAACACAAAACAATTCAAGGACACTGACCTCTGTTCCTCGGTGCCCTGACCATGCAGCATAATTCCATGCTCCTTTAGCCTTAGCTCTGACTTGAATGCATCTCCACACACATTACACATGAATGGGCGGTGTGTGTTATGAACTGGGATATGTTTCTCCAAGTCATACTCCTTCACGAATCCTTTCTCTGTACAACAGACCGAGCACAATACGGTATATATGTAAGATATTATGTAACAGAAGCACACAACCTTGTAATTATACTCACTGCATATGGAGCACTCTATACGAGGGGGCACAACTCCCGGATGTTTAGATAAGATGTGACGCATGAGCGCATACCAAGGCTTAGTGCCGGGGGCGTCCTTATGACAAACTGAGCACCTCATAGCCTCTGTACCATTTACATGGCAGTTTTTGTGTACCCTCAACTCTTGTTCATTAGCGCATCGCCTACGGCAACATGTATACAATAAGTACATACACTAGAGATATAGAAGTACATACAAGACACAGGGAGGTAAGTACATACAGAGCACAGAGGTAAGTACATACAGAGCACAGAGGGGTAAGTAGATATTAGACATAGAGAGGTAAGTACATACAGAGCACAGAGAGGTAAGTATATACAGAGCACAGAGGGGTAAGTATATATTAGACATAGAGAGGTAAGTACATACAGAGCACAGAGGGGTAAGTATATATTAGACATAGAGAGGTAAGTACATATAGAGCAGAGAGGGGTAAGTAGATATTAGATATAGAGAGGTAAGTACATACATTGGACAAATGTCACAACTGAACACTTGTAACATCCTGCTGGGATCTGCTCGTCTCGTTCGGCCGGTGAGATTTTCTGATTTGTACTGTCGACCATCCGTGTAGGCGGAGTTATTGGGCCCCTCTGCAATATCAATGCTAGCAATAACAAATGACAACCAGCAAACATACAAAATATACTAAATAAAAACCAGCAATAATACAAGTATTAGTAAACGTGAGCTGGCATACCGTATATATTCTCTATACGTGGTCGTCTTCTCAACTCCTCCGAAATCTTTCTAGGATGAACATCAGTCACGTGATTGGCCACATTCTAGAACGGAGTATCATGTGATGGAGTAAAATATTGACCGTTCCAAACTCATTTCTCCATTAAAATTAAACTATAAATGATGAAGCAATAAACACCATGACGAATCAATCCCAACAAAAAAACTTTGCAAAAATAAGAAACAGCAACAAAACAATCTAGGATCGCCATGGCAACTGACTGTGAAACTGGGATGCTTGTATTGGCAATATTCGCAGGTGAAGAAGAGTGAAGGTTTGACATGCCGAGGAAACATGGGTAGCTCTGTATCAGGTACATGGGCCTGAAAGGAAAGATCCAACTTGCTGCCGGGGAGTTTATCCGGGTCGACTCTGTGCACTTCCCGAACAGGTGCTGCAGGTGGCTGTGGCACCTGCAGCACCTGGGGCTCCCGCAGTAACTGGTGCTCCATAGTGGACTCCACATGAACTTGAGAGGCTGATAACTGCTCCAGTATATCCACTCCATTCTCAGCATGGGCAACTGAGGTGTTGAGAATATGTTATTTGTGAGACCAAATGCAAAGTGAAATGCCAAAGAAATAATTTCCAAACAGGATGGAACAGTAATTGATAATGTTACAAAATGTTTGGTATGAAGCGGTTCGCTTCTTATTAAAATGTAGAAGAAAACCAACTGACTGATACTCAAAGTAAAAGCAAGCTTACATTCAGTGACAGTAACATCGTCTGGTACATGGTCTCCCCCGCCAGCAGTCAGGTTGCTCGCTTCATTCAAGTGAACATTGAGCATGTGATATTTTAGCTCCTCAATCGAGCCACTTATTAAACCACAGTGTCCGCATTTGTACACCCTCTCTCCTTCCTCCTCTCGCCGATCGGCCATGATTTCTCAGTGCTGTAGATGAAACAAGAATACACGTGTAAATGGAATTTAGCACTTCCTGTAAGAAATGTGATGGCATGCTCCTATACTGCCTAATAGGTGCCGACTTCAGTTTTATAAGCTTAAGAAATTGTGTAGGTTTTTGAATGTGTCCGTTTCCTTTGGTTTTTTTTTCTGTCAACAGTCAGCTCTATATTACAGGTGGATAGACATAAACAACAAACAGCATTTGTCACCATCTATTTACTTATATATCCACATGGTCACTGTGCATAATTCTAGTAGTAATAATAACAGTTACAGTAGTAGTTGGCAGTAAGTAAATACATAATACTGTAATAGAATTTAGTGAGCAGGTGCGAGTGATCAGATGCGCCAGGAGTTGCCCTAGCTAGGAATGGATGTTAGCTGGACGCTTAGCAACAAGAGACAGCCTGTGTACTCACGATGATGGAGACGACTTAGCCAGATGACTCAAGAAAACCTCGTACTAGGAATTGTTCCGGTGACGTCAACTAACTATCGTTATTGCATGGCTCGTAATGCGAGCGTTTATTCTTATTAATTTTATATGTCTATGACCTGACGCTTAAGAGTATACAATTGTTTCAGCTTATTTCTTATCAGTTGTCATGTTTGAATTAGCCAATGGTATTGCTGTATTTTATTCAATTGTATGCTTTTATTTCAACTACACTTATTTGCATTAATTTTCTGTAAATACTGGGGCAAATCGACCAAAGCCTTCAGAGCTCTGAAGTAGTCGTGTAAAAGTTGAACTGTGTAACGTGGTGTAACGTTGTGTTCCTCGCAATCATTAACTGGAGTGTATTGTAAGTCGTTTGCCAAACGTACCAGGATTGTTATTAGCGCTTCGAAACATTTCTCACCACTATTGTAAGTTTTGTCTCTTGCTCGAGAATATATTTATTATTATAATCTGAAACTATCTCCTTTGCTGTACAACTTGTGAAGTAGAATAAAGCTTGTGAATCGCAATATCCTTGATAGTAACTGAATGCTTAGATATTGTCCAAGTCTACAAAACTTGATTGCCGAAGAAGATAACCAAAGTTAAGCTTAAGTAAGAAAAATTGTCAATTGTTGCTGAAATTACACACGCGCCGTGTCAGCCATATTGATTAGAGAAGGGATCTC
Source organism: Cryptosula pallasiana (assembly GCA_945261195.1). Taxonomy (NCBI): domain Eukaryota; kingdom Metazoa; phylum Bryozoa; class Gymnolaemata; order Cheilostomatida; family Cryptosulidae; genus Cryptosula; species Cryptosula pallasiana. The sequence goes on along the minus strand of OX183133.1, from coordinate 46,435,497 downwards.
ATTATAATGTGTAACAGATTCCCATATTGTTAGTGTAATTATTATCCCGTTCTGTGAGGGATCGACCAATTAATTATTTATGTACCGGTTGTTGGCAGAGCTATACTGCGTTCAGTAGACGCCACAACACGGGGTCAGATTAGTGCCTGAGGCTACCGGTACGCTACCACTCACCAAAAGCCCTCAGTAGGTTACCCTAGCTATAGTAAACAGTGGTCCGATGAAGGTTGTTCACAACTAGTGCACGTAAAACCTTTACAATACTAACAATAATAAGTCCTCTTCTAACCACAACAACAATAACAATTAGCACTTATTATAATTATTAAATTTAGCAACATAATAATTAAAATTATTAATAATAATTAAAATTATTAATTATTAATAATAATTAATAACAATAAAATAATATTTGAGACTGATAACAGAACTACTACAACAACTACAATGCTGCTTACATACATACACACTGACTGATACTACTTCTTCATACATAATAATAATAAATTTAATTAATACTACTGCGAATAATAATAGAAAAAGATAATAACAACAACTACTAACTAGCTAATACTACTACTACGCTGATGATTACCATTATTTTTACTACTAGGCCTACTATTATAATTATATTATTAAAGAAAAAAACATGATTCCTTCATCATAAAAAATTATTATTAAATAAACAACAAATAATAATAATAATTAATAGTAAAAAGTAATGTGTGTATGTATGTATTTTTTTATATTATAATATTATTCATTTCATCAAGTTCAACAACAAATAAGAAAAGGAGACAATTATTATTATTTTATAATAATAATAATTATTAAATTTATTTATAATAATTTAATAAAAATAATTAAATTAATTAATAACTACTCTAACTGCAGATGAACTTTACCCGATATACAAAGAAAGAGAAATTATCACTTCAGAAAGCGCCATTTTCTTATTCATCATGCAATCACTCTGAAGAAACTAAAGGTGAGAAACTGATATATTAATTATGCTAGCAAAACTCCTGATATTATTTTCCAGTCAACTTCAAAACGCACGTGAGATTGGTTATATTTTTATTATTTGGATGGCCCGGGACAAGCGGCAATACCTTAGCAAAATTATTTCTTAGCGCCTTTTAGGCAGTAGGTAATAGATTGCAGCGTCAACAAAACTAAATGACAACCTTGACCTTGATTATCTGCAAAAAATATTTTCTGCCGTAAAAATTATTTCTACTTAATGATTTTTTTCGATTAACTTAAGGTCTTATATAGTCAGGCGCAAAAAAGTAACGGATTATAATTGGTCATTTAACCCTGGTAACGCCCACATGTGGTCAGATATTTTTGGCCCATGGTAAGGAAGGGTTGCTCTAATTTTTTTCCATTCAATCGAATAGCATTTACCAGCTCGCATTTTGAAGCATTGGAACACTTGCAATTCAAGTTATTGCTGCCATGGCGCCTGCAAAAGGAGCTCTTCCACTTCGCAGGTATGAGAGTGACTAATATATTATTTTTAAACCATTATTATTATAAATTCTCTAATTATTATTATTTTTTATATAATAAATAATAATATATATTTATTTATATATAATAATAATAAATAATAATAATTATTATATAATAATTATTATTATTAATTATCAATAATAATAATGATTAAAAAACAGCAACCAATGATGATCATCAACAAGTGTTGTGTGTTACATCATCATCACCTTCACTCCAGAGCTGTGGACGGATCACAAAAAAGTTGGTGATTCGAATCAAATCACTTCAGACGAGACTCAGAAGAATGAGATTAATTTGAATCAAATCTCAGCACATTTTTAAAAGTTATCATTTGAATTAAATCAGATTCCTCTGAGATTCCAAATAATATTATTTGCAAATAATTGCAAATCATCTTCGATGTCATCCTTAATAATAATTAATCAAATCACACACACATCATTACATTTGATAGTCGAGCACAATGAATGAATACTTCACACAAATTAGGACTTCAATGCCTGTGGGTGGCGCATATATATTCTTATGTCAACGTCTAGGATAAATCACTATCAAACATATTATTATTACCGATAACAGTAGCTAGTGCTCCATTTCAATAACATATATACAAAAATGTTGTACTCCGAGATCTCTCCAGGATTTTTTTTTAAAGAGGGAGGAAATGCTTGGGGCTAAATAAAATTAACAAATTAGGCCTACTGCGCAATAATATTGGTATTGAATTTCAAAGTAATAGAACAGTTATTGTGTATTTTCTATTAGGATTTTTTAAAAATGATAATATTATACAGGATTTGAGTGTGTGTATGGTAGCTGACATCTGTACAGCCTCCCTGGAGTGTGTGAATTACTTGTGAGCAGTGTATTGATTGGTGGTTATTTATTAGTGCTCAACAGGGTTGACAGTTAATAGCCGAACAAGAACAAAATGTTCGGTGTTGTATACCTGCGGTAATACACAGTGAAAGTTGAGGCGACCGTTTCACTTTCCACTGGATTTCGGCTGTTTGGGCGAACTGTCTGTAACCGAACTATCGGTGGTGAGTGTGAGACTTAGTACTGCACACCTACTGATCGTACACAGCGAGGGTCTAGCTCAGGGTGGGGAAACTTTTTCATAAAAGAGCCAAATTTGAATATTGTGCCATTTTCAAAAGCCGCATATATTAAAGTGCCAGATAGATATATTAACAGATATACTTTCATTTAGATAATATTATATTTTTAATTATTACAGCATAATAATGTTCTTGCATGCTACTAAAACAGCCTAAATATAGAGACACAAAATATAGACACCGCAAATGGGTAGAACCATAAAACTATATTAAAACACTGTCACTTCAGTGTGAGATACGAGATTGTTTGTAATTGTACATAATAATTTTCTTGTAATTAGGCTCTTTAGTAGAGCAGGCAACTCTGAGTTTTATTATAGTTATGGTTATTAAAATAGCTGACAGTGTTTTGCACAAGAAATTGTTTTTATAAGCTGCTGGTCAAATGTTGCTATATGCTATCTAAATAAGGTGAACTATCTTCAATGAGTGTGTGAAAAACTTCATATTTAAAGGAGCCGCACTGGATTTTGCAAAGAGCCGCATGCGGCTCTAGAGCCGCACTTTCCCCACCCCTGGTTTAGCTGACTGTTCACTTTCTACTAAGTTTCGCTCACACCAATCGTTGACTAAACCAAGTTGTTGTTGCTTGATATCTTCCACTTGAGTCTATTCCTTGTTTATCTGTGCAGAGTAAGAATCTTCTGAGAGTCAGGTTAACTCTGATTTTATTATCGTGATACCGAGATTTACATACAGGAAGGGAATAAAGGAAAGTGTAAGCCATGCCTTACTTGTCACCAAAATATTATTTACATGTTTTCGTGGAAAAAGCCTTCTGTAATTAATACTTATAATAAATAACAAAATAGTAGAATGTGTTTGAGTTTATGAATAAAAGTAGTAGATGTTCGTGATGGTAAAAATGTACAACGTTGCCATGGAAATGGTAGTCGATGGCGTCCCTCGCAATATTAATAATAATATTGAATTATTGTTGGACATCCATTGTTTCTCAATACTTATTTGATGCAGTTAATAATAATTGTTGCATATTGATAGATAGTATAATAATATTAATAACTAATAATAACATTTGACCATTACTACTACTAGAACAATACGCTAGCTATTAGTTTAATGTTATGAATAAGTAAACTAATAATAATAATAATTCATTATTTTTTTGGTTACTACAAGCAAACTTCTCCACCTTTATTAATTAATAGGTATTAATTAATAATTGTTGTTTTTTGTCTTTATGAATGCGCTAAAGCAACCAGTGCAGTAGTCATGGTAATACACTACAATACCTGACTTCGATAAATTTCGTAATAACAATAGCTAATAATAGTTATATTTTGAAATAAGCAGGCAGAACCAGTTCAGTTAGTCTAGGTGGTTTCAAAGAGTTTGATTTGACTCAAACTCATTGGTTGTTTAGATTATTAATTCCAACTATAATAATTAATAATATGAATCATAATGAATAATTCACAATAATAATTGAAAATAATTTAACAATACCATGCAAGCAGCTCAAGCCAAAGCATACCTATGAGAAGTAACTTAAAATAGATCTTGGCGTGATGTTGATGTTAGCGACTTTATCATTATATTGAATGATTAGCCCAAAATGACACAATCCACGCACTCAAATTGAAATACTATATTACAGGGATTTTCATTGTGTATCGGTACAATTAAAACAGCAATGACATGGAGATTGTGACCACTGTACACTTCATTGTCATCAGTGATTTTATTAGGTCTATGGTTTTTGTTTTAAGGCGCTGTAACTCTGGTGGATGGATGATTAATTTATTTTAATTAAGATTATATGATTTGCAAATATTTGCACCAAATCACAGATCAAATCAACTCAGGAGACACCAAATCAAATCAGCGAATCACAAAAGATCAAATTTTGTGATTTGAATCTTAGATTCACGGTGATTTGTCCACAGCTCCACCATCCTCCTTCGTTATCATCAGACAAGATGTTGTCCTTTATCATTTCTAATGATCATTATCATTAATTTTATTTTTATATTTATGAATATGTAATACATTACTACTATTATGAAAATAATTCTATTGTGTCGTACTCTAGTACTATTATATTAATAATACTAGAGTTATTGTTAGCAGTAAGTAATTTATTTTTTCATCAAAGTTTATTAATCATTAGTCGCTGGATTAGTTCTCCGCACTGTTACAGACAGGAGCTACTGAAGTGGAATGGCTGGGGATATAATGATTCTTCGTTTTCTGTGAATAAAAATGGCAACATCACATTCACCGGTTCCAGGTATGTGTCACTCTGTTGGTTTTTTCATTGTATTTGAGAAAGGACAGCTTTGCTTTGGTGTTGTCCAGTGCCGTATATAGGGTTGTCCCCACAATGAGAAGATAATTTTCCACTGTTGTATTTAGGTACCAGCTAAGTGGAGTGGAGATGCCCTCACTAAAACAGTGGGTTCTGGACACTGTAGGTATTGACATGCAATATCAGACCCCATCACAGCCCGAACTAACAGCTAAGGACATTCCCACTCCTAAACATAATGAAGCGTTTCTAGCTGATGTGCGGAAAGCTAGGCTAGAACATAGCGATGACCCTCAGGACAGGCTCTTTAGAGCTCATGGTATGAACAGTGCATAATGCTTTTAATGTTATTGGAATAAACCTTTTTTTTTCTATTGATGCAAAATCTTGAAATTAATATAGACACAGTCTAAAATAAATACCCAGTATGGACTGTGAAAGAACTCCCTTCATTCCAAAAATATTTACGTTTATTTCGGAAGACGTAAAAAATTATTATATCGATGATCGTTACAGAAATTGTCTCATTTGATAAAGACATACTGTTCCGACATTCATTTCAGAAATGTGGCCGGGATTGCTTGTTGAAATACTCTCTTTTACCACATGCACAAAATTCATTCTAGTTAGTCAAGGTACATACTATGTACATTTCTGATTGTCTGCATTTATTTCTGCATGGGCTCTCATTTCAATATTCATTAGGCATGTTCGGATCGTGAACGGCTACGCCAAAACCGGCGAAATTCTTGTTTTTGGCGAGTTTAAAACCTGCTTTTGTGAACTCTATACTATGCATCATCCGAATACATACAGTTCCATGTTTTGGTCATACATTTTATCAAAACCGAACTCTTTTACGTTAAGTACAAGTACAAGAGTGATAAGGCCTCAAGTTTTATTTTCAATAATGGCATGCTATTAATAATAATCAGTTTTGAAGCGTTAAAGTTACTTTTGGACACATTTATCATGGTGAGTGAAATAAAATCAAAAACCATGAGATGATTATTATTAATAGTATTACTGTTATTTAAATGATAGTATTATTAGTATTATATGTTGTTTTTGTCATAGTTATTTTTTATTTTATACTTTTGTTATATAAATAATTATTTATTTGGTATGGCCAAATAATAAAAATTGATAAGAAGCATTGTTACAAAATGATAAATAATAATACGATGGTTAGTAGTAATACGATAGTTAGCAGTAATACGATAGTTAGTAGTAATACGATAGTTAGTAGTAATACGATAGTTAGTAGTAATATGATAGTTAGTGGTAATACGATAGTTAGTGGTAACTATTAAAATGGTTATTTACGGTTTTTTTTTTATAATTTGCCAAAAGTTGTCACTGAGATGCGCAATGTGCCTCGCAATTTTTTATCATTCACGGCGACGCTATAAATACAAAAGAAGACAATTCCGTATGGAATGAGCTGGCGCTTTTGAACGTTCGTCCATAGCGATTATGCCAAAAACAATCACCCAAATTGCATTTGAAACTGCTTTCCCCGTACCAATGTTTTCAAGGTATAGATATTCGTGATCCTAAAATGCTTATAGCATACTTCAAATTGGAGTGAATAGTGCATTAATGATTTCAAATCAATCTTGCGGCAGAAGGTTTCCAATTTTTATTTAATTTTTGTTTGTTGCAGGGCACACGCTGCATGAAATATTTCAGTTGCGAGAAGGAAGGTTCCAGAGAATACCTGATCTAGTCATGTGGCCAAGTAAGTAAAAGATTGTGGAGTTGTCTGCTCATTGCATTGTTACATTAAATATGGGAGTTGCCTTACCTTTGCGCAAAAAGTTCAAAATTTCCAAGGTTTTCCCACTATTGTTCTGTTGTAGGAGTTGTCACCCTTTTGTATCAAAGTTCCTCATTGTTGATTAATCTTGCAGTATATGAGCAAAATTCTTTACATAATTTGGTTGATTTCAGCCATATTGCCACATTGATATTTCCTTATTTATTATTCTTCATGGTTGATAGACAATCAGAATGATGTAGAGAAGATAGTAAAGATGGCGCATGAACACAATGTGGTCATCATTCCTTTTGGAGGTGAGTCAACCAGTTGTTACAGATTACACGCAGCCAGTCGCACAAAAAGACTGCTCGTTGTAACCTCTTACGTTCATAAGATGTACATTTGTGTGGCTAGTATCCGTTGTATCCCAACACACACACACCTGTTTGATCCTTCCCAGGTGGCACCAGTGTATCCGGAGCTGTGCAGTGTCCTCCCCACGAGTCACGTATGATCGTCTCACTTGACACCTCTCAGATGGTAGGTTGGTTGTTTTATGGGAACGTCTGTGTATGGATATCACTTTTCATAGACATGGTGTTGCATGGCGCTGATCAGCTGATTGGTAGTTTGAACCTGCAATGCGTTAGTTAGCGGTGTTCTTTGTCGTTTAGAATGAGATCCTCTGGATTGATGAGAAGAACATGACAGCCCGAATACAAGCAGGAATAATTGGTCAAGAACTAGAAAGACAGGTTTGTAGTTTTTATAGCTGTAACCTTTCCGCTGCCTGTGGATTAGTCAGGGTACAAAACCAACTGATCAGTGTGAGAAGGAATAGCCTGTGCTACTGCTCAGTGCTTGTCTCTCACCTAGACTGTGAACTTGCTCCTCAAGTAGCAGGCGTATGCATGTAATACAGCAAATGTATGCATGTAATACAGCAGATGTATGCATGTAATACAGCATGCGTATGCATGTAATACAGCAGATGTATACATGTAATACAGCAGATGTATGCATGTAATACAGCAAACGTAAGCATAAAATACAGCGGATGTATGCATAAAATACAGCGGATGTATGCATGTAATACAGCAGATGTATGCATGTAATACAGCATGCGTATGCATGTAATACAGCATACGTATGCATGTAATACAGCAGATGTTTTCATGTAATACAACAGATGTGTTCATGTAATACAACAGATGTGTTCATGTAATACAACAGATGTATGTATGTGTTGTTGCAGCTTGCATTAAAGGGCTACTGTACAGGGCATGAGCCAGATTCTATGGAATTTAGCTCTTTAGGAGGGTGGGTGGCCACCCGTGCCTCTGGTATGAAGAAGAACGTCTACGGCAATATTGAAGATTTGGTGAGTGTTTTTGCTATTTTCCACATCCGGATATTGTAACTCGTCTGTGCTACCTGATATTTGGGTAGCCATGTTACATGCATTCACATCGCCATAGTTACATGTAATGCAGCAATCAAGTAACTATGTCTTTGTGCTGCAGCTGGTGCACGTCACCATGGTTACCCCAATAGGAGTGGTACAGAAGAGCTGTCAGGTGCCTAGAATGTCCACAGGTCCAGACATCCACCACTTCATCATGGGATCAGAAGGTTACGTCTTGCCTCTAAAGCTTTCTGACAACTGCTTGATTCACCATAGCTCAAGTATTTCGTTATGTGGGTTTTATACGGGTGGGTGATTACCCCACTCCATCCTTACTTTCACAGGCATGTATGGAGTTATAACCGAAGTCACCCTCAAGATCCGTCCTTTACCTCCGGTCCAAAAATACGGCTCCATTGTGTTTCCTGACTTTGAGCCTGGAGTGTTATGTATGAGGGAGGTTGCTAAGCAACGCTGTGCACCAGCTTCTATCAGATTCGTTGATAACGAGCAATTTCAATTTGGTAAGTACGTCAAAATAGTTGGAAGTTACGCTACCATCTACAATGCGATTCATTGAGAAAATACTCTGAAGTTGTTGGGTATATATAGTTACTTGGAATTGTTTGCCCAACAATTTATTATTCATATGGCTGTTACATCATAGGGCAAGCGCTGAAGCCTGAGTCAGCCTCATTCATCCAATCATTTGTGAATGGGCTGAAGAAGTTCTACATCACCCGAGTGAAGGGCTTTGTTCCCACCAAGATATGCGTAGCCACGCTGGTGTTTGAGGGCACCGCAGAGGAAGTGGCAGCGCAGGAGAAGAGGGTCTATGACATTGCGTCCAACTTTGGGTCAGTATTATACTCTCTTTATCTGTTCTAATCCAGCAATTATTCATAAACTGGAATGTGGTTATGGAGTTGTCCTACTTTGAAACTAGACACAAAATTTTTTTACTGTTTATTTGTGCACCAAAAAAAAACTTTCATGCTTGGATGATTTTTAAAGAGAAAATTTTAATGTTTATTTTCTGTCTTGTTTCGATTGTACACATTTAGAAATTTTTGGTAATAGTTTGGGCTGGATAGCAATTACTCTTTGGTCAATTAGTGGGTTTCTGGTAATAGACATGGTGTGTTATCAGCAAATGCTGATTGTATTATACTACGTCTATGGTTTCAGTTAGTAGCTAGTAATTACTGTTTTGATATTTATTGTTTAATTAATTTACAAATAGTGAAGATGTACAAAAATAATATGGGCCAATAGCCAATTGTCTTTTTAGTATTTTATATTTATTTATATTTATTATTATTATTTATTTATAATCTAAACAATGTAAAAATCAATATTAAATATTGATTGCGTTACATATTGTAAATCTTCTTAGAATATAATTAGCATTTATTTATTTTTTATCATATAAATTTGGTTTTAGAAGTTTCATTTTTTATCATTTTATCATATCGCAAGGAGCCTTCATGTATCTACGTGCTTGCAGTGGTATACCTGGTGGAGAGGACAATGGAAAGAGTGGTTACATGCTAACCTATGTGATAGCTTACATTAGAGATCTCGGGCTAGAGTATTCAGTGGTAGCCGAATCTTTTGAGACATCAGTGCCATGGGACAGAGTCCTTGACCTGTGCAGGAACACCAAGGATAGAATAGTGAGGGAGTGCAAGGAGAGGGGGGTGTATTTCAACCCTTACGTGTCTTGTAGAGTCACTCAGACTTATGACGCAGGTAGGGAGTGTGCTGTGGTCTATAACGTTATGGTTAGATGTCTATGAATATATGTCACGCTGACCTATATATATATATTCACAGGTGCTTGCGTGTACTTCTACTTTGGCTTCAACTACAGAGGTATAGCCAACCCAGTCCAGGTCTACGAAGATATAGAGAACTCGGCCAGAGATGAAGTTATAGCTAATGGTGGCAGTCTTTCTCATCACCATGGAGGTAGGAGATGTCAGCTCTCCTCTCTGGTCTTTCGATGGCTTCTGCTCTTTACTTATCTCTGGCTGTCTGTGAATAGCCTTTGTTCCATGCTCGTCTCTTTCTCCTCTCTGGTCTTTTGATAGCCTCTATTCCCTGCTTGTTTCTGTGGTCTATCTATAGCCTTTGTTTCTGGATTGTTGCTGTTGCTTTCCAATAGCCTCTGCTCATAGATTGCTTTTGTGGTGTACCAATGGCGTTTGTCCTTGTCTTGTCTCTTTAGTCTGCCATTCACACATATTAGTTGGAGTTATCTTCTCATTATTCAAAAGAGAAGACAATTTCAAGACTCACCCACATTTTTACCATTTAATGTAGCTGTAGGGAGCAATGCTTCCCTTGCAGAGACCCCATTTACCACTGACTTGTATGTTACAGTTGGTAAAGTCAGACAGAAGTGGTACACAGACACAGTGTCCGTGGTGGGCAGAGGAGCATTTGAAGCTGTCAAGGCTCATGTAGACCCAAAAAATATATTTGCTGCTGGAAATCTCTTCCAGCAAGCAAAACTTTAATTGTCGATAGAGGGTATAATTTTTTCTCAACTTTTTATTCCAAATGGTCGGAATATCTCTCACGTTTTATACTGTTGATTTTTTATGTAATTTGGGTACATTGTTTCTCCTTTTATGTACTGTTTGAGACTGTCTCATGAATTTAATAAACTAACATAGACAACTGCATGACATGGTGTTTGCTTGCACTCATTTTTGCATTGGCCAATGGTACTTCATGCATTCCGTACTGTGTAGCACCTACTCATTGCACACTAGTATGCTATTTAAACCCTTCCGTTAATTTTCGGCAAAGTTTAGTGTTTATGAATAAATACTAGCAGTTTTTCAGTAAAAATCTTTCATTGGCGTGCAGACGACACTATATTACATACATTCTATGCAACCCAAACATTTGGCTGTAATTTGGTGCATTGATGTCTCCATTGAACTTGTCACAAACTCCTTACAAGATGGAGGTAATCAATTGCGGGAGTCATTGCACTCGTATTCTAAATAATTTTTGATTCCATGTTAACTCAGTCCCTCCTTGATGCTACATTTTTTTACAGTTACATCTACCAACTGTTTGGTTCAATGGGGTAAGTTTGGGCTTCCAACAAAGAATTTTTTTTGCTAATTTCCCACCTTTCCAGGCTTAATTGTTTCTTGCTTCACTACAGACACAGAGCTGCCTAGCTTCAGTAACAGGAGTGGACACGCCCCAATACATTTGACCTAGTTTCAGTAACAGGAAGTGGACACGCCCCTATTCGTTTGGGTGGAAAGTGATCACAATTGTTTAATTAACTGATGAAAAGTTTCCTACTTCTAGATTTAATCTTTGTTAGCTGGGTTTGTCACAAGCGTTTGTTCCACCGTTTCCTACTTAGTGACCACAAATCACATAATAGATGTGGAACGTATGTTATATGGCTTTGATTGTTGTAACCTCTTTCAATGGCTGTCATAAACAGAAGTGTGTGAAACAACAAAAATTAAATGAGGTTTATAGTATTTTAGTATTTAAAACCGCCAATCATTGCATCAAAAACAAATACTTGACTCTTAAAGCTTTTCAAGGCTAGTCTGATTTTAGTTTTAATTTAAAAAAACAGCGGAATTGCAATATTTGTTACAGCGGAAAATAGGTCTGTTTATTATATGGAATAACAAAGTATTTTAACAGCCAAAAAAATATTTAATGCCGGCAAATATTTACATATTTTTCAAAGAAACATAATTGTACATGTAGATTATGACCAATGAGCATAAATGTGATGAGATATGTGCAGTTTTCCATCCCTCTATCTACTGACCAATCACCATAAAACGTCTATTGTTCTCTCTTCCCTTCATCTTCAACCATAGATTTACTCAACACCAATTAATGATATCACGTGCATTTATCACATGGATGAAATATTTCATCCATGATTTATCATTACACAGGACATATCAACTGCTTGGTTGCATTGTAATTTAGAGTAATCTTCTCATGTCCATAATTTTAGCTTACAATCCACATCAAAGAATTAGAGATTTTTGCGGTGTGAAATTAGCAAAAATATATATTGATATAACTGAAACCCCTGTTGGAACATTTCTGTCGACCTACGTACCAGCTGTTGTCACGCACGCCCAATCAGTTTAATCCGTTCAGTGAGAGTGAGCTGTCGTGGGTAGCTCATTATTTTACTAGTGGATTTCACTCACTAAAAGCAATAATTGGATGCTGTACAACTGGTGGTAGTAGTATATGAAAGAAAACCGGTAATCGTTGCTGTTGATATATTACGATATTCAGGTTTGAAATAATAATTAATATACTACTTCGATGATGATTGATATGAATTCTTATTATTATTATAATTATTATTATTATTATTATTATTATTATTATTATTATTATTATATTATTATTTATTAATTAATTAATAAATAATAATAAATAAATAATTATAATAATAATATAAATAATAATAAATCTCTCTATCATCATGATGATAGATAATGATAGAAAGATGTATATAGTAAGACGATCATCTTTCTATATATATTTTTCTATTATTATTTATTATTACTACAAATAATAATAATAATTTTTTTTTATAATAATAATTAATGTTTGTTAAATTATTGATAATTTATTAAAAAATAGAGTAGTAGTAAAAATAAATATTAATAACAATTATTATTAGCAGCTATATATTGTTGTATTATCATGTTATTATTATTATAATAATTTTATTATAATAGTAATAGTGAAATAATAATAATGATTATTATTTTATTACTATAATAATTTATTAATAATAATAAATAATAATAATAATAAATAATATATTTGAATTGATTATATTATAATAATATATATATATAATAATAATTCTTATAATAATGATATATAATATTATAAGTATTATAGATAATAATAATAATAGTAACAGTAATAATAGTAATAATAATGTAATTATTGATAGGGATAATAATAATAATGTAATTATTGATAGGGATAATAATAATGTAATTATTGATAGGAATAATAATAATGTAATTATTGATAGGGATAATAATAATGTAATTATTGATAGGGATAATAATAATCATCAATTAAATTTAACGATAATAGTAGTAATTAATTAATTATTTAATAATACTGCATAGTAATAATAAATAACAATAATCATCATCATGATTATTATTATGTATTATTAATAATTAATTAATTCTTGCTAGTAGCTGAGTTTTTTGTTGCTGTTGTTTTGTTGTAGTAGTAGTTGTTGTTGTAGTTAGTAGAAGAATTACTAGCATTTTTGTTTTGTTTGTTGGTTTTTTAGTTTTACTTCTTTATTATTATTATTATTAATTCTAATTATTACTGTATTGTTAATTATTAAGTTGTGGATAGTTAATAACAGCATTAACAATTTATTTTATAAAATTATTATTATATTATTATTATTATTATTTATATACTAATAATTATTAATTATTATAGTTGCATCAAGTTTGATAGTAATAGTACTAATTACTTCGTCTACTGCTATTTATTTGTTTCATATGTTCTAATGATTGTTATAAATATTGATTAACTAATATTAAATTAATGGTGACTACTATTAGTATCAATTATTAATTATAATCATCAATTTATTGCAGTCTGTAGTTATTATTAATATTGTTATATGTTATAATTAATTACTAAAATTGATTGTTGATTGAGTGAGTTATTATTTAAATAATAATTAACGATATCTGTATTAATAGTCATTAACCATTACAATTATTAAATTTACTCACCAGTGGAGTGGTCTTGATACTATTGTTACTAGTATTATTATCATCATTAATTAAATAGTAACAAATAATAACACTCATTAGATAACACTAACATTCAAATGTCTGGTTTTGGTGTTTGAATTGTTAATGTTGCATAAGATGTAAATTAACATAAAAAATCATGGTTATAATGTGTTATAATAGAAGAAAATCTATGATAATAGTAATAGTAGGTGAATGGTGATGGACTAATATATTTTATGTTATTGCTGTTATGGTTATTATTAATAAATAATTTCTGTCACCGTCACCACAAGTGTTGGCACTTCTACTAATAAAAATGATTTATTCAGACTCGTTTACTAGCAACTAGCAACTAAACTTTTTTTAAAAAAGTTTTTCTATATTTACTAATTTATTTAATTACTTGTTATTTATACGTTTTGCATTATTTTGGATTGAGATTATTTTTAATGGATTATCGCAGACTGAAAAACATACACAGCATATTGCTTGCATACTTTGATAGAAATATTGACTTCTTTGCATACAAATCATCCACATAGATTTTAAAATATTGAACTAAGACCTGTTCACTTTTGAAGACGTCTTAATATATTCTAAATACTGATGTTATTAGAGTCTTTCCAAAACATCTGAATTCTGTGAGATTTATTGGTAGCTTACAGTGTATAGCTGAACGAGCCATATTAGACTAGGCTTCGCGATTGTAAATTAATGCTGCCCTACCATTAATGAATTCATGAAAATAAATTCTATTTCTCATCTACCAAAAGTGGGGTTTTGAATCCGACTGCATGTTTTGAAAACATCTAAAATGTTTAGATCTAATACAAACTACTGCTTTGAAATATTCCAAATTGCTTTGAAATCCTTTGCAGTGTTTCAAAGAGATATGAACAATTGGGACAGAGCGACCAAAACAATATTGACATCATATTTTCAAAACACGAGGCCTCACAGCTGGCTTTTCTCAACATTTCATAAAAGTAAACTGTAATGGATATGATAATCAATAACCATAAACATGAAATACACAATGCACCTGTGAAGGTTGCTGCAAAATGTTGTCTCAAGGAAAACATTGCATTGTAGAAATTTCAACTACGAATAAGCGGTTGATTAATTCATGAGTGTATATAATTATTAACCAACAACTGTTTTAAAAGATCCCTTAGCAATTTGGCTAGAAAGTTAGAAAATGTGAACCATACCATGGCAATGTGAATGCAGGACTAGCTTCCTTGGAAAACTAAAATGCTACCTCAAACCCCAAAGAACATTATCACATAAATTGTCAGTGCTGCACCTGAATGACCATCACATACTTCATTAGGGTTAGAGCATTTTCAGTACTTATTATCAGTTGATACAGTTTTAGTATTGTAATTAATAATGTCCTTGAGTTTTTTTGTCATGTATATATTACTGTTGATGTAGGTAATGACTTGTGAAACCATTTCCGTACGTGTGTAAATTAATTGTGTCAAAATATGCTTTGGTGTTAGGTACCTGTGTTTGACATGAAGTAACATGAAATTTATTATTAATGATGCAATAGCCATTACTAGACAGACATAGCTTGTCTACATTATGTACATACACGTATATCATGCTTACTATTCTTGTGACTTGGATATGCTGTTACATTTTGGTTACATTACATCCATTCTCTGAAGTTGAATAATGAGTTTTAATTAAATTTTCTTAATGAGAGAATTAATACATATTGTTATACATATATGTTGAAGGGTTTGAAGTCTAGAGTGTGAGGCGCTAGTTTATCATGACTTGACAGACATGTCACTGTAATCGATTCTGTCATTTCCGCTAAAACTTCCTCACAAATCATTCACTGCTCCCTAGTTATACATTTGAAATATTTAAATCAATTATAAATCGCTGATACAAATATTTGTTAACTAAAGGGCAGAGCCTAAATTACTTGCTATCGAAGAGCGGAGAGTTGGTGTTATTGTGATAATATGACAATGTGGCAATGACAGCAGCGTTTCAGATTGGAGTGAAGCTCCAGTGAAAAATAGTGAAATTATGATAAACTTTGGAATGTAATACGTTGGTTTCATTGTTCTAGTCAGCTGCAGTTCTCACCACAAACAAAACACAGTTTTATGATGGTAGGTAAGGGGTCTATGGTATAATGACATTCCCTTATCTGTGGGTAACATCTCAGTGGTAAACTGTGGGCTGTGTCAACACATCTAATGATAATCTATGTTGAATGAGCTGTACAAACAGCTGGGATATAATTATCACATTTCTTACTCATTTCAGAGACTACAACATAACCATTCGGGTAGATAGCTGGACAGAGAGCTGACAGACACAAACCAGGATATATACTCTTATTTCTTAGGTATGTGGTGTGTGAATACACAGACGCTCAGCTTTTTAGTTGATCAATAGAGATCAGCGCTGATGTGCTAAGTGTATTTTCTGACAAACAAAGTATTTAACTTTTTAAGAGATAAACTTATCTGTGACTGTGAGCTTTTGTTTGTTTGGTGAGAAAGTTTCAAATAAGGTGAGGAACGTGTGCCATTTGTCATTTATAGCGGAGAGAACATTCTCCATATTTTTTAAATAAACCTGTTCATTGTCATAGAACCAATGAAAGGTAGTATTACTAAGCGAACAGAGAGTGTACTAAATGCATCACAGACTTTAGCTAGTAGTTAGTACAGCTTTATGTCTGGTTGTCATGGAGATGGACTATATATTACAGGTCTTGTACCACATGATTCATGTATGATTTATTATACATGGGATATAATCTTTACAAGTAATCTCTCACCTTTTGTGGTATAACTCACTGCCGTGGAGTGTCTGACTCATCTCATCCCTCAATCTACACTTTATTACATGCCAACTCAAACATAAAGTTATTCATTGCATACATACTACTTGCTGCATGCCAACTCATTGCTTAGCTCTGTGTATGGTTGATGTACCATTTCGACTAAAACTGTCGACATTAAAATGAAGACAGCTGTATGTGCTGCTGTGTGTTTGCTAGAAGCATTCAGTTATTATGTGTATGTGTTGGACACGTGCGCACACAGCAAACCAACTAAACATCTGAGTGTTCGTTTTATCTCAGTCATTTGGTGTCGAGTCCTTGCTTGTAGCTGAATAAGATAAGATCATTGGGAATTTATGGAAAACTTTCAGACGTAGATAACTGTAGTATTTTCTCCGTTATAAATATTCATATAAATGTAAATATATAACATTTGTCATTCAGACTTTTTATATAAATACAAGTTTATATTTATATACATAATGTGATTATTCCTGAGATGAAAGCTAATGAAGTCACCATTCAGTTAGCATACAAACAAGCGTGTATATACATATTCCCTGTACACTTGTATGTACATATACACTGTACACTTGTATGCACAAATATAGTATCTACTGTATTTTTGTTGGTGCAGGGCGGCTGTGGCCTGAGGCCCAACCTTGGCTCTATGTAGCAGCTATAAAACCATGGCTACCATAGAGGAAGTATATCGAGAGCTGGAGGAGAGGGAGAATGACCTCCAACTGGCTGGAGAACTTGGTAAGGCTCTGCTGGAGAAGAATGAACAGTTGACTAGAGACTATGACAAAGCCTACCAGGACCACCAGAAGCAACTAGAGGTAAGATGGCTGAGCACTGGTACTGGCTGTGGAGTTGATCTCTAGGACTCTTCCTTGGGTCAACTCTCTCTAATGTACCCCCAGGTCATTGCTCTGTCACCAACCACAGTAGATAGCTGCTACCGCTATTGTAGTGTTACAACAGTGTTATATAAGTTTGCTATTGTACTGGTACACGGGTGGTATTGGACAGGTCTTATCCGAATACCTCAAATCTGTCTGTGAATTGAAAGCATTGACAATGTCTTACATACTCAGCTCTTGGTTTTCTGAAAGAATATTGTATGAGTGTTTACCTAAGCTGTATATACACCACGTAGAGTCCAACTATACAATAATACTACATAATACAGATGTATTATATAGTATTGTTGTGGCCTCACTTTAATACCCTATGGTTCATTACATTATATACATCTCACTCGTTAAATTGGCCAGCTAATGGTACCACTGCCCGACTTCCTAAATAGACCCCAATTTTCTACCTCGCTATTTCTCTACCCTCGTATTCTGTTTGAGATGTTTTCAGCGAGTCATCGTTTGCCCTTTCCAACTAGGCCACAAATTTTTTATTTTTGTTGTCAAAGATCGCTGCACTCACTGCAGATAGGTGACACTACTGGAGACTGTGTTTATACAAGCCGCTCATTTGGCTGAAATATCTCAATGATAAGACATCAGAACAACACTGTAATTGTACTAGACAGCATCTGCCTGATGCCAGCACTGCTTCCTGTGTAATATATATATAGATGGCCGTGCAGGCATCTCCAGTGTGATCTGCTACTGATAATGGCCAATGTTATACATTATTGTGCTGACGTAACAGTTGTGTGTGATACACGGGCTATATTTGTGTGGGAGAGGGGAGGTGGGGTAACGCTCCTACCTACGTAGCATGTTGTGTAATGAATGAAGCTAAGCACTTGATAATCAAATGTCTCCCCCACCCTTAGTTCAATGTTTGTAGTAACTTAACACTTTGTGAACTGGTGGTTTTGTTCCCATTATAGTGTACGCAGCAGTAGTTAGTAGTTAGGTAATGTGTGTAATCGTAGAGCTAGCGTTGCCTACCTACACCTGTAGTATTAGCTGTAGTAGATACACTGGGCCTGTTACAACCCCTGTATCATGTCACCTGTTGTTTTAGAATACTCCCTCTGGGCTAGTTTCTCCTCTTCATCTCTGGATTAATTGGCTTATCTGATACAGCGGCAGCAGCTGTCTTAAAATATACTTGGGGTGGATATACTGATATTTTAGCTGGGGTGGGAAGTGCTATTATTGTTGTTGTATCCACTTGTGGGCACAGCTGGTAGATGTAGTAGATATGGCTACTTAATACTAACTCCCCTGTGAGCTTGTAAGGAGATGTTTATGTATTTAGGAACTTGAATATCTGTACATTACTCTCTAGACTGCTGCCTCAAATACCATAATTTAATATCGCCATATCATACCATATAGCTGACACTGCTGTGTGTTCTCTAGAGTTATCTCCCTCTGGGCTAGGAAGTATTCAGTCAATAGATATTCACCCATTTTGCTATTTCTGTTCAAGCTGCAGACCTGTAAATGATATATCAAATGTATTCTCTGTATCACACTAGCTTGTACTACTACAGGTATTTACTGCTGTCTAGCGCTGGCTAACATTTACGGCGTATTTTTAGAAAATTAATTCTCTAGCTAGCACATTTTCAGACCGCTGTCCATTGATGGGCTGTCCTCTTTGTGGAATTACAACTAACGGAGTTGATTTGCTGTCTGTTTTGTTAGAAAGTAAAGAGTGAGAACATGTGGCTTAAGAACCAGCTGTCCAAGCACTCTGTAGAATGGGACGATGTAATGAAAACCCACAACGAAGACGTTCAACAGCTGAGAGAGCAGCTCAGTGCTAAGGCTAAACAGTTTGCAATTCAATCTCAGACTACACAAGAAATAACTCAGTTGGCTCAGCAGAACCAGAGACTATCCCAGGAGCTGGAGAAGGTAGGGGGTGACCTTCCTTGCTTCATGACCTTTCCTATCATTGGTGAATGTACGCAGTTGTCCTGCTGTTTCTGGCGCTGATGCTATGGTCACGTGATGGCCTGTGATTGGCTGAATAAGTGCTAATAATTAAACGTTATTGAGTTGATTGTAATAAAATTGATTTTGTCATTTAAATACTTGAGAAATGAGCAAGTTTGCATCCGTCGGCGCCACACTAGGATGTGCCTGATCAACCTCGAAGGCTCAGCGTTGTGTGGTTCCAAGTCAAGGACAAATATTACACAGTAGCGTGTAATTTCTCTAATATAGATATGGAATGACATTTTAATTGATTTATTGAATAGATAGTAGATATGCACTGGGGGTGGTTCAGTCTCATATCTTAGATTGTACCGACTGAAACTACACAGTCTTTTCTTCGCCTTTCCTTTGTCTCTCACTTGCATTGTGTAACCCGTTACCATAGCGAATGCTGAGGAACTAGTAACTACCAATGGAACTCAGTGAAATGCTAATTTGATAAAATGTCTTGATTGACATTCATAAAGCGCTGGTGCAGTGGTGGGCGTGATAGATCTATTGTCCTTCTGTATCACCTGTCCACCTCACACCTCCTGCGCTACCAATCCATGGCAGAGGTTTGTAAGTGTCATTAATCCTCTCTTACAGGATTATCTGTGCATTACCCACAGATTAACTGTTAACCTTCGCTAATCATTTTTTAATCCCCCTTAAACTATCCATATTTCCCTATGCCTGCTCCTCCCCCATAGCTCATATGTGACACCTCTTGGCAGGTACTTGAATCTGAAGAGCTGGTAAAGTCAGCAAACAAAGATCTGAAGCGGTGCGTTGATGAGCTGAAGTCAGCGAATGCATCCCTCACTATAGACTACGATACTCTAGCGGAAAAGGTGTGCTAACTCAATTACGTTCACACTATAGCAATGATGTAATTGTTGATGATTGATTCATTGTTAAAGTTCACTGCTTGCTGTCTCTCTTTGTATCTCACCCTGGACATTGTATCATCATACCTCATCTGTATGTCCATGTCTATGAGTTTATATGTATGTCTATGCTTGTGTTGTATCCATGTCTATGTGTGTGTTATTTGCACGTCTATGTGTGTAAATGCATGTCTGTGTGTACGTTCCATGTGATTTGTATTATGTACATTAATTGTTTTTTCAACCGCTCTTCCTCTGCAATAACCTAAATGCTTTCAATGGTTGGTTGATTATACTCACTTTCGGAGTTGTTCTCTTTTCAATCACATGGGTAGACAACTACAATTAATCAAATATCCTGCGCTGTGATTATTTGATTTGGTTTTCTTTACTGGAATTATATTGACGTTTAAACGAGTTCAAAGCAAAAGTCAAAAATTAAATTAGTCCAGCTATGCTTGGCTTTGATTGTCCCAAGAGGATGTTAGATGAATACACGCAATGCATTACGTAACATGCTATAGACTATTCACTGCGTATAGACTATTCCATCCTGTATGTATCATCTGTTTCCACCAATCACTCACTTGCTTCTCACTTTATCTCCTGTTTTTTTTTGTTTTTTTTTTAATATCTGTATCAAACCAAGTGGAGACATAGTTTAGTATATATTATTGTAAATACCATACAATTTGTAATCTGTTGTACATTCTGAATACATTTTTTAGCTTTTGATTTGATATCCTGGAATGGCTGAACACGTCGAGTAGCTATTTGTTTGACTGTTTTCATGTGATATCAATAGACATAGAATTAGTTCTATATTACATGTAGAGTTGTCTTGTAGGAGTCTGTGGTCAGGCGCAAGCACCAAGATGCAGAGCAGAAGGTTACAGTGTTAACTAATCTAAACGACCGATACAATAAAAAATGTGATGAACTTAGCTATAGAAATACCTCCCTAGAGCGGGAGAAACACGAAACAGTAGAGCAGGTAAGTAATGGCGTTGGTGTGTAGCAAAGACCTGGTGTGGTAGATACCTAGCTGCACTACCTACTGCTCCAGGTGAGGGTGTGCGAGAGACAGATAGAGATATTGAAGGAGAAAAACACAGAACTATTTGAGCAGCTGCAAGAGTTTGCCAACAACTCGTCTATAAGCTGTCCATCATTTCTCGAAGAAGTCGAGTACTCACAGAAGTCTCTCACCTCAGGCTACAGCTCTAATCTCAGTCTATTGGATGAACTTGATAGCGATGAAGCTACGTCTTCACTTCCTGTCGACAATTTTAGTCAGGTAAGTCTTGTTTGACCTTGACATAATCTAATACTTTTGATTGCTTCAGCAAGCGCTGCTTATGTCTACTTTCTCTCCTCCCTACAGCTCAAGTTGGAGGTGGTAGAGACCTACCAGGAACTACAGGCTATAGTAGATGAGCTAGAGGATAGCGAATGTGCCGCTACCTCGCCTAGGGCCAAGGTCATCACCAGCAAAGACATCAGCAACGGAGAGCTCATATCTACAGCCAAGCATGTTCGATATCTGGTGACTAGGAGACATCAAATGGGCTCGCTACTTGCTCAGATTGCTGACATGAAGAGCTCATTGGCCTCGCAGACGGAGAAGGTAGGAGTTGTGTGCCCTTGTGGAATGTTCTAGTGTCTAAGTGTATTTCTACAATTCCCTCTTCTTATTCTTTCGTTGAATATTGTTTTGGTTTTTTGTGAAAAGATGTTAGAAAGTAGCAGAAAGCCTAGTTAGAAAGCTTGTCTAATATTTTATCAGACATCAGCACCAAAATCTTATGACTAGAAAAACTTTATTCTGTTATGGCACCTCTTTTACGGACTATTGTACAAAAAAATTATTATTTCATTGATAAATTTTATTCTCTCCATCATTTGTATAACCTGCTATTGTTGTCTTCCCTGTACAGTTCCAGGTATGGGCTAGTTTGTTTGCTAACCAACATATTGTAACCATTACTAGTAAGGGTGGTTACCCACCCGACCCATTATTTCTACTACTAACCAATGCATGGCACTGTGCTATGCAATGGCTGTGCACATATTTACTTCCTGCCCTCAATGCATTTAGACTGCCTCACTTTGGCAGAAATTAGATTGTGGGATGATTATTGTGTGTACCGATATGTAGAGCTAGATGTTGTGTTGTTTGCTGCGCACCACCTACCGACGTGCCTGGTTTTTCGCACATTTCCTGCTTTCACTGCATAAAGTCTACTTACACCAATATACATAGTTCACCTTTCTGTAGACAATATTTATTGATCTTTGACTGAAATATCATTTTATGGTATTTACAAACAAAATTGAATATCTCAGCATTTGCTGCTGTTTGGTACAAATGCGGAGTTGTCTCCACTACTCCACAATTGTGTTCGCTGAAGACATACACTAGCTTGTCTTGTGCTGGGCTGGTGACTGATAGCTGCCTGCTGGCTATGAGCTCATCTAATATTCACTCAGTCATCTTTGTCTTGTCTATTTTGATTCGAAGAGCAAATGAAGTTATCACTGCTATCAGATATGATGTATGAACTCTTGGTTTTATGACAGAGTGAAAGTGAGGCTGTGTGCTGACAATCTCGATGTGATATAACTGACTAATCGTTACATCGTAACATTTCTCTCTGCTGCCAAGTTTGTTATTTGTAGTTATGACCCTTGTCTTCACATGTCCATACAAGCCTCAGTTGCTCTGAAAGCAACAGTTGCTTCTTTGAAAATTCATTATAAAAAAAAATATTGCTAGCAAAATACCATTGCCAATTGTATACTGAGGAAAATTTGAATTTGTGTTTTTACAGAGTTGCCTTCTCTCTGTATTGAACTATGTATTGAGATTTTGGACACTAACCAGCGCATTGATACTGAGTTAAGAGTGTAGTGGATGTGTCTCTGTTTACCTGCATGTCTGTGCCTCTATTTCTGTTTGTCTTGTCTATCAGTTGCTTGTATTCTTTATTTGTCAAGATGGAAATGATGGAGTCAGATTTGGGGCTAGCTCGTCGCACTCAGGCTGCTAAACAGACGGAGGAGTTTGAGGAACGTCTGAAGAAGGTAGGCTGACGGCGTTCAACACCTGACGACGACGTCCACAACAAAACGTTCTCATCTTTTTTGTTTGCCTTGAATGAAAAATTTTTGCGTATGAAAATTTTATTACCCAAAGATATTTCCATCATTTCCTGTTTTCTACCTGCTATCATAGCATGTGCAAACTGCTACCGGTGCTGATGTGTTTTGTAGTCCTGTTTGGATCAGCAGGTCTGTGTACTCTCTCTGCACGCCAGCGTTACTTTATTACTCTCTTTTTTTGTTTATTATTGCTGCACCTTCATTTGAGTCTGTTAATTGGTCCAATACACAACGCTACAGCTTGTGGGAAAGTTGGTATTGCTTGGGGATTCTCTCACTCTATGTCATATCTGGTGTTTGTTAGTGATGTCATATCTGGTGCGTGCTAGTGATGTCATATCCTGATGCAGGAAAAAGAGGAGTATGAGCAGACAATAACCAAACTCAAAGAGGAATTGCAAACTACCAAAGCAGACAACAGGAAGTTGGAAAAAGAATTATTGGAAACAATACAGAAGAAGGTTAAGTTGTCGCAGCAAGTAGAACAGTGGCAGGTGAGTTTTGACTGCACGGCTTTCACCTTGTGTGTCAACCTAGCTCACACATTGTACATCTCATAGATTGCACACAACACAATGCCTACATCTTCTCTTCTAGTTGGACATGGAGGAGATGGTAGAGAACCAAGTACGCTGCATGTTTCTTCTTGAGCAGCAGAGTAACTCTAAACCAATAAATATCAGCACCCCCACGTCCCCACCAAGTGCTGCTGGCAGCAGTGCCACCTTACCCCATTCCGCCTCAACCCCCACACCTGAAGTGAAGCAAAAACCATTCAATAGAACTGATAAAAGAAGGTTTAGCTTTTTCCAGCGGCGGAGCAATAAGGATGTGTAGGGGCGGTTTAGCTGCGTCCCACGTGCAAACCAAAGCACTTGCAGAACCTCAAGCTATAATAAACGTAGTGCTATATATGCAGCTGATGACTCGCTCCATCTCAATGTTTTTCTTCTGTTACTTGTTGCCATTGCCGAATTGGATTCTGATTAATATTAATTATCGGTCAAGGCTGCCTGAAGGTGGCCGTCAGCTTAACTGCATTTACTCCACCTTGCCTCTAGTCTGTGTGAAACTTTGTTACCTTTATATGACCTTGTTACTACACGCTATCTCGTTCATAGCATCATTTTTGACCTAAAATTTTCTAGTTATATGAAGGCTATTTATATTTAATTTCTTTGAGTTATCTCCTGCTGGGACAGACAACTCCTTTCTAAGCTGTCTTCTCCTTGGACAGACAACTCCTTTCTAACTGATACATTCCTGTTACTGTTACACAACTTGAAGTTTTCAGACTAGCTCGGCTTCTGTTGAGTCATGTGATGTGTCTACACTGTATGCATATTCCGTCCAATGAGCAATGAGTATAGATGGTGCACTCGTAGTTATATATTATTTTGGAATATGTATGTTATATAGACGTCTCCCGCAGGCTTACCTATTGCACACCTGACGAATTATAATTTATATGCAAAGTTATGGAATTATTTGTTATTGTATCTTACTAACCTTTCGTACTCTACAATGTTATTGTGCATTTAATAAGAAGCTGTTACCATTAATGTATCAAAATATAACCAAACACCAAGGAAGATTAACCTGTGTTTTGTGTGCCTTCATCCTGCTGATGCCCAATAGTTGTTACACTGCTTTCTCTTGGTATGAGCCACTTACATGTATCGATGTGTGAACCTGATAATTACCAAAAGTATAATTTGGTGAAATTACTGTGGGAGCCTTAAGTTACGTACATACTAGAACGAGTCTTCGAAGTAAAAGCGTTCACTTTTGAGTTCTACCATTTTTCTGCTGCCTAATGCGCAGCTTTTAGGTAGAACAGTAAAGATATTTGCAGTTGTCTTCACCTGTGAGTTGTTGAAAAGATTTGATGACGGAAATAGCAAATTTTTGTGATACCTACCTTCTCGTGGGTTAGAATAGAGCAAAAGGTGCAATTACCAACGCGTTTATTGAATGCTATGGTTGGTCGGCTCTGCGCACTCAATACCCGCACATCTGAGTAGTCAACCCTCCTCCCTTTGCATTTAGTATTTTTGTTATCAGTTAGATCAATTAGATAACTTATGAATAAGTTAAATATCTCTTTATTCAGGGTTTCCTACTCGCTTGTGCAAAAAAGTTGGAATAGAACGACTCGATTGTCAGACAGTCCAATCAAGGTTCGAATCTTGTCATTTTTTTTTGTTCCTAGTCGAGGTTCTTTGAATAATCAATAAAGGAGGAACGAAGGAGTTTTTACAAGTGTATTTCAAAACTTAGACAAGTCATTATTTCAGGTCTTCCATCCAATCAAATGTTGAGTGCAATCAACGAGCCTGTGATGTGGTTTATTAGTTATCGTGGGTGCTATTCCCTCACAGTGGCCATGTGTAGGAATTGCTAGATAGAAACAGTGGAAATAAGAAAACTCATAGTTTATACCTGGACAATGGCTTGCACTCCCTGTTACAACAAACAAGGAATTGGCAAACTCGAGGCTGGTATCAAGAACTTTGAGAAGTTTGATAAGTCGTCGAAGGAGACAACAGATTTGGAGGAACTCTTGAAGAAGGTGAGAATGTACTCCGTTCGATTATCTGCCTACGTATTTTACTCAGTCATTTATTTTGGGGGATATGGATATTTCTCTTAAAAATAACTGGTAGCTAATACTGCATCCAAAATTAAATGCCTCTAAATAATACTATTGTCATTAAACTTGCATTACTCAAACTATGTTGGACTTTTAAAAGTGAACTGAAACAAAAATGCAGAAGTTGTCTCCTTTTAGATGGGCACACAACTCTAATTAGCTAGCCACTGATTTTAAGAGGTTTTATCAAATGATCGATGTTTTAGTTAAGCAAGTTAAAATTACTTCCAATTCCAAAACCAGAGTTAGAGAATACACGCTTCATTGCTCAGGTAACGCACCTAGTTGCATAATAAAGTATGTTATGCTAACTTAACAGGAAAGGAATTCCTATCTGCACACCATAGCCATCCTGAAGGAAGAACTACACGCCACCAAAGCGGACAACTGGAAGCTTCAGGGAGAACTCTTAGAAACTGTGCAGAAAAAAATAGAACTGTTTGAAGAGGTGGAGCAATGGCAGGTTGGTTTGGAGTTGTCTTACCACTGGGGATTCATATTGGAGTAAATGTCATTACTTGGGCGCTTTTGTCATATAACTGTGTCATGACATAGACTTGTTCACACTGTAGTTAGACATGGAGGTCATGGTACACAGCCATCTAAAATGTGTGATACTACTAGAACAGATGAAATGTGGTAAACCATCCATACAGATTCCATTGTCTGGTACGACTCTCTCCATTGAAGACGACTCTCGCCATTGACCTACTTCAAAAACCAGTCTAACTGAAGTATCTGACAAGTAGAGCAGAATAAAAGTGAATAAATGTTTTGCATGATACAAAAAGCAATCACAAAGCCTGAACAACGTCACATCAGTAGTACATTACCATATTTATTAGCTACATATTTGGTAGACCCGTTTGTCTTAGAGAATTCGATGGATTAACCATCTGATATGATACATTTTCTTTGGAATGTAACTGTTGGTTTTTATACAATCTAGTTTCATCTTGGGAAAGTGCCAATATGTAGTTGCGTCGTTAATACTGGACAGGCATTAAGCATGAGATCTTTCACCTGCAATGACGTTTTATTTTTCATATATATCATAGTTATAGAGATGAATAATGAACGAGCTTTTATTGTTTTCATATCTCGTCAATGAAGTTGTTGACAATTTAATTGAGCAGTTGCCTTTTCTTGCTCAGTGAGGAGATAACTGCTAACAAAAGTGTCAAAGGGTATGCAGCAAGCATTTTGTATGGAGATGTTGGAAATGATACGACACAAACCAAAGGAAAGCCAATGAATAGAAGAACCTGTATAGAAAATGCAATGTGTACTTGTGGTAGGTTATAACTGATGAATTGACTTCTACCTTCCATTTTATGTCAGAGATCAGAGGTCAAGAAAATAGAAAACCTGAACCAAAATAGCTTATAAGCTATAAATAAAACAGTTTAAAACAAACCAACAAACTAGCAAGCAAACAAACAAACAAACACGATAATACACAAGAATGAGCCTCGAACACTTTTCCTTACGCCGAGTGGCCAGTATAAGTGACGAAATGTAAAAATTTAATTGTGGACTTTAGCCAAGAATCTTTGCCAGTGTGGTTGACACCAAACCTCTCTATATTTTTTCCAAAAATGTTGCCAATTTATGGCTCACAAAACTTTTAATGCTTTTTGAATGAAACATCACAAAGCTTGATGATAAAAACGGTAGAAGACAATTCTCATTTCTAGATTATGGCATAAAAAACACATGAATCGTACAACATGCTGAGTCATTTGCATCATATGGTGAGAGTCTCTCAATTGTTACTTGAGTTGAAAGTTGATAGATCAAAGTCGTCGAGTGAACTCTACTCTGAAAGGAGGTGGTGAATAGGCGATACCAGAAACTCCTTTAAAAGAAGGTGGATGTGGGCCCGAATACTTCACACTGTATCTATACATGATGTGTGCAAAGAATAGAAATGTCTCCATTTTGGCCAATGCTTCACCCAGACAGGATCGTCTCCCTTGTAAAATATGTGATAAGATAGGACACATGGCCGTACAAACAATCAGAGCACTTGATGGATATACCTAGTTGAGCTACTGAAACAAGCAGACACTGACCACTTCCGAAAGCCATATTGATGTAAGAACGCTTCAGTTTGATATCTCCAACCAGAAATCTGTCTGGATTAAACACTTCAGGTTGTTCAAACACTGTTGGATCGTTATACACAGACTGCATGTTGAATATCAGTTCTGTGCCTTCTGGAATATTCTAAATTTTTGCAAAAATAATAAAGTTTTAGTATGTTGTATATAAAAAATGCTTTTGATAAGTATTTATTTACCAAAAGTGACTAACCTTATCTTCAACACTGGCTGTTTCCTCGAGAACATGCGAAAGATATACAGGTATCATGATGGAACACCTGAGCGTCTCTAAGAGAACAGCCTCAGTGTATGGG
Organism: Cryptosula pallasiana; assembly: GCA_945261195.1. Lineage (NCBI taxonomy): Eukaryota > Metazoa > Bryozoa > Gymnolaemata > Cheilostomatida > Cryptosulidae > Cryptosula > Cryptosula pallasiana. The sequence goes on along the minus strand of OX183133.1, from coordinate 46,406,773 downwards.
AGTTGGCTTCTCATTGCGTAGGAGAGACTTTCACCTGACCCTGCGATATTCAGAACTCGACTACAGCACTGCAAACTCTACTTGTGAGTGACTTTATGTACTAGCAACTGGACAACGACATCCATACTAGCTACTGTGTGCTTCAAAATTTACTACTAATAGTATTACTGCTACGTACTTGTACTAACATCACTTCTAGTACTCCTACACCTACCTAGCACATCATCAAGTTCCCGATGAACCTTCTCCTGGACACCCATGTGCAAAGTCACATACAGGAGGGTCCAGCTCAACGCAGTAGCTGAGGTGTCAGTTCCAGCAAACAGAATTTGCTGTAGAATAGTACCAGCATTCTTCTCTGCAAACATAAAATATCCCAAGTAAGACGGTCAACTGTTGCTCAGAACTAAACGGATTTACAAAACTTTTGACAGGGTCCTCAACATACCGATGTTCTCCTCATTCTCAGCAGTATTATGTGATAAACCCGTTAGAAGATAATCCGCTAGCAGAGAAGGGTGCTGCCCAGTCTTAACCACTTTTTTTCGAGCAGCAATTATTGCATCAACGAATTGCAGCATTCTGGTGTAATACTCAGCATTTCTTTTCTGCATTAACGGATCCCAGGGGAGAGAAGAGAGAAATGAGACTCGTTTGGTCATAGTTGCTACGACCATGGTCTTGAACCCATTATGAGCGAGTGAAATTATCTCTTGCAGTTTAGGATCTACATAATCTAGCCGTACACCCATCATCATAGTGTAAATGATGTTGCATGAAGCCAAGGTGAAGGAATGCTGTATGTCTGTGCTGTCGCTAGAAAGGCGATCTAGAAAAGCTTTGCAGAACTCTTTGATTTCTTCAAAAATCAAAGGCTCAAGCACAGATTTGCCCATTCCTTCCTGTCGAAGGTACTTTAAGCACACATCACGTCTCTCCTTCCATTTATCACCATATACCAGACCTACATAAAAGTTTAGACATTGTTTGTTTATCTTTCAAAGAAAAGTCGGTCAGCCGTACTAATACATCGGCGCTGGTATCAAACTACATAGCCGCTAACAAAAGCCTGATGGAATTGATTAATATTATGTAAACAGTTGTCTCTTTTTTGACACGGCCTGACAATTAAATGTGTATTGTGCGACCGATTATATCACCGTGTGAACTGATGGCCATTGCTATAGTTAGAGTTAACATCAAATTAACCAACTTTTTTTATTCAATCAAAACCCAAACCTCCTAACACACTCGTATAAACAGCATCTTGTTTAACCAAAATCTATGGTTTTCATTTTTATAATTCTGATTATATTGAATGCTAGCTCCGTAAAGGCAAGTGTACATCTGTCGACTTTGATTCGATTGGCCTAGGTGAATGAGCACTTCCTTAATTTTTTTTCCAGAAAAGCCTGTGAAATAATTGTAATAAATTTATTTGAGGTATTGGCAAGGTTTCAATTGAGATGAAATAATTGATACACTTTTTTAATCCACCAATTACAATGGACTATGCTGCACCACTGTTTTCAATAATATCGTTTTGAAACGATGTTCAGGAATTGCAGGCTATAGCTATTTTGACCAAAATTGCTTTAGAATGGATACTGCAACATAGTATGTGCAACTTCTATGAGGAATCTCGCCAATTGCTCATATGGATGAGCTAGGAAAAACGATAGGTGTTAGTGTCTTTGAGCTGTGCCTCGTGGGCAACCCTAAACATGGGTCTCAGCAGCACCCTATACCCATGCCTGCCGTTACACTAGCTACTCATCCGAAAAAGCAGAGAGGGATCTTTTACTAGCATGACTCCATAATTATTATGGAAAGTGCAACCAAACTAGGTACCATGTTTTTTTATGCCCATACCCGACCAGGCAGAGCATATAAGAAGCCAAATATCTCGCTCACAGAAAACCGGGAATTGAACCCCAGATCCTGGATTGAAGTGCAAGCACTCTAACCACTAGACCACACGTGCCTCTGAGCATGTATCATGTACATGTCTCATTAGAGTTAATCTCACCTGGTCTCCGTTTGATCATGTGACACAGTTGGGCTGGAAGAGCTCTTATATTCCGTTTGCTAGTTATAGATCCATGTTTGTTTAACAGAAGATGGATGTTATTGTAGTCTGATACCACCACCTTCCGTTCTGCATTCAAAGTTATTGTAAAAACCTAAAACGTACCATCATCAAAGTAAAAATTTATTTTTGTAGACTTCTTAGTCTTGATTTACCTCGGCCAGCTATCTTACATTGCCATATAGCCTGTGGTACTTGTTATAGAACTCGATAAGACCACCAGCTAGAACCATCTGATGAAGGTTACCGATGACAGGAAGTGATGTAGGACCTGGAGGATATCGTCTGCTTACTAAGCAGTTACGTAAGAAGTAGATAGTTGACAGTATTACCAGAAAACTGGCTAAAACTTCTGTTATACTCAGTGACATCATCTCCTCGTGTTGCAAGTTACTAAAAGTCAAAATATTTGATGATTTACTAGTATGGTGGAGGGGAGATAACTGTATTTTTCTCTTTTTACTCTTGGCTACGTACCCGTCTGCTTTACCAACCTCTTGTACTACAGAATATGAAATTCTAAATAAGATTAGAATTACCTTCTTTCTCTCTAATGTCCGGTTTTGGAATCAACTGTGCACCCATAGACCTATAGGTCTACTATCTGTGCACCAAGTGAGTCATAAAGGTTAAATACTGTCCCTAAATCCTTAAAGTAGCTCCGCCTACACATGTAACCAATGACTATTGTTTGTAAGAGTAGAAGTTATAGTACTGTGGTACAGTTGTGCATTACTTTCCTTGATCCCCAGTCCTTCCTTCTTTTATACATCCTTTTACCCCCATAACTCCCCCTCCATTACCCTCTACAACTCCCCACCCACCCCCTTTCTCCACTCTCACATCCACTTCTGCATCCTCCATGCAATCCTTGTATGAGCTGCAGTCGTCTTACAATGTGTTGCATTATTGATCAGTACAAGTTGTCTCCCATGACTAAAACGTTACTTTTCCTCACGTTGCCTGATGAAGCAGCAATAAAACCAATCTTCTATCTCCTTTCTCAGCCTGCTACCAAAGGAATCCTGTAACGTTACACCTGTAAGAGCAGAGAGACTGGTCTAATGATCCCAAAGAGCAGTTTATGAAGGCAAACCAAACATACCTATGCTAATGCTAACTAACAATACCATACAGCAAACAAAGGTCTAAGCCAATTAGTTACATGAGGGAGATTAGCCTAAGTGCTTCTTACTTAGCCTTACCTCTAGAGCTTAGGAAAGCCGCTATAAATACTCTGAGCCAAGCAGCCTAGTGAAGGATTGAGGCAAACAATTCAGGAATTCAAAAATTAGCTCAGCGGATGAACAATATAGGTTGTATAGATACCAAGCACCTTATTTGAGGTGCACTTGGATACCCTGCATGTAGAGATTAATGATGGGATTAAATGATACCTATCGGTAGCCCCGTCCTTGAGTTGAAAAAATTGAGGCCGCAATGGGAAGTTTGAGCTCAACAATACAAAGTAACAAGCGAGGTAGGTAGGATTGTTGCTGATATGGAATTATCTCCCCTTGCATGTTAGAGAAGCAGATTTTACTTTGACCCAGCATGAGAGCCAGCAACGATCAAGCGCGATATTAACGAGTCAATCTACTTGCACTTCACCTTTTCAATAATAGATCGAGACAATACGTTATGGCGCATATAAAAAGCCTAATAAACAGTAATATCATCAAATTTTTTTTTTACTAATAACAAAGAGGGAAGTGGATTCACTTTAGCTATGGAGTTCTTGCAGAGATTGTCACAAATCAGTATGTCTATGGTTCAAAGCACAAAAGAACTTCCGTTAAAACAACAGTCATTGGCGGGGCCTCAGTGATTGCTCTGCAACTGCCCTACTCGTAGGGTGCCAGAAAGCTCCCTTACCTGCACAGAGCTGCGTAGGTTGATTTGTGTGCACACCTGTATGTTGTAAACTCTAGTGCTTGTAGGTAAATTACTATTTTAACAGATACACTGCGTAATCAGTGTGGCCTCCCCTGAAATGGGTCTTTACCAACTTAAACGAAATTGCAGAGCAATGCTCACTCACGCATACTGAATGAAGAGTATGGAATTTTTAATCTGAAATATTTACGGAAGTGATAGCTGTGCAAAAATGGAAAAAAAACAAGTTAAATTAACATGCTTAAAAATTTAATGCTGATACTGCATTCATCCTAGGCTCTACAACTTTGTTCTCAAAACATACTCTTAGGGTTTGATAAATTTTCACTGTTTTAATCGTAAAAACTGAAAATGCTACAAATAAATAATTGTGGATATTGAAAACAACATTTAGAGTTGTCTCCTCATTTTTCATATGCAACTTGATAATGCTAGGCAGTCAGTTACGTGTGTACATGTAAAACAGCAGAGTAAATGGAACAAATTGTTTTAAATTTTAAGGGAGATTGGTCATGTGTGAAACCATCAAATGCTTCATTAACCCTTAATTCAAACAAAAGCATTCATTCTACTGTCAAATGTATTTCAACTTTCAACTATATCAGCTATTGAAATAGAAACTGCTCCAATCAAAATCAGCGACCTGCAATCATGTCGTCATCTATTGAAAAAAATAATTTAGCTAAAAACACAACACCGGAGGATGAACTATGGAATAATCTAGAAGCTTACACACTTTGTAAAGCAAACATGGACAGTGCTAAGTTTAGAAGGCTGGTTTCCGCTGTGGCAGCAGAGAAAAGGTACGAAATTTTGGCACAAAGTTTTAGTGCCATCCATTTTGCAGCAGGGATGGGAGAAGCAGAAATGATAGAATGCATGCTGACCTCTACGAACTTGGATGAAAGATTTAAACTGGTGATGATTCCAAACCTTTATGGAGACACAGCAGTTACTCTTGCTGTCTTCAACGGACATACTCAAACTATCAGAGTCATTCTTGGCAGCGTATACTTAGACCAAAGGTATGATATCTTGACCGCACAAAATGAGCATGGCGAATCCGTTCTGCAAGGTGCTGCTGGTAGTGAACATACAGATGTGTTTAAAGTCATTGTGGAATCTTTTGAGGACAATCAAAAAAGTGATATTTTGATGTTAAAAGACAACGCAGGAAATAATGCAATATCCTTGGCAGCGTATTACGGTGCTGCTGAGACAGTTAGGTATATATTGAACACCATAGAGGTAAAAAGGAAGTTTGAAATGTTAGCATCGAGAAATGATTATGGCCAGTCGGTATTACACAGGGTGGCATGCAGCGGTCACACAGATATATTTGATCTCATCAGCAGCGCAGTGTCTGAAGTTGACAAGCTTAAACTGATGATGTCTCAGGATGAAAAAGGACTTACGCCTCTACATATGGCTGTATTGAACGGACGAGCCAACGTAGTACAATACATACATGACCTCTTCCCTTCAGAGTCATGGTACCAACTTCTCCTTGTGCTAGATAATGATGGCAACAATCCTTTAATTGCTGCCTTTAGTAAAAGTCTGTCAAACCTTGCAACGTACATCCTCAACTCTGTTCCTCCTGGGGTTGTTTTTGAGATCCTTTCCACTGTGAATAATAATGGAAGAACCTGCTTGCACACAGCAGCATGCGATGGCCAATCTGAGCTGGTGAAACTCACGTTAGACCTGGTTAGCGAAAATGATAGAAATAAAATATTGATGATGCGAGATGGTGATGGTAACAACATCCTGTTTGAAGCCACTTCACAGGGTCATGTAGAAATTGTGCAGATTATTTTAGACACAGTTGATGAAGAATTACGATTTGAAATGATCAACATGCCAAATGTTGTTGGAAGACGAGGGATTCACTTAGCAGCTGCCTTAGGTTTGGGAAACACTGTCGGCATTCTTTTAAATTCAGTGACAGCGAAACAAGCGTATGTTTTGCTGTCAGCACAAGACGGCGCTGGGAGTACACCATTGATTGAAGCAGTAGACAGCGGTCATATAGAGACTTGCCGTTTGATGTTGAATGCAGCCAATTTAACTAGTGTCTCTGACTTGCTACAGATACAAAACAGCATAGGCTGCACAGCTCTACACTTAGCTGCCTCTCATGGACAGCTTGAAGCGCTGTCAAATATCTTAAATGACTTTTTGACTGTCGAGCAGATTTCCAAACTTATGTCAATAGAAGGCATCGAGGGCTCAGCTGCTGAGAACTTAATCTACTTGTGCAGAGAACAACGAGCTCATCCTGGACAAGGTAAACAATCAATTAGGTCTGATGCTTTCGTAATTTTAAAGAAAAATGACAAAAGTAGCTTTTTCATTACAGGTATATTCAAATTATTTGAAATTGTCTGCACCATGTGAAATTTTTGTAACAAAATAAGTAAACTTATCATATCAGCCTCATTTCTTAAAAAGCAGAATAGCCTACGAATCACTTTACAAAAAAATGCGTACAATCAGCACAGCTTTAGTTTACTGACTTTTACAAAGTTGTTCTAGCGTTAGCTACAATTGATGCACAGTTAAGAAATGCTTCCTGTTTCATAAATGGCGTATTAGTCACCTATGGCAAGTTACTGGAGTATGGATAAAATTTGAACACGATAAATTAAATGATGAGTTTTTGCTGCTAGGAAACTCTTATGACCTATCAGGTTGGAGTGTTTCCACAACTGCTAAAAAAAGTTTGAAACCACATGTATGGCCTTAGTGCAGCGCCATCTTGTCTAGCGGCCCGCTCATAAACCATAACTCCATTCTTATAAAAAATTCCCATCAATGAAAACTAATCATATAACACAAAAAAACACCAAAATTATCATAATTGTCAAATATAGTCTTGTGTCTATATAATATTGGTTTTCATCAAACTGTTACCTACAGGATATGTTGCTGCCGGGCAGCAGGATGCCTCCACTGCAGATGAAGCAGCCTCATACAAACTAGTACAGCCGGAGGAGGGTTCTACAGCCACCCTTGGCTCAGATCTCCAAAGCGTTGCCAACCTGGAAAGTAATGAATCTCTTCATCTTCACTTTGACTCTGAAGGTTTGCAATGATGCGCTTTTTTGGTTTTGCAATGAACCTCGAGTTTACTCATCACAAATATTTTTAAAACGAAGCTCCTGTGATGTTCAAAACAGCTGGAATAGAAATAACACCAAACTTTACAGTTTTTTATGTCCCAAATGATTTTAAAAACAATTATGTTGTTTTTATTATAATGGATAAATGATGCGCAAGAAATATTTTGCTGTTAAAGCTGGCTGCCAACCCAAATCAACAGGAACACAGCTGATCCTACAAGACGCACAAGTCAACTGTGGAGAGTGGAATAAAACAAAAATCGCTGAAATCAACCAGTTTACGGAACTGGAAACACAAGCTACCGGACAAGAACCACACGCTAGCAAACAGTTTACAAATAATATCATACACTTTGTCGATCAACAAGTAGAACCAGCTATCAACACCCAAAGTAAAGGTGAATATAGATTAACGGTAGTTAATGCATTTTTAATAAATATATAATAACATGTTAGTCAGCGTTACATCACAAAGACCTAGTTTTTGTATCATTGCAGAGGTTATTGAAAGGTCAACCATCGAGGAACAATATTTTAATAGAATAAAAGAATTGGAAGCTGAGCTGGCAGAGATGAAATTGGAAAATGATCGACTTAAATCTGGTTTGTGTATTAGTTTTGTAATTGTCTTACCTCGCTAGTAGTATTGCGTTTATTATTCAGGCTGCATAAGCTAGCCCTCTACTATTTACATTTTGTGACATCACCGCACTCTTCATTATTGAAAAATTATTCTCTCATTTTTTGTAGAACTTCAGTCTCGAGATGAGCAGTCAGCGCATGAGAAGGACAGCTGCCAATAAATCAAAGAGAATTTAAAGATTAGAAATATTTGTGCGCTGACTGAGCATCCTCACTTTGTGCTGCCACAACTCATTAACAACAGCAACGAGTTGATCAAATTGGATTTAGCACCACTCTATCCAAACACGCTACACGCGTGATTAAACATTTTATAAACAATTTGTTTCTCACTACAATATGTATATATATGAATAAAAGATAAAGAAAAATGTTTTCTCATTCAAAATCAATAGCTGAGGCAACATTAGCATTCTATTGAACCTTAATTGTAGAAACTTATAACTTGTTGTTTAAGATTTATGATTTTAGTTTGTTTTATTTTATTTCAACTAAAATTAGGCTTGTGCGCTAACTGCCGCAAGAACTATACAACAAAAATATAACCTTACTAGCTGATGCCAACTTCTATTGTTGTTTGTTTTTATTTTAGATCAAAAAATCTAACAAACTACACATAAAATACTTATCCAAATATATGTTTTGCATTTAAACAGCTTTTATCTTTATTGAGAGTTTTCTTCTTTTTTGGGTTCCAATCAATTTAATGAGTTGCTTTTTCTTACAGTTTAGATGTCTCAGCTTTAGGAAAATGGAGAATAAATCAAGCTCTGTCAATTGGCTTGCATAGCTGTATGAAAGGGTTTTGTACTTGAAAAGTTTAGTGTAACTGGCACCTTCATAAGCTACAAAAGATGATTGTTCTAAAACGGTAATGGCTGCTACCTAAACCGCATATTTACATATAGGCACCAGATTTATTTTCTATCATCCGTTGGCTTTTTATTTATTGAATATGGGCAGATGTTCAGCATTTAACTGCCATAACCACACGGGACAAGGTTGTGGACTATTTTTCTTTGCTTCAGATTGGCATTGCCTCAAACAAAATTATATTGTATATTGCACCAAACTGGTAATTTTTGAAGTACTGCATGCAAGAATTCAGGCTCATTCAAATTGATTAACATCATTTTCTCGCATTAGAGGCTACAAATAAACAAATCAGCTGTATACTGGGGTATCTAAGCAACTGTGGGAAAATTGCACCTGTTTAAGAGTTGTCATTCCTATGTAAATATCCGGCTTTGGCTTGTACCAGCCATAAATGAGTTGATTAGCGTGGACTGGTTTCCTGGATGGGAAGAAAAATGTGTTACCATGCAGAAATGCTAAAAATTGTGTGGGAGCCGTCATTCTTTGAAGTCAAACATAATTTTGCTTGATAGACTGATATGTTTTGCGGACAAAATTAATTTATTTTCTGTCTATTAAAAGAATTTATTTAATAGTAATAACATTTATCATTATTCCTCTTTTATGAATTATGCTGGGAAGTAGTGATCCAATAATCAGTTTTTATCTATCCAACAACAGAATTTGGTTGCCTGGTGGGTTTGGATGGACACTCTTCATATCCTCTCTTGGATGGTGGGTTCTTGCTTTGAGCTGGAGGCATGTAGCTTTTGAGAGCGTACTACAACATACACATTCTCACAGTGATCCAGTTTTAATAATCACTTCTAGATGTCTGTTGGAATAAAATGAAAGAAACTACTTCCGCTTTAGAATGTTACGAATGCCCAGATAAATGAACAGTAGACAAGATAATTGAACACTAAAATGTTCAATTATTTTTCAAATGTTTCTTTAAACAGAAATCACGATTTAGTGAGTTTGACAAATGCGCTTGAGGATTGGTTGAGAGATGTAGCAGATTTTGTCATCCTTTTACTTCTCCGCTAACGCTGTCACCGTGCAAACTGCTGTCTGCCGGCGCAACAGGACAGTCAGCATCTCAAGGCCTGACAATAAACAGTCAACTTATCCCCAGAGGTAATCCTGTGCCGGGTTGGCACAAACAACCAGTTGTAAAAGAGAACCCTCGACTTTAACAACTGTAACGGGCCCTCGGCTCGGACATACACTCAGTGCTTTGAATAGTCTAGACATCTATTCTTGTAAGAATGAAAAGGTGGCACACAATAGTAACGTGTGGTACACAAGTTGTAGTGCTATGTAACATATAAGTTGTAATACCCTGAACTGAACAAAAGCTCTGCCTTTTATCGGCAGAGTTACAGGTAGTGACAGGAAGTGTTTGACCTAGTTTGCCAAACACTTCGATCACACATAAGAATTCATAAGTTGACCAACAACAATATGTATAGAAATACTAGCCAATAGTAAATATGTAAATAGGTTAAAGGAAACTGGTGCCCAGAAGTAAAGGGCGGAGTCTATGGACATTCCAGCCTGTAATATCTTGGTACTCTTCTCTCCAGCAGTTCCTGGTCTTTTACAGCCTTTGATCCTGGTTTCTCCACTTCTGAGGATGGTCAGCTCCTGGATATGGGTCCAAGAGCTTCGTAGGCTATATTTATTTCCTCCGACTATGTCAGCCATCTTTATGCCGGCTCGGGATAGCTACCCAGGTTCGGGGTAGTAATTACCCTGTGCCGGTATAATGATATAATGGATCTACTGCTTGTCTAAGCGTATAGGTTACTTGCAATTAATTAACTTCAATCAAATAATTGCTAATTGCTTGTTGGAGGCATGCCTGAAGCCTGCAGGCTATTAGGGGCATTAAAAAGTAGTGGTCACTTATGGTGACTGGTAAAATCCACTACAGTAAGAACCTTGTTGTAAACTTTCTACTCTTTTCTTAGTCCGCAGGTTGGCAGCAGTCACCTGGTTGAATGCATTCATGAAGTACTAACTGGAAATAGAAATGCTTTCATTGTACGCGTAATATATAAACTGAAGGAGAGTGGATTTTTTATTACAGCATTTATCTTGTGTTATCAGTTTACGAACAACTTTTTTTAGATGAACAACTTAATACTGGCTATATTGTAAAGCTGTAAAAATATGTAAAGATGCAAATACCGGTTTAGATTTTAAATTTTATTGAGGGAAATAAACTTTGCTCACACTGTCAATTAACTATACCATATATTGTGATGGTATATGACCAAAAATCAAATACTTGAAAAAATCAAAAATTAAATGATTATAAAAACAAAAACAGAAGCAATGAAGATCAGCTGGGATTACATAACACATACCTTTGAAGCTTAAAATTCTTAGATAGAGGATTCAGAATTACAAATTTACAATTTCTGTCCAAACAGAACTAAAAAATCCTTGGCAGTTCTCGAATATTCCACACAGATGCATTTTGTAAACTTAGAGAAAGGAAAATTCATGCTGACTGGCTGAGAACCAACTGTCGAATTACAGTCAAAAAATAATTATTTTAGTGCTCAAAAACAGCCCAACAGAGAGACTTGCTGTAGTATCCATCTATTTAGGTAAAATAGTACTGGTACTCTTTTGACAGTGAGATTTGCATTGCTTTTTGTATAAATATGGCTAAATACGGTGTATATAACATTCAGTTCTTGTCTAGATTTCAGCAAAGTTCTTGGTGATGCAGACCCAACTCAGCAGCAGTAGTCTGAAGTAAGCCTAGGAGAGAAAGATCAGACTAAGAAGGTTTTCGGAAATGGTCAGTAGGAGAGGTTTTGCGACAGCGAAGATCACAGAAGCTGGTGAATAGAGCAGACAAAATGCAGAGGAGATCCGACTCACAAGTATTTGGTATCCCAAAGGTAATAGTTGTTGGTTGAGCCATCTACAGCTATACAGTGTCAGGTGCTACTAACACCATCACAACATTTTATCTATGTAACTAGCTGTGCCTCTTGTAAAGGAAAGAGCTAATAACATTTACAATAATACTTTCTGGTTTCTGTAATTAATAATACGATAAAATTTATTTTCTCATTCATAACAGCTCCAGCATGCCTTCATATTTTCAGTATACAATGTAATCTTTTATGTTTAAGCTTAATAAAACAATTATCAAATTTAGCCAGAAGTTTCACTCCTCCTAGATTGTTCTTCAGCAAATGAGGGAAAGTATCACATATTGCATGCTTTTATCAGCAAACTTCTCCCACAGCACACAATCTCAATGTGTTCCTACATATCCATAGAACGTTAACTGGTTGTGATAGATGGAGAGTTATTATCCTGGGAATCTCTCTCATTGTTATTCATCTAAGTATTTACATTATTTAACAAGCTTAGACAATCTGAAAGCCCTTTTATCTCATTGTCATGCAATGAAACATGACGCTGTCCTAGATTCACATAATTTGAGATGTAGAGATTTTATGAGTGTGTGTGAAAGCCCTTTTATCTCATTGTCATGCAATGAAACATGACGCTGTCCTAGATTCACATAATTTGAGATGTAGAGATTTTATGAGTGTGTGTGAAAGCCCTTTTATCTCATTGTCATGCAATGAAACATGACGCTGTCCTAGATTCACATAATTTGAGATGTAGAGATTTTATGAGTGTGTGTGAAAGCCCTTTTATCTCATTGTCATGCAATGAAACATGACGCTGTCCTAGATTCACATAATTTGAGATGTAGAGATTTTATGAGTGTGTGTGAAAGCCCTTTTATCTCATTGTCATGCAATGAAACATGACGCTGTCCTAAGTTCACATAATTTGAGATGCAGAAATTTTACGGCTATGCGCGTACCAACTCGAAGTGTTAACATTGTAATGAAATGTTGGAGGGGTGCTATTTTTGTGAACAAAGGACAGCGTTATTTGTCTTCTATTAGTGAAACTAGTGAAACATGACACTGTCCTAGATCCACATACTTTGAGATGCAGACATTTATGGCTGCTTGTGAATAACAACTCGAAGTGTTGACATTGCAATGAAATGTTGCAGGACTGCTCTTCTTGTGATATAAATTTTAGTGCTCGCTCATTCAATATATATTTGCGATGTAGCTTACGTACATCACACTGAGCTGTGTGTCTGTGATAGCAGTTGGTTATCACAACCATTGTGCATCATTATTGTACCTGATCACTGCTATGCACAAGCTGGGATACTAACATTTTGACCCAGTGCCATTAGGCATTGATACGTAGAGAATGGCGACAAGGCTTACGCTTGATCAAAAAATGTCCCATTAACGCAGGCAAGGCAAGTTGTCGGGGAAAGTCAACACATAAACATGAAAATATTTGCAAAAAATCAAAATTCAAAAAAGGTCATAAAAACTTAAAAAGTCTACAATGCAAAAAGACAAAAGCTACTGGATGGCTTATTGTAGAAATCTCTGGGGTGATTAAAACTTGATCAAGGTCTATGCCCTCAAGTTTGAACAAAGAATTTTGCTGCTTCATTTTTTTTTTAGTGAAATTTAGAAATTAATGTTTTTACTTTGGTTTATATATCTTTTGGCTTGCCTCAATTCAGAACACCTAAAACTTATTATCTATGTCAATAAACTTTTAAAGAAAGTGCAGAGCCTCTTGCATATATATCTCCAATAGGGGTGTGGCGAATGAACAAAACCTTAGTGCAGGTAACCTCCTTTGCCCTGCGCTCCATCTGTTCAAGAAGAAGCCATCTTCGCAGCTTTAAGTGGGAAAGACCTTATATTGCAGGAGTTTAAAGAGGCCCAACAGCAAAACCCTATGTCAGGATGTTCTAAAACCTGTCTGAAAAAATTGGGACACCTACAAAACTGATGAAAAATCAGTCATTCATCCATGCTGGGACATGAAAGGCCACCTAACAGAAATAGATGGTGTCTTAGTCTTGGATCAAAGACTAGTTGTCCTAGAAAGTCTCAGGCTGCAAACAGTAGAGCAAATGCACCAGACTCATTAAAGAGTGGTGAAGTGCCAGAGTAGAGCTAGGTGAGCTGTTTGGCCATGAGATGGTACAAAACTGTTGGCTTTGTAAGATCAGCACAACAACACTTGTAGAACCTTTGAATCCATCAAATCATCCGGACAAGCCATGGTCACTTCTAGATGCTGACTTGTTCGAACATAATAAACAGCATTATCTACTAATTGTTGACTGCTATGGTCACTTCATCAAGGTCAAGTGGCAGAAATCAATGGGATTTCGTAGTTCTATAACCAAGTTTAAGGCAATATTTGCAGAACATGAGACCCGGGAGGTTGTTATCTCCAGCAGCTGATCCCAGTTCACTCAGTTGGTTAAAGACATTTAACAGCTCTCCTAAATATCTGAAGTCCAATGACGCATCCGAAAAGGCCGTCTATATGATGAAGAGGACATGATAAAAGGCAAAAGCTAAATTTCTGAGTTTGAAGACTTACAGGTCAGCTCCTTTGGAGAACGGGTTTACTCCTTCTGAGCTACTGGTAAGTCAACTAATCCGCACTACCCTACCTGTAATGCCATGCCAGAAGGTGCTACAGAGACCAATGGAGTCGACCCTGAACAAGGAACAATTCATCAACTTGAAGACCAGTTGCGATCATAATATTCATTACAGAGCTCACCAGTTGCCGGAATTTATATCAGGACGCACTGTACTTCTAAGGGATATAAAGAAGGATAGGTACATCATCCTGCTCTCCATTCCTCTGAAGTTGGAACTGATACAGGTGTCATTAGAAGGAAGAATAATGCCTTAGCTCCCTTGCCAGCATCTAAGGGTGCAGAGGTGCTTGGTCCAAAGTCAAACAAAGAAACCAACTCTTATGGAGCGCAGGCACCTAACTCGTCTAGTAAAGAGAGCTCGAGTTTGCCTTCAACCCCTAGTACAACCAGCCAGCCAATGTTGAGTAGATCTGATGCTTTATCTAGGAAGCAAAGAAAGCCAAAACGATTTGATGACTATGTGATGCCAGCAATACCGAAGTAGTCTCTGAAAGATGATACCATACTATTGAAATATTCACATACAATCACCATCACCAAAGATACTATATGCTAGATATGATAATCGTACGGTCCTTATATCAATACTCATTGCCTACTCAGCCATGAATTTAAATAGACTAATCACTTGGAGTTGTGCTTGGTTATGCAGATTGAGACACATTTATACCTGTGTTTAAAGCATTACCCATTTTCGCTATTGTGTACTTTTTATTACCTCGGACCCACTTGATAAGAAAATGTTGTGTTTTAATAAGCTTTGCTATAATCTAGTCAACTGCACAGTTGGTTTCAGATTGAGCAATAACATGGATCCCATGTTTGAACAATCAGCTATCAAATAATCCAATGCATGACCCTATCATTCAATTGCAACATTAGATCAGTCCTCAAATGTGGTGAAAGGAATTGCATTTCTATTCTCATTATTAATATATGGTATCAGAGTTATACAAAAACCAGCTCCCATAACAATGGATGTTTGCTCTATACTGAAAACTTGTTTTTAGAAACGCTTGCTTTTCAACGACTTGTATAAATAGCAAGCGTCACTGAAACGAGTATTTCAGTAGAGAACAAGCATCCCTTGTAATAAGTCTGATTTTTCCAGCACTGCACTACACTCTAAACTGTGATTAGCGGAGCCAGTTTTCTGCGAAAGAATTGCCAGATGCCAAGTAGAGATTGATGCAAACTTGCACCAAATGAAGCATAAAGACAAATGATAGAAGGCAGACAACTTTGTAGAACATTCTTCCACTCGAACTAAGAGTTACCAAATTACGCAAGAAGTAAGCTAATTCAATTAAGACATTAACAACGTTGGTAAACTGTGCGACCTTGCATGAAAGCGCAAGGAGCCTCAGTTATAAAAAACTAAAAGTGTTTATCAGATATATAATATATTTATATGTATACATTTAGGTTTCACACATTTTTGGTACTTTTTTGGGTTTTTGAGCTCTCAAACAAAGACCTAAGTATGGTGACTCGAAATGTTTTGTTTTTTTGCATTTTACAATCCTGAATGCGTTTCAAATCTTCTGAACTTGTTTCAACTTTTTGCAAACCGTGTGAACGCTCTGTCAAATAGTCTATGTCAAATAGTCTATGTGCTTTTTAAGTCTGAGCTGATTTGCTGCTATGCTTTAATGATGATGTATATTTGGTCAGCTTACGATTATTAATTATTTTTAGTAAGCGCTGCTCAAAAAACTTTTTATGAAGTAAATAAAAAAATAACTTTTATCATTTAATTTATTATTATTACAAACCATCAATTGAAATTCTCCATATTCTTAAAAAGTAATTGTTAAGATTATATCCAACAACAGTTTATATTACTGAGCGATTCATTTAGCAACTATTAATCATTACATCTATCCAAAACATCTTGCATAGAGGTTATAAAGCAAATGAGGGCAACTTTTTATGGTTCAACAGCCATGCTTTTTGCAAATTTTTCAAAAGTCTTCAAAATAGATGAGATAGTTTCAAAGCAGCTCAGATTGTTTCAAAATAGTTCATATTATTTGTATTTCTGTTTTTCAAGCTGCAAACTGAATTTTTACCCTTTTGGTGAAAGCTTGGGGTAGGGAAAGGCCAGGAGAAGGGTGGAAAGTGAAATACGGCACTTGCCAATGGTCAGAAGACTGTAGTATAGGCTGCAGAAGAGGAAATTGGATTCCACAACTAAGGAAGGCAATTCCAAATCTAACTGAAATACCGAGCAGGCAATTCTTGTTTATATAGGGTTGAGGTTCAAGAGGGTTTCCTTGGGCGGAAAACAAAATTCTAAAAAGTTGCGAGAAGTGCAGCTGGGGTTGGATAGAGTTTTGGGGGTGTCAATAAGGCAGTCAGGAACCAGAAAAGGATGCCGGTGAAAAAAAGAATTTAATTGTACTGCATTTGCCTGCGTGATTCTATTACAATATGCAATGTAAAACACAATATGGCATGCAATATCATGTAATAAGGCTGTTTTGTCACATGGAAATGGTTACTAAACTTTTCTTTTTGTTGGTAATCACTGAACAATAAATATCAAGAAATCACACGCATTGCGGTAGCAATCATTAATTTATCTAGACAATGTGGTGTAATGCTACATTTGACTACTGGTGATAATGCTTAAATTATATTTTCCAGATCATGGGCAACGTAAATTCATCAGTTGGAGACAGCGTCAACGACAACGTTGGAGAAAGAGTAAAACTTGAAACTGAGCTCAAATTAGATGAAAAGAAACTGTCTCAAACTGTGAGAGACCGGTTGATATGTTTCAAAAATTATGACCATTTTACAAAGAAAGGGTATTTTTCACATTTAGGAGACCCCGTCCAAATGGGTAGCTATGGAACTGTATATGAAAGTAGCCATGAAACAGAGACAGGACGTCAAGCATGTGTCATAAAAATAGCTAAAATAGAGTTTGACAATAACGCAGACAGAAAATTTTCCGACAAAAACAAAATGCAAATTTTGAAATTCTTTGGATATTGCCAAGAGATAGAGCTACTATTCAAAACAACACTTGAGCACCCAAACATAGTAAAGTTCGACTACAGTTGGCTGCAGTATGACTACAATGAGCATCAGGCCACAGAACACGATGAGCTTTGTGCAGATCACCCAGATTGTATGGATCTCGAATACCCAGGTTTTCCTGATTATGTGAAAAGAGGTACTAAAGCGAAGCCATGCGAATACTGCACAAAACGTAAAGGTATCGAAAATTGCTTAGTAACCGTAGCCTATTACCTTTATGGAATGGGTAACCAAATACAGGAAGACAGCGGAGTTCAACAAATACCAGAAGATGTCAATGAAGCATTAATCCAATTAAAAGGTAGGTAATATGTATAAAACCATACTGTTGTGACTAGTCAATCGAAGTAACTGCTTGTGATTGATCATAAATAGTTTTACATCAAGGAGTACATACTTGATCACTCTTTTGGCCAACTATTATTGCTGAACTGCATGAATTTAAATAATAAAAAACATCGTACAGCTGTTTTACTCAAATTGTTCGAATAAGACATCAATCTGTTTAGTCTAGAAGTTTGGCAAACTGGTGGTATTTTGTGGCATTCCACTATCAAACCCCCACCGACTGGTGGGGGTTTGATAGTGGAGCACTACAAAATCTCACCAACTGGCTAGGCTCTAGACTAGTATCTGTTACTTCAGGTCTCTGTGTCTACTTGGTAATGGACAAGAGATATGACCAAAGTTTGGATGAATGGCTCAAGGATGGGAGAGAACCAAAAGATAAAAGATCTGTAATCTTTCAGCTAATAAGCGCTCTGCAACATGTCCATTCACGTAACTACTGCCATGATGATCTCAAATCACAAAACATTTTGATTAGAGAAACATCCGATAAAACAGAAGTTGCAATCGCAGATTTTGGGCTTGGCAAGTTATGTTCGCTTACAGTGCCTAAAACAGATGATGAAAAGATGGTAGAAGCAAAGAAAAAGTATGTAAAAAACGCGATTTCAGCAGACATGTGGAGCTTTGGATTTATCATGGGTGAGATCCTTATACCAAATGAACAACTCGATAAACTTACCAAAGCTCGTGCTTATATCAAAGAAGATCGCATCAATGAAGCTCGAGCACTTTTAAAACCGCTCATCAATGCTGCTGAGGAGGACTTTTTGGAACTTTTATTAGATTTGAATAACGAAAAAGAACCAAGAATTACTTCTCGAGAAATTTTGGAAAAATACCCCAATATTGTGCGTCCGACAGAAGGAAAATAGTCATTGAAATACTTCATTTGACACGGTACTCTTTGGTATTGTTAGCAAAAACTGTTTAACTCGCTTATTAGATTCCTATTTGCTTAGTAGCTGCTACAAACCTTTGGCATATGTACCCGGCTTGCACTAACGCTCTCAAACATCAATCCTACCATGATGTTTTTTTAAATACCTACAAAACATCAATTTTTATATTTTAATTTCCAGCCGTCACATAATTTAATCAATGTTTGTGTGAGTATATATACATAGAATTAGTTCATAATTTAGAGCCAATTTAACATTGTTTTTTGAAAGTGAACCTATGTGGTGTGCGGATTTACATGTGATTTGATTGGGCTGTATAAATAATAAAAACTGAATATTTAACCATCCAAAATCTGCCCAATAATATGGTGGTACTTATGTAACACATGTTTATATAACATAAACTGTTAGGCATAGAAGCAGCAATGGAAGATTTGTTGAAAGTTGTTCTAGTTAAAATATCACTGCATAAAAGCATATAATCCTACACACAACTGCAAACTCTTTAACATAATCACATACAACGACATAAAAATACATATAACTACATACGACTACATGCAAGTACATGGACATATAACTATGTTCAACAACATACCACTATGTACAACTACATTTAACCACATATAACTACATGCAACAACATTTTGTGGTGGATTTCGGCCTGGTTTCCACAAAACACCAATAGTCTCGAGTATTGTGGGAGAAATAGCTAGTAAATCAGGCTTACCTGACACAGGGTAAGATAGATGCAGCTAACAGTAGTTAGAAATGAAGGGGAATGCAAAAGTTTAAAGTTACCGCCTCCTAAAAGTATCAAGGAATGACAACTCCTGGCAAGCATTTCTCAGCTGTACATGAGGGTCGAAGGTCAAACAGAGAGTCCTTTCAATTTTTTGCCAAAGACCAATGGATAATTAATAAACGATATGCTTAAGTGATCTGGTAAATGTGTTATTGTTATAGTGAAATGGGATTGGTCATAAATGATGCTGTATATGTTATATTCTTGGATAAAAGAAGGAAACTGAGCCAGAAAGCTCAGTTTTATTCAAGACTAGTCTTGTTGTTGTACTGAAAAGGGAATTGCATATAAAAAGCAGACAAGCAGAGTAGCGGTGTAGTGGATACTGTCGGTAGGGCTCCTACTACCGTCCACTGACAACAGCCGTTCACAGCGCTAGCTTGTGAAACAGCAAAGCAACACCTCTCTCCTAGAGGTAACGCAGGGCCGGTATAGACCTGCTGGTAGCAACAGAGAAATCGGTAATGACTTCACTACTAGTGAGCCCTCGGCTCAGACAAACTAAGCATAGTTTTATGTAATAGAATACATTTATTGTCCACATATCAAGCTCTAGGGAGGCAATCGCCTACAGAAGTCCACAACAGTAGCAGTAAGTGATAAGTGGCAAAGTATATATGAAAAAGCAGCCTTATATAGGCTGATCACAGGAAGTGTTTGCATCATGTTGGTGCAACCAATAAAACATAACAGGAAGTGCTGCAACCAATCAGATGACAACACTTACAAAATCACACAATGTTAAAAGGATACGGCGCCTAGTGGCAATGGAATAAGCTATACAATTAAGTAGCCTTACGATCCAGGTAGACGGTAAGTGGAGGTAGCTAGGTCCTGGATACGTCCTCGGGAGTTGATACAGATCTTCTTAGAACTCTGGATAGAGCGGCCATCTTGTTGCCGACCCGTTATGTCATTGCAGGGTCGGTAAAAGTCACTGCAGGGTCGGTAAAGGTCACTACAGGGTCGGTAAGGAAAGCTGCAGGGTCGGTAGTTGCAGGGTCGGTAAGCTGCAAGATCGGTGTGACAAATCATCTACTTCTAAGCGATGGCTACTGGTTACATCGCTTGGGGAGGCCTGTCTGACTAGGTAATAGTGTCAGAGTCACCTCTGGGTTAGGGTATAGGTATGTACAAAGCATGTGTGCTGCCAAAATCCACTACAGCAGTTGTGATCAAGTAGCGGAAAATTACCCTACAGTAATATACGTCTCTCTAGAGGGCACACTGTGCCAGTATGACAGTGACAACTTGTGATCTATTACTGCCGGATTAGTTGGCAGAAACACAGCCCAGCCAGAGTGTCAGCTAGATACCAAGTCTTAGGGAGACAATCCTCTAGAGTGGTTGACAATACATGAATGAATGCCCAGAACATTGAAAGATTCAGCCTTTATATAGGCAAGCTGACGGGAAGTAATTTACATATAACATATAGGAACATATTGACAGAAATTAAATCAACCAATATAGTATATAAATAGTTAGCCAATCATGTAATGCAAAAAAAGTAAAGGTAAATGGTGCCAAGTGGCTAAAAGGAGGAGTTATTTCTCCTCTTTCTCCTCCCAATCAGAGGTTTTCCTGGCATTCCTGAGGCTATACCTGAGCTAGATTTGTCGATTTTGTTTATCTGAGGATGGCCACTTTTTGCTTCAGGGCTGGTGGAAGATCTTGGACTATTTTAAAGTTGCTCCCATAAAATGGTCATCTTGTGCCAGCTCAGTATCTTCATATTTGCTCAGCAGGGAATAAATACCAGCCCTGCAGGGGTCAATACCCGCCTTGCAGGCTATGCTACCAGCACAACAGGTTGTACTACTGGCACACCATCTTGTTTAGGGCTGGGCTGGCACTTCATTTCACTTCTCTTCGCTTCACTAGCATGTATGATTGATCCTTTAGTGGTAATTACGGTTTTTACTAGTCATGTTCACCAAAATCTACCACAATCTACCACTGTACATAACTACATACAGCTACACACAACTACACACAACTACACAAAACTACACGCAACTACACACAACTACGAAACAAACAAACAAACACAATAATACACGAGAATGAGCCTAGAACACTTTTCCTTATGCTGAGTGGCCAGTATAAGTAACTAAGTGTAAAGATTAGATGTGTGCTTTAGCCAAGAACCTTCGCCAGTGTTGTTAACGCTAAACCTCTCTATATCGTTTTCAAAAGTTTTTGCCATTTTATTGCTCACAAAACTTTCAACACTTTTTGAATGAAACATCCCAAAGTTTGATGATCAAAAACGGTAGAAGACAACTCTCATTTCTAGAGCATGGCATAAGAACACCATATGATTTTTGTCGTATGGCAAGTCTCTCACTTGTTACTTGAGTTGAAAGTTGATAGATCAAACTCCTTGAGGGAACTCTACTCTGGAAGGAGGTGGTGAATAGGCGATACCGGAAATTCCTTTAAAAGAAGGTGGATGTGGGCTCGAATACTTCACACTGTATCTATACATGATGCGTGCGAAGAATAGAAATGTCTCCATTTTGGCCAATGCTTCACCCAGACAGGATCGTCTCCCTTGTAAAATATGTGATAAGATAGGACACATGGCCGTACAAACAATCAAAGCACTTGATGGATATACCTAGTTGAGCTACTGAAACAAGCAGACACTGACCACTTCCGAAAGCCATATTGATGTAAGAACGCTTCAGTTTGATATCTCCGACCAGAAATCTGTCTGGATTAAACACTTCTGGTTGTTCAAACGCTGATGGATCGTTATACACAGACTGCATGTTGAATATCAGTTCTGTGCCTTCTGGAATATTCTAAATTTTGCAAAAATAATAAATTTTTAGTATGTTGTATATAAAAAATGCTTTTGATGAGTATTTATTTACCAAAAGTGACTAACCTTATCTTCAACACTGACTGTTTTCTCAAGAACATGTGAAAGATATACAGGTATCATGATGGAACACCTGAGAGTCTCTAAGAGAACAGCCTCTGTGTATCGGAGTTGTCTTCTCAATGCGTAGGAGAGACTTTCACCTGACCCTGCGATATACAGAACTTGACTACAGCACTGCGAACTCTACTTGTGAGTGACTTTATGTACTAGCAACTGGACAACGACATCCATACTAGCTACTGTGTGCTTCAAAAGTCACTACTAATAGTATTACTGCTACGTACTTGTACTAACATCACTTCTAGTATTCCTACACCTACCTAGCACATCATCAAATTCCCGATGAACCTTCTCCTGGACACCCACGTGCAAAGTCACATACAGGAGGGTCCAGCTCAACGCAGTAGCTGAGGTGTCAGTTCCAGCAAACAGAACTTGCTGTAGAATAGTACCAGCATTCTTCTCTGCAAACAAAAATATCCCAAGTAAGATGGTCAACTGTTGCACAGAACTAAACGGATATACAAAACTTTTGACAGGGTCCTCAACATACCGATGTTCTCCTCATTGTCAGTAGTATTATGTGATAAACCCGTTAAAAGATAATCCGCTAGCAGAGAAGGGTGCTGCCCAGTCTTAACCACTTTTTTTCGAGCAGCAATTATTGCATCAACGAATTGCAGCATTCTGGTGTAATACTCAGCATTTCTTTTCTGCATTAACAGATCCCAGGGGAGAGAAGAGAGAAATGAGACTCGTTTGGTCATAGTTGCTACGACCATAGTCTTGAACCCATTATGAGCGAGTGAAATTATCTCTTGCAGTTTAGGATCTACATAATCTAGCCGTACACCCATCATCATAGTGTAAATGATGTTGCATGAAGCCAAGGTGAAGGAATGCTGTATGTCTGTGCTGTCGCTAGAAAGGCGATCTAGAAAAGCTTTGCAAAACTCTTTGATTTCTTCAAAAATCAAAGGCTCAAGCACAGATTTGCCCATTCCTTCCTGTCGAAGGTACTTTAAGCACACATCACGTCTCTCCTTCCATTTATCACCATATACCAGACCTACATAAAAGTTTAAACATTGTTTGTCTATCTTTCAAAGAAAAGTCGGTCAGCCGTACTAATACATCGGCGCTGGTATCAAAGTACATAGCCGCTAACAAAAGCCTGATGGAATTGATTAATATTATGTAAACAGTTGTCTCTTTTTTGACACAGCCTGACAATTAAATGTGTATTGTGCGACCGATTATATCACAGTATGAACTGATGGCCAGTGCTATAGTTAGAGTTAACATCAAATTAACCAACTTTTTTTATTCAATCAAAACCCAAACCTCCTAACACACTCGTATAGACAGCATCTTGTTTAACCAAAATCTAAGGTTTTCATTTTTATAATTCTGATTATATTGAATGCTAGCTCCGTAAAGGCAAGTGTGCATCTGTCGGCTTTGATTCGATTGACCATAGTGAATGAACATTTCCTTAATTTTGTTTTCAGAAAAGCCTGTGAAATAATTGTAATCAATTTATTTGAGGTATTCCAAGATTTCAATTGAGATGAAATAATTGATACGGTTTTTTAATCCACCAATCACAATGGACTATGTTGTACCACTGTTTTCAACAATATCGTTTGGAATGCAACGCAATGTTTTATCAGCAATCCTTTCAGGAATTGTAGGCTATAGCTAT
Organism: Cryptosula pallasiana; assembly: GCA_945261195.1. NCBI lineage: Eukaryota > Metazoa > Bryozoa > Gymnolaemata > Cheilostomatida > Cryptosulidae > Cryptosula > Cryptosula pallasiana. The sequence goes on along the minus strand of OX183133.1, from coordinate 46,382,917 downwards.
TTTGACCAAAATTGCTTTAGAATGGATACTGCAACATAGTATGTGCAATCTCCCCAATTGCTCATATGGATGAGCTAGGAAAAACCATAGGTGTTTGTTTCTTTGAGCTGTGCCTCGTGGGCAACCCTAAAAATGGGTCTCATACACTGGCTACTCATCCGAAAAAGCAGAGTGGGATCTTTTACTAGCATGACTCCATAGTTATTATGGAAAGTGCAACCAAACTAGGGACCACATTATTTTTATGCCCATATCCAACCAGGCAGAGCATATAGGAAGCCAAATATCTCGCTCACAGAAAACCGTGCTAGGAATTGAACCCCAGATCCTGGATTGAAGTGCAAGCACTCTAACCACTAGACCACACGTGCCTCTGAGCATGTATCATATACATGTATCATTAGAGTTAATCTCACCTGGTCTCCGTTTGATCATGTGACACAGTTGGGCTGAAAGAGCTTTTATATTCCGTTTGCTAGTTATAGATCCATGTTTGTTTAACAGAAGATGGATGTTATTGTAGCCTGATACCACCACCTTCCGTTCTGCATTCAATGTTATTGTAAAAACCTAAAACATACCATCATCAAAGCAGAAATTTATTTTTGTTGACTTGTTAGTCTTGATTTACCTCGGCCAGCTAATTTACATTGCCATATAGCCTGTGGTACTTGTTATAGAACTCGATAAGTCCACCAGCTAGAACCATCTGATGAAGGTTACCGATAACAGGAAGTGATGTAGGACCTGGAGGATATCGTCTGCTTACTAAGTAGTTACGTAAGACGTAGATAGTTGACAGTATTACCACAAAACTGGTTAAAACTTCTGTTATACTCAGTGACATCATTGCCTCCGTATTACAAGTTACTAAAAGCCAAAATATTTGATGATGTACTGGTATGGTGGAGGGGAGATAACTGTATTTTTCTCTTTTTACGCGTGGCTACGTACCCGTCTGCGATACCAACCTCTAGTGCTTCAGAATATAAAAGTCTAAATAAGATTAGAGCCGTCTTCTTTCCCTCCAATGTCCGGTTTTGGAATCAACTGTGCACCCATAGACCTATAGGTCTATTTGTGCACCAAGTGAGTCATAAAGGTCAAATACTGTCCCTAAACCAATGGTATATGATATTATTGATTTAACCAATAAAAATACAAATCCTTAAAGTAGCTCCGCCTACACATGTAACCAATGACTATTGTTTGTAAGAGTAGAAGTTATAGTACTGTGGTACAGTTGTGCATTACTTTCTTTGATCCCCAGTCCTTCCTTCTGTTATACACCCCTTTACCCCTCCATAACTCCCCCTCCATTACCCTCTACACCTCCCCACCCACCCCCTTTCTCCACTCTCATATCCACCTATGCACTCGCCATGCAGTCCTTGTATGAGCTGCAGTCTTCTTACAATGTGTTGCATTATTGATCAGTACAAGTTGTCTCCCATGACTAAAACGTTACCTCTCCTCACTCTGCCTGATTAAGCAGCAATAAAACCAATCTTCTATCTCCCTTCTCAGCCTGCTACCAAAGGAATCCTGTAACGTTACACCTGTAAGAGCAGAGAGACTGGTCTAATATTCCCAAAGAGCAGACCCGGCCCTCAAAAGTTTATGAAGGCAAACCAGACATAACTATGCTAATGCTAACTAACAATACCATTCAGCAAACAAAGGTCTAAGCCAATTAGTTACATGAGGGAGATTAGCATAAGTACCTTTTACTTAGCCTTACCTCTAGAGCTTAGGAAAGCCTCTATAAATACTTTGAGCCAAGCAGCCTAGTGAAGGATTGAGGCAAACAATTCAGGAATTCAAAAATTAGCTTAGCGGATGGACAATATAGGTTATATAGATACCAAGCACCTTATTTGAGGTGCTTTTGGATACCCTGCATGTAGAGATTAATGATGGGATTAAATGATACCTATCGGTAGCCCCGTCCTTGAGTTGAAAAAATTGAGGCCGCAATGGGAAGTTTGAGCTCAACAATACGAAGTAACAAGCGAGGTAGGTAGGATTGTTGCTGATATGGAATTATCTCCCCTTGCGTGTTAGAGAAGCAGATTTTACTTTGACCCAGCATGAGAGCCAGCAACGATCAAGCGCGATATTAGCGAGTCAATCTACTTGCACTTCACCTTTTCAATAATAGATCGAGACAATACGTTATGGCGCATATAAAAAGCCTAATAAACAGTAATATCATCAAAATTTGTTTTACTGATAACAAAGAGAGAAGTGGGCTCACTTTAGCTATGGAGTTTTTGCAGAGATCGTCAGAAATCAGTATGTCTATGATTCAAAGCACAAAAGAACTTCCGTTAAAACAACAGTCATTGGCGGGGCCTCAGTGATTGCTCTACAACTGCCCTACTCGTAGGGTGTCAAAAAGCTCCCTTACCTGCACAGAGCTGCGTAGGTTGATTTGTGTGCACACCTGTATATTGTAAACTCTAGTGCTTGTAGGTAAATTACTATTTTAACAGATACACTGCTTAATTAGTCTGGCCTCCCCTGAAATGGATCTTTACCAACTTAAACGAAATTGCAGAGCAATGCTCACTCACGCATGATGAAAGAAGAGTATGGAATTTTTAATCTGAAATATTTACGGAAGTGATAGCTGTGCAAAAATGGAAAAAAACAGGTTAAATTAACATGCTTAAAAATTTAATGTTGATACTGCATTCATCCTGGGCTCTACAACTTTGTTCTCAAAACATACACTTAGGGTTTGATAAATTTTCACTGTTTTAATCGTAAAAACTGAAAATGCTACAAATGAATAATTGTGGATATTGAAAACAACATTTAGAGTTGTCTCCTCATTTTTCATATGTTACTTGATAATGCTAGGCAGTCAGTTACGTATTGTGTACATGTAAAACAGCAGAGTAAATGGAACAAATTGTTTTAAATTTTAAGGGAGATTGGTCATGTGTGAAACCATCAAATGCTTCATTAACCCTTAATTCAAACAAAAGCATTCATTCCGGTGTCGAATGTTTTTCAACTTTCAACTACAGCAGCTATTGAAATAGAAACTGCTCCAATCAAAATCAGCGACCTGCAATCATGTTGTCATCTCTTGAAAAAAATAATTTAGCTAAAAATACAACACTGGAGGATGAACTACGGAATAGTCTAGAGGCTTACACACTTTATAAAGCAAACATGGACAGTGCTAAGTTTAGAAGGCTGGTTTCCGCTGTGGCAGCAGAGAGAAGGTACGAAATTTTGGCAAAAAGTTTTAGTGCCATCCATTTTGCAGCAGGGATGGGAGAAGCAGAAATGATAGAATGTATGCTGACCTCTGTGAACTTGGATGAAAGATTTAAACTGGTGATGATTCCAAACCTTTATGGAGACACAGCAGTTACTCTTGCTGTCTTCAACGGACATACTCAAACTATCCGAGTCATTCTTGGCAGCGTATACTTAGACCAAAGGTATGATATCTTGACCGCACAAAATGAACATGGCGAATCCGTTCTGCAAGGCGCTGCTGGTAGTGAACATACAGATGTGTTTAAAATCATTGTGGAATGTATAGAAGACAATCGAAAAAGTGATATTTTGATGTTAAAAGACAACTCAGGAAATAATGCAATATCCTTGGCAGCGTATTACGGTGCTGCTGAGACAGTTAGGTATATATTGAACACCATAGAGGTAAAAAGGAAGTTTGAAATGTTAGCATCGAGAAATGATTATGGCCAGTCGGTATTACACAGGGTGGCATGCAGCGGTCACACAGATATATTTGATCTCATCAGCAGCGCAGTGTCTGAAGTTGACAAGCTTAAACTGATGATGTCTCAGGATGAAAAAGGACTTACGCCTCTACATATGGCTGTATTGAACGGACGAGCCAACGTAGTACAATACATACATGACCTCTTCCCTTCAGAGTCATGGTACCAACTTCTCCTTGTGCTAGATAATGATGGCAACAATCCTTTAATTGCTGCCTTTAGTAAAAGTCTGTCAAACCTTGCAACGTACATCCTCAACTCTGTTCCTCCTGGGGTTGTTTTTGAGATCCTTTCCACTGTGAATAATAATGGAAGAACCTGCTTGCACACAGCAGCATGCGATGGCCAATCTGAACTGGTGAAACTCACGTTAGACCTGGTTAGCGAAAATGATAGAAATAAAATATTGATGATGCGAGATGGTGATGGTAACAACATCCTGTTTGAAGCCACTTCACAGGGTCATGTAGAAATTGTGCAGATTATTTTAGACACAGTTGATGAAGAATTACGATTTGAAATGATCAACATGCCAAATGTTGTTGGAAGGCGAGGGATTCACTTAGCAGCTGCCTTAGGTTTGGGAAACACTGTCGGCATTCTTTTAAATTCAGTGACAGCGAAACAAGCGTATGTTTTGCTGTCAGCACAAGACGGCGCTGGGAGTACACCATTGATTGAAGCAGTAGACAGCGGTCATATAGAGACTTGCCGTTTGATGTTGAATGCAGCCAATTTCACCAGTGTCTCTGACTTGCTACAGATACAAAACAGTACAGGCTGCACAGCTCTACAGGTAGCTGCCTCTCACGGACAGCTTGAAGCGCTGTCAAATATCTTAAATGACTTTTTGACTGTCGAGCAGATTTCCAAACTTATGTCAATAGAAGGCATCGAGGGCTCAGCTGCTGAGAACTTAATCTACTTGGGCAGACAGCAACGAGCTCATCTTGGGCAAGGTAAACAATCAATTAGGTCTGAGGCTTTTGTAATTTGAGAGAAAAATGACAAAAGTAACTTTTTCATCACAGGTATAGGTAAATTATTTGAAATTGTCTGCACTATGTGAAATTTTTGTAACAAAATAAGTAATCAGCCTCATTTTTTAAAGCTGAATAGCCTACGAATCACCTTACAGAGAAAGGCGAACAATCAGCAGAGCTTTATTTTACTGATTTCTACACAGTTGCGCTAGTATTAGCTACAATCGATGCACAGTTAAGAAATGCTTCCTGTTTTATAAATGGCGTATTAGTCAAATATGGCAAGTTGCTGGAGTATGGATAAAACTTGGACACGACATGTTACATGATGTGCTTTTCCTGCCAGGAAACTCTTATGACTTGTCAGGTTGGAGTGTTTCCACAACTACTAAAAAACTAGGACATGCATGGCTGGGGTTTAAAACCACGTGTATGGCCTTAGTGCAGCGCCATCTTGTCTAGCGGCCCACTCATAAACCATAACTCCATTCTTTTAAAAAATTCACATCAATGAAAACTAATCATATAAAACAAAAACACCAAAATTATCATAATTGTCAAATATAGTCTTGTGTCTATATAAGATTGGTTTTTATCAAACTGTTACCTACAGGATATGTTGCTGCCGGGCAGCAGGATGCCTCCACTGCAGATGAAGCAGCGTCATACAAACTAGTACAGCCGGAGGAGGGTTCTACAGCCACCCTTGGCTCAGATCTCCAAAGCGTTGCCAACCTGGAAAGTAATGAATCTCTTCATCTTCACTCTGACTCTGAAGGTTTGCAATGATGCTCTTTTTTGGTTTTGCAATGAACCTTGGTTTTACTCATCACAATTATTTTTAAAACGAAGCTCCTGTGATGTTCAAAACAGCTGGGATAGAGATAACACCAAACTTTACCGTTTTTTATGTCCCAAATGATTTTAAAAACAATTATGTTGTTTTTATTATTATGGATGTGCTAGAAATATTTTGCTGTTAAAGCTGGCTGCCAACCAAAATCAACAGGAACACAGCTGATCCTACAAGACGCACAAGTCAACTGCGGAGAGTGGAATAAAACAAAAATCGCTGAAATCAATCAGTTTACGGAACTGGAAACACAAGCTACCGGACAAGAACCACACGCTAGCAAACAGTTTACAAATAATATCATACACTTTGTTGATCAACAAGTAGAACCAGCTATCAACAGCCAGAGTAAAGGTGAATATAGATTAATGGTAGCTAATGCATTTTTAATAAATATATAATAACATGTTAGTCAGCGTTACATCACAAAGACCTAGTTCTTGTATCATTGCAGAGGTTATTGAAAGGTCAACCATTGAAGAACAATATATTAATAGAATAAAAGAATTGGAAGCTGAGCTGGCAGAGATGAAATTGGAAAATGATCGACTTAAATCTGGTTTGTGAATTATTTCTGTAATTGTCTTACCTCACTAGTAGTATTGCACGTATTCAGGCTGCATAAGCTAGCTCTCTACTATTTACATTTTGTGACATCACATTTTTCAATATTGAAAAATTGTTCTCCCATTTTTTGTAGAACTTCAGTCTCGGGATGAGCAGTCAGCGCATGAGAAAGACTGCTGCCAATAAATCAAAGAGAGCTTAAATATTAGAAGTATTTGTGCGCTGACTGAGCATCCTCATTTTGTGCTGCCACAACTTATTAACAACAGCAACGAGTTGATCAAATTGGATTTAGCACCACTCTACCCAAACACGCTACACGCGTGATTAAACATTTTATAAACAATTTGTTTCTCACTACAATATGTATATATATGAATGAAAGATAAAAAAAAAACTGTTTTCCCATTCAAAATCAATAGTTGAGCCAACATTACCATTTTATTGAACCTTAATTGTAGAAACTTATAATTTGTTGTTTAAGATTTATGATTTTAATTTTTCTTTTTTTGCTGATTTTCTACTAAAATTAGGCTTGTGCGTTAACTGCCGCAAAAACTATAAAACAGAAATATAACCTTACTAGCTGATTTCAACTTCTATTGCAGCCTGTTTTTATTTTAGATTATAAAAATCTGACAAACTAAACATAAAATACTTCTTCAAATATAATATGTTTTGCATGTAAACAGCTTTTATCTTTTTTGAGAGTTTTCTTCTTTTTGTGTACCAATCAATTTAATGAGTTGCTTTTTCTACAGTTTGGATTTATCAGCCTTAGAAAAATGGAGAATAAATCAGGCTCTGTCAATTGGCTTGCATAGCTGTATGAAAAAGTTTTGTACTTGAAAACATTTCGTGTAACTAGCACCTTCATAAGCTACAAAAGATGATTGTTCTAAAATGGTAATGGCTGCTACCAAAACCGCATATTTACATATAGACCCCAGATTTATTTTCTATCATCCGTTGGCTTTTTATTTATTGAATATGCGCAGATGTTCAGCATTTAACTGCCATAACCACACGGGACAAGGTTCTTTGCTTCAGATTGGCAAAAAGCATTCCTTTTGGCTTTACCTCAAATAAAGTTGTTGTTATTATTATTATTATCATTATTTGCATGCAAAGTTAGTATTTTTGAAGAATTGCATGCAAGAATTCTGGCTCATTCAAATTTATTAATATCATTATCTTTCATTAGAAGCTACAAATAAACAAATCAACTGTATACTGTGGTATCTAAGCAACTGTCGGATAAAATGGCAGCTGCTACAGAGTAGTCATTCTTATGCATATATACGGCTTTTTCTGGTGCCAGCCATAAATGAGTTGATTAGCGTGGACTGGTTTCTTGGATGGGAAAAAGAACGTGTTACCACGCAAAAATGCTAAACACTGTGCTGGAACCGGCATTATTTGAATTCAAGCATAATTTTGCTTGATAGACTGAGATATCTTTTGCATGTAAAAGTAATTTATTTTCTATTTATAACAAAATCAATTCATGGCTTTTTAATAATAATAATAATAATAATAATAATAGTTATCATTATTCATCTTTTAAATTGATGCTGGCAAGTAGTGATCCAATAATCAGTTTTTATCTATCCAACAACAGAATTTGGTTGTCCGGTGGGTTTGGATGGACACTCTTCATATCCTCTCTTGGATGGTGGGTTCTTGCTTTGAGCTGGAGGCATGTAGCTTTTGAGAGAGTACTACAACATACACATTCTCACAGTGATCCAGTTTTAATAATCATTTCCAGATGTCTGTTTAGAAATCATCTCTGCTTTAGAATGAATACAAAATGTTTTCGCACCACGCTTTAGCCGTGGCTACACACACCTACGTTTTGTAGGAATATGACAAAAAAAACGTTTCGTAGCGTCGCTCTGGTGGCTACACACGCAGATGATTGATCACCGCAACTTTACGGAGTGTCCAGTGAGGCAGAGAGGACATAATTATTGAAAACAATCAATGTAATAACTATTATAAATCTAAATTATAATAATTAATTATGATATTTCTTCATAATACTAGATAAATAATTTATTATCTGTGATAAATAATTAGTTTATAAATAATAGTTAGTTGTTTATAAATAAACAGTAACCTTTTTGATAAAAGTACTGTTGGCCAATCAGTAATGACCAGGTCAAGGTTAAATTATAGAAAAGTTCACTGGAGTCATCAAATTTCATCCCTATATTTTACCCAATCTAGAGTAGTTATTTAATAATAATTGTCCAATCACCGAAGCGTCAGGCAAAAAACGTTTTCGTAGACCAACATGTTGGTCTACGAAATTGAGCGTCTTTTTGTAAGAAAAACGTCGCTTGCAAAGAAAAAAAACGCGTTTTTACCGCATACCTACAAAACGTAGGTGTGTGTAGCCACGGCTTTAGATGAATGAATGATGGGTAGAATGTTCAAACACTCAAATGCTTCAAGTATCTATGTCTATTGAAAAAGCAATTATGCTTTTGCTATTTGTCATGTGCACCTGTGGATTGGTAGTAAAGTCTCTAGCCATACAAAGCTGCTGGTGTGGAACGTCATAATAACCCTGCTGTAAACTTTCCACTCTTTTCTTAGTCCACAGGTTGGCAGCAGTCAGCTGGTTGAATGCATTCATGAAGTATTGGCTGGAATTAGAAAGTACGTTGATTGTTTAATAAATAAACCAAATATGAGTAGAATTTTTATTACAGTAATTAATTATCTTGTGTTATCAGCTTACATTTAGGTTAACATCGTAAGATTGGTTACATTGAAAAAATTGTAAAAAGAGTAAAAAACACAGAAATTCATTTGTTTTTCCAGTTTTATAGCGATAAAAACTTCACTACAAATGCCTATTCACATATATCACTCAATATAATTAGAAATCAAACACTCAAAAAATTGAATGATTATGAAACAAGGAGCAGCAATGATGGTCAGCTGAGATTACATAATACACCTGTTGATCTTTCCTTCATACTGCAGATTGTATCTGATGAACCTGCGAGCACTTGTCATGTCACCAAACTTGGCCCATCCCGGTACACTATAGCAGTAGTCCAATTCTGAGGCTGGGTAATAAGACAGGAAAGCGTTACACATCTCTGAGGTTGAAGGTAATCCACCCTTAAAAGTATGCAAGTCAGTGTGAAGAACACAAGCTATGGCGGTTACAACAGGCATGGAATGGAGATGCAAAATAGAACTTTGCTTACAAATGTCATGTTCACTCTGTCTTCTGTGTTGTGATGACATTGTATCAACATTTCATCTCCCTAAAATTTAAGATAATTGTAAGCTATCTTCTTATTGATATGTGCAGTTGTCTGAGCTTGCTGTAATTGTGGTTACAGCGTTACAGCCCTTACAGCGTTTACAAGCCAGCTTTCACCTTACTAGACAAACATTGATTTACATTGGCAGAATCAATACTCTAGAATTCACAAAAAAGACTATTTGAGGTAAAGCCAATAAATAGAGAAAAAAAAACGATAGATTTGGAAGGAAACTAGAACTGCATGCAGAGAAAAAATGATGAAACTTACAGGTTTGACAACAATCGGAGTCTCAAAAGTCTTGTATTGCTGGTAGTTGAAGTCATAATGTCTGTCTTCATCAATTATATCAAGTTCTTTACCATTTCTGAAATGTCTGGCTATGATTTGAGTGGCTGACAGATGTGCATGCAGAAAGGAACCAAATATTTTCAAGTCAGTCTTCAAGTTCTACAATGACATCCGATGTAGTTTACTCTAAGATTTCTATTTGGTCAACCTTGACCTCTAATCAACCCTTGACTAAAGTTGTGTTTCTTTAGCTTTGATGTTACAAATTAATCTTGACCTTCAGATCTAACTAATTTTAGATACTAGGTTTAGTTAACTATTAATAAAATTAATCTCAATCTTTGATCTTATCAATCTAGAATTGTGATTTTGATCATACTTTTAGATAAACAAGCCTTACCTTCTGTGTACAGGTGTTTGTGCAAAATCCAGAGCTGGTAAAGTCCTTGACTTTGGGGGGTATGGCAATTCCATGGACGGCACCAACTCCCAAAATTCCAGCATCGTATTTTCTCAGGGTAGGAGTCAAAGTCAACCTAAAACCTAAACACGTCTGCATATAACTCCCTGTGCAGCACATTTACCTGAAGTCACCTGAAGACTCAAGAAACTGAAGTACATATTCCTCAAAGTCTGATTACTTGATAAAATGGTACCTGATTTTATAAGATCTTACCAGAGTTGTCTCTCCTGCCAGATATGAGTTTAGGGTTATCATAGTGCATCTCCATCACCAGGTAATCTGGGGAGTTTTCACCTCCGAGTGGATAACCAGCTTCATCTGGAAAGTACGTCGGCTAGTTGAAAAAAACACAACCCATGAAACGCGAAGAGACAATTTTAATGACTGAGGCAAGATCAAATTAAAATACAAGTGACATACATACCCCTCCACCGACACCCCAGGCTACGATAGCTGTCCTACACTTGAACACATCGGGAGGCATGTTTTGTTGTATCAGACAATCAAACGATGTTTTGTTGTTGTCAAAATGATGCTCTCTGTCTAGCTTGTCGTAGCAACCATAAAGAACAGCGTGGTGCACAATTCCAAGATTCTCTTCTTTAACCATTGGCGCTGCCTGCAACAAAACAAATTGTATTAAAACAATATATAAAAGTTGAGCAAGACACACATTTCATTTAAAATCAACTCCAATAATACCTGAATGGAAAAATTTATATTTTATAAAGTTTTTGGTAACACTTTACTAACTGTTTGTTCAAAACTAAACATGACCAAAAAAAAATAATAATTTGTGAATGGTACCAGAAAATGGTATTAAAAAACAAACACATACCTTAATTAGATGGTGCTTAGCACCTAGTTTTGGTGCCTTCATCAGCTGGCAATGATACATGGTATGATGTGCATTTATCTCCACCTGTTATAAAAAATAAATTAACAAATGCTTTTTCATGTTCAAATAAAAAAACTGGCAGAAATTTTAAAAATAGATCCAATAGGCCTTAAATTTTTTTTGATTATGACACAGAAGGAGTGAGTAAAGAATTATTCATTTACTAGATATAGTTGAAATAAAATTTTACTTACATCATCAACTCTAATGTCGACAGTCACTGCATCGTCTGGCATGACATGATTATTTACGACTTTCCTTCTGAGGTAGACACTTTTAGCTCCTCTATATTCTGGTGTATGGTACGCTATCTGGTCACTACCATCTGGTGACATAGCATAAATTACTCTCATAGTATCTGTCTGCAAATACACAACAGAATGAATAAAAAGTATTTTTTGTTGGAGTTGTGTTCTCTTTCCCTTTATTGTATTGGTCACATGACATTGTACTCACTCCAACAATCATATCTTTATCATCACAAGTGTTGTGTTTCCTGGTGAATCTGATGGTGGTGACACCGTCTACCTCAGAACCAGACAGCAGTTGTACATCCTGGGATTTGTCTTCCACTGGGTATCCATTCCTCTCAGCATATCTGTCCTGTTTGACAAACCAACCAGATGTTTAAGTTTCATTTATGAAAACATTATGATAAAGAACTGTCCTAGAACAATGATATAACAATGATTCATGTCATAGTATAGCTAAAGACAAATCTACCAAAAGAAATAGCCCAGTGAACTGACCTGCAGGTTGGGTTTACCATTAACAACAGATGCAGTTATTATGTCTGCACCAGCCATCCCACCATTGGAACTGAAGCCGATACCAAACCATCCTGTAGTATTGACTCTCGCTAGAATAGTAATGTTACTATCAGTGTACTGCCATTCTATGTAAAACTTCTCCTCTGCATCCAGGTATGCTGACTGAGGCTCACTTAGATCGCCTCCAATTGCCACGCCAACAGATATGAGGAGGACAATTCCCGCTGCCTTCAACATGCTGTCTTCGTGCTTCAGGTTGCTGGAGAGTTGTGAGCCACTTGACAATTCAGTAAAAGTGATGAAGCCACTGGAGGGTATATAGGACAAAACAAGACCTATAAAACAGCCGACATACCAGCCTATCGGTGATAGGACATTATCTCATATTACCACCGGAGATTACTTGGTATGACTAACATCATATGACCAAGGTTATCTCTGACAGCCAATCATATGAGAGATCGCTATCTTACTCGTGCTAAAGAACTTGCGGTAGATTGACTCGTGATCATGTGAAATGGAATTATTTATTAGGATGTTAAGTGGTCAAACCAGTTGCTGAAGAAAAAAATTCACAAAACCATCATCTTCAGGGTAAAGTTACTAGTAAAAGTTGGACAGCTGTTCCCTAAATGTGAAGACTTGTATGTTTACTGTTGATTATTTCATGTTTAACCAGTTGAGTTGGTTGTTATTTGACTCAGCCAAACGAGCTTGTTAGTACAACTAAACTGGGAGCCTCCGACTCTCTGTTAAAAAAAGCACTCATCTATGAGGTTTTTATTTTATCTGCTAAGCTAACATAACACATAATATTAGCAATGGAGTCAGTAATATAAATGGTTTATTTTTGACATGTTTTTCTCCCTTTGGGGTGCAACAGATCCAATGGCAAAGTATGGATCTAAAGCTCTGAGATTATTAGCTATTAGTTTACAGTTTTAGATATGAGAGACTTTCAGACCCAACACAGAGCTCATGAAAGCAAATAGCTTTTGAAGAAAATAATTCTAAAATGAGGGCAATCTCTAATCTGAGAACTGATTGGTTCATTTCTTTCTTTATATCTTTTACATGAATTACTGATTGGCCTCGGTGAATTAGCAGAAGAGCAACAAGTACAGGAACATTGGATAAGGGATAAAAGGATGGGGTTGTTAGAGGTCAGACAACTCCATACTTGCTGCACACCTAAATAGTAAGTGACAAGGCAGTGTAGTAGGAGTTGTTGACTCGATTGTGTAGAGGGGAGGTAACTCTGAGAAGAGTGTGGAATAAAAACAGTGAAGAGTGGGGAGTTTAGAAAGTTGAAACATTGAAAGCAGAAGGGTGAGAGATAGGGTAGGGAAAAATGCCATTTTATATTTGTCTGTGAATTTCTACTACTGCACCAACCCTGCTATCGACTTTTTTTTCGAGACAAGAATTATCATCGTTACAATGAAATTTCTGTGTATTACCCAAAATCACTGTTTCTTATTTTAGGTTTCTTGTATACACGCAATGATGCACACTTGTATCGAAATCGTTAGGAAAAATAAGACCAAATGAAGCTGAACCTTAGAGAGTTGATGACTACAAAAATTATATTTGTTGACAGACAGCGATCGCCAGAAACAAACAAAACAGTCAATGTAGCAGCCATCTTAAATTGTGTGAGTGATACATTACACTAGTGCATAGAGCTCTCTACTTATCCAACCACAGAGTTTGGTTGTCTGGTAGGTTTGGTTGGACACTCTTCATATCCTCTCTTGGCTGGTGGGTTCTTGCTTTCAGCTGGAGGCATGTATTTCCCATCAAGATACTACAAAAATATTTTAACGACTTTTAACAAATCATTTCAGCTGGACCAATCAAATCACTCAATCCGGTTTTACTTTGTAACAAATAGCCAAAATAATGCTTGAAATATGCCGGAAATAACAGTTTTTTTTTAATAAATAAGATGAGTAAATTGATTTAGATATTACCATCTTTTGGACTCCACAACTTTGCTGGAAAGTATTCATGAAGGTTTGAAATTTTTTCATTTCATTTTATCTGACAAAAACGACAGCCCTGTTCATCCAGAACTATGCTGATCTTCCCTACTCTATGCACCTCCATACACAGCTAATGCAATTTCTTTTCAAAATAATCAATGAACGATTCAAATCATACTCAAATTATAGTTCCTACAATTCACCAAAAAACTAGCAACTTTACAAAAACTTTCGACTTTCATATTAACAAAACTCGTCCTATTAAAAGTTACAACTTGAGTCATTCCTATTTGCTGGAATATCGATTTTGGGCTTCAACCAACTAACACAACTTATACACACAAGTAAATACAAGTAAAATAATAATTTAATTATTAACAAACCCCTCCATTGAACATAAAATTTCTCTTGAGACAAGATGCTTGATGCTCCACATCCAAATAACCTCTCTCCAAGTTCTTTACTCGTTCCTTTGTCCACAGGTTAGCGTCTGTAATTTGGTTAAATGCATCTTTGTATTTCTCACTGAAATAAACGTAAAACTCACCATATAATCCGGAAAATGTATGCACATTAACGAAAGTTGGTGTGTGTGTTAGTTTAGCTTTCTCTCTTACCATCTGATAGTTAATCTGTACACCAGATATTGACGCAAGATTGATTGACGCACTTGGGATATCAGGCAAATCAGCTTTAAAAGCTGACAAAACCTGTCATACATATATACCTTTTTAGCTTTCCTTTGAACCGTAAGTTGTTCTTGAAGAACTCTCTGGTGTTGCTGGTGACATTAGAGATGTCGAGCCACCCAGGAAGGGTTAAACAATAATCGAGGTGGGAGGCAGGGTAGTAAAACAAGAATGCATTGCACATCTCTGCTGAGGAGGGTAATCCACCCTGAGAAAAATAAGTTTGTGTGAAAAGAAAATTGAATAACATATTTAGTCTTGACAAAAGAACATAAAAGAAGCTGCTAGAGAAGGTATGGCGACCAATTCATCTCATAGATAATTCTCAAATGGAAGAAATCTTAAATCAGTGAGACTATCATGGTGGACTCTGACTCACAAACTAGTTACTAGTATATTCTACTAGTTGACTTCCGATTACTATGTGATTACTTACGAATGTCATATTTTCTCTATCTTCCGTATTATAGTGACATTGCACCATCATTTCATCCCCCTGCAATGTATAATTGTCATTATTCATCACAATTAGTGTGTCCTCCCTGCAAGGGTTAAATTATTAGTTTCTGTACCTTGATAAATATTTTGAACAAATAATTTTGTTCTTTATTTAAAGCGAATAACAAAAAGAAAATAACAAAAAAAAAACAGCAAGATAAAAAAACTTGAAAAATTATGTATGCCATTAAATCACTGAGCATATTGAGGGACTTTGTTCCAACTAGGCTTTTTGGGATACCGATTATAAAGAGCTAATGGACATGCCAATTTTACCAGCTTTGCCTCTATTCATAAACTGCTAATGAAGCAGCAGAAGAGTGATATACCTTACCGGCTTCATTACTATCGGTCTATCGAGTGCCTTGTATTGCTGGTAGTTGAAGTCATAATGTCTGTCTTCATCAATTATATCAAGTTCTTTACCATTTCTGAAATGTCTGGTTATGACTTGGGTGGTTGCCAAATGTGCATGCAGGAACGAACCAAATATTGTTACATCATTCTTTAAGTTCTAAAATCAAAAATGCAACAAATGTAGTCTATTTTAAAAAACAAATCCTATCTTTAATGAAATTACAGTTTTTTGCAAGATTTACCTGCTGTGTGCAAGAATTTGGACAAAATCCAGAGCTAACAAAGTCTTTAACTTTAGGTGGTACAGCTATACCCATTACTGCTCCTATCTCTAGAATACCTGCATCGTACTTCCTTAGATTGGGAGTGAATGTTAGCCGGAAACCTGCAACAAGAAATGTTCAACCTGTAGCACGGTTAATGAATGCAAACGGCAATAAATGCCATTTAAACTAAGAACTCTTTGATATTTTTTATTTCCCTGAAAAAAATCTGGAACCTTCATTCTATGTGAATCGGGCCAAAAGTTAACACATGAAAATGAAAAGGCTAAAAGGTTCTTTGTTTCAGGTCGATCACGAAAATTATTGAAATAAATTATTCACAGATCTGCTCTCATTACACTACTCATAACACTTTCAAGCTGAGGATTTTCATATTGGTGGAAAATTCAACAAACCAGAGTTGTCTCTCCTGCCAGATATGAGTTTAGGGTTATCATAGTGCATCTCCATCACCAGGTAATCTGGGGAGTTGTCATCTCCGAATGGGTAACCAGCTTCATCCGGGAAATAAGTCGGCTATGTGTAGAAATGAAAATAAATCCCGAACATGCTGTGATATAAAAAGAGAATCCACTTTAAGTACAGGGATGGAAGTAAGTAAGTGGACAATACTAACCCCTCCTCCAATTCCCCATACAACTAACGAAGTTCTACATGCCATCACATCAGGTGGCATATTCATCTGGTCCAGACAATTGTACGCTGTGCTGTTTGCGGCAAAATGATGCTCTCTGTCCAGTTTGTCATGACAACCGTAGACAATTGCATGATGCACCAATCCCAAGTTATCCTGGTTTATCATTGGCTCGACCTAACAGAACAATGTATTTCATTTACACTTTTAAATTTAAAAAAAAAGCATTTGGTAACCAAAAACTTTAAAAAGTCAAACAATCTAGAGCTCACAGATGTTTTTTATTTAACTATTTATATTGTTGGTTTTGTAATTGTTGTATTATATAAAAGGGTCTGCTATCACCTTAATGAGATGGTGCTTAGCTCCTAATTTAGGAGCTCTCTTTATCTGGCAGTGATACATTGTGCCTATGGGCTTTATCTCCACCTGTAAATTATTTATTTGGAATAAAACAACTACTTTGTGATGAATTTATTATAATCAGCTGTCGTTAAACATTCGCTGACAAAACAATATGTCACTCACTTCATCAACTCTAATGTCTACAGTCACTGCATCATCTGGGATCTCAGGATGTTGCATAACTTTCCTTCTGAGGTAGACACTTTTAGCTCCTCTATATTCTGGTGTATGGTATGCTATCTGGTCACTACCATCTGGTGACATAGCATAAATTACTCTCATAGTGTCTGTCTGCAAATACACAACAAAGTGCGTGTAAGTTATTACTTGTTGGAGTTGTGTTCTCTCTCCCTTTATTGTAGTGCTCACATGCCATTGCACTCACTCCAACAATCATATCTTTATCATCACAAGTGTTGTGTTTCCTGGTGAATCTGATGGTGGTGACACCGTCTACTTCAGAACCAGACAGTAGTTGTACATCCTGGGATTTGTCTTCTACCGGGTATCCATTCTTCTCAGCATATCTGTCCTGTTTGAGAAACCAACCAGATGTTTATGTCTTATGTATATAAACTTTATGATAAAGAACTGTCCTAGAACAATGATATAACAATGAGTCATGTCATATTACAGCTAAAGATAGACCTACAAAAAGAAATAGCCCAGTGAACTGACCTGCAGGTTGGGTTTACCATTAACAACAGATGCAGTTATTATGTCTGCACCAGCCATCCCACCATTGGAACTGAAGCCGATACCAAACCATCCTGTAGTATTGACTCTTGCTAGAATAGTAATGTTACTATCAGTGTATTGCCATTCTATGTAAAACTTCTCCTCTGCATCCAGGTATGCTGACTGAGGCTCGCTTGGACTGCTGCCAACTGCAGCACCCAAAGATATGAGAAAGAAGAGTAGCATTTGTTCCCGCATTTGCCCCTGCTGGATGCTTTACTGCCTGCCGTGTTATTGTTAGACTACTGTGTGAAATGACAGAGAGAGACATCTCCTACATAATGACATCACATTTCTCTAAGCTATTGGGTAAGAATAATTATCTATTGATAAGTCAGCATTACGTGAACCCAACACCTGTCCCATCACATGTATTTTAATTTATGTTAGTGTTCCTTTTTGTCACGATTTTTACGTACATAAGTTGTTTGACCAACACAATGATTCACACGAAATGCAAAATGCAGTTTTTAAAAATAACTTAATTTACATATTGCAGGAGATCTTCACCGCCAGCAGAGAACATAACCAAAACTTTGACAAATCACTTTTTGCAGAAAAAACTGGCCTTTACATGACCTTAAACAAATGATTGACAAAAAATTTAGTTAAAAAGAGCGTACACGTTCTGCATAGCTCATTGTAGCCTTAGTGACTTAATAAACCAAAAACAAGGGGTAAGAGTCTAAACCACTTGCTGTAGCGGTATGGTGAAATGCTAGTGCTTGATGCATTCAGAGCTGTATCCTTTTACTACGACTGAAAAATGGAAGTTTGTGGCGCATAATATCACTTTTAGATTCTTCATAAAAAACGCTGATGACATCGCTGAAACACATTCCCACTTAATCTCAAAACAGTATAAAAACAGCATCACTAATAAATATTTATTGATTAATAAATGAAAGACAAAACAAACGCTGCCAAGTTCATAACCACGGTCTAAGCTGTGGTCAATAAAATTGCAAAACGCCCTAGACATTGGGTTATGAATAATAATATAAAGTTTTGTATTATTAAAAGACAAGAAGTGGACAATCAACTTATCTCTGATGATCAGCTCATTAACTCATTAAAAAGCTCTTCTAATTAGCATTTAAAAAATTTATCACATTCTTCAGTCGAGCAACCGAAGGTTAATCACAAAACTGTTAGGATACTTTGATCTATCCAACGACAGAGTTTGGTTGTCCGGTGGGTATAGATGGACACTGTTCATATCCTCTCTTGGCTGGTGGGTTCTTGCTTTGAGCTGGAGGCATGAATCTTTTAAAAGAACCCTACAAAATAGAAAACTTATGACGTGTAATACAATCAGGTAGATCTGCGCCTATTATAATACTCACTATCATGCAAGGAGACGGGTTTAAATTATTATGATTCTGAGATCAAAACTTAAGAGACTCGTATTCTTCGAGAATTTTAACAAAATGTTACAATTTTTCTAGTGACCTACACAAAATACTGCATACCCACCTCTCGATTTGTCGCAAAATCTCTTTTCATGCACACGTCCATGTATGGTACGTCGTAATAACCCTGCTGTAAACTTTGTACTCTTTTCTTAGTCCACAAATTGGCAGCTGTTAGCTGGTCAAATGCCTTTGCAAAATGATTACTGAAATGAAAACAACTAGTCTAGTTAGATAGAGTTGATATTGCTGTCTTGGCTTGAGTCTATATGTGCCAAAAATTTAAGTTCTGGTAAGCACATCCGAATACTAATGATGTAACAGTGTAAAAGTTAGTAATATGTTTATACATTAATTTTTGAATTTTTTTAATATATGGTAAAGCTTCTCTTTTGATAAAACTTGTTTTCTCATTGATGCAGCAGAAAGCAAAAAGACACAAGAAGGTAAAACACTTCTGAACAAGTTTATCCGTGGAAACATGATAATAAATAAAAAAAGGAATACGGACCTCGTTAGCTTTCCTTTAAACTGTAAATTATTTTTAAAGAAATCTCTTGTTCTTGTGTCTTGTGGGGTACCCACCCATCCTGGCAAACTGTAGCAAAAGTCTAGATGTGTAGCTGGGTAGTAGAACAAGAAGGTTGTACACATCTCGGATGTTGACGGTAAGTCCCCCTAGAAATATTCAAGTGAAAAACTACAAGCTGACACAGGCGGTCATAAAACTGGTTGTCCTTCAACAATTTAAAAATGATCCTTGTACTTACAAATGTCATGTTCACTCTGTCTTCTGTGTTGTGATGACATTGCACCATCATTTCATCTCCCTAAAATTTATATCTCAATAGTTACATAACATAAATCTGTTCGGTTGGCCGCGCACGATCTGGGTGCATAAGTATTAACACACATAGACAAGACAGCTGTACAATCACTTTCTATTACCAAACTTCAGGATAAGCATGATTGCTCAATTTTATACAATTTATGAAGATAATTCGCCAATCTTATAAACTTAGCAGAGAAAAAATGGTGAAACTTACAGGTTTAACAACAATCGGAGTCTCAAATGTCTTGTATTGCTGGTAGTTGAAATCATAATGTCGGTCTTCATCGATTATATCAAGTTCTTTACCATTTCTGAAATGTCTGGTTAAAATTTGAGTGGTCGACAGATGTGCATGCAGGAAGGAACCAAATATCTTCAAGTCAGTCTTCAAGTTCTACAATGACAAGAACTGCAGCTGTAAGCCTGGCGACATCGGTCTTCTTTAACTAGATTTCCATAATTGTTTTAATGAACTTTGACTTTGTGCACAATTCAATCTGGGCTTTATAAAACTTAGAAAACAACAAAACCTTACCTTTCGAGTACAAGAATTTGAGCAAAATCCGGCGGTGGTAAAATCCTTGAGTTTAGGTGGTATAGCAACACCATGGACTGCGCCAACTGTCAGAATTCCAGTGTCATATTTTCTCAGAGTAGGAGTGAAAGTCAGCCTGAAACCTACAAATAACATGCGTTACTAAGCTTTCGATAAATACATCAAAACCATTTTTTGTCTACTTTCCTCTCTTTCCCTTAGCTGCTTAAAATGGCCGACAAGTGTCCAGGCATTACCAAGGGTTATTGTAGCTCAGATCCAACTATGCAAAAAAACCCAAAAACAACCCTTTTAATCTTTGCTTGTTTGGCTCTGTCTTTGTGTCAAGTATTACCAGTATTGGCTCATGTTTTCTCATGGCTGAGCTGCCAAGCTGGTTATGATATTAGTGTTTTCCATATAAGGACACATTTCTAAGTCAAACCGGCATTCTAGATTTACCAAATGTAAGCCAAGTAAAACCAAGTTTATTTAACTGGATAAAATTTCTGTCAATTCGAAAAAATTCTGAGCACTAGACTTGTCTGGTTTACCTACCAGAGTTGTCTCTCCTGCCAGATATGAGTTTAGGGTTATCATAGTGCATCTCCATCACCAGGTAATCTGGGGAGTTGTCATCTCCGAATGGGTAACCAGCTTCATCCGGGAAGTACGTCGGCTAAGGGAAAACAAAAACAAGACAATGCTAAAGCTGATAGAAATGAAAAGATAATTATGGTAAGAGTTTAACGAAATTCCTAAATACCAGTAGGATACGTGAATGGTACGTACCCCGCCTCCAACGCCCCAAACAACCATCACAGTTTTACATCCGTATATGTCACGTGGCATATTTTGTTGTACCATACAATCAAAGGAAGTTTTGTTGTTGTCAAAATGATGTTCTCTGTCTAGCTTGTCATAGCAACCGTAAATAACAGCGTGGTGCACAATTCCAAGGTTTTCCTCTTTAATCATTGGCTCAGCCTGAAAAAGCATATCGGGACTGATCCAAACGCTGAGATGAATAAAACAGAAACAAGTACGAAAAATTGAATGGACAGTGAATGCTTTGGTTTTTTCAGTTTCAATGCAAACATGTTTCAACTGTTAATGATGTTCCACTATCAACTGTCTACCAGTTGTAAAAACATGATTTTCTTCTATTTCCTGAATACAATCTGTGGATACAATTGTTTTTTAAATACACACAAATACTACAACTTGTTAATAGATGCAAAGAAAAAAACTTTATTTTAACGAGATAAAAACAAACACATACCTTAATTAGATGGTGTTTAGCCCCTAGTTTTGGTGACCTCATCAGCTGGCAATGATACATGGTATGATGTGCATTTATCTCCACCTGTAATAATAAAATAAGTGAATATTGAGAAATAAGCTTACTATATGTTGTCAGTAATATAAGCAGTAACACTTCATTGTATTCTTTCAAATATTCTGAGCATACGTGAATATTTCTAAAAATGTCACTCATGATATTCAGTCACAGTATCAATTATCTGGTTACAAACGAAATATCATTCCCTTACATCATCAACTCTAATGTCGACAGTCACTGCATCGTCTGGCATGACATGATTATTTACAACTTTCCTTCTGAGGTAGACACTTTTAGCTCCTCTATATTCTGGTGTATGGTACGCTATCTGGTCACTACCATCTGGTGATATAGCATAAATTACTCTCATAGTGTCTGTCTGCAAATACACAACAAAGTGGGTGTAAGTTATTACTTGTCAGAGTTGTGTTCTCTCTCCCTTTATTGTAGTGCTCACATGCCATTGTACTCACTCCAACAATCACATCTTTATCATCACAAGTGTTGTGTTTCCTGGTGAATCTGATGGTGGTGACACCGTCTACTTCAGAACCAGACAGTAGTTGTACATCCTGGGATTTGTCTTCTACCGGGTATCCATTCTTCTCAGCATATCTGTCCTGTTTGACAAACCAACCAGAAGGTTACGTTTTATTTATAAAACACTTTATGGTAGTAAACTGTTCTTGAGCATTACATAATAGTCGATGATGTAATATTACAGCTAAAGACAAACCTACCAAAAGAAATAGCCCAGTGAACTGACCTGCAGGTTGGGTTTACCATTAACAACAGATGCAGTTATTATGTCTGCACCAGCCATCCCACCATTGGAACTGAAGCCGATACCAAACCATCCTGTAGTATTGACTCTCGCTAGAATAGTAATGTTACTATCAGTGTACTGCCATTCTATGTAAAACTTCTCCTCTGTGTCCAGGTATGCTGACTGAGGCTCACTTGGACTGCTGCCAACTGCAGCACCCAAAACCAGTAATAAAATAATATATACAAAAATTTGCATATTAACCTCTAGAGTCTACCAGCTAAAGACTTTACACGTTGAAGCCTATGTGCTGACATAGACTCTTTAATGTGCCTTGAGACATATTCCACTTTATATAGTCTTACCAATCTCTAACGTACTGTCTTATCAAAGTCAGGTGGCTCACCATCACCTGACTGTTACCTCACCTGGCGATATTAATACCGTTATCTGCTTTGTGACTGGTGATGATGCAATTTTAAGTCTGCCATCACCAAAACACAATTACTGCTGCGCAAACATTGCATTATTGCCTGCTGATAAACAGCTTCTTCCATTATGGGATGTTAAGAATGGTCAAATTTTGCAATTATCAACAGCTACGAACCACCATACTGTTCAGTCTGCGTTTGCTCCCGCCATCATACCAATTCAATGGTGGCCTGTGAATGATAATACGCTGCTAAGCCTTGACGTGACAGAGATTATGAGCCCATGACTGAACTATAGATATGCATCCTAGAAAAATATTCAAGTTGATAATCACTTTTTGCCACCCAAAGAAGCTCACAGTAGTTCTAACAGATAACAAACTTTAATGTAACAATCATCTTGACAGTTTAGTCCAGGGATGCCCCAACTGCGTCCCTTTGCCTCATTTTTGGAGTCCCTTCATCTTGTCTCAAATTTTGCGCCCGAACAAAAGTCTTTTATTGTCCCAGCATTCAGCTAAGGTAACCAATAAATTGTTTTTGCACAGAACATAGCCACCCCCCCCCCCCCATACCACCAAACATTCCGGTTAGTATGTCATCTAAATATTAAACTGCTTTTCGATGGTGATATGAAAGTCATGGAAGCATGACTCACTAACAAACATATCAGGCAGCTGCTGGCCAGAGCCATCTCACAAAGAGATGGTCCTTGGAAGAGAAAAAGGCACAGCTAAATGTGTTTCACCAACAGTTATTTACATAGGAAAATATATCTCATGTATCATTCATTTTCTTTGTAGTTTACAGATATAATTTTTTTAATCCTGATTTTTTGTATTCCAACAGTGGATGACTTTATAAATTGTTAGATTGTTAACAGTTAAGCCCTAGTCACACGAAAGCGAAAGTCTGACGAAACTGTAAACAAAACTATTTTTTCAGGCCCAGCGAACTCGTTGCTCAGCAAACCAAGCGAATATTGTAATGGAATTGCACGGAGTAGCCTCTCATCATCAGCCGGTGCTACACCTATACATATATATATCTACTCAAGACTATACTAGTGGCTATGCTTGGATGCTCTCAGGGTACAGATGTACTGCCACTCTACTAAGCAAGCTCAGGAAGGACTCTCCCTCCTCTAGTGACACTTTATTTACATCTCTATTACCTTATGACTCATTATTTAGTTGCCAGCTTGTTATTGCTTTTGTGCCTCGCTGGGGGCATTTCGATCTTATCCAATCATATATTTATACGTTTGCTTGATTTGTTAACTTGTATAAATAGACTTGCATATAGCCCAGCAGCTCAGTTCTTGGTTAGCGCTTGGAGAAGACGCTTGGATACACAGAGACTCAGGAAAGACTAGCCTTGCCCATATTCATTACCATTTGTTCTGTACTTGTGCAAGTTAGCATATTGTTGACGTATTGTTTTGTAAAAGTAGCAATAAAATCATTGTTACCACTAACATTGTGAGATCTGTGTGGCCGGTTGCCCTATACACAGTTGTGCCTGCTCTAGTAGCAGCATCCAATTCTATCCCGTATCAGGATAGACCAAACAGCTTTGTCATTTCTGTTGACACGCTACCACGGAAAGCAGAAATAAGTCAGCCTAAATAAGCACTCTTGCAAGTACCAGTAACAGTGATCTCACATACCGGGGAAAACCGTTACAGTATTTCTGTTTTGTCATGATCAAGCAATGCTAGGTTTGGGAAAATCGTTGGTGACGATGCTTGCACATGAATGGACCAAATAAGCTCATTAATTGGTTTATTTTCTACGTGCCGTTATTGGCTGGTCTCTAATGTCAGGGCCATTCGCAACAAACACATGGTTTCCATAGTAGCACATTTGTTTTTGAAAAAATAATTATCCCTTTTATTATATTCATACTGAGTTTTAGATAAATGAAAGACAACAATAATAAATTAGAATTAAACAAATGGAATAGTAATGGCTGGTCAAACTTGACTATTTATTAAAGCAATCTAATCCCAACCTTGCTTCAATTGACTTCCATGCTTTTGCATCATGCAATAAAGTATGAGTAGGCTCGCGCACAAAGCACAGTGTGCTGTCATTGGATGAAACTGAGTGATCGCTAGGCGTAACGAATCAATTATAGTTGTCGTGTGACTGGCCTAAGGAAACTTTCATTTCCTGTACTTCAGCGACCACCTAGTTTCGTTATCATCCTCGTGCGACCTGGGCATTAAAGTGTACATTTAATAAATAAACTATATGTACAGCCAAAATATCATGTTGCTTATCAAAATCACATTTTATGCATAAAAATAAAAACATTGAAAGAATATTAATAATAATAATGTGAGAGATTTGAGTGATAAGTCCAGCCCCACCCCAAAACCCCCACCCATTGCCCCTCAATAGCTAGAGACAACCCCTGAGCCTTTTCCCTCCGCATCTGTGCAAGTTCCCTCACCAACGAATCAATTATAGTTGTCGTGTGACTGGCCTAAGGAAACTTTCATTTCCTGTACTTCAGCGACCACCTAGTTTTGTTATCATCCTCATGTGACCAGGGCATTAAAGTGTACAATTAATAAATAAACTATACGTACAGCCAAAATATCATGTTGCTTATCAAAATCACATTTTATGCATAAAAATAAAAACATTGAAAGGATATTAATAATAATAATGTGAGAGATTTGAGTGATAAGTCCAGCCCCACCCCAAAACCCCCACCCATTGCCCCTCAATAGCTAGAGACAACCCCTGAGCCTTTTCCCTCCGCATCTGTGCAAGTTCCCTCACCAATTGATAATAGCCAATGACCCCGACCCTGTATAGACCCTGTATAGACACTATATAACACATATAACCTACCCCGAGTCTACCCCGGGTCAGCTACCCCGGGCCAGTATCCACAAAGGTTGGTATAGTTAGCCTAAGGCCTATGGGCTCGGATGCCCACCTCAGAAAGTAAATGAGTGGAGTGCTGTAGCCTGGAGAACAGACTAAGAAGTAGATGTCCTAATAAGGAGTGGAAAACTTCCAAGCCAAGAGAGAGAGCGGGAAAAGTAGCCCAGCACACTTTACCATGTGCTCGCTGTTGTGATTGGATTGCCTTGTTTACTAAATATATATTATCTGTTTTGATTGGTATATTATTCATATTGCATTTTGTGATTGGTTCACCCTAATAAGGGGGTGACCTTTCCTCTGATTCTCCTATAAAAGGAGCTTTCTCTGTGTATGGCAAGAAAAGTCTTAATGATCTTGTGAAGTATTCTACCTTGTATTGCTAAATGGATTGGATTAAATAAATTTTTATTTATAGAAACTCTGTTACTGTGTGTCTGGGTCGAGGACCCCATGATGTTGGTAACGTCGATTCGGAGTGGACTCCGAATTAGTGAAGAAGTTTAGGAGTGATACCGTTGTGTCAGAAGTAGAAGATGCAAAACTACAACAATAACATAGGTCGAGAATACTTTTAATGTATCTTGATCAGTTGTAATGTTTGAACTCGTCCCTTCTCAGCAAAGAGTTTGGACATTCCTGGTCTAGTCTACAAGTGGGATTCGAAGCTATTTTTAATGAGGCAGTTTAAAACAAATGGTTCAAGTAATAAAGTCTTAAAGTTATTTTACTCCACAAACATTTAATCAATTGTGTGTTACAGGTTCCACATGGCTTACACTTCTGTCTAATAACAGCTAAGAGTGGCTGGGAAAATGCAATATGAGTGTGTTGATAGACTCATCCTCTTAGACCTTTCTTGATTAATTGATTTCATGTTCATGCTTTCTTTTCACAATGATTCTCATTCATTTTTTCACAGGCTGCTTTTTATTACTAAACCCAGAACATCTTCAAAAGCTGACAAAACTTTTCACCCCAGGCAGTGGCACATTGCTAAATGATCCAACAGTACTTTTTAAACTATGTTATGACGTCTTATGATATTAGTTATATTTATAAAAAAAATGATGGTTTTAGTAATTGCTTTTTACTGCTTATTGTTGATCATTTAAGATTGTCTCATATCAGACATCAGAATGCTATATGATCAACAACAAAAAATAGCAGCGGCATATGACAAATGCTTGTCAAACTTTCACATCCACAAAACTGCATCCAAGTTTTTCGTGAGCACTTTTGTAATAAATGGACACCCTCAATCCTTACCTGAACAGCTTGAAAAGTTCTTTATTATGGAAGCACAGAAAGAAGTGGTACAGTAAATGAAATGGTTTTACAGCAGAAACAATGCAGTGAATAAGTTGATCTTGGAGAAGAAATGATGCATGGAATAAAAATGTACATACATATAATAGTTAGGCAATAAACTAAACAAAATCATTCAGTGATAAAATCTGAGGCGTCAAATCTTTGTCTTACTCCACAAATTGTACGTACAGTAGCGCTGCAAGTCAGTTTATTAATACACAAAGATTAACTAGTGAAACAAATATAATGTATATTCTGAATATATAAAATCAGCTGTAAAATATTGCATTGTACGCTCATCTTGAAGATTATCCTCTGCTCGTGACCTGACTGAGTCGTAGTTTAATACTAAAGCGTACTTACACCCCCATCTCTGAGTGCTCCAATCAAACACATAAACTACTGATAATCTGGAAAAAAAAGCTACTTGAAAAATTAAATGATAAGAAAAAGTCTTCCACATTGTTTGCTGCCAACTAACTGCAGATGAACATTTAATTCAAATAAAGTCAGCCTAAAGATAAGCTTTCATTGTGCATAAACCAAAAGGACAAAAGTGCACAGATTGCACTTTGTATACAAAGTCAAAAGGTTCGGCGGAACATCTTTTAACCGTAAGAGGTGTTGGAGTTGTCCAATCGCACCTGAAATTGTAAAATACATTATATGAAAATTTTTGTTGCCTGTGGTTATACACTCCAAGTATCATGAAGAAAAATATGGATGTGAGCAAGTAATGTAAGTATGAAAAAAACACAGAATGTATTTTTTTATGCTTATTATCTTCAATTACAAAAAAATGAACTTCATTTTTTTACAATTAACTATTGATAATTATCAGAGGTTGGAAGATGATAGAAAATTGAACTGTTGATATGCTGAAATTGTGAAAAGTAATAAAAAATTTAGGATATGTTAATAGGCTATAATTTTAAACCTCTGAAAATGAACGTCAGTAGATAATTGCAAATGAATGAAAGTACTCCTCACATTTTTCCCTGACCCAGCCGGTTACTAGAGTGACGCTGTAAGTAGTAAAAAAGACATACATCGTACAAGTGCTGTATTATAAAAACAATATAAATGTTGTACTCACCAGCCACAGTGTCCTGCGAATGAAGCATAAAGGGGTAACAAAAGTTCCTCACCAACGGCAGTTGGCATTGTTCCATTAGTCCAAATACCAGACTTGGTACCACAAGACTTTTGAGGGGGGCATGTATTACGAATCATGTTTCCAGCTCCATCAGAAATTCTGGATATAAGTTTTTGTTAAATAAGCATTGTGGCCTTCAAACACATGTACACATTATTGTCAGTAAATGTTGGGGTTCGAGATCATTGAGTGCTCAATAATCTTTTACCTGAACCATTGAGCTCCTTCATCAAACAACGATGAATCACAATTGAACCTCCCGTTGTCAGGTTTTATGGGATATCCGCTGATATCTTGTCTCCAAGGCTCAGTCAGATGAATGACAGTGTTAGCAATGCATGGGTTAACTGTAAATATACATATAGGTAGATCTGCTCCTATTATACTACTCATATGGGGCATAACAACCGCAACTATTCCTGGTTTAAAATTGGCTGGGAAATAGATTGCAGTCAGCTTAAACCAGAACTGTGTTTGTTTGTTTTGTAAGTAAGAATTTAAAGCTTGTAATAGTATAAAAACCTGACAAATTTTGTTTTTTGCTCAAAAGTTATCTTCTCACAAACAAGGGTACACAAATATTAAATGATTAAGATTTTTCAGAGTAATAAACGTACTCTTTTTTAATTGATTTTGGTTTTCCAGAAAAAAATTTCAGAATAATGTTCATTTTAACCACACCTTATGACAAAAATATTGTCTGTTTATTGAAATCTTGTTTCTAGGTAATGTTTCCAAATTATGTTTTTTTTATAAAAAAAATTAGGCTCTTTTTTTGAATATTTATAATAACTCTATCATTAATGTTACTAGTTGAAGAATACATAAAATAATGTACAGCTGGGATGTTTATTGCAAAGAGATAGTGATAAACAAAAACTTTTTGTGTGTCTGTGTCATAAAGTCTTGATGACGCAAGTAGTAATGTAGGAGCGGATCTCAGTAAAAGAAAGAGCTGCCAATATACCCCAAAAATTGGTTGATGGTTAGATTTGTTGGATTGTTTACAGACCTGCCAAAAATGTATTTGTTAGCTTTTAAATGATTTCTGTTAGTATAATATGTATATGCATAAGAAAACAGATTTGCTACCATGTAACATTGTTGCTTTTTTGGCATGAATATTTTTACAGACTTGTTACAGTATAATATTTATATAGGTATGTATGTATGTTTGGTAATGTAAATTATAGTTGACATTTGCACAGAACTGTAAGATATTTATTGGTTTGTTATTTGATTATGCTGGTGGTTTCCCTTCTGATATAGTTCATGATTGACATTGGCCCTTTGATGTTTACTCCTGTTTTGGTAGTGGGTTTGATTAAAATGGTAATAGCAAGCTTAATAAAATATGTAATAGTAGTGTAAGAAGCCTAAGTAAAATGGGTAATGTTTATAATAGAATGTAAATAATAGTGGCATATAATGAACAAGCGTTGACTAAATAACATATTTGTGTGTTAGTAAAAAGTTTGTGCACAATTTTACTACTCAGCGCATTGTTAGTTGTAGTAGACTTTTACTGTGACGTGGATGATAATAGTGTTTTCTTATAGATTCCCTTAGCAGTTCCATCTTTTTTATATCTAAAACAAAAAAAATACTTGATAACCAAAGTATTGCAGCTAAATTGAGATGATAGGTTACAATATATGGAAAAAATAAATCTCTCACCGAGTTGTGTTGGTTGTCTTGAACTCCTTGATCACAATTCTTGTCTTGTAGTTTAGGTCCTTCCAAATTAGTAAAAGCGACATTTCCTGCTGAAATCAATCACATCCTACTCCCGAGAAGTTCATCTGCTGCAAAATAGTTCAACTTTTTAGACTCGGCGGCTTTGTTGCTGATGTTTTGCGCTGCTTCCATCACTTGCATCGATGTGAATGTGACCATGTCGTGTCGAAGATTTCCCAATATACTAAACTCTTGATTCCGCAAAAGGATAACTCCTGTTGGAATGCTTTTTATGTCAGCAGCATGTTTGTTGTGTATGTACCAAGTCCCCATCATCAATCAATCAATCATATTACAACATCTGCAGCTCACTAGTAGTGCGTTTATCACCATTTCTCCATTGGGTAAAGGTGAATGATAAACTGTTTGGGGAAATTCAAAACTAATTACACTACCTGCTGAAAATTAAGACAGAACAACTGAGAAGGTGTTTTCCGTTTTATTAACCTAATTACGTTTAGCGTTTTCAGAGATTATAGTAGCAGGAAATCTGATTGGTTGAAAGATCAGTTGCTTTCTCTAATCGATACCCGTGAAAATTATCCTGCCTTGATACATTGAGTTGCAATGGTCCTAACTTGTCAGTTTCTTTTTTATTCATGATAGATCTGACTAGACGTCTGATACCAAATGTTTCGATATTGTCATGGGTAATGGACAAGTTTTTATAGACATCCTCGACTTGCGCTTCAAAGTAAATTATCTCCAACAGCGATGGTGTTGGATTTAAATGAGGTGTTTGAAACCTTCTAATAACTTTTTTCCATTTATTTGACAAGAGTTTAGCATACAGGCATCAATTTTTTCCAACCAAGAAAGGTTCAGATTAGAAGGATCTTTTAAAGCAAACACAAAGTAAAGTGTTTTACTTTTACCGTAATTCCATGGTTTTGGTCTAAGTTTTCTTGAAATTTCCTTGGTATAAAGTGACTCAGACAGAGTGTTTTCTTTCTCATAGGAATATGATTCGAATTTCGGTAGTTTAATAGTTCTGATGTTATCATCTTTATACATCGTATTGAGCGAAAAGTCGAACTAGAAGCAAATCAAAAAAACTAAATAATAGTAGAGTTTTGAATTGATGAATTTAGCAATGTAAAAAAATACCATCCAAAATAAAAACTAGCAAAGTACTATTAATAATAAATAATTAAAACCCTGAAGATAACTCTCTGACACTTCACAGCAAAACTAGTTGATTTTTTACTAATAAGTGTTAAATAATTATTTGTTAATTCTCACCTTATTGCTGAGAGTTCTCCTAGTTGTTGTGGTAGACGCTGTGTAGATGCTGTTCCTCCAGATGATGTTGGTGAAGTGAATGATTTCTGTGTAAGAATAGTGGTTCTTATATGGTCAAAATTGCACGGATTGACCCAATCAGAAATCCTACTTGTCTGAAAGAATGCTGTTTACTTTGCTCAAAAATCCCCTTATAATATATAAGGATTTTCACACAAAAAACTTTTTTCCTTGCACAAAAATCCTTTTATATATGATAATGGGATTGCTAAAAATAAATTTTTCTTTGCATGAAAAAACAAGTTTCTTCACTCGAAAAATCTCTTTAATACATAACAGGATTTTTGCACAAAAAATTTCTTTCTTTGTTCAAAATTCTTTGTAATGTGTTTCTTTGCATGAGAATCTCTGTATAGTATATTAGAGTTCTTGCAGTTTTTTCACGTTTTTGGGAAAAAATCTTTTCATGTTATAAAAAAATTTTTTTCGCACAAAAAACAACTTTCTTACCACGAAAAAAACCCATTTTTTGCATGAGAATTTCTTTGTAACATATAGGCATTTCTTCTCCCGAGGTCATTTAGTGCAACTTTAGCTATTTAAGAGCCGCTATTTTTACCCAGATAGCATTGAACCTAACAACAGCGACTGATTAAAAAACATTTACTACTACAACTACTGGGAGGACTTTCAGCATTAAGGTAAGAAATAATAAATAATTATTTAACACTAGTTCAAAAGCTCACCTACTTGCAATCTAAAAAGATGTGCTCATAAACCTATCTGGTTTGCTCTCAAAACCACTTAATCTTAGTTGTTGACAAAATTACCTTTTGGTCCGTAAAATTTTTCATACCAAGAAACAACAATGTAACATGTTAGCAGATCTGTTCTCTTATGTATATGCATATTATACCAACGAAAATCATCACAAAATTACATACAGATTACATACAGATTACATCTGTATGGCTAATTAACAAAACCATTTTTGAAAGTTCTGTATACAGTCCAACAAATCTAACAATCAACAAATCGTTTTGGGTATGTTGGCAGATCTTTTTTTACCGAGATCTGCTCCTACATTACTACTTAGAAATATTAAGCATATCAACTGACAAACAAGTCACATGATAAACTTCATGAATATCATTGACAGACTGGAACAGGTGTCCTGGTTTTATTTGGCAATCAGTAAGATGTTAAACTGCTGCCAGGTGCTATTTGGGAGTTAGGTAAGCAGTTATATTATACCGATACCCCGACAGCATATGAGGTAAAAGTAAGCAAGGAATGTAGTAGTTGTCTGCAGTTGGTAGTGTTCTATACTCTATTACTGAAATGCATAGCAATATTGTAGTGGATTTTGGGGGCGTAAAATCACTAGCTGAAGTCGGTAGCAATACGACAAGTATGCTGCCAACAGTTGTCTTTATCCTCGAGACAACAACAGGTCGGTACTACACCGAAAGAGGTGTGAAGGAGTATGCTCAACTCCACAACTACTAAAGAGTCCAGACGCATAATTCTGTGCCTTTGAGTAAATATGCATTTATTCCATCAGAATACGGGTAAGTAAAAGCCCGATGCAACATGATTTGTTATAACAGAAGTACTGCCCTTTCTAGGCAGTCGACAGGAAGTAACGGGAAATGGTATGAGTAAGCAGCCAATAGTATAAGAGTAATATAGAATGCAAAAATAATCAGGCAGATGTAAATAGTAAGCAAATTGCATGGATTATATTGGGCTAAATAGATATGGCGCCCAGAAGTAGCAGGCGGAGTCACAAGTCAGTGGACTGATCACAGTCCAGTCCTCATCCTGTCATTGGTTTTTAGTCTTTCTTAGTCTTTTCCTTTTGTCTTTCATCAGGGTTACGGGTGGTTAGCTTCTGGATATGGCCTTCTCCTTCCCTCAGGCTACTTTCTAACTCTCAGCCTATGCTGACTCATTTTCTGCCGGCCCTACATGGTTCATGCAGGGTCGGTACTGACTCATACAGGGTCGGTATTGACTCATGCGCAGGGTTGGTACTTGCGGTATCGGTTATTCTAAGCATTCTGGTCATCTAATAGCTATAGTAAAGATGCCAGAATGTGTGTGTAGCGTGTGCGCAGATGTTAATGACATTAAAATGCATACCAATATCCAAATAGAAAAGCCTACAATTTTGTAGTGTTTAAAAAACCTTCTGCTGATACTTACATTTACAAACAGGAGGGGGCGTCCACGTTTTATTTGACAAGCAAGTTGAATTGGGTGATCCAACAGAGAGTTCATACCCTTGTACGCAGCCATAAGTGACAACTTCTCCTACTGTATAAGGTCCCCCCAGACTTGTTAGCACAGTGAAGTTTGTTCTAGGAGGTGGAGGGCATTCTTTTACTTTAAATACCAAACCAATTTATGTTAAAAACTTTTAATCAATCTAAAAATAAAACAGCCTTTACAAAAAATAAATCAAAATTTTACCTCACTGAAAATTTGTATTCACTTGAGTTGCTGAGCAAAAAATGCTTTAGAAAGACTTTTTTTTTTAAATCTCCTATTGTAAAATTTAAAGGATGTTTCTCCGAGTGATGGCTACTCAAATTATGCCATGATCATTGTTATATTATTTTGTTACTCTGCTATATCCTGTTTTCTGCAAAGTAATTTTGGATTAAGAACTTTCCAGTTACTTGCAATATAACTCCAATGAACCAAACTTTTCAAAACCACGTTGATGACATTACATTACAGTTAATCAGTGCCATTATCATATGGCTTTACCTTACATTGTGATTGAGAAGTATTTTATACTAATTAAAAAATAGCGAGATTGCAAGAATCAATCCCTGCAATCCTACAACCATCTACTCATCATCATTTTTTCATTAGCACTCACATCTACAGGGTGAAGAAGATGACCATGTTTGGTCCGGCAAACAGGTTAGTTCTACGCTGCTTCCATTTGCTGACTCATAATCACTAGAGCATTCAAACTTGACTACCATGCCCACTCGAAATGATGGAGAGACAGAAGTAGGTATTGTATTGTCTGGTTGTGGAGGAAATGGGCACACCTTCTCTTTTACATATAAAAATAAACACATTTTTCTTTTAAACATTTAAATTAGTGTGTGGATACATACTCTTATAGAATTTCTTTAAAAGGAGTGAAAGACATGCCTTTAACCATCGATGTTAGCGATGCAAAAATAATTTATAACTTCAACAAGCATTTAGCATTTCTGTTGTGTTTGTTGTGGTGTGGATGCCCAGAAAAGATCCTCCAAGTATGTATAAAGCCATTTTAACATGAACCACCAAAAATTAAGGAAAAAACAAGTCAAATTAAAATTTGCACCAAAATGGTGCAAAAATGAAGTATTTTAGTTTGTAAATAAAGGAAAGTTTTGAAAAAGGACCAAAATCAACTTTTAGTTAATGGTAGCAAAAATTGCGAAAGGTTTGAAATAAATCTTTCTAAAGTACAAACTTTTTTGTGAGAGAAGTTTTAAATGTTTTTATAATTATTTTTATGCTGTTTTTGGCTAAAGAGCTTATAAATATACCATCCACCAAGCGAAAAGAAATTATTTGCACATACTTGGTAATATTCGCTGACAGACTTGTCATTAATATTTTAATGATGAAACTATCTAAGGCTGTCTAATGGCAGCATCAGGTAGTGCAAAACAGTATAATGTACAGACAATGGCTAAACATACCTTGACAAACAGGAAGTCTTCCCCAGGTTTTGTTTATTGAACAATTTATATCCAATGTCCCATCTGTTAGTTCATAACCGTCTATACAAGAGTATACCACAGCATCTCCTACTGTATAGGGAGGGTCAGGGGCAGATAATATTTTAGAAAAAGGTGGTGATGGGAGAGAAGGACACTCCTTTGCTATAAATAAATAAATAAAGTCATTGATAAAGGCCCATTATGCAAATTGACAACTGTTTTTTAAATGTTTGCCCTGCCCCGTCAAACTAACGTGGTGTGATATAGCCAAGTTGTCTAAAACATAGTACAAATAAAACTTTATCATTACCTTAAGCTGTTTACATTAAATGCTATGCCAAAAAGTTAATTTTAGACAGTATTTTTAATTTGAAAACACTGATCTTCTCTCAAAAATTTATAAAATCTTAAACGAACAAGTTCAGTAAAGTCCACATAGCTGAAAATGGAAAATATGTAGGTAGAAAAGCAGCATATCTGAAGCAAACCATTATGTTGTGTCTCAAGGTTGTTGTGTCGCGTTGTCTCTTACTAACCTTTGCAAACTTGAGAGGTTTCCCAAGTTTTGTCTGGCATACAGGTTAACATTAATCTGCTCCCATTTGCCAGTTCATACTCAGGAAGACAATCGTATCCAATCATTTTTCCGACAAGAAATGGAGGGGTTATCATGGATGGCATTGTGTTATCTGGTTGTGAAGGGAATGGACACTCTTTTGCTGCAAAAGGTAGAAAAACAAAGTGTTTGAAACATGTTGAGCTGCGACTACACTTGCTTGGTCCAGTAATCATAAACTTTACTGGGAATCAATAAATCAAAGATTACAAAGAATGCTTCTACCTATCAAATAGATGTAGAATTAATTGCTACAAACTTAATCTTTATAACTGAACGAAACTGTTTTGTGATTTTTCACACAAACTAAACTAAAACTAGTGGGTAACATAATTTTTCAAAAATTCAACTTAATTTTTTTATAAACCCTAGTTTTCTAACCCAGTAAAACTTTTAATTTTTTCCTAAATTCATAAAACCCCAACATTTTCCAACATCTGAGGTTGGAAACGAAAATAGTCATTGCTTGAAAACCATATGTGGCATGACTATCTGGTGACAATGTGTCATTAATGACTGAG
Organism: Cryptosula pallasiana; assembly: GCA_945261195.1. Classification (NCBI taxonomy): domain Eukaryota; kingdom Metazoa; phylum Bryozoa; class Gymnolaemata; order Cheilostomatida; family Cryptosulidae; genus Cryptosula; species Cryptosula pallasiana. Next base: position 46,346,913 of record OX183133.1, on the reverse strand, counting down.
GAAGGGTTTTAGAGATCTTCATAAACTCTACAGATACCCTCTAAATACTTTCATTTAGTATTTTTTTTAGTTAAATGTTTCCCTTTACCTTCACAAACTGGGGGTGGAGTCCAAGTCTTGTTTATCAAACAAGTAGACAAAAAGCTGCTGCCGGTTGCTAGTTTATAGCTATCTACACAATCGTACTCTACATCAACACCTACTTTAAATGGCGGGTTATTGCTTTTCAGTACGGTATTGTTTGGTTGTGGAGGAGGGGAGCATTCCTTGTCTACAACAACAGTCAAAACAACTATTGGATAAACAATCCCCTTGAAACTTTCCAGAAAATTCTTTCGTGACTTGAAAACCATCTAGACCTCTTTCAAGCACAAGCTTGCACAAAGACAGAGTACATTGTCTGACTTACCAACACAAATAGGATATGGCTCCCAGGTGAAGTCACTTAAACATCTAATTTTTAGGCTACTTTCTTTTGCTATTTCGTAACTCTTTTTACACTTATATGATGCTTGATCTCCTGGTATGAAGGGTGGGCTTCCCCTAAACAGGCGAGCTCTATCAATAGTCTCAGCAGGTAGTGGACATTGCTTGGCTGCAAGTAAACCCACAGCTACATCTTTGGTGTATAGCCAACCTTTTGTGCAACAATATGTTTGCTGCACAACCTATTCCAATTTTTTGTTACATCTGTGAATGTTTTATACTACTGTATAAAACTGGCTTTACGCCATATTTATGAAAAGTTGCTAGGTATCACTTACGCTCGCAAGCAGGAGGATCTGATGAGAAACTTCCTCCTCGGCAGAAAATCCCTTCTCTGGTTTTATGATTCTTTTTTCCTTTAATTCTGAAATCTGGATCAACGCACTTATATATTGCTTTCTTTCCATCCTGAAAGAGGTTTTCACCTTTAATTCAAATTGTCATGGTGGAAACCAGTTATTGATCATCAACATATGAATGTATACATGTGTATATAAAATATCTATGGGTTATGGGTTAGCCTACAACTCCTCTCTCCAAGAGGCAACTCAGGGCCAGAATGGTCGACAATGTATCACAAACCAACTGCTCACAATATCACAACACAGGGCTAGCCCTTGGTTCAAACTTATTAATGATAGTTGAACAGTAAGAACGTTGTATTGACACCAATATACAAAACAGCACTTTCTAGAGAGGCAATTGCCTAGAGATGTCTACAGCAAGAACAGTAGTAGATAAGAGCACTGAGCAAACAAAAAGGCCAGCTTTATGCAGGCTGGCTAACAGGAAGCGATTGATTTGCCATCAACTGATCAATAATGCACACAGGAAGTGAGATCAACCAATGCGCTCACACATTCACACAAAAGTGAGCAATATTAAATAGAAACAGTGCCGAATTGTAACAAATGGAGTCATTAGTATGGCTTTCAGCCTCTCATTATTCTCAGTTCCACGGAACATAATACATGGAGATGATAGGCTTCTGATTTCGTTCTTCTGTGCAGACTTAGGTTAATGTGGGATCTCTTGCTATGGTGGCCATTTTTGCCGGCGGTTCGGTTTGGTATTGTAGGGCCAATTGAGGGTATTACAGGGCTGGTAAGGACTACTGCAAAGTTGGCAAAAAAATACTGAAGGGTTGGTGAGAGAATAAGCACTCTATCATCACTGATGGGCGCAGAACTAGCACTTGGGAGGTTTGTCTGACTAAACATACGGGGTTAAATAAATGTGTAGTGTTGATCAAAAGGTATTGTATGATGTTATGTAAATAACAACAATTCTGTCATGAGTCTTTGTTTTATTATAAGTTTTATGATATAGCCCATAAACTGGTGTATTCTAATTTTTTTCGAACAAAGGATAAAATACGAAGGTTCAGCAAAGTTTCTCTCAAGCAAATGTCATATAGCTTCTTTTTTCATTTATAGGTTAGATATAAATTACCTATATATATCATTTAGGTCAATGATGTCTTTTCGGCTCAATGCCAGCCTTTATATTAAGTACAAAACAAAATTTAGCTGGTAAAAGATTATGCTTTGTCTTTCAGGAAAAGCATTGGTTCAATTACATACACAGGTATCAGGTTGTCTCATTATTATTAACATTATTATCAATGATACCATCCACTCATAGATCTGCTCCTGCATTACTACTCGTCCCACTCATAGATCTGCTCTTACATTACTACTCATCCCACTCATAGATCTGCTCCTGCATTACTACTCATCCCACTCATAGATCTGCTCCTGCATTACTACTCGTCCCACTCATAGATCTGCTCTTACATTACTACTCATCCCACTCATAGATCTGCTCCTGCATTACTACTCATCCCACTCATAGATCTGTTTATACATTACTACTCATCCCACTCATAGATCTGCTCCTGCATTACTACTCATCCCACTCATAGATCTGCTCTTACATTACTACTCAACCCACTCATAGAACTGTTCTTACATTACTACTCATCCCACTCATAGATCTGCTCCTGCATTACTACTCATCCCACTCATAGATCTGCTCCTGCATTACTACTCATCCCACTCATAGATCTGCTCTGACATTACTACTCATCCCACTCATAGGACTGCTCTTACATTACTACTCGTCCCACTCATAGATCTGTTCTTACATTACTACTCATCCCACTCATAGATCTGTTCATACATTACTACTCATCCCACTCATAGATCTGCTCTTACATTACTACTCATCCCACTCATAGGACTGTTCTTACATTACTACTCATCCCACTCATAGATCTGTTCATACATTACTACTCAACCCACTCATAGATCTGTTCTTACATTACTACTCAACCCACTCATAGATCTGCTCTTACATTACTACTCAACCCACTCATAGGACTGTTCTTACATTACTACTCATCCCACTCATAGATCTGCTCTTACATTACTACTCATCCCACTCATAGATCTGCTCTTACATTACTACTCATCCCACTCATAGATCTGCTCCTACATTACTACTCATCCCACTCATAGATCTGCTCTTACATTACTACTCATCCCACTCATAGATCTGCTCCTACATTACTACTCATCCCACTCATAGATCTGCTCTTACATTACTACTCATCCCACTCATAGATCTGCTCTTACATTACTACTCATCCCACTCATAGATCTGCTCTTACATTACTACTCATCCCACTCATAGATCTGCTCTTACATTACTACTCATCCCACTCATAGGACTGTTCTTACATTACTACTCATCCCACTCATAGATCTGCTCTTACATTACTACTCATCCCACTCATAGATCTGTTCATACATTACTACTCAACCCACTCATAGGACTGTTCTTACATTACTACTCAACCCACTCATAGATCTGCTCTTACATTACTACTCATCCCACTCATAGGACTGTTCTTACATTACTACTCATCCCACTCATAGATCTGTTCATACATTACTACTCAACCCACTCATAGGACTGTTCTTACATTACTACTCATCCCACTCATAGATCTGTTCATACATTACTACTCATCCCACTCATAGATCTGTTTATACATTACTACTCATCCCACTCATAGATCTGTTCATACATTACTACTCATCCCACTCATAGGACTGTTCTTACATTACTACTCATCCCACTCATAGATCTGTTCATATATTACTACTCGTCCCACTCATAGGACTGTTTATACATTACTACTCATCCCATTCATAGATCTGTTTATACATTACTACTCGTCCCACTCATAGATCTGCTTATACATTACTACTCATCCCATTCATAGATCTGTACATACATTACTACTCGTCCCACTCATAGATCTGTTTATACATTACTACTCGTCCCACTCATAGATCAGTATCTATAGAATATTCTTAAATAAAATTATCATATTGTAACTCAAAACTGAACTTTAATGCAAAAGCACCCAGTAACTTACTCTAATCACTTTGTTAGGTTTAGTAGGGACCACCTGGTCATCAGCAGCTGGTGGCGGTGTTCCGCATGATTGTGCAATGGCTGGTAATGGTGAGATGATCAGCAGTGATAGGGCGAACACACACATTAAATATGTCCTCATCTGTGTGAGATATACAAATGTTTTCTGTGTTGACACAGAACTACTATCTGATTATTCTGAGATATTCCGCAAAGAGTAATTGAATGACTTACCCTGTGATGCTATAGCCCAGTCCTATGTCACCAACATTGTCTGCACTCGCACTGTGTAACCTATGACTTTATATATCATTTCTCCAGACACATTTGCCATTACCAATGACAACATATGTTAATAATTAATCCTTCAATCCACTAAATACATGCTTTCTCACTGTCAGCACTGCTATTATCAACATGATTTCTCTCAGACCGTATGCAAATAATGTGTGTTACTTACTGGTATATATTACTTGTGAAAGATACAAATTTGAAAGGAGTTATTGCCAGATGGTGCGTCCATATTGTTTAGGGTATATAGTTGTAAAGGCTTGCATTCAGCTATGTGTCGCTATACAAGTTCAGAGTCCTCATTTTAATTTCATTTGTAGTAAATTTGCTAATATGAAGTTTTTTTACCTTCATGTTAATTATTTACCCTTTCAATTATTTACTGGAAATTAATAAAAACTAAGCTAATTTGGTGGTCTTGATTATTCTTACATTGTACATGTAATATTTTTTTCACTTTTAATTTTGTTTTACAAAATGACTGCTTTTAAATGTTGAGAAGCCCAAACTCATGTGCCTAATTGCTGCTTATCCATAAATTCTTAAACCGAGAGGCGGAAAATTTTTTCTCATTTCAACTACTTGTACAAAATAGACTTGAAAAATTTTTGATTGTGGCCTTAATCTACAATGAAACATTTTGGCACAGATACATGGATTCATTGGTAAATGGTACTGTGATGGATTTACCTTCTACCTTCCCAGGAAGAAAAAAGCTGGCTAGCTAGGGTCTTTCCATTTGAGAACTGGAAAGCTGTTTCTAGGTTAGGAAAGACGACTCTTTGGAAGACTAGTGGACATGGTTATTTAAGTGCTGCTGCTAGTTGAAGAGGCACTTTCTACTTTATCCCGTAAAATGGCATAATTGTTGGATATTGGGACTTGCCATGAGGGAGGATGAGGCAAAGCCTTATTACAAGGGAATGGTCCAAGAAACTGAGGAGGTAATCTGGAAGCCACTGGGTGGTACTTTTAAACTACCAGCCACAACTTTTTCCACCTCTCTGCCCTGCTACAGCTAATCAAGGAGACCGCTACCGTGGGTGTCGGTTTTTCCAAGGACCGGTGGTGATCTGGAAAGAGAAACAGGCATTGGCCCTCTATGAGAATGCCCAACTTGGCCACACCTCAACACGGGGACAGAGGCTTCTGAAGAACTGGGATAGTTTGCCCAAAAGGTGGAATAGTTAGTACTACAGGTGGAATAGTTAGTACTACAGGTGGAATAATTAGTACTACAGGTGGAACAGTTAGTACTACAGGTGGAATAGTTAGTACTACAGGTGGAACAATTAGTACTACAGGTGGAATAGTTAGTACTACAGGTGGAACAATTAGTACTACAGGAGAGTGAATCGAACTGCTGGAATCACGCATTGAGTCTGCTTAAGCAGTTTCCCTTTTCCAGCAAAGTTTTTTGCTGTTTTTAACTAGAGGGATACCTGGTCATTTGGTGCCTGTAGTGGTTGCATTTTTGGGAAATTTTGATGCACTGGAACAGCCCTGGTGGCAACAGTATAGATGAGAGGGTGTTTCTGGGGGAACTGGTAAAGAGTGTTGTAATACGGTCAATGGGAGGCTAATCTACTTCTTCATCAATGGTTTATACTCGAGGGGGTTTGGCATCAGAAATTGTTTTAATCCATAAGGATTTACCTCCAGCACAAGCGGGGTCATCTTGGGTCCGGGAATTGACTGTCAAAAAAATGGCGTTACAAATAAGGATGGCCTAGATTGAAGTAAAGGTCTTGTGAACCCTTCTATCCATATGTTGAAAAAGCATGTCCTCATATGCGATCTGTATCAGTCTTTCTACTTTATTGGCATGTTCTAGCGAAAAAATGTACTGAATTTGGGGGAGATAAGCAGGCTTTGGACCCCAATGCAAAGCGTTATGGTGTGTAAAGCCAAAATGGACATAAAGGGCTGCGAAAATCCCCTGAAGAGTGTTAGGTTTTCCACTCTTGAGAGCTTCATCCTGAAATGCTTCTCTGATATGGAGAAGGGCCATGTGATCTCCCCAGTCAACAGTTGTTGTGATATTTAGAAGTCGGGTGATGAAATACTTTGCATCACCAATGCCAGTGAACTTAGGAAGCTTGAAGCTTGGGGTAGGGACTGGCTGAGAAAGTTGTATGACCCCCTAGAGGTGTCTGAGCCAACCTATCCACGGTTGCTGAGTGTTCTTGCTCCGTGAAAGGCCATCAGAGGTGAAAGCTGCTGTCAGGAAACCAAAAGAGTGGTCTTCTATGCTCCAGGAGGACTAAAAAAAGGTTAACAGTATCTTTATGTAGCAGGGTCTAGGGCAACTGTAAGATCAATTACATAGTCAGTAATGTCTGTAGAGCCAGTCACAGGGCCTGGGACTGCTGCAAAGGTCTAGCGCAAGGTCTGGAACTGTTGCAGGACCACTTGCAGGGTCGGGGATGAGAAAGCAGAGTATGGAATTGCTGTAGCATGTGGCAACAGAGTGCAAGGTAGTCAAATCACACTGGTTGTAAGTAAACCACAGCACACCCTTACTTTAAAAGAAAGTCTGTGTAAAGTAAACAATAGTCGCGGAACTCTCTAAAATATTAGAGAGAATCTACATACAAACCAACTTTAACTAATTTTACTTAAATAAAATCTTATAACTTTTCCAGATACATGTCATAGTTCTTTGTACCATTCCTGCGATGTGAATAGAGAATATGTTTTCTACTATGGAATGAATCTGATCATTGATCGTACAGTTGAAGTTAACTAACAAGAAGAGAGTGTGGATGGACTTTTGTGTATAAAAACTAAATGCTTGATAATAAAAACATCTTTGAGTGCAGTTAGAAAAATCTAGGTCAGCCAAGTCTATAGAATGGCCAAAGTAAGAAGTGCAGTTACGGCCTGAAACGCAAAAATCTCTGTGAAACAGCGATTTAAAAACAAATTTTTATTACAGACGTCAAACGAGATTAATCTGATTGCACATAGGTTTTTAATGTAACAGTGTGTGTGTGAAATATATATACATGCATATTCTAAGCAAAGGTTAGCTTACATTAAAGCAATACTATTGTAAGTGTTTCATCTACCAACTCCCATCAAGTAGCATAATTGTGACCATCAGCGAGTGTTACCTTTACAACGCAGAAAAGTTTTTAATACTCTCTGGTATTAACCAGATGAAATACATTTAAAGACTCCATAGAATGGCTAGCTTATTCCATATTGTCTAGTAACTGAGCTATGTAATTGGAATTTACTTGAAGCTCACAATGAGGTAAAGTAGACAGTGTTAAACAGAAGGGTCTATCTCGAAAGAGGAACAAAAAGCAAGTATTGAGATATCAAAACAACTGGTTTCATGTAAAAGTGTTTGAACAACAAGAAATCTCTTGTCTAATATCCAATTCGTTTCTTTTAGTAAACATATAATTATAAATTGCGCCTTGCAGGCAGATGAATGGGGCTGTCAAGTCAAAATTGACAGCTTTGACATGGTTACTTTATCAATGCTGATCTTGATGGCACATTTCATCTTTACTATAACGACAGCATCAACCTCTTTTAACAAACCAAACAACAATCAACTTCTCAAAACACTAGATGGTGCAGTAGTAAATGTTACTATAGCAGCTGTAGTCCACAACAAAAAGATTACATTTTCATTAAATAGCCAGAAAAAGCTCATTGATCTGAGGAAAGAACTGAAGAATATATCACCTTCAATAAAGTTAGTGATTAATAAAGATGATCATCGGTTTTCTTACAGTTTGAAATGGAATTCGGCATTGATTGGCAAGTGGTTTTCTGTCAAGCACTATAAAACGGATACTAAGCTAAATATAAATGAAATTAACCCCTCGCTATCGCATTGTTACTTTACTGGAGAGAGTAATGAGGCTGATAGCTTAACATCTTCACTTAGCCTGTGCAACGGAGCGAGCGGTATTGTAGAGATAGCTGGAAAATGGTTTGCACTCCGCTCATTCGTCAACGGCAAAACGGTTGAACACAGAATCAACCTGCAGAAAATTCCGAAACAAAATCAAACACAAAAGTGTGACATAAAAAGTTTTAACGATTCTTTTAAAAACAAAAGATTCGCTCGAGAACTACATCCTCCAGCGAAAAGAAATATGAGCACCCGCTATATAGAAATGTACATTGTCATAGATAACAGTCTATATGAAAGAGATAGGTCCTTAGAGACAACTATAATGAAAACTATTGAGATAGTGAACTACGCTAGTGGTTTGTGCCAAAAACTCAATATATACCCAGCTTTGGTCGGGATGGAAGTATGGAATGAGAGGGATAAAATAAAACATAAGATTGTGAATGGTGAGTACGACTCAGATCACATCGTTAGTGAGATATCTGTCTACAAAGCCAATCATATCTATCCCAAAACTCCAAATGATGCAACGATTTTGTTGACCGCCCTTGACATGGATGGATCCACCATAGGAAAAGCTTATGACTATCAAATATGCACACATAAGCATTCAGGGGCCGTTGTCTATGTTTACTCAGATCGTACCACAATCACTGGAGCTACTTTAGCTCATGAGCTTGGTCACCTTATAGGACTACCCCATGACGAACCAAATTGTACTTGTACTTATCCTAATAACCCAAACTTCACTAGATGCATCATGCACGATACAGTACATGGTAAGTAAGCCTGACTAATAAAACTTGACAGAAGTCTTGTGCCATTTAATACACTTATTGTGGTAGGTTTCGGTGTAAATTACTTGTAAAACCTCTAACTTACGTTTGGGAGCACCAAACACATGTGTGCAAGTAAGGCAAAAATGTTAACCCAGCACTGAAATGCAGTTGCTGTGCCAGTATAGACCATACAAAGACTGGTAGTAATGCCTAAAAGGGCTGTAGTTACCCCTACAGGATTAGTAAGGACCATTACTGTGCCAGTAGTCACCCTACAGGGGCGGTAGAACCTGACCTCTGTAGCTGAGGAACCTAAAGATAACTCGATGCTATCTATCAACTCCATATACATGAGTAGTAATAAGGGAGCAGATCTCTGTCATGGAGTCTAAAGAGAAGGTTCTCCTGGTTTCAGGTACTTGAAGTATGCACCAGTTACCATGAGAACCTGTGAGGTACCTTTTTGTGTGCACCAGTTGTTTAAAATGTATGTAATTTTATAGTGAGGGATGTTGATTTATACATTGTATGGTGTGTTGGTTTAATGTTCTGGAGGTTCTCCTGGTCCATTGGGTGCCTTTTTGTGTGCACCAGGTGTTCGGAATGTATGGCATTCGTTGGTGTGGTGTATTGATTATTTATCGGGTTCTCCCTGTTGATGCCTTTTTGTGCGCACCAAGTGTTTTGAATGTTTTAGATTGGAGAGTTTGAGTATTGTATAAAAATGAGACGTTGTATGATTGTATAATTTTATTATATAAGAAACATTATATATGTGTGTGGAAAACTTCTAACATTATTTCAAAAGAAAATACAGAAAAACATAGCTGTTCATCTATTTGAATGTATTTGTAAAGGCGAGGACTGATTTGATGTAAAGTTTTTTCAGTCCAATTCAATTTATGCAATTTTTCAAAAAGTGCTTTATCCCAAACGCATTCTTCCACCTCAGAGTAGATCCTGTTTCTGTAGCAGCACGAAAAATTGCTTTTCTAGTCTTTTCAACACCCATGTAGATCAAAATCAATGGTCTTATTTGCGAAGCTTCATCAACAAGTAATCGTGCTGCTGATGGAATAGTGCTCTTCACTCTAACTATCTTTCCATCCTTTTTATAGTTGTAGATGATGGTGCAGTTCGTTTCATCATGGAACTCGACGGTTAACACCTGCATAACTGTAGGTATTGGTAAATCTTCAACTTTGACCATGTTTTCAATGTTTCTTTCTGGAAGCCGGAGATAGAGTACTTAACAGAGAGGCGCTTTTGATGATGAGAGCTGCCAGGGTATTGTCTCTGGCATTTTGAAAGGGAATCGTAGTGCGTTGAAGAAGTACATTGTCATCAACCACCTTCCTGTCCTGTGAAGGTTTTGGTTCTTTATTCTTCACCTGTCTGGCATGTTGAACGGGAATCTTAGCACGTTGGAGAAGTACATTGCCATCAATCCCCTTCCTGTCTTGTGAAGGTTTTGGTTCTTTATTCTTCAGCTGTTTTGTATTGACTCGTGTCGACATTCTAAAAGATAAAATAAAAATTCATGTTATGATTTTGATTTTTTTTTAAACCAATTTGAAGATATATATATATATATATATATATATATATATATATATATATATATATATATATATATATATATATATATATATATATATATATATATATATATATATATATATATATATATATATATATATATATATATATATATATATATATATAATAAGTAAATAAGTGAAAGTTTGACTGGGGCACAAGATGTATATAAGATACTCTAACTAATAAAAACACTCTTAGCCACTCATGCAAATATTACCCTTCTATTTTTAGAATGTTAAGGATGATCTTTCTGAAGAGTTCCTTTGCACAGATCCATATCCAACGGGGAATAAAATGAAAAACGACAAATCAACTCCTAAGAGAAAAAGAAAGAAAACTGCTCCAAAAAAGCGAGTAGTAAGGAAACGAAAACGAATAGTGAGAAAACAAACTACTTCCCTTGATAAGAAAACAATGGAGAATGGAGCTAGAGCTCATTTAACAGTTGAATATCTCAACAAAAGGAGAGCAAGGGAATTGGAAAAGTCTAAAGGTTCTCAAGTGATTGACTCACCAAAAGTTCCGGTTTGCAAAACATTTGAAGATCTTCCTCTCCCAAGCGTTATGCGAGTGTCTGTGTGATACATCCGTCAAGTAAGGAGGAATGTAGATATTCCCAAGTCTGCTACAACGATCCTTCACATATAAATTAACTCGAACCCAAAATACTTTTCTGTCCAGTTGAAATAGCTAAAAACTTCAACTGTGAAAATTACCCCCCTCCGTTTAACATTGTATATTTGGGTAGAAAGGGAAAACCGAAAAATAAAAGTGTTCTTTGGTATGATGTCAGACGTGTTAGCAGACATCCTCTAAGCAATAAGAAAGCTGAAGAGGAATCACTATAGTTGAGTACGTTGACTAAAGGTCAGCCCAAACGCTTCTTGAACATCAAGACCCTCAATAGTTTCCAACCTGGTGCAATTTTCCCTTACCGAGATGTTGTTGGTAGATTCGTTCCTCATCGATTTAAAGGAGGACACTGGACTGTAATTTGTATCTGTTATACCGTTGAAAAATGTGGAGATACGCTGATGAAGACGCTTGCCATACCAGACAAATATGCTTCAGAAGCTAAACAACATATTCAAGGTGTGATGATCTACAGAGGAAAAAAAACCAACGGAAAACTTAATACGGAATACGATCTTTTATTTTGCTCTTCATACAGACTCAGTCTCATTTATTGTAGACAATATTGTGAACAAGCAAAGTACAACAAAAAGATATTATAATTTGATGATGATGATAATCTTGAAGATTTTCTACGTGGAGATTTTGATGATTTTGAGACAGGATATGTTGCTGAAAAAAAGGATGAGACACATGATAAAACTTGGTGAGAGTTTTTCTTTTCTATTTAATAAATTCTAACCATTGTAAACAATACTTCAACTCAATTTAGATGTAGTTGTAGTTATTTTTACCCCAAATAATTTTTTGTTTTAGCAATAGATAGCCTCTAATTCAAAAACAAGTTGGACAATGTGACTTGGTGAGTTATTTCCCTTTTCTATATAATGTGAACCATCCAATGTAACTAGAATTGTAATTCAAATTCATGTAATTACTTTAAATTTTTGTTTAATCATTCTATACTAATACATAACTTTTTTATTTTAGTTCATTACGAAATCAAAAGCACATAGAACAGAAGTCTTCTTTCTTAAGATATAGCATCAGTACATCAAAGACATCATTGTAAAGGAAAAGACTATGCATTAATTGTTATTACTTACTATTTACTGACTCTAGCTATATTATATGGGGAGATTTTCCCTACTTATTATGTAATAAATGTATATAATCATAAATTGATTCATTTTAATCAATGTATTTATTCAATGTAGATATATCTCGTCTCCCCTCTCTCCTCTCTCCTTTCTCTCTCACTCAAGATGTCATATGAGTTCTAATTATGTAAAAAAATTATCCAAACTTAAATGCCATACATTCAAAATCTAAATACTGTATGAGTTGGAATTATGTAAAAAAATTATCAAAATTAAAATGCCATACATTCAAAATCTAGATGCCATATAAGTTCAAATTAAGTAAAAAAGTAATCAAAACTTAAATGCCACTTAAATGCCACTCAAATGCCACTTAAATGCCACTTAATTGCCACACAATATTAACTCGGCGAATCTATTCAACGCCGTAACCCATTGCATCAACCCCGAAATTCAATCCACAAAAAAACACTTGGTAGGGAGATCTGCTCATATCTTACTACTATTGTTTTATTCTCGCGAAAGCATTGTTTTTTATTCGCGTGAAAATAAATTATTTATTCCCGTGAAAGCATTGGATTTCCTTCGCGTGAAAAAATGCTGATTCATAGAGGTTGACCCGAGATGGTATTCATAGGGTTTAATCAGTGCAACTTTAGCTATTTAAGAGCCATTGTTTTCACACAGAAAGCATCCAGTTCTACAACAGCTAGCGGAGAAGCAACATCTACTAAACCTTCCATTGCAACTACTAGGAGCTCTCCCTCTTCATAAAAGTAAGAGTAAAAATATTTATTTTCTGTTAGCTAACACAACTAACTGAAGGTTTATGGTCTTTATGATCTTTAAAATTAATTACAAAAAATTAAACAAAATCTTTGTTTTTTTTCAGAATGAATACTCAAGACGAAGGAAGACACCCGATGAATGAAGAAGCGGAATCCCAGCAAACCCTTTCCCCATCACCTTCTCCTATCTTTCATATGCCAGAAAGTCAATTGGTAGTTGATGAACCGGAATTCCAACAAGATTTTACTTCAGTCACATCTCCTACTAACAAGCTGTCTTCAAAAAGAACATCTGTTATGAAACGACCTTTCATTGATTTGACAAAAGACGATATTGAAACTGACTCGAACTGCAAAAAACGAGTTTGGATGGATGTCGGAGACGACACACTTTTTCGTCACACCAGAATACCCTTTCAAAAATGCCAGAAGTAATGAACTAACCACTCTCACCTTCAAGAGCGCCGGGTTAATAAACTCTCTCTCTCCAGATAGTCTAGAAAAACTTGAAGAATCCATGGAAATCTGCGAACTACCAATACCAACAGTTATGGAGGTGTTGTCTGTTGAATTTCGTGATGAATCAAAGTGTGTCATCATTTACAACTATCGAAAGGATAAAAAGAGAACTCGAGTGAAGAGTGATGTTTCAACCGAAATAGGACTGCTTGTTAATAAAGCTAAGCAAACATGCCCAATTGTTTTAATTTATATGGGAGAAGAAAAGACAGGAGATGCGATTTTTTGTTCCGCTGATTGCCAAGGATGCAATAGAAAGATCAACGATCCATTCAACTCATTATCCGGCAAGAGTATGAGACAAATACAGGCTTATTTCAGCGTTGCTCACCTACACGATTTTCCAACAGGAAGTGTTATAGCTTATGAGAATCCTAGAATGCTAAGAAAATGTGATACTCGTTGGAACAAGACTGTCGATACTCTAGTGGCTAATTACAGATGTATGGTGAATGGAGAGCTATTGATTGGAGATATTACCATTCCTCCTCAAATGGCTTCATCTGTGGTGTCGGAAAAAAGCGGTGTAATCGTATTCAAAGGACTAGGCCAAAATACAAACAACATGATTTCCTACGATGTCATTCTACTCTCGGCTCTCCAAGCTTTCATTCGAGCCTCAGAACTGTTTGATACTTTGCCGCAACACACCTTTCTCTCCTACTTTGATGAAAATGAAAAACAGAATTGTCCAGAACAGCACATCGAAACCTTAATCGATAACACAAAGGACATATCTCGTCTTCTATGATGGTAAGTTTCATATCTATTTAAAGTAGGTTCCGAAGTATTTTTGTAAAATCAATTCATATAACTATGTATGATAGAGTCATTAGTTACTATGTCTTTTAGATATAACTAAAGAGCGCTCCTGAGGAAGAAAATGAGAAGATCTTATTTACATCTCGCAAGAGATGAATTTCTCAACATTAGCTTTGAACATTACAAAACAATAGTTTTTATAGATTCTGTAGTGTTTAGCACAAATACTGAGATAAGTTGTATTTTATTCATTTTATTTGTTATAACAAATAAAATTCAATTATAATAATTTATTTTAACAATTTACTTAGTAAATTAGTTCCTTGTATATGCACTCCATCTATTCCTTCTACTGTATTATCTTGTATGAACTCGAAATTACGATAAGTCTGTATGATAAATCTCCATATTGAGTGATCTCTCATCTCACTATCTCTTATATCTCGTAAACTTCTAACAATTTCATCCATACTCCAGCCTCTACTTCTCAGTAAACAGAAGTATACACAATAATCACCACATACAGCAAAGACAAAAATTTTGTAGTTGTGTTTCATTACTTTGTATAGTTTCGTATCCTCCGTGAATACTTAGTATTTCATTTACATCTGGGTAAAAGGAAACAGAACGTCCAAACGAGTCGAAAAAATCCACCTCTGAATCATTAGCGTACACAGCCAACCAATGCTCTCCAGGTCGGTGAGAATGATGGGTGTTGAATACGAAACATCCTGTTGCAAAATTGCAAACTTGCTTCCAAAACTGTTCTCTAGCTCCATCGTGAATCCCTACACTTTGACATAAAACGTCTGAAGATAAGATCGAACGAATTTGTATGGTATTTATCTCTAGCCTTCTGTTTAAAGCACTGCGTCTCCCGCGATAGCTAATTGAAGAATGCTGTGCATCTCCAACACACCATCTTTTACAAAGTATGCTACCAGGGATAATCCATCAGGCGTGTTAGTGCTAAAACGAATTTCCACACTTGATGTGCCAAACTGAGTTGGGAGTTTTGTATTGTAGGATTCACCTTAACTTTACAAAGATGAAGTTCAAATTTATCAATTCTAATCTTCGCTCTTCCTGTAGGCGCCTCATCTGCAGCAAACAAAGCTAGTTTGCTGGAGGCACGCTCAAACTCCAGCTGCATACTAGGCCCAGGGATTATTAGTTTTTTTTGCTGAAATAACGCAAGATGAGGTTTTCCAGTTAATTCTATTACCTTTCCACCTTTGATTAGAGCTCTCCTCCTTTTCTTATCTGCAGTTTTGTGATTAGCAACGTCTTTGCTAGTTGAATCATCATACAACCATCCTTCCATCTTACCTTGATATTTATTTCTGTCTGCACTGTTTTCGAGTAGTTGTGAAAAGTAGGAGCGTAAACCGTAATTGTTAGCGTATTGAACAGTAGTTCCTTCTATCGACATTTTCAACTCACTGAATAATGAATGCATTGAATCCCCCATCCACACAGCTGCATCATCATCACTACCAGCAATATTGGTTCCATCATCTTGAACAACAGTGGCTTCAACTTGCAGAAACGAGTTGTAGAGATCTGTGTAATGTTCAGTGCTCCCTGACAAGGTTAACTGAATACTACCATAAGGATCTAACTTATCAGGTCTGATGACAACGTATTCCGATCTCTCTACCGATATGTTTGTTGGCTCCGTAGCAAATACATCCAACGATAGATTTATGTTGTAGGAAGAACCTTCCAACTTATTACCTGTTGTCCCATTTAGACTAGCCATCTTTTGTGAGTGATGATTGCTTGAAGCGTTCTCACTTAATGAATATAGATATTGAGTTCTGCTGTCTTTATACCGGATTCTGCTGCTATTAAAATATGGACCGTTTACCAACACCTCTCCTTTTCTTTCCACCTCTTGTTTTTCTCCTTTTCACACTATCTAGGCGGACTGCACTGAGCACATCTCCCCCAAGATCATTCAACTCTGCCAAGCCCCTCTTCTTTGCTGATGCTGCAAAGCTTTGTTCATCGATGACATCTCGCGCTACATTACCACCTACAGTGAGTGCTCTCTTCCCCAGACTAATTGCTCCTCTTTTCATTATTGGTGCTGCGGATTTAAGTATACTTGAAAAAATACTACCAAGTCCATTTCCTCCCATCACCCGTCGTCCGCTATACACTCCAATTCCATTTCCAGGTTGCATCTTGTAGTACTCATTAAAAAAATCTTTCAAGTCCTCAGTGTTGTATCGTACCAAACTCATTATAATTGTTTCTCTCTAAAGTGAACCGTCAACACAACCTTTCCACCATCAAATGGTATTCGCTGGCCATTGTCACTCGTTATAAGTACTTGAATCAGATCACTATTTAGTGATGAAGCTTTGACATAGTGAGGATTTTTAAATTCTTGATACACAACACTATTCTTCTTTCCTTGAACCGGAACTACTCTCAGTAAAGGTACATTTGTATCTCCTACCATTCTATTATCAACAATGTTGGAATAGACATACAGAGATGTTAGTCCGGAATTTATATCAGGAGGTGAAACATTATTGTATCTACCATGAGCATACATAGTTTTTGGTTCAAATCCAAAAATATATGCTAGATCTCTGGAAAAGCTTATGGTTGTATCAGGATCGCTGTTAGTTAGTAAACCGGTGTCGGTGACCTTATTGTAGGAGATGGTGAATGTTTTGTCTAAATCCATTTCACTCATTCTCTTTCGTATAATCTCCTCCAACTTCTCCAAACTATCATATCTTCCATTACCGATTAAGATGAAGGACTTTTCGCTTTTACCAGAGACATTAGTCTTTTCTAGATATATTTTCCCCTCGATAACGTTCTTCCAGTTATCAGAATAACACATATCTAGCACAGCTACCTCCCATTTACCACCGTTGATAACCAAATATTTATACAGTCTTACTGTAAAATCGGAATTGCTGTTATCAGGAAACTCTTCACCGCTAGAGTTCGAGGGTAAAGTTATCAGCATCGACATTTTCCCAACGTATGATGATTATATCGAACGTTCTTTCCTTATAAACTATTCATTTACCCACTCGTTGAACTTTTCTCCGTATCCTAACCACTTAACCAGAATCTGTCTTTTACCTCTTCTCGTTCTTCTTCCCAATATCTTTTCAATTCTGAAACTCGTGGGTTTTTTACTTTTTGCAACTCTTTTTCGTAAAAGGTACCATCAATCATCTCCTCAGCCAAATCTTTTACCCTATATACAACAGGTTTTTCATCGATAAGTACATCAGTGATTATAAAAATCTAAATCGTCCAATTCGGGGTGTATCCTCTTTCAAACGCTCCTCTTGCCTTACTTATTCTCACATAATCCCCAATCTTTAGTTTTGCTTCTTGAGTTAAACTGTGTTCACCTCCTTCATACACGCGATTCCATACAAGTTCCTGATTTTGAAAATTCACATCATTTGGTCTCATACCTATAGCACCATGAATTGTGTTGTTGTATGCATTAACCATTTCTGGTAAAATATCAATGTATCTCTCATCATCTTTATACATAAAATATCTATATATCTTCTCTTTTAAAGTTCTGTTAAAACGCTCCACCATTGATGCCTCTATCGTCTCATTTTCGGTTGTAAAGCGTTTGATTTTTTTTTCCGCCAGGAGAGTCTTGACATTGACGTTGTCAAACTCTTTACTTTTATTGGATTTTAAAGCTTTATAGTTTTCCCCTTCTAGTGTTCTTCTCAATCCTCTGGCTACAACCTGTCCTGATTTGGAGATGAGTGGTACGGCCCATCCTTTTCTAGATAGAGAATCAACAGCAGTCGGTAAAAATGCTGTATTATCATTTTCTTCTTTTCGAGATCGAACATCCATCAGATCTACCTGGAACTGTTCCCCTATTCCAGCTACAATTGTAGGACGACGCTTACATTAGTTACAACTCTTTTATGTAACGTGTAGGCATCCTCTCCACTCAACCATTCACGGATTTTTTTTTCTCCCTCTTGTTTTCTACAAGCTTTCAGTAAAGCTCTAGCTCCTCGTAAAGATGTATGTAATGCAGGATTGTAGTACAACTCTTTTAGCGCGTCAATGTCTATGAATTAGTACCGGGAATGACCAACCTTTTTTTTTGGCTCTCATGTGTTTGACGTGGGGATTTCCTGACAGTTGTGATTCCTTGATCAGCTAGCAAGCTTTTAAATTTACTGTAATTGGTATGTCCCGATTGGATTTTACCTCCTTCGGTTAGAACATCTCGTAGTAAATTTTGAGAAATCTTAGGATTCAACTAACGTTCTCCAATTTTCAGTCTGTTCTTCTCCGAGTCGAATCTACCAATTTTACTCAAATTATTCAACATTCTGGTAGCAATCGTTTGATCACTCTTTTTTGTTGTTAAATCAGTTGCTTTTTTTTCAAACTCTTTTAAGCGTTTGCTTTCACTATCATACTCATCTTCTCCATCAGTAACAAATGTATTTCCAAGTAGGGTTGAGTCTTCAGTATCAAACAACCTCCTTTTTACTGATTCTAACTCGATGTCATCATCATTCGTTTTCACTGATTCTAACCCAATGTCTTCATCAACATTTGGTGAATAGGCATTAGGTTTATCATCAATAACTGTTCTATTGGCCAACGGAGAAGTAGATTCTATCTTTTTTTTCTTAATGGGGCTCCAACCAACCACTTGTGCCTGATTTTGATTATTTTTAATCTTTTTGACATCAGACAAATACCTACGCAGGTTTTGAACATTTTCATCTAACTTTTCGTGTGAGGATAAGTCAGAATCATAAGCCGTTTCCAGTAGAGTATTTTGCTTTCTCTTCATATCTCTCACTGTTATAGCTTCCATAGGATTATAATACAATGGAGGTCTGGTTTTCTCTTCCTTTACCACTGTTTTATTCTCATTGTTTTCCATTAATCTATAGTATTCGTTTTCAGAGAGTATAAAAATACGTCTGGAGAATGTTAAAGGCTGACGATTCATCTTTTTATTGATGATAAAACAGATACAATAGGGGTTATAATAGCGTCCAAAAGATTCTCTCTACCAGTCTGAATTAAAATTTCACGCTTCTCATTAACTGTCCCTCTACCACTTAGTTTATGTAGTTCCTTCTTGTAACGCTGCAACTCAATAAACTGCTCAGAATCAAGAGGAACATTACCTAATATAATATTTTTAACACTTTTTATCAATTATTGAAACAAATCTGAGTTGGCCTTTTCGACTATAGCGATTTTTTCTTTCTTACTCAGATCATCCAGAGCTAAAATCGCCATTCTATTTCGCATCATTCGTGTTGAGACTTTCATCTTTATCTTCTCGCTCCTCCTACTCCTCCTAGCACACTTTTCAATATACTATGAACTACAGTGCTGATAATAGGTCCTAGTAGAGCAGATAAAAATCCTCCTTTTTACAACGCAAATTTCTTATCATCTAACATTGATCTTCTTACTAAAGCGCTAATATCCTCCGCGTTCCGCTGCAACTAATTATACTGAGATGTTGTCAATGGTATGGTTCCATTTATAATAGCTTTAGCGCATTCCATTAGAGTCATAATAAGTTCCTTTCTGGCTTTGGCTATAACAGACTTTTGAATAGCAAAGCTTGCATTGTTGAGTGATAACAACAAAGCAGCATTTATTTTTAATTTTTTCTCCAAAGCTTTACTCATTATAACGCTTTCGTGTTGCGTCGTTGAATAACAAAATATGTTTGAGGTGAAACGAATAGTAGCTGTATTTATATCCTTTTACTTGGGTACATATAATATCATAGGGAGATCTGATGTAAAGTTTCCCAATAGTCTATGTTGATCATACGTTTGCTGAGTCGTATCTATTCGTAGATAAGAGTATGATTTTTTTGTTGCGTCTTCCAAAGCCTCTTGTACAGATTTTACTCTTGATGGAAAACATTGTCGAGCCAAATAGGAAATAGAAGAAGCATCTCTAGGGTTTTTAAAAAGAAAAAAATAATGACTATTCAAGGAACTTGTACGATTTCTTTTTAAAAACAGATTTTGAACAATAAAAAACACACTTATGTTCAAATGATGACTATGTTTTGTATACAGAGCATTGGCATCAGCTTTACCAGAAACTTCATCCATGAGATCATCAATTATCAGCCATCGATTTTTGTCCATCTTTGGGAAAACTCACTGTTATATCTATCATGCCTTCATGAAAAATCACTCCTGGTACATCATCAAAGGCTTTTTGATAGGCTCCATAACAGTAGTGAATTTCTGTTGGCGGGGGATGAGCTACCGTCTAACTAGCTCTTTAAACATTCGAAAAATCGCTTGTGTCTTTCCCGATCCAGTTGTTCCTGCAATCATTGTCGTAAAAGGAGAACGCATCTTTGGGTCATAATCTTCAGGTTTCCCATTCATCATAAAAAGATGTTCATCAACCAACAGTAGTTTCATTTATGATTCCAACAGGTGAGTTTCTCGCTTTTTGTTTTTCTTGCATAGCTTCTTCATACATACTAAACTCAATAACACCTCCAAAAGTGGAAAATCCTACGACAAATACCAAAATCATCATAACTA